>HG992270.1:5545817-6815714 GCA_905220585.2 Nymphalis polychloros
AGGGAGAAAAATCTAAACACTCCAATAAGAACTCATCACCGACCGCCTATTTTCATTAATGCCACCCGATTTAAAACGCTCACCAACGCCCATAGACATTGGCGTTGTCAGAAATATTATTCCATTGCTGCCAACGCCAATGCGCCACCAACCTTGGGAACTAAGATGTTATATACCTTATGTAGTTACACCGATAAGTTTTTATGTGTTTACCGAAATTTTTACCCGTCTAGACAAATCGGCGACAAATGTATTATATTAATTAATCGTAATACAATACATACATATATATAATATTTGGAGTTAGGGAGGAACCGGGTGCAAAGTTCCTCATCCACCATTGAAAAGGGAGGATCCTCCGACCAGACGGGTGTTGGTCTGGTGGGCTACCGCCCGACGGTTGTTGTCGGGTTCTTGTATATATGTTCAATCGCTCGGATAACTTTAATATCGCGATGTAGGGTAAGTCAGTTTTTAGTTTTCGTATGTGGCGAGATAGATGTCGCTTCATCACTCCCCTCCGAGATCGGAGGTCGATAGCAGGTTGAGTCGTCCATATATCTTGTGATGTTTGCCGGGCCAGTGGAATGTTCCAGTGAGTCGGAACCAGATGCCGCATAGTTCACGCTGAGTCGGAACTGTCTGCGGTGATGCCCCAGTGAGTCGGGGTGATGCTGCAAATGCTCCAGTGAGTCGGAGTGGTGCAGTGCTGCGTAGTGGCTGGCTGCTGCGTCGACCAGGCGAGAAGTGCGTCTCTGCTTGCTGACCGGCCGAAGTGCAGTGTGCTGTGCCAAGGTCGCTGGGAAGACTGTGGGTGATGACCAGGAATGCGCGTCCGCTGCATGCTGGTAGTCAGGATACCCGTAGTAGTCGTGGATGCTGGCTGGCTGTATGACTCGCTGCTCGAAAGCTTGAGGAAGTGATGATGACGTCACGATGACGTAGTTTTTGCGAAGGCTGCGCTGACGTTCATGCTCGGGGTCACCAGTTTGGTGTTGAGCATTGAAAAGAGAGGATCCTCCGACCAGACGGGTGTTGGTCTGGTGGGCTACCGCCCGACGGTTGTTGTCGGGTTCTTGTATATATGTTCAATCGCTCGGATAACTTTAATATCGCGATGTAGGGTAAGTCAGTTTTTAGTTTTCGTATGTGGCGAGATAGATGTCGCTACATAATATATGTTATTAAAACATTAGTATGAATGTTCAGATATTTTAACTAATGAATTTTACTTGGTGTTAGAGCTTTGTGCAAGCTCGTCTGGAAAGGTATCACCCACTCATCATATATTCTACCGCAAAACAGCAGTACTTTGTATTGTTGTGTTCCGTTTTGAAGGGTGAGTGAGCCAGTGTCAATACAGGCACAAGGGACATAACATCTTAATTCCCAATTTTGGTGGCGCATTGGCGATGTAAGCGATGGTTAACATCTCTTACAATGTTAATGTCTATGGGCGTTGGTAACCACTTACCATCAGGTGGCCCATATGCTCGTCCGCCTACCTATACTATAAAAAAAAATTGCATCAAGAGGGATAGGGAGAGGGATCACGGGTGAAATCTGAAAACTAGTTTTCGGAATCAATGTATCCCCAGATACGGATTCACATGACTGTGCAGAAACATTTTATAAAATAAAAAAACGGCCAAGTGTGAGTTGGACTCGCGCACGAAGGGTTCCGTACCATTATCTATAAAAACGGCAAAAAAAATCATGTCTGTTGTATGGCCCCTCTTAAATATTTATTTTATTCTATTTTTAGTATTTGTTGTTATAGTGGCAACAGAAATACATCATCTGTGAAAATTTCAACTGTCTAACTATCACGGTTCATGAGATACAGCCTGGTGACAGACGGACGGACGGACGGACAGCGGAGTCTTAGTAATAGGGTTCCCGTTTTACCCTTTGGTTACGGAACCCTAAAAAAGTTGGCTTATTAATAAAAATAAATAAGACTGATTACCTACAAGTAAAATTAGTATTGATTCATTTTAATATCATATTATATTATATTGAAAATATATTAAAATAGTAAGAACGACTTAGCTAGTTTCATATAAATAAAAATAGAAGATAAGACTTGGATAATAAATAAAAATTTCAATACTTTTACCGCAACTATAAACCACATTATAACCGTCGTCACATCGAGGAAATACATTTTCCATCAGCTAAAAGCTAAAATGAAAGCTTCTCTACAACTTATGACGGCAATTTGCTTCGTAATAGGATACGTGAGGCGTCTGATTGGCTATAATCAAGTTAGTAAGGATGCTCTGCACCAACCGCATAGGATCTTCCCACACTAATAGCATAAGTAACTATACATATTCACAATTAATATATATTTATATATATATATATTTTTTTTTTTCTTTAATAACCTTTTTGCTCAAAAGGAGGTGGTAAATCACGTAAATGATATTGTGTCTCATCAGATATTCTACCTCAAAACAGTGGTACTTACTATTGTTGTGTTCCAGCTTGAAGGATGAGTGAGCCAGTGTAACTACAGGCACAGGCGACATAGCATCTTAGTTCCCATAGTTGGTGGTGCATCTTATAATGCCAATGTATATGGGTAGTGGAGACTATCGGTTGGCCCATCTACCAGTCCACCTATCTATACAGGGTTATTTGTAACGACCCAGCAACCTCGCAGGACTAGATAGCTAACACCATAAGCAACAGCTTTTGTTCTACGACTTCGGACATAACTGAATACATGAAAAATAAATATGATTTTACAAGTTTTTGTCGTACTGTTGTGACATTTGTATGTCTATATTTCATTCATAAACGAAAGGACGACGCGACGCGTGGATCTTTGCGATGCGCATAGATTTATAAACGTTCAAGCGGGAAATTAAATTAATACTTATTTTTGTATGAAAATAAAATCTAACAAATTATCAAAAGTCGTAATAACTCTGTATTATAAAGAAAATCAAGGAAGTGGCACAAATTATTCTTTCTTATTCCATAAAAAATATCTTTGTTCAGTTTGCTGTTAAACCACCAAGGAGTAACAGTGAAAAAAGAAACTAAAATATTTGATAATTCTTCTCCGTTTACTGTTGTGGAGGACTGGTATATATACTGTCTTTATATTATATAGGAAGGTGAGATTATAATAATAATTATAATTTATTCAAGACTACAGTTTTAATTAAACAAATTACTTTGCGCACCTTTCGAACAATATGCTGTTTTGTATTCATTATGTCCGACAAAACTTTCAAAATGCTGTTAAAACTCGACCACGTTATTACCATAAGAGAACTAAAGGCTTTACTTATAAATATGTTAACAGTTATTAGTTAAACAGTGCTGTCTTCTTCTTTCAAATATCAAATTAGTGATGGCAGAAAGAGATAAAATAATGTTTAACTAAACATTCTCTAAAGAAAAAAAAGGAACAGCACTTTTATACATAATACAGAAATAATTAGATGACAAAACAGCGCGAAGTTCGTATTAGTTGATTTCCATATAGGAAATCTTAACCGATGATCATGGGTTCAAATCCAGGCAAGCATTACTGAATATTCACGTGCTAAATTAGTGTTTATAATTCTTCTCGTGCTCATGAAGGAATACATAATAATAATAATAATAATAATATCCTGGGACATTATTCACACACGGCCATCTGATCCCAAACTAAGCAGAGCTTGTACTATGGAAACTAGACAACTGATATACTACTTATACTACTTTTATTTTGTAAATACATACTTTTATAGATAATTACACCCAGACTCAAGACAAACAGATATGTTCATGCACACAAATGTTTGTCCTGGGTGGGAATCGAACCCACGACCTGCGGCGCGAAAGGCAGACATCTACCAACCACGCCAACCGGCAACTCGGCATCGTTAGGAAACCTGAGTTTAATTTCACTGAAATTTTGTCACATCTGTATCCAACCAACCCGCACTAGCGCAATGTGGTTGAATACCTTCTCCTCAAAGGGAGAAGACGACGAAGACCATCAGTAGAACATTCACAAGTTTTTTTACTTTACAAATAGGTTTTCTAATTATTTTTTTTTCTTTTTTTTTTATGGTATAGATTAGTGGACGAGCATGTGGGCCACCTGATGGTAAGTGGTCACCAAAGCCCATAGACAGTGGTTGATATATTTCTTAAAAAAAAAAAACAACATCACCACTGCGCCACCAACCTTGGGAACTAAGATGTTATGTCCCTTGTGCCTGTAATTACACTGGCTCACTCACCCTTCAAACCGGAACACAACAACACAAAGTACTGCTGTTTTGCGGTAGAATATCTGATGAGTGGGTGGTACCTACCCAGACGAGCTTGCACAAAGCTCTACCACCGAGTGAGTTAGATCGGAACGTTGATTGATTCCAATCCGATTTAATTAAAAGCTAGCACGGTTTATTATTCATCCTGTAAAATGACGATACGAAAGTGCTAATAAGAATTTATTTAAATTAAGATTATTATTATTTTGAAAAATGAATTTCAGTTGAAAGTTTATATACAGAACTAACGTATTATACTATAGTTAAGAGATTTCTTGATACCTATAACAGCATTGTTAATAAAAAGACGCGCGCTAATGTCAAACCGCCATTTTGTCGGTGGACAGAAAGGTAAAGTAATTAATTCATTATCGGCGCGACTTGTGATTAATTGAATGTGTTCAATTGTGTTATTTGGAGTTTTAAGTAATTGAGTGAGTAATTTATATATCATCATGATCATATGCATAAATGATTTGATTTTCTATTTTTAAAAAACCGAGGTTTTTGCAAAATCAGATTTAGTTCTGGATGCTAAATCTATATATACTTATTTTTTTCATTTTTTTCATTTCATATTCCACTCAGACGATAGTGGCGAAGGAGCGAGGAAGCTGGAGAAATGACGACAACCAAAGAGATTTTGGACTATAACCTTAAAACGGTGATCCATAATAGAGACGACACCATTATAGCACCATACAGACAAGCCTAGCAATCCAGAATCCCACTAAGACCGAAATTAGCAACCAAAAAATTTTGACCGTATTGATGCTCGGAAATGAAAACATTCTGGCATATAAAATACTAATCTATAATCTGATAGGAAGATACAAAGAAGTAACGGACAATCCGTCTGTGGAGACAAACAAGATCATAAAATAAAGCTACGCTTAGCCAATTAACTGGCGTTTCTGGAAAAAACTTTTACTACTATCATGTGAAACGAGCTTTTCCTTTACAACTTTATTTGTGTTAGTTGTATTCGAGTACTTTGTCTTTGTAGTGTCCGTTGTTGTACAAAATCTCATGATGATCGGTTGAGTTTCGTTAAGATGTTTTTTTTTTTTTTAATATTATAAATGCAAAATTAATTTTATTTGATTGGTTCTTAACATTTTACTGAGGACTCGTCTGGGTAGGTACCATCCACTCATCAGATAGGCAGGCACAAGGCGCATAACATCTTATTTCCCAAGTGGCGCATTAGCGATGTAAACGATGGTTAACAATTCTTACAATGCCAATGTTTATGGGCGTTGGTGACCACTTACCGCCAGGTGGCCGATTTGTCAGTCTGTTAGCCATTTATAATTAAAAAAATAACAAATATGGTCAAAGTACAACACCGACTACATACCGACCTGAATATTTAATCGGAAATAAGAATAACTTTGTAAAACTGTCGTGCAGAAATAATCGCGTGCTATATGACGTATACAATAACGTAAGGGAACAAAGAGAAGTATCGCGAGGAAATCTGCCTTTGTCGGATAAATAATGACTTAGAACAAGGTACAACGGAAAAACCGAGATGGCTCAGTGATAAGAACGCGTGAATCTTAAACGATGATCGTGGGTTCAAACCTGGGCAAGCACCCCTGAATTTCATGTGCTTAATTTGTGATTATAATTTATCTCGTGCTTGACGGTGAAGGAAAACATCGTGTGGAAACCTGCATGTGTCAAATTTCACTGAAATTCTGTCACATGTGTATTCCGCCAAGCCGCATTGGAGCAGCGTGGTGGAATAAGCTCCAAAAAACCTTCTTCTCAAAAGAGGAGAAGCGGCCTTAGCCCAGCAGTGGGACATTCACAGGCTGTTACTTTACAACGGAAAACGCCATGAGTAAATCTATTTTATGTGTCGGATAGTGTGCCAAATGTACATCAACTCCCTCCCATATGAATTAATACCACGGTCGTATACACAGGTCTTGCAACTGAGTCCAATTTCAGTGGTGAGAGATGAGGTGCGAGTGTGTTACAACTGCTAATTCACAACACCATCCGCTTGAGGTACTACGACGCTGCTATCGAAGCTGACATTTTTCTCTCCCAAGTATTGTGTTATTTAATCATTGTTATATATTTTGTTGAGTTTTGCGGATTTTTTGTTATTTAACTGTTTTGTTTGGATTTGAAAAAGTTTTCGGGATAATTATTACGCGAATTATCATGCCTCTGGCGGCCGTAAATTGAACTTAACAGCGTCATTATGTCAACGTACCCCATATTGAAGTTGCAAGACCTGTGTATACGACCGTGATTAATACCAAAATTGACAGTGACAGTATTTCAGAAGGCGCGTTCATTTTTCGTCTAGAGGATCGGAATTGCGATTCAAAGAAAATTGACATTGACAGGAGGGCTCATTCGTTTTTCGCCCAGAGGATCGGAATTGCGATTCAAAGCTGCTAGCATTCTTGCCATCATTGCACGCGGTCACGATTTGTACAGTAGATATTTTTAATTTTTATTTGTATTTATTTGACGTGCCAGTTGGCGTGGTTGGTAAAGATACTTTTCCTTTCATGCCGCAGGTCGTAGGTTCGATTCCCACCCAGGACAGATATTTGTGTGCTCGAACATATCTGTTTGTCCTGAGTCCGGGTGTAATTATCTATATAAGTATTTATTTACAAAAGAAAAGTAATATATGTAAGTACGAAGTACGAGCTCTGCTTAGTTTGGGATCAGATGGCCGTGTGTGAATAATGTCTCAGGATATTATTATTATTATTATTATTATTTAATGTAAATAATTATGTGATAAATTTATTACATATTGTTTTATTATTCATTATTTATATTACTATGTTACTATACGACACGACACGCGACACGATACGACATACGACACGATGCAAAACAATACCACACGAATTGTTTCGCGGACGACTAACCGCCTTATTCATAAACTTTATTTAACTGGTGATTTGTTAAACAATATTTTGTCTTCTTCTTCCGTATGTCAAATCAATAATGACAGAAAGAGACAAATCAGTGTTTAGCTAAACAGTAACTAAGCAACGTTTATGAATAAGGCCGTAAATATATTAACAATCAATAACGGTAAATTATCAAGAAGACATTCCAATTTTAAAATTGACAATTGACCTTATAAATAATAATAATTTATTGTGAAAAACAATAGCTTTACAAATAAAAAGTACAATTTTTATATTTTTATATTTAAAACTATACATATAGTGTCTGAGATATACTATTGGCTTCCAAGCTAGACGATGAACCAAATGTGTGTATGTGTGTGATAACAAAGGACTTTACTGTGTCAACACAATCCTGATTGATTTGAATGTTTGTCCTCTATGCATTCGTAATCTGATTCTGATTAAACTTTAGTGAGTTATTCATCGTACGCCCGAGAAGGTGCCTATAAAGGCACCTTCTATATATATATATATAAATTCATTCCTTCTATATATATAAATACCAATTTTTTTTCTTTGTTTGTTTGTTTGTATGTTTGTTTTTCTATAAACATTCTATGTAGACCGTTAGTCTACACGTGCGGAGACGGGACGGGTAAGTTTACATATAAAACTATCATCTAACACATAAGAACAGCTCTTGACATATATATATATATATATATATATATATATATATATATATATATATATATATATATATATGATATATATATATATATATGATTACGTAAAAATCACAGATCCAATATTATCGAGAATGAAAATTCAACTCTCTGATGATATAGATCAGTTTCATTCATAGCGTACTTAGAAATCTTTTTTACCTTCAAAAAGCCACTCTTTCGATGATTGATGATTCTCATCTCGTCAAGTGAAATGTGAACTTTGATTTCCAAGCTAATCAATGTGGATGAAGTGTAGTCAATTGGTTGTTATGCATAGATTGTATTGGAAGGAACACGTCAATAATAATTGAAGATTAGTTTCCGGGCAAGCATCACAGTTTTTTTTATTTGCTTAAAATTTCCAATTGATCTCGTGGTCAGGGTGGAAGAAAATTAGTAATGTGCAGTAACAGCTTGTAAGTGTCCCACTGCTGGGCTAAGGCCTATTCTCTTTCAAGGAGAAGGTTTTGGAGCTTATTCTACCGTGCTGCTCCAATGTGGGTTGGTGGAATACACATGTGACAGAATTTCAGTGAAATTTGACACATGCAGGTTTCCTCGCGATGTTTTACTTCACCGTCAAACACGAGATGAATTATAATCACAAATTAAGCACATGAACTTCAGTGGTGCTTGCCAGGGTTTGAACCCACGATCATCGGTTAAGATTCACGCGTCCTTACCACTGGAACATCTCGGCTCCTCACTAATTTTCTAATAAATAAGAAAATTAGTATTGTACCGGATGAAAATCTACCACATGTATACATAAATTAAACTCGACTGTCAGGTTAATTTGTCGTATAAGTTCCATACTTTTCGTCGAGAGGACAAGATATTTTGTCTATCATTGGGCCTTCTAGTTTACATTTCTAGTACGACTCATTCACGAAAACTAATCTTATTTTTTTTTATTGTATAGGTTGGCGGACGAGCATATGGGCCACCTGATGGTAAGTGGTCACCAACGCCCATAGACAATGGCATTGTAAGAAATGTTAACCATCACTTACATTGCCAATGCGCCACCAACCTTGGGAACTAAGATGTTATGTCCCTTGTGCCTGTAATTACACTGGCTCACTCACCCTTCAAACCGGAACACAACAATACAAAGTACTGCTGTTTTGCGGTAGAATATCTGATGAGTGGGTGGTACCTACCCAGACGAGCTTGCACAAAGCTCTACCACCGAGTAAATTATTAAACCTATTACTGTTTCTAATTGAATTATTACTGGAACTCGTGTTTATTTATTTATTTATTTAGTTAAGGATCTCCAACAAGGGATACACACTAACAAGTACATTGATTTGTTGAATAATGATGTAACATATGTGTGCTCCTTCAATTACAGGAGACCACATCGAGCACATAATGTGATGACTAAACAGAATTAAAAATTATTGTATAATTCTATAAATATATATTTAAAGAAAGAAAGGAAAGTGGTACACAATAAATTAATAATTTAGGAACTATAAAAAAGGTAAACAATGGAAGTTAAGACTATGTTGAGCAAAATGTGAGTCAAGTACATATTACAGAACAAAATATAAAATGTATATGAATAGTATAAGAATTAAAATTAAAATAACGAAAATAATAGTAATGAAACTTAAGAAAGAGAAAACATTTTTAAATAATAATGAAACTTAATACAAAAAATAAAAACACAATTAATTCCAAATTTAAATAATTTTCCAGTTCCACCAAGTCCTGTACAAATTGCGCCACAATTTAAAACAACTCCCGTAATATACCACAGAATGATATAGAAATTAATATAGTCGTTTCAAATTTGGAACACGCAACGCTACATAATGGGTGCAATTCCGAACTCTGTAGGATCCTTTCACACTTGGAAATTGCTTGATTTTAAAGAGCAATATTTACTGGTTTTGACTGGTTTTTTTTCCAACAAAACATGCTGTCGAAAATTATGTATATATATATATATATATATATTATATATATATTATATCTACTAGTTGCTCGTCCCGACGTTGCACGGTTGAATTAAGATATATGTTTATTTAAAAAAGAAATATCTTGGGTCCAATCGCAATGCCCGCTACCAGCTCTAATCTTAATCATCCAAGAACCGAAACGGTACAGAAAAAATATATTCTTAGAGAATTTAAATGGATTTTTTTTTGTATAGGTAGGTGGACGAGCATGTGTGCCACCTGATGGTAAGTGGCCACTAACGCCCATAGACAATGGCATTGTACGAAATTTTAACCATCGCTTACATCGCAAATGCGCCAACTAACCTTGGGAACTAAGATGTTTTTTTTTAACCTATATAAGCTAGCGCTTGGCTGTTATCACACCTGATGGAAAGTGATGATACAGCCTAAGGTGGAGGGCGCTGGCCTAGAAAATGTCATGTCCCTTGTGCCTGTAATTACACTGGCTCACTCACCCTTCGAATCGGAACACAACAATACCAAATACTACTGTTTTGCGGTAGAATATCTGATGAGTGGGTGGTACCTACCCAGACGAGCTCGCACATAGCTCTACCACCGAGAAAAGATAGATATTCAGATTCCTTTTTATTTCATCGTTAAATTATATTCGTTTCGTAATTCGTAATAATTGCTTAGTTCTAATTAATTCAAACGGTCGTGTTATTTAGATGTCTCCACGTTGGTTTCAGTAAGCGTATGATTAAAAACAGCATTAATTAAGGATTGATTGGAATATTATATTTAGTAATTAATGATTAAAGTGTTAACGTTTAACTAACGGTGATTTTATTATTTTGGATTATAAGGAATAGCGTTGTTGACTTAAACCACTTCTGGTTTTAAATTATATATTATCACCCAAGTTATATAACAACATACAATATAAAAGCATTACACTTGCTTATTGATAGTCATATTAGAAACTACCACCGATTCGGAAAAGAAATACTCTAACCTGGAAAGGACCGGCGAAAGAAACTCAAAGTCTCTGCATTGTTCATGAATAATTTCAGACAATTAATTTATTATAGTTTTTTCAAGAAGCGAATGAAATATCAATAGAAATTGACCATATTTGAACTCACGACCTACGGTTAGCAATCTAAATGAACACCGAGCCATAGCTTCTAAAATAAATGTAAACAAAAGACATGCGATTAGGACCTCAGTGTGACACATTCATATATAATTCTGGCTCATTAATAAAACACTATACGCGTTTCGTTCCAAAAATATTGAGCGACAACTTTGTGCTCAGTGTATACACGGCTTTAATATGTATTTCTCGTGTAGCGGACGATTTGCATATTTTATACAATATTTACGCGGTCGAAAGCTAAAAACCGAAGTTTATTTGATTTTTTTATCCACCAGGGAGCTTTTTGGGTACAATATTTACATACTCATATGAGCCTGTCTTATATGACGATATAAATAAATTACCAAATCCCAAGCGACTTAATATATAGACAATTTATCGTATTTTGATGGGCGTGTCTGTCTCTAAATAAAATTAAATTGGAGTTTTATTAATTATTATTATTATATTAATGTAATCGTTGTAGGCAAATGACTGTTTTATAGGTAAAAGTGGAAACATATTTATTACATATTTATATAATATATAGGTTTAAATAAATGAAGTCTCCCAAATCAAGAACGAAGATCTGTGCAATATTTTTTCGACTCAAACCGTGTTTTGAAATGTAGATTTTAATTGATACTACTGTATTTTTGTCACACCGAAAATCACCTCATCGTCCTTTATTCTTAAATTCGAAGGCATCGCATTTTGTACCTATTGTTATAAAAAACACAATTGTGGTAGATTCTTGCCTCACGATGTTTTATATTGTTATTATTGTTTATAGTCCACCACTAGAAAACAGTGCAGAATACACTTAGAACTAATTAATGTGTAACTCTCTTACACATTAATTAGTTCTAAGTGTATTCTGATTTCTCGTGACTAATTAGCTATTTTTTTCTTTAAGCAGAGCACAAAACGAATTAGAAAGACAAAATATTCATATGAAAACTCATTAGTGCTTGCCCGTGTTTGTAAAGCAAAACCCGCAGCTTCGTTCAAATTCAGTTTGTGGCGAAAATCCTTTTAAAATCTGCCATTTTTATGTACATAGTGCCTATTTGAATTATGCATATTCAATTATTAGGTATAATTAGAGCGTGTGTGATATAAAAAAAAATTGTGCCGTCGGGGGATCCCCGTCAGGAATGAAGTTCTGTGCGATATTTTTTCGACTCAAACAGTATTTTAAAATGTAGATTTTAATTGATTATATTACTGTATTTTTGTCACACAAAAAAGCACCGCACCGTTTATATCGATCTCCTAAATTCGAACGCCCAACGCATCACACTATGTAGCATTTGGTAGGCACGATGTATGAACGCTATTTCGTTATATGACGTGACCTTGGGCCACTGCCATGTCACTCTACTGTAAGCTGCGTAAAAAACCGTTCCGATTAACATATAAAATAAAAAAGGGACCATTCCTTTCAAATCACAAACAGACGATTTTATTTATTCGTATAGATAAATATGACATGTTTCATTACCATTCATGTCTACGTACTCAGTTGAATTGAAATTTCAATGTCATTAGGTCACGCAACATTTAGTTCATAAAGGCTTTTCGAAGGTCATATGGGGTGTGAATCAATAAACAATACCTCAAACCTGATATATACTTGACTGTGTAAATATGGGTCACTATAGCTAGAAATTATAGTATTAGCTTGACCGCGACTTCGCCCGTGTGAGTTCGTGACTAAAAGAGTATATACTAAGAGTATATATATATATATATATATATATATTTAAGGAATTTTAGCACCAAAATGCGTTCTCCAACATTGATTACGACATTTCTTTTTGTATTTCTAAAAAGTATTAATATATTTATCGAAAACTCAGGTGTTTTAACTAACTATATCTCGGACAAATTAGATATTTATTATTATGTAAAACTTGTTCTTTGTATTTGTTATGTTTTCGTAGTGTGTGCAATAAAGAATAAATAAATATTTGCAAAAACACGTTTTCCAAGATGGCGGCTAACGCTCGTGGCCTGGGTTGACTAAAAGTCGGTTTTAAACTTAGGGGGCACAACATAATATAATGATAGAGAAACACGATCGGCCTAGGCGTTCGGCTTGTGACGTATCTATCTCTCTTACACTCCATTTAAGCGTATCGGCCGATGCGTCCGAGTATTCATCAATGTTTTCTTATGACGTAATCACGTAAAATTACCGTCCGTTAACTGACTTTACAGATAACCATTTAAATTTTTTAATTATATCGATTGTGCGCAACTTAAGGGGTTCCGTGACGGCCGCATTTATATTAGGAATCGATTTTGAAGAAACTTTTTGTATTGAGTTTAGTATAGCTCCAATGTTCAATCTCAATGTAATTAGTATTGAACATAGTTAAGTTTTGATTTAAACTCTATATCTAAAGATCGAGGCAAAGGCTGAGGCTGTTTTTTGTAGTCACTTAAAATATTATGTTTTAGAGTAATTCGCTTGGAAAATCTAGGGCGCAACGCGATCGATAAATTGTACGAAAAAAAAAGGCAATGAATTCCTTGCTAATGGAATTAGTGAACTCATGTGAAAGCCCTTCGGGTCACGTGACAGGGTTGTCTGGACCTTATCGACTCTGAGGAATTGTCAAATGATTTAAGTCTTTTAGATAAAAGGGCGTGTTTAATTTATTGTGTTAACAGTATTCTTTACAAAAGAAGGTTTATTACTAAATGCGATAAATTGTCTGTATACATAAAATTATTTCTTAATTGCTTAAGCGATTTTTGACGTGAAATGTGACGTGTGGCGATGCTATCCGTGGCGACGCATCGTCACACTATACTACGCGTAGTAGTGCGTACGGTGTGGCAAAATAATTCATATTAAACATTTAATAAAATTGTAATAATTATTAATTTAATTAATTAATAATTTTATATTCATTTCATTCGGGCGACTTCGTGTGTAACGATTACTGAAGTAACTGAATAAATGAATTAAGTTGTCGCAACTTGAAATAAATTTTTGTATTTAATGAAAATAAACGTCAAATGAATAAACAAACTGTCATCATTTTATTTCATTCGACGTTTCACATCTGCCAGGCGTCCCGTGTTTTTTCTTATATGCCTGTATGGTACTTAGGTACAGTTGGACTTATCGACTGGATCATTTTTTTTCCATTCTTTTTTATATGTTTTTTTTTTAGTAACGAGGCTTTCGTCCCGCAGTGGACGGCGATAAGCTGAGTTTATTTACGACATCGAATAATTAAAATCCTTATTTTCAGCTTCTCAGCACCTGTGAATGTCAAAATATTTATTCAATATATAAGTAAGTTTTTTTTTTAAGTAGATTTTAATTAGTATCTTATACTATGATATATCTGATTACTGCCTTATCGATACTAATCTATACTATAGGGTTTTCCAATAGGGACGCTTGAACTTTGACAGCTGATTGCGGCCATGTTGTTTGAGTGACAGCTGTCAAATGCAGTGTGTTATATTCATTCCGTCCTCCCAAGCCACCATGGCAGTGTCGAGCAGCACGTGCAAATCATAAAATTGTTTTATGAAAATATTTGCGAGAGATATTTGGAGAGATATTTGCGAAAAAAATTTCGCAAATATCTCTCCTACATGTATTTTTTTTTGCATTTCAAAGATCAAGCGCCCTTAATGGAAAACCCTATACTATATAAATCGATTGGTTCTGTCTGTACATTTTTTTTTCACCTAATTTTGTGATAAGTAATCGTTTTATGATGCAGTGATTCACATTATACATTTTTTTTCATTTTTGTCTGTCTGTATGTCTGTGTGTATGTCTTCTTATAACTCAAGAACGTCTTGACCAATCTTGATGAAAATTGGTACACACAAAGAACATGTGATGGTGCAAATGTTAGGCATATTAATATTATATATAAGATCGGTAAGCCCTACGTTATCTTATGAAAATTAATTTCAAATCATTAATTACGTATTTCTTTACCAGTAGCCATGTGTGTGTGTATGTGTGTGTGCGTGTGTGTTATAATAGTAATAAAATAATTTATTATATTTTTATTAATTATACGCGGGCGAAGCCGCGGCGCACAGCTAGTATTATATAAATTTGGACTCTTCAAGGAAAGATATATAGAAAATATTATAATGACAACTTGACACGTACAGGCAGGCTGTTTGACTTTATACAAAAGTAATACTTCCATCCCAAGCCGCCATCTTGTTTACAACCTGCAATCGAAACTCAACAAACACATTATAAATGTATCTTGTTTCGAATTTATTTTGTTTGTTGTTATTGTTGTTACGAGTTACTTAAACTTGGATACATTTTACATAAATCTTTGGCCATTGTTTGAATAACTTGAAAGTTTTACTTAGAATACAAATACGTTAATTAAGCTACCGTGCTTAACTTAAAACAAAATCAAGGTATACTTATGTTTAAGTGAGAAGATGACGGGACCCGACTGAATATGAAAGGTGGAGGACTGAGAACTTTTATCCCGAAAGAGACCTATGTCCAGCAGTGGACTACGATTGGCTGATAATGGTAAAATAAGTTCACTCGGCTACCACCGAGTTTGTGCAAGCTCGTCTGGGTAGGTACCACCCACTCATCGGATATTGTACCGCAAAACAACAGTAATGGTTATTGTTGTGTTCCGGTTTGAAGGGTTAGTGAGCCAGTGTAATTACAGGCACAAGAGACATAACATCTTAGTTCCCAAGGTTGGTGGCGCATTGGCGATGTAAGCGATGGTTAACATTTCTTACAATGCCATTGTCTATGGGCGTTGGTGACAACTTACAATCAGGTGACCCATATGCTCGTCAGCCTAACTATAAAATTAAAAAAATATATTTAAAAATGAACAAAGTTTTCGAAATAACCCTGCACCGCAGTAGTTGCTCTTTTATTCTACCAATTAAATTACATTAATAATTCGACGAGCACGGTTGGCGTAGTTAGTAGATATTTGTATTTCGCGCCGCTGTCATTGGTTCGATACCCACCCAGGATAGAATTTTTGCGCATGAACATATCTGTTTGTCCTGAGTCTGGATATAATATCTATATAAGTATGTATTTACAAAAGAAAAGTAGTATATGTAGTATATCAGTTGTCTGGTTTAAAAGTACTAGCTCTGCTTAGTTTGGGATCAGATGGCCTTGTGTGAATAGTTTCCCAGGATATTATTAATATATAATACAAGTAAGTAGTATACGGTAGTAAAAAGTACGTAAGTAAATAGGCTAAGTAATATTTGTGATTGGTAATATTATTCAAATTCAAAATACTTTATTCAATATTATTACACTTTCTTATTGATAGTCAATTTAGAAAAGAAATACCCAGCCCTGAGAAGAACCGGCGAAAGAAATTCAGCGGGATGTTTTGTTTTTTTGCTTTTTTTATTGTATCATGTACAGTTTACAAAAAAAAAGGTTGAAATATCCATGCCATCCATTAGGTTTAATTATATTATTAGTCTAAATGTGACCAATTATTTCAGAAAAAAACAAATAAATAATTTTCATTTCACAAACGTTTGGCAAAATAATGAATCCATTTATCGTTATAAAACTTCTGATTCTATAAATAATTCATTTTAATGTAATAAAAGACACATAGTCATGTGGCATAATATAATATGACAAATAATTCTTTAAATGGGCTGTTTGATAAATAGTTTATTTAGAAAAAACATTTATTTTTCCGTGAAATAATTTTCTTTACACTGG
Source organism: Nymphalis polychloros (assembly GCA_905220585.2). NCBI lineage: Eukaryota > Metazoa > Arthropoda > Insecta > Lepidoptera > Nymphalidae > Nymphalis > Nymphalis polychloros. Next base: position 5,562,514 of record HG992270.1, read on the forward strand.
CTCACACACTTCAAACCGGTATACAACAATACTATGTACTGTTTAGCGGTAGAATATCTGAGTACCTAACCAGCTGAGCATGAAGCTCTAGCATTAAGCCAAAACCTAATCAGCGACTTGTAAAAAAATTAAGGTGAATTATTTCCATACATATTATATAATAGTCGAAAACAAACATCGCAATCGAACTAGTTTCGAATATTAAAACTTAATTTATTCAGGAAAGAACGAATTACGAACCGTAAAAATAACATAACCGGTTATATCCGGTTCGGGCTGATTCGAACCGCTTTCATTTCAACGGTATTTGTCACGAAAATTTCATGAATTATAGGGTCCGAATACATTAATGGTGAAACGCGAATAGCGCTTTGTTTTATTAAGCGTATGTAAATTTATATTGTATGTTTGTTTTTAGATAAATATTTGTTTTGGTTCAACTTCGAAACAACTTATTTGCTTCGCAAACAAAGATCCATGTACATGAACCCTTACAGTCCGATGGGGCGATAATCCAACACGGCTCGTATTGTCTGAGCCACGATATTGAATCACGGTCTAGCTCCGTTACCGAAAAAATATTGACAAAAAAACTTTAAAAAACTTCCATTGATCCGATCCGGGATTTGAACCATTTTTGATTCGAGCCGCTTTAGAAAACTAAATACAATGAACCAGTTATATTTTATCGACAAAACTCACACGACAAACATTTATCAAACATCAAAACCAATATACTTAAATTGTTGTATTCAGAAGTACTTCTTTCTAATCCCAGGTACCTTAGGATTTAATGACATAATATATAAACTCGTCTCTACATCAGCATTATATTATTTTACTATTTTGATTTATATTAAAAATATTATTCATTCAATAGCTGCAGTGCTCGTGTAACAGCATGCGAATGAAATGAAAGAGAAGGATTGGAGCTTATTTCACCACGCTGATCCAATGCGTGTTGGTGGAACACACGTGTGAATAATTTCATTGAAATAAGACACATGCAAAAAAACATCGTGAGGAAACCCGATGTTTTGCTTCAACGCCAAGCACGAGATGAATTATAAACACAAATTAAGCACATGAAAATAAAGTGGTGCCTGGGTTTGAACACACGATCATCGGTTAAGATTCACGCGTTCTAACCACTGGGCCATCTCGGCTCAGCTGCAGTGCTATTATGTAAGAACTCACTTACTTATTCACCCGAGAAACGTCTAACATCGTACAGTGATACTATTTTGAGACGTGTATTCTTGTAATGTTATGATTATTAAGGCCAATGTCGCATAACGCTAACTGACATTTTACGACCGTTTACTGCGGTAAGTTTCGAGTTCCTACACTGTTGACTCAAATAATTCGTTTTAATACAGTTAAAACTTTGTTTTCTTTTTGAGTCCTCCAGATTTTCAACGTAGCTACGAATAACAAAATTTTAAATCAACTTACGTACCACATTTATATTTAAAATCTCCTAAATAAAAAATTCAACCCGCTCCCGCTTCCGCCTATACAATGCCAACAGTATTTGACTTACATTCGAATAGCGTGACCACCATAGATTATTAGGGGTATACAATGAAATATGTATGTATATGATACAAGTCTAATGTTGTATAATGGCCGGCACGTTACATTGTTAACAATTAAGATTATTAAAACGATTTTAATAATAAATGTCACGTGGTATTAGGAATGATGTATTAGTAAGTGAAATAGGAATGATGTATTAGTAACTAAATATTGAATTCCTTACCAAAGTTTAAAATTTTCGATGTACTATTCTCAATAATTAATTTGTAATATTTATATTTCATTGTCTTTTTTAGATTTTTTATCAGTTTTTTTTGACGTGATAACGTCTAAATCGATGAGCACCGGCTGCACGCACGAAAAAGCATGACTCATTGTCACTCTCCGCCTGAGCTGAGCGTGTAAGCGAGAGCACGGAACAAGCGATAGAGAAACACGATCGGCCTAAGCGTTCGGCTTGTGACGCATCTATCTCTCTTCCACTCCATCGGCCGATGCGTCCGAGTATTCATCAATGTTTTCTTATGATGTTATCACGTAAAATTATCGTCCATAAACCGACTTTACAGACAACCATGTGTTTTTAGTTAAATAAACAGTTAAAATTGCATGTTACAGGCAATTACAGGCATAAGGGACATAACATCTTAGTTCCCAAGGTTGGTGGCGCATTGGTGATATAAGTGATGGTTAATATTTCTTACAATACCAATATCTACGGGCGTTGGTATCCGCCTATCTATGATATAAAAAAAATGTTAATAAAAAAATGTTTGTCATATAACTAGACAGTGTTACCACGTGTTTACGATTTTAGTTCCTGTTCCACCGCACCTCAACCTCCTTTATAATAATAATAATAATAAATAAACATATTAAACGAATACTATTGGTAACATCTAAAACTAAAATATTCAATTACATTAGTTACGCTTAGATGAATTTGGTTTCTAATTATAAGTTCTATTTTGTAATTATTTTAATAATTTTTTCTTTAAACCTCCTTTATATTGACCTCCTAAATTCGAACGCCCAACGCATCGAATTTTGTAGAATTTGGTAGGCACAATATGAACGCTATTTCGTTATATGACGTGACCTTGGGTCACTGCCATTTCACTCAACTATAAGCCGTGTGAATGAACTTCGTTCCAAGAAGTAAAATATATTTTGATATGTAAACGTCTTTGCACTCGAAACATTTGAAGTCCGTGACTTAAAATGTCAGACGACAGCCTAAGATTTCGAGCGTCAGATGACGTCAGTGTAAGATTTGTTAGGTGTTAATATGTGCGTGATATCGGTACATAAGCTCATATGTTTACTCACTCACAGCATTTTTTTAATTCATTATTTAATAATAAGAATAATATCCTGGGACATTATTCACACACGGCCATCTGATCCTTAACTAAACAGAGCTCGTACTATGGAAACCAGACAACTGATATACTTACATATACTACTTTTCTTTTGTAAATACATACGTATTTAGGACAAACAGACATGTTCATGCACACAAATGTCTGTCCTAGGTAGGAATCGAACCCACGACCTGCGGCGCGAAAGGCAAGTATCTCGCAACCGCGCCAACCGGCCCGTACAATTTTTTGATTCCATTATTATTAGATTTATTCCTTCCTCATATTTCTTTCAACTCCACAATCTTCCAGGCTTTATAGTTTAAAAATACATCAAGAGAATATCTAATGTTTGACATTACATACCTGAATGTACTCAAGCCGAGCTGTCAAGGGGCTTTCGATGGTTGACACGGCTTTGTCAGACAGACTACCGAGCGCATTTACCGAGCTTTTCAATCGTCCAAAATTAAAGCTAATGAAACTGTAATGCGCAATCTAAACTAATATTATAAAGGAAAATATTTGATTCTTTGTTCGCTTGTTACGATTTAACTCAAAAACTACTTGACCGATTATAAAAATCCTTTCACCATTAGAAAGTGACATCTTAACTGGTGTTGGAAAATAAATGGACTGTATTTTGTAGATCGCGTAGTTTATTAATATAATATATGTAGCAGAAACGTCGCGTGCGCACGAAGTGGTGGTCCGAGGCGAAGTCGGGGTTGTCTCTCTGATTCTCGCGTGGTTCCCCGCGCGCCGCGTAGTCGTCGCGCCCCCCGTACCTTCGTCTTAGCGGCTGCCGGCTGCTGAGCGCGCTGCGTATGATGTCGAGATTCGACTCTCGACATAACTGAGTAGCATGGGCTTTATTATATATTTAGGAATCAGGGTGGAAATAGTATTTTTTCATCCTGATTCCTAAAAATATAATTCACTATCACAATTTTCGCGGACGAAGTCGCGGGTGAAATGCTAGTTATGTTGTACAAATTTTGTCCGCATGTTTTTAAGGGGAGTTGTATTCAGTAAAAAAGTAACCTATGCTTGGGGTTCGATTGCTTATTTTATAATTAATTTCATCAAAATCGGTTCAATGGTTTAGCTGACATAGCGTAACAGACAGATTGACAGACAGAATTTCACATTTATATTGGTACTAGCAGAGCCTCGCGGCTTCACCCGCGTATAATTAATAAAAATATAATAAATTATTGTATTACTATAATAACACACACGCACACACACACACACACACACACACACACACACACACACACACACACACAAACACACATATTTCTTCTGGTAAAGAAATACGTAATTAACGATTTGAAATTAATTTTCATAAGATACCGTAGGATTTACCGATCTCATATATGGCCTAAAATTTACGCCATCACATGTTCTTTGTTTGTACCAATTTTCATCAAGATTGGTCAAGCCATTCTTGAGTTATAAGAAGACATACAGACAGACAGACAGACAGATATAATATTAAAAATATGAAAGTGTATTTGTGAAATACACATATTTGAACGTTTTCTGAAATACTGTCGCAAATACATTACCCAATAAATGAATAACTTGTGTAAGTCGCTTAATACTTACAGTATGGACGTAAGAATTTTTATTTTTAAACTAACACACATCAGATTATCAAGTATAGATTCCAAGTCAATATGTTTCTTTTTGACGTGATAACGTCTTATAAATGAACGCTGGCTGCACTGTCACGTTCCACCTGAGCCGAGCGTGCAAGCGAAAGCGAAAGGAACAAGCGATAGAGAGGCACGAACGGCCTAAGCGTTCGGCTTGTGACGCATCTATCTCTCTTCCACTCCATCGGCCCGATGCGTCCGAGTATTCATCAATGTTTTCTTATGACGTTATCACGTAAAATTATCGTCCGTAAACCGACTTTACAGAGAACCAGGTTATATATTGCGAATAGGTTATATATTGCGAATAGGTTAAACATTGCGAATAGGTTATATATTCGAATAATGATATGGGGCTACATTACCCCATATTGAATTCTATAGAACATTCTTAGTCGCACTTTCTAAAAATTGAATCCTTTACCAGCTCACTTATTCCCCTCTTCAATCTCAAGAGAGATTAGCCAACTGTGTAGGAGATATTATAGTGCACAAGTGTGTGTTTTGTTTTATGTACCCGGGAGGGAAAATGACTCCATTCCACCTGATGGTAAGTGGTAGTAGAGTCCAAGCGCGACGACGGCTAGTGCAGTCGGGAAGAATGATCTGCGCTAGCCGCCCCCGCTTTGCCGGCCCGCAAGAGGCCTCTTCACGCCTCGTTTGAAGAATCCCAGGTCATAAGCGGAGGAGAACACGTTTGTTGGTAAAGAAATCCATTTTTGGCGGTGCGACCAAGAAAAATGTTGCCAAATTTCTTGGTGCGCGATGGAATTGATGTCACAGTGAGACGGTGATATCGAGAGCCAGCACGCGTGGACTTGTGAAGAAAAGGCTTAGCAGAAATGAGTGTGAGAGGATGAGTGCGCAAACTTAGGTGCACATTTTCTTACCTAGCTCTCATAATCCGTTGGGACGGCAATGTGGTCCATTTACCCGTCCGCCTGCCTATAACATTAAATTCAAAATAAAATTCAAAAAATACCCGGGTAAAGTCGGAAAGAGTAGTTGTAAATATTTATTTTCTCATCTCGCCCCGAGGTAGCCAATGTTAAAAGTCACAACAACGCAGCAAAAAACTTTCTTGAAACGATAAAATGTTCAAACTTCTAAAACCGTTAAAAGCTTACTGCTATTGATTTCTTTGTAACGAGTCTTTATTTGTCCCACGAGGTCAGAAACATACGTTAGGGTCAGCACAGACGGGCGGAGTGTTGATAAAGAACCGGTTGAATTACATACTGACATAAGTTCCGTCAGCGCCGCTCTGACTGAAGACTTTTTCGCAGTCCGATCGTCTCAATTTTTGATCACGATATTTATTATTATTTATAATAGAGACTCGCAATTATCCACCACTGATGTGATTTCATCAATCACTTACCATTATGTGACCTAATTGCCCGCTGAAATAATGTTAAATTATAATCACTATGTGATTTTATTTAGGCCTGCTATGCCAATTTGAGTTGTATATAAAAGTAAAATTAGGTTGAATTTGTAATGTTAAGTAATCACTCACTTCGCCACTCCGTCCGTCTGTGCTGATCCTTATTGTAACAAGTATAAATTATGAAGCTTATTGACGATTTCAACGAAATAGTTCTTCGTTAAGTTCTTGAGAACTTAGCCAAGGCGCTCATTCTAGTCTTCTTTTTTTTTATTGTATAGGTAGGCGGACGAGCATATGGGCCACCTGATGCTAAGTGGTCACCAACGCCCATAAACAATGGCATTGTAAGAAATCACCAACCTTGGTAATTAAGATGTTATGTCTCTTGTGCCTGAAATTATACTGGCTCACTCACCCTTCAAGCCGGAACACAACAATACCAAGTACTGCTGTTTTGCGGTAGAATATCTGATGAGTGGGTGGTACCTACCCAGACGAGCTTGCACAAAGCTCTACAACCGAGTAAAATGCTTAAAAGTTTTTGTAACAGTCTGTCAGAAGAATAGGCAAATTAATGACCGGTATTCCTTAAACCAAATAACTAAATTACACACCAGTGGGACCTTTTTATGGTGGTATGTCACTGTTTGACATATATACTATACTAATATATAAAGCTGAAGAGTTTGTTTGTTTGATCCGGCTAATCTCAGGAAGTACTGGTTCGAATTTAAAAATTATTTTTGTGTTGTATAGTCCTTTTATCGAGGAAGGTTCTAGGCTGATTTTTATTCATTATATTTTTATTAATTATACGCGGGTGAAACCGCGAGCACATCTAGTTATTAATATTCGTGTTGTATGACGAGAATTTCAATATGGCGGAGTAGCTGTCATGTCCTTCATGATTCTACGAAATATAGTTAGTGAAACAGTCTTGATTATAACTTATTTCTATTTCAATTAAACTTCACTCGAGCTACCGTTTTGTTCTGAAGTTTTTTTCTCAGTAATTTGAATTTATATTACATTGTACTAACTAACCCCGCCTTGCTGGAAGTAAATTATCATATCTAATATTATAAATGGATTCTTAAATTTATTGAAATTATAAATAAATTATTATCTAAATAATGATTAGTAACAAACAAAGACAATATACAATATTATACAATTTATACAATCAATCTTACAAATTTTAAAATATTCCCTCCAGATTCTCACTCGACGCAAAGCTGCCCATAACACAGGCCGCGTTTCCGCGCTGTACGGCAATGGACAACCTTTGCGCCAAGTAAGACCCGGAGCGATTGTCAATACCCCAATTATTATAAATGCGAGAGTGAGTTTATTTGTTCGTATGTAACGCTTTCACGATCTACTAAACCGATCATTATGTACTTTAACATATAACGCGTATGTGAGGTGACTCGCCTGACCTGACCTAACTGGGAGGGTCACATATCAAAGCTGTGGGTAGAAACTATTTTTGGTGACTAGCAATTTTTAAATGAATTGAGAACTATCTATCTATCGAGAAGGGCAGTAATTCGTTCTACACTTAATAAAACTTACGACTATTTACGATTAAGCCACTTACTTGTCACTGTATCAATAAGTCTTCTGCGCGTGCGCGTGTTTGCGTGTGTGTGTTCATATTTTTGAACTCTTTGTTGATAATTTAATTATTTTTACAATGTAGTAGTAAATTTTTACCTGAAACAATACAGTTATATAAGTGCTACATAAAAATATATAATACTATAATATGACGTTCAAACAGCCCAAAACAACGTTCGTTTGATTGTTTACTTCTTCTAAACAAAACGATTATTTAGCAGTTATCCCAATACCATCCGAGAAAAGTCCAGTTATTTTCAATAATTGATATCACAGGGTAGGGATATAAGAAAAATAATAATTGCGCGGTTGGGGGATCAGGAACGAAGTTCTTTGCGATATGTTTTCGACTCAAAACGTTTTTAAATGTAGATTTTAATTGATTATATTGCTGTATTTTTTCACATCAAAAATCATCTACTCATCCTAAATTCGAACGCACAACGTGTCGCATTTTGTAGCATTTGGTAAGCATAGTATGAACGCTATTTCGTTATATAACGTGACTTTGGGCCACTGCAATTTCACTCTACTGTAAGCCGCGTAAAAGAACTTCGTTCCAAAAAGTAAAATATATTTTGATATGTAAACGTCTTTGCACTCGGAACATTTGAAGTCCGTGACTTCAACATTTGAAGTCCGTGACTTCAAATGTCAGACGACAGCCTAAGATTTGACGTCAGCGTAGGATTTGTTATGTGTAAAAATTGAATGAACTCGTTTGAATAAAGATGACACGATAAGAAAATAAACTCATTGCAAACAGATATATCGCTTAGAAATCTTCTGTTTGTTTTTTTTTTATATAGAGAAAGTAAAGCACCTCAGATCTATAATAAAATCAGATCAGTCATCTATAATAAAATTAATTTAATTCAATTTAATCAACATATCTATGAAAATTGTTGAAAGAACTAGTGAGTTTCTTTTTGGTTCTTCTCCGCAGAATCTACATTCCGAACCGATTGTAGCATGACGTATCGAAAGTGTTTTATGAACCTTTTTGAATTTAGGATATTTTTTAAGCCTATATTTACACTGGCTCACTCACTAAAAACTACCCACAGTAGTCTGAACACAGTTTTTATCGACCAATGAAAATGGTATAATAACCGCATTTAATACCTCATGACATGCGATTTAAATATCAAACCGTGAATCGTTGTCTACCAATGAGAAAGTTATTTTTATTGTTAAAATTGGGTTTTATTGCCTCAGCCTACCCCCTACCAATGTTAAAGGGTGGTATTAGCGTTAGACAATGCCTTCAAGGTTATTGAACTTTATCTATGTGCTTTTTAACTGTTTCTTGAAGTTTTATCATGTGATGTTATGTTTACAATAAGAAAAAAAAAAAACTGAAAAAGTCCCACAGCCTGGCAAATTTCTCTTTCCTTAAAGGAAGGCAACCCATGCAAGTCCATGGGCGGTGGTAGTCACTTTCTGTCAGGTGAGCTTACAGCTCGTTTGCTTCCTCTTACATATTAAAAAAAACGCCTTGCATCCTTTTGAGAAGATGGAGTTTATTCCACCACGCTGCTCCAATGTGGGTTAGTCGGATCAATGAGCTGAAGTAGGTGGCGTGACAAAACTGGAATTTTGACGAGAAAATGAGAGAGACCTTTGTCCAGCAGTGGACTACTAAAAATAGAAAACTATTTTAAAACATTAATTCTACTTATTTTGAAATAGTTAAGTGAAAAAACCAATTAAACTACATTTCTTCATCAAAAAATGTACACTATAACAAGATTATAAAGTCTAGTTTCCCGTGATCATTGGTGACCTTTTTTAATATAAACCGGGGGCAGGTTGAACGTGCAGTGCATGCAAATATGTGCCGTAGCGTGCATGCTAATCACAAAAATGTAACGAGACACGCATTTTCTTTGCCTTTTTTTAATAAAACCACTTGCTTAAACTTACAAACGGGACCATCTCCTTTCAACACCCCTCGCTTGCAAGCATAGCGTTTATCATGCTTAATTGATTATTCTATACTAATATATAAAGCTGAAGAGTTTGTTTGTTTGATCCGGCTAATCGGAACTACTGGTTCGAATTTAAAAATTATTTTTGTGTTGTATAGTCATCATACCGAGGAAGGTTCTAGGCTGATTTTTTATTCATTACATTTTTATTAATTAAACGTGGGTGAAACCGTCGGCACAACTAGTAATAATATAAAGCTTCGTTAACATACGAAATAATGCAGTAACAGTAAAGAAACAGCCTGTAAATGCTTCTCATTTTTTGAGGAGAAAGTTTGGAGCTTATTCCACCTTGCGGCTCCAATGCGGTTTGGTGGAATACACATGTGGTAGAATTTCAGTGAAATTAGACACATGCAGGTTTCCTTGCGATGTTTTCCTGCCCCGTTAAGCACAAGATGAATTATAGTCACAAATTAAGCACATGAAATTCAGTGGTGCTTGCCTTGGTCTGAACCCACGATCATCGGTTAAGATTCACGCGTTCTTACCACTGTTATTTGTACTACATTAATAATAAGGTCCTCCAGACCGATTTCGGCCACGGCGGCCAATCTCAAGAGAGATTAGCCAACTGCGCAGGAAATATTATAGTGCACAAGTGTGTGCGCAAACACAAGTGCACTCTCTATTTCCTAGCTCTCTATTTCATGATCCGATGGGACGGCAATCCGACACGACCGGAAAGAGTTAAGGCGCAGGACCAACAGCTTTACGTGCTTTCCGAGGCACGGGAGTGTATACACTTCCAACTTCCAGACTCCGGGCTGCTACTGAGAAATTTAAATAGAAAATCTCAATAACATTTCATTGGCCCGACCTGGGAATTGAACCCAGGGCCACCGGGTCTGCGGCCTTATATCTAGCCACTAGACCAACGAGGCAGTACTACATTACTAACCCACTGGACCATATTACTAGAATCACAAATGACGTATATATGTTGAGAGAATATAGAGAGCATGATGTGATAAATAAACGGCATACGAGTCGCTCTTCAAGGCAGGAGAATATATTAGTTGGTCCTTCGAGCCGGATTCACGTCAGAATCGAAAGAAACACTTACTATTCATTAAATTTTATGAAGACAAGACCAAGTTGACACGAACCAAGTGAGAATATAACTCAAGCGTTTAATTGTACCCAACGTTCAAGTTATAAGTTCGTTATAATTTACAAGATCTTACTAACTGTTCGAAGTTCAAACCGCAGTCTGATAAATTCTTGCAAGTCATTTGTGAACAGTTAAACTTGTTGACTTATGTATGTACTGGCTTGGTTCCTGGTTTTACCCGCTTTATTTGTTTATTTATTTATTTTAAGGAAGACAAACAGTTATAAAATACGCCAAAAAATTATCACATTGCAAAAATCACACACCAACCAAGTCTTCAATTAAGTAAATCATAAATATAATAGCTTAGTACCCAAGATTGGTCCATTGATGTAAGGAATGGTTAATAGTTCTTACGGCACCAATGTCTATGAGTTCCACCTCGTGGTAAGTGGTCACCACAACTGCCATACACCATACAGAATAAAAAAAATTATACCGTATGTAATGTATGTAAATATGTACCCCAACTTTGACGGCCTTATAGAAGTTATTTAGAGCGTTTAATAAAACAATGCTGTGTTTTCTTCTTTCAAATGTCAAACCAATAATGACAGAAAGAGAAAAATAACGTTTAATTAGTACGGAAATTCAATTATATTTAATTAAAGTTTCTATGTTACTTAATGCATAAAAATGGTAACGTTTTTGTCGGTAATCTTGTGTAAAATGTACATTCTGGACCGGAAGCAGCTTAACTTAGCTTAGCTTAAATGTAATCTTGTTAATATACGATCCCATAGTGATTGAACTATTTGAAAAAAATTACCGATTTTAATGAAATCTAAGCGGTATCTCTCAATATCGGTTTTATTATAGTGATAATATACATTTTTATACTTTATTATATACATTTTTCTTTATTTTTTTTATAATAACGAAAACGTCCTCCAGACCGATTTCGGCCACGGCGGCCAATCTCAAGAGAGATTAGCCAACTGCGCAGGAGATATTATAGTGCACAAGTGTGTGCGCAAACACAGGTGCACTCACTATTCCCTAGCTCTCATAATCCGATGGGACGGCAATCCGACACGACCGGAAAGAGTTCAGGAGCAGGACCAACGGCTTTACGTGCTTTCCGAGACACGGGAGTGTACACACTTCCAACTTCCAGACTCCGGGCTGCTATTGAGAATTTTCTGACAGAAAAATCCAATAACTACTTATTGGCCCAACCTGGGAATTGAACCCAGGACCACCGGGTCTGCGGCCTTATATCTAGCCACTAGACCAACGAGGCAGTCAATATAGGTTAGTGGACGGGCATATGGGCCACATGATGGTAAGTGGGCACCAACGCCCATAGACAATAGTTTGACATTTCTTAAAAAAAACAACTTCGCCACTGGGCCACCAACCTTGGGAACTAAGATGTCTCTTGTGCCTGTAATTAAACTGGCTCACTCACCCTTCAAACCGGAACAAAACAATACCAAGTACCCACACGAGCTTGCACAAAGCTCTACCTGTATATGTTCCTATTCATGCTTCCGGTTTCGTTTCTAATTCTTACTCCGTTCAAGCTGTCCGTTTATGGAACAAAGTATCCGAACATTTTAGAAAAGCTACCTCTAAATTTACTTTTAAGACTCGTCTACGTGAGCACATATTGTCAGAAAGTTCCTAAGCTCCCCGTTCTCATGACATCTATAATGCACTATTATTTATATGTTTTTACTATCATAGCCGAGATGGCCCAGTGGTAAGAACGCGTGAATCTTAACCGATGATCGTGGGTTCAAACCCGGGCAAGCACCATTGAATTTCATATGCTTAATTTGTCATTATAATTCATCTCGTGCTTGACGGTGAAGGAAAACATTGTGGGGAAACCTGCATGTGTCAAATTTCACTGAAATTCTGTCACATGGGTATTCCACCAATCCGCATTGGAGCAGCGTGGTGGAATAAGCTCCAAAACCTTCTTCTCAAAAGAGGAGAAGAGGCCTCTAGCCCAGCAGTGGGACATTCACAGGCTGTTACTTTACTTAACTATAGATGTTAATATATAAGTATGGATATTTTTGTGTATTGTTAATTATTAATTACCGCCTTCACGGATTTCTGTTTGACATAAAGGTTGACTGACGGGGAATGCCTTCAGGCATTAAGTCCGCCTTTTGTTCCATCTATTTTGTGGTGTTCAATTAATTCATTAAATAAATAAATACATTTGAAATTTTCATCCATTTCAATATTTACCCCGGGACAAACGGACAGACAAAAATTTTAAATGGTTGTTTTGTTGTAGGCAACTTCAATATAAACATATTAATTTAAAAGGCAATTATTTTCACAGCCAGACATTTCAATTTTATTTATACGTATTGAATATACATGTATATAAATGTATATTACTCGAATCGTTCCCACTTTGTTAGGCAACTCAACTTTATTTTTCACATACATTTCATTCTTGCTATGTCTTACTGCTTAATTTGGGATCAGAGCGTACAAAAGACAATATGAAAACAGCCTGAAAGAAAGGGCCTTGGAAGTTTTTTTTGGTGATGATTTCGTTCGTTATATATGTCTTAAACTATAAAAGGTGATTTGGTGACTATTTTGATTTCATTTCATCGCCAGACATCGCTGAAGATATATTCGATACGATAGACTCGTAATAATCTAAGAATATGTATTTTGTCTTGTTCTAAAAATAGTTTTTTGTTTCGTAAATCATTCAAAACACTTATGTTTATTTCTTTAAGAATAAATTGAAAAACAATGGCCGACTTCTTTGCAAGATAAGTTAAAAAAAAACGTGTAGCGTTAACATACTCGAATAATTCATCTCGTGCTCAGCTATGAAGGAAAAGATAGTAAGGAAACTTGTGTCTGATGAAAGCCTGTCACATTAGTATCCACCAGCAACAGAGTAGCGTGGTGGATTTTTTTTTATAGCATAGGTAGGCGGACGGGCCTATGGGCCACCATGGAAAGTGGTCACCAACGCCCATAGACAATGGCAATGTAAAGTATGTTAACCATCGCTTACATCGCCAATTCATAACCTTGGGTACTAAGATGTTATCTCCCTTGTGCCTGTAATTACACTGGCTGACTCACCCTTCAAATCGGAACACAGCAATACCAAGTACTGCTGTTTTGCGGTAGAATATCTGATGAGTGGGTAGTACCTACCCAGACGATCTCGCAGAAAGCGCTACCACCAAGTAAACTAGAGTTCTGAACCTCAATTAAATTCAAGCGATAATTCCAAATAATAAGAAAAGAAAATCTGTACAAGCTTCATTATTCTCGAATTGCGGTTTCTAGCTAAATTTTATAAGAAAAAATTTATGTAAATATGCCTCTGAAGTTTCTAAAAACGGACTCTCCTTGAAGATTTATGTTATTTTTTTGGTTCGCATTCCACCGTTATGTAAATTTATTTTAGCCGACGCGGACGATATGATGTAAAATCGATGCGGTCAAAGTCAGATATATTTATTACCTTTATATACTGTTCGTCGACACAAAATCTACATGTTTTATTGTTAACATATACCAATATAAATCATTTAAAAGTATAATTAACCATATGCTAAGTGCATATACCTATATAAAGTAAATCTTACAATTAGCTGACGATAGATATCGCTCTTTTGTTATGTGTTACATTTAAATCACGCTGGCTATGTTTTTTTTATAACTATATACAAGGTCAGTTTGATGTTAGTTTCAATTTTTTTTATGTATGTGGCATACGAGCAGTTGTCTCACCTGATGGAAAGTGACTACCACCCCCCATGGACATCTGCAATACCCGAGGACTTGCAGGTGGTTGCTTACTTTGAAATTTTTGGTTTATTTAATATATAAACGCACCAATACTTAAAGCGTTAACAAATTGGTCCTTCGAGCCGGATTTTAAGTTAATTTAAACTACCACTCTAAGAGAGCAATCTATTCTAAGAAATTATATTACGATGACTGAGTATTATAATACAATTTTTATAAAATATGTTGGCGGGCGGGAAATTGGCTATCAGATGAATTTACGGATAAAAGCACACCTTGGGAATGAGACGAGCGCCACATGGCTATTTCTCTTTTTTTTTTGTAAACGAAACATGATATAAAAAAGAACTCGGCTTTCTTTCGCCGGTTCTTCTCAGGTTTTTCTTTTCCGAACCGGTGGTAGTTTCTAGTTTGACTATCAATAAGCAAGTGTAATGATTCAATGTTGAATAAAGTATTTTGATTTTGATTTTTATTTTGATGGTAAATGGTGACCACCGCCCAAAGACACAAATAAATGTAAGAAATATTAATTATTTTTTTGTATATTGTAAAGGCGCCACCAAACTTGGTATCTACGATTTAATGTCCATTGTGCCTGTGGCTACAGTGGCTCCCTCAACTTTCAAACAGGAACACGGCGATACTAAGTATTGCTAGATTATGTGATAAGTGGAAAATACTTGTCTAGACAGGCTTGCACTAAGCCCTACCACCAAGTAAAATATCGTACATAACCTTCAAACAACAGTGTACTCCGACGTTTGATACTTCATAAAACATAATTGAAAAAGACTTACTACGAGGGATGAAATGTCGGAATGCTTAAGCTAATTGGGAGTATTAATAAAATTTACATGAAATCAGTTTCATCTATGGACGAAGGCGAATGCATTAAGACGAGATGAGTATGCTAAGACATATTGATCGACGAGGATGGATAGAATACGAAATTAGTTGTACGAGGAAGTTTGAAAGTAGCATCCGCAGCAGAAAAGCAAAGGATATATAATATGGGATAATTGTTTATTACTGGGAGAATGTTACGTATCTATACAATATCATTATTTAAAAGTGTTCAATATTAATTGAAATTAAATTAAATCGATTAAACATTTAATATGAATGGCTGTAAGACAAAGGGATTAACTGTGTATGTGATGACAGAAACAAATTCAAATACGGGATGAGCCATCCAATTTACTAAGTGTACACAGTTTAATCAATGTCAAACTTTCTTGCAAACCAATCACTTGGTGGCAGAGCTTTGTGCATGCTCGGGTACCACTCATCAGATATTCTACAGCAAAATAGCAGCAATTTGTATTGTTGTGCTCCGATTTGTAGGGTGAGTGAGCCGGTGTAATTACAGGCTCAAGGGACATAACATCTTAATTCCCAAGGTTGGTGGCGCAGTGGCGATGTAAGCGATGGTTGACATTTCTTACAATGCCAATGTCTATAGGCATTGGTGACCACTTACCATCAGGTGGCACATATGCTTGTCTGCCTAACTATACAATAAAGAAAACCATTAATATAGAGTTATTGCCTTTTATAAAATATGCAGGTTAAATAAACTGAATGATCGAAAGTGGTCACCACCGCCCATACAAAGACGCTGTTCGAAATATTAACCATTTCTAACATCGTCAAGGCGCCGCGAACTCTGGGATATAAGATGTTATATTACTTGTGCCTGTATACTGACTCACTCACACATCAAACCGGAACACAATAATACTTATTATTGCTGCGCGATAGAATATTATCATGAGTGGCTCTGGTCGGTAGTATGTTATTAATATTTAATTTAATAATAAAAGTAAATTAAAACATAAGAAAACCTTTATAAAGTATTCATAAAAATTAGTTATTGAAACGAAGTTCTTTTACACGGCTTACAGTAGAATGAAATGGCAGTGACCCAAGATCACGTGAGTAACGAAATAGCGTTCATACTGTGCCTACCAAATGCGATGCGTTCGAATTTAAGAGGTCGATATAAAGTAGGTTGAGGTGCTTTTCGGTGAGACAAAATACAGTAATATAATCAATTAGTCAATTAAAATCTACATATTAAAACATGGTTTGTGTCGAAAAAATATTGCACAGAACTTCGTTCCTGACGGGGAACCCCGACCGTACAATTTTTTTAATATAAGTTGTACCCAGTACTATAATCTGTCTAGAAACTAGTCTTGGCCGGCTTTTCCTACATGTTAAGGAGTCAGTGTAAAACTACATATAAAAAACAAAATAATTTAAATTAAAATGTTTGTATACTCCTAAATACAAATGAATCTTTGTCTACGTTTAACATTGTAAACGAAATAGACAGTGTGGAAGCCAACAGGCGATAATTGAAAAAGTTTCCAACAGCCAATCCATTAGAGGTTGGTCTAAGTTATGAGAAATAAGCCGAGATAGCCCAGTGGTTAGAACGCTTGCATCTTAACCGATGATCGTGGGTTCAAGCCCAGACAAGCATCACTGTATTTTGACGTGCTTAATTGGTGTATATAATTCATCTTGTGCTTGACGATGAAGGAAAACATCGTGTCTTCCACCAACTCGCATTGGAGCAGCGTGGTGGAATAAGTTCCAAGCTTTCTCAAAAAAAGAGAGGATTCTTATCCCAGCAGTGAGACATTCACAGGCTGTTAATGTATGAGATAATTGTGTGCGTGTTTTAAGTGCAGTTTCACCTTGGAACATTGGCCTTATGTTCTGATAAAAAAATTCCTATATAATAAATTAATAATTTAGTTACAATGTTGCCTTTACAAATTGATAAAGAAATATAAATAACAACAAAAAATAATAATTAATGCTATGTATTTATTATCACAATTATACCAAGACTTAATCTGGACATACCCCTTTGACATTCCTTTCAATATTATAAATGAGAAAATGAGTCTGATTATTTGCACGGGTTTGCCCCCACAGGACCAGTGGGGCCACATACCCCATGTGGGACTTGCCGGTGTCCAGGGGTACCATTGGTTTCCCGTTTTAACGAGGAGTGCCAGCGGGATCGCTTGCGTATCCTACCGTGATGCTCTGATGGACGGCCCGCCTATACGAGCCTCCATTCTCTAAAGGGGATTTCCAAGGTACTGAGAACCTCCATAGTCCCGGCGGCGGCTTATGCAATCTTGTACCTATATCAAGTAACGAAAACGCAAAATCTTTCGCTTATAAATTGTGCTTTACTAATCGGTAACTATCACAAAAAGTTTGTTGAGAATTTGCAAATCTATCGAGCTATTCTGTAAGGACTCTTATTCACAGTAGAAAACGATCTTGAATACTCAGCAAGTTTTTTGTGACATTGACCGTAATCATCATAACATTACAAGAATACACGCATCAAAATACGCTGTAAACATTTCACTGGTTAGTAATGAAGTGACTTACAGAATAGCACTAATATATTAATGGTTACCTACCAAAACAGATTTGGTAACAAAAAAAAACGTGTGCGTCTCGGGACGCTCGACGAAAGTGATAATACTTATTATTAATTATAATATATTAAATATAATTTAAATTAGTGCTTGAGAGTTGCTAAAATATTATAAGTACTATCTGTATACCCTAGATGGCGTTAGGTCCGCGTTGTTAATAAAATAGTATAAATAAATAATAAAGTGAGAGCCTGCCTACTACTGCCTTATGCGTGAGAGAAAGGGAAGCCAAACAGAGTGGCGCCGTAACGCGTTACGTTACGAAGCGGTTTAACCTCACATAAGAATTTATCACTTCAAAAACTATATAGCCACTGAAATCACAGACAGATACTTCAATTTTATTTATTCGTATCGATGAAATGAAGGATGGTTTTTCTGGAAATGAAGGAAAAATTGAAATACTTTTTTTTGATATTAAATTACAATTGTCCAAAGGATGGAAATAGAAGATATTTATTTTATTGATTTGAGAGAATTGAGGTCAGCGTTTGAATCCTTTGTCTGCTACGGAAAAGTTTTAGGACGAAATTATTATTTCCGATCGGTTTCACTATTGCGATATTTTTTCGTCTGTAAATCTTTTTGCATTTGCTCTTGTCTCAGTTGAATTAGTATGACTTGATTTTGGTCTATTTTTTTTTTTTGCAAAAAAAATGTTTTAGTAGATAAGATTTAAGTACTAGCGTTTTACCCGCGGTTTCACTCGCGTAGTTCCCGTTCCCATGGAAATACGGAAACAATCGTAGCCTATGTCATTCGCTGATAATGTAGCTTTCCATTAATGAAAGAATTTCTTAAATCAGTTCAGTGGTTCAGGGATGAAAGCGTAACAAATAATAATAATAATAATAGATTTATTTCAAGAATTTACATCTCATATAATTTTGTTAGTACAATGTAAGACTTATGCTAAGAGTTAGTAAACTTAAAGACTAGAAAACTTAATATTTTATATTACTGCAGGGAGCATGCAATCCACTGCAGTGCGATAAATAGGGACGGTCTGGTCTGCCTACTATCATCTTCAGGATGCTGTTGACGTTGACTGATCATAAATGCGAATGTGCGTTTGACAAAGAAACGCACATTCGCATTTATAATATTGTTGCATTTTATAGAGTCAAAGTCAAAATTTACTTTAGTAGGCTATCAGAAACTCTTTAAAATTGTCATTTTACAATTAATATAAACTACCGCTTTTGAAAGTACATTCTACCGAGAGGAACCGGTAAGAAACTCAGTAGTCTCTACTCAGTAGTAAATTACATATTCATGCTTCGATCAACAATACTACTAGTTAACGCTTCACGAACAAAAACAATACTCAAACGTGACACCGACTGACTTCTTCGACTTCTGTAGTTCTTTTAACGCGGCTTATAGTAGAGTGAAATGGCAATTGCCCAAGGTCACGTCATATAACGAAATAGCGTTCATATTGTGCCTACTAAGTGCTACAAAATGCGATGCGTTGGGCGTTCAAATTTAGGAGGTCGATAACGGAGGTTGAGGTGCTTTTTGGTGTGACAAAAATACAATAATATAATCAATTAAAATCTACATTTTAAAACAAGGTTTGAGCCGAAAAAATATAGAACAGAGCTTCGTTCCAGACGAGGTCCCCCGACCGCACTTTTTCTTTTAGGCGTACAAGAAAACGGATCACTTTAAGGTGAGCTCACCACTAATCATAGACTGGCACTGTAAGAAATATAAACCAATACTTATCGCCAATGCGCCAACCTTGAGAACTAAGATGTTAAGTCTCTTGTTTACTGGTTCACTCACAATTCAAACCGGTAGACTACAATACTAAGTATTGATGTTGGGCGATAGAATATATGATGAGTGGATGGTGCCAAGATGGGTTTGCACAAACCTACCACCAAAATTTCCTGGATTTAAACATATTTCTATTAAGATACAAAGGTTCTGACTAATTGAGTATCTCGTATTTTATTTTTTTACTATAAATATTTAAGTATTCTTCTTTGTCAATTTCATCAATATTAAGGTCGACGAGCGGCTTGGCGTAGATACTCGCCATTCGCGCCGCAGGTCATATGTTCGATTCCCACTCAGAACAGACATTTGTGTGCATGAACACGTTTGTTTGTCCTAAGTCTGGGTGTAATTATCTATATGTATGTATTTACAAAAGAAAAGTAGCATATATAGTATATCAGTTGTCTGGTTTCCATAGTACGAGCACTGTTTAGCTTATGATCAGATAACTTTGTGTAAATAATGTCCCAGGATTATTATTGTTACTATTATTAAATAATATTTTATTCAATATGTTTTACACTTTGCCATAGAAATGGTTCACAGCCTCGCAACAACGAAAGCTCTTAGTAAGGAGCTTATCTTATTTTAGCATTAAATCCGTGCATAGCATGTTTTTGTTACGTCACACAGCCTTTGTATATAATTTGGAATATGCTTAATATTAGCTGCTATGCGAAAGCTTCGGTGTGCTTAAATTTAAGATAATAAAGCTGTATTTTACGAAAGCATTTCTGAAAAATATTTTACGAGCTTATTTTTGCTTTCTACTTTTATTATATGAGTTTATTAATGTCTCAATTTTTTTAAATCTTTCTTTTAATATTCCTCAAAACTGTAATTTTGCTGACGTGCAGTTAGAATGTGGACCATGTGTGTCGACTAATAAATCTTGTACTATTAACTAATCTCAGCTAATCTAAGCAATTTTTTTAAATCTTTCTTTTAATATTCCTCAAAACTGTAATTTTGCTGACGTGCAGTTAGAATGTGGACCATGTGTGTCGACTAATAAATCTTGTACTATTAACTAATCTCAGCTAATCTAAGCCATTAGATGATTTTAGAACATAAATTGTCATATAACACAAATAAAACGAGTTTATTGCTATTTAATATTGCTTGAATATAATGGCTTTAAATTTAATAACACTATATTTCAAACGAAAGCGCGCACACACACACACACACACGCACACATACATAATTTAAAAACGCCTTACAAATTTCTGACAACTCTATATTTTTTTATTAAAATTGCATAAAATTACTTTAACAATACACAAAGTGTTAAATAAAAGAACGTTAACAAAAGGCTGACAGTTAAGTTACACGGGGACTCATAATGTAATTAAAAATAATTAGTATGTTAATGCCCTTTGCCTTCAAGTTTTAATTCTGAAGAAATAAGGATCAAACGTTAAATGAAACACGAAGTTCACTCCCACACAGTGTAATAACCTCAAACGTAGCTCTGATCGCAACAGACGTTATGTTTTTAAGGTATCGATGCAAGAAGAGGTATTATAAGTTCAACATATGTATCTGCGTTACATAATCTGTAATGACATGTCTTAAAATGTGTTTTTTTATTGTATAGGTAGGACGAGCATATGGGCCACCTGACGGTAAGTGTTCACCAACGCCCATAAACAATGGCATTGTAAGAAATGTTAACCATCGCCTACATCGCCAATGCGCCACCAACCTTGGGTTGTGCCTGTAATTACATAGGCTCACTCGCCCTTCAAACCAGAACACAACAATACAAAGTACTGCTGTTTTGCGGTAGAATATCTGATGAGTGGGTGGTACCTATCCAGACGAGCTTGCACAAAGCTCTACCACCGAGTGATACACATAACATTGGTACAAGGGACAAACACAAATTACACACTCATGTCAGTCGGTAAATCTTTTGTGTGGTTTTACAACAGGATCCCAGAGAGCGTTCAAACGCTTACGTTGCTAAATTTAAAATATTTTAAGGGAACGCTTGTGTGGAAAAGATTGTTATACAATTAGTGAGTTCATAGATGATAGTACCTTGGGAATGAAACGATCGTCTCCTGGTTATATGTTTTATTTAAAACTTGATTACGTTTACAATATCTGATATAATATCTGATATAATAAATAAATACATTCATGACATTGTTTAATTTTAATGTGACTTAATTTGATTTGACTTTAATTTCATTTAATTTAATTTGGTTTAATTTAATTTCATTTAATATAATATATGTAATGTATATATGATCCTTGTTGGTCGAAATAAACGATTTATTATTATTATTATTATAAATCCTTCTGAGTTTTTTTCACCGTTTCTTATCAAGTCAGGGTATTTATAATTTTCGAACGGTTTATTTTGATAATCGATAAGTGATTGTAAAGCTTGTTGTTTATTGTGATTGTGATATCTTTACTGTTATATTTAGTTTGTTATATTCAACTTTGTAAATTATGGTATTATCTCTAAAAATCTTATATTATCATTGTTTGTAATTATTGTTAGTTATTCTTATTTTTTTACTTCATTTTTTTATTTTTTTGCTAATTGTTTGAATGTCAAATAATTAATAAGCGTGTTATATTGCAGTCTGTAGTATTTATTAAATAGAGTATTGTTAAAAAAATTGTTATTGGAGGCTAACGTAACTATTAATGCTGTATATACCTATTAAGTGTTTGAAATTGTATCTGTCATTTTATCGTATTCTTGTTTTAAGTGCCATATTTCAAATACTGTGGTGTATCGATTAAATAAATAAATAAATAAATAAATAAATAAATAAATAAATAAATAAAGCTTCTATATTGAACTATCTATAAATATAATCCTAGCTTTGTACGATTAGATGAGAAGAAAAATGTATTTTGGGTAGGATTTGCGTGCATCCCATTCTTGGTGAGCGGCTACGTCGGGGAAGGAGAATCTGTGACGAATTTCAAATCAATCGGTGAATAGTTTAAGATATCGTGATGAGTGATTTCGCTTATATATATAAATAAATTTGAATTTAGTTCGTCAATTGATCAATCAATTATCGTATTTGAGCACATTGCAATGTTCTCAATTAATAGATTATATATTTATTTATTTTGTAATCAAATAGAATTATTATATTTATTAAAATAAAAAATATTTATTAAAACTTTAACTTAAAACATACTATATTAAAAGAGAGACATACTCGTCATATTTAATTTGTATAAACTATATAGATAAATAGGGAGAAAAATAGAAAATTACAACATAATTACTACATATAAAATTAAGTAACCGTAATTAAAAGTTAAGCGATTTTAATGAAATTTGGTATGAAGCAAGGCTGAACTCCAGGGCATACCTGCCCTGCTTCAAGTATATTAGACCTTATATAGTGACAGCCTGTGAATGTCTCACTGCTGGGCTAAGGCCTCTTCTCCTCTTTTTGAGGAGAAGGTTTGGGGCTTATTCCACCACGCTGCTCCAATGCGGGTTGGTGAAATACACGAGTGGCAGAATTTCAGTGAAGTTTGACACACGCGGGTTTCCTCACGATGTTTTTTCCTTCACCGTCAAGCACGAGGTGAATTATAATCACAAATTAAGCACATGAAATTCATTGATGCTTGAACCCACGATCATCGGTTAAGATTCACGCGTTCTTACCACTGGATCATCTCGGCTTTTTTTATTATACCTTAAGCCTGCCCAATCATACGCAAAGCCACGGGCGAAAACTAGAAGCTGCAAATCTAAATATCAAAACAAAAACAACAATTAAAACTAACGTAATAGAAACACATTATGTTAGAACAAAATTACATTTAATAAATTTAATTTAGTATCCGAAGCATTTGTCATTTCTGTTTTATCAAACGACAATTTTCCGTCCGTTACACCTGTCGCTCGATATTTTCCCGTTTTGTTATTCACAGCGAGTTCTTAAAACAGCTCAAATGCAACTCAAAATTACGTTCAACAAATGCACTTTTTAAATCTCGTTGCTTAATTTTGTTTTATAGAATAGAAAGGTTTGCGATCATATGGGCCACTCGATAGTAAGTGGTCACCAACGTCGATAGACATTGGTATTGTAAGAAATGTTAGCCATTGCTTACAACGCCAATGCGCCAGCAACCTTGGAAACTAAGACGTTATGTCCGTTGTGCCTTTAATTACACTGGCTCACTCACTCTTCAAACCAGAGCACAACACTATCAAGTTCTACTGATGATTAATGATTAACGCTTCATATTTTAATTTAAAAAAATTGTGAATTTACATTTCATTTCTTCTTTAAAATAGGTAAGCATACAGGCAAATGTGCCACCTAATGGTAAGTGATCATCATTGCCATAGACATTGGCCTTAGAATGTTTTCTTTCAAGCACGAGATTAATTATAATCACAAAGACGAATTCTAGACGATTATTTTTATTGATTTATTCAAAATAAATAAGCAGACAAGCGAACAAACTATTTCCACAGTGAAAAATATTATCCTTATCATCAACGCTCCACCAACATCGGGAACAAAGATGGTATATCCCTTTGACTGTAGTTACTGGATAACTCACCCTTAAAACCGAAACAGAACAATTCTAAGTTTTGCTGTTTGGTAGTAGAATTTGTATGAATATAACGAGTTGGTAGTATCTACCCAGATGGGTTGCACGAAGCCCTACCACCAATTAAAGGTCGATAGATTAAGTTAGATGATCATCCAATTTTGTCAGATTCTCCTATCCGAAAACCTTCAGGTCATCCTAATATTATAAATGGAATGTTTGTTATGCAATCACTCAATAATGGTTACATGAATTTAAATGAAATTTCGATTAAAGATAGCTTATACTCTGAATTAAAAAATCGACCCACCACCTACCTCTAACTCCCATACGCGGAAAAAGCCATATTCGGAAGCCATTTAAACTACATTTCTCATTATATAAAACAAGAAGCAAGTTGTAATTACGTAAGAACGGCCTTTGTCAATGAACAAGTCGCTCGGAGCGAAAATTTAATTTAATCATTCTCGAAAGTTCTCGTTTAGTAAACGTTATGAAAATCTTAAGTCAACTTCTAAAGTGCACATTGAGAGGAAAATTCCAAATGATATCCTATAGATTTAGTCCCCGTTTAGTAGATTTGTTCCAACACATGCAGGATTCACGAGATGAATTATAAACGCGATTGGTAAATGGGCCACCTGATGGTAAGCGGTCACTACAAATAGAAAGTGGTGATGTAGGAAATATTAACCGTTTCGTACATCGCGAATTCGCCACCAACCTTGGGAACTGAGATGTTATGTCTCTTGTGCCTGTAACTCCGGCCTCACTCACTAAACTAAATATTTTTTGGCGGTAGAATATTTGATGAGTGGCTTGTCTACCTAGACGGTCTTACACAAAGTCCTACCACCAAGAGAAAATGTCACCTTGTGTACCTGTCTATACTACTATATAAATCTATTGGCTCTGTCTGTACATATTTTTTTTTCACCAAATTTTGTGATAAATAATCGTGTTTTGATTCAATGATTCACATTTTTTTCATTTTTGTCTGTCTGTCTGTCTGTCATATATCTGTCTGCTATATATAAGATCGGTAAGCCCTACGGTATCTTATGAAAATCGTTAATTACTTAATTCTTTACCAGTAGCCGTGAGTGTGTGTGAGTTTGTGTGTGTGTGTGTGTGTGTGTTTGTGTGAGTATGTTATTAATTATACGCGGGTGAAGACGCGGCTAGTATTAAATAAACCTTTATATTTACTCATCGATCTCATTGGAAAATATTAATAGATATCTGGTAAATATTTTCCAATCGTATTTCATGAATGGATGTCTCGTTGCTATTTACCTATTGTATCAGACTCCAAGCTCAGGCTCGACAATAAGCCCATTGAGAAACAATAGAACAATACACGAACTAACGATCCAGATTAAGTAACAGCAAATAAACAGTGATTTAAAAGTACTTTTCTTTTATTATTTTTTTAATTTGAAATTGAAATGCAGGTCATATTTGTCCCCAGGTGGTAAATGGTAAATGACATAGGTTATCTTTTTATACCAAACCTACCTCTCTACCTACCTCGTGAGTGAGCCAGTGTAATTACAGGCACAAGAGACATAACATTCTGGAGGTTGGTGGCACATTGGCGATGTACGAAATGGTTAACATTTTTCACAATGCCAAGTTCTATGGGCGTTAATGACCACTTACCATCAGGTGGCCAAAACGCCCACCTACCTATTCTATAAAAAAAAAATTATAATAATTAATTCCAGTCTCATGATGTCACGATTTAATTTATCACGATATCAGATCATTTCAACATATCTTTGATATAAAGCCGCTTTAGAAGATTTTCATAACGCTATCGCGTTCTAAGTATATCCAAAGCACTGGAGTGGAACACAGCTTTCCACACGATTGCCCGTCTGATCGCTTGATACAAAATTATACGATATATAAATGTCACCATCTTGATAAAAAATGTATATAATCTATCCTTTAAGTAAATAAGATCGCATTAAAAATTATTCCAATCGAATAATTGATTAAATGCCTGCAGTCTACTGGTTAGTTCATAAAGCTGGTAGACTTGAGGTCCCGGGTGTAAACCCCAAAAAATATTGGGTATTTTTGATAAGTTAACAGTTGAATCTTCCAAGTTGGTTTTTATATAATTCGTCTTATTTCTTAGAGATTTCTCACCCTGAAACTCATCTCACACTCGAAAGTCACTGTATACACGATAACTGATATGTCAGAAATTGATCAGTAACAGCCTGTTAATGTCCCACTGCTGGGTTAAGGCCTCTTCTCCTCTTTTTGAGGAGAAGGTTTGGAGCTTATTCCATCCCATGGTCCATTGCGGGTTCGTGGAATACACATGTGACAGAACTTCAGTGAAATTTGACACATGCAGGTTTCCTCACGATGTTTCCCGTCACCGTCAAGCACGAGATGAATTATAATCACAAATTAAGCACATGAAATTCAGTGGTGCTTGCCCGGGTTTGAACCCACGAGCATCGGTTAAGATTCACGCGTCTTCACTCGCGTTATAATCCATAATTCCAATATACCAATTATTATCATAGCTTTACCATACCTTTCTTCAAAGATGAAGGATTTTCATACAAATTCATGCGTTCTTACCACTGGGCCATCTCGGCGACTATAAAAGTTATAAAGTTTAAAGGATACATATCAATAGCGATCACCATAAGTCGACTTTTCCTCAAACTTTATCAATTTTATCACTGCCAATATCTTTATTTGATACTAGTTTTCTTCCGTGGATTCAGGTATAAAAAAGCTAATATTCATCCTTCAGGTTTAGCCGTGAATACGAAACAGATAGACATGCTTACCATCGCATTTACAACACTATACAAATATGATAATAATAGAAGCATTACACACTTGTCAAAAACACACAATTTATCTGTTTATCTGAAATCAGGTGTATAAATGGCACATGCCCTACAAACGTAGCGAAGTGAATACATCCCTTTTAATTATACAGGATGTTTCACCCATGAATTATAATTTTGATTGTTATTTTGAACACATTTTGCGCTCTATCAATTTGTATTAGACGAGACCTCTTCTGATCTATATCAGTTCTATAGATGAATCTAAATACTAGCAAATTCAGGTTCATTAGTTATGTCTATATTATCGTATTCTCAAGATATGAATAAAGGAGACGTTAACGAGCACACTCATACACACATTTTCAAATACAGAAAATCAATCACAAGATATCTTTACAGCATAGAATCGAATTGCCGAAATCGATTTAAATCAAATAGAATCGATTAAAATTGGTTTAATAACTGCTCATCATTGTAAAAATTCAATAACTGCTCAAACTTAAAGGTAATGATGATGAATGATTTGGGGGACAGTTCTCCTTCTTTAAGTTTTATGAATCATCATACATGAGTTTTAATGTCATTTTCAAAACATGGTCAAATGAAATCAATTGAATTTGTAGACCAATTAATAAACGATTACAAAATCGTCACAACTACAGGCAAAATAATATTCCATTATCCTTGAACACAGATTTTATCTCCTAACTCTAATCTAAAAAGAGGTCACATTCAAAATATTTTAATTAAAATTATCACAGAGCGTACAAATTTCGACGCGTTAAACAGCCAGAGATCTGTAACGTAAGGAGATAAATATTCAAAGCAATTACAATCTTATATCACAGTAAATAAAATCGCTATTGCTTTGAAGCAAAACTTTCAATTTGAATCTGCTTACTTAATATAAATGAGTTCCTTAATGATAATGTTTTCAAATTGTTGGTTAGAAGACGAAAATATAGAATTAAAATAAATTTACGAGTTCAAATCTGGGCAACATAGACTATAATTCAGAAATGATTCGATTTGCTGGTGGTAGGGCTTTATGCAAGCTCATCTGGGTACCACCCACTCATCAGATATTCCCAAAACAACAGTACTTGATATTGTTGTTTCCGGAAGAGTGAGTGAGCCAGTGTAATTACAGGCACAAGGGACATAACATCTTAGTTCCCAAGGTTGGTGGCGCATTGGCGATGCCGAGGCGAGCCATGGTTACCATTTCTTACAATCCCAATGTCTATGTGCGTTGGAGACTTACAATCAGGTGGCCCATATACTCGTCCACCTTCCTATACTATAGAAAAAAAAGTATTTTTTACGCGTGATAGAATTGTCTACGTGGCGCAATTCACGCGCACGTTGCGCCGCTTTAAAAAACATATAAAGAAATGACTTTAAGCGTAACACAAACGATTAGTGACTGGTACACATCCACGATTCTTTAAATATAAGGGCATGAGCGATTTTCATTAATAAATTATAGGCACGAACAAACGAAGCTTGAATTTTAAGATACAATGAACATATTCTTTTAATATGTAAATTATTTTTTATGGAATTTCAAAGTATAATTTTAAAGGAAATTCTATTTTCAGATTTTGGTTAACGTTAATTATCATGCGCTTGAAAATTTTCGACCAAATACGGAACAACTCCAGAAATATTGGTGTTGATCTAGGTCAGCGTAAAACACTTTAAAACTCGGAAACTAAAGTTCGTCAGCAGTGATATCCATCACCAACGTATAATTATATCTTATCTCCTGAATATAACACTACTTATTTCCAATACTTTTTTAAATAAGATTGGACAAACGAGCAGAAGTTTCACCTGATGGAAAATGACTACCACCGCCCAATGGACATCTGCAACACCTGAGAGCTTGTAGGTGTATTGCCGGGTAATAGGGTACCTCTCACGATACATTCTAGCTGCAGCAGAAGCATTAAAACAGCTTTCACCATAGACAAGATGCATGTTCGCCTACTCTTCCGTTGTGTACACATACGGCATGTCGCGAAACGTGTTAGTATTACAAAATACTAAATAATGTAGTTTGCACAACAGAAATGAAGTCCGGCGAAATAAAGCGAAAGTCATCAACACAAATGCAATATCAAGTCCAGGGGTAGCACACAGACCAAAGTCGTCAGTACGAAAGTTACACGATTAGGAAACGATGCGCAGTAAACGAAGGAACGTAGCTCGCTAAACTGAATGATAATAACCAATAATCAATCGTTACTAACTTATCTCACTCTATCACATCTGTTCATCCCATTTAAACTATTGTGAAAGCGATCTTTGAGTGCACAAAAGTATTATTTATCATGACACAAGTTTGCTTAAATGTGGTTCCTTTCAAAAAAAAATAGCAATAACATTTTTTATATAAATAATAAGGAATAAAAAGTGGCAAGTATTACATTAAGTACCATTTTGAAATCATAACTAAATGCGCCAATTTTTAAAATAACTGGCCCAGTTCAGGGTAGTTCAGTACTTTTTTCTTAAAAGATAAGGCGTCGAAGTTGATATGATTTTTTAAAATCATGACTCAATAAAACTTAATTCCCTTTTAAATAAAACAAGATTCATAGTTTTATTTGGAACTGCGTTTAATAGTTTGGCTACTTATGGTAACGTTATAAAAAAAAAACAGCAAAATCATGAAATATCTGATCACAATACAATCACATCACAATTTTTTTTCAGAACTGGTATACTCGGTGGTAGAGCTTTGTGCAAGCTCGTCTGGATAGGTACCACTCACTCATCAGATATTCTACCGCAAAACAGCAGTATTTAGTATTATTGTGTTCCGGTTTGAAGGGTGAGTGAGCCAGTGTAATTACAGGCACAAGGGATATAACATCTTAGTTCCCAAGGTTGGTGGCGCATTGGCGATGTAAGCGATGGTTAACATTTCTTACAATGGCATTGTCTATATTGTTGGTGACCACTTACCATCAGGTGGCACATCTACTCACCCGCCTAACTATAAAAAAAAATATAAAAAAAAACTTGAACTTTCACCCGGTACTCTGTTTATTGTTAATTAATATTTACTGTTTAGCTAATATTTCTTATGTAATAAGATAGTGCTGTGACTACCTGTAATTAGTAGAACATTTAACATTGTTAGCCTTTAAAGTTATAAAGAAGACGTACGATCAAGTCGAGCGACGGAGGCGAAGTGAAGCGATTCTGCTGTTTGCCGTGCTTATACACTCGACCATGTTAATTACTCTGGTGGGGAAGAGACCGCTAACAAAATAATAATTTCAAAATGTTTGTTTTTGACGTGATATTGTGTCTACTGTTGGTTTTCTCAGTAAAATAAATATTATAACACAACAGCGCGATTTTTAAGGCTTTCCTGCCTCGTACAACCACTCTATGGAACCAGCTTTCGCCGGAAACTTTTCCGAACCGATATGACACATAAAACATCAAGAAAAGAGCGTACCCATTCCTTAAAGGCCCGCAAAGTACACCGAATACCCGAAGATGTCCATGGGCGGTAATAGTCACTTTCCATCAAGTGAGTCTCTTGCTCGTCTTACAAAAAAAAAACGTGTGCGTCTCGGGACGCTCGACAGAAGTGATAATATTTATTATTAATTATAATATATTAAATATAATTTAAATTGGTACTTGAGAGTTGCTAAATTATTATAAATACTATCGCATATATAGTATACGCTAGGGCGTTAGGTTGGTAGCTCTCAGGTAAAGCAGTCCGCGTCGGTAATAAAATAGTATAAATAAATAATAAAGTGAGAGAGGACGAGCCTTTCTACTGCTGCCGTATGCCTGAGAGAAAGGGAAGCCAGACAGATTGGCGCCGTAACGCGTTACGTTACGAAGCGGTTTACCCTCCCATAAGAAGTTATCATTTCAAAAACCATCACAAGTGAAGACGCAGGCAGAACTATATACATATGTGCGGTGAATAACAAATTTTTCACGTTAACCAACCAATATTTGTACAAAGCTCAAACAAGAAACATGACTTGTTCCCGACTCTAAGCATTTAATCTAACTTTGCTATATATGTCTCCTGTTACGATCATGTGATAGCGTTATATCGCTTTGTTTTCGTCTGTTCTCGTTTTAATTGTTATTTTCATTGTTCAAACTCGTTCGTGCATTCACACAGGATTTTATTATTATAGTTATTTAGTGTTATGTGCGGAAAAATATAGCCGTTTACTGCAAATAATATTTACTAAAAATGCAAAAAAAAATCTTGAAATTTTACATTGTACTTTAAAACAAAATCCAAATTATTTAACAGTCAACATTATTGCTAGCAACAATTAATTCATATTAAGAATATACTTTGTATATATAGGGTTTTCCATTAAGGGCGCTTGATCTTTGAAATGCAAAAAAAAATACATGTAGGAGAGATATTTGCGAATTTTTTTTTTATTTGGAAGGTCTATCGACCCCATTATGTATGGAATATGACATCATTCAAATGACCGCCACGGCTTCGGTTGGTGGCGCGCACACGAAAGGTCCAATTTTCGATGACTCTGGCGCACAAATCGGACTGTATTTGATCGATGGCGTGGCGTATGTTGACTTTGAGGGCATCGGTGGTTTGCGGCTTGTTGGCATAGACCTGCGACTTAAGAAAACCTCACAAGAAAAAGTCCAGCGGGGTCAAATCGCACGATCTCGGTGGCCAGTTCACGTCGCCTCCGCGCGAGATGACCATGTCCAGAAATTGCTCGTGCAGAACTTCCATCGTAGCGTGTGCTGTGTGGCACGTAGCGCCGTCCTGTTGAAACCACATGTTGTCCAGATCCATATTCTCGATTTCAGGCCAAAAGAAGTTGGTTATCATCGACCGGTATCGCTCACCATTGACGGTGACGGCCACACCATTATCGTTTTCGAAAAAATACGGACCAATCACGCCTCCGGCGTGCATTGCCACTTGGTGAACCTCGTGTGGATTGGTCTCGTCCTAAATACGGCAATTTTGCTTGTTGACATAGCCATTCATCCAAAAATGCGCCTCGTCGCTGAAGATGATTTTTTTGCCAAAATCGGCGTCAACTTCCAACTGCTCTAATGCCCAGTCAGCGAACACACGGCGCTGTCTATGGTCATTAACCTTGAGCTCTTGGGTCAGCTGGATCTTGTACGGGTGCAGGCTCAAGTCACAACGCAAAATTCGCCAAGTTGTCGTCTGCGAAAGGCCGAGTTCCTGTGCGCGACGCGGAATTGACTGCTGCGGGTTTTCGAGGACACTGTCGCGCACAGCGGCGATATTCTCGGCAGATCTCGCGTTACGTTGACGCACGGGAACCGACTGATGGTTAACTGACCCGGTTGACTCGAATTTGTCCACCAATCGACGGATAGTCGACTCGGCAGGACGATCATCGCGACCGTAAAACGGGCGAAGTGCGCGGAACGTTGCTCGAACTGAAGACCCATTTTCATAAAACAATTTTATGATTTGCACGTGCTGCTCGACACTGTAACCTGCCATGGTGGTTTGGGAGGACGGAATGAATATAACACACTGCATTTGACAGCTGTCACTCAAACAACATGGCCGCAATCAGCTGTCAAAGTTCAAGCGTCCCTATTGGAAAACCCCATAGTTACAACTAAGTTATATGTATTATTTTCATTGACTGCCATTATTGCACGAAACGATTCCCGCGTTCTTACCTGTGTACTCGGTTATCTCGGCTTTTTATAATAAATAATATTGATTGAGATAACAATTGTTAGAAAAATTAATATCAAGGAACTTGCAAAGTTTATTTTGACGAGCCGGTTGACGTGGTTCGTAGATAGCTGCCTTTCGCGCCGCAGGTCGTGGGTTCGATTCCCACCCAGGACAGACATTTGTGTGCATGAACATGTCTGTTTGTCCTGAGTCTGGGTGTAATTATCTATATAAGTATGTATTTACAAAAAGAAAAGTATTATATGTAGTGTATCAGTTGTCTGGATTCCATAGTACAAGCTCGGCTTAGTTTGGGATCAGATGGCCGTGTGTGAATAATGTCCCAGGATATTATTATTATTATTATTTTCCCTATTCATCTCAATTCTGCAGTATTGCATTCCATCCAATCGTACACATGGTACGTATTTTTATTAAGTTTCTTAATAATTAATAAATTTTAATCATAAGTTGATTGCACACTACGCCCGATTAATAATTTTCCTGGTGAGATTGTCTGGAAGAGATCACTGTAAGTGATAAGGTCGCCTACGCATACTTTACGTACTATCTGTTCTTTTATATAACGTTAGTAAATTGTGTGCAATAAAAGATTAATAAATAAATAATTTTGATGATCACTAATCAAATACAATTGACTCGATGGTAGAGCTTTGTGCAAGCTCGTCTGGGTAGGCACCACCCACTCATCAGATATTCTACCGCAAAACAGCAGTACTTCGTATTGTTGTGTTCCGGTTCGAAGGGTGAGTGAGCCAGTGTAATTACAGGCACAGGGGACATAACATCTTAGTTCCCAAGGTTGACGCATTGGCGATGTAAGACATGGTTAACATTTCTTACAATGCCATTGTCTATGGGCGATGGTAACTACGTACCATCAGGTGGTCCAAATGCACGCCCGCCTACCTATACAATAAAAAATTAATAATAACAATCACATAACTAACCTAACGCAATTACACCAAGTAAATATTATTTTAAATACACGTTACTGAAAACTATCGAACATAACATTGGTACATTCGATGCGGTATCGAACGCTGATAAGTGATAACGGTTATCAGACGATATTTCATTAACTAAGTGCATGAACGAGTTTTCATTGGAAAAATAATAATATATAAGGGTGACGTCACTTAGAAAAGAAGTTAGTAACGTTTTAAAACGAAAACCGAAGTGATGTCACGGAAATGGCGTCTAATGCAACGGATATGACGCCGATCTTGCTCGCGGTAATTGAAACCTTTATGGCACATCAGACTGATCCGGTTATTTTGTTTTGTACTTAAGCCAATTTGAATTAAGAATAAATATTTAAAAAAATAATTTGGATTTTTCTCATGAACATGTCGTTTTTATGTTAAGTAACAGCCTGTGAATGTCCCACTGCTGGGCTAAAGCACCTCTCCTTTTTTGAAAAGGTTTTTATGTACATCTATAATAATATTATGTACCTGAAGAGTTTGTTTGATTAAACGTTTTATCTCAGAATCTAATAAACCAGTAAAAATAAAAAAATATTGACTATCGAACGGATTCATCATCAAAGCAAATCAATAAATAAATAAAAAAACATTGATTTTAAATTAATTATTACATTATTTCTTATTATTATATTAATATATAGAAACGGAGTATATAACTGGTGGATGGCACCACCATGTGAAGGGACGGCAATACGATGGACCCGATCAAATAAAATCAACTGGTGCAAACTGAATTTTCAACTAATTTCCGCCACATCAACCACATTTGAGGTAATGCGCTAGATACCCTATGCCCTTTTCTGTATCTCTTACTACGAGTATGCAAAATTTCATCAGCATCGGTTGATTAGCTAACACGTAACAAACAAACAAACTCATTTTTACAAAAATGGCGGACTACCATATGGGCCACCTGATGGTAAATGGTCACCAACGCCCATAGACAATGGCATTGTAAGAAATGTTAACCATCGCTTACATCGCCAATGCGCCACCAACCTTGGGAACTAAGATGTTATGTCCCTTGTGCCTGTAATTACAGTGGCTCACTCACCCTTCAAACCGGAACACAACAATAACGAGTACCGCTGTTTTGCGGTAGAATATCTGATGATTGGGTGGTACCTACCCGGACGAGCTTGCACAAAGCCCTACCACCGAGTATTGTCTCAAAAGTAATTTAGTACGATTAAAATTTTAACTTTTTTTTAATTTAAAAAATTATACTTCAAAACATAGAATGATAACGCTTAGAAGGAGTGTAGGCTCAAGCGAATTGGAGTCATTCAATTTAACCCAAATAGGTTCAATACATTTGACGTCACGTCAGCCGTCACGTGAAAGTGTCACAGTAAACATCTCGCGCAATTTATTAAAAAATGACTTACTGTGTAGTAAAACACATTTAACACGAAAGTACTATTTGGCAACTTATAATTTTAGGTAAATACATTCATCAAAACATAAGAATAATTTGTAAACAAAAGACGTAACTACAATAAAAATGTTGTCAGCTATGGAAAACATATTTACCACGATTGCTTAAAATTTTAAACAATAAAAATGTAATAATTATTAAAAATTATTATTTAAACTTTTTTTGGAATTCCATATAATTATTTGAACAGTATTACACATTAATACTGTTCAAATAATTATATATATTTTTTCTTTATGATTATACATAAAATAAAAGCAATACAATATAATATTATTAAATTAATAAAAAAAGAGATCATTATAATAATAAAAGGTAAAATCAAATAAATAATATTGCAATATATAATTATAATACTTTTACAAACAAACGTGAAATATGTATTGCACTGCAACATAATTCGGTCGTATGTGTGCGTGTCGGTGAATGTAAGTACGTGACACTTACACACTCATTAATTCTAACAATTTCGAGCGAAACTTTGTATATCACTATCCTTCTAAGCGTTATTATTCTATGCTTCAAAATACCCCATTATCTATTTGAATGAATCACAAAGCAATTCGAGAATAATTACTTAAATCACCGATTATTTTTGTTATTGGATTAAACGAACGATATAACAAACGAAAAATGATATTGGTAGACTAATTCATTATTCACCTTGACCCATCGATTCGATTGGGAGGCAGGACACCTGACAACATTTTAGGCAATTATACAAATTATACCCAAAGATAATTTTGGAATTTACATTTTAATATTTTAGTTCCACTGGTGTGTTAATTGTCTGATAGCAATAATGACTTCGAACCTGTTCAAGATAAATAAGGGGTTTTCCAATAGGGACGCTTGAACTTTGACAGCTGATTGCGGCCATGTTGTTTGAGTGACAGCTGTCAAATGTAGTGTGTTATATTCATTCTGTCCTCCCAAACCACCATGGCAGGTTACAGTGTCGAGCAGCACGTGCAAATCATAAAATAGTTTTATGAAAATGGGTCTTCAGTTCGAGCAACGTTCCGCGCACTTCGCCCGTTTTACGGTCGCGATGATCGTCCTGCCGAGTCGACTATCCGTCGATTGGTGGACAAATTCGAGTCAACCGGGTCAGTTAACAATCAGCCGGTTCCCGTGCGTCAACGTAACGCGAGATCTGCCGAGAATATCGCCGCTGTGCGCGACAGTGTCCTCGAAAACCCGCGGCAGTCAATTTCGCGTCGCGCACAGGAACTCGGCCTTTCGCAGACGACAACTTGGCGAATTTTGCGTTGTGACTTGAGCCTGCACCCGTACAAGATCCAGCGGACCCAAGAGCTCAAGGTTAATGACCATAGACAGCGCCGTGTGTTCGCTGACTGGGCATTAGAGCAGTTGGAAGTTGACGCCGATTTTGGCAAAAAAATCATCTGCAGCGACGAGGCGCATTTTTGGATGAATGGCTATGTCAACAAGCAAAATTGCCGTATTTGGGACGAGACCAATCCACACGAGGTTCACCAAGTGGCAATGCACCCGCAGAAAGTGACTGTTTGGTGCGGATTTTGGGCCGGAGGCGTGATTGGTCCGTATTTTTTCGAAAACGATAATGGTGTGGCCGTCACCGTCAATGGTGAGCGATACCGGTCGATGATAACCAACTTCTTTTGGCCTGAAATCGAGAATATGGATCTGGACAACATGTGGTTTCAACAGGACGGCGCTACGTGCCACACAGCACACGCTACGATGGAAGTTCTGCACGAGCAAGCGCCCTTAATGGAAAACCCTATATTTTAATATCGACAATCATATAGAAGATTTCCCTATAGATCGAGTAGACCTGAGTCTAAGGCGGCAAGACTCGTGGTAGAGCTTAGTGCTAGGTCGTCTAGATAGATATGAGTCATCAGATATTCTACCGCAAAACAGCAGTATTTTG
This sequence comes from Nymphalis polychloros, assembly GCA_905220585.2. Lineage (NCBI taxonomy): Eukaryota > Metazoa > Arthropoda > Insecta > Lepidoptera > Nymphalidae > Nymphalis > Nymphalis polychloros. The sequence goes on from HG992270.1 coordinate 5,599,659, forward strand.
TATTGTTGTGTCCGGTTTGAAGAGTGAGTGAGCCAGTACAATTACAGGCACAAGGGACATCGTATCTTAGTTCTCAAGGTTGGTGGCGCATTGACGACGTAAGCAGTGGATAACATTTCTTACAATACCAATGTCTATGGGGTAATACCAATGTCAATGTAGGTGACCACTTACCATCCGGTAGTCCAAATGGTCGTCCGCCTACCTATTCATTAAAAAAATCATCACACTGATTTCCCTATAGAGCGAATAGACCTGAATCTAGGGTGGTAAGACTTGACTTTTTAGTAGCTGCGCCTGTGAGCCGTATCAAAGATTAAAAATTAAAAAATGACCCCATAGCCCCTCGCATAAACCATTTACCCAAATAAATTTCACGGAATCCAAAGATTCATTAAGCTATAGCTTATAAATAAAACATGACATTTAAAAGATACATTTCTCTCAAAGGAAATTACACTTACCATAAATCTTAAGAAACCGCCCACGTATGAGGATTATATTCCAACACGTGATATGAAAATGGAAACAATAGATTATATATATTTATGTAGCCGAGATGGCCCAGTGGTAAGAACGCGCGAATCTTAACCGATGATTTTAGGTTCAAGCCTAGGCAAGCACCACTGAATTTCAAGTGCTTAATTTGTGATTATAATTCATCTCGTGCTTGACGGTGAAGGAAAACATCGTGAGGAAACCTGAATGTGTCAAATTTCACTGAAATTCTGTCCCATTTGTATTCCACAAATGGGACTGAATTTCAGACCAACACGCATTGGAGCAGCGTGGTGGAATAACCTCCAAAACCTACTCCTCAAAAAGAGGAGAAGAGGCCTTAGCCCAGCAGTGGGACATTCGCAGACTGTTATTGTTGTTGTTGTTGTTGTATGTAGTTATGGTACGTATTATATATTGCCTTTGGCATAAATGACGTCCTACCTCAAATTTATATTCCCCTGGGTGTCCCTCTAGGAATTGGAGACCTTAAGAAGGGGGCTAATCAACAGAGCATCACGTTAGCTTGCGTAATCGATCCCATGACATAAAACGGAGTGATAAAAACTTCACACCTGGAGATTCAAATTTAATTTAGGCCAAATAAAAAAAATATTGAATACCCGTTGATCCTGCGCCTGAAGTCTCTCCAATCAAATGGGATTACTGTCCCATAGCATCATGAGAGTGAAAGAATAGAGATTTAACCTGTATTTGCGCAAACACTTTTACACTACAATATGTCATGTGCAGATGGTTAGTGGTTAGTACCCATGAGAATACGGGCCGTGATCGAAGGTAGTCAGGAGACCGCTGAAGGTAATAAACAATATTATAAAGTAACAGCCTATGAATGTCCCACTGCTGGGCTAAGGCCTCTTCTCCTCTTTTGAGAAGAAGAACAATATTATAATATAATAATATCATGTTTGGGATCAGTGGCCTTGCGTGAAGGCAAACTAAGCAGAGCTCGTACTATGGAAACCAGACAACTGTTATACTACATATACTACTTATCTTTTGTAAATACATACTTATAAAGATAATTACACGCAGACGCACGACAAACAGACATGTACATGCACACAAATGTCTGTCCTGTGAATCGAACCCACGACCTGCGGCGGGAAAAGCAAGTCCAACCACGCCAACCGGCAACATCGATATTATTAAATTGATGCTGTAAAAAGTCCTAAGCATAATATTGTCTGCGTTTCAATGCTAGGCGTAAATGTTCTATGTTTCTGTAACCAGAACTAAGAATTCTAAGAATTCTTTTATAAATAGAAGTTGTACTAAATATAACCAGACGTTTTTAGATTGTGATATATTTCACGTCTCTTTTAATAGCTTTAATCGTTATATCAAAAATATTTTAACTAATTGTACTGATTGAATTAATTGTCATTGAATGAATTTGTCATTTCTCCCACTCTCTCCTTAGTACCTAATCTCTAATTGATCGATAATTTTATCCGTTATCCAATGCATCTACGCTTGTTATGTGTTAGTTATTAATCATTGGGAACTATTTTCGTAATGATTTGTCAATTGATTTGTATTTGATATTTATAAAATTTATTCGTTTCCACAAAAAAAAATGTTTCAAAGTTATAATAAAAACGTACTATAATATCCTTGATTAATATTCACATAGTCGTAAGCTTATAAATCTGTAACACCCAAGACCGCTATCATAAATCCTTAAACATTTTCATTATTAAAGAATTTTAATTAGACAACTAATGACTACAATTCCAAAAGACCATTACCAACTTGGCACACTGAAAGAAAATGCGAAACACATAACATTTACTAAGACAGATTGTCCGTTACGTATTAAGTTACACGTACTAAGTACTTATGTCCTTAAATGTCTTTTTGGCATGGCGATAGCATTCATCATTGTTGCTATCTCTTTTATGGTATATTAATATTTATACACTAATTTATTTTGTAGTTATTAAGTTACACAGTTCCACTTTTAAAATTTTAATTATTTTCGAATGTTACCAGCTGTTTTATTCGTCTCAATTGTGGTGTAACAAGTTTACAGAAATTTAATTCCAGCAAGTTGTGTTTGCTTTTAAATTATTTTTCATTACTCTGTGCAAGTTTTAAATTTATATTACATGTTCTTTTAGTGTCTTATTTATGTAAAAGTCGCTAGCAAACCAAATAATAAATAAAAAATTTGACTGCATCATTGGTCTAGTGGCTAGATGAGATCGAAAATTCAGAGGTTCTAGATTCAAAGCAATTAATTGATTGGCCAGACCAGGGGTTTTCCTCCGGTCGTGTCGGATTGTCATCCTATCAGATAATGAGTCGAGAATAGAGACTGCACTTATGTCGCCTTTTAAAAAACATACTCGTCCAACACCATGTTTTATCGCCTCTCATGGAGACAGGTGGGGTTTTTCTCAAAGCATCGAAATCACTATTCAACGGGCTATGCTGCTAGCATTCTACGCAAACATGATTCGTACAATTAAAATTTTTAATATTGATTCGTTTATACGTGTTTAAGTCAGAAATAAAATAATTCCTATGAAAATAAATAATTGAACAGCAAGCCCAACAATAACTTAATTCGTTTAACAACTAAATTTTTAATAAATAAGGCTTATTATATAATACAGTATTATGTAAAAGTTAGAAGAGCTTGGAGTTAGTATTCGTTGATGTTCATACAGGATATATGTATATGTACCATCCAGAAGTGAAACGAATTGTTCTATTCATAAATAGAACACCAAGTCATATAAATTGATGTAAATTACTCACTCAATTATTACTCTTTAAATCCAATTAACACATTTGAACACATCACAAATCACAAGTCGCGCCAATAATTAATTAATTACTTTACCTTTATGAGCACTAACAAGATGGCGGCGGTTTTAAATTAGCGCGCTTCTTTTTTTTTTAATAACGTTGTTGTATGGACCAATGCGTCTCGTAACTGTATAATATGTAATTTTTTCTGAGTTTCTCTCCGGTTCTAATCGATATCATCTACATCGGTAACCGGTGGATTTATACTAAAATTAAAATTGTAAAATTTTAAGTGATCTCGCCTAAAATAATGTCTATATAGCTATTTAATATAACTAAAATATATAATATACCTAACTGTACTGTCATCAGTTTCAAAAATCAATAAATGAGCCGAGGTTACGTGACTGCGTGACGTAACAAAGACATGCTACACTCAGATTTAATGTTAAAGGATAAACTCGTTACTTACTTACATTGTTGTGAGGCTGTGAATATCTAAGAGCAAGATACGAAAATCACATTTATTAAAAAAATATTTTCGTAAGTAATAAAGTTACGTATCTTCTAAGAAGAATTTATTTATTTATTTATTTATTCATTAGATTTGCTAACGATTTTTACATTGGTCATTCTTACATACATACAATTATAATATACCCACAGATTATGTAAAGTAATTTTAAATAATATTACGATATATATATTTAAAGTGCTATAGACACACTATATATCCGCCTAAATAAAAGTCTACATGCATTAAGCTTGTTTACACTACATGTATATGTTAGACACTAACTTCCAGGTATTCTGTTACGTTTAGTTCTCGCCTGATAGTGTCTGTAATATATCTCGTTGTACGTCTTAAAAGCCTTATGCTGTTGAGGAGATGGATTTAAAGCTTAATTCGTACTTATGCTCCATAATGAATGGAGCGGATTAATTGCGAGCAGCATTTCCATCGAAACAATATAAGTTACGACCTTTTACGTCGAGACGACTGTTTTAAAACTTATAATTTTATTATTCATACAATAAAATGATCTTAAAAGTATAATGAGATTTATTTAATTTGTTTGAGTATTTTAAGTTAGTAGTTATATCGATATTAAACCTAACTAAAACATTAATATTTAACTAAAGTTTATATATACATATATATTAAATTAAGTTAATAATATGTTGAAGCTGCATAGTTTTTTTTAATGTTTATTGAGAAGGCGGTTTAGTAAATAATGTTTAGACTGAAGTAACTTAATGTAGAGGACGGCAAAATACACACGACCGGAAAGACCGAAAGAGACACTGGACAATAGCCTTCCATGCTTTTCTGAGCCACGGGAGTGTAAACCCTTCAAATGTCCAGACTCCGCGCTGCTATTAAGAATTTCTTTACAAAGGAAACCCAATAGCCTTTTAATGACCTGACCTAGGATCTTTTGCACCGCAGGATATATCACATAGCAATTTACTAAGCAAGGTAGTCATCATCATCATAACGTCATCATGACGAGCCGGTCGGCGGGGTTGGTGCCGCAGGTCGTGGGTTCGATTTTCACCCAGGATAAACATATGTGTGCATGAACATGTCTGTTTGTCCTGAGTCTGGGTGTAATTATCTATATAAGTATGTATTTACAAAATAAAAGTAGTATATGTAGTATATCAGTTGTCCGGTTTCCATAGTACGAGCTCTGCTTAGTTTGGAATATACATGGCCGTGTGTGAGTAATGTTTCAGGATATTATAATATTATTATTTATTTATTTATTCATTCATTCATTCATTCAATCATTCATTCATTCATTCATTCATACATTCATTCTCTTATTTATTTATTTAGGACCATCATCAGTCACTACACTTACACATATAATAATATAAACATATTCAGACTTTGAGACTCATTGCGACTCTTTAAGACGGCCACAGCATGCATTTTATGGTACATACATTTTAATATATTTTTTCATAACAAATTATTACATAAACAATATTTTTAATATTACTAAAATACTAATATTAACTACATTTCATTAAAAAATTGAAAATTAACCAATAAATATATATTATTATTATCATAAATCCCCTAATAATCTAAGCATTTTATATTGATTCGTTACCTAAGCTGGTGTTATCCGTATAGTGAACATATTGAGGAAAACTGCTTATATCGATACAAAAACTGCCACAAGTGTATCTATGAACCCGCATCGAAGGGTGATGAAATAACCCCCGAGCCCTTGCTTCAAAACACAGGTGCCGTAGCTCTGAACTCAAGTGTTTCAAGTTACATTTTTCACCTTTAATTTAAAGCCTGAATTGACGAAAGAAAATACAAGCTTCAAGCCATGGCAAGTAATTAAGGATTCCCTTTGTGAATTCGTGATGGTAATAAATTAAAAAGTAATCGAAGCCGAGTTTTTTTTCGAATTCAAGCCATATTATTGTTCTCACAACCCTTTATTTTATTATCAAATTACGACGCAATTAAAATTCGTAATGAGTCTTTTCCTTTAAATTTTCGTCACTAAAATCTCACTATTGAGTTTAGATTTTAAAGAATTTCTATTTTTATTGCAAGAAATAGCAAAGATATTTTATTTTTCAAAATATGCTAGTTTTACCAATAAGGATGAATTAATACGAGCTGTTTATTTTTCTATCGACATCTTATAATATCAAAAGTAACTAGCCAACCGCGCAGGGCATTAAGAGTGCACAAGTGTTACAGTTGCACTCTCACAATCCGATGGGACGGCAAATCCAACACGACCGAAAAGAGTTCGTTAAGGCATGGGATCAATGGTCTTACGTGCTTTCCGAAGCACAGGAGTGTACACGCTTTCCGAATTCCAGACTCTGAGCCGAAACTAAGATTAATCGGTCTGACTTGGGGATTGAATCCTGGACCTCGGAGGCTGCAACCTTATATCTAGCCACTAGGCCAACAAAGCAGTCATGATATGAGAAATAATAAATGTTAAAAATCGAACCTGTGACTTGCAAAACTGCGCCACGTACACCTATAGACTAACTATTAAGTTTATAGAAAGTTTACACCATAGTAATTAACGTAACCAACAAAACATTTAGCATTCAAAAACAAATACGGTCAATTCAATGTTAGTTGAACAATAGTTTATTAAAAACATATCGCTATCACAGTTGTATAACCATAATCAATATATCGGGTAGCAATAAAAACTCCCTCGCTTCTCCCTTAATAATAATGGGGTCTACGAAGAATTGGGTCGTAGTATTTCGTAGATACGATCTACGAAAAGTTACATTCGTTCGAATGTGTTAAAAGAGTTTTGTAAAACTGATCTTTGTATTAACTTGAATGTCATATTGCTGTAATACGTTTTATGTACGTCGCCAATGTTTACACTATCGTGCCTCAGAATAGCAAGTAAGGCTAACGTAAGATTGATCTTGTAAATTAACTACTTCCGGTGGTGTCAGATTTGATATCCCATCGAGTTACGAGGATGAGAGTGCACTTATGTTTGCGTAAATAATTGTTCACTATAATATGTCTTGTTCAGTTAACAAGTCGCCATTGAAAATGTCGGTCTTGGTCGAAATTTGTCAGAACGTCACCATTGTGACATTGTGTACATTTTGTGCTGTACAAAAATTAGCAAACAAGGAAATATATGCTTGCCCAGTCAGAATCCAAAAATCACACATAATCCGGTTTAATTGAGTCCGGGTATCTTGTTCTACCTACAACGACCAGCAATATTCAATGATTTTGGAACGAAGCTCTCTTATGCGGATTTCAGTAAAGTGAAATGGCAGTGACTCAAGGTCACGTGAGTAACAAAATAGCGTTCATACTGTGCCTACCAAATGATACAAAATGCGATGCGTTCTAATTTAATAGGTCGATATAGAGAACTTTGAGGTGCTTTTCGGTGCGATAAAAATACAGTACTATAATCAATTAAAATCCACATTTTAAAACTGGATTTGAGACGAAAAAATATCGCACAGAACTTCGTTCATGACGGGGGTTCCCCGACCGCACAAATTTTTTTTTTTTGTTGCATACATTTCACTAGATTTATGAAGCAATTTTTTGATTATAGAAGACATGTGACAGGAGCTGGTTTTTCGCAGAAATAAAACGTAGCAACCCCATAAGCCTTTGTTGTGCTAAAAATAAAAGGCATGTTAACAAAGAAACGTAATAGTACCTCTATATTAATCGTAGATATAGTTAATCATCCAGTTTTTGTCTCAATAAACAGCATTACGAGAATAAATAAATAAAATTAAATATTAAATGAAAATCCGAATTTTTTATCTATCGAGAAAATTTTATATTATTTTTTTTTATCAAGCACCCATATAACTATGATGTGTACATAGAACAATTAAAACTATGAACTGTATTCATTAAAAATCAAATAAAAGATAAACAGTTAGACATATGTATATACTAGCTGTGCCCAGAGGCTTCACCCGCGTATAATTAATAAAATTATAATTAATTATTTTATTACTATAATAACACACACACACACACATATATATATATGGCTACTGGCAAAGAAATACGTAATTAACGATTTGAAATTAATTTTCATAAGATACCGTAGGGTTTGTAAAAAAAAACCGTAGGGTTTACCGATCTTATATATGGCCGTGTGTACCAATTTTCATCAAGATTGGTCAAGCCGTTCTTAAGTTATAAGAAGACACACAGACAGACAGACAGACAAAAATGAAAAAAATAGTATAATGTAAATCACTGCATCATAAAACGATTATTTATCACAAAATTAGGTGAAAAAAAAAATATACAGACAGAGCCAATAGATTTATATAGTAGTATAGATATGTATATTGTAAAGTAACGTGTCAAGGGCTAGATAGTACTTGATTGATAAGAAATATTCAATCACAAGGGTCCTTGTAGTTACCCTTTCCTCTCCACACTGAACACTGGAGAGGTCGAATACTCGTGGAAACAAACATGGTTACGCAGAATGAATAAACCAAAACGACTGAATAACGGAACACAAAGGAAATGACGGTAGGAAAATAAAGCGAAATGTGTTAGTAAAATAACTTAGTGCAAACGAGCAGGAAGCTCACGTAATGCATTATATCAATTACGATACTAAAAATTACGATAAAGTTAAAAATAAACTAAAAATAAATTACTCGGTGGTAGAGCTTTGTGTAAGCTCGTCTGGGTAGGTTCCCACCCACTCATCAGATGTTCTACCCCAAAACAGCAGTACTTATTACTGTTGTGTTCCAGTTTGAAGGGTGAGTGAGCCAGTGTAATTACAAGCACAAGGGACATAACATCTAAGTTCCCAAGGTTGGTGGCGTATTGGCGATGTAAGCGATGGTTAACATTTCTTACAATGCTATTGTCTATGGGCGTTGGTGACAACTTACCATCAAGTGACCCAAATGCTCGTCCACCTTCCTATATTATAAAAAAATAAAATAACTAAAAGCATAATTATTCAATTGTCAAAAAAAAGACATTTTTTCAATTGTACACGTACAATCCTTTTATAGATTCCACTGTAGTAAGAAGTAAAAAAAGTAACATCCTGTAAAACTGGAGCAAAACAGTACGTCGATAACTATAGGATATAAATAAGAAATAAAAGTTCATTAAGGACTCTACAATTGAACATATTGCAAAACAAATGTACAAAATTCTTATATAAAACTATATAAATATTATTTTATTTTATAGAAAAGCGGACAGCCTCCTGGGCTACCTAATGTTATGTACATAACTGATAAGTGGGTGGTACCTACTCGTCAATAAATATTTAAATGTAAAAAAAACATGTGCGTCTCGGGACGCTCGACAGAAGTGATAATATTTATTATTAATTATAATATATTAAATATAATTTATATTAGTACATGAGAGTTGCTAAATTATAAGTATATACTATCTGTATACGATAGATTGCGTTAGGTTGGCAACTCTCAGGTAAAGCAGTGCTCGTCGGTAATAGTGGCGCCGTAACGCGTTACGTTACGAAGCGGTTTACCCTCCCATAAGAAGTTATCACTTCAAAAAAACGTAAAATAAATACACGTAAAACTACAAAAAATCTTAAAAAGTTTCCATGTAGAAATGTAAATATTCCTGTTTTTCCACTAACCTCTCGTCTAATCGTCTTGTTTGATATCAGTATAAAATAAGTTTCTTATGTACGCAAATAAACAATCAAGAATTCATGACAGATAAAAAAAATAATATTTATTTTGGGTCAATTAACATATTACAATAATTAACCAATAATACGATAATTCGATTACAAATGGCGGTAGTCGAGATATCGACTAACGATAAAAAGTCCATCGGTTTTATTAATAGGGTCTACGAGGGTACTACGAGTGGTCAACGGGGAGCCTACGAAGCTTATTTCATAACTACATCTAATTCCAATACTAATGTTATCACACTGGCGTTACATAGAACATTTTTTTTATGTATTTTGTCATAGCATATAAATAATCAAATTTTATATTTAACATAATATTCGCTTATGTTGTTATTTCCATAAAATATTTCGTTGATAAAATCTATATTAAAAAAATATAATTTCTCTAATAAAATATGTATATAAATTTAGGTGATAATGAATAAGGGGAAAGCAATTTATCGAGATATATATAAGGAAGGCAGACTGGCAGAATAATAAAAACCTCTTAAATCTTCAGTACATTAAACCAAACATACATCTAAGATTTTTTTTATTGAATATAGGACGAGCATTTGTGCCACCTGATGGTAAGTGGTCACCAACGCCCATAGACATTAGCAATGTAAGAAATGTTAACCATCGTTTACATCGCCAATGCACCACCAACCTTGCGAGGTAAGACTCTTCAAACCGGAACACAACAATACCAAGTACTACTGTTTTGCGGTAGAATCTGATGAGTGGGTGGTACCTACCCAGACGAGCTTGCACAAAGCTCTACCACCAAGTCAAATTAATTAGTTAATTAAAAAATCTTTATTATTCTGTACATTTATATATACTAATGTTTTAAGCATATTATGATGAATTTGTATGTATTTTAAATCAAAATATTATTTATGCGAGTAGGTGATATTACAATATTAAATTAAATGTAATCTACTACATATATATCGAGAGAACCCAGCACATAATGAAGTATTTATTTATTGAGTATTTATTGCACACAATATACAAACATAATATAAACAACGGGTTGCACTCCGGGAGTGCCGGCAGAAGTGAAAACTTGAATATTAACGTTGTGCATTTTTGATATTTTGGAATGATTGGGGAAAAATTTTGCTCGAATTGCTTTAATTATCAGTATAGTAGTACTATCGTTTATATGATAAAATACAATATTCATTTATTGCGCTATCGTACACAAACATGACAATTTATATTACATTAAAAATTTAACACTTCGAAATCCGTCTTACGAATTTTCAATCAGGGTCACGTAACCTGACGCGAGCTTAACATTTTTTATCCATCACAAAAAAGTGCACAACGTCGCTAAAGAAGTTTTCACTTCAAAAAACAAGTAGTAAGTAAATACGGCAAAGGCGGCCTTATCACACACACATCCTCTATAAAAACAAATCTTTTTTGTTTATTCAGGAACATTAATTAGGAGTAGTGTGCAATCGAATTATAATTAAAATTTAGTAAAAGGAGTCAGCCAAATGAGCCAAAATACATTATAATCCATTGCTACAAATTTATTAGTAATCTAGTTTGTGTTAATAAATTCTCAAACTGATGTTTCTAATAATGAAACATAAAAATACATAACTTCAAAAACAAACTTGTAAAGTTCTATTTCGAAAGCTGGGTTGCCCCAGATAAAACAGATGAACATCGACTTTGCGGTTTCAGATCCGTGCGAGTACTAACGAACACTTCAATTTATTTAAATCCGTGAAGAGTAATAAAATGAAGCATTATGCTTAAACAACATTTCAGACACATCAAACACATACGGTCTTCATTACAACTACACACCAGCTACGAAATTCCAGTTTTGAAGAGTTTAAATCTTTGTTCTCTTTTAAGCATGACCGTTTAAATGTGACAAACACTAGCGCGATTGACACAAGGCGCCATCTCTTAGTGAGTTTCGGAACTTATACTAATAAATCAATATTAATAAGACAATAAATTCATTTGTCAATTTGTATTTAAAATTCACCTCGTGCTCGAGTAAGCAAACTAGAGAAAACTTACATGTTATGGTTGATATTCCAGTCGTGTTTCCATCGCATTCGCACATTACATCAGCTTCGTACAATAAGATCCAGAATGTATCCTCAAGAGAGGAATTGCCCAGTATTGAAACATTAATCGGCCGTTATTATATTAAAAGTAATATTGTAATAATAGTTATATTTATTATAACACTGATTTACGCTTCCTACACAGTGACCTAATATGTTATAACTATACTGTCCCACTCACTCTTCAAATAAAGCAAGTTTTAATATTTGTCGGTAGAATAGATCCCGCACCACATGTATCGGGGTACATTCAAACCTTTCCCTACCATCAGTTAGACGTTTCAAATCTTTCGTTCATATAAAATCACCGAGTTCAATAACCGCTTGTCGCTTTGTTCAGACTCCGAGAATAATTTAATTACATAAATAAGTAAATTCATTCCGCCGTTCGGATTAAAAACTGTTAATATAAATATTTTATGAAAAAATACTATCGTGAACCTTACAATTTTTTCTGTGAAATTGAAATATTTTATTAAAAAATATCATGACCAACATATTCGGTAAGAAATCGATGATAATTTAAGAAAGTTATAATTAAAAGATAACCAATAAATAAAAAGATAAAGTGTCGTTAGTAAAATACACAATCTTTTTACAACGAGTTTTTTTAGTTCGAGTTCTGCTTAGTTTGGGATCAGATGGCCTTGTGTGTAATGTCCCAGGATAAATTATTATTATTATTATATATTTATTTATATATACCATACCGAGTTGTTACTAAAAGCCGTGATGACTCCGTGGTTAAAACATGTGAATCTTTAAAAGATTGCAACACTAATAACAGCGAATAAAATCCAAACCTACTCAAAAGCAGCCTTAGCCCAGCAGTGGGACATTTACTTTAGTTATACTATTTTACAGTCGAAGCAAAGTCTTCTCAGTGCGAAAATCATGTACAAATATATACCAGAATATTCGACGTTGTCATTGAAAATCGATACCTTTGCTCGCTCAAAACGATAAAAGATTATCTATTATATTGGTCAAATGTCCCGTTCCATATTTAAAAAGCGCATTTGTAAGGAACGAATACGACTATCTCGCTCTAGTCATTTACAAAAAACTCACAAAAGAGATTAATAATGATTTTAAACACCTTATACAATGGCTTGTCTCATGACTCCAGTGAAGACACATTTATAAAGGTTAGCTTTCACACACACACACACACACACACACACACATATATACTTTTAATTTATTACATACATATTGGCGGACTGGCAGACATCGTCCTGCCATACAGACACTTTTTTCATTTTGTGACATACCGAAAGTAGTGTAATTGTGTTTTCAAATCGTCCAGGAACCCATTGAATTACAAATTGGAATACACACAAAATTTTATCCAAATTGGTCCAGCCGTTTAGGAGGTAACAAACAAACTTACAGAAGAATTATATATATAGATGTATACTTATGTTATTTCATGTTTCAAGTTCATGCATATACTAACACCAAAGCATTGTTTTTTTTTTTTTTTTATAGTATAGGTTAGTGGACGAGCATGTGGGCCACCTGATGGTAAGTGGTCACCAACGCCCATAGACAGTGGTTTGTATATTTCTTAAAAAAAACAACATCACCACTGCGCCACAAACCTTGGGAACTAAGATGTTATGTCCCTTGTGCCTGTAATTACACTGGCTCACTCACCCTTCAAACCGGAACACAACAACACAAAGTACTGCTGTTTTGTGGTAGAATAACTGATGAGTGGGTGGTACCTACCCAGACGAGCTAGCACAAAGCTCTACCACCGAGTAATTGTAATGTAATATGCCTTATTTTTTATATATTTAAATCATGTGAACTAAAATATCGTGTCCCGTGCGCCTGTAGCTATACTAGTTCGCTCAGCCTCCAGACCGGAACGCAATAGTCCTTAGTACTGCTGTTTGGCGGTACAAAATATGAAGAATGGGTGATACCTACCATGATAAACTTATACAAAGCCCTGCCACCAAATTAAAACACTTAACATACAATACACGTGCCCTCCTATAATTTACTTAATTAAATACGATGTCGTTCCTGAACGCCGAACACATTTAGCTTTATGTTGATGACCGATTTCGGCCACGGCAGCCAATCAAGAGAGACTAGCCAATTGCACAGGACATATTATAGTGCACAAGTGTGTGCGCAAACACAAAGTTGTTGGTCCGGGACGGATAGAGCCAACAGCCATACAAGCTTCCTGAGGAACACACGGGAGTGTACACATATCCAAATTCCACACTCCGAGCTGTTACTAAGATTCTTTGGCAAAAAAGACATTATTCTTTATTGGCCCGATCTGTTTGAACCCAGGACCTCGATATTTGCAGCCTTATTTCTCGCCACTAGACAAGTCAGTCAAGTATATCCTATATTCAACCGTAGCCTTATATTGCGTATTTCATTCCCATAATTACCTTTCACTCATTCATTCCATTCACGTGTACACAACAATACAGCGCATTGTTGCTTTCTTTGTTGGATCACCCCTTTGTACATCTAAAAAAACATGACACAATTACCATTCATTTTTATATTTCACACTTATAATAATTTTCAAAAGCCGAGATGGCCCAGTAGTAAGAACGCGCGAATCTTAACCGATGATCGTGGGTTCAAACCCGGGCAAGCACCACTGAATTTCATGTGCTTAATTTGTGATTATAATTCATCTCGTGCTTGACGGTGAATGAAAACATCGTGAGGAAACCTGCATGTGTCAAATTTCACTAAAATTCTGCCACATGTGTATTTCACCAACCCGCATTGGAGCAGCGTGGTGGAATAAGCTCAAACCGTCTCCTCAAAAGAGGAGAGGAGCCTTAGCCCAGCAGTGGGACATTCACAGGCTGGTACTGTATGTTATGTAGGCTAACTTATAGTCTCTAGCTTCTTCTCTACATTCTGAAACGGTGGTAGCTTTACATTTAATATAACATAATCAATATCAAATGAACAAATAAAAGCTTTCAAATTCGTTTTTTTTTTAAATTGTTTTACAGTTCAAAGCGTAAGTTTTCAAGATACTTAGGTGATTCTTTACTGACAAAAATAATTACAATCAATCAGTGAGTGAGTCAGTTAAACTTTTTAGTACAAAAATACAATATGTTTAATTTAAATAACATCTATTCTAGAACTTTAATGTTTATTAATTTTAAATTGAATGCGACGGGTTCGAAGTCACACCCTACACGGGTGCGCCAGTTTGCTACATACTTGTAACTAAACTTTATAACGGTGACAATAAAAACTATAATAAATTATTTTTAACGAAACTTTCGTACGTAATCATTTGCGATTTATTATTAATTATTTTAAAATATACATCCATTATGAACAATTAAAGCAGACAATAAAAAAATAATAATTAAGCAATAAAAATATATTACAAAAAATCTTACCTTAATTTGACGGCAGTTGAACCATTCTCTGCTCACAGGACACAAACACGATTATTTAAAAGCACAGAAACACAGCACGACACAGACACAGCACGGTAATTATTAAACTTTTATATTCAAACGTAGCACCGCGACCGTCCGCTACGGCGTCCGACAGGAAACTACCGCTGAGGCTACAAGGATCCATTACATAGCGTGAATTATGAACTGAAAAATAAAAAACGTATGATATAAATCATACTCATGTGTTTTATGTGTTAATTTTAATTAAATATAAGCTAATGGGCCTTTCGCAAAATAAGTGTAAAGCAAAAAAATGCGTATTTCCGCTATCTCTTAAATAAGCTTTACGAATTGGTAGAGGATCTTCATAATAATAAAGGAATAAGTTTCAAACCTTCTCTTCAAAAAGAGGAGAAGAGGCCTTAGCCCAGCAGTGGGACATTCACAGGCTAAATAATTCAATAAATAATGCATTGAGACCCTCCCAAAGTCGCCTAATTAAAATATTAATTGAACTATTTTTTTTCTTGAACAACAAAAGTCGATCAACTAAAATCAAATCGGGTGATATGTGACATTCAGTTTTATATACAAAAGCATAGATAATGTATTTTTACTGTACATCTTGTAATTGATAATTTTGGGATGGGAAAGTATGCCCTGGATTTTTTTTTTTTTATTAAATAATTAATGCAGAAAAATGAGTTGTCCAACCTAATGAGAAAAGGCTATCAGAATAATAAGATATGTCCAGGTTTATAAGAAAACCGTGTAAGAAACCTTTTGTTTGCTGGCGGGAAATACACGGCCGAAAACGACAAAATGTTGCGTAACTAATTCTTGTATATTGTAGAAGATTCCAGTTATATATTGAATCGTTTAGATACCGTTTTTGTTGTACCCATCATTTTACAAATTCATTCTAATCTAATCCTAATCTAATCTAATCCATAAAAGCTTTAATTCTTTCTTCCTTTTTTGTCTATTAATACTTTTTGAAACTGAAACTCCACTTCTTTCTTTGTATTCTTTGCTGCCGTAGAGTCATTTCCTATACAGGAGCACTTTTTCTCTTCTATTATTCTTAGGTGATTGGATTTATTCCTTTCGTTTTATTGAGCGTAAAGAATGGGAGCATTTCTAATTTTTTTAAATATATATTTTTATTTCAGTCGTCTTAAGTTTTTCTTTACGATTTGTTAGTGATGATTTTGGTCTTCCCGTTTTACCTGATATAATAATTCGAGTGTGAATTTATTATTAAAGATAGATTAAAGAATGAGATAGTATGATATATTTACAATAGATGGAAACAGCCTTCATGCGGAAACGGCTCGAAAGGAGAATGAATTTGAGAGACAAATTTAATCGGTGATAGAGCTTTGTCTCGTCTGGGTAGGTACCACCCACTCATCAGATATTCTACCGCAAAACAGCAGTACTTGATATTGTTGTGTTCCGGTTTAAAGGGTGAGTGAGCCAGTGTAATTACAGGCACAAGGGACATATCATCTTAGTTCCCAAGGTTGGTGGCACATTGTTGTTTTTTTTTTTAAAGAAATTTACAATGCCTCTGTCTATAGGCGTTGGTGACCACTTACCATCAGGTGGCCCATATGCTCGTCCGCCTAACGATACTATAAAAAACAAAGTGTTTTAAGCTTTTCATTGTGTTGTAGTCTGTCGGACGAGGCACGACTGGCTGTACATAATGGCTGGTCCGTACTCTTATGTAAGGAAGTAAAGCGTTTATATGGTAAAAGAGGCATGAAAGTAGAATTAATGCAATGGAAATGCGTTACTTGCGTACTACCTATTTGCTTTGAATGATAGTTTTTTTTTTAAATTAAGTGCCGGCATGGCGATTGTCTCCATTCCACCTGATGGTAAGTGATAGTAGAGTCCAAACGCGACAACGGCCAGTACAGTCGGGAAGAATAATCTGCACTAACCAAATGCCAAAAGTGTCCAAAAAGCCTCACGCATCAGTTGCTCAATTCAAAAAAATTGCAAAGGTATTCTTGTGTGCTGAAGGTTATTTATTATACAATTAATGAATTTATGGGAAAGACACCTTGGGAATGAGAGGATCGCCGAATGGCTATTTCTAATTCTTATATAAACAATACATGATACATAAAAAAAATAACATAAAATCAACACGCTGAGTTTCTTCCGCCGATTCTCAGGGCTGGGTGTTTCTTTTCCGAACCGGTGGTAGTTTCTAGTTTGTCAATCAATAAGAAAGTTTAATACTTCAATATTGAATAAAGTATTTTGAATTAGAATTTTGAATTGTCACAACGGTGACATCGAGAGCCTGCACGCGTAGACTTGTGAAGGAAGAGGAAGCAGGAATTAGGGTGAATAATTCCCCAGAGCAGTCGCTGCGATACAGTCGATGAAAAGCTCTCAGCGCTACTACGTCTCGACGAAATTGTAAAGGCTTAAGTATGTTTGTGAGCTTTACATCGCCAATAAGGCAAACTGCACGTCACTGCAATCGATCCAAGGCCTACAGTAGGTATTTAGCGGAGCCATCTCAAAAGTGTGAGTAATATTCAACACAGGACCATATCTCCGCTTTGTACGACAGGCACAGTATTATTGTAGCGTGAAAATATGCTGCACCTTGTTCAGAACTCTGAGTTTCCGCGAAGCTGTTTCTATAACTGCCTCGATGTAATCGCTTGGATTAAGGTCGCATCGAACGTCAATCCCAAATATGGTGATTTGGTTTTGTATCACCAGCGTAGTACTGCAAACGGAAGGAAAGGAAGATTGAAGGATAGTTAGATATGAAATCGTCGTGGTTTGATAGAAGACCTCTTTTTAATCGAAGTCAATACCGATTAAAGAGTACAATGTGAACATGGTTCGCGCATAATTAAATCGATGAATGAAAACGATTGACGAAAGGAACATATAGAGCGAATGTAGAGTAGAAATGCTGGTACGGGGTCGTCCTAGAAGGATATATTCTGACCCGATCGGAGATGCCCTTCAAGAATGAAAGACGAAGTACTCACACCAATGTACATATATAACAAGATTCATTTGTAGAGCACACAAATATGTAAGGATCGTAGCGCGTGACTTTCTCTAGTTTCTACTGAGCCCTATGGGAAACAGGCGGGATGTTATGCATCTATAAGGAAACAATAAATTTCGCTACTATTTTATATATATCACTCATTAGAATGTATAAAAATTCGAGTATGATATGATAAAACTATACAATACAATAACAGCCTGTGAATGTCCCACTGCTGGGATAAGGCCTCCTCTCCTTTTTTGAGGAGAAGGTTTGGAGCTTATTCCACCACGCTGCTCCAATGCGGGTTGATAGAATACGAATGTGGCAGAATTTAAAATTAGACACATGCAGGTTTCCTTACGATGTTTTCCTTCACCGTCAAGTACGAGATAAATTATAATCACAAATTAAGCCCATGAAATTCAGTGATGCTTGCCCGGGCTTGTACCCACGATCGCTGATTAAAATTCACGCGTCCTTACCACTGATTCATGTAGGTTTCTTCAAACAAACAATAATAATTGTAAACCCATTCATGGTTTTTATTTTTATTATTATTATATTAAGATATTAATAATATATTTGTTCTGCTCTTATTATGTTTTAGTTATAAGTGGAAACTTTACTGGTATGTGTGCTAATTTTTATGTTATAGTTTTAAGAACTAGTTGTACTGTTTGTTTCCAAAATAAAATAAAATAAAATCTTTGGTTAATTCTTATCAAGCGAACTGGAAATCAGTAAGCAATTGTGAGATAAGCTTTTATGGTGAATAAAGATTTTTAATTTCGTTAATGTTTAATAAAAGACAGGACAGGACAGGCAGTTTCCTCGTTTACTTAAAATAAATAACGCAAACATCTACAAGGCACTAAAACGGCGTGGGATCTTCTAAAATGATTGAAATATTGTAAGGCTTTCTAAAGCCCTTTGTGTTTTTTCTTCCCACACGCCGCATCAGAAACTTTGACAAATTTAACAAATCCATGTAATTCTTATGATAATATTTACACAGTTTTCGAGAAAGTCATTTACTTGGTGGGCTTCGTGCAAGCTCGTCTGAGTAGGTTCCACCCATTCATCAGATATGCTACAGCCAATCAGTATTTAGTATTGTTGTGTTCCGATTAAGGTGTGTGAGCCAGTGTAACTACAAGCACAAGAGACATAACATCCTTGCTACCATGGATAGTGGCGTATTGACGATGTTGGCTTCCTGTCGTGGAGTGTATTAATTGGCTACATTTCATAGGTCGCGTCTTCGGTGGACTGTTGTCGAGTCGTCGTCGAAGCGGCCGTACGATCCTCTTCGACTCATGAACACATGACGAATACCTGTTCCCAACTCAAGGCTTCATCATGAGATCCTGGAAATCCATATATTTATAGTACTTGTTAAGTCAAATCCAACGAGCCTAAATACAACGGCAATATCTCCTGAAGGCTGGACACATTGGAACTCTTTATCTTTGGGGCCATTCATTTATTACGGAAGACGATTTAGGAGGGTTGGTTGGGGGGTCGGCCATGTCTTATTTTTTCTTACAAGGGGGTGAGAGTGGGTCTTATTTTTTCTTACAAGGTTCTTACGAAATATCACAAATATACGCAGTCACCTGCTCGTTTGCAGGAGAGAAAAAAAAACTCATCATCACATTTTTCCGAGAAAAAAGACACTCGTAACATCAAAACCAACGAAGCGTATATTCATTTTTTCCTTTAGATTCTTACGTAATAAATATTAAACAGGGAGGGAGGGGGGGTCGGCCTATTCTTATTTTTTCTTATTCAGGTGAGGGAGGGGGTCGAAAACTAGTAAAAATCGTCTTACGTAATAAATGAATGGCCCCTTTTGCAAATAGATAGCCACCTAAACATGGTAGCATATTTCTGTATCGTTCCAAGTGCTTTCTTTTATTAATTATATAATAATATAGCCTTCATTCGGACATGACCATATTACTTTAATTATTCGTAGATTGATCTTTTGTCGGCAAAGGCCTCCTCCAATCTTCTCCATTCTGATCTATATTTTCAGAGTTATGTCCTGGACCTTAGTCTTGTTTCTGATGTTGCTGATCTTAACATTATCTCTTCTTCTGATCCCAGTCATACTCCTTTCCATGGCATGTTGGCATACGAAGAGTTTATTTATTACGTTTTTTGTTAAGGCCCATGTTGCTTTTATTAATTAATCCGTGTTAATAAAAGCCGAGATAGCCCAGTGGTAAGAACGCGTGAATCTTAACCGATGATCTTGGGTGCAAACCCGGGCAAGCACCACTGAATTACATGTGCTTAATTTGTGTTTATAATTCATCTCGTAGTTGACGATGAAGGAAAACATCGTGAAAAAACCTGCGTGTGTCTAATTTTACTTAAATTCTGCCACATGTATCACCGACCCGCGTTGGAGCAGCGTGATGGAATAAGCTCCAAACCTTCTCCTCAAAAAAGGAGAGGAGGCCTTAGCCCAGCAGAGGGACATTAACAGGTGTTACTGTAAAAAATAATTAATGAAAAAGGAGATGAAATTACAATTAAATAATGTGAGTCGTCACGAGACGCCTGGCATATCTGAAACATAGAATAAAATAAAATGATGACCGTTCGTTTATTCATTTAACGTTTATTTTATTTTTATTATTTTTTTTGAATTCGTAGGCTGGCGATCATTTGGGCCACCTGATGTTAAGTGGTCACCAACGCCCATAAACATTGGTATTGAAAGAAATGTTAACCATCGCTTACATCACCAATGCGCCACCAACCCTGGGAACTAAGATGTTATGTCCCCTGTGCCCGTAATAACACTGGCTCAATCACCCGTCAAACCGGAACACAACAATACAAAGTACTGCTGTTTTGCGGTAGAATATCTGACGAGTGGGTGGTACCTACCCAGACTAGCTTGCACAAAGCTCTACCACCGAGTAAATATTTTTCATTAAATACAAAAATTTTAAATTCAAAAATTTATTTCAAGTTGCGACAACTTAATTCTTTTACTCAGTGATGTCAGTAATCGTTACACTCGAAGTTGCCTGAATTAAATTAATATAAAATTATTAATTAATTAAATTAATAATTATTATAATTTTATTATATGTTTAATATGAATTATTTCGCCACATCGTACGAACTACTACGCATAGACTGAATATATATATATATATATATACCATCGTATAGCGTGGCGATGCGTCGCCACGGAATGCCTCGCCATTCGCCACGCCAACAATCAGATGTTTCACATCAAAAATATTTATTATTCAAATTTCGTAAATAGCTTAACTAAGCTCAACCATTTTTTGATGAAAGACGCTAAGCTACGACATTCAGATGACTCCGTCAATTCAAATTGCAGTCGCATCGTGTTCGCTTGATCGCACAAGTGTCTGATATCTCTGCTATCAGATTTATTATTCATTTTACTTCTATGAATTCCGAGTTTTTAAAAGTATTTTTTTAATATTAATAATAATAAATATCTCTATTGGACACCGAAACTAAGAAAAAAATATATAAAAAAGAAAAAAAACTTATAAAATAATAGCATGCAAGGGACGATCTTATTCACTTCCAACTTCCAGACTCCGGGCTGCTACTGAGAATTTTCAAACAGAAAAACCCAATAACTATTTATATGCCCGACCGGGGAATTGCGGCCTTATATCTAGCCACTAGACCAACGAGGCAGTCAATATATACATATATAAATGTACACAATATATATAAATACACAAATATATAATAATAATATAAATATATATAATAAATACTTATACAATAATAATGTATTGTTTAATAATAATAATAATAGTGTTTTTTTTATTGAATCTTTTGTATTCAAAAGTAAAACGGCCAATTAGCCACAATAGGTTTGCTAACGGCTTCATTATATGCACGCACTCAGAGTCATTCATTAGATTCTCATCTCTTAATAGTTTTACTTACGTGTTCTAGTTAGTGATTCAATATGTTTAACCAATTTTTTAAATGGGTTTAATGATTTAGTCTTGAAAGCATAACAAACAAACAAACTCACATTCGAATTTTTAATATTAGTTAGGAGGATGTAAGTGAACATCGGGTTTTATCAATAAGCCATTCAGTGTAGCCATCACCTAACTGAAAGTGCGGATAATTATATAAGCTGAAGAATACGTCCCGTTGAATCGGATTATCCCAGTAACTTAATAAGAATCGTTTTATGGTTAGAATGGAGTCGTAAAGTGAGCGAAGATTGATATTTTATATGAATGAAATTTTACTTCAATGAATAAAAATAGGTCCGTTCATCCTTTGATAAACAGAAAAGGATAAATAATAAATTGTGCGACCGGGGGACCCCCGTCAGGAACTCAAAGCGTGTTATAAAAAAGGACATTTTATTTGATTATATTACTGTAATTTTGACGAACCGAAAAGCGCCTCAACCTCCTTTATGCCACTCTCTAATCAAAGATTGAGATACGATTAAAAATTTTAAATTAAATTTAAAAAATATATAATAATAGCAATCCCCATTTTAAGGAATTTACTAATATTCTTATATTATTTTAGTAATTTACCCCTAAAATTACACAAAGCTTATGATGGAAATTGTGATAATAGCCCAAAGTTCGAACCTGGGACTTGCGTGCGGCTCGTAAGCGGCAGTGCTATTGGTCCTCATATGGTTTTTTATTACCTTTTGTTTACGCCGAACTAATGTCGGGGGATCAAACGGTAAATAAAACAAAGGAAGAGCTTTCCACTTGTCACACTATAATTTATTGGGTCTGATCATTTCAACAAAATCTCTTTCACATTATATATTTTGATTAGCGAATCTAGACAGCGCGATTCAGGAAACTGACAGATTTTATTACCGCCATCTATCGCTCCAAAGTAGTAACATATGCGATTATACATACCGCCCACCAAGGATATTATTTTATATAATATACTTAACAAATCGCCCACCATGATACATGTGCTAAACGTAACAAAATATGACAAGTATAGTCTAATCTTATTTTATATTTCCTTGTTACCCTGAATTAAATACCTGTACTATCTTACAACTATATTATTATTTTTATTACTTCTACGGTTTTTAACATTTGTATCAGTTTCTTCAAACTTAGTTTTTGTGTGTAACAAAGTATGATGCCTACGTTTACAAATTCTACACCTTGCTGAATTACGACAATATTTAGCTATATGATTCTGAGCTAAACAATTAAAACATAATTTATTACATTCAAGGAAATTACGACATGTACCTACACTTTGTTTTGAAAACTTTTTGCATTTTCCCAGTTTATGATATTCATTACAATATAGACATGAAACAGTAGTAATGTACATTGCTTTATGCTTAATGACAGATGTTTGGTTTACATAGTTTAAGTTAGGTTCTAAAAATTCAAATGCTCTAAAACGACTCGTCAAGAATTGTTTAAATTGCTCAAACGATGGTAAATCTTCCGTGTCAACACTACCAGTTACATTTATTTCCCACGCTTTTCTACTTTCAATATCCAATTTCATAGATAGAATATGAATAATTATAACATCCCACGAATTAATATCTATACCTAAGTTACTCAATGCAGTTAAGCAATCTGTAGAAGTGTCTAGCAATTCCCTTAATGCGCTAGCTGATTCCGCTTGTATGTTCTTTTGATTCAATAATCTACTAAGGATACAATTTGATAAATATTTCTTATTATTGTATCGCGATTTAAGCTGTGACCAACATCTATCATAATTAATGTCAGATATCGGAACGTGTCTAAGTAATTGCTCAGCCTCTCCAGTGAGTCAGCTTTTAAGGTAGTGTAATTTCTGAACTTTATCTAAAGTATCGTTTTTATCTATCAATGACAAAAATAAATCCCGAAAAGTCGGCCACTCTGTATATTTACCTGAAAACGTAGGTATCGTTATTCTAGGTAACTTAATATTATTTCCATTACTAATCGACTTAGAAGTATTTGACGTGTTAAGCCTTTGAGCCTCATCCTTTAACTTAAGCAAATCAAATTTTAATTGACATTTCATATCAATATATACATTTTCAGCATTATCATAAATTTTATTTTTTACATACAAAGTTGAATCTACATTTATGTCATCGAAATCTTTTATAATGTCAGTATGTGTTGAAGTAAATTGTGACCACAAAGCTTCAAAATGTTCTAACATTACTTCCACATACGGTTGAGTAATCTTGTCCTTAGAAAAGTTTTTATAATTATTTTGAGCATTTAATAGTCTTTTACAAACATCTAATTGAATTCTAATAAGCGACGCTAACGACATTTTTACAGAAAATTGACAACCAATTACAAATTAATTATACAATTTAAATTAAAACACAATGAAAACCATAGACGATAACAAAAAATTGGTTTTTAAATAACTTTTATAATATTACAAGTCCACAAAAATAATTCGGAAAATTTTACAAGTCTTTTTTACAATAACATTTATGTCAAATCGGGCATAGGTTCCCCGTCTCTACAGAGTTTTGCCTTATTATTTAAAGAAGTCCAAGTCTATATTAATAAAATGTTCAAATTTTTATTTATTCTCTTTTACGATATTACTTCCTTTTAAATGTTATTTGAAATAGTTTACTCACGGTTTTCCAGTATCACTTCACTACAACACACTTTCCTTTCCATGTAGTAAATAAGTTTCTTCTAGCGCTTCTTAAGGCTGTTGTAATTTTCGAATTGCTTTGTTATCGCTCTGCTGACTTCACAACTATCCCTTCTCAGCACCAACTCTTTTTTATCTGTGTCTGCTTCACAACGATAACCAAAATATTGGTAAGGACTGGAGAGGTGCCCGTATATGACCAGAGGGCACCTCTGCTAGTATCTTCTTTTTCACTAATTATCCGGCTCGAAGGACCAATGTTTATGCCGAACTAATGTCGGGGGATCAAACGGTAAATAAAACAAAGGAAGAGCTTTCCACTTGTCACACTATAATTTATTGGGTCTGATCATTTCAACAAAATCTCTTTCACATTATATATTTTGATTAGCGAATCTAGACAGCGCGATTCAGGAAACTGACAGATTTTATTACCGCCATCTATCGCTCCAAAGTAGTAACATATGCGATTATACACCTTTATATATATTTTTTGTATTTTTAAGAACGTCAGGAAAGTAATTTAAATAAAATTAATTGTTTTGATTGAGTTTGTTATATTTAAGTATTTAACTTAATTAATATTAAAATGATAGGCGCACAATACAGTTCACGCTCGATCGTTTGGCGTGCGTGAGTTCGGCATAGGTCCTACCTCCAGAAGCGCTTGCGCAATACTGAATTCGAACGCTCCACAGTATGAACGCTATTTCGTTTCTAAATTGACCTTGGGCCACTGACATTTCACTCTACCTTAAAGTGTGTAAAATAACTTCTTTCCAATATTTTGATAATCATCAAAAATCAAATAGGTTTTTATTGAAAATGAACCACCTGTAAATTCCAAGACATTGGCAATATAAGAAATATTAACCATCCCTTATCTAATGCAAAAATGCCGAGATGGCCCAGTGGTAAGGACGTGTGAATCTTAACCGATGATCGTGGGTTCAAACCCGGGTTTCCTTCACCGTCAAGCACGAAATGAATTATAATTTGTGATTATAATTCATCTCGTGCTTGACGGTGAAGGAAAACATCGTGAGGAAACCTGCATGTGTCTAATTTCACTGAAATTCTGCCACATGTGTATTCCACTAACCCGCATTGGAGCAACGTGGTGGAATAGGCTCCAAACCTTCTCCTTAAAAGAAGCCTTATCTAATGCACCACTAACGGGAACTAAGATGTTATGTCCCTTGTAACACTCATCCTTCAAATCAGAACATAACTATAATAATAATAATAATAATGTCCTCCAGACCGATTTCGGTCACGGCGGTCAATCTCAATAGAGATTAGCCAACTGCGCAGGAGATATTATAGTGCACAAGTGTGTGCGCAAACACAGGTGCACTATCTTTTCCTCAGACCGGAAGACGACCGGAAAGAGTTCAGGCGCAGGACCAACGGTTTAACGTGCTTTCCGAGGCCCGGAGTCTAGAAGTTGGGAGTGCAGACACTTCCAACTTCTAGACTCCGGGCTGCTACTGGGAATTTTCTGACAGAAAAACCCAATGACTATTTATTGGCCCGACCTGGGAATTGAACCCAGGACCACCGGGTCTGCGGTCTTATATCTAGCCACTAGACCAACGAGGCAGTCATAAGAAATATTAACCATACCTTAACTAATGCGCCACTAACGGGAACTAAGATGTTATGTCCCTTGTAACACTCATCCTTCAAATCAGACTATACTAAGTATTTTTGGTAAGCGTTTCAATAACTAATGACTGCATACTAACCAGACAGCATACGGCGAAACAAGTGAAGGTTATGGTTTATAGCATCGTATAGCAAAAGGTTTTATTAAAAGTCCGAACAAAGGGAAGCTAGAAAAAAAGGTCGAGTAATCAAATGCAATTTACAGTTCAGTCGGACTAACTCCGAATTGAAATAGAGTTTTCGTTCGGAACTGAATTCTTTGCGTTTATTTGCCGATTCGAAATTCGAAACTTTTAATATATACTTTTTAAAACAGAACACCAAATCATATAAATCGATGTAAATAAAGTAAATTACTCTGTAAATCCAAATAACACATTTGAACACATTCACCAAATCACAAGTCGCGCCAATAATGAATCAATTACTTTACCTTTCCGTCCACTAACAAAATGGCGACGGTTTGAAATTAGCGCGCGTCTTTTTTTTTTAATAACGCTGTTGGGCCAAGGTGTCACCTAACTATATTATATAAATACTAGAATCAATCGTGGCTTCGATCGTGTCGTAAAATTTAAGACTTTCATACAAACTTCAAAATCCTTAGTGGTAACCTACCGTGTAAATCGAACCCGTATGAAAATTTTCATGGTACTAGCCGGAGTCGTTTAGTCTGTGCGTAAAGAGGCCTATCACAAAATTCCGTTCTTCAAAATTAGGTATTTACGCACGACGACGATTCGATCGGGCTCATGAGTTTACGACACTGTAGTGTCGCTGTGACTAAGCAAACTTGATACTTTTTTAATTATTATTTTATTTTTACTTTCTTTTGTAATATTTATCATTTTGATAAGCTATTAGGGAAATCTGAAAGTCCACATTTTTATTTTATTTCAGTGTTTGAGTATGTATTTTTTTCATTTTGTAATTTGAGTGTGTTGTGTTATTGAGTTGTTATGCATTCATGTTGATGCCACTAGCTATTCGACCGCGGCTTCGCTCGTGTACCTATATGTATATTTTTTGAATGATTATGGCTTAGCTTTAACATTAGGTAATAAAGTATTTTAAACAAAAATATTTTTTGATTGAAATTATACATTTATTTATATTTGAAATTAAAAAGTAACAAAAAAAATTAAAAACACATCTCTTAATGGCGTAGATCTGGCTTTCCGAGAGTCAATTATTTCAGGAAGCATACACTCATTATAAAAACGCGTTAATTTAGGTAACATTTCAGTTTTCCAAAAATTATCGTCTTTATGAACCCTCACTACTTTTATAGGATAATCCGAGCCGGTCCACACCGCAAATAAGCATATATTCTTATCTGATATCTGAAGCTGCCCCTGGACTTGGTAAAACCAATCGTGCTTTTCGTTCATAGTAATTTCAATTAAATGGTTTTTTTTAAAGCATTTGATTTTTTTACATTCAATTGCTTCTTCTGGGTCGATGAATAAGTTAAATAATATTATAGGCTTACAATACTATCCTCGGATTCTTTTTCTACGGACATTGTCGTATCTATCTCGTTAAGTGTTTGCATTAAAGGTTCGTCTGACGAAGGAACTTCGGCGATTGGTATCTAAAATAATTATAAATAACATTATATTAAATCTATGTTAGGTATATACCTGACAATAGCAGACGAGGTTTATTACCGACACACAGTTTACAGAACCTGAATTAATGGCAATATTCCGGTTTTTCCTGAAACATTATCATAAATTACTAAGTATATAAATAATGGCAAAATCGTAAAAAAAAATCATATTTTGTATAATTTTATTGAGGACAATTGTACCTTGCTTCATTTGCTATTCTTAGTGCAGGTGTATATCTTCGCTTTCTAACACATCTGTACACGGAGCCTTTTCGACCCATACTAGAAACAAACAAGACTCTTACGATACGATAGGATACGATACCATGTAATTTTTTTCACCCTCCTATGTTATTTAAGGACACCAGAAAAAAAATCTTAAGTTAAATTAAAAAGAATTTAACGACATATCATATACATGCATACACATATACATACAAGCACACACACACACATACATACATACATACATACATACATACTCTTGAAATACACAACCCACATTCTAGCTAAGTCGGATAATAAAACAATAAGTCAGTATCGTTAAAATACATAAAAAAATTCTATATAAAAAACTAGGAAAACATGATTTACAATAGGTAGTCGTCGCACTATACTCTTTACGTAAGTATCGTGCGGCGCTCACAAAATCGGCATAGATCCTTCCTCTATAAGCGCTCGCGCAGTACTGAATTCAAATGCTCAACGCATCACATTTTGTAGCAATTTCGGAGTTGTAATAATGTTTTTTTAAAGTCTTAATTCGTTATTTTTTTTTAAATAATTAAGAAATTTTAATTCTTTATGAAATAATTTTGGTATATATTTTTTTCTTAATAATTATTATTTATTAAGGAGAATTTCAAGACTATTTCGGAGCGTTTTTAGTAGTTTTATGCCTTTTGATGTAATTTTTTTTTATAGTTAATTCATACAAATATTAGTATTTTGTAACCGCTATGGAATTAATCACTATTTAAAGTATAGTATGTAGTTTTTTCCATTCAATTTGGTCAGCACTGTAGTTCAATATTCGAACTCAAAAAATGCATTCGCGCATTTTTCGTCAAACCTGCTTTTGGAATTTTTAATTTGTGTAAAAAGCAAAGCCTAAATTTAAAAAAATTGAGCCGCTATGATCTATACTAATAACTGTTCTTCATTTTTTAATAAGTCCAAATTTCAAAGTCGTTTAGTTTCCCAGAAAACGAACACCGAAGTTTACCGTTTAATGAAAAAATGACGGTTAAAATGTAATAGGGCCCTTAATACGTCAGTCAGATAATCTTTATCATACCAACGTTGTTTTTTTTTGTTTATAGCATAGGTAGGCGGACGAGCATATGGGCCACCTGATGGTAAGTGGTCACCAACGCCCATAGACAGTGGCATTGTACATTTCTTAAAAAAGACATTGCCAATACCCCACCCACTTTGGGAACTAAGATGTTTGCCTTGTGCCTGTAATTACACTGGCTCACTCACCCTTCAAATCGGAACACAACAATACCAAGTGCTGCTGTTTCGCGGTAGAATATCTGATGAGTGGGTGGTACCTACCCAGACGAGCTTGCACAAAGCTCTACCACCGAGTCGTAGAGCTTCTTCAATAATCTTCAATAATCATCGTCATTTTTCAACCAATTCAAACAAAACGTTAATGAGCTATACACCTTAAACTCCCACGTGAATCTCTCCGTCCATTAGTGAAAATCGTATGAAAAACCGTTCATTAGTTTTTGAGTTCATCGCAGACAAACAGACAGACGCGATGGGGCCTTTATTTATATGTAGCGAAATGCATTATCATCGTAACTGCTTCTAAATAAGCTTGCAAGACTTGATTTAAACAAACTAACACACAAACATTGCAAATTAAATTATAGCTTTTAATAAAACAAATTTTCATAAAAATAATATAATCTTATCAAACATTTACACGATTTTAACCTTTATTTACATAACAATAACATTCTAAGTTGTTTAACAACTAGCTGCCATTTGTCATCTTCTTCAATTCTTCTCTCAACATCGCTGCTTCTTGCTCCATTTCTTCTAAACTTCTAGCCGGCTTTGCTGGATGACCAGGTTTAACTCTAGAAAAAAAAAACATTATCTATGCTTTTGTATATAAAACTGAATGTCACATATCACACGATTTGATTTTAGTTGGTCAATATTTGTTATTCAACAAAAAAAAATTTAGTTCATGTAATATTTTGATTAGGCTACTTTGTAATGCCTCAAAGCATTATTTATTGATACGTACGTTAACAGCCTGTGAATGTCCCACAGCTGGGCTCAGGCCTCTTCTCCTCTTTTTGATGAGAGAAGTTTTAGAGCTTATTCCACTGCTCCAATGCGTTTCACCCCAATTTCAGTAAAGTTTGACACATGCAGGTTTCCTTGCGATGTTTTGTTTGACCGTCAAGCACGAGATGAATTATAATCACAAATTAAGCACATGAAATTCAGTGGCACTTTGAAACCACGATCATCGGCTTATATTATTTCTTGATGGGAGTGTTTTTATGCAAGTGCCTCTGGGTAGGTACCACCTAATCATCACCGCTACCGCTAAACAGCAATACTTTGTATCATGTACCGGTTTCAAAAGTGACTTAATATGCCAAGGTCAATCCCTCGTTTACTATGCAAGAAATGGTGGTAACAACTTGTGGTACCTAATAGACAGGTCATATTTGCTCTGCGTACGTATTCTAAATACAATAAACAATTCAAAAATCAATACTCACTGATCATGCTTAGCCAATTCCAGATATATTAAATCGTTTTCAATAAAATCTCCTTTCTTCCTCGGCATTATGTGACAGTGCAGATGCTGTAAAAGAAAATCTTGATTAAAATATATATATATATATAATACTTGGTGGTAGAGCTTTGTGCAAGCTCGTCTGGGTAGGTACCACCCACTCATCAGACATTCTACCGCAAAACAGCAGTACTTGGTATTGTTGTGTGCCGGTTTGAAGGGTGAGTGAACCAGTGTAATTACAGGCACAAGGGACATAACATCTTAGTTCCCAAGGTTGGTGGCGCATTGGCGATGTTTTTTTAAAGAAATATACAATTCCAATATCTATGGGCGTTGGTGACCACTTACCATAAGGTGGCCCATATGCTCGTCGTAAAAAAAATATTGAAAAATCTAATGGAATGTATGCAGCTAGAGCCCTACAACAACGTTGCAAAAAACAAACGCGCGCCAATTTAAAACGGCCATTTTGTTTGACGCCAAACTAATAATTCATTTTTATTTAATCGATTTTCTAAAAAGTGTAACTACCGAAATCCTTGCCGGTTCGAGCTTTAAATTTAATGGATCTTGTGTAATGGTTCAAAAGTACTCCCAAAATCCCTTGACTATTGTTATTTAATAATACATACCCTAACCGTCTGACCCGCGTCTGGACCATCCTGTATAGTGACGGTACACGATTGTGTCTCATGAACTCTCTCCATGAGCTGAAACAATTAAAAAGAAAACAGCTTTAAAAAAAATACCGCCAACAGTTAGATGGTTTACGGACCGCATAGCGATTTTAAAAGACCCAAGGTCATCCCCACTTGTTTTTAATTTATAATCTGTAATTAATCTTGACAGACAAAACTCAATCAGCATTATAGAACCATTTCTGGATTCGAAATTTGAACCCAGGTGAACTCATTTTTTGTAGTCTCATTGCTGGTCTTAGGTCTTTACGGTCACGGTTTGGAGCTTATTCCACCACACTGCTCCAATACGGATTGGTGGATCATCGTTAAAGCTACTAGACCAAATAGGCAAGCTATCGAGAACAGTTAAGCACACAAAACGATACCCAGTGGTACCCAAACTTACATTTTGTATAAGTCTAACTGTCCTATAGAAGTCATCGGCTTCATCATCAGTCAAGTCCTTGTTACGCTCGACCACACGTATCGGAGCTACGAGCACGTGACCGGGGATGACGCACCTGGAAGTTTGGACAATCGTTAGGAACGTTCTAGAAGCTTCATTATGGTGAAATGGTAGTGATGAAAATGTTTTGTTTTTTTTTAATTTTATAAGTAGGCGGACGAGCATTTGCGCCACCTGATGGTAAGTGTTCACCAACGCCCTTAGACATTGGCAGTGTAAGAAATGTTAACCATCGCTTACATCGCCACCAACCTTAGGTACGAAGATGTTATGTTCCTTGCACCTGTAATTACACTGGCTCACTCACCCTTCAAACCGGAACACAACAATACCATGTACTGCTGTTTCGCAGTAGAATATCTGATGAGTGGGTGGTACCTACCAAGACAAGCTTGCACAATGCTCCACCAAGTGATGTAGTAATGTGATGGTACACCTTGGGAATGAAAACATCACCTCTTGGATTGCTTAGTATTTTAAAAATTATTACATAAATAGAACCGACTCAAGATAGCTAATAACCATTTCACGGGTCGGACAGGGTTTGTGTTACATAATGTATAATAATTATACAATAATATCAAAATTATTTCTAAAATAGAATAACCGCATAAATATTTATAAAAAAAAACGTGTGCGTCTCGGGACGCTCGACAGAAGTGATAATATTTATTATTAATTATAATATATTAAATATAATTTAAATTAGTACTTGAGAGTTGCTAAATTATAAGTACTATCTGCATACGCTAGATGGCGTTAGGTTGGTAACTCTCGGGTAAAGCAGTCCGCGTCGGTAATAGTAGCGCCGTAACGCGTTACGTTACGAATCGGTTTACCCTCCCATAAGAAGTTATCACTTCAATAATTATTTTACGCAATAATTTGCGAGATCTACATGGTTAGCGAGCTTAAGCCATCACAAAACTTCAAGCTCACGATGGAGAACATGCTGGATTAAGCTCACGTAAAAATTCACATATTTTAACTGGGCCATGGCTCTAGTCAGTCAGACTTCAGAATAATGAGAAAGGCTAACACATCTTACCTTAGATTAACAAACGCGTACGTCAGACCAGTCTTATAGAAGACGCACGATTCTGGTACTCTGACGTGTCCGAACACATTCACCGGTCCGGTCGTCCTGTGGTGGGTTCGACTCTCGACCGGTGTAACTTGCTGCGAATGCTCTTGCAGGAGTGTGTTGCGCAAACTTAACGTGTAAACGGAGTAGACGTCCGGGCTGAAATTTTAATAAAATCTGTCAAAATCGAACTTCAGTTTTTCTAATCGAAGACTCAACTTCTTTTATTTTCGTAGTAACACTTGAAGATGGGGGAATGATACCATGTCTTTGAGAGAAACCAAATCATGTGGGATTCTTAACCACTAAAGCCAGTGCACCGTCTTCGACACGGATAGGAGACCTAAGGTCGAGCTTTGTGCGGTAGGTTCCTACCACTCATCAGATTTTCTACCGCTAAACAACAATACATTTAACATATGTTCCAGTTCCAGGCACAAAAGGTTGGTGGCGCATTGGTGATGCCTTACATCCTTACCTTACAATGGTTAATATTTCTTACACATATCGATTATATATAAAAACTTGATACAAACTCTGGTTATATAATGTCTTCTTGCTCCATCAGACGCGTCAAGGACTGACGTCACACTTACGCTCACAATAAGACTCGATTGTGTAAACCAGAGGTTCACAGACATTTTTTTCTCGTAGACCACTTTCAAAATTTAGCTGGTTCCGGTGGCCCTCCTACAGTTATTAAGTCAAGCCAACATTTTAGTTCTTCACTATCGAAAGCAAGCGAATTTTCGTGGATCGCTTATGAATTGTGAACCCCCATTTTTTTGTCACGCCAACGTACACCCCCGTCGAGTCTCCCGTGGAACCCTGGGGGTCCACCTGGACCACTTTGGGAACTAAGGGTGTAAACACTCACCGTCTGTGTTGAAACACTGGCATGTTCTGTCTGACGCTCGCTATCTTGTCTGATATCTCCGCGATCGCGTAGCTCGGAGCGGAGTCCCCGCAGTCGGCTAGCACTTCGCCCCACGGGTCCACGCACAAGCCGTGCCCGTAGGAGCGGCGCTTCGCGTTGTGGCGGCCAGTTTGAGCTGCTGCTATCACGTAGCATTGGTTTTCTATCGCCCTCGATCTGATGAATAGAACGCGTCTCTTATTTTTATTATAACAATATTTTTAACACAATTTTAAGTTATTACAAGATGTGTGAATCGAATCTCGATTATATAGGGTTTTCCAATAGGGACGCTTGAACTTTGACAGCTGATTGCGGCCATGTTGTTTGAGTGACAGCTGTCAAATGCAGTGTGTTATATTCATTCCGTCCTCCCAAACCACCATGGCAGGTTACAGTGTCGAGCAGCACGTGCAAATCATAAAATTGTTTTATGAAAATGGGTCTTCAGTTCGAGCAACGTTCCGCGCACTTCGCCCGTTTTACGGTCGCGATGATCGTCCTGCCGAGTCGACTATCCGTCGATTGGTGGACAAATTCGAGTCAACCGGGTCAGTTAACAATCAGCCGGTTCCCGTGCGTCAACGTAACGCGAGATCTGCCGAGAATATCGCCGCTGTGCGCGACAGTGTCCTCGAAAACCCGCGGCAGTCAATTCCGCGTCGCGCACAGGAACTCGGCCTTTCGCAGACGACAACTTGGCGAATTTTGCGTTGTGACTTGAGCCTGCACCCGTACAAGATCCAGCTGACCCAAGAGCTCAAGGTTAATGACCATAGACAGCGCCGTGTGTTCGCTGACTGGGCATTAGAGCAGTTGGAAGTTGACGCCGATTTTGGCAAAAAAGTCATCTTCAGCGACGAGGCGCATTTTTGGATGAATGGCTATGTCAACAAGCAAAATTGCCGTATTTGGGACGAGACCAATCCACACGAGGTTCACCAAGTGGCAATGCACCCGCAGAAAGTGACTGTTTGGTGCGGATTTTGGGCCGGAGGCGTGATTGGTCCGTATTTTTTCGAAAACGATAATGGTGTGGCCGTCACCGTCAATGGTGAGCGATACCGGTCGATGATAACCAACTTCTTTTGGCCTGAAATCGAGAATATGGATCTGGACAACATGTGGTTTCAACAGGACGGCGCTACGTGCCACACAGCACACGCTACGATGGAAGTTCTGCACGAGCAAGCGCCCTTAATGGAAAACCCTATATATAAAACAATTACAAACAATTCAAGTAATATTTTCATTTTATATATGCTATCAATGGTGAGAATTCACCACCATAGGCATTGGCATTAACCCAACCTCATCATCAATGCGCCACCAACTTAGCTGTTGGCAGTAGAGCATATTGGTGGGTGGTACTTAACCAGACGGACTTGCACAAAGCTCTACAACCAAGTAATATTTTATGCATACTTTTAGTTTTTGGGAATGATACAGTATACTTAATTTAATTTGATTCAGTGTGTGTCTGCGTGTTACGGATCGAGTGGAGATGAGCAGCGCAACGAGAGAGAGGAACTGACTCACTTCTCTCTTACCAACAACGAAGACACTTGCACACAAATAACCTCCTTTATTTGATTAGCTATTTCTCTCCGGAGAATTAATAATAACTGATTAATTTGTAACAGTACTCTATTGTTTTACTATCCATCCGGCTCGAAGGACCAAATTATTCGGTATCATACTTAGAGATAGATGAGTGCTTTTCCTCACATACATTCTATTAATTAAAACAAAAAAAGTTACTAATACACAGTTACAACTTACCTCAATAAAACATGCCAATGCGCTGATCCTGTGGCGTAAGTAAAAGCTGATGGATAAGTAAGTATCTCTGCTCCCATTATACTTAAAGCCGTGCTCAGTTCTGGGAACCGCATATCATAGCAGATGGCTAGACCTAGAGAGAGGTAAAATATTCTTTATTTTTACATTATGCAGAAATTACTTACTGACCTGACCCTACCATCCCTTTATGACGTCATACCGAACGGTATTGGTCAAATTCCACACATGGAGACTCTTAACGTAGGCTCTTGATGGATATACTGAAGAGAGCAATCATGTGCGATGTTTCCTGTTGCTCTGGTCAATTATTATCTTAATCCGCCTAATAGGGCATAGTGATCAAGAAAACGCTAGGCTGATTACTTGATTACATGAGTGTCCAAATTACGATATAGATCCGTAACCACATAAGATAGCCAATGGAAACCAAATCAAACAGACCACAAAATTATTTGCAATATTAAGAACACTCCAGGTTTTAAGTGTCTGATTCCCGCATTCATTTCCTATGGACCAATAAAAATGGGCATTTAGGTTTCTTCCCATAGGTTTATAAAGCCGAGAAGCCTAGTGGTAAGAAGGCGTGAATTTTAACCCGGGCATGCACCACTGAATTTCATGTGCTTAATTTGTGATTATAATTCATCTCGTGCTTGACGGTGACGGGAAACATCGTGAGGAAACCTACATGTGTCTAATTTCACTGAAATTCTACCACATGTGTATTCTATCAACTCGCATTGGAGCAGCGTGGTGGAATAAGCTCCAAACCTTCTCCTCAGCCCAGCAGTGGGACATTAACAGGCTGTTACTGAGGTTACTTCCTACCTACCAACCCTGCCGATAGGCGAGTCAACGGGGGCCACGATCTGGTTACCAGGAGTACAGAAGTCACTCTCCTTCAACCTTATATTCCTCTCCGGTATTTCCACATCAAACAAGTGTATCTTTCGATATGTCTGAACGATATCACCGTTATTGTTTATTATTATGTGTGTATTGAAGAGTTTCTTCGGATCGTTTTCATTCTAAAAATATAAAAATTTAAATCTTTATACAGAAGATTACAGGTTCAGACCTGGGCAAGCACCACTGAATTATTGTGTGACAAGCTCAATGGGGAAGGAACACATAGTGAGGAAACCTGCATGTGTCTAATTTCACTGAAATTCTGCAACATGTGTATTCCACCAACCCGCAGTGGAGCAGCATGGTGGAATAAGCTCCAAAACCTTCTCCTCAAAGGAGGAGAGGAGGCCTTAGCCCAGCAGTGGGACATTCACAAGCTGTTACTGTACTGTTTAACAATATAGTGACTGGTGGTAGAGCTTTGTGCAAGCTCATCTGGGTAGGTACCACCCACTCATCAGATATTCTACTGCAAAACAGCAGTACTTGGTATTGTTGTGTTCCAGTTTTAAGGGTGAGTGAGCCAGTGTAATTACAGGCACAAGAGACTTAACATCTTAGTTCCCAAGTTTGGTGGTGCATTGGTGTTGTAAGCAATGGTTAACATCTCTTACAATGCCAATGTCAAAAGGAGTTGGTGACCACTTACCATCAGGTGGAAAAAATATATAGTTAATCAATATTACTTCCTCTAGATATTGTCAACAGGGGATCATATAAGATCTTGATCATACCTTTTCATGCACTCCGCCCATAGACAACCAAACATTGTGTTCCGCTGCCAATTCTCTATACTTCTTAATGGTATTGCCAGTTAATATTGATTCAGCCGAGTTAAGTGTGTCTTGCTTGTTATCACAGATAAAATCACATGCTTCTGGAAAAAATATTACCTGTAAGAAAAACAATATTATTAGTAAGTTTTTTTTTTACTGGTAACATTGAAGCCAATCAAAGTACAACCAGGCCAGATTTGTTATTATAAATTGATAATACAGTAGATACACTATATTTAATTAAAAAAACCTCTAGTGTAATTACATCTAATGATTACAAAATAATTTAAAATTAAAGAATGACTTGTTTTTATAAATTTCGTAGGGCCATATTTGAAATTAACCTAAAACATACCCACTTATAAAAAATTATTAACACTTCCCAACTACTTAAAACATAGCAGTTAAGATGGAATGGCGAATTAAATTTTACACACGTAAACTCTGTTCTCAAGTAAGTGACTGTAATATGTCTTATTGAGAATCAATGTCTTTAAACCTAATTTTATAGCACAGGCAACACCAAACAAGTAACTAACACCAAGTACCATTGGTATATATTTCCGTACAAGCAATACCAAGTTTTATTTTTGCATATGAACTTTCATTCTTTTTACAACTTATTTTTATATTATATTACAAGAAAAAAAACTTTATCTAGCATTTCTATACTGCCTCGTTGGTCTAGTGGCTTGATGCAAGACCACAGACCCGGAGATCCTGGGTGCATTACCCAGGTCGGGCCAGTAAAACAGTTATTGGATTTTTCTGTCAAAAAATTCTCAGTCCAGGAGTCTGGAAGTTGGAAGTGTGTACACTCCCGTGCCTCGGAAAGAATGTAAAGCCATTGCTTGTCCTGCTCCTGAACTCTTTCCGGTCGTACCGGATTGCCGTCCCTTCAGATTATGCGAGCTAGGGGATAGTGAGTGCACCTGTGTTTGCGCACACACTTGTGCAGTATAATATCTCCTGCGCAGTTGGCTAATCTCTCTTGAGATTGGCCGCCGTGACCGAAATCGGTCTGGAGGACATTAATTAACTTGATGACATCTTAACTAATTAATACAACGCTGCACTGCAGCCTATAACTGCCTAGCTGCACATACCTGCACATTTTCTTTAACAGCATCCTTTATTAATTGACTAACAACGTTTAAATTCGCTACTTTATCCGCTACTGACGTCATTTGACATACTGCTATTCTTTTGTTGCTCATTGTATTAATATGTCGTTTCACTTGGATCCCCGATATGCGCTTAAGTATAGATATCGTCCAACACTGAAAAAACATTTTGCATACATATTTACTAAACGTATTATATTTAATAAGCGTTATTACGTTATTAATGTTTATTGTACGTACATACAAACAGTAATTAGTTGCATATTAGACTTGTTTGCAATATGCGCGTTATGAGAAAAAGACAAACATCGTTATCATTATAAGCGGCAATAAAAGATAAGTATGAATAGATATTAGTGAGTTTTTCTATCATAGTAAACTTCGCTTACCCGCATGATACTTAATCTAAACAGCGGTAGGAATAAAAAACTACCTGAGTATACTTTTATTTATTAATTTCATCAATATTTGTAAATCAGCTGTTTATTTTCGGATAAGCTTCAAAAAGTAAAGGTTATAAATGTCGTTGTCACAAAAGTCACAATTATTCTTAATTTTTTTTGTTTCTTTCTTTGTTGTAATGGCAACAATATAGCACCACACAGCCACATCCTTCAATTCTTTCAAATTCAAAGTTGTACAAGACATTATAATAATTTCATATATATTTATATGAATATAACATATATTTGTCTTTAATTACAAATTAAATCTTTGTTCCGTTTGCAGTTACAACGTTTGGACCTTGGAGTAAGAGGGAAAAAAAAATCATTAAAAATATAACATCTCTTATTGTTTCTACTGGTAACAAGAAGGCTAGTTCATTTTTCACCCAGAGGATCGGAATTGAGATTCAAAGGAAAAATGCTGGTATCATTCTTGTCACCATTCCACGCGGTCATGATTTGTATTTTTTTTTATACCATAGGTAGGCGGACTAGCATATGGGCCACCTGATGGTAAGTGGTCACCAACACCCATAGAAATTGGCATTATAAGAGATGTTAACCATCGCTTACATCGCCAATGCGCCACCAACATTGGGAACT
Source organism: Nymphalis polychloros (assembly GCA_905220585.2). NCBI lineage: Eukaryota > Metazoa > Arthropoda > Insecta > Lepidoptera > Nymphalidae > Nymphalis > Nymphalis polychloros. Next base: position 5,639,195 of record HG992270.1, read on the forward strand.
AAGATGTTATGTCCCTTGTTCCTGTAAATACACTGGCTCATTCACCCCTCAAACCAGAACACAACAATACCAAGTACTGCTGTTTTGCGGTAGAATATCTGATGAGTGGATGAGGGTGGTACCTACCCAGACGAGCTTGCACAAAGCTCTACCACCAAGCAAAGTATAGTAGCTATTTTTTTTATTTGTATATAATTAGGGCTTTAATGTAATAATTATTATGTTAAATTGAAATAAGTGCTTAATAGAATGAGCACAATTAAAAGCAAGTAATGTTAGGTAGGTTATCGGTAGGCTTATCCCTAAAATGACAAAATGAGTATTAAGTCTGATTGAAATCTTAATGCATTTCAATGGCTTAAAAAAAATCTTCTTTTTAAATAGATAAGTAATTAGCTGTATTAAGAAAGTATGTAAAAATGTAAGACTAATCACATTCCAGTTGTGGCAGACCGTCTTCCAATCTGTGGTCGCATTATGGTAATATAGAGTGCATCTCTAATGAGTGGAATGTGCATACGCAATTCATTTATGCACTATTTAATGTCTTTGTAATTTTTGCTTAGCTTTGCAGTATTGTGTAAATTTATTATGTTAAGTGCAATAATAACAAAACGTACAAACTTCTTACGGAATGCGTTCTTCCGTAAGAAGTTGGTAAAGAGCCAACATATCGACAATGTCAACAAAAATATCTAATTGTATCTATTATATGCCTGAAGCTTTTTTATGAATATCTCAACATATATCTTTATTTTCTAGAAAAAAATTGTATAATTTATTGCATTTAAATTTTTTTGATAGCTCAATCGTGAAACGAAACGCCTTTTTCTCAAACAAAAATGGCGTAGTTTGTTGAATGTCAGTGTTGTGAAAATGTAAAATAAATAAAAATGTTTAGACTCGTAAGAAGTGATTTTATATGCCTAACTGTTCTTCTCCTTATCATAGAAACATGTAAGTACAAACATTTTGATTATTTCATTCGAAATTATAATTTTATCGAATGCTATGTATTTAGGTTTTAAATTTTTTTGTAATTTTCATGTTAAAGGGCCTTGGTTTAATAATTGTTCATAACAGTTTGCTTAATGTACAGTTCCGTTAAAGGTTTTTCCTCGATTGCAGTAATTCGCAAAGGTTTCATGACATTATGTTGCGAAAAAAAATAATTCTAACGCAGTAGGATCTAATGATAACGGTATTAATTTTTTGGTACAATCAGCATTCCTTTCTTTTTTAGCCTAATTTTTAAATCTAACAGACATATTCTTAAAAAAATCTTTGAGAAACACAATAATATCACAATATCTACATGATATATTCATATATATAAAAAATATATTTATATGAATAATTAATGTGTATACAGTATATTAAAGTATGTCAATAAAGATTAAACAAAATATCTATAAAATAATTTGTTATATTATAAAATGAAAACACACTTTAGTTAAATTTTAAATCTACAACTTAAAACTCGTATAATGTTTAACCTTGTCGTTCAATTTTAGTCACCGGTTGATAATAAAGGTCAGATAAAATTACTGCTCGTAAAATTCCCTGAAGGTCTGTTAACTACATGAAAACTGTCAACATTACAATATACTTAATACTTTATATATTATAGATATGTATCTTGTGTTTACATTACATGTTGTATTTAATATTACATATGACTACCTCATTGGTCTCGTGGCTTGATATAAACACATATCTCAAGGTCCTGAGTTCAAAACTCAGGCCATTAAAAAGTTATTGGGTTTCTCAGTAGCAAGAGTCAAGTTGAAAGTGAGTACTTTGATAATGATGATGATGCAGCTGAACTTCAGTGATATTAGATGCATACGGGTTTCCTCACAATGTTTTCCTTCATCAATCATTGGTTAAGATTTACATTGGTTAAGATTTACTTGGTGGTAGGGCTTCGTGCAAGCTCGTCTGGGTAGGTACTACCCACTCATCAGATATTCTACTGCAAAACAGCAGTACTTGCTATTGTTGTGTTCCGGTATGAAGGGTGAGTGAGTCATCTTAGTTCTTAAGGTTGGTGGTGCATTGGCGATGTAACCGATTTTAACATTTCTTACAATGCCAATGTCTATGGGCGTTGGTGACCACTTGACCAGGTGGCCAATATGCCAGTCCATTTTCCGATAAAAAAAAAAAAAATAAAACATATATCAATAAGCTAGTCTCAATATTTATTCTTTAATTTGCAGGCTCAAGCGACCCACAGCCTCCATTCTTAGCCCTCCACAGTCCAGGGGACACAGAGTATATAGATATTATCGTGCGACAGGAACATGATAATTTGACTCTGGTCTGCGAGGTGCGCGGGGACACGACGCCGAGGGTCTATGTGTGGAATTATGTGAATGACAATGGAACGGATAGAGGCAGGTAAGGATCTGAAGAAGAAGGAGGAACCTATTTTCAGCGCTCGCATCTAAATTACGATCATGGTACTGTTACCTGTTACAAAATAAACTTTGATTTGCAGACCTTTCAGCATAGAGCCGGCCGGGGGGGCATCGGTGAGCAGTAAGCTAGAACGGACCAACCTACAGGTGTCAGACAGCGGTCACTACATGTGCTCCGCGCCGCCCTTCAGCAGCACGCTGTACATACTGGTGCAACCTCGAGGTGAGTGCGACCACTGTGTGCACCTGGTGCGCGAGCGGCCGACATGACGACCCCCCCCTCCCTGTGCAGGCCCGTCGTACTGCGCGCGCGGCGCGTTCTGGTGCGGGCCGCGCTGCGTGCTGCCGGCCTACGTGTGCGACGGCTGGCGCGACTGCCAGCACGCCGAGGACGAGGCGCAGCCCTTCTGCCCGCCGCAGCCCTGTAACCGTAAGTCGCTTTGCTAAATACTTTATCCAATAAAATATTGTATACATGATAAAACACGTTATTCCTATGTTGATCATAATACTGAGCATAGCTTTTTTAATATTTGATGAGTGGGTGGTACCTACCCAGACGTCTGGCATAAAGCTCTATCACGAAGAACGTTTAACATACCTATGCAATTTTATTGGTGGATGAGTTGAGCGTCTAACCGGTACTTCGTAGAATCTACATTCTGAACTGTCATGGTAGTTTTACATTTAATATTATTCAGTCCTCCAGACCGATTTCGGCCATGGCGGGCTTAACGTTCTTTCCGAGGCACCGGAGTGTACACACTTCTGACAGAAAAACAATAACTTTTTACTGGCCCGACTTGGAAATTGAACCCAGGACCACCGTGTCAGCGGCCTTATATCTAGCCACTAGACCAACGAGGCAGTTAAGATCAAATATTATTCAGATTTTGAATCGACTAATAATTTTTCTAAATTATGATATAAGTTGTATAATTAACAATAATTTAATCTATCAAATTTGGTTTATGACTTAGGTAACGACAAGCTGAACTGTTCGTCCGGCCGCTGCATCTCGGAGTCGGCGTGCTGCCGGGCGGGCTCCGCCCTGTGCCGCGAGCCGGCGTGCTGCGCCGAGCATCGCTACTCCACGCTGGCGGGTAATTATATAAAGGTCTATTAAACGACCACCCCCCCCCCCCTTGCTTCTGTTTTTACGGGCTTTTTGTATATTATGCTGATTGATACGCACAAAAAATAATTATTGTATTTGGCTATTTTAATTTTTATTACTGACTGCTACTACTGCGACTGCGATTAATTATTTAAATAAGGTCCTCCAGACCGATTTCGACCACGGCGGCCAATCTCAAGAGAGACTAGCCAGCTGCGCAGGACATATTATAGTGCACAAGTGTGTGCGCAAACACAGGTGCACTCTCTTTTCCTTAGCTCTCATAATCCGATGGGACGGCAATCCGACACGACCGGAAAGAGTTCAGGCGCAGGACCAACGGCTTAATGTGCTTTCCGAGGCACGGGAGTGTACACACTTCCAACTTCCAGACTCCGGGCTGCTACTGAGAATTTTCTGACAGAAAAACCCAATAACTATTTATTGGCCCGACCTGGGAATTGAACCCAGGACCACCGGGTCTGCGGCCTTATATCTAGCCACTAGACCAACGAGGCAGTCAATTATTTAAATATGCCATATATATGTATATAGACATATATCAAAGGGGGAAATGTACGTTAAAATAATTAATACATACAAAATAAATTAGAGTTGCCAAAAATTAGAACTAACTATGGAAAAAAGAATATAATGTTCGAAGGAGTGCAAATTTACAATAAGTTACCCGACGAAATTATAAACAGTGAAAGTTCAACTATATTCAAGAATCGCCTTATCAGATATATACAAAGTAACTATTAGTTAATGTGGTCTCACCGCTATGCGTTGCTTTGTTAGTTTTTATAATTATTTTTTCTAAAACTACCTTCATATTTTTAATTTTTAATTTCTTATTTACTGTTATCCGAGACACTATTTTTTTTTTTTTTTGTTAAACTATATTAACATATATAATTGTAATTTTCTCATTTTAAGTGAATATTTTTTTTTGTATTCTTTATGAGAAATAAATGTCTTCAAACCGAAAATGTCACATGTTTTAAGGATTTTAGTTCCAAATTAAATTCCACGCTGGCGAAGCCGCCGTTATTGCTAGTTTATATGTATAAGCAAGAAAAGATGTAACAGTTTGTTGGTTGGGAGTGCTAACACGTCTGTGCCTCGTAGAGCACGTAAAGACGTTAGTACCACGCTCGTATACACAGGTCTTGCAACTTCGGTATGGGGTACGTTGACATAATGACGCTGTTAAGTTCAATTTACGGCCGCCAGAGGCATGACAATTCGCGTAATAATTATCCCCAACACTTTTTCATATCCACACAAAACAGTTAAATAACAAAAAAATCCGGAAAACTCAACAAAACGATATAACAATGATTAAATAACACAATACTTGGGAGAGAAAAATATCAGCTTCGACAGTAGCGACGTAGTACGTACAGCGGATGGTATTGCGAATTAACAGTTGTGACACAATCGCACCTCATCTCTCACCACTGAAATTGCACTCAGTTGCAAGACCTGTGTATACGACCGTGGTTAGTACTGTAACTGATGTCCCCACGTGTCGGATTACCAGCTCATCATGCTCGACTATGGTCTATGACCTTGATAAAAGTTGCCATATCTGAAAACATAATTATACGAAACATCCATGTATCCTTATTTATGTTATATTTATATACTTTTATATGTAGATTCATAATTCGATCATAATGCTATTAACTACTTTATGATAATGTCAAATTTCAGTTATACATTTTGTTCTTTAAGTAAAAGATTTGTTTTTTTTTTTTGGCTTTTTCGTTATTTAGATCAATAACTTTTATTTGAATGTTAAGTTACCCTATAATTGGTATATACAGCGTGTAACAAAATTCGTGTCCGACCCGTGAAATGGTTATTAGGTATCGTGTATCGGTTCTATTTATGTAATAATTTTTAAAATACTAAGCAAAAAATTTAACCTGTATTTTTTTTTTTAAATTATATGACGAAAATTACCTGGCAACACAGGTGCGGGCAATAGCGCTCGATAGCTCTTACCTATCGGGTAGCTAAGACACGAGGTCATGACCTCAGTAGTCCACGTTTTTACCACCAACAGTGTCGTTAAACACAATTAATATATTTTTTGAAGTAATTTTTTTTTTGCTTAGTATTTTAAAAATTATTACATAAATAGAACCGACACACGATACCTAATAACCACTTCAAGGGTCGGACACGAATTTTGTTACACGCTGTATATTGTAATACAATTTTTATAAAAGCAATAAGAAAATGTACATCTTAATATATAAAGTTGGCTTAATAATAAATATATTTCTCTACTAGCTGTTGCCCGCAGCTTCGCTCGCGCGTGGTCTTTATCTATTCTAATATTATAACTAAGTAAAAATAGATTTTTTGTATGTTTGTTTGTAGCGAATAAACTAAAAAACTGCTGTACTGTTTTTAAAAACCTTTTTTACCTACAGAAAGATGCGTTATCAGCTAGTAATTAGCTGCCCGTCCCGACTTCGTACGGGTAAAATAAGGATTTTATCATTTTTTAATCAATAAGATATAAACATTTACCAATCGATTTATTCGCCCATCCAGTATAGTGTATGTGTGTTCAGTACAGGGCATATAATAATCCTACTTCCTACTAATATAATAAACTCGAAAGTTTGTATGGATGTATGGACGTATGTTACTCTTTCACGCATAAACTACTGAATGGATTTTAATGAAACTTTACAATAATATAAGCTTAGGGAATACCAATTAAGTGGTACATATGGCAATAATGGAATATGTTTTCTTTATCCAAACATCACTAACATAGTGAAGTTCGTATATTTCTCCCTAAGAGATATTGATATAAGATATTGCGTATTTTGAATTTCATTATTTGCACCCAACTCTTCCAAACAAAAATAGAAGTTTCTAAAAACTTTGAAATTCATGTTTATTAATTCAATCAAAAAACTCAAATAGTATATTTCTATTTTTTTAAATTTTTATACTAATGCTTTTACCCCGTTTCTCCCGTTTGGAGTTAAATTTCTAAAAACGACGAAATACGTATGCATAGCTTTAATACTAAATATCATTCTTCTTACACCAAAAGTGACGGAATCCCCATACAAACTTTCAACCCCTTTTTTACCCTCTCAGATTTAGATTTTCAAAAACGCTGAAATACATTTTTATTTATTTTTAAGCTTGTTCATTAAATTTCATGCTTCTAACTTTAAAAATGACGGCTTTCTAAACAATCGTTCAACTCTTTAGGGGTAGAATTTCCAAAAATCCTACCTTAGTGGGTGTTATAAAATGTATGAACTGCCAAAATTTCAAGTTTCTAACTTGCTTTAGGCTCTGCGTTAATGAATCAGTTAGGAAGAGTAATAATATTATGTGTATAGATATCAACAAAAATACGTATTTTTTATAACTTTTGATAGACTCAACTAATTTTGATGAAATAAAGATTAAACGGAATCTTGAAATAGTTCTTATAATAATTCGGTTATTTCAATTTGTAATTTTTAGACGATTGAAAGATTAGTTTGGACATACAGACATGCAGACAGTAAAAAAATAAAAAAATGATAGGTTTTGGTAAATCGTAAATAGCCATATAACCTTTAAAACAGGCAGTTATTTTGAAATAACAGACAGAAACTACAATTATATTTATATGTAAAGAGATGTGTGGATAATTTATTAATTAATTCGTTTTTGTTATAGATTTATGTTATTTTATGTGTACAATATAAAGTATAAAGTAAAGGAAAAGTTTCTTCTGTCAGAGACTAAATAAAATCAGACTTAACCAAGGCTACTGATTTAATTAAACAAAAAAAAGGGAATTAAAACAAATGTTGTCCATTGAACTTGATACACATCTGAATAAGCTGCTTAAGCGGCTATTTTATGTAGAAAAAGTATATAATATACAAACAAAAGCAGCTATATAACAATTTTAATTAAAGTTTCAAAAGCAGTTATTTGACCGCTCTGGTAGGTTAAGTGTTAAAAATGAGATGACACTTATAGCATACATATATATATATAAATATATACATACATTAGCTAAGTTTCCACCAACAATAATTACACAATCATTAAAATAAACAAAACATATATAAAATCAAACAGCTAAACCATCATAGTCAGTAAAGGTGTAGTAAGATATATATTTTTTTATAATCAAATATACTTAATTACTTAATGAAAACACAAATTTAACAAAAACAAAATATAAATGTAATCACATAGCTTAAGCATTATTACATTGAGTAAGGCCAATAAAATGCAGTAAATAAATGATATATATATTATTTATATATTTTTTAACCAAATACAATTAAAAGGCAAGCAAGAATATGACTACAGTACAAAATTTATAACAAACTAAAATATTGAATATTAAGATGGGTTGGTACATTCATTTTATATAAATTAATACATTTAATACATTATTATTTTTATCTTATTTATGTTATTTTTGCAGTGATTTTTTTTTAAATATATAATGTCAATATCTGAGTACACTTAATTATATATTATATGTTCGCACAGATCTACTTCTTCCTATTCATGATTATGCTGTTGCAAGCTTGATGTAGCCAAAGACTAATTGAATTAAGCTGAGAAATTACAAAATACTTTTATTCGGTTTATATTGGGATGAGGCAAATATAACCACGTTTCACAATTTTGTTCTCTTCTTAATTCGTTGCCCGTCTGACTTCGTAGGAATATGCACATCTTCTCTATTCCGTACTGTGTGTTGTTTAACCCTTTTACTCCCCCTTCATCACTTGATATTCATTAGATGATGACGGTGATGACGACGTCTCAGTGCTTTTATTTATGTGCTCCGTATTTTGTTGTTTGATCACTACTATTTTAGCTATCTCTATAGCTTTCTTTAGTGACAGATCAGACCGTTGTAATAATCTTTGATGTTTGGCAAGCTACTCTAACACATATTCCCTGTAAATTTATCACTGACCAATGACTATTAATTCAACGAAATCGCATTTTAAACTGAAATTTTCTAGACTCGTAATAAAGTTGGTTATATTTTCGTGTTTGCTTTGTTTTCTCATAAAAAATACATGTCAGGCCATAGTTAAATTTTTCCTCGGTTCGAAATACTTGTTATATTTATTAATGAGGTCTTCTAAAGTAATTTCTGTTATTTTAATGTTGAACAAAATTGCTATTTTTCTCTATTTACACTTCTTATACATAACCAGTGGCTAATACTCTTTATATATATCCAGAGGCTAATAAATATAGTTCAAAATAAGGTTGCCATTTCTTCCGCGTTAAATTGTTATTTATTTCGTTGTTTAGAAAAAACTTCGGTAGGTAAAACGTTTGAATTTTTATCTGCCGTTTTAAAACTTTTGACAGGAAACACGAATTTACGAATTTTTTTTACCTATTTAAAGTTTTAAGAAGTGATATACCACGTTTATGTTTAAAGCAAACACTTCTAAAACCATGTATTATTGTTATAGTTGTTTTTTAGGCTTTGTTTATACACCTATATACTATTTACGTATTAATTATTGTCACTGAGTTAACTGACTTGCTCACACGCAGTCTTAAAGCGTACTGTTATGAAAGATATAAGATGAGATCATAAAGATACACACAATATATATGCAATATTAGTTTTTATGCAAAAACAACACACGAAGCTACTGAAAACACGAAATTGTTAACAAAACTCTTTGATTTTGACAACTAACAGTGCGCGTACTTTTCCTACAGATAATAATTTATTGATTTTTAGTAGTGATAATACTAAACTTTTAATAAATAAATAAAGAGATTAAAAATTATAGGACAAAATATAGGATAAATCATAAGCAAAAGTGTATATTACATGTAATATTTAATCTCTTTTCAGTTTGACCATAACCATTTTTTAATAAATGTTCTACGTGTATCTTTAAATTGACATAACTTTATTATTTATGAACCGATTGAAATAAAACAAACACTAAATGTTAAGTGAAGTTAGCCACAATACATTAGTGAAAACCGCACTCAAATCCGTTAAGCCGTTTTTAAGATTAGCGTGCACAAACGCACAGACAAACAGACAAAAAATCTATTAATCATTGTTTTGGGTTCTATTGTGTTTATAATGACCCCCTATAAAAGTTTTACTCATTTATCTTCCATGTACAGACATCGACCAGTTACAGATTTATTATATGTATAGATATATCTTCAGGTTACGTAGAAGTCGAGTTTCCGCCGCTGTTCGAGGATAGACACGCACCAGACGATTACGGGTTCATACAGTCGACAATATACACGGTCACCGGTTAGTATCATACGTAATTATTTGTAAATATTGTTTTGTGGGTGTTCGGTTAAACATATATTTTGCTCTTTCTGTCTTTATTGATTTCATATTGGAAAGAAAAAGCCAGGTCTAGACACTAACGCCCATAAACATAAACATTGCCTAGCGGCTGTTGAATACATTTTAACACAGTTTTTTTCTCTTTCTGTCATCATTGATTTGACATTCGAAAGAGGAAGACGGCAACGTTTAACTAATTACCTGCCGAACGATATTCATAAGAAAGGTCATTATGTATTATAATTTATATCGCCATATCTGTTTAATTCTATAAGTCTATGGCAACATTTGACGGATCACGATGAAAGTTACCAGATACATTTATTTATTTTCAATTAATACGCTATCGATTCGTCCGTCCGATCGTCTCGGATCGTGAGTATGTGGGTACGGAGAGTGATATACTACAAAACGTGTGCAGTATTGCATACTCGGTGGTAGAGCTTTGTGCAAGCTCGTCTGGGGTAGGTACCACCCACTCATCAGATATTCTACCGCGAAACAGCAGTACTCTGTATTGTTGTGTTCCGGTTTGAAGGGTGAGTGAGCCGGTGTAATTACAGGCACAAGGGACATAACATCTTAGTTCCCAAGGTCGGTGGCGCGCTGGCAATGTTTTTTTAAAAATAAATATACAATGCCACTGTCTGGCCAGGTGGCCCATAATATGCCTACCTGTATTATAAAATGAAAAAAATAGTGTACGGTGTGTGTCGACCGTCGTGCGTGTGTTGCAGCGTGCGCGCTGATCTTCATGATCGCGGTGGTGCTGCTGGTGTCGGCGCTCTGCAAGATGCACATGAAGCGCGCCGCGCTGCGCGGGTACGCCGCCGCGCACCGCGACACCGCGCACCACTACGCCGTGAGTGGGGGGGGGGTTACGTAATGATATTCCACCGCTAAACAGCAGTACTTGTTACTGTTGCGTTCCGGTTTGAAGGGTGAGTGAGCCAGGGTAATTACAGGCACGAGGGACGTAACATCTTAGTTCCCAAGATTTGTGGCGCATTAGCGATGTAAGCGATGGTTAACATTGTCATGCCATTGTCTACGGGTCCACCTACCTATACAATAAAAAAATAAAAAGAACCGACGAGAATCTCATTTTTCAATCTTTTAATTACAGACTTAATCGGATACGATTCAATTTATTCATATGCTTGGAAATCGAATACTATCTCCACGCTTTTTCATCGATTTTATAATCTCGTGTTGAGTAATATTTCTCATTTGTAGATAACATTAAAAACTACAGTAGAGGTTCCGTGGAGTATTGTCTTTAAATATTTTTATTTTACAAAGGCCCGCTACCCGCCGCGCTACGAAGCGGCCGCGGCCCGCCTGCTGGAGACCGGCTCCGCCAGCCCCGTGCGCACCCCGCAGGTCCCCTCCGTGAGTATCATCTGTGGTATATTTTACTCGGTGGTGGGGCTCCGTGCGAGCCCCACCACCGAGTAAATACCACCCACTCATATGTCCACCCTCAACCAATACTTAGTACTGTTGTGTTCCGGCTTGAAGGGTGAGTGAGCCGGAGTATCTAGGAACGTAACTTCTTAGTTAGGTTGATGGTGCCTAGTAAAGTAAAGGATCATTAATATTTCTTATTAGTAAAAAAAAAAAATGTTCCGAAAATATAATAATAGTAATGGCCTCCGGACTGATTTTCGGACATCGCGGCCAATCTCAAGAGAGATTAGCCAACTGTGCAGGACATATTATAGTGCACAAGTGTGTGCGCAGACACAGGGGCACTCTCTCTTCCATAGCTCACATAACCCGATGGGACGGCAATCCATCACGACCGGAAAGAGTTCAGGCGCAGGACCAACGGATTAACGCGCTTTCCGAGGCACGGGAGTGTACACACTTCCATCTTCCAGACTCCGGGCTGCTACTGAAAATTTGCTAACCGAAAAAAACCCAATAACTATTTATTCGCCCGACCGGGGAATTGAACCTAGGACCACCGGGTCTGCGGCCTTACATGTAGCCACTAGAATATAATAATTAATTATTCGATTAAAATATTATATACATAAATAATCTTTATAGTGTGTTTTAAAGGTTTTTTTTTTCGTGTTCCAGGAAGCCGGCAGTCCAACCACACCTCAGTCACCGATCGAGGCCAACGACGACCCCGCTTGCAACGGGCCGAGCTTCGGACTCGCGAGACTCTCCGCCATATTCTGCTCCAGGTATAGACAGGTAAGAGTCATTAGTTACGTGAAATGTATATTATATATATAAACATTGCGCGTAACTAGTTTTTTTTTTTTTTTTAATTATTATTATTATTATTGTATACATGATGTAGTAGCAGTCGTGTTTATTTATTATTTTCAAAACTTTATTGACCACCACGTATACACCATCATATGTAGTGGGAACAAAAGGCTTACCACTTTACTCGGTGGTAGAGCTTTGTGCAAGCTCGTCTGGGTAGGTACCACCCACTCATCAGATATTCTACTGCAAAACAGTGATGCTGGGTTTTTTTTTAAGAAATATACAAACCACTGTCTATGGGCGTTGGTGACCACTTACCATCAGGTGGCCCACATGCTCGTCCATTAATCTAAACTATAAAAAAAAAAAAAATTAAGACTTAATGTATTTTAAAAATAACTATTACTAATGACTACATCTATTTATGATGATAGATGCCTGAAGGTATTCTCTGCCAGTCGACCTTTAGGCTGAACAGAAATTTAGACATAATATACAGTGTGTAACAAAAACCCTGTCCGATCCGTGAAGCGGTTATTAGGTATCGTGAGTTAGTTCCATTTATGTAATAATTTTTAAAATACTAAGCTTTTTGTTAGACACTGTGGGTTATATATTATATATAATATGACATATGTATATTGCAATATTACATATGTAATAAGACAACGAAAACTACGGACACCATTTTTTCCACAATTTATGGTCATAGATAATGTCTTGAAAGTAATCTTAGAGGTAGTGTTGTATTGTAAATAGAGATATATTTGTAGTGCATAATACAGCAGAGCTATTAGAAATCGCTTGGAATATGTAAATCTAACATTTTTTTTTAATTTTACTCTTTCGATTGGAATAGAGTATGAGTGTAATTATTTTCTTCCACCATAAGCAGACCCGTTAAATTTCAGTCTTCCTAAAGAACGGATGCTCGTGTTACAGGTACCCACGCAATGCTGCGACGTCGAAATGACCGACGTCAGATCCGCCTCGCTGACCAACTCGCCCAGGAACGGAACCCGAACCCTCGACTACCGCTCGCCGACGTACTGCGACACCGACATGTACTTCACGAACCCGGACCTGACGGCGCGCGAGCTGAACTACATGGCGACCCCGATAGAGTTCCTCAGGCGTCGAACGTTCAGACGGAACACGATCGACAGGGTCATGGACCAGCTGTCCGTCCAGCGTCCCCTGACGTTACAGCTAGGTAGGTTCCAGCTCAGCATACCTAGGTTCGGGAGGCGGGCCGAGGAGCCCAGGCCGGATACGCCGAACGTGGCGGAAATTAACATAGACGACCTCGAGTTTGTTAGGTTGCACTCGCGCGAAACGTACACGCTCAACGGTAGGACGATAAGATTGCTCGGAGCTAATTTCGAGAACTACCCAGTCATGGACAGCTCTCGGCCCCCCCCTTACAATGAGGCGATGCGATACAAGTACGGTCCCCCCCCTGAGTATTTGAGTAGGGAGGGGATTAACGGGCAAGGTAATAGCGATTGTACGGAGAACGAAGCGAGGAGTAACGTGGAAATGCCGCCGTGCTACGAGGACCTGGCGTCCGGTGTCGATTCTAATGCGAATATCGATAATTTGACGGTCAATGTTATCGATATATCCGATAATTCGAATAATAACATAACCTCTGTTGATATCGTTCATAATTCAAATGTTGACAATAATTTTAATTCAGACAACGATAATAATATACTCGTTAATACGGTTAATCCCGTTAATTCGACTAATTTAATCGACGATAGTTCGGTTCCTGAGACAATAAGTTCCGTTATCGATAACTTGCCAGCTATAGATAGTGATGTGAACGCAAACGATAGTTACAACGAAATCGCGTAACGCTAAAAAAATGTATTTCGATATGTTTTCTAAGTGATTTTATTTGTTAAGTGTTATATGTTATTATATTATATACTAGCTGTGCCCCGCGTGTGCTGTACACACAGACACACACACATGGCTACTGGTAAAGAAATACGTAATTAACGATTTGAAATTAATTTTCATAAGATACCGTACGGTTTACCGATCTTATATATGGCCTAACGTTTGCGCCATCACATGTTCTTTGTGTGTACCAATTTCTTTTTTTTCATCAAGATTGGTCAAGCCGTTCTTGAGTTATAAGAAGACATACACACAGACAGACAAAAATGAAAAAAAATAGTATAATGTGAATCACTGCATCATAAAACGATTATTAATCACAAAATTAGGTGGAAAAAAAAATGTACAGACAGAACCAACAGATTTATATAGTAGTATAAAAAAATAATAAATATCTTATAAAAGTATATGAATAAATATTTGTTCTTGAGTTCGTTCGTATTCTATGCGCGCGCGCATAGCAGATCGTAGTTAGATTTAGTTGAGTTCTGAATCGTCATTGGTCGGTGGCCGATGACCAATCAGCGTCCAGTGTTTTGCTAGATTAGTTAAACGACGATATTAAGGTCGTGTTTTAATTGTGTTCTCACTGTTATGAAAGATTCATCTTAAATGATTTAAAGGAAGCTGGCTCAAGTTGGTCTATTTTATACACAAGGAAAGTTAATTGAAATGTATGAAGTTCATGTTGACTCACACAAAATTATATTTACCCGGTGGTAGAGCTTTGTGCATGCTCGTCTGGGTAGGTACCACCCACTCATCAGATATTCTACCGCAAAACAGCAGTACTTCGCATTGTTGTGTTCCGGTTTGAAGGGTGAGTGAGCCAGAGTAATTACAGGCACGAGGGACGTAACATCTTAGTTTCCAAGATTTGTGGCGCATTAGCGATGTAAGCGATGGTTAACATCTCTTACAATGCCACTGTCTATGGGTGTTGGTGACCACTTACCATCAGTTGGCATATGCTCGTCCGCCAACCTTTGCTATAAATATATATATATATATATTAAATTTAATTAAAGCAACCGATCCGAATGGATATCGAGAAGAACCATTTCAGTGATTTTAAAACATAAGATTTTAATTTTTTTAATTGGCAATAAAAACATAATCATTAAAATTAAGGTATATCGATTATAATTATTACTGTTTCGTATTTTAATAAGTCTATGAATGATATTTTGAATTCGATATCGAATCAACATACTTTAGTGTAAGGCTTACACTTACTTATTGGCTGACAAATTAGAAACTGCAACCGGAAAAGAAATACTCTGAAGAAGTACCGACGAGATAATTTCGATGGGTGTTTTTTTAACCATGTCCATAAGGAATAGCCATGAGGCGATCGTTTATCTCCCAAGGTCGGCTACATTCTATTAACTCGCATATTGTATATTTTGCACACAAGCAAATTCATTCGCAATTTTTTTTTTTTTTTTTTTCGTTTGTCGGCTTTTGCCTTTTTAATGTTAAGAACCGTCTCATTTAATTGTAATTTTCATATTTATATATACAGGGTTATTTGTAACGACCCAGCAACCTCGCAGGACTAGATAGCTAACGCCATAAGCAACAACTTTTGTTCTACGATTTTTGATAATTTTTTTAGATTTTATTTTTATACAAAAATAAATATTAATTTAATTTCCCGCTTGAACGTTTATAAATCTACGCGCATCGTAAAGATCGACGCGTCGCGTCGTCCTTTCGTTTATGAATGAAATATAGACCTACAAATGTCACGACGGAACGACAAAAACTTGAAATTTCTTTTTTTTTTTCATGTATTGAGTTATGTCCGAAGTCGTAGAACAAAAGTTGTTGCTTATGATGTTAGCCATCTAGTCCTACGAGGTTGCTGGTGTGTTACAAACAACTCTGTATATATTTAATAAAACCTATATATCTCAGTGGTTAAAAAGTATAGATTTCAATCGAAGGTAACAGGTTTAATATCAAATATCGCTTAGTGTTTTATTCGCTAACATTACATAAATTTTACACGTATGTGTCAGGAGTTCAGTGTACAACCGAATCGTTTTCAATACGAATGAACTTCGTCCAATAGTGGGATAAGCTTAAAAAATATTTTATTACGCCTTAAACAATGAATGAACTAGTCAAGTTTTTATTCCAGCTTTAATATGATACCCAGTTCATATAACACGTTTATTAAATATATTATTTTCTATATATATATATATATATATATATATATAATATATCTTATATCTTTAAACGAGCAATTCTTGTATATATATAATCTGAATCTCGGAAACGGCTCCAACGATTTTCATGAAAATTAATATGCGGGGCTTTCGGGGGCGATAGATCGATCTAGCTAGGATTCATATTTAGAAAATGTCGTTTTATCCGTGTTTTCAACAATCAACTTAAACATAAAATAAAAAATATGACTCTTTATGAAGTGTATTATTACATTTTTTTTTAATTGGGAGCAACTAACTGCTTTACCGACAACAACACTAAAGCTACTCCGGTAGATGGCGTTGTTAAGCAACACCAGCCAATGAGTGTTTTTCATCAGTATGTAATTCGTATTTAAATATAATCTACAAAAAACACAATTTACAACAAAAAAAAATACCAAGCAAAATATGATTACATGATACAAGAATGAACTAAAGACAGTTATATTAAAGTGATTTTTTTTTTAATGTAATTACATAAATAATATATGAGAAACGAAATCAATATCGTCGTCATTTTTGAATGATTTTACAAGATAAGTTTAAAGCTAACGAAACTCTGTAGTTACTCATCATTATGAATAAGAGTGTCCGTCTATATATCATTAAACGTAAATATATGATATGATATATTATATAAAGATACAGAGGGTTTATTAAATTAAATAAATAAAAATAAGGGTGTAGTTTCGATATATTACGAGTAATTTGAATATTACATACCTTAGATTTACATATTCCATGAAATTCGCTAATATCTCTGCTGCCGTGCACTACAAACATTTCTCGATGAATATATCTTTATTTATAATACAAAACTATACCGCTTAACTACTAATATCCGCTCTGTTTTTCCTTCCGAAGTTTCGATAACGATTTTTAAAGACGCCATTTTTTCACGGATCCATAATTATTATTGTTAAAAGTATCGACCAATTGTATGATGATTGTTTATTTATGTTGTTCCCAAAGTGGTCCAGGTGGACCCCCAGGGGTCCACGGGAGACTCGATGGGGGTCTACGTTGGCGTGACGGAAAATTAGGGGTTCACAATTCATAAGCGGTGGGTCCACGGAAATTCGTTTGCTTTCGATAGTGAAGAACTAAAATGGCTTGACTTCACCTACCAATGTATGCGGATAATATTTTAACCTCACCTCAACCTCTGCAACCTGCAAGTCCTCGGATGTTGCAGATGTGGTGGGTGGTGGTCACTTTCGATCAGTTGAGCCTCCTGCTCGTTTACCCGATCTTCACATTTTTTGGTCGAGTTTTGGGAATCTGTTGGAAATGTAGCTTCAGGGTGTCCACCGTGGTCTACGAGAAAAACAAAGCTTGGGAACCTCTGGTTTAACTAATCATCCATTATAAAAGGTATATAAGTAACTTCGTTTCTGTATATCTGCTTATATATGAAACGCGCACGCGTAAATTAAGGCCAGCATCTTATCTTGTCTGGAAGTAGCACGTTATTGTAAAACATCATAAATAATAACGGTTTTATACTAATTATATAATGTATATAAGTGACGTAGCGTTCGGCTGCGGGTTCACTATGTTAACGATTATATAATACGGTCTAAATAATAAGGCATCCGTTTCGGCCATATTGATGTTATTTACTTTGCAATATATACTCATCGAATCTCATTATGTATTTGAGGAGACGATTGACGTGGTTGGTAGATTGCCTTTCGCGCCGCAGATCGTGGGTTCGAGTCCCACTTTGGACAAACATGTTTGTTTGTCCTGAGTCTGGCTGTTTCTATATAAGTATGTATTTACAAAAGAAAAGTAGTATATGTAGTATATCAGCCGTCTGGATTCCATAGTACGAGCTCTGCTCAGTTTGTGATCAGATGGCCTTGTGTGAATAACGTCACAGGATATTACGACCATTACGATGACACGTTCAGAGTCTATGCGGTAACGAAGAAACGAACAGGGTAAATGCACTCATCGCCTTGATTAATAATACTTGAATTTTTGTACCTTATTACCAATTCTTGTAACCAACCATAGTGTATTCCAATGGTAGGTTGACTAACTTAAAAAAAAAACTATATTTTTTCATATATAATGAGATTTTCTAATAGTTCTGCTGTATTTATAATACAAGACTATTCTGCGTAACTACATGTCCAGTTGAAGAATTAATTTCTCAAAATTCACTTCAATAAATAATAACGGATTCAGACCGATTTCGGTCACGGCGGCCAATCTCAAGAGAGATTAGCCAACTGCGCAGGAGATATAATAGTGCACAAGTGTGTGCGCAAACACAGGTGCACTCTCTTTTCCTTAGCTCTCATAATCCGATGGGACGGCAATCCGACACGACCGGAAAGAGTTCAGGCGCAGGACCATCGGCTTTACGTGCTTTCCGAGGCACGGGAGTGTACACACTTCCTATTTCCAGACTCCGGGCTGCTACTGAGAATTTTCTGACAGGAAAACCCAATAACTTTTTTACTGGCCCGACCTGGGAATTGTACCCAGGACCACCGGGTCTGCAACCTTATATCTAGCCACTAGACCAACGAAGCAGTCTTCACTTATAATGTATGAAAAACCAAAGATGCAATATAATTTTAACTACCATTGGAATCGACTAAGACGATAAATAATTAAATTAAATACAGCTTATGTCAACCATACACGTATTCACATTATAATTAAATCAAATTTTTTTGGTGACGGTACTTTTGATATAAGAAGTAATCATCGCTACGTCACTGCGATTCGTATTAACATCCTACCTCCATTGGTAAACAATAAATTAAACGAGACCGACCAAAAAATGCTTTACAATACATTAAAAAAAAAAAAACAAATATTCAGTAAATGAAATATACTTAATTATTGTTGAATTGGGTCATTTTGTTTATAATTAATTAACAGATAGATCGCGTATATTTGTAATAAATATCGTTTTCAATTTAATACTCAAAGCCGTTAATCATATTTAAAGAACATCATCATTCATCACGTGTAAACGCCTCAGCTCTCGGTACAAGGTAGAGGCTCATTGAGAGACCGAACGGCAAATGACGTTATATTTGTTACTATAAGTGCGTGAGATCGGTTAGCTTACATGTTTACACGTCAATCCTCGTGACGTTTTTGTAACGCCGGAAAAACGCAATACGCGTTTCACCCACGGAAACAGTGGTTGGAACCCACTAAGACCAACGGTACGCTTTCCGTCTTAAAATGGAGCGCCACGGGATCGCTTGCGCATGCTACCGTGGTAATTCTCGTGGGCTCTCAGACCTCTATCAAAAATCGTTTCGATTATAATAATGTGGTGATATGGGTATATTGATGATGGTGATGCTTGATGACGATTATAATGACAGTGCCATATTAAGTATGTATCTGGGGTTTTTTTTTGTAATATCCTTTGTTTATACGAATGGGTACACCTGTGCTATAATACCGGATTCCATGATCTCGTGCTAAACAGGTCTTTATCGATAATCCACCACTACTAGTCTATTCATAATGCTCATATAAGTTATTATAATTATCCGACTATTGTACAACACATATCGAACCGACACTGTCGATGACGTTCGAAAGTCATAGCACCTTAAATTAGAAGCATTCGCTTAGCTGTAGAATACTTATGGATCACTAGCGTTTTGCCCGCGGTTTCACCCGCGTAGTTCCCTTTCCCGTGGAGATACGGCGACAAAATGAAGGCTAGGTTACTCGCTGATAATGTTTTCTATTGGTGAAAGAATTTTTTAGATCGGTTCAGTGGTTTATGCTTGACAGCGCAACAAACAAACTCACATTCGCATTTATAATATATATATATTAGTTTGGATTGTCCTCAGTTCAACACCGATGTCTTAAAAATGATATACCATATAATCGGGGTAGGATTAAAGGTAAACACACCGTAGATTTACAAATTGCATGCGTTTTTCTAATCGTTCTGCTGTATTGTGAGCTACAAACAGTTCTTGATTAATTTACCCTTATATATAATACAACCCTATTCCATTTAACTAGTTATAACCACATTAATTTAAATTTCGAAGTTCCGATTACAACGTCGCTGATATTGAAAACGCCATTTTGTCGCGAATCCATAGTGAATATCATAGATTAAAGATCTCGACCAATGATATCGCGACAATTCGATGTTTAAAGTTGTTAATTGGTCTTTAGTCCCTTTGTGTTTGGCTATGAATATAACTCTTAAAGCCGTCGATCCTTCACCTGCATTCACAGTGTTCACCACGGTATTGTATACATGTCTATCAACGGAGCCCAATTTCAGTGGTGAGAGATTGGTACGATCGTCGATATAACTTTTATTTCGCGTCAACGCCGCTGTACGTCGTTGCTATCGATGGGTGCGGTCACGTGCCGGTTGAGTGACACGCGGTACACATGAGTTACGTGTGAGAGAAAAAGAGGCAGAATGGTATTCTGTCTTCGTTGCACAGCACATCCATCAATCGTCATGCCTCTGGCGGCCGTAAATTGAACATAACAGCGCAACCATTAAGCCGACGTACCCCCACTACTGTTGTTGATAGACCTGTGTATAAGACCGTGGCGTTGACCGATGCGTACAGCTTACAGAAAAATCGCTATGTTTTGTTCCGTAGTCGGATATGAAATAAATTTCTATATAATTGCTACTAACGATTTATCCGTACTGCCAATAAATTAATTAACATAAAACGCCTTAATAATATTTTTGTAATACTTTACAATAGTAATATAAACTTATTTTTGAATATGAAAATTTAAACGGCTTGTAAAAGAAAACGGCACTTTGAAATCTTGATTTTAATTATCTGTTGCAAATGTCAATACAATAAACAAAATGACTCAACGACAAATACATAATATATTGTATGTATATATAAGAGTATATATTAGAATAAGTACTTAGACAGTTGTAAATAGTTGACTTTAATATCGTTTAGATTAGTTGTAAGATTTTTTTTTTTTAATTTAATGCAGTATATGTTTTCATTAAATTGTCGATTTTCGTTTTTAATAGTTAAATGTCACATTGAAGTTTAATACGAGTGTTGCAATATAAATAATTTACAAAACCCAACGATATAGTCTGTGCTCTATAGTCTAACTAGAGTTCTGTTAATAGTACAATGATCCTAGGTATTAGATTTAAGACATCGGAGATTTGTTCATGAACTATGTAAGTTATTGTTTTGGGTGGAAAAATATTCTGAACTATTTTTGAAGATGTTTGATGGGTTCAAATCTTGAGAAGGAAGATATTACACGATGTTAGTATTAAGGTAGGGTTGTTATCTCAAGGGAATAGAGAGAGCACACGTGTTTGCGCACAGACTTGTGCACTTCAAAATTGCGATGGCCGTTGCGTTGACCATGGTCTTTTATTGAGATTGGCTCCCATGGCCGTTTAGTTGAAAATATTTATAGGTGACAGTAGACGTAAATCTAGATTTTCTACTAGAAGTATACCTGTCAAATGTAATCGTAAATCAATTGAAGAGAGGGGAGGCCGAGGTAATAAGAATGGTGGGGTCCAATGGTAACCAGAATAGAACCACGTAGATTTTATCAACGATCCGAAAACAATATAAAATAATTAATTTTACTATTCTAATGTATTTGATATATTTGCATTACAATCTCTAAACTAAACACCATCGTAGTAAGAGATAGAGTTAGCAAAACATTTACTTTAGACCTGTTAAATTATTTTAAAATGAAGACTGTCGACAAAACAATCGACACTAATGTACAGTTACTTTTATGTGTAAATTTACTTGCCATGTATAATTAACTATTATGTAGAATCAACGTAAACTTCTTTTAATTGATTATATACAAAGTTTTTTTTTTTTTTAATATTGTGTACTTAATTTTTTTTTTCAATTGGCAACATCACAAGGCGCGATAACAGAGGTGTCTCCTTGAAATATTCAACTGTTAAAATTAGCTTTGTAATGAATTTTATTTTGTGATAATCTGTTGTAAAGTTTATCGTATAAGTATGATTGTTATGACGTAGTTGTATGCACATAAAACAATAAGGTTACATATCACAAGTAAGAAACACGGCTTTCCACGTAATTAAATGTTTTTTGAAATTATATATAGTGGTAGTACGTGCTTTGTTTATTGTGGGAAGGAAGGCGAAATTATAATTACGATTTGTATGTAATGAGTTGTAATGAGTTGTTGAACGACTGGTAAGTACAGATACTCTGGTGCCTCTATGAAGTTGGAATTCTTTACGAGGTATATAGTATGAAAAAAATAACTGTAATATCTAATTTAATGTCAACTACCTCTTGACAGGGGATTCCCAGATGTAAATGATACGTTCATGTTTACAAATGACGTAAAAATCTTGAAGACAAATGTAAAAATACATTATTTCTCGTAGTTACTTTTTTTTTTATTTTTAAGTTAATACGAGTCGATTTTAGTCGTATATGAATTTAATTATATTGAATCGACAAAGATCGATTCAATAAAAGTATGCTATCTATGTATTGAGCAAAAAATTTACCCCGAATAAAATTTAACATAAATTAAATGACGAAAATTACAAGGCAATACAGACGCGGGCAACAGCGCTCGATAGCTCTTACCTATCGGGTAGCTAAGACACGAGGTCAATGAACTCAGTTGTCCATGTATTTACCACCAACAGTTTCTTTAAACACAATTTTTTTTTATGGCTAATTTTTTTTCTTAATATTTTAAAAATTATTACATAAATAGAACCGACTCACGATACCTAATAACCACTTCACGGGTCGGACAGGGTTTTTGTTACACGCTGTATTTGATTTAATTTGCTATTAAGCAACAGTTGTCGTTCAATTGAAATCGAATCGTATGAACCGGGTACGAAAATTTCGCAATCCTTTCTTCAATAATTCCAAGCAACGCAAGATTGTGTAACGAGGTAAAATGTTACATAATATTAATATATTATTATAGTACAAAATCCAGCCTTTAAAATGCCTTACAGCTGTATTTATAAGCGAATAAAATCTATGTTTTAGAGATGTCGTTTCATTTTCCCGCCTTTTGACGTCGACAGGTCGCTTGCACAGATTATAAATATTTTATATTGATTGAAGCATCACCGCTATGGATTTTTTAAAGTAATGAGAAAAAGGACATTGTAAGTATATAAAAATTTGGTTTCTTTTATTTATTTATTTTATTTCTTACAACTATTATTACATGACAATCCTAATGCATGTGAAGTCTCATAATTACACAAGATAAACAATGTATGTAGTGTACAGTGTCTAGTGCACTCACATGTGTCTCTGAATAAGTGTTCTGTGGCAAAGTGTGACTTTAACTAAGTTGTATGCACGGTCTTATACACAGGTCTTAAAACAACAGTAGTGGGGGTACGTCGGCTTAATGGTTGCGCTGTTATGTTCAATTTACGGCCGCCAGAGGCATGACGATAGATGGGTGTGCTGTGGAACGAAGACTGAATAGCATTCTGTCTCTTTTCCTATCACACGTAACGCATGCGTACCGCGTGTCACTCAACCGGCACGTGACCGCACCCATCGATAGCAACATCGTACAGCGGCGTTGACGCGAAATAAAAGTTATGACACGATCGTACCAATCTCTCACGACTGACATTGGGCTCCGTTGTAAGACCTGTGTATAAGACCGTGGTTGTATGTAATGAATACAACGCCATCTATTGACAATAATCAGAATTTCTATACAAATTCATGGTAAAGATATTGAATATGTAAAAAAAGCTACACTAGACACACTGAACTCGTTAACAGAATGCATAAATAAATCAAAATTTTTGGTAACCCGATCGAGGATAGCAGTGTCTTTACGAGAGGTATTTTTTAAGAAAGTTGGTCATATATTGTGAATGGCCTTTTATAATATAGCTAGACGTACGGGTAAATCGACCTGGGGGTAAGTTGTTTCCACCGGCTAAAGACATTGAATTACTTAGTATTCCCTGTATCGCCAATACCCCACCAACCTTAGGGGGTTGGCTTTAGAAATTCGCATCTCGATTTTGGGTGGGAATTGGAGGGTATGGGGGGAGGTGAACAACCCCCTTGTACACTCCCCCCTCGCGGAATCCCATGGTTACTGAGATTTTAATGATTAAAGTTTTGAGGTTGAATCACCTCCGAACTATTTTCTGTCATTTTAGTTGTTACATTGTAACCCTGCCAGTGTAATTACAGGCACAAGGGACATAAGAATATAGTTACCAAGGTTGGTGGTGCATTGGCGATGTAAGCGTTGGTTAACATTTCTTACACTGCCAATGTCTGAGGGCGTGACCACTCCCTCAGGAGGCCCAAAGGCTCGTCCGCCTACCTATCTAAAAAAAAAAGAATAAACTCAAATTCGAGAAAAATGTTGGTACAATCCAGTCTAGCTGGTTCCGGAATAAGATTATTACGATTCACTCATGAAATAATAATAGTAAATAACGCCATCTGTTGAAATTTTATTGAAATACATTCATAAACATTCATGTGATACATAGATGGTGCGTCCTAATATAATTCAGGATTTCATCTGGTTGAATGGATTTATACAGAATTGAGATTCATTCATCTAAAGGAGATTGTCAGTTCAATTCATACAATGTATTTTTGAATCAAAGATTTACTATAAGCAGATGTGAAATATGTCATTCACGATTATAATGCTTTTTTTTCCCGCTTCAAACAACGATCCTTATTCTCGCAGGCATGAAAAATACGTTTAAATATTTAAAGCGCGTTACGCCATCTTCTCTTCGTCGTTTTGAATTTTTAAATAGTACTAATTAAAAAATGTATAAAGTTTAATGACAGTCGTAAAAATATTTTTACTTTTATTAGAACAATACTAATTACCTAAGTACTTAAAAAATTTGATACTTGTGAAAATAGAAAATATTTAATTAACAACATCATATTATATGCATTCACGTCGTCGTCGTAATCGTTAATTAACGAAGATAACAATCTGCGCAGCAGCTTAAATTTTAAGATTATAAAAATTTTAATCGGGACGATCTTGTTAATTTTTGTGACCTCAGTCGGTTTGCATGGTGATGTGACTGATGAACGAGGGTGAAGATAGAGTTGATATTAAATCATAAGATGTGCATACTAAAGCCTACCAAATTAACTTATGTTATTTTCGTCGACCTTACTTTATAATTGTTTTGTAATACAATTTAGTTTAAATTGTATAAAAATGTTTTATATGACAGCCCCGGATTTGTGCCTAGTGACTCCGCCAGACAAGGGGCCCTAGGCTTTTTTTTGTTTTCGCTGGAAAAACGCGTTCCGCGTTTCCCCCACATGGAGTGGGGCTCGCCGGTGCTGAAGGCGCCGGAATACCCACTAAAAAACCAGCGTACCTTGATCGTCTTTGGTGGAGCGGCACGGGATCGCTTGTGCATACTACCGCGACGCCCCGACGGCTGGCCCGATTACGCGGGCCTCCTTTCTTAGTTGGGTTCCCGGAGTACAGAGAACCCAGCTAGCCCTGGCGGCTTAGGGCGGGGCGAGAAGGTGCGCATAGCGCCGATGTCTCCTCCCCGGTCTTCTTCGACGGAGCGGGTCAGCGGAGGCAGACGCCTCACGCTCACGCTCCGCGGCCTCTTTCTGCGACATGACGCTCTCGCAGTAAGAGATCATCTCCGTCCAGCATTTCTCGCTGCCGGCGGTGGAAGGTACTTGCCGAAACAGCCGTGTCCGGTAAGCACCTGCGTCAGCCTGAACGTTAGTGTGCCGCTTCTTCTTGTTACCCAGCGACTCAAGTGGGGGCGGATTGCCTCCACTGTCGCCAGGCCTGCTGATGGTGACTCCAGGTCCGCCTCCCATCTGCGAATCAGGGCTTGTTGGGCTAGAGTCCTGATTCGCCCCAGCTCCGCTGCTCCTGGACGGTCGCCATTCGCCCTGGCTTCCACCCGGAACCGGTACACTTCCGCGAGCACCTCAGCCTGGAGTTCCCAGGGTGGATCGCTTGCAAGAAGTGTCGCTGCCGTCCACGACACCGTACGGTAACCACGTATCGCTCTCACCGCTATGACTCTCTGCGGTCTCCGCAGAAGAGCTTTATTACGAGCAGTGAGAGCGTTGACCCATATTGGTGCACCATACAGTGCCATAGAGCGCACCACTCCAGAGTATAGGCTCCGGCATGGTGATTCCGGCCCTCCCACGTTGGGTAAGAGTCGGCCCAAGGCAGCAGCAGCATTGATGAGCTTCGGACCCAGTTGGACAAAGTGCTGCCCGAAGCTCCATCGTCCGTCCAGAATCAGGCCCAGATACCTTATCTGAGCCTTCACTTCTATCACCGTCCCCTGGACGGTAATACGCGCTCCGCGAGGGGGGCCCCGACGCGGACCGTGGAATAAGAGGGCCTGTGTTTTACCGATGGCCACCTCAAGCCCAACATTCCTATTCGGTCCACCGTAAGCGACGTGCCGACTTCGGCCAGGCGGGCCGCCTCCTCGAAATTCCGCCCAGTTGCCGTGATGAGCGTGTCATCCGCGTAGCATAGCACGCCCATTCCAAGAAGGACGGGTTCTCGCAAGAGCCAGTCGAAACCGATGTTCCATAGGATTGGGCTGAGAACAGACCCCTGTGGAACGCTGCAGCCTACCTGACGCCGGACAAGTCGCCCATCGGCGTCCTCCCATAGGACCACCCGATCCTGAAGGTATGCACCCAGCAGCCTTCTGAGATAGGAAGGCATCCTGTGATATCGGAGTGCCTCTCCTATAGTCTCAAAAGGAAGACTGTTGAAGGCGTTTGCCACGTCTAGTGATACCACCAGGACCACGTTCCCTCGGGCCACCGCCTCCGTGGTTCGGGTCTTCAGGGCGTCCAGGGCGTCTATGGTTGATCGACCCGTCCTAAACCCGTACTGAGCTTCTGGAAAGATCCGGTCCCTATTTAGAGCCACTAGCAGCTCTTCCCTCGCTCGCTCTTTGGCCCGTAATATCGTCAGGTGCAGCTCTTTTTTCAACTGACAAGGGGCCCTAGGCTGGTGCCCAGGCAAAAATAACGTAATTTTACTCTAACCGCTTCGGAATTGGCGCAAGTGTACAATGAAAAGATAAAAATCATCATATTAAAACCTCTCGAAGAATTCCTTCTGTAAGGCATCAGAAATCCGTCTTACATATTTTTTTAACCAAAGTAATTTGCCGCATAAGGCTCAAGACTATTCAGCTTTGTTATTATTAAATACTATTTTTTGCGTGCGGCTGTGTATGCAAAATTTCATTATTATCGGATGGCTAGTTAAAACGTGAAAGTGTAAGAAATAACAAATTCACTTTCTCATTAATTATAATGGTTAGGATAACATAATACTGCCGAGATGGTCCAGTGGTAAGAACTCAATTTGTGATTATAATTCATCTCTTGCTTGGTGAAGAAAAACCTGCATCAAATTTTCATTGAAATTCTGTCACATGTGTAATTCCACCAATCCGCATTGGAGCAGCGTGTCGGAATAAGCTCCAAACCTTCTCCTCAAAAGAGAAGAGGCCCACCAAGCAGTGGGACATTCACAGGCTGTTAATATAACCTAATTTACCTTCTTTATTTATCTAGTCCTATATATAGGGTTTTCCAATAGGGACGCTTGAACTTTGACAGCTGATTGCGGCCATGTTGTTTGAGTGACAGCTGTCAAATGCAGTGTGTTATATTCATTCCGTCCTCCCAAACCACCATGGCAGGTTACAGTGTCGAGCAGCACGTGCAAATCATAAAATTGTTTTATGAAAATGGGTCTTCAGTTCGAGCAACGTTCCGCGCACTTCGCCCGTTTTACGGTCGCGATGATCGTCCTGCCGAGTCGACTATCCGTCGATTGGTGGACAAATTCGAGTCAACCGGGTCAGTTAACAATCAGCCGGTTCCCGTGCGTCAACGTAACGCGAGATCTGCCGAGAATATCGCCGCTGTGCGCGACAGTGTCCTCGAAAACCCGCGGCAGTCAATTCCGCGTCGCGCACAGGAACTCGGCCTTTCGCAGACGACAATTTGGCGAATTTTGCGTTGTGACTTGAGCCTGCACCCGTACAAGATCCAGCTGACCCAAGAGCTCAAGGTTAATGACCATAGACAGCGCCGTGTGTTCGCTGACTGGGCATTAGAGCAGTTGGAAGTTGACGCCGATTTTGGCAAAAAAATCATCTTCAGCGACGAGGCGCATTTTTGGATGAATGGCTATGTCAACAAGCAAAATTGCCGTATTTGGGACGAGACCAATCCACACGAGGTTCACCAAGTGGCAATGCACCCGCAGAAAGTGACTGTTTGGTGCGGATTTTGGGCCGGAGGTGTGATTGGTCCGTATTTTTTCGAAAACGATAATGGTGTGGCCGTCACCGTCAATGGTGAGCGATACCGGTCGATGATAACCAACTTCTTTTGGCCTGAAATCGAGAATATGGATCTGGACAACATGTGGTTTCAACAGGACGGCGCTACGTGCCACACAGCACACGCTACGATGGAAGTTCTGCACGATTAAGCGCCCTTAATGGAAAACCCTATATATCCCCGACCAGCCAAGCCTCCGCTGCGTGTGCCTGTATGTCTGACCGAAATAAACTTAAATACTACGTAGCCTTCAAATCCCTAAGCTTCTGAATACACAAATAACGTAGACACTCCAACTATCCGTAAGCGAAACTGATCGTTTATAATGTAACACAGTATCAGACAGCTACGTTTCTCTAGCGTAATTTAAAACTGTTATTATTAGATGTTCCGATAGAGACTGTAGCAGTATATCACGTCACCACTTGAAACAAAGCACACACTTGATAATCGATTTACGACTTTGTTTAGTTCTTAAAAACTACTTATAGGAACCCAAGCACTCACACTCGATAATTGATTTACAACCCTGTAACAAGACGCTCGTTAAGATATTTTTTATAATTGTTATGTTTTCTTGTACTCCTATTGGTTTATGTTTAGTTCACTTTTTGTATATATACCCGTTCCGTTTTGTAATAAATGCATTCCACATTCCACATTCGTCAGTTCACATTACGACATCAAGAAGTTGAAGTTTTACTTATACCCAACTGAACAAACTCCTAAAGTGGTGACCCTGCCACACCTAAAGTGGTGACCCCGAGCAAGCACGCCGCCCGTAGCCCCGTGCAAACACGCTATCTGAAGACCCCGTGCAATCACACCGTCTGAGGAACCCAAGAAACGCCGATGGAATCCTGAGCAAGAACCCACAGCAAGTACACCAGAGCTGACAAAGCCTGTTGAACTGCTCGTAATCTCTGCCAGTCAACACTGTGGAATCTCTTACTAACCAAATGGAGGATCTCTCACAAACTCAGCTTCTTATTAGCGAACTGAAAAAATTATCGCTAGAAATCGCTGAACTCAAAGCAAGACCTCAACACAGCCACTATCGTAAGCAACTTCGATCCCATCAACGAAGCTCGTCACGTCAACATTCTCGCACACGTATATCACCGTCATCGTCGTCACTCTGCTACTACCACCGTAAATATGGAAGCCAAGCAAGACACTGTACTACTCCGTGCAGTTATAAAAACGTCGAGAAACCAGATCGAAACATGGCTGAGGCAACATCCAGCGTCAATTTCAAATCTTACCGCCTATTCGTTACCGACAAGAAAACGAGACTATCTTTCTTGGTAGACACAGGGGCTAATATATCCGTCCTACCAAGAAAACCAGGTCAAAAAGCTACGCCGCTACAATTCAAACTATACGCAGCAAACAACACAACTATATCTACGTATGGCGAGAGAACACTCGAACTCGATCTTAACCTACGCCGTCCATACAAATGGAAGTTCATCGTTGCCGACGTTTCAAAACCTATACTGGGAGCAGATTTTTTAAATCATCATCAACTCATCGTCGACATGAAAAATCGAAGGTTAATTGACGCTGTAACAAGCTTAAAAACTAACGCTTCAATCATGTCAACAAACATACCAACCATCCGCAGTATTGATATACATAACACATATCACGCAATACTCGCGGAATTCCCTGGTATAACAAGACTCACCGCGATGCAACTTCAACCTAAAATCAACGTTGAACATTATATCGAAACTCAAGGGCAACCGATACACAGCCGTGCTCGACCTATACCGCCACATCGATACGAAAAGGTTAAGAAAGAATTCGAAAACATGATGCAACAAGGACTCTGCAGACCAAGTAAAAGCCCATGGTCATCACCGCTACACATAGTACCTAAAAAGAATGGCGATATAAGAGTATGTGGTGACTATCGACGACTCAACTCAATCACAAAACCTGATCGCTATCCAGTTCCGCGAGTCAAAGACTTTACTCATCAATTATCTAGTAAAACAATATTTTCAACTATCGATTTGAACCGAGCATATCAACAACTTAGCGTCCGAGATGAAGATATAGAAAAAACCGCAATCATAACTCCAATGGGTTTATTCGAATTCCCACGCATGTGTCCCGGTTTGAAAAATGCAGGACAAACATTTCAACGATTCATACATGAAGTACTCCGAGGACTAGACTACGTGTTCCCATTCATCGACGATGTTCTTATTGCCTCATCCAACGAGACCGAACATCGCGAACATTTAAGAACCGTTTTTAAAAGACTAGAGGACAACGGCATCACTATAAACCCAGCCAAATGCAACTTAGGCCAGCCAGAAGTTAAATTCCTTGGTTATATCGTATCTAAAGAAGGTATTAAACCGCCCGAAGAAAAAATTAAAACTATCATAGAATATCCACAACCAAAAACTATAGAAGAGTTAAGAAGATTTCTCGGTATGTTAAATTTTTACCGCGATCACATACCGCACGCCGCAACTATACAAGCTCCGTTAAACGCACATCTACATAACGTCAAGAAGCGAGATAAAACAATAATACAGTGGAACAACGAATCATTGCAAGCATTCGAAGCGTGTAAAGCGAGCATCTCTAACGCTACTTTACTCGCTCACCCATCTCACCAAGCTACACTCGCAATATTCAGCGACGCTTCCGATAACTCAGCTGGAGCTGTATTACAACAATACATAAATGAAAAATGGCAACCACTCGGCTACTTCTCAAAAAAGTTTACAGACGCTCAGAAAAAATATTCAACATACGATCGTGAATTACTAGCTATTTATATGGCAGTAAAACACTTCCGTAAAATATTCGAAGGACGACAAATAATTATATTTACCGACCACAAGCCACTTACATTCGCAATGGATAAGACGCAGTCATCAAACGAAACACCTCGACGCACACGGCAATTATTATTCATTAGCGAATTTACAACAGATATACGTCACATAAGCGGCAACGACAACATAGTCGCCGACGCATTAAGCCGCATCGAAACAATAAATTGCCCGACTACAATAAACTACGAAAAAATAGCAAACGAACAAGAAAGAGATAGCAATATACAACAGTTACTTCAACAAAATAATTTAACATTTAAGGGTCTTCTTTGACGTTCCGCCGCACGAAGTTTTACGTTTTTAGCGCTACTGTCGCAACTATCGAGGCTCGGGCACGGCACGCACACATATACGTATGCAGAGTGGGGTCGTCGCACTTTTTTTTCCTAAACTAAATTTTAACTTTATTGTCACTGATTTTGAAATGTTGTCAAATACATATCTATAGCGTTGAGGTGAGTAGTTTGGTATAAATAAACTTCTTGATGTCGTAATGTGGAATAATAAAAAAAAATTGACGAAAGACGAATGTGGAATGCTTTATTAAAAAACAGAACAAGTATATATACAAAAAGTGAAATAAAAATAGATCAATAGGAATACAAGAAAAACATTATATAAACATTATTGAAACAAACATTTTATGCTAAAATAATAAAAACAATATTATTATTACTGTAAAAATAAATGTTTTATTTTTTTAATTACTCAATATAAAAAAATATGTGAATAAATACATAAAATAATTAAACTTCTAAAGAAAAATATATAATTCCTGAATCGAAATATATATTTTACAACATTTATTCTACTATGAAATTCACTTTCTCTCTTTCTAACCAATTGGAATAAAGCGGAATAAAAAGGATAGCGGGAATTTTGCAGTTTGACTTTCGGTTTCTTGGTTCTGCTACGGAAATCTATTACACAATAATCGACCTTACTGGTAAAGTACCTAAAGACTATATTTGCCTGAGCACGTTAGCTAATAAAATAAAAGGATAGCTAAGTTCTCAGGCGATTTGATGAGGCTAGGCATTACCGAATTCAGATATCTAAAATCGGATTTTGAAATCGATTTGTAAGTCTGAAATCGGATAAATATCAATTTGCAAAACCAATGATGACGATGAGGCATGAAAACGTTTCGTATATCCTCACTAGATAGCGCTTTGACGTAACAAAAAACTAAAAGAAACATTTTATGCTAAAATAATAAGAACAATATTATTATAACTGTAATAATAAATGTTTTATTTCTTTAATTACTCAATATAAAAAAAAATATGTGAATAAATACATAAAATAATTAAACTTCTAAAGAAAAATGTTATAAAAATGTATAATCCCTGAATCGCGGTATTAAAGTTTTTAACGCAGCTTATTATATATACAAGCGTGGCGGTCTTCCAATTGGAAGTGTGTTCTTTAGTGTGATGCCACTACTGTTCTTAGATCACAGTTACAAGGATTATGTGCTTCGTTCTACTCATTTCCACTTGAGTACTATATTGCCCGCTGAGTTGAGAGTCAGTAATTTACTGACTAATGAGGGTTTGTTAGGTGGGCCATCACGCGTGTTTCGTTTTATGCATAAATGGGATTTGGTCATTTTTATTATTTAGTGTTCAAAACACTATTTATAAAGACTTTGTTTAGTTTTACGTTATCAATGAAAATAAGAATAATTTGAATTTTTACGACAATAAATTTATTGCCTCAGTTGTTGTTTTACTGGCCAATATAACTAGGAAATGGACGAAATAAGTAATTATATATATAAATATTTCAAAAAATTATATTTATTTATAAAAAAATTGCAATGTATCATTATATATGAGAGTGTTATAATTATGTAACTAGTTAGAATTTCAACTCGAGTTATTTTTTGTTTTTTTATCAAACTACAAAATATACAAAATATTATCAGTAAAAATATCGTATCAAATGATAAAACACTAAAAATACCAAAAAAAAAACAGAATACATAAGCCGGTGCGCGCCCTAAAATTTATGATGAACAGTCGGTGACAACTAAAACGTTCAAATAAATACTAAATACGCTATTTACGCACACATTGATTTTGTGTAAGTACACGGTTCGATCGCGATCTATCAATGCGGCGCAAACCGACGTGCTCTCACTTCGGAGGCGCGTGGCCGACTGGTCTGCGAGGATTATCGGCGGCTCGCATAAGAAAACGCGTACAATTTCATTGTAATTTATTATAACAAAAAATAAGAAAATGTTTATTAAAAAATGAAGACTCCAGACGTTTCTTTATAGTTTTAACTTTATTATTTGATAAAATTCATTTCTAAATTCTCGACGATTACGATAATTTCGTCTCAATAAGGAAGTGCGATTTTACACGTTTTAGTGATTTTTCTGATTTTTTTTACACTTATCCATAAACATTATCTTAAATTCGAATGCTCTACACGTAAGTTAAATTCATTGGCTAACTGTGTGATTTATTTCAAGGTTGTGGAGCATCGCTTTCTATATAATTCTATCGAAATCCCGACCTTCGAATTTCAACAAACGTCAAAGAAGACCCTTAAGAAGATTAATATACCGAACACAGACATCGAATTATACTGCGAGACATCAACTTCTTATATACGTCCATATATACCTACAGAATATCGACGCGAAGTATATAATAGCATACATAACATCAGTCATCCCGGAACCCGAACAACGCGCAAGCTTATATGTAAGAAATACTTTTGGCCTTCAATGAATGCAGACATCTCGCAATGGACAAAGACTTGTATTAATTGCCAGAAAAGCAAAATACAACGTCACACGTTCAGCAAGATTCATTCAATCCCGCACACCGAACGTTTTCAACACGTACACATTGACATAGTCGGACCGCTTCCTACAACCACTCAAGGTTATCGCTATCTAATAACAATGATAGATCGACACACAAGATGGCCCGAAGCAATACCTACTGCCGACATCTCAGCCGAAACAGTAACAGAAATACTATACAATCATTGGATAACAAGATTCGGATGTCCCGCAACATTAACAAGCGATCAAGGCCGACAGTTCGAAAGCAAATTATTTAGTAACCTTATGAAGATAATGGGAATAAATAAAACTCGAACTACGCCGTATCACCCGCAAAGCAACGGAATAGTCGAACGCTGGCATCGGACCTTAAAAACCGCCTTACGCACGAAACTTGCCGACTCGAGTACATGGATAAATGAACTCCCGACCGTACTATTCGGTTTACGCGCAGCGCTACGCAGCGACACCGGCGTAAGCGCCGCGGAACTTACCTATGGCTATAACCTGCGCCTGCCTGGAGACTTTTTCGACAGTATTAATACAACAACAAATACTATGGATCACACTTATGTTGAGAAACTACGCGCGAACATAGCGCAAAACAAGCCATGCTCAAATAACATCAATCGCAGTAATAAACACATATTCGTCCATCAAGACCTACATACATGCAGCCATGTGTTTATTAGAACAGACGCAATTAAAACACCCTTGCAAAAACCATATGAAGGTCCATATCGAGTTGTAAAACGAACGGATAAAGTGTTTACAATTCAATTACCCGATCGTCAAACCAACATTTCAATAGATCGATTAAAACCAGCATATATTTTACAAGATACCAATATCAGAAGCAAACTGTTACCCGATCAACCAAACCTTACCACACCTCAGAAAACCATTACCGAAGAAGGAATAACTCATCCGTCGAACAACATGACGTCACAGCCAAATCTTCAAACGCGATCAGGCCGCAGCGTCAAGTTGCCGGTACGTTTCACTTGAGGGGGACTCCTGTAGCAGTATATCACGTCACCACTTGAAACAAAGCACACACTTGATAATCGATTTACGACTTTGTTTAGTTCTTAAAAACTACTTATAGGAACCCAAGCACTCACACTCGATAATTGATTTACAACCCTGTAACAAGACGCTCGTTAAGATATTTTTTATAATTGTTATGTTTTCTTGTACTCCTATTGGTTTATGTTTAGTTCACTTTTTGTATATATACCCGTTCCGTTTTGTAATAAATGCATTCCACATTCCACATTCGTCAGTTCACATTACGACATCAAGAAGTTGAAGTTTTACTTATACCCAACTGAACAAACTCCTAAAGTGGTGACCCTGCCACACCTAAAAGACTAATAAAGAATTCTGACCTGATCCTAAATATTTAAAAAAAAAATGCCCTTTTTTTTTTTTTTTTTTTTATTGTATAGGTAGGCGGACGAGCATGTGGGCCACCTGATGGAAAGTGGTCACCAACGCCCATAGACAATGACATTGTAAGAAATGTTAACCATCGCTTACATCGCCAATGCGCCGCCGACCTTGGGAACTAAGATTTTATGTCCCTTGTGCCTGTAATTACACTGGCTCACTCACCCTTCAAACCGGAACACAACAATACAAAGTACTGCTGTTTTGCGGTAGAATGTCTGATGAGTGGGTGGTACCTACCCAGACGAGCTTGCACAAAGCTCTACCACCGAGTAAAGCCCTTTGTTTTTATAAGAATAAATATTTATCAAACTCGGTCGTTTGTGCTTAAGGGCAACTTAATACTCGTGTTGTATAACAGCCGACTCATATCAATATATCAATTTTTATACATATATCAATTTTTTAAAATATATACATATATCAATTTTTTAATAAATCAACCCAGGATTTGAGGCAGGATCACCGTGGCGTTTGTCGGAGCGTCACGGTAGCATGCGCAAGCAATCCCGTGGCGCTCCCCGTTAAGACGGGAAGGGTACAGCTGGTTTTTTAGTGGGTATTCCGATGACCGGGGCGCACTCGGCGCCTTGGACATACGGCGAGCCCCACATATCCCCCCACTGTACCCGTGGGGGAAACGGGAAACCTTTATGCGTTTTTCCAGCGTTCAAAAAGTGTCAATGTCAACTGCGCCAACGCTATTATAGGTACTGCTGTGACGTCACTTTTTTTCAAGCTTGTCTTAACAGAATCAGTGATCTCAATCTCCAACTTAATCTCATGTATCAGTTCAAACTGACACTTGGTATTACAAGATAAATAAAAAAAATGTAAACCGTTTCTTTACATATATATAGGTTGTCCAAAACTATTCTACTTTCAGGACATCCAATAAGTTCCAACCCTTCTCAAAAGAGGAGAAGAGGCCTTAGCCCAGCAGTGGGACATTCACAGGCTGTTACTGTACTGTACTGTACTTTGGGTTAAAATAAAACATTCGTACTATCTAATCGTCCCGGCTTCGCACGGGTTGATAAGAAAAAAATATTTATTTTGGACAGTATTTGCATAAAATCCGTTCTTAATGAGCGTCTAAGTCGGAAGGAGTAACTGTGACAAACTTCAATTCTTCAAGACTTCAAACGTCAATTGTAATAGCTTAGGAGATCTCGTGATGAGTAGTATTTCGCGTATATTTATTATAGATATATGTATAATAATGCCCACCACGTACTGAAATAAGACAAACTATTAAAATTCTGATAAATGTTAAGACTAGATTATTATTGATAACGTTTTCCTTATCAATTGTGTAGCAGTAGCATCGTCGCACGCGCTGAAACGCGTTAATAAATTTGAATAACAAAGATGACTGCTTCGTTACGCTTGTAGGGTAACCGTTTGTAAAGTGAACATTTTAATATCATATTTTATATTCTTACAAGTTAGATATGCAAGTAATTTCTTAAAGAAATTGCGACGTTAATGAAATTTTGTTCAACTCGTTAGGAATACGTGGAGTCATTAAAAAATTGTAAATTGTCTTTGGTTTCATTTTAATATTATATCACGGTCGTATACATAGGTCTTGCAACTTCCGCCGCCAGAGGCATGACAATTCGCGTAATAATTATCCCGAATATTTTTTTCAAATCCAAACAAAACAGTTAAATAACAAAACAAAATTAACAAAAAATCCGCAAACCTCAACAAAACAATATAACAATGATTAAATAACACAATACTTGGGAGAGAAAAATGTCAGCTTCGATAGCAGCGACGTTGTACCTCAAGCGGATGGTATTGCGAATTAGCAGTTGTAACGCACTCGCACCTCATCTCTCACCACTGACATTGGACTCAGTTGCCAGACTTGTGTATACGACCGTGTATTATATTAGTTTTGACAAAACGTCACAAGTGAAAAGTAGTCTATGGCCGATACTTCTGTCATAATTTACACGTAAATAGTGAATTGTTATAATAAATAAATAAGACAAAATAGATACAATAATTAATAACTAACGTTTCTGTTACAAATATAATGAATTAACGAACATTATAATTGTCTATGGGTTTATTCTATGGTCTGTTAGCTTAGTTTTACTTGGTGGTAGGGCTTAGTTCAAGCTCGTCTTGGTAAGTACCACCCACTCATCAGATATTCTACCGCAAAACAGCAGTACTTGCTATTGTTGTGTTCCGGTTTGAAAGGTGAGTGAGCCAGTGTAATTACAGGCACAAGGGACATAACATCTTAGTTCCTTATGTTGATGACGCATTGGCGATGTAAGCTGTGGTTAACATCTCTTACAATGCCAATGTCTATGGGCGTTGGTGACCACTTACCATCAGGTGGCCCATAAGCTCGTCCGCTTTCCTAAGCAATAATAAAAAAGATTGACAGCGCATTCAACATTATATAGGGTTTTCCAATAGGGACGCTTGAACTTTGACAGCTGATTGCGGCCATGTTGTTTAAGTGACAGCTGTCAAATGCAGTGTGTTATATTCATTCCGTCCTCCCAAACCACCATGGCAGGTTACAGTGTCGAGCAGCACGTGCAAATCATAAAATTGTTTTATGAAAATGGGTCTTCAGTTCGAGCAACGTTCCGCGCACTTCGCCCGTTTTACGGTCGCGATGATCGTCCTGCCGAGTCGACTATCCGTCGATTGGTGGACAAATTCGAGTCAACCGGGTCAGTTAACAATCAGCCGGTTCCCGTGCGTAAACGTAACGCGAGATCTGCCGAGAATATCGCCGCTGTGCGCGACAGTGACCTCGAAAACCCGCGGCGGTCAATTCCGCGTCGCGCACAGGAACTCGGCCTTTCGCAGACGACAACTTGGCGAATTTTGGGTTGTGACTTGAGCCTGCACCCGTACAAGATCCAGCTGACCCAAGAGCTCAAGGTTAATGACCATAGACAGCGCCGTGTGTTCGCTGACTGGGCATTAGAGCAGTTGGAAGTTGATGCCGATTTTGGCAAAAAAAATCATCTTCAGCGACGAGGCGCATTTTTGGATGAATGGCTATGTCAACAAGCAAAATTGCCGTATTTGGGACGAGACCAATCCACACGAGGTTCACCAAGTGGCAATGCACCCGCAGAAAGTGACTGTTTGGTGCGGATTTTGGGCCGGAGGCGTGATTGGTCCGTATTTTTTCGAAAACGATAATGGTGTGGCCGTCGCCGTCAATGGTGAGCGATACCGGTCGATGATAACCAACTTATTTTGGCCTGAAATCGAGAATATGGATCTGGACAACATGTGGTTTCAACAGGACGGCGCTACGTGCCACACAGCACACGCTACGATGGAAGTTCTGCACGAGCAATTTCTGGACATGGTCATCTCGCGCGGAGGCGACGTGAACTGCCCACCGAGATCGTGCGATTTGACCCCGCTGGACTTTTTCTTGTGGGGTTTTCTTAAGTCGCAGGTCTATGCCAACAAGCCGCAAACCACCGATGCCCTCAAAGTCAACATACGCCACGCCATCGATCAAATACAGCCCGATTTGTGCGCCAGAGTCATCGAAAATTGGACCTTTCGTGTGCGCGCCACCAACCGAAGCCGTGGCGGTCATTTGAATGATGTCATATTCCATACATAATGGGGTCGATAGACCTTCCAAATAAAAAAAAAATTTCGCAAATATCTCTCCTACATGTATTTTTTTTTGCATTTAAAAGATCAAGCGCCCTTAATGGAAAACCCTATAAATGCGAAAGTGTTTGCTTGTTACCCTTTAACGCATAAACCACTAAACCGATTTTAAAAATTCCTTCACCAATGGAAAGCTACATTATCAGCGAGTAACATAGGCTACATTGTGTCCACGTATTCTCACGGGAACGGGAACTACGCGGGTGAAACCGCGGGGAAAACGCTAGTCAAATATATATGTTGGGGGTGTAACCTTAACTACTGTTATAAATTCTATAGTCTGTTTGTTAATTTCTTTGTTACGCTTTCACTTCTTAACTCTTACTTACTTAGATTAATATTATACCTACCTACATACTTAAAAGCGACGAACTACATACATGCATAATTTACTTTCATTGATATTGTAAATATTTCTCATGTAAGTGACTGTTTTTGTCTTTTTGAGGAATAAATGTCTATAAACCTAACTCATAGTCCTCCAGACCGATTTCGGTCACGGCGGCCAATCTTAAGAGAGATGAGCCAACTGCGCAGGAGATATTATAGGGCGCAATTGTGTGCGCAAACACAGGTGCACTCTATTCCCTTGCTCTCATAACTCGATGAGACGACAATACGACACGAAAAGAGTTCAGACGCAGGACCAACGGCTCAATAGCATTTTTTTTTATTGTATATATAGGCAGACGAGCATAAACCCCACCTGATGGTAAGTGGCCACCAATGCCCATAGACAATGGCATTGTAAGAAATGTTAACCATCGCTCACATCGCCAATGCGCCACCAACCTTGGGAACTAAGATGTTATGTCCCTTGTGTCTGTAATTACACTGGCTCACTCACCCTTCAAACCGGAACACAACAATACAAAGTACTGATGTTTTGCGGTAGAATCTCTGATTAGTGGGTGGTAACTACCCAGACGAGCCTTCACAAAGCTATACCACCGAGTAACAAAACTCTACCACCGAGTATTTTATTAGCCCGACATGAGATTTGAACCCAGGACCACCGTGCCTGCGGCCTTACATGTAGCCACTAGCTAGACCAGCGAGGCAGTTTCACGTCTTAACTACTCAACCAATGATGAAATTTTGCATACGCGTTCAGGGGTACAGGATAGAGATAGGGATTAAGGCTACCCAACTAACCCTCCACTCAAACATGGAAGCTATTATTTTTTTATTTTATTTTTTATATTACCCGGGATAGCAAATGACTCTACTCCACCTGATGGTAAGTGGTAGTAGAGTCCAAACGCGACGACGGCTAGTGCAGTCAGGACGAATGACTTGCTCTAGCCGCCCCCGCCTTGCCGGCCCGCAAGATGCCTCTTCACGCCTCGTTTGAAGGAACCCAGGTCATAAGAGGAGGGGAACACGTGTGCTGGTAAAGAATTCCATGTTTTGGAGGTGCGACAAAGAAAAGAGTTGCCAAATTTCTTTGTGCGCGATGGAATTGATGTCACAGTTAGGCGGTGACATCGAGAGCCAGCACGCGTAGACTTGTAAAGGAATGGGGAAGCAGGAATGAGGGAGAATAATTCCTCTGAGCACTCGCCGTGATACAATCGGTAGAAAGCACTCAGTGCCGCTATCTCTCGATGCAATTGTAAAGGCTCGAGGGTGTTGGTGACCTTTACGTCGCCAATAATGCGAACCGCACGTCGCTGCAACCGATCCAAGGCCTCCAGTAAGTACTTAGCGGAGCCATCCCAGAGGTGCGAGCAATATTCGACGCAAGACCGCACCTGTGTTTTATATAACAGGAGCAGTTGTTGTGGCGTGAAAAAACGCCGCACCTTGTTCAGGACTCCGAGTTTCCGTGAAGCTGTTTTTATAACAGCCTCGATGTGGTCCCTTGGATTGAGGTCGCACCGAACGTCAATTCCCAGTATGGCGACTTTGCTTTGCATCTCCAGCGTAGTGCCACAGAGGGAGGGAGGAGGCGAAAATGGTGACTTTTTCGCTGTGAGAGCACATACCTGTGTTTTTTTGGCGTTAAACTCAACAAGATTGTCAGAGCCCCATTTGGCAATGAGACCTAACGTCCTATCGAGTTCAACAACAAGATCCCTCCGCCTCTCCTCGGTTTCCGCCCGCCCAGCTACTGCGCGTCCGTGGTATCCCCCGTGCACTGTACTATCATCTGCATAGCAATGTATGCTCCCAAGAGAGAGCATATCATTGATATGCAGAAGAAAGAGTGTCGGGGATAGCACAGACCCCTGGGGGACCCCAGCATTCACTACATGGAATTGTGAAGTGCAACCATCAACTAAAACGCGAAGGCTACGCTTGTGTAGGAAGCTGGCAATCCAGGTGCAGAGCTGAGTTGGCAGACCATATGCCGGCAGCTTGGAGAGAAGACTTCTGTGCCAGACCCTGTCGAAAGCCTTGGAGATATCGAGGCTGACAGCCAACGATTCCCCACGCTTATCGATAGCTTCACCCCAGAGGTGTGTTACGTACGCTAGAAGATCACCTGTGGACCGTTTTGGTCGAAACCCGTACTGACGATCATTAATTAGACAGTGATCTTCTAGGTAATGGATCAGTTGGTTGTTTAAGATCCGTTCCATCACCTTACAAAGTACTGAGGTGATAGCTATTGGCCGATAATTTGCCGGGACAGACCGATCCCCTTTTTTGGGAACCGCTTGCACATTAGCTTCTCTCCAAGAATCCGGCACACATCCTGTAGAGAGAGACAGCTGAAACAGGCGTGTCAACACAG
This sequence comes from Nymphalis polychloros, assembly GCA_905220585.2. NCBI lineage: Eukaryota > Metazoa > Arthropoda > Insecta > Lepidoptera > Nymphalidae > Nymphalis > Nymphalis polychloros. The sequence continues at coordinate 5,681,360 of HG992270.1, forward strand.
GAGACAGCTCCGCTGCACACTTCATCAGCACTATGGCTGGTATTCCATCGGGACCGCTAGCTTTCCGTACATCGAGTGATTGCAGCTCTGCACGCACATCACGCTGCCTGATTTTGATGTCAGGCATCGTGTGGCCACATGAAGGTATTGAAGGCGGCTGTGCACTGCAATCATCGATCACAGAGTTGTCCGCAAAGAGTTTTGCCATAAGATCGGCTTTCTCCTGCGGACTGTGAGCTAGTGAGCCGTCCGGATTCCTGAGCGGTGGCAGCGAAGGTTGGCAAAAATTGTTTTGCACAGACTTGGTCAGACGCCAGAAGCTACGGGAGCCCCTAGGGTGCGAAACAAGGTCATGACCAATCCGTACAATGCGCTGTGCATCCGCTCTCGTGTATGCCTTCCTACAGAACTTGGAGTTTTTGTTATAGGTTGCTTTCAGTGAGTCAATGTTAGATGCCCCGCTAACGCAGCCGTTGATCCACGCGCGATATGCCGCCTGCTTGGATGACACAGCATCGGCACATTCGCGAGTGAACCAACGGTTACGCGTGCCCTTACTGATGAGATCTGAGTTAGGAATGTAGTATTCCATCCCTAACAAGATCTCATCAGCAATAGCAGCGGCGCTAGCTGTCGGGTCATTCTCCCTGAAGCAACGTTCCTTCCAAGGGACTGACGCATAGTAATCGCGCAAACCGTCCCAATCTGCCGACTTATAGTGCCAAACGCGACGTTTGCATACCGCTGGTTGCGGCAGCTTGGCCTGTGGCACTTTGGTGGATATCAGGCAGTGATCCGAAGAACCAAGAGGAGCCTGAACCTCAACCTGATATTCCACCGGGTGAGTAGTCAGCAGAATGTCCAGTAGGGAAGGCGCTTGCCCGTCAATGTCTGGGATCCTGGTGGGCTGATCAACCAATTGGGTCAAGTCATGCGTGAGAGCGAAAGCATGAGCAGTCTTTCCAGCATGGTCAGTTTTGGGAGAGTTCAACCATGACTCATGGTGAACATTAAAATCCCCCAAAAACACCAGTTCTGCGCTAGGAAACTGCTCTTGCGCAGCATCTGCCACCCGACTAAGATGGTCAAACAGTCGGCTTGTCTCCAATTCACCATTGTGGGATCTGTAGAGGCACACGTAGACTCGACTCTGACGAATCAGGTCCACATGTACCACTAACATGGAGAGGGAAGGGTCCTCCAAGCAGCGTAGACGGTGACAACAAACATCCGCCCCGACGAACAAGCATACTCCGGCTTTCGCTTTGAAGGATTCTTCAAGCATGTAGCCGGGATAATTAAGGTATCGGCAGGACGGAGTATTTGAGTCTCCGTAAGAAACAACATTGCTGGCCGTGCTGTCTCGAGATGGTGGTGGACAGCATTGAGGTTAGCGTGGAGTATTATGGTTATTAATTGGTATATTTTTAGTTATTTCACACTAGTTCCGCCACTATGCTACTTAGCACGCTAAATATACCATCAAATTGATATATTTTTAGTGATTCATTAGCACGTGTTACTTTTGGACGTGCTAAATTTCGTTTATACAAACCAACGTACTCGCCTAAAGGAAAACATATTGAGGAAACTCATCGAGTTGTGAAAACCCATCTATTTACTTACTAAAAACGATATGAAACTTTTTTCAAGTAACCTTAAATCATTTTCAAAGCAATACTCATACAAATATATCGCTTCCATTGTACATCCAAAAATCGTTCTTAACGGATTCGGAATCGTTCGGAACGATTGTTTTTGTATAAATATAGATTCCATATAATATGTTTTGCAATTTAGTTTTGAATATCCTGTTTATATATTATTTATTTATAATATATAGATGGCTTGGCAATGGCCACCTAATGTATGTGAATGTTTGGAGATAGGGAGGAACCGGGTGTAAAGTTCCTCGTCCACCATTGAAAAGGGAGGATCCTCCGACCAGACGGATGTTTGACTGGTGGGCTACTGCCCGACGGTTGTTGTCGGGTTCTTGTATATATGTTCAATCGCTCGGATAACTTTAATATCGCGATGTAGGACACGTCAGTTTTTAGTTTTCATATGTGCCGAGATAGGTGTCGCTACAAATGTATATGGTCACAATAGCCAATGCGCCACCAATCTTGTGAAATAAAAATTTATGTCCCTTATGTACCTGTAATTAATCTACCTCACTCACCCTTCAAACTAGTTGAACTATACAAACCCGAAACTCACCACAGAAAACAGAGATTAAACACGCAATCTTAAACGAATAGATTAATTTATTCCAACTCGATCTATTTCGACACTCAATATTCGCTGTTCTTTGTCTTTATAAATTGCCAATCCTAAATGAAGTGTTATTTTCTAATTGATGTCATAACTTATATAATATTGTTATCGTTTATCTGTGAACAATAGCATTGTCAGCACCACCGGTCTTGTACACAGGTCTAACAACGGAGCCCAATTTCAGTGGTGAGAGATTGGTACGATCGTGATATTCGCTGATAATTCGCTGTCAATTTATATGATTAGGTGTTCTATTTATGAATAGACCAATTCGAGGTTCTTATAAAATCAGTTTTAACTTCTGGATGCTAAATATATATTTAATATGACGTAATGTATCTATGTCGTAATTTATTCAGCCAGAAGAATCTAGAACATCGATAAAGAGACGAATCATAACAGAAATCCGCACGAATACTTGAGCGGTCTGGATTTGAACGCGTGACCTTCAGTTTACTCACGTGTTTTGTCCACTGGACCACCTGAGCTCCAATCAATATGTATTTATGCTGTACAATTCAAATAATCATATTGAGTAAGTTCAGCTAAATTAAACAAAGATATATAAATATTCATATATAAACGCAGATATGTTTTAATGTAACCTTATCAAAAATTCTATCAACTCAAGTAGTTATTTTATGATAACAAAGACTTTAAAAAAATACATAACATATAAAAATGTCGTCTTGTGAGAGATTACAAAAAAGCATATATTTACAATTATTTATTTGAAAAAATGCCTTAAAATGAATCCTCTAACACAATTCAATCTAAATACATTCGTTTTGTACGTTGCATAGCTTTAAATTTTTGGTTTAGTACGAAAAATCGATAATTTCGTCTGACGTACTCTATACAATGTTTGAAATTGCCGCCTGTGACGTAAACTCACTTCTGACGTCACACGGGCCCACAGAATAGCTGCATCTCGCTCAAACTAATTAACGACAAAGCGGCATGAATGAGAGGGAGCAGGTAACGTAAGCTTGTGAATAGAGTACTTTTTTTATTAGCTAGCGTTGTTCAACTTGAACCTTACGGATAGATAACAAATCACTGATTACTTTATCTCGTGCTATCATTTCGACAATGTTGTTGCTTTTGAAATACATCGCTAGATAACATTACTGTAGTTTTATGCGTTATACGGCCTTGTTTTTCGCATTCCGTTATCGGAGCGTTTGTTTTTGTTAATGAAATGTCGCGGGGCGGTGTTGCACCTCCCTATCGAATGACGTGAGCACGAGGCGCCTCCGCGGCAAAAAAGCGAACTAACTCCAGTAATGAGAAATCCGTCGGGAAGTACGCGGGTCTAGCTGGATGTACCGCGCTCGTCCTCTACAATGGCTAGTAATATTAAGCCGATGCACAAGACCAAACACTTCCCGATAGACCAGCTAGTATGCGTCGGCAACTACGAGTTGGAAAAAACTATTGGCACGGGTAACTTCGCCATCGTAAAACTCGCCACACATTCTATAACTAAGAGTAAGGTGGGTACCTATCTCGTTTCGACGCGTATTTCAGTGAGTTTTGTGTTCCCTATGATATGGATTTGCGTCTTTACTTATGTGCCTTACCAGTTACTACCGGATTGAGTTGTCAACACAGTGTTTAGTGCGTGTTTGTGATCTGTGATCGGTTTTTTCCACTGTAGTCGAGTCACGGGTGTATTAAGCGGAGCTCAGGTTTGCAATGTAGTATTGAGAACTCGTTCCTCAAGACGTATCTGGCTGACTGATGGGGGCGAGAACGACGGAACGTGTTTTGTGTAAAAAAATAAAGTTTAAACCCGACCAGTTTCACGGTGCATTGTTTACTATACGTGACCGTATATTTTATGCACTTTTTAACTCGGTCGCATAATAATCGAACTTTGAAATTTTCTTTAGCGAAATTTTGTTCGCAAACTTTTCTTTTCAATATTTTTTTTTACCTTATTCAACATTCATTTGTTAGTTTTTTGCGAGAAAGGCAACAATTGACCTTCAAAATGTTTTTGCGACAATTATTTTCAATTGGGAAGTTTATTGGTTGTTCTTCGTTCAATTATGGTGTCGAGTCTTTATTAAAGTCGCTTGATTACTCGACACTATAATATAATAACATGTACACAATACGTGAGAACTACTGATTTCTTATAAGAATCTTATTGTTTAAAGTTTTCTCTTTGTTAGAGAAAGTTTTGAAACTCCTAAATGACTTTATTGAAAACTAAACAATATTTTAAAATTTGATAAAACATCATGATTGAAATATAACCTACGAATATTAACCGCGCATATCGATAGGCACAAATTAAAAAAATATATATTAACCTTATATATAAACGTTTCGTGTCGTGAAAAAATGTGTAATGCAAATAAATAAAAAAAATAACAAAAACTTACAAAATACTTAAAAGAAAAACTAGTTACAAAATATTTATTCATATAAATATCATTTAATTTTTACTTGTAAGACATGATGTCGTTTTTTAACAAACCATGAGAAAGAGATAGAATAGAGTTATAAATATTATAATAAAAGAAAAGTGGTGATTAGGAATGTGGATGTCTATAAGGCATAAATGCAAAAATAAAAAAAACAATATAAACTTTATGTAAGGAGTTTTTTCCTAGTATATTTAAATTTTCATTTTACAAGATTAATCAATGTATACCGACCACAGGCTTGGAATGTAGATTGTACTGATCGGAATTTGCTAGAAGCTCAGTAGAATGTACAGTACAGTAAACAGTAACAGTCTGTGAATGTCCCACTGCTGGGCTAAGACCTCTTTTGAGTAGAATATACATTTACATCAATTAAGTAATTTAAAAATAGTATGTGGTGGTATGTTGTAATTTAATATGCAACTGAAAAATATAATTATACAGCCATATTTTTTTGTTTACAGGTGTTAAATTAAACTCTGATTTCTCTCTTTCTAACATCATTGATTTGACATCAAGAAAACACCATTGTTTAATTAATTATGGTATAAACGTCATTAATATCTCAGGACAACGTATAACTAAGTAAAAAAATATTTCAATTTTGATTTTAATATTGCATATTAATATCATTGTATGACCAGACAAGGTAGATTATAAATAAATTTAAAACATTTACGTTAATTTGATAATTAATGGAAAGATATAGTAATGAAAACTAAACATATTTATTAGGTAGTAGAGCCTTGTGCATGCCCATCGGGTAGGTATTAACGTAACACCCACTCATGAAATATTCTAATGTTAAACAGCAGTACCCAGTATCCTTGTGTTCTGGTTTGAAGGGTAAGTTAGACAGTGTAATGACATGCACAAGGGAAATAATATCTTAGTTCCCATGGTTGGTGCGATAAGCAATATATTGCTTTTGCATTTGCATTATAGTTAATACTAGCTGTGTCCGCGGTTTCACCCGCGGATAATTAATAAAAATATAATGAATAAAAATCAGCCTAGAACCTACCTCGATAAAAGAAACACAAAAATAACTTTTAAATTCGAACCAGTAGTTCCTGAGATTAGCCGGATCAAACAAACAAACTCTTCAGCTCTATATATTAGTATAGATTACATATAAGATTGTAATATCTAAATAAATTTACACTTTTTTTTTAACGTTTGCAATTTAGAATTTATTGATTATAAGATATTCTTGCCTTTCATATAATAGGGAGGCAGTTTGATTTTTCATTATGTAAACTATTTGGTATATAATAGGATTATTGATTTGTACTGAAGACAGATGAAACAGTAAATTTAAGGCACTGAATTTGCTTAATCACGTGTTTATTCAACATGTGCTGTGTCAACTACGTGTCACCTGTACAGGTATACCGGTTGAACACTCGACATTCTCAAAAGTGTAGTTTTTGCCTAGTGGTGGTGCATTAAGACTCGGTGGTTGAGCTTTGTGCAAGCTCGTTTGGGTAGGTACCACCATCAGATATTCTACCGCAAAACAGCAGTACTTTGTATTGCTGTGTCTGGTTTGAAGGTTGAGGGAGCCAGTGTAATTACAGGCATAAGGGACCTAACATCTTAGTTCGTAAGGTTGGTGGCGCATTGGCGTTGTAAGCGATGGTTAACATTTCTTACAGTGACATTATTTATGGGCGTTGGGACCACTTACCAGCTGGTGGCCCATATGCGTAACTATACAATATGAAAAAAAAATTGTTTTTACAACCAGGATATGTTAAATTTTGATGATCTTATCTTATTAAAGAAGCAATTATGGTATATAAGTCTATTATATAATCTTATATTTCATGTATCTCAGAAACGGTTCTAATGATTTGGCTCAAATATTCTGTTTGATGACTAACATGAAAAAATTTAAACTTACAAACCTTTTTCATTTACTTTTATTATTAGAGCCAAACTAAGCTCGGTCGCTTATCTATACTTTATATATGACTGCCTCGTTGGTTTAGTGGCTAGATATAAGGCCGCAGACTCGGTGGTCCCGAGTCCCGGCAAAAAGTTATTGGGTTTTTCTGTCAGAAAATTCTCAGTAGGAGCCCGGAGTCTGGACGTTAGAAGCGTGTACACTCTCGTGTCTTTGAAAGCACGTTAAGGCTTTGGTTCTGCGCCTGAACTCCTTTCGGTCGTGTCGGATTGCCGTCCCATCGGATTATGAGATCTAGGGAATAGAGAGTGCACCTTTGTTTGCTCACATGCTTGTGCACTATAATATCTCCTGCGCAGTTGGCTAATCTCTCTTGAGATGGGCCGCCCGCCGCGCGCTGTGGCCGAAATCGGTCCGGAGGACTACTATGATAAGTCTAGAATATTCTACGCATTTTCTAATTTTGGCTCAATTCCTTTAACATGTTTATCATTAATTTAACACAAATTTTAGATAGGTTTAGTAGTTAATTCGTAACAAAAAAACAAACTAACTCATTTTGGCATTTATAAAATTAATTTCGTTTATTCGAGTTACATAAGCGTATCAAGTCGTATCATGGAAGGAAAAAAAATGTCTTAAGGAAACCATCATTCGTCAGATTAATGTGACACACACAGCCCAAGGAACAGCATGGAATGAGCTCGAAATTGTGTCAAAAACTGGTTAGACTTACATGCTGTACACGTACACATAGGCAATCTAACACGTGACGTAATAACCTCATACATATATATATATATATATATATATATATTCAGAACTTGCTTAATGCCCGGCATCCGTTGCGGTAATGGCTCTTAACTTTGACCCGACTACGCCAAAGTGTAAAGGGATAATTATTTCAGCGGGCTATGTATATTTATCTGTTTTCGGATATCTTATAAATGGAGCTCATGTCGTAACGAGATGCGCAGAATCAGCATCATGAGGTGCTTTCTAAGGGGTCACGGTTGCATGCGCAAGCGATCCCGTGGCGCTCCTCTTTTTTTTTATTGGATAGTTAGGCGGACGAGGATATGGGGCACCTGATGGTAAGTGGTCACCAACGCCCATAGATATTGACATTGTAAGAAATGTTAAACATATACATCGCCAATGCGCCACCAACCTTGGGAACTAAGATGTTATGTCCCTTGTTCCTGTAATTACACTGGTTCACTCACCCTTCAAACCGGAACACAACAATACAAAGTACTGCTATTTTGCGGTAGAACATCTGATGCGTGGGTGGTACCTACCTAGACAAGCTTGCCACAAAGCTCTACCGCCGAGTGAATTACGCCACTACTATTAAGTAATACTAGCTGTGCCCCACGGCTTCACCCGCGTATAATTAATAAAAATATAATAAGTTATTTCATTACTATAATAACACACACATACACACACACACACACGTATATGTGAGTGTGTGTGACACGGCTACTGGTAAAGAAATACGTAATTAACGATTTGAAATTAATTTTCATAAGATACCGTAGGGTTTACCGATCTTATTTATGCGCCATCACATGATCTTTGTGTGTACCAATTTTCATCAAGATTGGTCAAGTCGTTCTTGAGTTATAAGAAGACATACAGACACACAGACAGATAGACAAAAATAAAAAAAAGGATAATGTGAATCACTGCATCATAAAACGATTATTTATCACAAAATTAGGTGAAAAAGAAATGTACAGACAGAACCAATAGATTTATAATTATACTCGTATAGATTAATTACAACATAAACAAAAAAAAAAACATATATGAATTTCAACTTGCAACGCTATAATAAATCTTTATTTAAATAAATGCGAAACTATTTTTAAATATAAATATAAATGCCTGATGAAAGCATGTTACCAAAACGAATTTTACAATAATTGGTTGGATTAATAACTTTGAGCATACGAGGTATATAAATACAAGTCTTTTTATATATATATATGTATATGTAGATTAACGTATAATATATATCTATACAAATAAATAAAATTGGAGTGTCTATTTGTAATATTAAGATAACCGCTTTTTACTAAATGCATTTGGATGTATACACGGTACATATAACAAAATATATTTTTACAAAACAAAGTATGTTTGTTCCGGCTAATCTCCGAAACGGCTGGACCGATTTTGACGGGGCTTTCACTAGCAGATAGCTGATGTAATAAGAAGTAACTTAGTTAACTTTTATTTTAGAAAAAAAAATCGATTCATGAAATGGAAGAATTTCATTAAAATTATCATAGGTGTATCTTTTCGCGGAATACACAATTTATAAGTTATTAACTTATAAACTCTGCGAACTGAACAATAACGTTTTTGTTAAGTTCCACGCGGACGAAGTCGCGGGTAACAGTTAGTACATATATATGTCATATTCGAAATACCTCATTCAATTTAGAAGTGTTACGCTTGCCCAATATTAAATGAATCTACGACCGGTTCGGATATAAACACCAAAGACCTGAGAAGAAGCGAAAGAAACTTAGCAGGATTATTTTTGATTACAAATTTACAATAATTTTTTATTTTTATTTGTAATGGCCTGGAAGCGATTGTTTCATTCAGATGGTGTGCAATCATCTAAAATTCATTGGTTTTGTAATTTTCTTTATCACAAACTTTCCTAAACGATTCTTTTATATTTAATTTCACGATTGAATTTTTTTGAAACTTTTCTTGGATCCTCTTGTAAAAGACTTACTAACACTGTGTAATCCGATAGTAGTTACAAGCTTATGCTTGTTCCTGGTGTTAGCAGTATGTACATACGTCACAATTTCTCGAAAAATATTTTATGCTTTTACGTACTTAAATACCATTTTTAATTATATATGTATATTGAGAAGCAAGGGCATTATAATGTATAATAAATTACTGTAATGTAAGTCTTCACCGATTTCGGCCACGGCGGCGAATCTCAAGAGAGATTAGCCAACTGCGGAGGAGATATTATAGTGCACAAGTGTGTGCGCAAACACAGGTGCACTCTCTATTCCCTAACCCTTATAATCCGATGGGACGGCAATCCGACACGACCGGAAAGAGGTCAGGCGCAGGACCAACGGCTAAACGTGCTTTCCGAAGCACGGGAGTGTACACACTTCCAACTTCCAGACTCCGGGTTGCTACTGAGAATTTTCGACAGAAAACCTCAATAACATTTTATTGGCCCGACCTAGGATTTGAACCCAGGACCACCGTATCCGCGGCCTTACATGTAGCCACTGGACCAACGAGGTAGTCAAAAGATTAAATATATATAACGCTTCTAGATTCGGAAGGTTATCGAGAAGAGCCGAGAGATCTGTTGATATTTTTTTTATACGGTTTACTTTAACATTTAAATTTTATATATTGGCAATGATAATCACTGAATACGGGTCGTATCTTTTAATTTTTAACGATTGCCCAAAAAAGGAGTGTTTTCTGGTTTCAAGTTTGTGTGTTAGTTACTGTATTCCAGCTGAACTTTTAAACTCAATTTTTTAAATGGCGGCTGGCAAACGCGCCTCCTGATGGTAAATGGACACCACTGCCTATAGACATTGGCGATTTAAAAAATATTAATTATTTCTAAAATCGCCAATGCGTCGCCAACATTGGGACTAAGATGTTATGTCCCCTATGTCTGTAATTACACTGGCTTACCGTCCAAACTGATATATGATAAGGTACCTGTCGTACCTACCCAGACGGGCTTGTAATCATTGGAATAGTCTAAATAACTACTGCTGTATTGCTATTACATAATAAATAATCAGTCATGCAAATGCAAATCTAATAAAAAACATAACATTTCATTGACTTGATGGTTTGTTGGTTAACTTTTAACGTTGCAGATCCCGTAGTCCTGACTTCAAACACTAGTGTAGGCGATACGTAAAATAACAAGGCCGGCTCGTGATGTTCCCCGTATACTGTTGGATTGCCGTCCCGGATCATGAAATAGTGCCAATGTGCACACACAAATTTGCACTGAAATATACGGATAGACGCTAATTCTGTCAGGAAGACTTTATTTATTAAAAAATATATCCGACTGGAAATTGGGTAGTTAATTATATATATATAAATGTCATAAATTCAGTCAGAGTTGAGTGAAGCAGACTAGTCGATCGAAGCTATTGTGCTAATACCTCACGCCCCCCTTTTTACTTTTATTTAAAAAAAAAGTCAAACCTTAGTATATAAAATGGCACAGGTATCCATTGAGGAGAAAGTCGCGGATCATAATCCGCCATGCCGGTACGACGCGGGTTCGTGGATACGTGAGGCTAAGCTTCTTTCGAGACAGTATATTAACTCATATATCATGGTCTCATAATTTTCTGGTGGCATATGATTGTAAACATGAAACTAAGCTATCGTAATATGGAAGTTTCATATTAATCGGATTAGTACTGACAGCCGTAATTTGGTTGTCGGCATCAGCGCCAACAAGGAACATAACCTCGAACATAATTATTAGAAAAGCTACCTCTAAATTTACTTTTAAGACTCGTCTACGTGATCACATATTGTCAGAAAGGTCCTAAGATCCTAGTTCTTATGACATCTACAATGCACTATTATTTATATGTTTTTTACTATAAATATTATAGATCGATATTTATTTTGTAGATACTATATGTATGTATGTATATGTATATTTATTCTATAGTTTTATATATAAGTATGGATATTTTTGTGTATTGTTAATTATTAATTACCACCTTCACGGATTTCTGTTTGATCTAAAGGTTGACTGACAGGGAATGCCTTCAGGCATTAAGTCCGCCTTTTGTTCCATTTACTTTGTGGTGGTCAATAAAGTCTTTGAATAAATAAACCTCAAAAGTAAAAAAAAAGCGCCGGTTAGAAGAATAGATACACACACCAGAACTGTATTACATTGATTGTTTATTTTTAAATATTTAAAAATGATAAAACGTGTTCTTAAGAAAAGCAATATTAAAAAAAATCGCATTAATATTAAAATTTTGTTTTAAATTTAGATACGAAAACCAGTCTTGAATATATTTAAATGAGAAGCAAAAAAGTTATTTTAACGATATGAAAACGAAACTGAATAATATTTGAGCTGGCAACGATATCACTTAATATTTATATTGGCAACACTTCACAGAATAGACGGAATATGTTTTGATTGGATGGGATTATCCCGTGTATTATTTATAAATAAAAATTATTTTCTTTTAAATATAGTACGTTATCAGTACGATTATATATATATATATATATATAATTATGAACATAATATATAGAACAAACCTTCAGGATGAATATAAGCATTTATTGACCCATTAAAATAAAAATAAAAAAACAAATTATGCAACGTAAGGTAGGAATAATAAGATGAGTGAATTCGTTTCTTAGGAACGTTGGTCTAACAGTAATAAATGAGCTAAAGAAAAATGGAATAAGAGCCTTATTTTACAAATATGGTCAGGACGAGTCGCTGAAACTGAATATTTGTTATCTATGTGTTCCTAAACTATTCATCCTATTGTGATGTTACTTTGGTAAGATGTTATTTATACGCCGGCGAAGGTCCTGGCCAAAAGAAAAGCATGATTTTTTTTTTATTACTTGTTGGTAGGACTTTGTTGTATCCAGACAGACAACAAAATTAAATATTTATTGGCCCGACCTGAGAATTGAACCCAGGAACATCGGGTCTGCGGCCTTTTATCTAACCGCTAGACTAACGAGGCAATCATTAATTAACTAATATAAAATTAATTACAAAAAAATATTTCTGGCAACGTTTTGCCAACGCGTTGGCAGCTAAGACATGAATTTCTCTCTCTTTAATACTTCAATTAATTTAATTTCGCGAGCAGTTTCTTAAGTCGTCATTTTACAAATCTATCAGGTCAGTAACTGTTACTGTATCGGAATGTTGATTTCACTAACGAGAACCGGAAAGTTAAATTTATATTTAATGTACGATTATGTGAAAATATACTTTAGTCTTAATTCGACTTAAAACAACAGGTTTGGCATTAAGATTCTGACGAATCGGCAAGGATTTGTTTTTTTTTAGAAAACATTGATGAATAGTCGGACGCATCGGCCGATAGAACGGATGAGAGGTAGATGCGTCACAAGCCATGCACAAGCAATGCTTAGGCCGATCGTGCCTCTCTATCGCTTGTTCCGCGCTCTCGCTTACACGCTCGGCTCAGGCGGAATGTGACAATGAGTCATGCTTTTTCGTGCGTGGCGTTCATCGATTTATAAGACAAAAACAAATCATAATTATTGAAATAGTATATAATTTAAGAAATACTGAGTGAAATAAACTATTTTCTAAAATTATAATTATGTATAGCAATGAAGTGCATATATGTGGAAAGGCCTGAGTGAGTGAGCCAGTGTGATTACAGGCACAAGGGACATAACGCGCATTGGCGATCGGTGACATTTCTTTCAATGCTCAATGCTCGTCCCCCTACCTATGCTATAAGAAAAGCTCGTTCGCCTACCCATACAATAAAAACGATTAGCTTGCATGTGTATATATATCAAGCGAATTGATTGTTTCCTTATAGAATACCTAATGTCGTTTTTTATAAATGTTTATTATAACATCGCATATAATTGACCCGAATTTTAAAATTAAAATGCCAATAATTAAACACAGAGAGCGATACGTTATTTGTTTTATAAGTATTAAAATTTTGTGACAAATAAATATATTTTTATATTTTAATATAGTGTAATGAGCGATACTCAAACTTTCCTTTAATAGGGACCACAAACACGTGTCGCGTATATTTGACAATTTTTTTTGTCATTTCAAACACTTTGCAGTGTCCGGCACAAGCAGTTGCTTAACTCAAATTATTTAAATGTTAATGAAAACCTTGAAATTTTTAATAGTTCAAAATAAAGTAACATCGAGTGGGCCAACGACAAAAGGCCAGCGGGCTGCAGGTTGAGTCCCGCTGATGTAGTACTAGCTCCAGGATAACGGCAACTGTAAATTATTTTCAAAAAGACTAGCAGTGCATTGTAAGAACTAACTTCATTACTTGCGCTTAAAATGTTGACAACCGACTTATGGTGATATACAATTTTGATGCATGTATCCTTGTAATGTTAAGATTATTAAGGCCAATGTTGCACGTCACTTTCTGACATTTCACGACCGTTTTCTATTGTCTCGAGTCTGTTTTTACAGAATTACCCTACAATTTACAATGATTATTTTTCCTTCTTTTAAAGCAACTAATGTCCTGACGACTGCCTCGTTGGTCTAGTGGCTTGATATAGGCCGCAGGTCTGGAGGCCCTAGATTCAAATCCCAGATCGAACTAAGAAAAAGTTATTGGGTAGTTCTGTCGAATATTCTCAAATTCTCTCACTTTACCTTAAGTAATTTCATTCGGAATATTTTATCGTCTTAAATAAGATTAGTTTTTGAGGAGAAGGCTTGGAGCTCATTTCACCATGTGGTATGTGGCAGATTTTCATCCGACACATACAAGTTTTCTCACGATGATTCCGTTACCGCTGAGCACGAGATGAAATTTATTCTAACATGAAAATACCATGGTGCTTCTCTTGTCATAAACTACAATTGTCGTTTATGGTGAAGCCAGCGGGCGCCACGGCGCCAGTAAACCAGGGCCAATAAATAAATTTGATTGTAATTAAATAATTGTTAAAAATGAAATACCGTTTATGCCACATTACTTCGCTGCCCCGTTTTGTTCTGTTAAAAAAAAGAAGATCATACGTTTCCGAAAGACAAAATTCTCTTAAAACTGTGGTTTAACATGTCTGGCGTAATTAATCAGAAATGGCAAAATATTTAATTAATCTCTAGCAATAGGCTCGCAAACATTAAACTTTAAATGACATTTAACATTTTCTAGAGACCTAGCTCTACTCGAGCGTCTCTCGCGGTGAAATCAAGCGCGATAGCCCATTGCTTTAAGCGCTAATATGATCGATATATCATATATATATTTTTTTTGACATTAATATATATCTTTAATAATAATATTATTAATATATATCATTCTCTTTTCAAAAATATTTTCATTGATAACATAATGTTCACTAAGATGCTCGTCATCTAACAAATAAAAAAAAATCTGTTGTCAAACAGACGAGGAAACGGTACAGCACTGGTTTGTCTTTAAAAGGATAGACTAGCATCCCATGTGTTAGGGTATATGTTATCTTTATCCTCAACCGAATTTAATCAAAATCCGTTTTACGTGATTGTGTAACAAACATTCAAACATACAAAATTTTCACATTTATAATAATTTTCAGGATTTTCTAGTTATATTAACTGTTTCTCGTAAAATATAAATGATAATTAGCAAAAGCTCAAACAATTTCTTTCAATGCGTAGTGCTTAATAGTAACGTCAGAAAAAAAAACATGGATTGAAAGAGATGCAAGTTATGTCTTATTTCTGATCACTTGAAATCACGATAAAATATAATTAAATCTGACGGATGTATTTGATGGTCGATTTAAAAACGCAATGAAACGTACACAATCACTTTAATTAAGGTAGTGGGTTCAAGTAGGGTATGTAGAATATGCGCAAGCGATCCCGTGGCTCTCCCATTAAGAGGGGAAGGGTACCGCTGGATTTTTAGTGGGTATTCCGATGACCGGGGCGCACTCGGCGCCCTGAACAAACGGTGAGCCCTACATAACCACCCACTGTTCCCGTGGGGGAAACGCGTAATGAGATATTCAAGGGTAAAAAAAAAAAAAAAATGTTTGTAGAATACCGCTACTTTCCATGATCTAAATTTGAATATACTTTTTTAATTTCAATTCAGGTAGACTGTACAAGCACCTTTGTATTGTCATTTTTTAAGATTATATTTGCCTTGTTTTCGTTCGCGTGTGTAGAGGGTGCAGCTGCTAGGTATAATAATACATAATAACAGCCTATGTCCTTCATTGGGTTTCAGGCTTGCTTCATACCAAACTTCATCAAAATCGGCTCAGTGGTTTAGTCATGAGCGCGTTACGAACAGTCTTACTTTTGCTTTTATAATATTAGTCTTCGTTTTTTCTATAGCATAGGTAGGCGGTCGACCATATGGGCCACCTGATGGTAAGTGGTCACCAACGCCCATATACAATGACATTGATAGAGATGTCAACTATCGTTTACATCGCCAATGCGCCACCAACCTTGGGAACTAAGATGTTTTGTCCCTTGTGCCTGTAATTACACTGGCTCACTTTAAACCGGAACATAACAATACCAAGTACTGCTGTTTTGCGGTGATAGATCTGAAGACCGGGTGGTACCTATCCAGACGACCTTGCACACAGAAGCCCTACCACCAAGTAAATATTATATTATATTACATGACTGCCTCGTTGGTCTAGTGGCTAGATATAAGGCCGCAGACCCGGTGGTCCTGGCTTCAATTCCCAGGTCGGGCCAATAAATAGTTATTGGGTTTTTCTGTTAGAAAATTCTCAGTAGCAGGAGGCTGGAGGCTGGAAGTTGGAAGTGTGTGCACTCCCGTGCCTCGGAAAGCACGTAAAGCCGTTGGTCCTGCGCCTGAACTCTTTCCGGTCGTGTCGGATTGTCGTCCCATCGGATGATGAGAGCTAGGGAATAGTGAGTGCACCTGTGTTTGCACGTGCGTGCACTATAATATGTCCTGCGCAGTTGGCTAATCTCTCTTGAGATTGGCCGCCGTGATCGAAATCGGTCTTGAGGACATCATATTATATTATTTTATCGTTATTTCTTACGGTGTTTTATTACTCCTATCTATAAATCAGGTAATAAACATAATATAGAAAATTATAGACCTATATCTAAGTTGTGCACTTTGGCCAAATTATTTGAAAATTTTATTTATGATCAAATCTTTCCCCTTTTACGATCTATCTTAAATGAGAAACAACATGGTTTCATCAATAAAAAGTCGACGGAGACCAATCTTATCCAATTTGTTCATCACTTAACATCTGTTATGGAACATGGCTCTCAAGTGGACGTTGTGTATACCGATTACTCAAAGGCATTCGACAAAATACCGCACGTCCATCTTATTCGTAAACTTGGAGAAGTCGGTATACACGGTGATCTACTACGTTGGTTAGCGTCATATCTGCGTGAACGTAGTCAAGCTGTTACCATTAAGGGTTTCTGCTCATCTTTTGTTCCTGTTACATCAGGAGTGCCTCAGGGCTCTCACCTTAGACCCCTCCTATTTAATTTGTTTATCAATAATATTTGTGATATTTTCAAACATTCGGATATTTTATTATTCGCTGATGACATGAAAATTTTTAGAGTAATTAAAACTACACAGGATTGTACTCTATTACAAACTGATTTAAATAGCCTTTGTCACTACTGTCATCAAAATGGACTTACATTAAATCTTAAGAAATGCAGTATTATAACTTTTTCTCGTAAAAACAATAATTTAATATTCGAATACAAACTTAATGGAAAACCTATAAAAAGGGTAATCGAGGTGAGAGATTTGGGAGTACTCCTCGATCACAAGCTGCTCTTTAATAGCCATGTTGATAACATTGTTGGAAGGGCATATCGGATGCTGGGATTTATCCTTAGAGTGGGTAAGGATTTTCACTTTAAATCGACACTCTTTTTGCTATATAATGCCTATGTCCGATCCATCCTCGAGTATGCCTCAACAGTTTGGAATTCATTGTTTAAAAAAAATATAGATAAAATCGAGAGAATACAAAATAAATTTCTTAAATATATTTTAACAAAGAATACTCACAATAATCCTCAAAATCTTAATATTTTGACATTAAAAGAACGTCGTATGATAAAAGATGAACTCTTTCTTTTTAAATTATTAAATAATCATATTGAATCTCCATTCTTACTTAGTAATATATTTATTAGATGTCCTCGCGTGCAAACACGTAAAAAAATTTTGTTCGATGTTCCTAAAGCTTTCTTTATAGATCATGTATAATTCACAACAATATATTTAATGATTTTGATTTATTTCTTTTGTCATTAAAATAAATTAAATGTAATATTAATTTTCAGTTTAAAAAATTACTTACAGAATAATTTTAATTTTATTAATTTGGTCGTATTTTATAAAATTTTTAATTTAATCCATTTATTTTAATTTCGATTGTTATTATTTTTTATAAATTGTTATTGTTATTTTTTTATTAATTGTAATTCTTGTTTTATATTATTGTTATTTTAGTTGCTACTATCCTTACAGTCTGCTATGAATTGATTTTGATTTACTTGTGAAGACTTGATTGGTTTTTTCTTTGGTAATGTGCTAATTGTTTTTGTGTATTTTATTACTGTTTGTCTTCCTTAACATAAATAAATAAATAAATAAATTCAGTAAACTTGCAATCACGATCGCAATCGATTTAAACACAATTGCATTTCACAGTACCCTTATACACACAATTATGTAGGCTTAAATGTTTAAATACAATGAAACAGATAAAAAAAAAAATTTTGAGTAGTATTTTTTGTTGCTATCGGTACTCGAGAGTATTTTTTTTTCTCGAACAAGGCTACCACCAAGGAGGGTCGTTGCCTGCGAGCGCTCGGCTGAACACGAGACATAAAAAAAAAGCTAGATTCAAATCAATTTAATTTGTTCGGATTTTTTGGTATTTTTTTTTAATTTATAGCCTGAAAAGTTTTTTTATTTTCTCTCACTTATTTCGGACGTTCCGAAGCGTGGGTAACTTTTATATATTACCAGCGGCCCGCCCCGACTTCGGCCGGGTATAACCATCTATCTTAATAAATATTTTATAGATTTTTTTTTATGATGATATTTTTGTAAATAAAATACAACTTGTACACGTGTGTGTGTATGTATATATATATGTATATTATATATATATGTGTAAAGCATGTTACTCTAATACGCGCGCGAAAACTACTCATCTCTAACATATTATTATATAGTATAATATTATAATGTCTCGTGTATAAAAGTATTTATGTAAAAGTATTAACTTTTCACAGCTATCAGATATTTTAAAATATTAAAATGTTAATCCGTGTTCGAACTACTGTTTTTATTATTGTAAACATTTAACGTTTCGCAGATTAAATTATTTTTTAGTTTAGCGGAAAACCGCAACAGCAAAACATATAACGCCATTTTGTTTAATTAACTCTATTAAATGCTTATTAAATTGAATGCGACTTTATCAATTCTTTTTTTGAAACAAAATTGCTTTGTATTTGGCGCGAAAACTCTTTTTATTTCGTCTCTAAGTTCAAGGCAATGTATGTAGCAAGTCTTGACGTTATATTTCCTGGTTAACAGCGCATTAAACTTAAAATATTTTAATATGATTTTACACTAGCTTTTCTTCGCGGTTTCACTTGCGTAGTTCCCGTTCTCGTTGGAATACAGGGATAAAATGTAGCCCATGTTACTCGCTGATAATGAAGCTTTCCATTGGTGAAAGAATTTTTAAAATCGATTTAGTGGTTTAGGCGTGAAAGCTAACGAACAAACAAACTCACATTCGCTTTTATAATATTAGTAAGGTAGTATACAATTAAATATTTAATATTTACATAGGGAACATAACTAAATATATAGATTATACTATTGTAGTATAAACATCTTAGCGCTCAGTATTGGCTGAGATTTCGAGCGTATGACGAGTAAGCGTAAGATTTCGAGCGTCAGATGAAGTCAGCGTAAGGTTTTTTATTAACATCAATTCTCATGACTGCCTTGGCACTTTCATTTTTAATAATGGTTACGATACGCTCCCGGTCCCGGCTCCCGTTGAACAGCAACTAGATCGTTGTGTTAGTAGACTTGGACAAAATGTAATCAGATTGATGGTTACGAGTTATGTCATTGAGCTCTCTAATACTACTTTGTATGTGTGTACTATGTATATTGTTGCAATATATGTATCATGATAACAAATGAAAAAATGATTTTAATTTTTACTATATATTTATTTTTCGATATTTTGTGATTATTTTTCTTTTTTTTAATTAAATGTTTTCACAAAAAACATTGTGCTCATAATTCATCTCGTGCTTGACGGTGAAGGTAAACATCGTGAGGAAACCTGCATGTGTCAAATTTCATTGGAGTTCTGGCACATGTGTATTTCACCAACCCGCATTGGAGCAGCATGGTGGAATAAGCTCCAAACCTTTTCCTCAAAAAGAGTCCTTAGCCCAGCAGTGGGACATTCACAGGCTGTTTCTGACTTAATTAAATGTTTTATATAATAGGCCCCCTTAAAATAACAGCCCAAGCACTATCACCTCCATTAGATTTAATAAGCGAAGCATATATTTACATGACAATAGTATATAATACAAGTAACGCAACACTAGTATAGTAAATAATTTCTTCTTTCTCGTTGAATCGGGTCGAGGTGAATGTAACCTCGGACTCGAGGTCGAGTCCTTCAGAAGTAGCATTCTGGCGAGGTCACGGGGTCACCGTCTGATTTTCAGTAGCCGGCTTAAAGCTGGTCTTATGGAGTATGTTTTATTATCTTTTATATGAGATATGATTGTAGTATTGGTGTATTTTATCAGAGACTACTATCTACTCATGGCTTTGTCCGAATGAACTGGGTTTTTGTGTTACCCCTGACAACTTGGGTGTAAAAATTAATAATGATCGGTTGAGTAGTTAAGGAGTGACAGTGTAACAAACAAATAAATAAACATTCGCATTTATAATGTAAGTGAGGATATAGAGATGTGATGATTCATTAGATAGATACGGGAATCTTAAGTGAAGGAGATGGGTTCATATCCTTGCATCAGTAAGTGTGTGTATTTAATTTATTTTTATAATTCACTAGTTTGACTGACATTGATCATTTCTTACAGAATAGCCGTACTGTGTTTAACTAAGCCTCTAAGTGACGTTTAATAAGTAAAGCCCATAGTTTTTAATTAATTTACTCATTATATATTTTTTTATTATTAATTCTATCAGTACTGACGTCACTTTAATCGATTTATTTTATTTATAACAACAATATATTATGATTTACCTTTATTTTTGACCCCCAAAAACTTGTCAGCTTGGGTGCTAGTGGTTGTCTGGCTTGTCAGCTTGGGGTGGGTGTCTATATTTAAATATATACAAACTAACGTATATAAAATAAAAGAGACAGTAAATGCTTCTTAATTTAATAATTAGCTTAATGTCAGGTCCATAAGATCATAAGACTGGTCATTTCCAGATGATTTGGAGTGAAATACCCATTTAAACCGTAATACTAGCTCCGTAACTACGCTCCATCCGTTTATAATGTTATTAGTGTAACTTCGCGGAATAGCCGCGATTGTTTATTTTTAATAATTCAGCTCATTGACTGCCTTGTTGGTCTAGTGGCTAGATGTAAAGTCGCAGACCCGAAGGGTCCTGGGTTCATATCTCAGGTAAGGCCAGTAGAAAGTTATTGAGATTTCTGTTAAAAAAATTCAATAGCAGCGCTGTCAATTATCATCGTCTGGAAGGTGGAAAAAAAAGCACGTAAAGCCGTTGGTCCTGCGCCTGAATTATTTCCGGTCGTGACGGATTGCCGTCCCATCGGATTATGAGAGTTAAGGAAAAGAGAGTGCACCTGTGTTTGCGCACACACTTATATGCGCGCTTTATTATGCTGCGCATATGTCCTGCGCAGTTGGCTAATCTCTATTGAGATTGGCTACCGTGGCCGAAATCGGCTATTATTATTAATATTATTAATAATAATTCAGCTCATGGTTGCTGAACCCTGAACAAGTATAGAAGATATATTTATTTTTCATATAAAATAGACCATCTCGTAAGTCCTAGGTAAGCCCACTTTCCAAAATATCTCCCATTTGCCATTCAGTCTAGGCTGGCTTACTAGCCAACTGGGCCGGACGTGCCCATCTGGGTAGGTAGCGCTTACTCATCACATTTTACTCGGTGGCAGAGCTTTGTGCAAGCTCGTCTGGGTAGGTACCACCCACTCATCAGATATTCTACTGCAAAACAACAGCACTTTGTATTGTTGTGTTCCGGTTTGAAGGGTGAGTGAGCCAGTGTAATTACAGGCACAAGGGACATAACATCTTAGTTCCCAAGGTTGGTGCATTGGCGCATTGGCGATGTAAGCGATGGTTAACAGTTTTTACAATACTACTTACCATCAGGTGGCCCAAATGCTCGTCCGCCTACCTATACAATAAAATAAAAAAAACATATTCTACCGCAAAGCAGCTTTATTTAATTGTTTTCCGGTATCAATGATGAGTTATCCATTGTAACTGTTTATTTAATATATGTAATAAATGTTAATCTTATGTATTGTTTTCTTTTCAGGTAGCAATAAAAATAATAGACAAATCGCGATTGGACGAAGACAACTTGAAGAAGACATTTCGGGAGATAGCAATCATGAAGAGATTACAGCATCCTCACATCGTCAGACTTTATCAGGTATGGTGTGAAAATGAATTCGGTGATCTTTAGGCGAATTCTACTAACATTGTCGGAATCGAATCGAAACATAATCGTTGACGTTCAGCTTTTTCCCTATTCTACATACAACGACCCAGTTGCGATTCGATTCGACCGTGATGGAACGTCAAAAGTTAACAATTTTCGGCTTTTGTATATATGGTAACATCATACCGATTCGCTTTAATGAGGAATAGTCGAAGCTGGATCAGAATCGAATCGAGAACCTTAATAAACGTTTTACATTAGTGGAATTGGCCTTCAGTATTGTCGACTTACGGTGATATACAATTTTGATGCGTGTATTCTTAATGTTATGATTATAATGGTCAATTTCGCATGTCACTTTTTGATATTTCACGACCGTTTTCTGCGGTGTTTTTCGAGTTTGTTCTTTCAGAAAAGTACCACTGGTGCTAAATGGGCCGATTAAGTAGCGGTATGAAAGTCGCTGGTTCGATCCCTCGCACAAACACTAGCTACCAAATAATTCTCGCGGTCATGATTTATACAATATTATATACAGTGGTGGTCATATAATTAGAAACACTTCTTATGAATACAGAAAGTATAACTTCAACAATCAACTGTTCGTAAAAAATATACACATTCAATAATTGATAATCATGCAATAATATAGCCACTCAAATAAAAAACTCATTAAATGCATAAAATATAAAACATTTTTAATTACAAAATGAGTCTTACACATGTAGGAGTTTATTTTCTGTTACTGGCCGCTTGGACGCCTAATTAGAAACATTTTAAAAAAGCATCCATAGCTCGTTCTTTAATTGAAATTGGAGAATAACATTTCTTTTTCTATTATTTTGGCAATTCAAAATTTAATCTTAATTTTATTTTCTTCAAGATGGGCAAAAATAAAAGTAGTGACGCGTCAATTAAGCAAATCATTGTTAATTCTGAGCATATTAATTGTTCTCTTAAGAAAGTATTTAATGCAATTGATCATTATAAAACACATGGAACACATGTTGAAAATGTTCTTAGAATGGCTCGGCCAAGAAAATCATCTCCCAGAGAAGATACGCTAATCGTTCGTGTTGCTAAAAAAGACCCAAGTAAAGGCTACAACCAGATTAAAAATAAAGTTTTTTCGCCTGATCACCCGAGAAACATCTCGTCAAGACTGATACGCCTACGATAAGATTAGTGGAAGCTAAATTGTTTGGAAGAATCTTTCGAAAGGTACCGCTTCTTACCAAGCAACACCGATAGAAGCGATTATTATTCGGTAAAAAATATGTTAATTGGACGGTACGAGAATGGAAAAAAGTGTTATTTTCAGATGAAACAAAAATAAATATGGTAAATTCCGATGGAAAGCGCTATGTTAGACGCTCTGTAAACAATGCTTTTAATTATAAATACACAAGGAGTATAGTCAAGCACGGTGGCGGTACAATGGATCAATGGCAATTCAAAAATATCTTAGAGCACACAATGATTCACACTACTCGGACGATCATTTGCCTATAACCTGGATCTTTCAGCATGACAATGACCCTAAACACACGGCCAATAGCGTCAAATGTTTCCTTAGCGAACAGCCTATATCCGTTTTAGACTGGCCAGCAAATAGTCCGGATTTAAACCCGATAGAAAATCTCTGGTATATTGTTAAAAAGAAAGTCTCAAACAAGCGTAACACCAGTCAAAACGAACTATATGAAGCATTTGTTAAAGCATGGAATTCAATCCCCCTAGAAAAATCTATGAAAGTGATTGAATCAATGCCACGTCGTTGCAGTGCTGTTATTGAAAATAAGGGATACGCCACTAAATATTAATTATAACTATTGGTAGGCTGTGGATATTAGCTGTTTCGTAAATAACAATACTAATTACTAATACTTACAATAATATTGTTTTTTAAATTTTTTGTTGCTGTTTCTAATTAGTTGACCATTATTGTTCATGCCTTAAAACTGATTTAAATATTTGTCCGTAATGTAATATTGAAACTGCACTTGTGTAATGGGATTTATATTGTTTTTCTAATAAATGATAAATCGTTGAACATATTGTTGTCCTATTTATTGTTTAATTTCAAAATAAAAACGATTGCGGTGAAGTATCTTACATAATGTCAAGGATCGTTGGTAGTGTTTCCAATTATACGACCACCACTGTATATATAATAAAAAAATTGTGCGGTCAGGAACGAAGTTCTGTGCGATATTTATTCGACTCAAACCGTGTTTTAAAATGTAGATTTTTATTGATTATATTACTGTATGTTTGTCACACCAAAAAGCACCACAACCTCCTTCATATCGACCATCTAAATTCGTACGCCCAACGCATCGCATTTTGCATCATTTGGTAGGCACGGTATGAACGTTATTTCGTTACACGACGAAAGCCGCGTAAAAGAACTTCGTTCCAATTATATAAAATTGAAGAAAAGGAGTAACTATAAGTTTCATGTTGGTTCCTAGCGATTCTAGATATCAAAGATTAATTGGTTTCTAGTATTACGATGCAAAAGTTCTTTTAAGAACTAATTAGAATGTATTATGTTCAAATAAAATATGTAATTGAAACGTAAGTATGAAAAAAAAAAATGTTGTCCACGTATTAAAGTAGAGCCAAAAGAAAAGCTGACTTTAGTGAAGCCTTTGCTTGATTTGTTTGTGTGGGAAACATTTGCAACAGATTTTGAAGGCGCAC
This sequence comes from Nymphalis polychloros, assembly GCA_905220585.2. Lineage (NCBI taxonomy): Eukaryota > Metazoa > Arthropoda > Insecta > Lepidoptera > Nymphalidae > Nymphalis > Nymphalis polychloros. The sequence goes on from HG992270.1 coordinate 5,706,202, forward strand.
CTGATTGTGCTGAAATTTAGCACATTGGTGCCATTGGTGGATCGTATTCATCATTCGGTGATGGTCTGGTATGGTTTTTAAATAATAACTGCTTGGTTAAGTTGGTGATAGGACTTTGTTCAGCCAGTCTGGGTAGGTACCAAACATTATTTTTTCTACCGCCAAAGCTATATCTAGTAGATTTGTGTTCTGGTTTGAAGGGTGAGTTTGGCTTTTGAATTACAGTTTCCAATGGCGGTCTTGACCACTTACCATTCGGAAGGTCGGAAAATTTTATATAAAAGTATAATACACAGGCAACTATTTTAAATAACACATGTTATATAATTGGTTCCCAGTAAACAAAGCTGACGCAATCCTTGGAGAACAGCCCGTCTTCCGTCTCGTCGTCCTCTGATATCCTCTCCATAGACGTCTCGCACCTCGTTCATACAAAGATCAACTTGACAAAACAGTATGACATGATTTGCAATATCGTCTAATGATAATGAAATAAACTGGTTTTCAGGTGATGGAGAGCAGTCACACGCTATACCTAGTCACGGAGTACGCGCCTAACGGTGAAATTTTTGGTAAGTACCCTTAGATAAAGATACGTCGACTCGGTAATGAATTTTGCCCAAGTATAGACAACTCCTCTGGACGTTCCATGTGCTAGATTAATTTTTTATAATTCATTTCTTGCTTAACGATGAAGGAAAACATCGTGAGGAAACCTGCATGTGTCTAATTTCACTGAAATTCTGCCACATGTGTATTCCACCAACCCGCATTGAAGCAGCGTGGTGGAATAAGCTCCTCGAAAAATGAGAAGAGGCCTTAACCTATTCACAGGCTATTGTACTGTACTGTAAATATTAGGTCGTCTATCTTTTACGTAGAATTTAAGTTACAATTTTAATTAGAAATGAACTAAGCCTTATGTATCTTTATATCTGATGAAGATTTATTGAAACTCATATTAAAACACACTTCACTTGTCGACAGATCACTTAGTTTCAAAAGGTCGTATGCCAGAATCGGAAGCAGCGAGGGCGTTTGCGCAGATGGTGGCGGCTGTCGGTTACTGTCACGCAAATGGTGTCGTGCACAGAGACTTGAAGGCGGAGAATTTGTTGCTGGATAAAGATATGAATATAAAGGTCAGTGCTTGCTGTGTTGTAATCTATTTGCATTGCTCAAAAACGATATGTCCAATTTCATTTTGGATTTTAGTTAAGCCTCTGATTTTGTGATACAAACTATTATTTGTTAAATTTTAAATTGTCAATGAATTATTTACGAATTTTAAATTATTTTATTTGTATATTAATATTGTTAAATGGTAATATAATGTGAATTTTAATATGATATTAATTACACAATTTTTTGTTTGGGGTTTCACAAGGCTTGTTGCTAGGACCATAATTGTTGAACACTTTTATAAATGACTTACTGCCAGAGAATTAAAGTTACTGCTGAAATAATTTCATACTTATTAATACTTTTAATTGCTTTCTTCAATGTTGTTATATAAAATTAAACAGGTGTTACAAATCATCCAAAGCGATATCCAGTATATACAATTGAATGAATGTAATGCTGTTAAGTGTCGATTCTTTTCAGTACAAATCGCAACCATCGTGACTACATTACATTTAATTGGCTTATACAATACAATCAATAAAGTTTATGTGTCTTGAATTATTTTTTGTCTTGAATATTATACAAAGATATAAATATACGGCCATTTCTGGCTATATTATTAAAATTATAATATGAAGTACAATTATAGTGAATTAATAAATGCTAGGCCATCTCTCTCTTCTGCAGAGAATTGGAGACAACACCATCGCGCTGCTCTTGTTGAAAATGTATTTATTGAAATAGTTTCATATTAAAATTAACAATTAGAACAAATAATCTTACAAAGTGATAAATCTTCAAAAGTGTAATGAGCGTTTACCGTCAATATATATCAAATGAACCACAAAGCGAATTGAAACATAAAGAAATAACAATATTGATAATATATCTATATTTTAGAGCTGAGATGGCCCGGTGGTTAGAAAGCGTATATATTAATCGATGATCGTGAGTTCAAACCCGGACAAGCACTCGGGAAGTTTCATGTGCTCAATTTGTGTTTATAATTCATCTCGCGCTTGGCGGTGAAGGAAAACATCGTGAGGAAACCTGCATGTGTCTTATTTCACTGGAATTCTGCCACATGTGTATTCGACCAACTCGCATTGGAGTAGCGTGGTGGAATAAGCTCCAAACGTTCGCCTCAACAAAGAAGAGGACGCCTTAGGCCAGCAGTGGGACATTCACAGGCTGTTACCTTACGTTACTTTTATATATACTTTAATACTAAAATTTGATTTATATTTTTCAGTTAGCGGACTTCGGTTTTAGTAATGAATACACAGCCGGCGCCGCGCTGTCCACGTGGTGCGGGAGTCCGCCGTACGCGGCTCCGGAGTTGTTTGAGGGACGACACTACGATGGACCGAAGGCTGATATATGGGTGAATATTATAAAGAGAGATTTTTTTCAATCATTTGGCCCAAACGACCTTGACAGCGCCACCTGACTGGGGAGTCTTAGATACCCAGTCTGATGTCAGCTATTTTAATTTCATGTTTATTATTAATTTTTATTTTTTATTTCCAGTCCCTCGGTGTTGTCCTCTACGTGCTGGTTTGCGGTGCTCTGCCCTTCGATGGCAGTACTCTCAGCGAGTTGAGGAGTGTGGTGCTCAGCGGCAAGTTCAGGATACCATATTTTATGTCACAAGGTATGCATATAAACAGCCGTATATTTATTAATAGTTCTGAATTGTTGAATGGCGTTTTTCTTCAAAAATGTTAATTTGCATACATCGCCTCAAGGGTTAAAAAGCCGAGATGGCCCAGTGGTGAGAACGCGTGACTCTTAACCGACGATCGTGGGTTCAAACCCGGGGGAGCACCACTGAATTTTCATGTGCTTAATTTGTGTTTATAATTCATCTCGTGCTCGACGGTGAAGGAAAACATCGCGCGGAAACCTGCATGTAACAAATTTCACTGAAATTCTGTCACATGTGTGTTCCACCAACCCGCATTGGAGCGGCTTGGTGGAATAACTTCAAAACCTTCTGCTCAAAAGAGAAGAAGAGGCCTTAGCCCAGCAGTGGGACAGTCACAGGCTGTTACTGTACTGTTTAAGGGTTAAATAATCACAACTACTTCTATAAATATAATCTTTATGTGTAACGGGAAACTATATGCAAATGAAACCATGGCCGAAAAAGTACATTACCACGCACACATAGATAGTAAATATATCGTACAATAAAAATTGCAAAAATGAATTTATACTGTTGCATACGTTCAGTTATTGACGAAAAAACAGCTCTTACTCCATTCTCTAGCTTTAATTTCCAGTCACAATTGCCGTCTCTATTCGCGTCTACTCTTACAATTTTCTACATTTTTTGTCTTAACGTCATTTCATGGATTCATTTCGAAAACAGAATGGTACTCTTACGATGATAAAAACTCTTTAGTAAATTTACAAACCGTTATTATTGAATTATTGAACAATTCCAATTACATAATAAATATTCATGAAACTTATTATTCAAATATACATATTCTACAATGAATAAAATAAATATTAAGAAGTCAACCGTCGTTTGATATTGATATTTGTACCTTATTGGATAACAATTAATAAATTAATCTAACACGGTAATTTTTAATCTCTCTGAACTTGGGAGTATTTATATTCTCTTTTTTTTTTTTTTTTTTCTTATAGCCTTGGTAGGCGGACGTGCATATGGGCCATCTGATTTTATGTACATTAAATAATGCAAGATGAATTTTAAGTACCGTTTGTCAACTTCCACCATAATGGACCACAGAGAAAGATAAATACTCATCAAGACATTTGACATTTTTTATGGCAAAATCATAATCTATACTTGTTGACAGCAATCGTATTAAAGGATTTTATGAAAATGTCTACGTCTATTCTGTTGTAATGCCGAGTTTTTTTAAGTTTTTGATTTATAGCAATTTAATTTCCCAACATTCACGAATATAAAACACCACAATTCATTGGTGTGAATTGAATTCCATACAATTATTATTCCATATAATTTACTCGGTGGTAGAGCTTTGTGCAAGCTCGTCTGGGTAGGTACCACCCACTCATCAGATATTCTACCGCGAAACCGCAGTACTTTGTACTGTTGTGTTCCGGTTTGAAGGGTGAGTGAGCCAGTGTAATTACAGCCACAAGGGACATAACATCTTAGTTCCCAAGGTTGGTTAGCGCATTGGCGATGTAAGCGATGGTTAACATTTCTTACAATGCCATTGTCTAGGGGCATTGGTGACCACTTACCATAAGGTGGTCCACATGCTCGTTCGCCTTATAATCTATACAATAAAAATAAAAAAGTACATATGTAACCCGCCATACAGAAATTGGCCATGTCCTTTCAATGGTGGCTTCAGTAGTTTGGGCTGTGCGTTGATAAGTCAGTCAGTCAGATAGTATCATAGTAAGTTTGTAAAGAGGAATTAAATAAATCACATAAATTCCAATTCACCACATTTCAATAATATAATTAAAAATAATATGATCTTAGAGAATTTTGTACATATTTTGTATTTTCGTGTATAGTTTATTGGAGATGCCTGTCCCCTCAGAGTGCGAGCAGCTGATCCGGCACATGCTGGTGGTGGAGCCCGAGCGGCGCCTGTCGCTGCGGGGCGTGGCGCGCCACCGCTGGCTGCAGGCGCACCAGCCGGGCCCCGGGCCCGGCAGCTACGGTACGAGCTTTCGCGGTGCCACGGCCACAGAACGGTGCCTCTACGACAGATACTGAGATAACACCGTTGACCTTGAAAAGTTTTCACGCCCTCTATCAAAGCGGTCACCGGGGCTACGGTGTTCTCGAAAAAATGTTATAGCTAAAAATATTATTTATACAATGTTTAAAATACTAAAACGTATTGCTTTCGCGCCAAAAGTTTAAAATATCGGCTGAGTTGCACCGGTCTTAGCATATACGGTCCTCGGCTAGATGCGACCGGTTTGATTTTCGCACACGAGCAATAGCTAAACATACAGGGTGTAACAAAAACCCTGTCCGACGCATACTGCATAAATAGAACCGACACACGATACATAATAACCACCTCGCGGGTCGGACACGGTTTTCGCTACAGCCCGTATACAGTCGCGGTCACTAGTCAGCGCCGCCGGTGTAACGTGGTCGGTCCGCAGACGCGTCGGGCGGCGCGTGCGCGTGCCACGGAGCGCGCGCGCCGGGCGACGCGGCGCTGCACGACGCCGTGCTGGCGCGCATGCTGGCGCTGCCCGGCCTGGCGCTGCAGCACGTGCAGCAGGTGAGCGCCCGCCACCGCCGCCACTACACCCGCCAGTGGGATCGTTAAATGTTATCCAAAATCTCACTCCAACGACGACGCTGCGTGCGCTTAATCCGCGATTTTTTTTTTATCGACGCCGCAGTTAAGACGAAGCCTAATTTGAGATTTCGAAATAGTGCTTATTAAGAAATGAAGATTCCAGTCGCTTGTTTATAGCTTTAACTTTATTATTTGATAAAATTCATTTCGAAATTCTCGATGATGACGTTTTTAGTGATTTTCTGATATTTTTTTATACTTATCGATAAAGATTATCTTGAATTCGAATGTTTCAGCTGCAAGCTACATTCATTGGCTAACCGCGTGATTTATTTCAAGGTTGTGGAGCATCGTTTTCTATGTAATTCTTACCAAATCCCGACCTTCGATTAACCAAGATAGCTCTTAAAATGTATATTGTACTTGGTTTTGATGAAGAGTTAGTTTGATGAAAATTTTTTTTTTTTTTTCTTTTGGCAAACATGACAGATTATAATTTATATATGTCACCGTAAAATTGTTAGTACCGTTAGGTTATAATCTATCTCGCGAGATTGTGAACCGTAACATACTGCTTACAATTTAACGCATTATTATTCGGTAGATTGTATCGAAACTATTAAATCACAATCTTACAATTGTCAAATTGTCAACTGTCCGAAGGCTGTCCCTGATTGGTCGGCCTTACAGTAGACCGTTCTGTGTCCATAGAGTTAGGAATGTAACACAGGCGTCAGTCAAATAAAATTAAGTATTTATTAATAATTCTAAAGCTGCGAGTTATTTTCAACACGAAATCAATTTACAATCACCAAAACACTGTTTGTTTACATTCGACAAAAACGAATTAACAAACAAATATGGCGGCGCGGGGCATATGCCGTTCAACCAATCAGCGCGCGAGGTGCGTTCCGTTTCACAATTTGACGGTTTCACTTCCATAGATTATAATCTACCGAAAAATAATGCGTTAAATTGTAAGCAGTATGTTACGGTTCACAATCTTTCGACAGTTCACAATCTCGCGAGATAGATTATAATCTAACGGTATTTACAATTTTACGGTGACATTTATAAATAATTAAATACAATGACTAACCGCCTTATTCATAAACTTTATTTAACTGGTGATTAGTTAAACAAAAGTTTGTCTTCTTCTTTCGTATGTCAAATCAATAATGACAGAAAGAGACAAACCAGTGTTTAGCTAAACAGTAACTAAGCAACGTTTATGAATAAGGCCGTATGTGTTTGAACAAGACTATAACCCTAAGCGTGTAATGCATGATAATTTAACAATAATAACAAAAGAAGTTAACATTACCAAATCGATGTGTCAAATTAACCGAAGTGTAAAAGTGTTCTTTTCGCAAATTTCAATGCAAAAATGCCTTCAATCAATCTTTCAATCAATCAATCAATTATCCAATGGAGAGACTGGCTAATTATATTATATAGACACATTGTTATGATAGCATAATAATTTTGGGATAAAATATACAGCTGATCGTTTCAATTCTCAAACATTTTGATAATATACTCTATATAAAGAGCACTAGCTGTGCCCGCGGTTTCACCCGCGTATAATTAATAAAAATATAATAAATAAAAATCAGCCTAGAACCTTCCTCGATAAAAGGACTATACAACACAAAAATAATTTATAAATTCGAACCAGTAGTTCCTGAGATTAGCCGGATCAAACAAACAAACTCTCCAGCTCTATATATTAGTATTTGTATGTTTTATGATTTCAGTCGGTGCAAGAGGAACGTTTCGATCACATATCAGCCATATATCATTTACTAATGGACAAATTGCAGCAGAAAGACGGCTCCACGGACATGGACAGAGGTATGTAAAGATATTAAAAAAAAAAAAAAAAATTTATCAAAGAAGAGCATACATACGTAATGTGCGATATTGGAATGGGACGGTACTTTGTCAAAGTATATCGAAAATGACAGTTCTAATCAAGGAGCGTCAGCAAGAAAATTGTGAAAATTAATTATTAAAGTCTATGGCGAAAGTTTTCCCCGGTGTAGTATCGGAGGATCAAATGGTAAATTAGTGTTTTCCACTGTTCATATAATTAAATTTATTTGATTGGTAACAGCCTGTGAATGTCCCACTGCTGGGCTAAGGCTCTCCTTTTTGAGGAGAAAGTTTGGAGTTTATTCCACCACACTGCTCAAATTCGGATTGGTCGAATTCACATGTGGTAGAATTTCAGTGAAATTAGACACATGCAGGTTTTATCACGATGTTTTCCTTCACCGTCGAGCACAATATGAATTATAAATACAAAATAACCACATGAAATTTCAGCGGTGCTCTCCCGGGTTTGAACCCGGTCATCGGTTAAGATTCACGCGTACGATAATTCTTCCACAGTACATATAATTTAGCGAATATTTGGATGTTATATATTCAATAAGCGCCATCTATTGTTACCGAATTGTAACACATGTCATTGTACTAAAGTAAATAATGACACTTAATATATTCAGGGCCGGAGTATCCATAAGGCGGATTAGGCAACTGCCTAGGGGCCCCGCATTGAATAGGGGCCCCTACCACCCAGAAAAAAAAATGTTTCATCGAACGAATTCTCTTTTTTTTTCGACGCATGTTGTCAGTTGATGAAATACTTCATACATATACAGAATTTTTAATATAAAAAATGTATTTTAAAAAGTAAGAGTAAGGTAAAGGCTAGGGGCGCCGAAAATTGCATTTCATAGCCTGATAGGGTTAACCCGGCCTTGTATATATTGTTTAAATGGTATTTCAGATTCACTGGACTCCACGACAGGCCTGCCGTTAGATCTCACTAGTTGTAAGGTAAATACATATTTAACTAAAGTAACAGCCTGTGAATGTCCCACTGCTGGGCTAAGGCCTCTTCTCCTCTTTTGGGGAGGTTTTGGAGCTTATTCCACCACGCTGCTCCAATGCGGATTGGTGGAATACACATGTGACAGAATTTCAGTGAAATTTGACACATGCAGGTTTCCTCACGATGTTTTCCTTCACAGTGGTGCTTGCCCGGGTTTGAACCCACGATCATCGGTTAAGATTCACGCGTTCTTACCACTGGGCCATCTCGGCTTTTTTTTTATTTGTATTTAACTAATATATATAAGTATAATTCTTATTATGTACTGTAGGCAGGGGTAAGGTAGCTGGTTGTTAGTGGGTATTCCGGCGCCTTTAGTGCCGGCGAGCCCCACATACCCCCCCACTTCAAGTGGGGGAAACGCAAAAGCGTTTTTCCAGCGACAAAAAAAAAAAAGGGTTAAGGTAGAAAAAAATACCTCTACTTTTGGGAATTCAAGCCTCTTATCATCAAAAATGAGTTAATTTATAATTTTAAAAAAAATATTCAAGATTTTTTTGTTACTTTTAATTGATGTATCTGAAAGTGCTATGTACACTTGTAATTGACATGCACGTGTTTTTGTCGTACTGTCGTGACATTTGTAGGTCTATATTTCATTCGTGAACGAAAGGACGACGCGACGCGTCGATCTTTGCGATGCGCGTAGATTTATAAACGTTCAAGCGGGAAATTAAATCAATACTTATTTCTGTATGAAAATAAAATCTAACAAATTATCAAAAGTCGTAGAACGAAAGTTGTTGCTTATGGTGTTAGCTATCTAGTCCTGCGAGGTTGCTGGTGTGTTACAAATAACCCTGTACAATAGTATCGTCTTAAATAATTTCAGAGCGGTGAAGAGGAACAAATGGAGGCCGAGGATAGCAGTTCCGGTTCGGATGGCTTGCAGGCGCCTGGGTATCTTACTGCTGGACAGGGAGATAGTTTCGAAAAGGTACATTACGATTGTATTATACAAATTCTGGTATTTATATTATATCGGCGGTAGAGCTTTGTGCAAGCTCGTCTGGGTAGGTACCACCCACTCATCAGATATTCTACCGCAAAGCAGCAGTACTTTGTATTGTTGTGTTTCGGTTTGAAGAGTGAGTGAGCCAGTGTAATTACAGGCACAAGGGACACAACATCTTAGTTCCCAAGGTTTTGGTGGCGCATTGGCGATGTAAGCGATGGTTAACATTTCTTACAATGCTAATGTTTATGGGCGTTGGTGACCACTTACCATCAGGTGGCCCATTTGCTTGTCCGCCTACTTATACAATAAAACGCACTGTTTAACAGCGAGTCATAACTAAGTATATAATATAAGTACATTCTCCATGAAATCATACATAATTATGTGACAATTTTCGATTTTTTATATAAGATTTTGTTCTACACAATTGTCTTCCATGAAAAAATGCAATTTTTCATAAAAATAAATATTAATACATGAATTAATCATCAAATTAACGCATAAATTGTTGTAAATATTTTCGTAGTCGTAAAATCTTTGCTATCATATCTTGCAACGCGCATTTGTTTTATATATACCATATGAATTTACATGAGAGTATTTTTTTTTTTGTTAATAATTAATTTATATCATAAACAATTTATAGTGAATTGTAGTAGTATCTGTTCAATGTAAACTAAAAAACAAAATATAAAATTGACAAACACATTACTAAATATAATTTATATAATAAGGAAGGGATGGGGGGGGGGGTGAAATATAAGGAAGGTCAATGTCATATTAAACGTTTTAGTGATAGCTCAGTCTAAACGTATCGCAATTTACGGCCTTATTTATAAACGTTGCTTAGTCACTGGTTAGCTAAACACCGATTTGTCTCTTTCTGTCATCATTGATTTGACATACGAAAGAAGAAGACAAAACGTCGTTCATCTAATCACCGGTTAAATAAAGTATATGAACGAGGCGGTCAGTCGATACGTGTGTACCGAGTCATTTCAATATGTCAAAACGCAGCGACGACGATGAAGTATAAGTGTGTAACCCGCGCGTCCGCCCGCAGTTCGGGTCGGGCTCGCACGACGGCGCGGGCGACGCGGCGCGGCCCGAGCGCGCGCGCGCACACGACGCGCCCGCCGCGCGCCGCCACACCGTGGGGCCCGGCGACTGCCGCCAGGCGAGTGGCACCACTAGCAGCATCAGGAGAGATCAGCCAACCGCGCAGGAGATATTACAGTGCACGAGTGTGTGCGCAGACGCAGGTGCACTCTAGCTCTCGTAACCCGATGGGACGGCATCCGACACGACCGGAAAGAGCTCAGGCGCAGGACCGACGACTTGAATTGAAAACAGGACCGCCGGGTCTGCGGCCTTATATCTAGCCACTAGACCAACGAGGTAGTCAATCCCAAACTGAGCAGAGCTCGTACTATGGAAACCGGACAACTGATATACTACATATACTACTTTTCTTTTGTAAATGCATACTAGACATGTTCGTGTACACGAGTGTCTGTCCCGGGTGGGAATCGAACCCCCGACCTGCGGCGTGATAGGCAAGTATCTACCGACCACACCGACCGGCTCAGTTAACAACAAGATTAGATAAGCGAACAGCAGTACTCGGTGTCGTTTTGTTCCGGTTTGAAGGGTGAGTGAGCGTAACGAGGGACTCGTTAGTTTCCAAGATTGGTAGATAGCGATAGTAAACGATGGTTAATATTTGTTATAATGCCATTGTCTATGACGGTGACCACTCACCATCAGATGGCCCATTTGCTAATCTTAGTTTTTTATGTTAAAAAATTAACAGACTTTAAAAATTAATGAAAAGTAACTAAGTAGATTTCAAAATCTTTATAATTATGTTGACATAATCAATACTAAAAAAAATATTGTGACATACGATGAACGCCATCTAGCGGTGTTAACTTGTAACATTAAAAAAGTAATTCAAAAATATATATAATAATCTAGTTCAGAATTAGTTGAATTATTTCAACACCATTTGTATCTCCCGTATGGTCTAGTGGCTAGGATACCTGGCTTTCACCCAGGAGGCTCGGGTTCGATTCCCGGTACGGGAAGTGATATTTTTTCAAATATATTTTTTATTTTATATATTTAACTAATTTTAATATATTTTTTTTACTGTTAATTAATTTAATTTTTTTTTTTTTGTTTAAATTTCAGGCAGGCGAATTGTCCGGACGTAATGTACCGCACTGCGCCTCGGCACACTTCAGCGTATGTATTATCAACAATTAAATATCTTAATTATTTATATTTATATAATTAATCAAAAATTCCATTACATAAAGGATCTTCTGCCGCCATTTTTTAAACGCACACGAAAATATATTAGAAGGCTTGCAGTTAATTACTTATTTTAACAATTTGATCAAAAATAAAACCGTTCTATGATTAATCTTTACTAATATAATATTTAATCTGAGAGTTTTTTTGTAATGCCTAACTGAGAAATCTACTGAACCACTATACATATAACTTAATACACCAGAACACGCAGCGCCTTTTGGATAAGGTCTTAGTACATTAGACGATTTAGGGGAGAGGGGGGACGACCATGTCTTGATAGTTCTCACAAATATATACAAAAAGTCACCTGGTCGTTTGCAGGCGGAAGCTCATCTTCACGAGAGAAACGACACTCGTATATTAATTTTTTCCCTTTAGATTCTTACGTTATAAATATGAAATGGGGGGGGAGGGTCGGCCTATTCTTGTTTTTTCTTATTTAGGAAGGGGAGGGGGTCAAAAACTAGAATAAATCGTCTTACGTAATAAATGAATGGCCCGTTAGGAGCCGCGCTTCGAGTTTCATCCGCTTTAAATTAAGACTATTGACGTCACAAGCGCGAGATTGACGTTTTACTATGAAAAATCTTATATATGTATAAAAATTTAAGATGAAAATTTATATTATATAACTAAAAATATTTATAAATATAATAAATAATAATAATCCATTCTGTAAATGAAACGCGTTATTCAGCTTCGAAGTTGTATCCCGTATGGTCTAGTGGCTAGGATACCTGGCTTTCACCCAGGAGGCTCGGGTTCGATTCCCGGTACGGGAAAGTGTTTTTTTTTTTAATTAATTATTTATCGTTTATTGTTATATTATCTTTTTATTCAATATGATTATTATAACGTTAATGTAATGATATTGTAAATTTTATTTAATAATTTAATTTCATTTTGTTAAACACAAGTTAACCAAATTTATTTCGCGTTGTCCAAATGACTCTAGTTGTCAACCATTAACACCACCAGCAAACTTAGTGCGCTGGGAAAATAACAAAAAAAAAGCATTTTTGTATAATTATGATTGAATAACTAAAATGTTGTGTGATGTCTTAATCGGAATATTAGTAACTCTTTCAAACGTCATAAGATAATGACGTCACGCTTTCAGAAGTTAGTGAGTTGTATGTTAATATGTTATAATAATTTTCTGTTAATATTTCCCAATGCTCTCAATCCGCAGTGCGGGGCGGCCCCGGCGGCGCTGGCGCAGGCCGAGGTGTCGCTGCTGCCCAACACCAACTTGGCGGCCAAGCTGCCCGCCGTGCAGCACCACCCGCCCCGGTACTGCAGCGTCAAGGACCACCACCTGCTCAAGCCGCCCGTCGCGATGCAGACACAAGGTACGCGAGAACTGCACAACTTGTAATGTACCCGATGATCTCTTGCACGTATTGATGGAATGTGCTCAGAACGAATCAGTTTGAACTAAACTTAATTTAGATTTAAAGTCTGTTGGACAGTGCAATGTGATTCGGGCAGATCCAATGTCGAATCTCGCAAATATGTCGTCCAAATTAAGTCATAGACCTGTTATTAATTAAGTTAAAACTAACTTTAATATATATTATTTTTGTATCCTCATAATGAATCCTCGACCAGGGCGACATGTTCGCGTATGCGAAAAATCCCTTTCTTTTAGAATAGAAAAAAGATAAAGGTACATAAGACCTTGCCGTGGACGTTCATAGACATTTATCTGCTTGAGATTAATTAACTTTGAAAATTATGCTCTAAATTTGTGTTTTTTTGGCTTTCAAACAAAATAATTAGACGGTTAAATTGCTGTTAGTCGGGTATTTTGTAATTTTTTATTGTATAGAAAGGCGGACGAGCGTATGGGCCACCTGATGGTAAGTGGTTACCAACGCCCACAGACATTGGCATTGTAAGAAATGTTAACCATCGCTTATATCGCCAATGCGCCACCAAATTTGGGAACTAAGATGTTATGTCCCTTGTGCCTGTAATTACACTGGCTCACTCACCCTTCAAACCGGAATACAGCAGTTCCAAGTACTGCGGTAGAATATCTGATGAGTGGGTGGTACCAACCCAGACGAGCATGCACAAAGCTCTACCACCAGTAAAATATGTATAAATGTATAATTATGAGTCGTCATTTTCAAAATTTAGTTAATTTTTATATGATAATATAAACGACAACACAATATGGACGCTTATTGATGTGATGACACTCTTGCAATAGATTGTCATCGATTCGAAAGTGCGACTTTATTTATGACTACATTAATATGTTTTATTTTTATATATAACGCTTGTGCCCCCCCCCCCCCCCCAGCGTCGTCGTTCGGGCGGCGCGCGTCGGACGGCGGCGCACACGTGCGCGCCAGCGACGCCTGCTCCGCGCCCAAGCACCACGTACGTACGCACACGGACACACACGCACAGATACGTAACCACACACGCCCACATTCTCACGATAACGTCCTCGAATGGCCTGTTAATTGTGTTCGAATAAAAACTCCAAAATATTATTTCAAAGAATTTCTTCTAAATTCACAACAGCGATGGAATTCCAAATTCCACTTCTGAAGTAATGAATGATACGATAATGTTATATATTCGATTTTTATCTCAGGTTTCAGACAGCGGAACACCCACCAGGCCATCGGATGCTGAGCAGACGGAGGAGCAAGCGAGCGATTCCACATACAACAATAACTTATGCAGGTAAATATGATTCACAAATCTAGTTTTTGGAAAACTTATCAAAAACTATTCGTAAAAAAAATTACCAAAAAGAATTCAGGCGCAGGACCGATTATTTAACGTGCTCTCTGAGGCACGAGAATCTGAAACTGCCAACGTCCAAACTTCGAGCTGATTTCTCAAAACTCAATAACTTTTCGTGGGACTAACTCAAAGTTTGAACCTAGGTCCTCAGGCTCTTTGGCTGCACAACTCGTCAGTAGACCAGCAATCATAAACGCAAAGGATGTGATATAAAAATTATTACAACATTATAATCTAACGAAAATTTACATAGTTATCACTAATCCTATAATTGAGACTGATGGTGTTTAAAAATAAAAAAGGCAAGCATATCAAAATAACAGATAAGATATACCAAAGGTACAGACACATTGGTGGAGATTTATTTATTAAATTTTATTAAATAAAGAGTTAATTGTCTATGGTCGCAGGTATATGCTGAACCGTGGCAGCAGCAAGCGGCACACCATGGCCACGCCAGAGGACGCCGCCAGCTCTGCGTGCGCGTCCCCCACCATGGTGACTTGCTCTATTTATCTATAAAGCAGACCACGCATATCGTTCTATTGTTTGATATATAAACTTTAGACAGTCATATTTACCTATCTGGTTTCGACTCACCCTTAGTGAGCCAGTGTAAATGCAAGCACCAGGGACGTAATATCTAAGTTCCGAAGGTGGATGACGCATTGTCTATGTAAGGAATGGTTTATATATCTCACAGCGCCAATGTCTATGGGCGGTGGTTCCATATGTTACATGTATAAACAAATATAGCAAATAAGAGTATGTAATTTATAAAAAAAAAAAAAAAACGTAGTGTAACTATTGAGTTTCTTGAGGGTTCTTATCAGTAAAATCAACCGAACCGGTGCAGGTGTCAGCACTTGACGATTCATAAGTACTTGTAAATATTTGTAAAAATATTTTTTGAATTTCATCACTAAATTTTAAGCGTTTTCGTTCTTTAATTATCATTTTTAATTCGTAAAGTTCTTAATTTTATTATGTTTGCTGTTATTTATGTATGATGGATGCGGTGGTTTACCAATAATTGAGAGAGCAGATAAAGTTGCAACTCGTGTAATGTCCTTAAATCTTGTAAAATAAATGATCCCCCCCCCCAGTCGTCGGGCGGCGCGGCGTCAGCGGCGAGCGTGCGCGTGCGGCGCAGCGGGCTGCTCACCGTCACCGAGCGCCCGCCCGGTACGAGCCGCACTCGCACTCCTACACGCTTCGCTTTTGTTCATTATTATTATGTTCCAATTACGAACGTTTCCAGAATATTCCATACGGCTACGTCAACAGTTACCTTTATATCGTTGCATACATAGTGATTTCTTTTTCCATGACATCCAATATGTATGTCCTATTCCAATTGAAGGAGTAGATGTAGGCAAATTATTAAATTTACATGTTCCATGCGTTTCGCTAATAGCTCGGCTGTATTACGAACTCCGAGCAGTTCTTGATTAACCCTCACTTGCCGCACCTCTGTAGAATTACGTACTTGCCACCATGGGGGTAGATTTGTACCCCGGTGACAAAGATTGTTATAAAAAATTACCTACTGAATATTTCGACTTGAAAATTATTGTAGAACATATTGAAAGCTTTTTTTTAAAAGATCGTTTGCTTTATATAGACAAAAATAAAATTTAAGTACAATAAAAAAATTCTCGACCCTACAAAAGTGGAAAAATGACTATTTTCTTCAATAGGCCTGGGGTAGTTTTGTACCCCAAGGTGGCGAGTAAGGGTTAATGTAACTTTATTTATAACTAGCTGTGCCCGCGGTTTCACCCGCGTATAATTAATAAAAATATAATGAATAAAAATCAGCCTAGAACCTTCCCTGATAAAAGGACTATACAACACAAAAATATTTTTTAAATTCGAACCAGTAGTTCCTGAGATTAGCCGGATCAAACAAAGAAACTCTTCAGCTTTGTATAGATAAAACACAATTCCACTTAGTTATTTAAACTCATTTTAATTTCACTCTCAAAGTTTTACGAATTCTTCGAATCATAGATTATTCAAAGTTCAATTAATTTCTATACGCCTTTTGTAGTTGGAATAGATTATAAATTCTGGAATTGGAATTAAAGAAACAATAGTATTGGAATTTGCAGACCCCACATTTTAATTTAATAGTATTTTCAATTCCTAATATAAACTAAATGCTTAATAGAGGGGACAATTTCGGAATATGAAAAAGTACGCTGTAAATCTCACTGTAATCTATTTTGAGCTGGAGCAAATACCACCACGCTGCTCCGATGTAGGTTGGTGGATACACAATGCAGGTTTCCTCACGATGTTTTGCTTAACCTTGAAAAATTGAAGCTAGATTTGAACCTTCTATCATCGGTTAAGATTCTCTTTTCGTAACCACTGAGCCGCCTCGGCTATATAAGTATATATAGTGCCCGTCAGTAAATATTGCACATCGACAATTAATTAAATTAAAAAAATCAATTACATAGAAACTCGTAATTGTTTTAACAACTCCTAATAGATGCCGGACTGTTAGTGTTTTGTGCGACAGAGATAGCGCTCTACGAAGTTAGTCGATTGTCCCTTTTCAAAGGTCGATGTGCAATATTTATTGCCGAGCACTATACATAATATTTTCGTATTGAAGAATTTTTATTTTTTGCAATGACCTTTCTCTATGTGTTAGTATTAAATGTGTAGACATTTTTTTTTTTTTTGTTTTGCCATGATTTGTTTTTTTTTACTGTCCAAAATATTGGTTACGATTTTTTTTTGCTGATTAATTCGTGTTGTAACAATTTTGTAACCAATGTTTTACTTAGTAATGGATAATTTTGCTGCAATTCGATTTAAATTACTTTAATGACAATTAAGTCATTAACTTGAGGAGTTTTACCCCCCCATCCCTTCCAAAATATGGTAGGTGAAATATCGACCATACTTGAATTTCCTTGTCACTTTTGGGTTTTGTTTGCTAAGTTATGTTCATTCCCAGTCTTACTTAGACATTGCTTAGCGGCTGATTAGTTGAACTATGTTGTGTCTTCTTCTTTCGAATGTCAAATGAGTAATGACTGAAAGTTTTCTTGGTGGTAGAGCTTTGTCCAAGCTCGTCTGGGTAGGTACCACCCACTCATCGGATATTCTACCGCAAAGCAGCAGTATTTGGTAATTTTGTGTACTAGCGTTTCGCCCGCGGTTTCGCCCGCGTAGTTCCCGTTCCCGTGGGAATACGGGGACAAAATGTAGCCTATGTTACTCGCTGATAATGTAGCTTTCCATTCGTGAAAGAATTTTTAAAATCTGTTTAGTGGTTTAGGCTTGAAGGGGTGACAAACAAACAAACTCACATTCGCATATATAATATTAGTTAGGATTATATAATACGACTTGCAGCAAAAATATCCGTTAAAGCCTGTTTATAAATAATATTTGCTGTTTTATAATTTATATAAAATATGAAGACTTATCGTGTATAGTTAAAAGTATCAAGATTTCATTGGAGCAGTATGTTTCATTGAACATAATCGTGAGCCAGTGTAACAGGCACAAGGGCATAACATAGTTCACAAGGTTGGTGGCGCATTGGCGATGTAAGGAATGGTTAATCTTTCCTACATCGCTGATATATACAACGACATGTGTGTAACAAAAACCGTGTCCGACCCGTGAAGTGGTTATTAGGTATCGTGTATCGGTTCTATTTATGTAATAATTTTTAAAATACTTAGCAAAAATTTACCTCGAATTTTTTTTTTCTTAAATGACGAAAACGACATGGCAACACAGGCGCTATAGGTAAGAGCGTTCGACAGCTCTTACCTATCGAGTAGCTAAGACACGAGGTCATGACCTCAGTTGTCCATGTGTTTACCACCAACAGTGTCGTTAAACACAATTAATATTTTTTTTTGCTTTTTATTTTAAAACTGACTCACGATACCTAATAACCACTGCAGGGGTCGGACAGGGTTTTTGTTACACCCTGTATGTATGTAAGTGCCACTCTGCTTACCTTATATAATAATTTTTTTTTTTTTTGGTGATCTTAATTCAAGTTGAATAATAATTTTCAATAATAACAATACAAGTCTTCATATTTTCAACGCTAATGCATGATGTTTTTTTTTGCTAATTTTCTTTTTCTCCAACCTCTAGTAATTAGTCCAGAGCTCGTTATGGAAGTCGAGGCGCGAATGAAACGAAACTACCTCCCCCCGTCGATACAAGGGGGTTACAGTTACCAAAACCAGACCGGTTACCAGAGCCCCCCGCCTGCCAACACCCAAAATCCCCAGGGTTCAATAACAGCGGGTACACCGAATTACGCTAAGAATTCTATGAAACCTGTCTTAGAAACCATACCACAGGGTAGTATAATGGGTTTGAATCAAGCTGTCACCCCCTATACCCCATCTATATCTCAGTTCTCACCTACCCATGGGGCTGTTGTTTCCCAAACTGGGTCAATAATAAGTGGTACCCCTATATCTAATCAGGGGTCAATTCTAACTGGTACTCCCATGCAAGGACAATCATTCAACACCCCTAATCAGGGTTCAATTATGACTGGTACTCCTCTAACTAACCAGAGTTCCATGGATACTGGTCCAGTCCAGAATCAACCAATATTGACCACGTCATTGCCAAACCAAGGCTCCATCATGTCAGGTACTCCAATTCAAAGCCAGGGGTCGATTATGACTGGCACGCCAATCCAAAACCAAGCATCCATATTAACGGGGAACATGCAAAACCAGAATTTCAATTCAGCCATACAAAACCAGGGTTCAATTTTAACTGGTACACCGATCCAGAGCCAAAACTTCACTCCTAATAACACGTTGCAAAATCAAGGGTCTATAGTTTCCGGTACACCAGTCCAGAGTCAGGGCTCGATAGTGTCCGGTACACCAGTTCAAGGCCAGGGTTCAATATTGTCCGGGATACCAATGGATTCGAAGAACTTCGGTACTGGTTTTGGTAGCTTTGGTTATAACCAAACCTTCGGTTCGAACCCGACGAATGTACCGAGTGGTTCCATAACCGCTGGCACTCCGGTCGGTGGCAATCAGTACAGTCGCCACCGGAAGTACTCTGGCCCTCAGCGTGTTAAACTTCAAATGTTGGCCACTGTACAAGAAATGGGTAATTCTTTTTTTTTTTTTAAAGGTTATCGGGCATTATGTGAGGTGATATTAAGGGAGTTTTTTTGAATATTATTTTGTGTGTGCGTTTGTGTGTGTTTGCACGTTATAGTGTTTTGTAGATGTGGTTTTTGTTAAGCTTTTGTTAATATTGTTTCTAGATGTTTCGTTAAATTGACAATATAATATAAGTACATAATTGTGAAAGAATTAGTCGAGGTAAGTAATGTTTTATAAAAGTCTTTTTGATAGTATTTTCTTAAGAATATATGAGTCGGGTGTATTGAATTTGCGGCTTCGACGATTATTTAACGTAATGGGTTATTAAAAAGGAAGTAAGTTTGCAAATGTTTCCACTTTTGTAAATGTTTGGGGCTAATCTACTTTGTTTCTATGTTGCAAACACATATCGCAGACTTACATCTCACAAACGTGGTGGGAGGTTATTGTGCAAATTCGATTAGGTACCACCCAGTCGTCTTTTGAAGTGCGAATGAGCCAGTGTTACTACAGGCGCCATGGAAGTAACGTCTGAGTTTCCAAAGTTGTAAGAGACGATCATTATTGCTCATAGCACCAATATGTACGGGCGGTGGTGTTCACTTACCATCAGGTGACCATACGCCGATCTACTCACCCGTTATAAAAAAATGCAGATTTTCTAATGATATTTTCTTTCATAACCGATAATGAGGTTAATCAAACGCCCAAATTCGATTACTATGTTCCGAGCCGATGGACTAGATGGAGTCAAAGATTACATAAAAAGCATCGGCCGTTCCTTGATTCATACAAAGGTAGCATTAAGTAGAATATCCCAGCTCGCTATGCGGCTACGTGTGACACGGCGCGTGTGTGTCCGCAGCGCGCGAGCACGCGGAGCGCTACTCGCCCGTGCGGCGCGCAGAGGTGTCGCCCCCGCGCGGCGCGCACGACCTCGCCTCCGCGCGCCTCGAGTACCAGCAGCTGCAGGTGCGCCTCTCCGCCTCCGATCTATTCTATTACACTCGACTATATCGAGGTCGAATATTTGTGCGTTGAAGTCGAACCTTTCTGGTTTTTTAAGTGTACCTATATGCGTTACTTTATAGAATTTGTACTTCAAAAAATTTATTTAAAAAAGTAATATTAATTAACGAGCGTGTGGCGTATTTCACGAACGTGACGTCATTACGTCACACCGTTGAGTTTACTCTGTGACCGTTTACTTTCGTTTATTCAAATTTGTAAAATATACTTTTTAACAACTATATTAAAAAAATATTTCAGCGTGGTCTGGAACGTCGTTCGGGAGGGGCGCCCGCGGGCGTGGGTGGAGTGGGGGGCGCGTCTCCCCCCGCGGAGCGGCTGCACACCCCCGCCACATCTGTACCGGGTAATCATTGCAATATATGTATTGTTTAATCTTGGCCCAATGGTGAAAGCTCCTTAATAGTTACTGCTCCACCTCTAAGGGTCCTAACATTATGTTACATAATCTGTCTTTCACAATAAATAAACAGTTTGACGCAAAATATTTTTTTGTCATTCATAACTTATCAAACGCCTATGTTGGATATTATATTTTTAATTCGAAATTCAAAATATATTTTATTCAAGTTTACTCTCACAGGCACTTTTGAATCGCCTTTAAATTTTAATTTTAACATAAAACCACCACCGGTTTGTAATGTAGATTATACCGAGAAGATTCCTCAAGAAACTCAGTAGTTACTCATATGCTATATTCAAATTTTTATTCTCAATTCAAAGGGTCTCCGATTCACGCCGGTGCCTCCGCCCCCACTCTGGACCTGAGCGCCGACCCCGCGCAGGTAAACATACCATCCGACACAAATATAACAAACGATTTTTAAATAAATTATGATGAATCGAATTGGTAGGGTCAGCAAAATAATTTACTTCTGAAAATAATATTTATTTATAAAATAACTTGATAATTTAATCTGCATCTAGTTCTTTAATTACGCTAATAAAGATATGCCAAACAAATAAAAATCTATGTGACGTCATATTGAGATGCTTACTGTTTATAATGCCAGCAAGCAAAATACAGTACTTTGAGCACTTTACAAAAGTGCTCAAATTTTATGCTTACAAAATAATCATGAAAGCTTGATGTTCTTTGTCTTATTCGTCAATTCCGATTAAATCGGCATAATTCTCAATGTATTCATCATTGTCATCATGACCGACTTTTTATCGATAGTACATATTATATACTCTGATAATTTAGTTAAATTTTATATAAAACTTAGTAAAGGCCTTATTTATGTATTTTTAAGGAAAACATGCAACGTGATCACCTAAATTTCAGTTTACAATTCAATAAACAATAAAATAAAATTGATCAAAAACAGTTCATACATAAAATAACATAATAAAATCAAGTGAGATAAAGGTGTAGTAGATATTAACATTTTTATAACCAAATAAAATTAATTACATAACGAAAACAGATAACATCGGCATACTTAAGGCAAGCAAGTCAATATGGCTAGTGACAAATTTCTCACAAACGAAATGATTAAATGTTAACATAGATATATTATATTTTTATCTTATTTATTATATTTAATTAATTTGAACTTTTTATCATTTCAGGACCTATCATTAAAATTAGGCATAAATTTAAACACGTTATACTCGCCACAATTATCGCAAGAAGTATTCAAGTCGATCCAGTACGGGAGCTACGGGCTGCTCTCCGGACACACCTCCCCCGCCAGCCCCGGCTCCCCCCTCCACCAAATCACAGAAGGCTTAAGTTATTTACACACCGGTTCCATAACCAGAGGGACGCCGCAACCCAACGCAACACCCTTAGATTTAAGAAGTAATGTAGACATGGATACGACATTCCCTCAGCTCCATCCGATGGTCCATCCTCAGATACACGTAGTGGCTCACAGATCCCTCAACAATTCCCCCATTTCTAATCCCGGATCACCCCTAGATATGATCCAGGAGGAGATTAGCAACGGTAGCCAGAATGGCGAAGCTAAATTCCCAGAAAGGACCTTCCAACTCCAAAACTATGCTTCAACTCATCCGCAGATTAGCTTAACGGATTGTCTGGGATCAGAGATCACACTTGTAGCGTCGTCGTCAGAGGACAGCGTGGATAGTTTAGAAAATTCGAAATACCCATTACCGCAGTTCGTCATATCGGAGCCATCTGACTTGGACGACCGACCGTCGATAACCAAAGGTATAGGTAGGAAAGTAAGCCAGGAGACTGAATCCATCGAACTGCCCAAAGATATAGAAAATTTAGATAAGGATACAGAAATGCCATCGCCCAAAGAAAGCGTTGACGAAACGAGTAAATACTTAACGGAAGAGCTCGCGAGGCGGGGGAGCGACAAGTCCTTAGGTTTCAGCGACGATTCCTTAAGTAACGACTCGGCAAACGCTTCGCCGAATTGCGAACAAAACATTCAGTCCATATATTCCAATATAGTCTCGATTAGTTCAGGGTTTAGCGAGAACAGGGGTAGCTTCTCGGAGCACAGAGAATCGTTCTCGTTTTCCGACCGGGGTAGTTTTTCAGAGAGAGGAGATTTTGGACGGTCCTCGTTCTCTGAAAAGAGCGACTTTGGTAGAAGCAGCTTTTCGGAGAAGGGCGAAACCCCGAGGTCTTCGTTCTCTGCTCAAGGTGTCTTAGGAGAAGTTAAAGAATATTACGAAGACGTTTACATGCCTAGAGATAAAACGTTAGATAAATTCGAAGAGGAGAGTCCGCACACTAACGAAATCGAGAAGTTACAGCGTTCTACGATGGACTTGCGTTTATCAGAAATATGTAGACCGGACGACCAAAGAATACCAATTCTCTTGAGCCCTCAAAAAGTGTCCTGCGTTCAGGAGTACTACGAAGTCGCGCTATCAACTGTCTGCTCCCAACTAGATTCACAAAGGATAGTAGAATTATTAAAAGAAACAATTAACACAAGAGTGCCCCCCCAAAATATTTTCATCGAAAAAGGTGATCAGAAGGACAAAAGTGACGATTCGGAAGCGCTAACTGGTTTCCTAAATTTGGAATATTCTGGTGGTATCCAGATCGAACTAGTTGTTTGCGAAAATAAGGCGAAAGAAAAGAAGGGCTTGAAAATGCGACGGATATCCGGCGACCAGCGGGAATATGGGAAACTATGCCAGCAATTGATTACTAGTCTAACGGTGTAGATCTTTTGTGGATTTTTGTGAATTGGTCAAGTATTTTTCAAACGGTGATGTTTTGACAGAAATCAGAGTCAGCGACTGTTCTGCGGTCGCAAATTAAGCTTCGAGTTTTGATGCCAAGACGAACTATATTTGCGTCGATTTTACGACAAATGAAATGACAAAATATCACAATTAGCAAATTGATTGAAAAGTTAACGATTTCATAGCGATTTCTGTATTTTTTCCGATTTTGGATCATGTGTCAGCTTAAAGGGAGCTAATTCTCACCAAGCGTGATTACAAAATAATCAAAAAGAATAACACGCGTCCACCGTAAAACCTTTTTTGAAGTTGGTTGGCCATAAATAAACGGAACGATACAGACGTGTTTGTCGTACGACGTTAAAAAAATGTGATAAAAATAGTATATAGACGGGTCCAGTTTAGAGAAATTTGGACTTTAAAAGGTCATATTACACTGTAACAAGATATAACTCATATCGTGAAGCCATAGAGTCCAAAGTCGTTTAATTAAAAATGAACCTTATTTGTTTGAGCATTTAATTGAGTTTCTAAATTCCATTCCTCTTCTATGTTTAATATTAATCGATCGCAGTATAGCTGTTTCCAATGGCAGAGGTACAGATAAGTAAAATTTGATCATTTGTTACGTCAATGGCGGATTTAATAGTCTGTGGTATTGGTTGAAGTGCTTTGAACGTCGGCGATTTTATTGCATAGGAAGGCGGACGAGGATATGGGCCACCTGATGGTAAGTGGTCACCAACGCCATTGGTATTGTAAGAAATGTTACCGTCGCTTACATCGCCGATGCGCCACCAACCTCGGGAACTAAGATGTTTTATCCCTTGCGCCTGTAATTACACTGGCTCACTCACCTTCCATACCGGAACACAACAATAGCAAGTACTGCTGTTCTGCGGTAGAATATCTGATGAGTGGGTGGTACCTACCCTAAATTGAATAGTGTTGCGTTAGGGTGCTCACACCAGTTATGTAACGTTATTATTAAAAAAAAAAAAAAAAATGTTGTACACGCTCCCACACTGGTTCAATTCGTTGTCGTATCGGTTTGGGTCTGTTTATATAACAAAAGCCTGCCTCTGGCTGCCTCGTTGGTCTTGTGGCTAGATATAAGGCCGCAGACCCGGTGGTCCTGGGTTCAATTCCCAGGTCGGGCCAATAAATAGTTATTGGGTTTTTCTGTCAGAAAATTCTCAGTAGCAGCCTGGAAGTTGGAAGTGTGTACACTCCCGTGCCTCGGAAAGCACGTTAAGCCGTTGGTCCTGCGCCTGAACACTTTCCGGTCGTGTCGGATTATGAGAGCTAGGGAATAGTGAGTGCACCCGTGTTTGCGTACACACTCGTGCACTATAATATCTCTTGCGCAGTTGGCTAATCTCTATTGAGATTGGCCGCCGTCGCCGAAATCGGTCAGGAGGACGTTATAACAAAAGTCACAATTGTTACATGAAGTTGTATAATATAATTAACAATTTATAACTTCTAGTACAATTTGCTATATAAAGTTAAACAACAAATGTTATGTAACATTCTCTAATGTTATATAACTGCTGTGCGAATAATAAAATCTAAGTTTTTTTTATCTTAACGCTTCCTGCCATTGGATACAGTATACTTATTATACAGCTGCGGCCATATCTTTGTTTACAACGCCACGTTCTATCCTTTGGTGCGTTGAATCCGTTTTAAATTGAAGCTGGTCATCAGTCTTGTATTTTGAACCTTAATCGTTTCGAATACGGTTCAAATCGGATTGACTCTACGTAACGTACATAATTTTCTCTGACGTTTCTTATGTATTTGTATATTATGTTGATAAAAAAAACAATTGAATTTATTTATTCCAAGATTTATTGTACGATTCCATTTTAGATTTTAATATAGTCGTAAGTCTGTATATATAGTTAAGATACATTGAACGGCATTTTGTTATAATTTGATACGTAATTGATTTTTGTAATTAGAATCAAATTAATAAAAAAATGTTGGATAAATGTTACGATACAGAACGCAACGGACACAATCCACTTGGATTTAAAAAATATTTTTATTTCCTAAGTGTATAGTTTTATGTTATTTTTATACAGTGTAAGGATTGTCCGCCGTCTGTCTGTGTCGCTAGTTGATACGAATGCCATGAGTAGTTAGTGTCGCGTTATCAAAGTTTAAAAATTCTTGTAAATAATATTTTAATAAACAATTCCGATTCCATAATGTTAACTTTGTTGTTTTATTGAAAAATATTTATTTACCCTGAAATAGTCATATTAATATATTGTAGATATTAAAAGTGTGCGAGCCTCGCACATGTCCCCGTGGAACCCGTGTCGATCATTTCGGACGCCATGGACTCTGCTGCCGCAAAAGCGCTGGCCGTGCATATCGCCATGGATCTCTGCTCCGTCGGGCTTTGGCCACAGCATCGATTCCTGCTACATTAGAACCGAACGGCTTATGCAGAGATGACGGAAGAAACCTGATGGAGCGACATTATTGCCATGGTCGATGGGACGTGTTCTTGTGTGTGCAACTTGCGTAGATACGCTGGCAGTATCTCATATTAAGAATACGTCTCGCAAAGCCAGTGCAGCCGCTGAAGCCGCTCAAATACTCAAACGCCGCAAATTTTCACTATTATCAAACGAATATGAATGTGCGACAGGGTTTTGAAGCATTAGGTCCATGGTCGTCTGATACTAAAAAAAAATATCAAAGACCTCTCCAAGAAACTGGTCCAAACTTCTGGTGACTCAAGAGCTGGCGCTTATTCAGCCCAAAGGCTGAACCCAGCGGTGCAGAGAGGCAATAGTGCCAGCGTCTTGGGTACAATGCCACAGGACGATCTATTCAACGGCGTGTTTTTTCTTTAAAATTTTAATGTATAGTTTTTGTTTTAATTTTATTTTAGTTTTAGAATATAATAATAAATGTTATTTATAATAATAACTGTTCTTTGTAAAATAAATTATGAAAGATCAAAAAAAAAGAAGTAATTATTAATTCAAT
This sequence comes from Nymphalis polychloros, assembly GCA_905220585.2. Taxonomy (NCBI): domain Eukaryota; kingdom Metazoa; phylum Arthropoda; class Insecta; order Lepidoptera; family Nymphalidae; genus Nymphalis; species Nymphalis polychloros. Next base: position 5,732,896 of record HG992270.1, read on the forward strand.
TGAAAGTAAGCTTTTATATATACATATACAACGTGTAACAAAATTCGTGTCCGACCCGTGATGTGGTTATTAGGTATCGCGTCGGTTCTATTTATGTAATAAATTTAAAATACTAAGCTAAAAAATTACTTAAAAACAATATATTCATTGTATTTAACGACACTGTTGGTGGTAAAAACGTGGACTACTGAGGTCATGACCTCGTGACTTGGCTACCCGATAGGTAAGAGCTATCGAGCGCTATTGCCCGCACCTGTGTTGCCAGGTAATTTTCGTGATTTAATTTTAAAAAAAAAATCCGGGATTAAATTGATTAGTATTTTAAAAATTATTACATAAATAGAACCGACACGCGATACCTAATAACTACTTCACGGGTCGGACACGAATTTTGTTACACGCTGTATAAGCGAAATACCACTCATCAAGAGATCTAAACTATCCGTCCGATTGACTTGAAATTTGTTACAGTAACTCGTTCCCCAACGTAGACGCTCATTAAGTGTCTGTGGGAGAGAACAAATAAATTTATTTATTATTATTACACAAAAAATATTTCATATTTTTGTGTAAAGTCTAATTTTGGTAAACAGGCTCCTTAGGTACGGTTGTGTAATAAATATAATAATATCGTGAAATCAATTCCTGGCATTAAATTTTTTTATCTCCCTCAATCTTTAGAAATAAATTATTTAACTATAATAAAACGCATGATCAGTTTTAAATTTTAATTAATATTTTTTTATGATTACGCCAATTGATTGATGTTAATGTTTAACTTCTTCTATTATTATTATAATAATGATATTAATTTCTTCATTTGGACATTTAGAAAAATTTAATGATAAATTTTTTGTTACTTTTAATTTGAATTTGATTTGATTATAATTTGAATTTAATTTGAATTAGATTGAGCCGGCTGGCGTGGTTGGTAGATACCTGCCTTTCGCGCTGCAGGTGGTGGGTTCGATTCCCACCCAGGACAAATATTTGTGTGCATGAACATATCTGTTCGTCTTGAGTCTGGGTGTAATTATCAATATAAGTATGTATTTACAAAAGAAAAGTAGTATATGTAGTATATCAGTTGTCTGGTTTCCATAGTACGAGCTCTGCTTAGTTTGGGATCAGATGGCCGTGTGTGAATAATGTCCCAGGATATTATTATTATTATAATGAATCTGGAAGTGCCATGGGCACTTGTAATTGACACGCATATTAGATACACTATTATTCTTTTATAAGTTAATTTTTTTTCTTTCAATGCTTTATATGTATGTTGTGAGTTTTCTTTTACAAATGAATAAATAAAACAAGCCTTTGTTAAAAAAATCTTGATTTGGAAATATTTCGAATTATTTTCAATTTACGAATTCAAGGATCGTTATTATTTTCTTACTAAATTCGTTCATAATAAAATATACGGGGGGAAAGCGAAAACTTACATTACAATCGTAAGCCAGCGTAGCTAATATGTAAGGGTTTACCCATCGGCGAATATAAACCACATTATTTAAAGGTTTAAAAAAAATAAAATAATACACGAATATTTTAATAATAATTTACTAATTTAAATATATATTCTATTATATAAATCTGTTACGTTCTTTACATATATAGTTAGTGAGGACGACCCTCGCAAACCGCTCCGTATATTAAAAATACAATTATATTAAAATAATAAATTAATTTATTAATAATATAGCGATTTTTAACAATTTAGCAATAATATCTTTGGCTAAGTAAGATTCCTTGTAGATGAAATATGAGGTCTCCATTCGTTTGACTAAACTGTTTTACCGACTTACCGACTTGATATAATATTGAATTTTATTGCAGAAACAATAAGACTTAATTTCGTACGCCGAAAACTAATACGAAAAGCTTTTTTAAAAAAAAGATCAATATTATCTCAAAATATTAATCACAATAGTTTAGCGGTAAAATCCGAAAAAACAGATAACATAATTATAAATATACATTAGTAATATTAATTAACAATTTCGTCTGGAAACCTCGCGTTAATGTTCAACAGAAGATAAAATTAAAAAAAAAATTACAGGAAACATAAGAAAAACAAAAAATCAACCACGCCTCAAAGCACTTAACTAACTTCAACTATGACGACCATAGAGCAGAGAATAATAGAAGAGACAACAGAAAATTCAACGTTGAAAACATTTCAAAACACGGAGCGATTCTTGTGAATCGGTCCAGTTTGTAACGATAACTTTTTTACAAATACGATTAAACATTTTTTCGACGATTTCATACGTTTCTTAAACTGAAACTTAAGAACTCATAATGTAAATGTGTAATGTAAAACGATAAATAAATTACACATAGGTATGGCAAGGTCGATGACCTCAATGTGAGGCGCTAAGAAATCAGTTTCCAAGAGCTCAGAGAGAGAGAAAAAAACGAGGCACTTCTAAATAATTTCTGCTCTATGGTCGAATTAAACTTAACACGTCAGAACACGAACGCGTCGTACCTTAAACCGATAGTCATAAAGTGCATATTCGTTCGAATTTTGACGTATCAAGTAACACGGACGTATATCGGACGCCCAAAGGCAATTTTAATATTATTTATAATATCTCATAACATCTCATAATTAGGGCACAATGGGTCTGAGAGTCAAGTTTTGTTTAAACCAGACTACGAAGGAAAAAGTTTAAAAAAAGAAAAAATATATATATATATATATTAAATTTTACATACAAACATACAACAAACATGATTTTTAACATTCTGTATAAACATGCAACAGCAAAAATAAGAAAGAAATTATTTAAAAAGCTCAATATGGCAGAGTCAACTTTATAAATTTATCTAAAGAAATAAACAAATATTACTATTATTATTAATTATGGTGGTTCACAGAATATGGCAAACAATTTAGCTATATTTAAATTAAACATAAATCGAAATTTTAACCAAAAATTAAACGTGAAGTAGTCGGGTTAGTTTTATTCTTAAGCCTAATTTTTTTCTTTATTGTGTAAAAATATTTTCTATTTCAATATAAGGATTTTAGTGTTGCCAGTGTACAAAATTTGACTCTTCGTTCACAATCCGGTGTCAGTCGTTTCAAAGATACATCGTGCAATGGACTAAAAAAAAAAAAAAACTATCTTTGAACTCGATTTAAAAAAAATCCATTTCTTTTCAATCCATTGCGTTTTCTCATAAACATTTTAGAGTGCGATTACGAAACGCGCGCAGTAAACTCCTGATTATTGTGAATTCATAAAGAAAATCAATATTTTATTACGTAAATTGCTCTTTGACTAGAACATTTAAATCTTCTAGTCAAAGAGCCGACTACTAAACGAAGATTACAGGTTCAAACGCGTTCTTATAATTCATCTCGACGGTGAATAGTAAGGAAGTTACACGAGTCAAATTAAATTTGCTACTTTTGTATCATATGGTGGAATAGAATTAAGACCTTCTCGATTTGGGTGGATATTACCCGACAGTGGAACATTCAATCGACATATTTCGTTTAAAATTAGGAAATTATAAGTACTGACAACATAACAATTGTACGTCATTTATGAAATTTTATTCTCTGTGGTGATTTTTTAATCATTTTCAGGATTAAACACCGTCAGGAGTTTACTGGTCCCGTTTCGATGATGATTTACACAAACGATTCGCACGAAATAAGACGAGTCCAAGTGATTTCGATAACTATAAATTATTGATATTAAATTTGATAAATTAAGATCAGAACATGTTTCTAACATTTTATGATTATGTTAGATTCTTTCAAAAATAATTTAAAAAAATGTTGATTTTTTTTCGTAAAATTTTCGATCCGGACAAGGATCGAAGAGCTACGGCTCCAGCTAAATAAAATTATTATAATATAATATTTAAATAAAAAAAAATAAAAATAAAAAAAACATTTTTCTTTATATTTAAATACAACATAAATGAATTATAATCAATTTTCCTAAATGTATTAATATTTAACAAGAGTTGAGGAATTATTACGAGTGTTACTGCCTCGCAAGTGGTGGCACAGATGTGGCCGTAGCTTTACAAGTATCGCGTAGCTTGCGCTTCGCTTCGTCGCTTAACTGTTCGATACCTTATTACCGAAATTAACAGATTTCAACGCGTTGATCGACTTTTAATTGACATATTCTTTTTTTTTTTTATAAACAAACATACAACATGTACCTCTAAACTAATAATTATCTAATAAATAATTTAAATATATTATCAAACAATTTAAAAACTTTAACGAAGCTGTGATAAATTTCGTCTGAAAATTTGCATTTTTCATTGAATATATATATATAACAAGACTAGAAGTATATATGTATTGTATAAAGGGTTATTTGTAACACACCAGCAACCTCGCAGGGCTAGATAGCTAACACCGTAAGCGACAACTTTTGTTCTACGACTTTTGATATATTTGTTAGATTTTATTTTCATACAAAAACAAGTATAAATTTTATTTCACGGTTGTACCTTTATAAATCTACGCGCATCGCATCGAGTTTCGTTTATGAACAAAATATAGACCTACAAATGTGACGACAGAACGACAAAAACTTGTAAAATCATTTTTTTGTCATGTATCAAGTTATGTCCGAAGTCGTAGACAAAGTTGTTGCTTATGGTGTTAGCTATCTAGTCCTGCGAGGTTGCTGGTGTGTTACAAATAACCCTGTATAACAATACTAGAAGTATATATGTATGATATATAATTAAAATTACGTTTGTATGTGTTGCAAAACAAAAATTATTATTTACTTATCAGATTTTTTTTGTGATTTGCCTAACTGAGAAAGTTACTAAGCCGATAAATATCAAACTTATACCAGAAGATGCAGTGCGTTTCGGAGAAGGTATATAATATTACATATAAGTAAAAGCTTCGCTTAGAAGTTTCACCCGCTTTAAATTTAGACTGACATGACAAGCTTGAATTTCATGTCCATTTTACATTAAAAAAAAAAACATTAATATTAAGATAAATTTTAGTATGATTGAATAAATTAAGATTTAAATAATTACCAACTAATTACATACATATATATAGAATACTAACATAAATATATAACTGGTAACATTCTAATTCAACAACTATCTAAATCTTAATGTTAAAATAAAACAAAATAAATGAAAAAATGCAAATTTCAGATTACTTTTACTCGGATTAACTAATTAATAAATACTATGTACATTTTTATATGTATTATAATGACTTTTACAATATAATATAAAATTTATACATGATGGCGCGGCAAAATGAAACGATTCTATAAAGATTTGGACGCAATCTAAATATTTTTTTAAAATTTCTATTTCAAAGCATTGTCCAAAAATAAATAAATTTTTGTAGTGAAGTTTTTCCACATAAGATTCAAGTTATAACATAATATTCTGTTTTAATTATGACAAATGTGTGGGCCACGCTTTAATTTATCAACCGTTGGACATTATACATGATATATTAATATTCATTGATTTATAACAAGTATAGTGTACTCTTTTTACTCAAAAATACATCAAATTTGTAAATATGTCGCCATTTTGATCGATATGTCAAAAATCTAACAAGAAAAAAGGCGCGAAACCATACTACTTTTGACACATGTCAAAATCTTTTAAAGCATTTGTTTTTTAATCAGTTCGAGAATATTAAAAGGATGATAAATTAAAAAAAATAATGATATGTAATTATTTATTTATATTACTATTATTGTATAAGTCATTATAATATTTTTGTCAGTATAATATTATTGTATGGCCGTTCGTTAATTAAAAATATATTAAGACTCTGTGATAAACGAAAATCATGAAATATGGTTACAAATTACTTTCAATACCTTTATGTTCGAGAGAATTCTTGTTATGTATCATTTGATTATAAGCCATATCGCGAACGAGATAAGATTTAAATAAGACAAGAGCACTTTAAATTGAACTTTATCACATTGGAATACGATTGAATTTTGTTTGTTCGATTTTATTTAAATAAAGCCTCTTTATTACAAGAGTTTAGTAAGATTAAGTAGATGCACAATTTTTAAATTCTAAATGTGGGATATATCACAATCTCCCGAATAGACACTAATGTCTATCAGATTTCCACAGATAACAAATCTTGACTACTGGGTATAGTCCTGTGCTAAAAATAATATATTAAGTAATTACTACAAAAGGGGGAGATAAGTTTGTTTAACCGTTGTAAAGGGTAGATTTCCATTGATATAGTTCACAAATCAAAATATAAAATCACAAAATCGCTTCAAAGACTGTTTCAATAACACCAATGTCAAACGAATTTGAATCTTATCCCGTTAGTAATATGTGTCAATATAATAAATAATAATAGTTTATCAAATACTTCTTTTTGTCTGTGGTTTGCTTTAATACACGTTCCTGGTGACGACTAGCTCAGCGGGCGCGGCTGTAGCGTGCTCTCTTCTGGAAAATGCGATTATCTTATCTTATATCTTTAAACGAGCAATTCTTGTATATATATATAATCTGAATCTCGGAAACGGCTCCAACGATTTTCATGAAAGTTTGTATGCAGGGGGTTTCGGGGGCGATAGATCGATCTAGCTAGGATTCATTTTTAGAAAATGTCGTTTTATCCGTCTTTTCAATAATCAACTTAAGCTGAAAAATATAACTCTTCCTGACATCTATTGGCGAGTAATAATACTATTTTTTTTTAATTGGGAGCTACTAACTGCTTTACCGACACAACAACACTAAAGCTACTCCGGTAGATGGCGTTGTTAAGCAACACCAGCCAATGCGTGTTTTTCATCAGTATGTAATTCGTATTTAAATATAATCTCTAAAAAAAACACAATTTACCAAAAAAAAAAAAATATCAGGTCATCCAGGTACTTTAAATTAAATACAATCCCACCGCTAAATACCAATACTTAGTGTAGTAGTATTGTGTTCCGGTTTCAAGGTTGAGTGAGCCAGTGTAACTGACACAAGGGGACATAATATTACGACGCCAACCTTGGGAACTAAGACGTTATATCTCTTGTGCCTGTATGAAACCATCATAACCAACGCACTGTCATTGGCAAAAATTTATGTTTTTACCGTTGGGTCCGTTATTACACTGGCTCGTGCCTGCCGCGTTGTTCGACGGTAACAGCCCGATGGAGCCCAATAAATTTTTTCTAAGACACTCCCAGTAAAAGACCAAAGTTTGCAAGTTAGTAAATACCATTTTGCCGTCCCATCGGACTGTGCGAACGATGAAATAGACAGGTCACCTGCGCCTGCGCAGACACAAGTGAACTATATGGGATATATATATATATAATCCAACCACGTGATCTATGATGTTATCACTGGCTTATATGTTCAATCATGATATTTAATTATATGTAAATGAACGTACAATGGTGGGGGGGGGGCCGCTACGCACGCGGGGCGAGCTCGTAGAACAGCACGTAGGCTTCCGCCGACACAACGTCGCGAGCTGATATCGTCGACACCCTGAGGGAACAGACGGACGATTAAACTATTTACCAATATATATAATATATAACACGTGTTAAAAATTACTTATTGATTGACAAAAAATCTACCAACGATTCGGAAAGAAACGTCACAGAACCGACGAGAATCGGCGAAAGCTGGATCTTTTTGGGTTTTTTTTTCTAAGATTTTGTTAAATAATGTTCAAGTCTTGTTCCTGCCTGACTGCCTCGTTGGTCCAGTGGGTAAGTATGAGGCCGCAATACCCGAGGTCCTGGTTTGAAATTCCAGGAGGTCCAATTAAGTTTATTTATAGTATTGGATATTTTTGTCAGAAAATTCTCAGCAGCAGCCCGGAGTCTGAGAAGTTGGTAGTGTGTACACTCCCGTGCTTCGGATAGCGCGTGAATAATACGGAAATGTTTGCACACAGACTTGTGCACTATAATATGTCCTGCTTATATGTTTATATTCACGAAAAAAAGTCAGAAACTCGCCGCTAGATGGCACTGGAACACAAAACAACTTCGACACCGAAGTCTCTCAGGTTTCGTTATATATTTATATAAACGTTACCTAGAGTCGTTATATTCGTGCCAATCGCCGGTATATGGATGCTTGCAGTACGCCGTGTAGTGGCCGGAGTACGTCGTACCTGCGTATGTAACATATTGGATCAGATGAGAGGGAAGTAATGATATAGAATGAGAGTGACAGAGATGCCTATATGATAAGAGTTGCTATTAAGACTTTTTTGACAGATGTTTGATGTTGATGAGAACCTGAAATTATGAATGTACATACTAAGTACGGGTAGAGGTTATCGTTCAATTATTTAAGAATAATATTTATATAAATAAGTATAATGTAGGCAGGTATATTTTACCTCTCTAGCGAGATACATACACTAAGTTCTAAGATATATTAAAAAAAAAACACTCGGTGGTAGAGCTTTGCGCAAGCTCGTCTGGGTAGGTACCACCCACTCATCAGATATTATACCGCAAAACAGCAATACTTTGTATTGTTGTGTTCCGGTTTGAAGTGCGAGTGAGCCAGTGTAACTACAGGCACAGGGGGCATAACACCTTAGTTCCAAGGTTGGTGGCGCATTGGCGATGTAAGCGATGGCTAACATTTCTTACAATGCCATTGTCTATGGGCGTTTGGTAACCACTTACCATCAGGTGGTCCAAATGTTCGCCTACATATACAATAAAAAAAAACCTACCAATTTAATATATAACTTAAACTTTCCAATTATTGTCATACAGGTGTTAAAATATACCGTGTCGGCACTCACCCGAGTGGTTGCTGACGGCGTACAGGTTGTATGTGGCGTGCGTGGGCGCGGCCGCCAGCGGCGACATGTCGAGCCCCGACAGCGGGAACTCCACCACCACCGACAGCTTGCCGCGGAAGCGCTCCGTGGGGGAGAACCTGGGGGGGGGGGGCGTTATATAGACTAATAGCCTACTTTTATCGAATATTTAATATCTAATATACGTTCAATGTCTCACCGTTTTAGATGCAGCACCAGAACTTGGGGGAACTTTTGCACCGTGAACCATTTGAGGCACTTGCGTCGAACTCCGCACTTCGAGCACGTCTATAAACAGACAAATTAATACCTCGATGATGATAGGCTTATAAATCAGCAAATCAAAGACCTCGCTTTGAGCTCCGAGTGTTGCCAGTACAAAATTTTTACGAATTATTTATATGTATTCAATTCAGTATGGATTTAAAATAAATCTTCGCACGAAATTATAACGTTGACATAAGATACAACCTTACTTGTAAACATCATTGATATCACATTTGAAACGAAATTGGAGCGATTTTTTAAATTTTACTTTTTCGACGAGACGTTATCTACGACTTGTATGTAATTCGAAATATCATCAATAGATGGCGCTTTTTCATTTCGTACAAATGGTATTTGAACGCTATCGAATTAGTAAAGAAATTCACACTAGACACTAAAGTAATTAACGGCTTAGACAACTTTTGTAGGGCAAACTGATTCGTTTTTAATGATATTATTGAAGATTTTTTACTCGGTGGTAGAGCTTTGTGCAAGCTCGTCTGGGTAGGTACCACCCACTCATCAGATATTCTACCGCAAAACAGCAGTACTTGGTATTGTTGTGTTCCGATGTGAAGGGTGAATGAGCCAGTGTAATTACAGGCACAAGGGACATAATATCTTAGTTCCCAAGGTTGGTGGCGCATTGGCGATGTAAGCGATGGTTAACATTTCTTACAATGCCACTGTCTATGGGCATTGGTGACCACTTACCATCAGGTGGCCCATATGATCGTCCGCCTACCTATACAATAAAAAAAAAATTGCACAATTTACAATACGCGTTACGTATAATATACGCTTGCGCACAACAAGCACGCATTTTGTCAAAGTTCTAAAAATTAATTATGAAAATCACAAAGAATCCTTATTATATTAAATTTAGTTTATATAAAATATAAAGTATTCATTGAATAACGTTTGTTTTTTTTTTAATTTAATTTCTAAGTGCGTTGCTGATTTTTTTCTATAGAGACTTTTTTTTAGGAATTTTTTTTTTTTTTTTCAATGCATATAGACATTAGTATCGTTGTTTACAACCTTTAAAGACTTATTGCATCGTAAAAGTACATGTTTAAGTTGTTAGTGATAAAGTTGATGGTGTAACTATATATATATATATATATATATATAAATAAATATATATAAATAAATAACCCCGACTTTATTATAATATTGACATTTAATGAAAAATCATTGTTCTGAAGCTTCTGAAATAACCAATTGAATTTATATACTCTTAATAGGAGACGGTAGCTTAAGTTGAAAAAAAATAAATTAATATTTTTACAGTAAATTCTTTAACAATTCAAAGTTACATCGTCCACGTTACGTTACGTTATTATACGTCAGTGTATACAGGTGTTCACTAACCGGTTTCTCGTCGCCATCGAGTTCCTCTTCCCTCACAAAGTGTTGGAGGCACTGTTGCAATTTCAAATTACCGGTTCGCGACGGTATAGGTAAGCTGGAATACATAACAGTACAGTACAGTAACAGCCTGTGAATGTCCCACTGCTGGGCTAAGGCCTCTTCTCCACTTTTTGAAGTGAAGGTTTGGTGCTTATTCCACCACGCTGCTCCAATGCGGGTTGGTGGAATACACATGTGAAAGAATTTCAGTGAATTTTGACACATGCAGGTTTCCGCGCGATGTTTTCCTTCACCGTCATGCACGAGATGAATTTTAATCACAAATTAAGCAAATGAAATTCAGTGGTGCTTGCCTGGGTTTGAACCCTCGATCATCGGTTAAGATACCACATTTACATATATACAAATACAGACAGACATGGTGGTAAGTGGTCACCGTAGCCTCTAGATCACTATTTAATCGGTCAGTTTATATATCGAACGTGGTTGTACTTTCACTGTTATATAATAATAATAACTCGAGTGACAATTATAAAATATATTTGTACCTGAGGTCCCAGAAGGGATCGAAGGTGACGCTGTCGTGATGGCAGTGCGTACAGCGGAGTGTGGACTTCAGCTGTCCCACGAAGATGTCGCCCACGCGACTGTCCTCCGTGCGCAGGTAGCGACTCCACGCCTCCTGCGCCTTCGCCGAGTCACTGTACACACACACACATCACGTGACGACCAGAGATCAGGCGACGAAGGACCAAAACGAAAACAAACAGCCTGTATAAGATATATCACCTGAGACTGTCATCAATTTCGGTGAGCAACGGCTTCGGTTTGACCGTCACTCGATTCACGTCTTCGTGCAAGCCTTCCAGTAGATAACGGAGAAATTCCTGAAATAAAACAATGGGCAACGATTAATATGAATTTGTTTTTTTGGAGTTCGTGCAAGTCCGTCGTCTGTGTATTGATCATCACACATTGATCTTATTATATCATATAATTAAGCTAGTAACTAGCTTCCGCTCGCGGCTTCGTCCTTTTTACTTTGTGGTAGCGTTTTGTGCTGGGCCGTATGGGTAGATACCGCCATTAATACCTACCATTGTTGTATATCGATTTGAAGGGTGAGTGAGCCAGTGTAATTACAGGCACAAGGGACATAACATATTAGTTCCCAAGGTCTATGGCGTATTGGCCATGTAGGGAACGGTTAATATTTCTGACAGCGCCGATGCTTATGGGCAATGGTGACCACATAACACCCACTTACCTATTTAAAAAAAAACCTTCAGATTAAGTTTGTCTTCGTGTATGTGTGTGTGGGTGTGTGTGTATGTGTGCGTGTGTGTGTGTGTGTGTGTTTGTGTATTAGTACCTGCGCGTCCTGCTGACTGTATCCCATGAACCGCGGCGCGAACCTCTGCACCTGCGACTTGAGGCTGGTCGTGTTCACCACCGAGTCTCGCTCACCGCTGCGCCAGAGCTCCTTGATGACGCTCGCGAACGCTACAAACGAATTGCAATGTTATTATAATAACAATTTCAAATCAAATCAATTACAGAATAATTTATAGGATCAGTGCTAGAACATGGGCCAGCATCATCTGCCCTTGCGATTCGTGAGGAAGCCTGAACGTGTCGGAAAATCTGCCTCATGTGTATACACCAATCCGCATTTGTGCAGAATATTTGACTATAATTTTAAAAAAAAGTTTTTTAGTGTAAAGTTCTAAGTTATATTTGTAAATCTGGCCTCGTTGGGCAAGTCAAAGTCAAAAATCTTTATTCAATATAGAAGTCTTACACTTGCTTATTGATTGTCATAAATCTACCACCGGTTCGGAAAAAACTCCTCAGACCTGAGAAGAACCGGCGAAAGAAATTCAGCGGGGTTTTTTTTATAATTCTTCCTTACAATAGAGGCAATTTATACAATAACAGAATAACATTTTTTTATTTGAAATAGCCTGGAGGCGATCGTTTCATTACCAAGGCGAGCAATCATCTAAAAAGTCATTGTTTGTGTAATATCCATTAGCGAACAAGCGTTCCATAACAATTCTTTTAAATTTTGGGCCGAAGAAAATGTTATATTTCCGTCGAAAAATTCTCATCAGCAAACCGGAATCTCGAAGCGTGTACACTCCCGGAAAGCATGAGGCCGTTGTTCCTGCGCCTGAACTCTTTCCGGTCGTGTCGGAGTTTGCGTACCATCGAATTATGAGAGTTTGGGAATAGAGAGTGCACCTGTGTTTGCGCACAAATTAATTCACTACTAGGAAATCATCCCGGTCTCACATGGGTTATCGCCGCGAACAGAACAGAAGAAAAATATATTTTGGATAGTATTTGCGTAAAACGTACGCAAACTCCGACGCTACCGGAAAGAGTTCAGGCGCAGGATCGACGGCTTTACGTGCTTTCCGAGGGACGGGAGTGTACACACTTCCAACTTCCAGACTCCAGGCTGCTACTGAGAAATTTAGATAGAAAATCTCAATAACATTTCGTTGGCCCGACCTGGGAATTGAACCCAGGACCATCGTGTCTGCGGCTTTACATGTTACCACTAGACCAACGAGGCATTATATACATATAATGTACAGATAACACCTAAAAAAATATGACATTCAAGTGGATGAAATTTGGGGGACTATATACAAATTCAAAATACTTTATTTAATATTGAAATATTACACTTTCTAATTGATTGTCAAACTAGAGACTACCACCGTCTCGGAAAAAAGACACACCCAGCCCCGAGAAGAACAGGCGAAAGAAACTCAGCGGGTTGATTTTTTTGTCATATTACATGTATCGTTTAAATGTAACATTGAAATATTCATCGGAACTAATGACGCAGAAAGAAATCTACTTAAGTCAGTCCGTTGGCGTGTTACCGGTGATTCAATTACAGTGAATGCTATTATCAACTTGAAGTTATATTTATGTAATAGTCTACCCGTACCGGATAAATATTCGTAACCTCAATATCGTATAGCCGATATTCTACCGCAAAACAGCAGTACTTTGTATTGTTGTGTTACGGATTGAAGGGTGAGCGAGCCAGTGTAATTACAGGCACAAGGGACATAACATCTTAGTTCCCTAGGTTGGTGGCGCTTTGGCGTTGTAAGCGATGGTTAACATCTCTTACAATGCCAATGTCTATGGGCGTCGGTGACCACTTACCATCAGGTGGCCCATATGCTCGTCCACCGACCAATACAATAAAAAAAAAAAAAAAAAACTATACAGAATGTTTGAGATGTGAAAGTTGCAGATTATATTCAGATTCTCTCAGCTACTGCCGTGTTCGACTCCTAACTTATTATATTAATCTATACTTAATGACTGCCTCGTTGGTCTAGTAGCTAGATATAAGGCCGCAGACCCGGTGGCCCTGGGTTCAATTCTCAGGTCGGGCCAATGAAATGTTATTGAGATTTTCTATTTAAATTTCTCAGTAGCAGCCCGGAGTCTGGAAGTGTATACACTCCCGTGCCTCGGAAAAGCACGTAAAGCCGTTGGTCCTGCGCCTGAACTCTTTCCGGTCGTGTCGGATTGCCGTCCCATCGGATCATGAGAGCTAGGGAATAGAGAGTGCACCTGTGTTTGCGCACACACTTGTGCACTATAATATCTCCTGCGCAGTTGGCTAATCTCTCTTGAGTATCCGCCGTGGCCGAAATCGGTCTGGAGGACCTTATTCTTATTATTATTTAAAGCTGAAGAGTTTGTTTGTTTGATCCGGCTAATCTCAGGAACTACTGGTTCGAATTTAAAAAATATTTTTGTGTTGTATAGTCCTTTTATCGAGGAAGGTTCTAGGCTAGTCTTAATAATTTAATAATATGAATATTTTTGAAGCCGAGATGGCCCAGTGTTAAGAACGCGTGAACCTTAACCGATGATCGTGGGTTCAAACCCGGGCAAGCACCACTGAATTTCATGTGCTTAATAAGTGATTATAATTCATCTAGTACTTGACTCATGCATGCATGACTTGAAACATGCATGTGTCAAGTTTCACAGAAATTCTGTCACATGTCTAGTCCGCATTGGAGCAGCGTGGTGGAATACGCTCCAAACCTTTCCAAAAGAAAAGAAGAGGCCTTAGCCCAGCAATGGGACATTCACGCTGTTACTGAATATTTTTATTTTATTAAATTTAATTTCTCTTATGTTTTAATTTAATATCGGAAACTATTATACGGCCAAATACTAAAACGTCACTTAAATAATTAAGTGCAAATTTGACTAACGCTTAATTTTGAGAGCGACTCAAAATAAGTAAATTTCTCAATTAAGTTCAGCTTGTTAGTCGGCTTTTACAGTTTCTATATACTTAATACAGGGTTACAGGTGGCCATGCCCTTTCACGTACCTTTAATCAGAGCGCCCTTCATACACGAAAGCGTCGTGTTGATATCGGCGGAATACTTCTCCTCTGTCAAATACTCCAACAGCGGTCGCGTATTCGAGAGGCACTGCAGCACGCTGTTCATGAAACACGTGTTCCCGATGTTGCGTAGACCGTTGAGACCTGGTAACATATTTGAAAATAATAATAATAAATAAATAATTGGAAATTCACATCAATCAACGCTAATTGCACGGAATGCAAGGCGTTACTTTCTTTTTTTTTTTTATACAAACATCTAGCTCGTCTCGACTTCATATGGTTAATATATATGAGATTAATATATAGATAAAGACATAACATTTATTTTTCAAACAAGCATTTTCCCCGCGGCTTCACCCGCGTAACTCCCGTTCCCGTGAGAATACGCGGACAAAATGTAGCCTATCTTACTCGCTGATAATGTAGCTTTCCATTGGTGAAAGAATTTTTAAAATTGGTTTAGTGGTTCCGGCGTGACAGCGTAACAAACAAACAAACTGACATTCGCATTTATGATATTAGTCAGGATTTATTGCCAACAATACATAAACTATTTAACATTTGAAAACTCTGTGAGAGTAAAATATTGGCTGAGTATTTTTGGCTGGGTGGGGTGGTTTTCGGGTGGCGGCGCCCTTAGGTGCCTTGTAGGCCTAGGAATAAATACGGGGCTGACTACGATTAACACATGTCGCATGAGCTGCAACAGGACTCATCGCTGAAGCAGCGATCTGATCCAGGGACTGTTAATTAAATAAATAATCACAATCGCTCATAGACATCGGTACTGTCATAAATATCAACCATTCGTTACATCGTCATTGCGATCTTGAGAAGTATGATTTAATGTGGTAGAGCTTTGTGCAATCCCGTCTGGGTAGGTACCACCCACTTATCAGATATTCTATCGCAAAACAGCAGTATTTTGTATTGTTGTGCTCCGGTTTGAAGGGTGAGTGAGCCAGTGTAATTACAGGCACAAGGGACATAACATCTTAGTTCACAAGGTTGGTGGCGCATTGGCGATGTAAGCGATGGTTTACATATCTCACAATGCCAATGTCTATGGGCGTTGGTGACCACTTGCCATCAGGTGGCCCATATGCTCGTCCGCCTTCCTATGCTATAAAAAAGCCCCCCCTAGTTAAGCTGGATCACTCACCTAACAAACCATTACACAAAAGTACTAAGTATTTGGCGATACAATATACGATCAGCCAGCGATGTTATGTAGCCTGTGTCTGTAGTTAGGCACAGGCTACATAACATATTAGTTCCCAAGGTTGGTGACGCATTTGACGTTGTAAAAGTTAATATAATACGATACCAAGGTCTATCGACGTCGACCTATTTACCAGCCTGTCTGACTACATTAAATTAATTTAAAAAAAAAATCCACTCACCGCTACTATGGCTGGACTGTTTCTCACCACGCTCGCCGATCTCCGTCCTCTCGCTACTGCGTCGGAAACCGCTGGGGCCGCTCTTACCTCCAGCCAACTCCTAAACATCCAACACTCATGACATCCTATGCAAATATATAAACAACGCTACTGGACTAACGTGAACGAGTCTCGCAACGAATTCGCGAGAATTTGAATCCGGGACCTCGGGCTCTGGGACCTTATATCTAGCCACTAGACCAACGAGGCAGTCAGTGAGTGCAATTATATTGGTCGAGTAACAACAGAAGTAGGGTGAAATACATTACCCTCCCTTATTAAATATTATTCATAAAAATATGTGTAGTATTTTGGGACCGCGTCTATTTCTTTTACTTTTTATACATTCGTATTATAAATAAGTACGAAAATTTAAATAATCTATACTAATATATAAGAAGAAATTACTAAACAAATGTACATAAAGCTTATATCAAAATATAACGCATTTCGGATATATAAGGAGCTGTATATTTTCAACCTCTTTAGGGCAATTCTATTTATTACTCGACCAACATAAGAAGACACTTGATAAGTTAGAATCACGGTCGCATATACAGGTCTATCAACAACAGTAGTCGTGTACGTCGGCTTAATGGTTGCTTTTCAGTTTAATTTTGCGGCCGCTAGAGGCATGACGATAGATCATTATCCCGAACACTTTTTCAAATACAAACAAAACAGTTAAATAACAACAGATCCACAAAACTCGACAAAACGATATAACAATGATCAAATAACACAATACTCGGGAGAGAAAAATATAAGCCGCGTGTCACTCAACCCGCACGTGACCGCATATACCGATAACAACGACGTACAGCGGCGTTGACGCGAAATAAAAGTTGTAACACAATCGTACCTATCTCTCACCAATGAAATTGGACTCGGTTGATAGACCTGTATACAAGACCGTGGTTAAAATTAATCATTAATCTAATCATCATATTGGATTAAGTGTATTGTGAATGAAAAAATAAACTAAGTAATGAAAACTACAACGTGTCCTAAAAATGTGTGAGATTAAGCAATTATTTAACAGTAAACTCAAAAACACAAACAGCAAAAATTTTGATGAAACTTATTTATGATTTTTCCAAAGCTATTGATAGCGACATTATGCAAATACGAAAATTATAAACAAATTATGATTATATTATATAAACTACTATGATTATTATGAAGTAAAGGCAATGAGATACATCACTTAAGTATGACTGCGGATTTTGTAAAATTACAATGCGACTAAATTTGTATACAACTGGAGTCAACAGGGAGCCATTCTAGGTGCATTTAATATCTAATCTTTGTAAGTGAAAGATAAAAAACATCTTCAAAATTACAAATTAAGCGAAGTTGTACATAAAATATATCTAAATAAAATATTTAGAGTTAGTATATTTGATACTATATTAAGCAAAAAATATTGTAAAATCAGCACTAATTCTAAGCATGCAAACGACACAAACATGAATTTACAGCAGTACGTATGAAACGATAGAATATATAAGACGGATTTAGGCACTTCAATTACTCTTATAAACTGTATTGGCAACAAATATTTTAACACATATTTCTTCAAAACAGGATAACCTCTCCAGATTTAGAGTCAGGTGTAAAACAATGATGAAATTTAAATGAGGTGGCCAACAAAGTACATTACACGCACACACAGAAAATAAATATATTGTACAATATAAATTCCAAAAATTAATTACTACGTGGTTTTAACCCTCTCTGAACTTGGGAGCTTTCATTTCAAAATATTATGTAATCTTAGATGAATTTTAAGTACCGTTTGTCAACTTCCACCATAATTGACCACAGAGAAAGATCATCAAGCCATTTGACATTTTTTATAGCAAAATCTTAATCAATACTTATTGACAGCAATCGTATTAAAGGATTTTATGAAAATGTCTACGTCTATTCTGTTGTAATGCCGAGTTTTTTTAAGTTTTTGATTTATAGCAATTTAATTTCCCAACATTCACGAATATAAAACACCACAACTCATTGGTGTGAATTAAATTCGATACCTATGCAAACCGCCATACAGAAATTGGCCATGTCCTTTAAATAAATAGATTATTAAAATTATTAGTCTTTGCTATTTAAAAAAATAAATGATGTATGAATTAAATTTCGAAATTGAAATTTTGTTTGAAATTAAATTTTGTTTTGTTTTTGGAATCGTTTATTTTCGATGAAATATTTTGTTTTTTGGGAGTAGAATGAAAAATGAGATCCATAATCGAAAAACACGCTCAATATAAAAACTATCGGCTTCGAATAAAGTCATAAACGCCGTCACCAAGCAAGCACAGGAAAACGTATTCACATAACAGGCAATAAGTTCTATTAGAGCTTGTTACCATTCGTCTAAACGTCACCGCAGAAAGTTCCACGGGTCTTCTTGCGGGCAGTCGCGCGCCAACCGCGCCCTCTGACAGACGTGTTTCAGAACCATTATTTATAATATTACTTATCGCAACATTAAAAAATCTAAAATACAATAATACATTAAAAATTCTAAATGAAAATGCAACACTAGTATATAATTTATGATTAAATAAACAATTTAATATATATTTATATAATATAGATAAGATGCTATCTTTATCATTAATCAAATATAAGAATGAGACAAGTGATCCCTACGTAACGTAACGTAATAATTGAACCTGATAATGAACCCCATAAGTTGGTAACTTTGCGCGTGCCACCGTCCGCGGCCGCGGCTCGAAGCAGCGCCGGCAACCACACCTCATTGCGCAGCGCCGACAGCACACCGGTCGTCACACATGCCAGGACAACAAGCTCCAAATACCAGAGCATACGACTTTCGCACTTATCACCGACTCAAAGGGTCTTAATTCGAAAATAACTTTTTAAAAAAATCACGGTTTTTATAACACTTTTAATCTTTGATTGCGAATTGTTTATGGAAATCACACACAAAATTGTTTATAAAATATCTGCTTCGTGCGATCACCCTTTTATTTCAATTACGTTTCTATTATAATATAAGAAGAATAATGTGTTGTTTTTCGATTTGATTATCCAGTACTACTCTGGGAATAATTTTATTTATTATTTTTGAAAGTCAATAAAATCTTTTATCAAGTACAGTAAACAGTAACAGCCCGTGAATGTCCCACTGCTAGGCTAAGGCCTCTTCTCCTCTTTTGAGTAGAAGCTTATTTTTATTCGAATCTGTACACATACCGAGAAGTATATTCGATTTTTAATCTGTATTTTTTTTTCTAAAAGATAATTAAATAATAAATAACATTAATATTACTAAATTATTAAAACACAATTTTTACATTTTCGCTATAGATTTTTTTTTCAACGTTATCTCACTGTCTCTGTCAGTTTCATTGACGTTTAATATAATCATCCGAAACTGGTCCTTATTTCGTTAACGTTACGAGTCAACTCTCAATTTCAATTGGCACATGACTAGCTAATAAACTTCAAGGTCACTTTCGATAGACAACAAATTTCAAGTCCACAGTTCAATTCACGAACCACAACAATCGCGACACATTAAAATACCCACAAACGTGACACGAAAAGTAGCTAATTACGTAATTCGAAATTTAAAAACAAATACGCGCGCGATTCTTTCGAATAATCGACGAATCAGGTGATTCCCGCGGGAAAGTGCATTTCGCGCGAATTACCCGTGACGTCACTGAGCTGCCATTACGAGGGCTCGGCGTGAACTGAGCAGGCGCCGGGAGATGGTGCTTGGCCAAATAACGATGCCAAATTTCACAATCAAATCTATACGTAATCTTTAAGATGATATAAGCATTTATCTCGTTCGCTATACAATTTTTCCAGTAGGAATTGTGACGTATACGATAATGATAAATGGTCACCAACATCGATATTGTAAGACATATTAACAATCCCCAATCGCTAATGCACCACCAACATTGGTAACCAATATGACATATCTTATGCCCGCTCGTAGCTACAATGTCTCACCCGCCCTTAAAACCGGAACACAACAATACTAAATATTGCGTGGCGGTAGTGATAGTAGTATATTAGATATTCAACCGCAAAACAGCAGTACTTGGTAAAGTTGTGTTCCAGTTTGAAGGGTGAGTGAGCCAGTGTAATTACAGGCACAAGGGACATAACATCTTAGTTCCCAAGGTTGGTGGCGCATTGGCGATGTGAGCGATGGTTGACATTTCTTACACTGCCAATGTCTAAGGGTGTCAGTGACCACTTATCATCAGGTGGCACATATGGTAGTCCGCCTACATATCCTATAAAAAAAAAGAGACGAATGGTAATCCACCCAGACAGAGACCTACCGCCAAGTTCATATTACAATATTATACGTATTAATAATATTATTCGTCACTAATGCCACAGTTACGGCGAAAACTCTACATCCCTAAGCTGTAGGGTTTCATTGACGTAACGTTTCTTTGTAAAGTAACAATGTTGAACAATATTACCTAGCTTAAGTAATACTTTTATAAATATTCAATATCGTCTCAAATTGGTTTAACTATAAATCTTTTAACGATACTACAATATTTTTGTACTATTAACAGACTATTCTTTATTTTGATACTAGAGGGGCCCTCTACGGAATGGGGCCTCAAATATCAAAAACTCCGACGCTGACTATTTCACTGAAAGAAAACTACACAATAACTTAATTTAACATTTGAATTTAAAACGTAAAATGTAATTAATAATTGATTGTCATAAATCTACCACAAATCAGACTTGAGGACTAAAAGCGTAAGAAACTGCGTACATGACCGATGTTACTTTTTTAAATGATATATGATAGACAAAAAACTGACGAAGACATAAATTTTAACAGCCTGATTTAACTAAGTATATTTTATTATATTTTTTTTAAATATCATATTTTGTACCTTTAGAGGTTTAATTTAAAAACCTTGATCTTATCAGCGTGATAGATAATAATGTTATCTAGAAATTTATTTTAAGATTTTACTGTTATCAGTCATAGATCTAGATATTAGCCTTGTGGCTATGAAAAAAACAAACTTTTTTTATATAAATTACCAAACTTACAATTGGAAATTCATTTTAAAATATGTATCTCTATCTCTTTCTAACAACGATGGTCTCATATATCATGTTATTTAAAAAATCTATTATTTATCTTATTTTTATATATTTAAATATTACAAGTAAATTTTAAACCTACTCCACCATACCTAAGAATTCAACTAATTCAAATTCAACTTCAACGAATTCAAATTCAACTTAAGTTATTTTAGTAAATAATAAATTATTCTTTTGCGCCGATAAAACAAATATTAATTTGTATTCGATAAAACTTATTTATTTTGAAACCTAATTGTATAGAGAAAAGTACATAAGCTACCTAACACAACCCATAAAATAATATTAATATATATATAAAAAAATTAAACTTATCATTGTATCCCATGGTTTTTAACGGATTAAGGAGTTTGTACTCCTTGGATTGAATATGATCACTTACGGTAATTTTCGGTTGGAGATGTTCTCAAAGAGTAAGATTCTATATTTTATAAACCACTAAAACTATGCATTATAGCCGAGATGGCCCAGTGATAAGAACGCGTGAATCTTAACCGATGATCGTGGGTTTGCCCGGGGGCAAGCAATTATAATTCATCTCGTGCTTGACGGCGAAGGAAAACGTCGTGAGGAAACCTGCATGTGTCAAATTTCACTGAAATTCTGTCACATGTGTATTCCACCAATCCGCGTTGGAGCAGCGTGGTGGAATAAGCTCCAAAACCTTCTTCTCAAAAGAGGAGAAGAGGCCTTAGCCCAGCAGTGGGACATTCACATGCTGTTACTTTAAAACTATGCATGTTTTATATGTTAAAATCCGCCCTTGAAAGAATTTAATAGATTTCTGTAAAACCGGACACAATTATACTGCATGTATAGTTATGCTGTAACTGAGGAATCTTCTATTTTTGAAATCGGTTACAACGCGATTCGCTCTAATTATCACAAAAGAATCCACACACATAAACAATAAGAAACATAGTACCTTAAACGGGTTAATAAAAAAAAAACCGCACACACGCACAGATTAAAAATCAATTTGCAACGGTAACGCAATGAGCTTCTTTTTGTTTCACGGTAGGCGCACTTTAGTAAAACTTTTTATAAAAAAAAACGGCGTTCAAAGATATAGTTTAAATGTCATCGAAAAATTTTTGGCAGTGTTTTAATGGATGTGACGTTTTTTTTTTTTTTAAAGTACCGTGACGTTGGCGGCCAGTAATGTGTCGGTGATAATTGGCGGGAACGCTTGAACCGGTTTAACTTTTTTTTTTTAGCTCGTTTACATTGGACAAGGCATTACTCTTGGATGCTTAGCGAAACAATGATTTTTGATTTTTCAAAACTCATATGAAACATGTATTTGACTATACCTAAGAATAAGGATTGTAATGTTTTCAGTGTTCATATAATAATAATAATAATCAATAGTTTCAGAGTTTCTTTGTGACACTTGGCTACATTTTTTTTTCCCCTTTTGTAGTTCGTATTTTGCAGGTCAGTAGTGTTTTTAATTTTCTACATTATAATAATTAGTTATTGGTTTTTAATTTCACATTAAAAACCAAAAATATTAACTAAAATGTTTTACTGCCCGTTGCGTCTACACATTTAAAAAAGTAACTTCTGAAAGTCCCACAGCTGGACAACCGCCTTCCCTGAACTAAAGAAAGTTTTACACCTTATCTCACTATTGTGCATAGATGTGGCAGAATTCCACTTGACACATTCACCGATCACGAGATGAATTATAAACACAAATTAAGCTCATGAAAAGTCAGTCAGTCTGTCATTCAACTGATCCGTGTTTAAATCCGTTATCTTGGGCTGAGGTACATGTTTTCGAGCCAGTGGACAGTCGGCGCTTTAGTCGGACTTTATACCTTACCTATATATATTATATTTAGAACTAAATTTGGTTGAATTTGCGAAATATCAAATTTAATGATTAATTCTTGCTATATGACATAATTATATATTGATATACGTATATACGGTTCGTATATCTTAATATACGTATTTAAAAAGTTAACAATAAAAATTATTATGTAAACAAATAATATTTTTAAGACATTCTACAATACACTCGACACTCACTGCCTTTAAAAAAGAAAGCTGTCACTGTCATCTAAAACAATATGGCGGAACGTCAAATTTTCCCACGTGGCGCGAAAAGCGTGGCTCATCGACATTTCCCGCGTATTTTATTTCTAGACGTTACATTTAGCGCGATTTATTTATAGTTTTGGAATCTATTCAAGGAGCACGCCGTTCGTCTGAGTGGGGCGACTTCGCATTTCTTTTTGCTGATAAAAATGTTATTGTATTAGCGAAGATGGCGTCTTACTTTAAAATGTCACCCGTGGTATGCGGGTATAATTTTGAGGTTATGTAACTAATCAATCAAGTTAATATAATTGCTAAATAATAATATGCATAGATCTTTAGAGAGAAGAGGGAGAGATCAAGATCTTTATTTATTCATTATATTATCAACACCAACAAGGATTATACTGATAAATACAAAAGAGTCTTTAATCATAGAGTGTGCACACAAGTGTGTGCGCAAACACAGGTGCACTCTCTATTCCCTAACTCTCATAACCCGATGGGACGGCAATCCGACACGACCGGAAAGAGTTCAGACGCAGGACCAACGGCTTTACGTGCTTTCCGAGGCACGGGAGTGTACACGTGATATTGAAATACATAATTTTTTTTTCTTTATTTTATCCGGGAGGGCAAATGACTCTACTCCACCTGATGGTAAGTGGGAGTCGAGTCCAAACGCTGGCACGACGGCTGGTACAGTCGGGAAGAATCTGCCCTAGGCCCCCGCCTCTTCACGCCTCGTTTGAAGGATATTACATCTAAAGCTCCTTTTATTCGAGAATGCTATTCGCTTCTACAATACAAAGGCCCAAGAAGCTGATATAAGTGTACGTCATAGAAGAAGCTATACGAAACACTTATGAATCGTCATTTTCAAAGAATAGTTAATCGGCCCTAGTTCGATATTTAGATTAACAGGCAAGAATTTCAGCAGTTACTATTTTAAACTGATCATAATAGATCCTCCAGACCGATTTCGGCCACGGCGGCCAATCTCAAGAGAGATTAGCCAACTGCGCAGGACATATTATAGTGCACAAGTGTGTGCGCAAACACAGGTGCACTCTCTTTTCCTTAGCTCTCATAATCCGATGGGACGGCAATCCGACACGACCGGAAAGAGTTTAGGCGCAGGACCAACGGCTTAACGTGCTTTCCGAGGCACGGGAGTGTACACACTTCCAACTTCCAGACTCCGGGCTGCTACTGAGAATTTTCTGACAGAAAAATCCAATCTATTGGCCCGACCTGGGAATTGAACCCAGGACCACCGTGTCTGCAGCCTTATTTCTAGCCACTAGACCAACGAGGCAGTTAGATAGTTATAATAGATATACACAGCGTGCAAATCCGTACTAATATTAATTTCTTTAAAAAAAAAAACATCGCCAATGCGCCCCCAACCTTGAAAACTAAGATGTTATGTCCCTTGTGCCCGTAATTACACTGGTTCACTCACCCTTCAAATCGGCACAACAATACAAAGTACTGCTGTTTTGCGGTAGAATATCTGATAAGTGGGTGGTACCTACCCAGACGAGCTTGCAAAGGTCTACCACCAAGTATCAAATGTTTTGTAACATAATAGTGTTTATATTTTTTAAGATTACATTTTTACTATTTATGTATAAACTTGTATTATAGAAAGCCTCACGATAGCACACACAGATTTGAACCTTAGTTGTATTTAGATTAGAAATTGATAAATAAAAAAATAAAAAAAACACAAATAGAAACGTATAACAATTACATACATATAAAAACAGGCAAAATGTTTTTTTTTTTTTAAATAAAGAATATAAGCATATCTTATTTATATATAAATAACTAATATTCCTTTATATAAAATTAAGCGTAAAGTTTATGTTTAGAGTGGGGGGATAACCCAAGGGGGACAGGATCGAACTTGCGACTTTTACATAGTAAAGCAGACTGTGAATCATTGAAGCTTTTGACTATTTATTTTAGAACAATTATATTAAAAATCCAATATATATTCTTCATATATATAAATAAAAATCATCACGTGATCTCCTAAACTAGTCCGTTTGACCTGAAATTTGTTGCAGTTACTACTATCTCGACGTTGACGCTCACTAAGAATGGATTTGACGCAAATCCTAACCTATCCAAAATACATTTTTCATCTCATATACCCATGCGAAGCCGGGACGATTAGCTAGTATAACATAACACGCCAGGATGACACAAAAATTTCGTTCAACACAAATCCAAATGTATACACATGACTCACTCACACTGAGACATACCCGACCTCATTACGAATGCCAACGAACTCTTGTTTCTTTTAGAGTCTTTATTCTACTATCTTTATCTGTGGCCTTTTAAAAACTACATAAACATATCTTACGAACATTTCGAAAATATTATAAAAATTGAACTAAACTAGAAAACACGAATCTATAAAATGTGACAAATCATATCCGCCATTTTGAAATTACGCAGGTAATATAACGTAAAACGGTTGAAAGTTTTTATAAATAATTATATAGGTAGGCCGACTGGCAAATGGGCAACCTGATGATAAGTCACAGCCGTCCATAACATAAGCTCTGTGAAATATTAACCATCTTTACATCGGCAATGTGTCACCAACTTTGGTAGTAAATATACCTTGTGTCTGCAATTACACTAAGCAATTCGGTTTAGCCGCAGAACATATGAAGAGTGGATGGTACCTACTCCGAAGAGCTTGCACTTCGCTTGCACTTCGCCTACCACCAAGTTTAGTTTTATTATCAAGAGCTTAAGGCTAATTAATTATCATGCCAAATATTGGCATTGTAAAATGGAAATCTTTCCTTGAACTAACCAAATTTTTGGCAAACGCAGACATATTTCTTAGTGATTTTAATTGTATAAGTAGACGGTTCTACATTTAGAATTCTAGTAATGTAACGTAGGTAAGGGCTCCTATTGGAGAAGGTTTGGAAATTATACCACCACGCTGCTAAATCGGTTTGGTGGATCATATTTATATTATAGATTTGATAGAAATTTCCGTGGATATTTCAAGCAGATATTTAGTTCGTCTTTTTAAAGATATACCTTCACCGTTTTGGTTACAGGAAAATTAAAATCTGGACGCCAATCTCACTAATGTAAAACGTTTATTAACGTTCTCGATTCGATTCCGATCCAGCTTCGACTATTTCTCATAAAACCGAATCGGTATGATGTTACCATATACTAAAGCCAAAAAAACAACGTCAATATCAAACTTAATTGTTAAACTTTGACGTTCCATCGAAGACGAATCGAATCGCAACTGGATCGTTGTGTTAGAAGAATAGGGAAAAAGCTAAACGTCAACGATTATGTTTCGATTCGATTCCGATAATATGTTAATTATGTTAGTAGAATTGGCTTCCTGATAATTTGTAATCACTTCACGAATTTACAAATTCCGACCTAAGGCTTTATTTCCAAATCGGCCATGATAAATCACTTGTAAGAGTTTTTACAATAAACTAAAAACCAACCAAAATTTAACTGCTGTAAATCCTACACTCGCGTATATGTTGTTGCCAATACAGTTTGCAATCTTGGTGTATCTTTTATAATAAATTGTGTGCCTTTATTTTAAATGAAAAGAAATGACCACTTACCGATTTCACGTAGTCATAATCCTTAATATCCAGGATCTTTCTTCTGGACGACGGAGTTTCAGGACTAGAGTCCTCTGTGGACTCGCTGATTGTACTCTCGGTGCTGGTCTCCATGGATTTGATACCATCGTCTTTCTCTTCTGTTTCGCTCTTCTCCGTTCTCTTCTTGAGATAATTCTCGTGTTCGAATGTCTTATTCTCGAAACCGGTTCCACTCGGGGATTCGATATCAGTGTCTAGGATTGCACGATCTTCTTCAGAATCGATATATTTGATAGATTTTTTAATTTCTTTACTTTTTAAACTGTCATCGTTGAGGTGATCGACGTGCTTCGTTTTAGGCGTCGCTCCGGATGCTACTGGTTGAGAAATTTGGATATATGACGCGAAATTTGTAGTATGTTTAGGTGTCTTCGTTTGCTTTTCTATATCACTTTTTATATCTTTTATCTTAATCTCTGGACTTTTGCTTATTTTTCTACGTTCGGTATGATCTAAGTCACCGTTTTCCACTTGGATGACCGTCGACTTTTCTAGAATCTTCCCTATTGGATTGTTTGGGTCTAGCTGACTTTTGATGTTAGCTGTTAGTTTTGATGTCAGCGACGTCGACATATTGACACTCTTATCTACCGATGGCTTAGCCAAGGAAACCGGTTCGGATATAGTCTTACTTATAGTTAGATCTGAATTAGAACTAGACCTAGATTTTGGAGAACCATCCCACCTGTGGGTAACTCCGTTCTTCTCAGAGTATGGCAAATGAACGGGCACTGGTTGATCGTCTTTCGGGTTAATTTTCGTGTAACCGGTCGAACCGTTTTCACATTCTTTAAGCTGATTTAGATAATGTTCCATCGTTTTGGACGTATATCTTGCATCGTTTGTGGGCAGCTTTGTAACAGTCATTTTAGGGTCGAACCTTTTCCGTATTTCAGATACGGAAGGCACCTCATTGCCATTACTGTCCTTAACACCATTCGTCATAGAGTTCCTTTTGGTGTAGCTAGTTGTTGGCGAGCTATCCTTATATCTTCTGCTTTCCGGTTTCTGGTTGTGTTGAAAATTTATACTTAGCGTAAATGAAAAAAAAAAGAGTCATGGATATAGCGCAATGTGATTGTGTGTTAGTTCTAACAAATCCGCACATGCCTTGATCGTTTCGGATCGCTGCTACGATGCTATTAAAAAGGGGCCGAGCGAAAGCCGGTATTGCTTTTAAATCTTCGAAACCGAGAAATTACATTAGAAAGTGAGTCACAACTTTGCGATTTAATGATTAACTTATGCGAGTACCATCTTTTAAAGTTGGAACTGACTTTTTAAATTGATCAAATATTTTGCGAATTGACGTTTTAATTTCGAAATCTAAATAACGACTTTCGGACGGCGCGTGATTCTATTTGAAGCTGTTTCAGATGACTCGTTTAGTGCGATGGTTAAGAACATGAACACACAACACACGCGCACACGGCGTTGTTTACCCGCGGGATTCTTTTTTCTATGTACACTTGGAAAAATTTGACAATTCGGCTAAGGAATAACTTAGCCATAACTTAGAAATCGAGGTAAATTTATGTCATCGGATGTATAATTTATGGTAAGAATGCTTTGTATATAAATAAATATTTGTAGTCAATGGATCATTATGTCTATATTATATAATATTAAAGTCTAAATTATTTATTTTGGAACAATCAATGAAAACTTACAAATACTAACATTATAAACGCGAAATTTTGTGTGAATGGATGGATGGATCTTTGTTACACTTTCACACAAAAATTACTGAACATATTTGCATGTAGTTTAGAATTGAGATAGCTTACACATTTACAAATGCGCGTAGCCGCGAACGGGAGCTGGTTTTTATATATTTATTAGACTTTGCAAATGCTAATATACTTAAGAGCAATTAGAAACTCGGCATTATAATCAATAACACATACGAGTATACTTATTAAATTAATCTATAACACCTTGAACTAAATTATATATTTTTGTTATATCATATAATTATAAAAATATCGAAACATATAATCGAAACAATCCCACAGATAAACAAGCCAATATTGACATGTTTTTGTGAATTTTAAAATGCACCAGCAACGCCATCTTGAATGACCGTTACGAAGATCGTATTTCGAATTCAAACTATTTAACTTTTACCAACAGATGGCGTTACTAATACAATTCCAATAAAAGTCTGAATTACCTCTGAAATAGTCGCCGCCGAGTTCCTGGGCTTCCTCGACCTGCAATCCGATGCCGGTGGCCTGCCGATGTCATTCGATATCGACTTAGATCTTGAGATTTCACCGTAATTATTCTGACTTTGTTGTTGTATTCTCTGAGTTAAGGGCACATAGTTCGCTGGCGAGTATTTGTTGTACAATTCCGCAGTTGACATAGCCAACGCGGCCGTACTGATGATATTCCTCTTCCCCCGGTTAATATCTGATGTTCGAGAGCTTTCGCTCCTCGTCGTCGACACATCTCTCGACCGGGACTCGCTACGTTCCGACCTGTATCGACTAGAAATGCCGCTATCCGAGTCCGTTACACTCGGTGCTCTAGAGCTTCGAGAATATTCCACGAGTGACGTTTTCCTCTCTCTCTTCCCGTCGACGTCACTGAATCGCGACCTGTATTCAGTCGTTCTGTCTCCATAACTGCTTCTCAATGTTGACGCGACGTATGTCCCGCTACTGCTTCTGTAGTACGGCTTGTCGATGCTCGATGACGACGTCAAAGTCGAACGGTAGGAACTAGTCAGGGTGGAGGTGGTGGGTGTGTATCTGGATGGTGAAACTACAGGCATTGTTCTGATTATCTTAGTTCGATTTCAGTCTGGCTGGGCGCCTTCTTTGCATTTTTATTATTACCTATAACAAAACAAACATTGCTTAAATACAGTTATATATTTACATATTTGTATTAGTGACGTACGTATAAACTACAAGGCTGATTTTTGTTAACAACATTGCAGTCTCCGTATAATTCGGCCACGAGGATACAAACAAGTGTTTGCCAAAAAATTCTACTAAAACCCAATACTGATCTCGTGCAACATTTTTTACTATTCTTGAGTATTTTATTAATAATAATAATATTGGAATCATATCTAACTAGAAAGTTTTTTTTTATGGCATAGTAAGGCGGACGAACATATGGGCCACCTGATGGTAAATGGTCACCAACTGGCCCATTGACATTGGCATTGTATGAGATGTTAACCATCGCTTACATCGCCGATGCGCCACTAACCTTGGGAACTAAGATGTTATGTCCCTTGTGCCTGTAATTACACTGGCTCACTCACCCTTCAAACTGGAACACAGCAATACCATGTACTGCTGTTTTGCGGTAGAATATCTGACGAGTGTGTGGTACCTACCCAGGCGAGCTTGAACAAAGCTCTACCACCAAGTAAAAATGTGAAAAAAATATTTAATATAAAATGGCTACAATAAA
Organism: Nymphalis polychloros; assembly: GCA_905220585.2. NCBI lineage: Eukaryota > Metazoa > Arthropoda > Insecta > Lepidoptera > Nymphalidae > Nymphalis > Nymphalis polychloros. Next base: position 5,763,475 of record HG992270.1, read on the forward strand.
TTTTTATGTTGTACGTCTGTTTGTACGCGATAAACTCAAAAACTATCTAACGGCTTTTCATACGGTTTCCACCAATGGACGGAGCGATTCACGAGGAAAGTTTACGTGTATAATTCAATACACCTAAAAAAATTACTTACAGAATTATTTTAATTTTTATATTTGGTCGTATTTTATACAATTTTAATTTAATCCATTTATTTTAAATTCGATTATTATTATTTTTTATTAATTGTAATTCTTATTTTTTATTATTATTATTTTAGTTGCTACTGTCCTTACAATCCGCTATGAATTGATTTTGATTTACTTAATTATGAAGACTTGATTGGTTTTTTTTAGGTAATGTGTTAATTGTTTCGTGTATTTTATTACTGTTTGTCTTCCTTAAAATAAATAAATAAGGTTATGTAAAAATTGGCTGAAATACGACGATTATTGTTAATCATAAAAACCGACTGGGAGTTTTGCTAGCGGACGCCACATAAACCAATAGTTATGTGTAATATATACTATATAATAATAAGGTCCTCCAGACCGATTTCGGCCACGGCGGCCAATCTCAAGAGAGATTAGCCAACTGCGCAGGAGATATTATAGTGCACAAGTGTGTGCGCAAACACAGGTGCACTCTCTTTTCCTTAGCTCTCATAATCCGATGGGACGGCAATCCGACACGGCCGGAAAGAAATCAGGCGCAGGACCAACGGCTTAACGTGCTTTCCGAGGCACGGGAGTGTACACACTTCCAACTTCCAGACCCCGGCGGCTACTGAGAATTTTCTGACAGAAAAACCCAATAACTATTTATTGGCCCGACCTGGGAATTGAACCCAGGACCACCGGGTCTGCGGCCTTATATCTAGCCACTAGACCGACGAGGCAATATATACTATATAAACGTATCATGAAGATCCTTATTCTAACCAAACGTATGAAGCCGGAACGAGTAGCTATTAATTAATAAAATTCAATTTACTCCGCGTATGTGGATAACAACTGGTAATACAATAAGATTTTCAATAATTGTCTTGTAAAGATTGTAATTAAAACTTTAATACAGATTAAAAATCCTAATAATACAAACGCGAAAGTTTGTGAAGATGGATAGATCTTTGTTACTCTTTCATGCAAATACTACTGAATGGATTTGAATGAAAAGAGACAGATTATATCCTGATTTAACACATGGGCTAACCTGCCCCCTCCTCATACACGAGCGCGTATGAAAGCTATGTAATATAAAACTTAATATTACCTATACAATAAATACTATATTAAATGTTGTACTAAATTAACAAAAATTATTATATTCATATTTGTTTTATTTAATATATTTGGAACGAAGTGCTTTTACGCGGCTTACAGTAGAGTGAAATGGCAGTGGCCCAAGGTCACGTCATATAACGAAATAGCGTTCATACTGTGCCTACCAAATGCTACAAAATGCGATGCGTTGGGCGTTCGAATTTAGGTGGTCGTTATAAAGGAGGTTGAGTTGCTTTCTGGTGACAAAAATATTGAAATATAATCAATTAAAATCAACATTTTAAAACACGGTTTGAGTCGAAGAAATATCGCACAGAACTTCGATCCTGGTGGGGGTTCCCCGACCGCACAAGTTTTTTAAACGGTACGTATGTTTTACTCCAAAAAAATAATGTTTTCTTTAATCAAATATTATAATAACTAAAATTGTTACTTTTTTAAATATTAATTTAATTGCTTCTTTTTTTTAATAATATTATATGTAATATCAACAGATAAATTTTACTTAACTATTACGCAACTATGATTATCAGCTATATAATTAAACACTGATATCGTTTCGCTCTTTCTGTCATTATTGATTTGACATTCGAAGGAAGAGGTCGTGGATATTGTGTAACTAATCACCTGCTAAACAAGAAGGCCGTTTAAATTTAATAATTTGTGAAAATAAAATGGCGACGTAACTTTCATTTGAAAAGAAAAAATCGGAGTATTTATTCAATGATCCAATGTGTTTACAGAATTCTTAAACTATGGCACGTCTTGGGAACTGTCCTCATTTATCATCCCTCCGAGGATCGGATTACGTCATTCCTCTTGCATTTTTCCCGCGCAATTATGACTGGTTAATAAAATATGTCTGTTGTTAAACAGTACAAAAGAAAGCCATTATAAAGTTAAATATATCTCTCGTGAACTTTTTTTTTATGTTACATGTAGGCGGACGAGCAAAGGGTCACATGATGTTAAGTGGTCGCCACCAATATAAAACGGCAATGTAAGAAATATTACCATTCCTTACATCGCCAGTGCGCCACCGCCATTGAACGAAGATGTTATGCCTATGTTGTGCCCCTTGTGACTAGTTACACTGGCTCACTCACCCTTCAAACAGGAATGCAACAATACTAAGAAGCTGTTTAGCGGTAGAATGATGAATGGGTGATGCCCCAGACGAGCTTGCACAAAACCCTACCACCAAATAATCTTTATCACCTTTCGACATTTTACGATATAGTGTACATTATTCTATCCTACCGCCAATTAGCACTGTTGTCTATAAGTGGTGCGCAAGAATTATAATTAAAATGTAGTAACAGCCTGCGAATGTCCCACTGTTGGGCTAAGGCTTCTTCTCCTCTTTTTGAGGAAGAGTATTGGAGCTTATTCCACCACGCTGCTCCAATGCGGGTTGATGGAATATAAATGTGACAGAATTTCAGTGAAATTTGACACATTCAGGTTTTCTCACGATGTTTCCTTCACCGTCAAGCACGAGATGAATTATAATCACAAATTAAGCAAATGAAATTCAGTGGTGCTTGCCCGGGTTTGAACCCACGATCATCGGTTTAGATTCACGCGTTCTTAACACTGGGCCATCTCGGCTTATTAAATATAAAATAACAAAAACAATTCATTTTATTTTAACGATGATGATTATTTTCTATACATGACTAGTTTCCATTTGTGAGGGTAGTGGTCAGTTTAAGATGCCTTACGTCCTTTTCTGACAATGAGAATGCAAAATTTTACTATAGTTTCATTAGTAAAGACATGAACACACAAACAAAATCACTTCATAATATGTATTAGTAATGATTTGGAACGCAAGTATCATGACGCTAAGCTTTTACATAATCTGTTTCATAGATTTATATAAATGAATAATTATATAAATATAAAAATTTAACTAAGTATATACGTGCTTATCTTACACATATGAAAATTGAAAAGCGCTGAATATTATCAGCAAACACATTCTCCAATACTTAATTTATACTAACAAGTAAAGCAAACGCAGACGGTGATAAAAAACAGACTAACGATATGTTAAATAAAACATCCAACGATTTGCCCAAATCTCGTTTACGTCAACTAATCTCACATACTAGACAATCAGAATACATTGCACAAGAGAGCGAACACTGGTACAATGTCTGTTTCATCAGTCACCAACTAAAAACTTTACACATATTTGTGGTTGCAACTGCGAACATTCTACCTTTGATTTATTTTTATTGTATAGGTAGGCGGTAGCATATGGGCCATCTGATGGTAAGTGTTCACTAAGGCCCATAGACAATGGCATTGTAAGAAACGTTAACCATCGTTAACCTACATCACCAATTCATTATAATATTAATTTGAATTAATTTGCTTCAACACGACCAAAGAAGATAATTCTTATTTGTAATTGTTTTTAATATATTGTTATAGAAATAAATGTTAGTGTAGTATTTTTGGTGTTTTAAATTTATGTACATAGGTTTTATTGTTAAATTATTATAATTATTTCCAAAACTTCTAATATAAGGGGAAGTTGAATCATCATTTTACAGGATAAATTAAATGCAAATTTCTGCTTTTATAGTATGTGTTCCACCAAGAATGAATCATATAAAATCCAATTGAGGCTTTATTTCTTTTAAATAAATTACTCAATACCCAAACAATTTAGGTAATTTAAAATTGTCTATAATTGGTGTAATACATACAACAAAGAGTTAAACAACCATATGTGGGTCATTTTTACTTATTATGTCTCTTTCACACATCTTACAAATTAGCCATCTCTTTCTTACAATTTTGTTAATTATAACAACTGCAACATTGTTTTGGCAGTATAGTGGTTTGCTTTAGCATTTTTTTATTTTTTACACTGCTTGAAGCATGAAATGTCATATGGAAAAAAAATCGTAATGTAAGCTATAAGGGATTGTTTACTATGGCGATAATCTATGGGCTGTATGTCAAGGTCGCTTGCCTGTCATTGATCCGAGCCTTTTGTATTCGATTCATGTAAAACTAAATCCAGAACCAACGGTATTGTGCGTAGTTTAATTTACTACAAAACATTCGCGAACCGTTCGCTGTAATCCGACACCTTAAAATTTCAAGGCCGCGAGGGTCTAGCGTTGATCACGGACAAAAAGCCTTCATCACTTTCACACAACTCACCGGAGCACCCGTTCGCGAATTCACTCAAACACACTGAAAATACATTTCTTGTTATATTTTTAGCGACTCCAAATAAGATTTTGCATGACACACGGCCCGCTCCAATTCGATCGGATTCACTCTAATTATTATTTTTTTCTCATAAACATCACGTGCTGCGCCGTAAAATGAATCAATAAACAGTAACTGCATTAGCGACGAATAATAAACTGGATACTCACGAAATAATATGAGATTCTCGTAATTAAAGCAACAACTTATAATATCACCTCACTGCATCGAGTTAAAACTATACCGACATAGAGACACTCGCGTCACAAACTGTCCCAGTTACATACGTTTGTATTATAGTTGAAAAATGGAGCGTAAAAGTGAAATAATATTTTTCATCGGCTCTCATGTAATTTTAGAAGTCTCCATCGTGTGACGTCACTCAAATTGTAGGCAATCCTATTTTTGTACTACTTCCGTCACGAATTCTTCAAGGATTGTAATCCTTCTTGCGTTACAATAAAGTTTATAGTACAGTTGGTGACAGTTAAGACTTTTGCGCAAAGTGTTGCCAGTACGAATATTTTTTTACCCCCACCTTACGTATTGTCAGTTTAGATATGACGTAATGGGTGAGTCATCGGTCAGCTGTGTAAATAATACATGTATTATAAATTATAGTATTTAATCTCTACAATCAAAGCAAACAAAAAAGCAACTAATAATTAACTACAAAATTAAATGAATGAAACTATAAAATAAGATCCAAAAATGCTTATGGCCAAGTAATTTTTCTACTAGTCAATAGATGGCTCTGTAAGGACTATCTGACGATACGAGATGCGAAAAAAGAATACGGTAATATTGTTAGAATGAAACGCACTTTATTTTAGAGCTTTTTAATTTATCAAATTACATACCTGTCAACGAACAAAGAATAATATTTTTATTAAGATTTATATCAGATTAATACTATTAAATATACTATTATCCTAATAATCACTTTATTGTAATTTTTCATTAATAAAAGTTTATTTCATTCATTTGTCAATTCATTTTTTGTTTTTTCATTTGGACCCAAACCAATTTCAGGAAAGAACAACAGGAGATTTTGATAGAGTATTCGTTTTTAAAACTTTGTGGGTTGCTATTATATGAATGATTATGGAGATTTTTTTTTAAGCGGATCAGAACCGAGGACGTTACAGTTACAAAATTTTACCTCGAAACAAACTTTTAACAACGACAGCCCTCGCGGATAACGTGTTACATAAAAAGGACTTAATTATGAAAAGTATGACATGTAAATAAATAAAATATTTTAAATTTTTGGTACATAAGCTACTTTTTATGCATGGTATTCGAAAGGTATGGAGTTAACGACTTTCTGGGGGCGAAGTCAGGTTATATGGATTTTTTACCCACTAAAATTCTTGGTGACCGTCCTCTGCACGAATTGAAGATCAATCACATGTTATCCGTAAGCCTAGTAGTACCGGTAGAAAATGATGAGTGGGTGGTACCTACACAGACGAATTGCGAATTATGTTCACGCCAAGAGCGTCGTACTTCTGCAGCTCCTGCTCCCGTGCTGGTTCTCCCTCTTCCGCATATAGACGGGTTCTACTAGCAAGCGACGAAGGGTTTTTATTGTTATAAAAATAACGAAAAGGTTTTATAGGAAATCTCAAAAGGCTGCCCTCGATTATTTGTAAATATAATTCATGATCCGGTTTTTGTCTCATTTAATTATATCATAAAGATTATACATCAAATAAATGTAAATTACACATTTCCTAATTTCCTTTTTCCAAAAAATGTTTTTTTTTTTAAATTTATTTCTATATGACGAGAATTGTGTGCATGAACATGTCTGTTTGTCCTGAGTCTGAGTGTAATTATCTATATAAGTATGTATTTACAAAAGAAAAGTAGTATATGTAGTATATCAGTTGTCTGGTTTGAATAGTACGAGCTCTGCTTAGTTTGGGATCAGATAGTCGTGTGTAAATAATGTCCCAGGATATTATTATGATAAATTGTCAAAAACGCCCTTAGTCATTGGCACTGTAGAGGATGTTGACCATCGCTTACATCGCCAATGCGCCACCAACCTTGGGAATTAAGATGCTATGTTACTTGTGCCAGTAATTACACTGGCTCACTCACCCTTCAAACCGGAACACAACAATAGCAAGTACTGCTGTTTTGCGGTAGAATATCTGATGAGTGGGTGGTACCTACCCAGACGAGCTTGCACAAAGCTCTACCACCAGTAAATATACTCAACTCATACATTATCTAATGAAAGGCATTCATTTGATCCCATAGACAATTATTATTTTTAAGCTAGCTACGAAGTTCCAAAGTAAAAAAATAATTAAGTACGACCTTTTGTCAATATATATTTTTTTTATAAATCGATTAAAAAGTCTAACCCTTGATACGTTCCAGGTGCGAAACGGTATAAAGAAAATTGTTGTATTTAATCCCAACAACAAAGACCCTTTTATCTATCTTTAAAAAAGTAGTGCATTTTTTTTTTGATTGTTAATAATAAGCTTTACTCTTAGGTAAGCGTTGTGTAAGGGTTTTTTTTTATTATAAGGGTAACATTAGGGGTGAAAAGTAGATAACAGATGTTTGAAAGCGATATTTGTATTGTATTTTACGGTATTGTTTGTGCTACAAAACTAGATGTTAATTATGTTTTCTCAGTAAAGATGATTCCTAACGAACTGGGCAAGAATTTTACTAATATATAACGATTACGATACGTTCCCGATTCGATTCAACTTCGACTATTCTATATTTAATCGGATCGGAACCGAACCGACATGACGTATACCGTTACGTCAAAACCTTTAATTGTTAACTTTTATGTCGATAATTAAATTAAAGAATAAGAAAAACGGATAAACAGCAACGATCACGCTCCGATTCGATTGCGATAGTGACAATTTGTTAGTAGAATTTCCCCTGTTAATAAATATTCAAGTTAAAACGAAGGTTCACTCATCAGATTATAAAATAAAGGACGTATGTCTGTCTTAGCGCGAATAACTCTAGAACTACCGAAAGGATTTCCTTACGTTTTCACCATTGAACGGAGTTGTTAATTTACGAGTGGGTGGTACCCAGACTGCACATATATATGCACATAACTCTACCACAGAGATATTTTAGATCCTGCGTAAAATCTATTGCACGTTAATAATAAATATTAACAAATAATTTGGTTTAGTAGATACTTGCCTTTCACGCCGCAGGTCGTGGGTTCGATTCCCACCCAGGACAGACATTTGTGTGCACGAACATGTCTGTTTGCCCTGAGTCTGGGTGTAATTATCTATATAAGTACGTATTTACAAAAGAAAAGTAGTATATGTAGTATATCAGTTGTCTGGTTTACATAGTACGAGCTCTGCTTAGTTTGGGATCAGATAGATGTATGAATAATGTCTCAGGATATTATAAGTAATTTACTGTTTATTTCAAAATCTGACTAACTGATTTCGATGTTACTTTTATAAGTATTTTCTCTAATTCTCTCTTCTCAACTTGTATTAGGAACAGCCAGTAATTGGAACATTTTTATTTCGATTTTAGTCTATTAACGAGGGAATTGAAGGCAGTTATTTAAAAATAAAATAATCATTATTTTACATATAATTGTATTTCTTAATAAATAATTTATAATTTTTTAAATTTATTTTATACGTAAAAAATAATTAATGACGTAATAAGTTTTTTTAAAATTAAATCTCGTTCACTATAATCGGTGCCTACGTGTAATTCAAAAGTGATTTTATATATTACTTAGATTTTGATTTATATACTAGAAAAATCAATCGTTATAATAATTTTAAGTTTACATAAATAAACACAATATCATACTAAGATTATCTTCAGTTTCAGGTCAAAAGGTTAAAAACTAATTACACTAACATTCTTTAAATGCTGTTGACAGGTGAAGATCTTCGTCTGCAGCCAATCCCAAGTCTGGATTACTATTCTAAATCATAGACAAAAATCGACGATACAACAAATATTGTTTATTTTTTTTTATATTTCTTGTAACATGGCACAGATTTAAATTTATACAACTTAACTAATATTTCTAATTCAGCTCAAGATATGACCTAAAAAAAAACCATTGCAATAATTAAAACGAAAACTTTTAAATTGTCAGCGATATTCAAGAACGAAAGGAACAAATTATGTATTGTTTTGTTTTTTTTTTTATCTTCTTTAAGATTCTTCTCTGTTCTTACCGTCGCTCTGCCGTCGGCCGGGGAAGTTAGCAGGCTATACAGTGTCTCCTAAATGTTGTAATGCAGTACTATACAACCTACTACCTCACCCCGCCGGCGACCTGTCTTCATCGACTTCCAGTTACTTCTTGCCTCATATACTAAGCTATGTATTTTATAATCTATTTTTTTTTTTTTTTATTGTATAGGTTGGCGGACGAGCATATGGGCCACCTGATGGTAAGTGGTCACCAACGCCCATAGACAATGGCATTGTAAGAAATGTTAACCATCGCTTACATTGCCAATGCGCCACCAACCTTGGGAACTAAGATGTTATGTCCCTTGTGCCTGTAACTACACTGGCTCACTCACCCTTCAAACCGGAACACAACAATACAAAGTACTGCTGTTTTGCGGTAGAATATCTGATGAGTGGGTCTATACATATAATTATATAATATAAATGTATTTTTTTTAATTACATTAATATGATATATGATAAATTACTAACAAAATAATGTGCCGTTTTTTTATAATAAAACCCGTTTGTTAAGTTGCATTTTATACGACGTAACAAATTTACAATTAGATTTCTTATACAAAACAAATTTTATTATTATTGTAAATATAAAAATGAAATATACAATTTTATATATATTATGTATATAAAGGCTTAGATAATAAATACATTACTAATATTATAAAATATACATTTCTAGAAGATATTTAGTTATTTGAAATACTAGTTATATAAAATTATTGTTAAAATTTGTAAATTACAATACATTAAATTTTAGTAATAATTTATATATTATATAATAAAAATATTTAGTGTCACACGACTATACCCCATCTAATATACCCCCTATATAGGCCCATACTATTTTTTTTTGTATATAGTATATAACAAAACACAAATAAAAAATAATAATAATAAGAACATAAAAAAATTGCAATGTTTAATTTTTTTCCTCTGAAAACAAATAAAAAGAAAAGAAACGTAAATCGCACAGATTAGAAAAAAATCAAACTTAAGAAAAAAAAAACAAAAAGAAAAAAAAAATACGCAGAGGTGTCGAATTCCCGCCAAAACTGCGCCCGCGTATCACCAAACTTGTGTGGGGTACTGACATTAGACTAAACTGTCGCACGACTCTTAAAAGTGTAACAATAGCTCGTTAACCGTTAACCAGCCAATAGACCATACGTTCTGGTGTAGACGTGCGACAGAATAGTCGCAGCCGCGTCGCCCCTCGACTCTAGCGCACAAGTTCGGATCTACGGGTTCCAGTTTAGGGGGCCATTGCTATAAGAATAGCAGATCCAAATTGTTTTTTGGATTTGCTACAGCTAGAAAAGAAAAAAAAAAATACAACACAGATTCAAATAAAGAACTAAAGAAAAAAAAAACAAATGAAAAGAATAACTACGTTAATCAGACAGACGACAGACTATACAGAGTTATTTGTAACACACCAGCAACCTCGCAGGGCTAGATATCTAACACCATAAGCAACAACTTTTGTTCTACGATTTTTGATAATTTGTTAGATTTTATTTTCATACAAAAATAAGTATTAATTTAATTTCCCGCTTGAACGTTTATAAATCTACGCGCATCGTAAAGATCGACGCGTCGCATCGTCCTTTCGTTTATGAATGAAACTTAGACCTACAAATGCCACGACGGTACGACAAAAATTTGTAAAATCATTTTTTTTTTCATGTATTGAGTTATGTCCGAAGTCGTCGAACAAAAGTTGTTGCTTATGTCCTCCAGTCCTGCGAGGTTGTTGGTGTGATACAAATAATCCTTTATATATATTTTAAAAGATTTCCACAGAATAGTATACCCTTGGTATATCTTTTAATTATTCCTATTGAGCAGTAGTTCGTAATTAAAAAAATATATTAGCAAGGCATTTTAAATTGCGATTTCTTGCACTTGCAGAGCGATTCTGTAACTAACTTCTTAACTCAGCCGTGTAATATTGGCAACCGACTTCTGATATACTATTTTGACGCGTGTATTCTTGTAATGTTATGATTATAACGGTCAATTTCGCGTATCACTGACATACGACCGTTTTCTGTGGTGAGTGAGAGTTTGATACAGAATAGCCGTTCAATTATCTTCCTTAAAGGAATGTGTCATTCAATTTCATCTTCTCTTATATGAATTCCATTCTAATGGCAGGAAGAGTGAGAAACAAATAAAACAGCAGTACTCGTTACTGTTGTGTTCCGGTTTGTAGGGTGAGTGAGCCAGTGTAATTACAGGCACGAGAGACATAACATCTTAGTTCCAAAGGTTGGTGGCGAATCGGCGATCTAAGCGATGGTTAACATCTACAATGCCATTGTCTATGGGCGTTGGTGACCACTTAGCATCAGGTGGCCCAAATGCTCGTCCGCCTAGATATGCCATAAAAAATAACAGTTTTGAGCTCGAATTGAAGCGATATCATTGGTCGAGATCTGATATAATCTATGGTTTAAAAAAAAAGACGTTTTGAATGTTGATGAAGTTATTATCAGAACTTTGGAAGTGAAATTGAAGTAGATATAAGTAATTAAGTGGAGTAGTGTATTATAAATAGAGATATATTAATCAAGAACTGTTTGTAGTGTATACAGCAGAGATAGGGCCGGATTATTAGGCGACTGCCTAGGGGCCCCGCATCGACTGGGGCCCCGTTCACGCACCAAGAAAAGAAAAACGTTTCAACGAAGGATTTTTTTTAATTTGTTCACTTCCTCAATATATTATATATTCCTTTTTCTTGGCGCATGTTGTCAGCTGATGAAATAATTCTTACGTAGTAGAACTAAAATAGCCATGGAACTATTATAATTGAATTTTTAATGGAAACGGGCCCCGAAAATTGCATTGGCTAGGGGCCCTAATAGAGTTAATCCGGCCCTGAGCAGAGGTATTAGCGAATCGCATGGAATATATAAATCTAATGTTTATATTAACTCTTACTGCCATTACAATATTTTAGTTAATTTTTTAAATATTTGGTGTTACATATATAGACATATTTATAACTGAAGGGGCAGATAGACGCACATAGTATAATATGGTATAGCTTGCTATGTGACTTAAAAAGCCAAGATGGTCCAGTGGCACGAACGCGTGAATCTTAACCTTATTTTGTGATTATAATTCATCTCATGCTTGACAGTGAACGAAAACATCGCGAGGATTGCATGTGTCAAATTTAAATTGAAATCCTGTCACGTGTGTATCCCACCAACCCGCATTGGAGCAGCGTGGTGGAATAAGCTCCACACCTTCTCCTCAAAAGAGGAGAAGGTTTGGAGCCCAACAGTGGGACATTCACAGGCTGTCACTGTTACTATTGCGTCTATGTGCTCTGCTCGTCTACCATTAATATCAGTATACGTATTTAGTAATAGAATAATATATGAATTATTATTATTTACTTTTAATACATTATGTAATATAAGCTACTCCACTACAGATAAATAATTTGAATTGAATGAACGAAGCTACAAGTCCCATTTTAAATCAACTAGAAAAATGCACTTTATTAGTAAAATTAATAATAAAATTACATATATAATGAATTAATTGTGTTAAAATCGTTATCCGGCCCGCGAAAGAATGGGTTCCTAGCGGGGTCCTAGCCTGCTGGGAACACATTCCCCCATAGGCAGGTTAACTGGCCATATGTAGAATAAAATCATTAATATCGTAATTTGTTCTAACGAATATCATTATATAATATATAATATAATGGAAATTATATAACAATATTCTTTTTTAAATCATATCATGCGCTGTTACTTTTTACATTTGTTTGTAGTGTTAGAGTGATTTTTTTTGGAACGAAGTTCTTTTACTCGGCTTACAGTAGAGTGAAATGGCAGTGGCCCAAGGTCACGTCACATAACGAAATCGCGCGTTCATACTGTGCTTACCAAATGCTACAAAATGCGATGCGTTCGAATTTATGAGGATATAAAGGTTGAGGTGCTTTTTGGTGTGACAAAAATACGGTAATATAATCAATTAAAATCGACATTTTAAAACACGGTTTGAGTATCGCACATTACTTCGTTCCTGACGGGGGTCCCCCCATTATTTAATAGGGTTGATGTTAGCCGCGATTTGTATGGACGGCGCCATCTAGTGGCAGTAATCGGAATAATCGTAGCTAACATCAACTTAGATGACTAGAAACCTCGCAGTAGGAACACAATAGTCATAACTGATGTTAAAGCATTCTTTCAAGGGTCGGGTTAACGATTTTTTTGTTTAAGAGTTAGCTAAGTACAAATTTGTTATAATTACATTGTTTAATAATTGATAGCTTACTTTGCTAAGAAATGAAATGAAATTTTTATTAAAACAAAAATACCCCCATTGGGGTAGGAAACGATCGAAAAAAAAGTATTAAAGTTTTGTTAATTCCACATGATTTAAATTAATTAATAATAAATTGGGGGTAATCCCCGTTATCAGCTATGTAGAATAAACCTTCCCCTTAAAAGAAAAGAACTCAACCCAAAAATGGATTTACAAAACTGAACTTATTGTGTTATTCAAAATTATATCAGAATTAGTCCCGCATTTAATTAACAAACATAAATGACTTATACAAATTTAATATTAATTAATAACATTTAAAAATTTGGATTTATAAAACACATAAGTTTTGATATCTACAATACTCGGTGGAAATTCGAGATAGGACATAAGGACTAAAATTGTTCAAGAGTTAAAAGTATTTTATTTTATTCTAGCTGTGCACGCGGTTTCACCCGCGTATAATTAATAAAAATATAATGAATAAAAATCAGCCTAAAACCTTCCCTGATAAAATGACTATACAACACAAAAATAATTTTTAAATTCGAACCAGTAGTTCCTGTGATTAGCCGGATCACACAAACAAACCCTTCAGCTTTATATATTAGTATAGATTCACAGATTTTGAAAAGTACGGTTAGCAAGAAAAATGCTTTTACAATTTTTTAAGACTGTACAATTCTATTCTACATTTAGACTAAAATTCTCGACTAACAAAGTTTACAGGAAACAGACTCATTGGATCTTCCTGTAGCTTTAAAACTGTAACCTCAAATTTCTATCTCAAATCAAGTATGAACATGCTATGTATGTACTTATATTACATATATAATTTTAGTTTTTTTTAAATACTAGTAATATACCACTAAATTTTTATAAATTACGGTAAGTATTCTTTCGTGATGTATATTAGTATAGTTCTTTTTTTTTTTATAGGATATACGGATTTTAGTTTGAGATACTCTACCTATGACAGTTTTAAGCACTCTTACACTGTATCGTTAGTTCACTGTAGTTAACACTTAAGGTCATTAGATGATTCTTATGGAAGCTTCTGTATATTTCCTTTTGCAAACACTTATTGTTGATATGTACAAGACGAATAACTTCTTTGATTACTATGAAGATTTATCGTAATTTAATGACTTTGTGATTACGGAGACCAATGTATTCGTGTTGCGCGCGCATTCTTTTCACTCTGTTTACACTAATATAACATGACAAAACATTGCTGTTTCGTGTAATTTGTCAGATGATACCAATCCAGATGTATCGGTAGCCCACATCATCTGAAAAATGATTTTAGTGGAACAGAATTGTTGGAAAATGTGAATCAAGTGGATTGTCCTGAAAAATTACCTTTATTATGATAACTTCTTAGAATATTGCTTCATCAATGATTGTTTCTTCATCTCAGCTAAAAATTTTCCCCCATTCTTGATAGTTTATGAAATGATTGCTGAAATTTTGCCTCGTTAATGATAATTTATGGAATATTTTCTGAATCTGATATGAAAACATTCAATTCCATAACATTTTAAAAACCCAATTTTTGCCAACTTACCTCCAGAGATATCCAAGAGGTATTCATAGTACATCATGTTGATCTTAAGATTTTAAAATAGTATTTGCTGTAATTTTGCCTTGTTAATGATAGTTTATGGAATGTTTGCTGAAATTTTGCCTCAATAATGAAAGTTTATGGAATATTTGCTGAAATTTTGCCTCGTTAATGATAGTTTATGGAAAATTTGCAGAAATGTTGCCTCAATAATGATAGTTTATGGAATATTTGCTGAAATTTTGCCTCGTTAATGATAGTTTATGGAAAATTTGCTGAAATTTTGCTTCTTTAATGATAGTTTATGTAATAATTGCTGCAATTTTGTCTCAATAATGATATTCTCTGGAATCGTCGCCAAAATCTCATGATGTCATTTGTGCTTGTAGTTACACTACCGAAACACAAAAAAACTAAGTGTTACTGTTTGGCGGTAGAATATCTGATTTGTGCGTGGTACCACCAAGTAAACCACTCAAAGCAAAACAATTAATGAAATTGTTTATTAAGATCTCGTAGATAATGCTGAAGAATTGCCTCATTTTTGATAGTTTCATAAAATTGGTTATTCGATTGTTTTAAATATAACAGATAACGAAAGACTTAAGTATGGAGTTAAATAATTCATAAACATGATAAAAACGATGCTTATATCTACTAGTAGAAATAGAAAACAAGTAATAATCTTGGGTAAGAGGTAATTATGAAGTGTTACCTCGTAAAGTTATAAGAGGTAAGTGAAATAATAAACTATTCTAAACTTAACGATATTAATGGAAACGCAATAACTCAATGTATTCGATACTGGAATATTTTTAAAAAGCCGGGATAATTTGTTTTTAGTGATTTTATTTACCTATAATACCGGTAAATAAATAATAACTTTTAAAAGATCAATTTTTATGAAATACAGACTAAATAGTAAAGCTTGATTTGAAATTTGTAATTTTGTTATATTACAAAAATTGTCAAGAACAAACATACATACAAAAATATGAATCTCATATTACGATGGGTCGTTAATCAGACACGACTGTAAACAGATTTGAAAAACTGCTTTACGTGCTTTCCAAAGCACAGGAGGATAAACACTGCCAATAAACTCCGGACAATTTATGTCCGGGAATTTCTGGACAGAAAAAGTCTAATAACTTTTCACTGACCTGACTCGAGTGATCCAGGTCCTCTGGATCTGCAACCTTATAAGATGGACCCAAATTGGTAGTAATGAGAGAGGTCTGCATATTTAGAACATGACTGATATGACAATATTCAACTCCATATTCTTAATATTTCTGTTACATTTAAAAAAAAACAATTGTTTGCCAACTTACCTCCCAGAGATATTCAAAATGTTTTCAGAGTATATAATGTTGGTCTGAGATTTCTTAAGTAGTAGTTGCTGAAATTTTGCCTCTTTAATGATAGTTTGTGAAACATTTGTTAAAATTTACCACTGGCTCACTCGCCGAAGTACAACAATACTAGGTATTACTGTCTGGTGGTGATGCGTGTGTGGTACCTACCAAGACGAGCTTGCACAAAGCCCTACCATCAAGTAAACCACTTAACATTCAAAGCAAAACAATTAATGAATTTGTTTATTAAGTTCTCGTAGATAATGCTGAAAAATTGCCTCGTTTTTGATAGTTTCATGAAATTGGTTATTCGACTGTTTTAAATGTAACAGATAACGAAAGACCTAAGTATGGAATTAAATAATTCATAAACATGATAAAAACAATGTACTAGCAGAAATAAAAAGCTCGTATTTAACAGGTAATTATGAAGTGTTACCTCGTAAAATTATAAGAGGTAAGTGAAATAATACACTATTCTCTAACTTAACCATATTAACAGAAACGGAATAAAAAGTAACAGCCCGTGAATGTCCCACTGCTGGGCTAAGGCCTCTTCTCCTCTTTTGAGTAGAAGGAAACGGAATAACTCAATGTATTCTATACTGGACTATAACTAAAAATCACGACCATAAAGACGTTTGAACGCTGTACGTGCTTTCCAAAACAGGAGAATAAAGGCTACCACTGGGAATTTATGGACAGACATAATAACTTTTCATTGGCCTGACTCGAGGAAACCAGGTCCTCTGGTTCTGAAGCTTTAAAAATAGACCCAAATAGGTAGTAATGAGAAAGGTCTGCATATTTAGATCCAGACAGATATGACAATATTCAATTCCATAATCTTCATATATTCGTTACATTTAAAAAAAACAATTATTTGCCAACTTACCTCCCGGATATCTAAAAGCTCTTCAGAGTACATAACGTTGATCTAAAGTATTATGTACTGTTATTTTATTACATTACATACATTGATAGTTGTTAAGAATACCACTTCATGGCATGCTTGTTTAGTTTCCTTGTTCAGTCGCTCACTCACCATCCAAACTATTTGTTGGAATGTGGTTAGTGGATTGCATTTATAAAAATGATCTTCACAATTTGATAACAATGATAATCGATTTAAATTTAATTTAGCCTGAAAATATATAATGTCACTCACAAGACCTGTTCGATTATTTTCTTCTGTATTAAGTTTGTGCATTCGTAGTTTAAATCTGGGTTCACGTTTTTCCCGCCAAATTTTTGTCTCGTCGAAGTCTTCATAATTTAATCTATAAAAATCTAGAACATCTTCTTTGTTTCCATTGATTTTAAATTTCGAATCGTTGTATCATCTGTATCTTCATTTAAATCCTGTATTATTTTCGCCATCTGTAATAAAAAAAAAAAGCAATAGGTAAAAATTCAACAGAGTCACAAAAACCGTTACTAGGCACCGGAAGTTTTTTTCCATTAAACCGGCGTGAACACCCTTATAAATGACGTTAAAAAACACGTATCATTTTTTTTTAAATCACAGCTTCTCAAATGATCTATGGCATTGTTAAAAATGTCATGACAATAGTTATTTTAAGGAGGGTGATACTTTTAAACAATATTTTTTATTCTTTGTAAAAAAACACTTTTACGCATTCTTTTTTTAATACTATCTTAGATTTTTGTCTTTAATTTTATATAGTAGTTGTCGCCCGCGTGTTGAGGGATGGGGGATGTACAGGTGATATATAAATAATACTAATATAGATAGAACATATTTTGTATGATCCACAGATAAAAAACAAACTCAAATCTGGATAAAAGAGAAAGTACTCTAACATCAAGTTTTATAATCTGCTTTTTATTTTATTATTTCTAGTTTGTGGTAAATATTTCAATAATAAATTTTATATAAAGACAATTAATTAAAGTATGTAAAATAAAGATATATACATTTTTAGATTACATGTAACAAGCAGATTTTGTTGCAAAAATATTTTTCTTATAACTGTATAATTGATAAAAATTTAAGCGAACAATAAGTCTGATTATCAGTACGAAAAGCTGAACTATTTAAAAAAAAAGTATAATTTCTATACGACAGTTAAGAACATCACTTGGTGAACGCAAGTACGAAAAATAAGACTCGCTACCAATTTAGGCTGAAAACAGGTGTATCCCACGCGAAAAAGTTGTTACGTAAAAAAAAAAACCGTGAGAGATCGAACAGATGTCAGATGCATAATGGCGCGCTTTATCAACCAAAATGTTTTTTTATTTCGTCACAGATATCTTATAGCGAAATTGATTTCGTTTTAACTGTACTTGGATGATTTAATAGTGTTAATAATATATTAATTTTTGTATTTAATAATATAGGATATGTATGAATACGTAAAACTTTTATGAAATGTAAAAAATTTAAACTTTTTCAAAGCGTTACTGACCTAACTTAACCTAATATTTGTTTTGAAAAACTTTATAACATACGCACTCGCGTGGAGAGAGAGGCGGATATTAAAATAAAAAATTGACTATGTACGTTCTTGGGATTCAAACTCGCTTCACACCCGTTATTATTAAAATCAATTTAGTGGTTTAGCCGTGGCAAACAGACAGTATTCACATTTATACTATTAGTATATATAAATACATATATAAACCTGACCCTATCTAGCCGTTATGTATTAAACTACAAAATAAATAACTCTATTTACATATAAACAAATATTTCCAAACGATTCATTCTTTTCTATTGACTTAGGTATTAAGTTTAAGGACTAAAAATACCGGGGGGGTTGTCTGTCGGCTGTCTAGACGAGCGGGTGGTGTCGTCTAGACTGATCGACTTAGTTGAATTTAAAAATTGACACTCGCTGGCTTTCTGTGCTTTCTAACCAAAATATTGCACCGTACCATTTCTTTTTTATAGTATGTGTAGGCGGACGAACATATGGGCCACCTGATAGTAAGTGGTCATCAACGCCCATAGACAATGATATTGTAAGAAATGTGACGCTTACATCCCCAATGCGCCACCAACCTAGGGAACTAAGATGTTATGTCCCTTGTGCCTGTAATTACACTGGCTCATTCACCCTTCAAACCGGAACACAACAGTACAAAGTACTGCTGTTTTGCGGTAGAATATCTGATGAGTGGGTGGTACCTACCCAGACGAGCTTGCACAAAGCTCTACCACCGAGTGCCCGTCAATCAATATTGCGCTCTATCTCGCCGAAATGAGTCGATTAACTCTCTTTTCGTGCAATATTGACGGGCACTAGGTAGGGAAATGGACCACCTGGTAAGTCATCAGCGCTCATAGACATTGTCAATGAAAGATTTATTATGCATATTTTTATATTTGGGAACTAAGAGGTTATGTCCCTTGTGCCTTTCGTTACTTACTCACTCGTACCGGAAGAAAACAATACTTAAGTATTGCTGATTGGCGATAGAATATGTGACTGGGTGGTACCAACGCAGACGGTCTTGCATAAAGCCCTACAAAAAAGTACGGCTCTTACTAAAGCAATAAACTTACTAGAAATTTAACGTTCGTAACGCAAACGATCGGTTACTGATCACGATGCGTTAAAAATAAAAACGTGACTTTAGTATTATATAGAGTTACTTCCGTTACTTCCTGTTCTTGGTAAAATCTTAAGGAATCGGTGGTAACTTTACTAATTACGATGACGATGACGGTCATAAGAGCCTACTTGAGTAATCTTATCCCGTCCCATCGGGTTATGGGAGGGAAAAGAGAGTGGACCTGTTTGTGTACCAGTGCACTATTATTTGCTAACACCGTGCAGTTGGAGATTCTCTTGAGATTGACCGCCGTGGTCTGAATCGGTCAGAAGGTATTTGTAAGTCTATTACTGCACCATTTTCCTGGACTATATATCTATTTATCTATATATATATATATATATATATATATATATATATATATATATATATATATATATATATATCTTTATCTATCCTTGTTATGTATCTTTTTCGATTTGTCTGGTAATAATACTATTTCCATGTATTTAATTGTTAATGAGTTAAAGACAGTTGTTAAAGCTTTTTGGAAAATTAAAATGGATAAAACTAAAAATGAAAGTTTGTATAGTTCGTTTTTTTTATTTTATGGGTAGGCGGACGAGTATTTGGGCCACCTGATGGTAAGTGGTTACCAACGCCCATAGACATTGGCACTGTAAGAAATGTTAACCATCGCTTACATCGCCAATACGCCACCAACCTTGGGAGCTATGATGTTATGTCGTTATTATATTTTTATTGTCACTCGTATTAATTAATTGTTAATTTAACTGCATGTGTGTTTAGAGTTCCGTTTATGTATAAAGTTATTAAATCGTTTTCGTTTTTAGAATTGGTTGACAATGTGGATGAAAATTTGTATAAAAATTCATGTTTCACATTCGATGGGTTTCTGAATAAAGTTTCCGATGGGTTATCCCATCGAAAACGTATAGAAAGTGCGAAAAACATTTTTGACCATATATGGGTTGAATTCAATCAAAAAGTATAATTACCCTTAATCTGAAAATGCTGATTCCTTCTACTTGAGACGTCGATTCTTCAGAGTCGACAACAGCAATGGATTCGAAGCTGGAAATAAAAAAATAAAAAAATTAAAAATGATATTTAAAAAATTATAATTCCACACTTGGTGATAGATCTTCGTGTAAGCTCCCTGGGTACTCATTACTTATCATTTAAGAAGAAAAGCTCGAAGGGTCAGTGGGCCAGTGTAACTACAGCCACATTAAGGCAGGCAGGAAAATTAGTTCCCAAGATTGGCGTATTGGATTAAGGGATAATATTTCTTACATTGCCAATGACTGACGGTGGTGACCACATACCAACAGGTGGCCCAAACGTTTTACATAAAAAGAGAATACAATTTAATAATAAACTATCTTCTAAATAAAAAAATTAAGCTCATTAAATTTAAGTCTGCTCTTAAAGTATATTATGGAAAAAAATACCAACTTATTTCAAAGAAAGCGATGAAGAGAGAAAGAGAAATCATGTTTAAGTAAACATTTTACATATGTGGCGAAAATTAATAACAATAATAATATCCTGGGACATTATTCACACAAGTCCATCTGATCCCAAGCTGAGCAGAGATTGAACTGTAGAAACCAGACAACTGATATTCTACATATACTACTTTTCTAGACAATTACACCCAGACTCAGGACAAACAGATATGTTTATGCACACAAAGTCCGTCCTGGGTGGGAATCGAACCCACGACCTGCGGCGTGAAAGGCAAGTATCCTACAAACCACGCCAACCGGCTCGTCAAAAAAATTTCTGTTTCACTGTATGTTGTTATTAGTATGTGGTTCTCATGTAAGTTTTTTTTTTTCATGAGAATAAATAATTTAAGCCAATGTACATTATGATTATATATATATAAATAAATAAGGCAAGTGTATGTGTTTCTTAATAATAATATGTCTTTCGTTGTCTGTTGTACATCCTGTTAGGCTAAAGTCAGGTTCTGGCGAGAAGCATGTGTTAACGGCCTTAAAAAAAGGTACAAGACAGAGAGAACGATATCTTTCGTTCCTTTCTGTAGTTTGTCACGTACGTATTCACACGTGTGATTGAAATTTTTAACTAGTTTGTACACGCGGTTTCGTGTCGTATATCGGGATGAATCTTTATCCGTGGAAAATGGACGTATGTCAGACATGCGGCATACGACATTGACCTTAATAATCATAACATTACAAGAATACACGCGTCAAAACAGTTTTTTTTATAGTACAGGTAGGCGCACGAGCGTATGGGCCACCTGATGGTAAGTGGTCAGAAACATCCATAGACATTAGCATTGTAAGAGATATTAACCATCGCTTACTATCATCGCAAATGCGCCACCAACCATGGAAACTAAGATGTTATGTCCCTTGTGCCTGTAATTACACTGGCTCACTCACTCTTCAAACCGGAACACAACAATACCAAGTACTGCTGTTTTGCGGTAGAATATCTGATGAGTGGGTGGTACCTACCCATACATCGGTTGTCATTTCACGGGTGAGTAATGAAGTGCGTTCTTACAGAATAGCACTGCTGTTCTAAGCCTTCTATTACATACACTAGCTCACCCGACTTTAATAATCCTGAGATATTTATTTAAACAATAAAATAAGTTTTGTATTAAGTAATAACAAGATCTGCTGGATGGATGAAAACTATGGATCAAATGTTTTTATATGGGAGACATTATATATATATATATATAAAATATAGCTGTGCCCCGCGGTTTCAACCGCGTATAATTAATAAAAATAAGCCTAGAGCATTCCTCGATAAAAGGACTATCCAACACTAAAACATTTTTTTAATTCGAACCAGTAGTTCCTGAGATTAGCCGGATCAAACAAACAAACTCTTCAGCTTTATATATTAATTAAATAATGGTAAAAAAAAACTTTTGATTTATCTGCCATAACAGTCCCCTACGAATTCCTATATATAATAACTATCAGAATCCGAATATAAGTATAGCAAAATAATTTCATCCAAATCGATCATTAGTAGGAGAATTACGAACACACGTACACCGGAATTTTATATATATATGTACAACTGAATCATTTCCGGTCGTGTCGGATTTGCCCTTCCATCGGATTACGAGTGACGGAATAGAATGCACTTGTGTTTACGCACACACTTGTGCACTATCAACACTATAATATGTCCTGCGCAAAAGGCTTGTCTCCCTTGAGAAAGGTATATAAGCTAAAATGAGGCAGGCGGAATTCTTATACCCATAGTAATATATTAACTTCAAAAATCTCAAGATATCTCAAGATACCGATTTCCAAAAAAAATTATCTCAATCTAAGTAGGCCATTTATTGAGAAAGTTATATACAGTGTAACAAAATTCGTGTCCGACCCGTGAAGTGGTTATTAGGTATCGTGAGTCGGTTCTATTTATATAATAATTTTTAAAATGCAAAAAAATTACTTAAAAATTTTTATTAATTGTGTTTAACGACACTGTTGGTGGTAAAAACGTGGACTACTGAGGTCATGACCTCGTGTCTTAGGTACCCGATAGGTAAGAGCTATCGAGCGCTGTTGCCCGCACCTGTGTTGCCAAGTAATTTACGTTATTTAATTTAAAATAAAAAAACCCGGGTTAAATTTTTTGCTTAGTATTTTAAAAAATATTACATAAATAGAACCGACACACGATACCTAATAACCACTTCACGGGTCGGACACGAATTTTGTTACACGCTGTTTTAGTAGGGGTGGCATAGGTAATTAAAATTCACAGCAAATTTCATCAAAATCGGTTCAGTAGTTTAGCCGTGAAAACAAACAGTATTATTTTGATTTTAATTTATAATACTATTATATACGTAACATCACGCGTCAGCCCACGCGGACTGATAAACATATGTGGTTGATCCTCTACGTATATGATCGTATCAATTATAATTTTAGTCAGCTAAAAATAATCTTCTAATCTGGTCTATCTAAGGTAGAATTTTAATGGGGGTAGAGTTCCTCTAAAATCAAATTAATGAAATAGAACCTTGGGTATGGTGCTTGGTCATCTGGGTAGGTACGATATATTCATTATTTTCTATCGCAAAACAGCAGTGCTTGTTATTGTTGTGATCCGGTTTGGAGGTTGAGTGAGCCAGTGTAATTACAGGCATAAGGGAAATAACATCTTAGTGTAGATGTAAGCGATGGTTAACATTTCTTACAATGTCAGTGTCTAAGTGACCACTTACCATCAGGTGGCAGATATGCTCGTCCGCCTACCTATAAAAAAAAGTTACAGGCTACCTATTTAAGATCACGCTACATCCCACGTGTGAATCCGCGTGAATTCGCTAGTTCGTTGTAAAGTAATTATACATACGACCTTTTACATTAATAAAAATATCTTACGTCACGCCTTAAAAAAACAAGTTTAAATTATCTTGAATTCAACGGAATCGAAGCCACTACCTTTAGTTAAATAAACGAAGGAACGACCTTAAAGCGTATAACTCTTGATATCATGACGAAGCGAAGTTGTGTGTGGTGTAAAATAAAAGATGGCAGCGATTTTCAGAACAAACCGTTTTACTTCTCATTTTAACCTTTTATCATTATATTTTTTATTTTACTAAATGTAAAATTTAGTGGTGCTAACCAGGATTATTTCTCCATGATGTGAATGGAGAAGAACTAATGATATCGATGGGTTTATAATCTTATCTATGTTTTTATTATATAAAAAAAAGTTATAAAATATTGGAATCCTTATTATTTGACTCAACATATTAAGTATTAATATTTAAAAAAAAAACGATCAGCTTTTGGCTTTAATATATCTATTGTTCGTGCAGCGAAACTACAGCCTAAACTTTTTGTTTTAATTTTTGAACAATTCTAAACGAAACGGTCGTATGTCAAATAGTGACATGCGACTTTGACCGTTAATAATCATAACATTACAAGAATACACGCGTCAAAATAATATATCACAAGTTGTCAATATTTCAGGGGTGTATAATGTAGTAAGTTCTTACAGAACAGCCGTACTGAGCTTTTTATTATTCACCTATAACCGATATTTTTATATATTATATGTATTAATCGCTGTATCCTATGCCTTGTGGCTCATCGGTGAACCGGTTGGACGCAACTCAAAAAATGTCTACTGGCGGTCTACCGACCAGCTAAGGACCGATACACACTGTAGACGGATGTCTTAACCGACTTTGTATTGAGAAATATGATAATATTTTTTTTATATCGCTATGATGTTTTCTATTATATCTTTCATCAATCTCAAGATATTTGTCTTTTTTTTATTTATTCATTTAATAAACACACTAACAACATCTGATATGTACATCGATTACAAGTTTACACATCATTCACAAAGTATCGCGTCAACATTTTTTTTTAAGTTGATATTAAAATGTATTATAAAATAAAAATAAAAAAATTACCTAGGTTTTCATATGTCTCTCAGGATTATATTTGTTGTATTATTTTTATATACTTAATTAATATATACTTAATACGCGTAATATTACTTTATAATATACTAGCTGTGTCCGCGGTTTCACCCGCGTATAATGAATAAAAATCAGCCTAGAACCTTCCTCGATAAAAGGACTATACAACACAAGAATAATTTTTAAATTCGAACCAGTAGTTCCTGAGATTAGCCGGATCAAACAAACAAACTCTTCAGCTTTATATATTTATATAGATACATTAATCATTACATATGCTACTTCTAAACAGTATTGTTGTGTTCCGGTTTGAAGGGTGAGTGAGCCAGTGGAAAAGACACAGGAGACAACCACCCAACCCCAAAGTTGGTGGCCAATGTCTTTGATTAGTCGTGACCAACTTAAGATTATGTGGTACTTTATAAAAATGTATTTTTCTAAATAACAACTGTTAGAAGAAAAGCTTGTTTGAATTTCTTTCGCCGGTTCTTCTCACGTCCGACGTGTGACGTTAAAAAAGAATTAAGTTTTCTGTGATCGATTGAAATTAATTTAAAAAATCCTGTCTATATCTTATGAGTTAATCTCTCAGTATATTTTTCTCCAAGTCTTAACTGCGATTTATAAAACGGTACAAATTTTAATAGTTCAATTTTAAACTAAAATTTTATTTAAAGTTATCTTCGTACCGACGTTTTTTTTCTTTTTTGTTTGGCTCCATGTGCTGCGGTTTCAGCCCAAAATAGTTCCAAATAAGTCAATATTTGTAATAATAATATTACCAAGGCGTTATTTATATTCTTCTGTGTATAATGGTGACTACATTATATTGCTATCTTTTTTAGTTCATACATTAGAAAGAGACAAATATATAAGATATATATGTACATATTTGAAATCACGTTATACAACTCATTATCTAGGATTGAATCTTCCGTGTGAACCTCTGGTTTTTACGTAGAATCTGTGTATTGAAATAACGGCGGAAGCGTGGTTTGACTCGAAAACCTAAAGTCGTATACGTCATAATTTAGATAATAGACAAGCCGGTTGGCGTGGTTAGTAGATTTTCTTTCGCGCCGCAGGTCGTGGGTTCGATTCCCATCCAGGACAGACATTTGTGTGCATGAACATGTTTGTTTGTCTTGAAAAAAAATCGGCCACGGCTAATCTCAAGGACTCACATATTATAGTGCACAAGTGTGTGCGAAAACACGGATGCACTCTCTATTCCGTCACTCTTAACTCAGAATATTTAGGACGGCAAGTCCTTCTTACTTCCAGACTCCGGGCCGCTACTGAGAATCTTTGTCAGAAATCAATTACTTGCTTTAATTGTCTCGACCTGGGGCTTGAAACAAGGACCTCAGGATCTACGGCCTTACATCTATCCAATAGACCAACGAGGTACTGATCTTACCTGACCAGTTACACAATAACAATATATTACAATCAAAATAAATCAATAAAACTATCAAATTTTATATTTATTATTTTGCACAATATCCGTTGGACCGGTGCTAGTTTTTAGGGCTCCGTACCGTTAAAGGATAAAACGGGATCCCTGTTACTAAGACTCCGCTGTCCGTCCGTCTGTCCGTCTGTCACCAGGCTGTATCTCATGAACTGTTATAGTTAGACAGTAGAAATTTTCACAGATGATGTATTTCTGTTGCCGCTATAACGACAAATATTAAAACAGAATAAAATAAATACTTAAGTAAGGCTCCCATACAACAGACATGATCTTTTTGCCGTTTTTATAGATAATGGTACGGAACCCTTCGCGCGCGAGTCCGACTCGCATTTGGCCGGTTTTTTGTTTGGATATACTTCCGGTTGTCGAGAATGCGGAGCCCGCTTACTTCCTTTACAAATACGTATGTAATAGTTGCACTTAATGTGATTTTATCACACCATATTAATATATGTAAAGTAATCTTTACTCGACATTAGATAAACTCTGCTTATCATAATATACTCAAATGGAAGATTTATATATTCCATGTGATTTGCTAATAGCTCTACTATATTGAAAAAAGCCGAGATGGCCCAGTGGTAAGAACGCGTGAATCTTAAGACAGAGAAGATAATCGTTGGCTCAAACCCGGGCAAGCACCGCTGAATTTCATGTGCTTAATTTGTGATTGTAATTCATCTCGTGCTTGACGTTGAAGGAAAACATCGTGAGGAAACCTGCATGTGTCAAATTTCACTGGACTTCTGTCACATGTGTATTCCAACAACCCGCATTGGAGCAGCGCGGAATAAGCTCCAAATCTTCTCAAAAATGGAGAGGAGGCCTTAGCCCAGCAGTGGGACATTCACAGGCTGTTACTATACTACTATATTATATACTACAAACAGTTCTCGATCAATATATCTCTAATAATACAACACACCAAAGTGCGATGTCAACCACTGACATTAATGTCGGCATTTTTTCACGAAAACCACGGTTCATTTGATAGATCATGCCATGTCAAAATCAAAGTCGCTTATTTATTTTTACTCTATCATTAAAATTGACCATACGGTGAATGTCAATTTGCCATATTAGAGCACTGAAGTGGTAGTAGAATGGTTATGGTATCGTCACGATAGTTGGCGCAAGCGATCCTGTGGCGTTCGTCGTAGACGGACGGTGCTTTTTTTTGTGGGTATTCTGACACCGACGACGACTGAGCGTGGGACCACATACCATCATACGTGAGACGCGAGATACGTTTTTCCAGCGATAAAAAAAGTTTGGTCATGGAATGGACCTATGGCCGTTGCAGGACAGAATCGATAACAGCAAACACAGCATAGAGAACCAGCCAGGTGATTCAATGACCTGACGAAAGTGACGAGACCAAACTGGATGCGGAGAGCCACGACAGATTCCTTATAATGCTGCAAGACTTATCTCTTTGGTATCCTTTCCTATTATTAGTTCTGTTATAATATCCCTTAATCAGCAACTGATAACAGTGTTGATAACAACCAATTATTGAGAATTGATTTAATTAACCTTTAGTTTTATTATTGTACCTTCTTTTTTTTAAAATATAATCAGGCTCGGCCTCCTAACATTTCGCTTAACTTCAAAACACTGACAATCACACTGTAAAATTTATTAAGAAACCTGACATAGTCAATGCACCTTGGGAAATCTTACACTGGCTCACTCAACTGTTCCAGCGCACAATAAAGGTATTTTGCGGTGGAACATGTGTTGAGTTGCTGGTAGTTAACCAGACGAGCTTGGACAAATTCAAAATACTTTATTCAATATTGAAATATTACACTTTCTTACTGATTCTCAAACTATAAACTACCAGCTCCTACAAACCAAATACCTTCTTTTACGATGTAGGTTAACAGTTAAAAAAAAACGCTTAAATAATTTTATTTCCAACGTAGAACGAAACTAGATTTATAACAACGATCGATTTTATTAGTTAACTATTGATTTTTCAAGCCCATTGTTCGATTTAGGGTTGCGGAAGGGGTGTTATAAAAGGGGCTAATTTTGGGGACAAAAAGCTTTATTTTTTTTTTGACAATTTATAAAAAAAGAAGTGCATCTGTCGTTTTCGTTGGTTTAGTCTTTTTATTTGAGAATTGCGAAATTGAAATTCCATGGAGCTAGGGAGAGCACATGGCTTCGTCTGCAAACGTTAGATACGCTGTCTTTTTAAATAATTTGTTGGCGATTGGCGTGCTTGATAGATACCTTTCGCGCCGCAGGTCGTGGGTTCGATTCCCACCCAGGACAGATATTTGTGTGCTTGAACATGTCTGTTTGTCCTGAGTCTTAATGTATCTAGGTAAGTACATAATTCCAACGTTTATATATATAAGTGACAAATACGAACAGACGTTTGATGAAGATGTTTATATTGTAGCCAGTTTTATTTTATAGGACATTTTCCGAAACGTCTAGTACGATAAACATTAAGGATAAAAATGTTTCAATTTTTGTGTTCCCTTTAAATATAATTTTAACCAAGTCAATTAGTAGAGAAACCTTAGGAAAAAAGGCAAGGCTCTTCACAATTAAGATTCTATTAGAATAACCTCAAGAAACTAGATTTTTAGTTCTATGAAGCAATGTATTCTTATTAGAATTGAATATTGTCTGTCTGTCGCAAATCAAAAGCTATTAAGAACCGTAATAGTTATCTAATTAAAATGTTTAAAACATAAATAAAACTATGGCTGCTAACATGACAAACAATAACAAAAAAATAGTCTAAATTCAAGGGTTATACGGAACTCTTAATGCAAGAATCCGACACGAACTTAGCCGGTTGTTTAATAAAAAAAACTGTGCATCCATAATAATACATGTACCTAATAGATAATTTGCCAATTATATAATAATTTATAATTATGTTACTATTTAATTATTCTTGACTTGGTGAGAGCGCTCTGTGCAAGCCCGTCTGGGAAGGTACCACCCACTCATCTAACTTTATACCGCCAAACAATACTTAGTATTCTGACACGGTTTGAAGGGTGAGTCAGCCAGTGTAACAGGCACAAGGGACATACTAGATCATTTGGTTGACGCATTGGCGATGTAACGATCGGTCACCTAACCTACATAATACAATACAAGAAGCTTATGTAAGCTTACATTATAATTAAATGGAAGTTATCGTAAATGGACAATATTACCACACGTATAATGCCTACAGCACGTACTGTCCGACGTCAAGGGGTCATTGGGCGTCAAAGCTAGGTCATAGGTCACGAACCTATCCTAGGCACTGTTTATCTAGCATCTGTCATTGAATTAGTTTTTAATAAAAACTATATATATATATATATATATAACAAAACAAATACAAAACATTATGGTAGAGCTATTCTGTACAAACTCGAGACTCACCGCAAAACGGTCGTATGTCAGAGAGTGACATGCGACATTGACCGTAACAATCATAACATTATAAGAAGACACGCGTCAAAATAGTATATCAATAAAAGTCGGTTGTCGGCATTATACGGGTGAGTAATGAAGTGGACTTACAGAATCGGATCTTTATCTCAGAGTTAATGTTATCAATTAAAAAAGTACAAAAAAAAAATGAAATAAGGGATGAGTCTTCTCCTAATAATAATTGCAGTCAAATAGAGACTTTTGAGCGACCTAGTACGCTTAAATCTATATATCGTATGCCAAATTTGGTTGTGTTTTTAATGAATGAAAGAAAGAAATCCGGACAAATATGATAACAGAATGGTACCCAAAGGTAATATAAACGATGTCGCGGATGAAAATTTATTATATATATGTAGATAATATATAATATTATTGGTATTGGTCAGATATCACAATACCTTTATGCAACACTTTATCGTAATGCTTCAAATTTCACGTGTTTATTAATTGTCAAACTACCGCCGGTTCGGAAAAGAAACACCCAGCCCTGAGGAGAACCGGCGAAAGAAACTCAGCGGGTTTTTTAAACTCGCAAATAATCATATTAACTTTTGGACACAGACAGACACTTCAATTTAATTCATCTTCATAGATTTGGTTCACAACATTATTTTAATAAATTAGGTTGTACATACATGAACGGAATAAGTAATAATAAAATAAATAATTAGACCTTAAGACGCAAACACACTATTATCCTAACTAATATTATAAATGCGAAAATAAGTTTGTTTGTGACGCTTTATCGGCTAAACCGCTAAAACGATTTTAAAAATTCCTTCACCAGTGGAAAGCTACATTATCAGCGAGTAAAATAGGCTACATTGTGTCCCCGTATTCCCACGGGAACGGGAACTACGCGGATGAAACAGCGGGCGAAACGCTAGTCGTAAAATAGGATAGTAATGTCGTATAACTAGCTTCCTAACGCGGCTTCGCTTGTGTATGTGGGGTTTCGTCGGACAGGGTTTGGAAATATTATTGAGTTTTCTGGCGAAAATTTTGCAGTAGCAGCCCGGAGTCTGGAAGTTAGAAGTGTGTACCGTGCCTCGGAAAGCACGCTTATGGTCGACGCCTGAACTATTTCCGGATTGTCGTCCCATATGAGAGACAGGAAATAAGGTTTGCTAATCTCTTGATATTATCGGTCAGGAGGCGAATTCCACTAACGTAGAACGTTTATTAACGTTCTCGATTCGATTCCGATCCAGCTTCTAATATTCCTCATGAAACCTAATCGGTATGATGTTACCATATAGTTTACAAAAGCCAAAACAAGTCAAACTTAAATGATACCTTTTGACGTTCCATTGAGGACGAATCGAATCGCAACTGGATCGTTGTATTAGTAGAATAGGGAAAAAGCTAAACGTCAACGATTATGTTTCGATTCGATTCCGATAACGTGACAATTATATTAGTAGAATTGGCCTCCAAGTCATCATGATAAATATACAAGAAATAGACACGCTAGTCACGTCAGTAGTCTAATTTTAAAGCGGTTGAAAAAGCGCAGCTGCTTATATACTGACATTATATACTAAAAACCATCGCAGAAGCACGCTGCGTGCAAGCTTCAATAAGGCATTACAAATATAACGTCATTTTATTTACAGTAACAGCCTGTGAATGTCCCACTGCTGGGCTAAGGCCTCCTCTCCTCTTTTGAGGAGAAGGTTTGGAGGTTTCCACCACGCTGCTCCAATGCGGGTTAGTGAAATTAGCCACATGCATGTTTCCTCACGATGTTTTCCTTCATCATCAAGCACGAGACGAATTATAATCACTTAAGCACATGAAGTTCAGTGGTGCTTGCCCGGGTTTGAACACACGATCGTCGGTTAAGATTAACGCGTTCTTACCACTAGGCCATCTCGGTTTTTTATTTATTCATATATAATATATAGTTAAGTATATTTTTTGTATTATATTATTGTTATATTCTAAAGGTATGGTAGACTACGTGGGTGTGTCTTTGTGTCTCAGTCGATAAAGCGTTCAGGTCATGGGTTCATGAGTCTGTGTAGGTAATGCTATAAATAAATTTCGAATCAATACATAAGTATTATATACAGGGTGTCCCAAAACTCAATGTCAATCGGGCACCGAGTGAAAGGTCTAGTTATACCAGTTCTAAAAAAAATTAAAAAGTGTCTATGCCACTTAGTTAAGTAGTAATAAGACATTTTTTTTATATTGATCACAAATGTCACAATTTGGCTCTGTTTCTTTTTTTTTTAATAACGTAACCTTAAGTAGCAATAATATTAATCGCAGTTGTATTATAAAAAAGTTTGATTGAGTCGTGGTTTTAAAAAGACATGTCAACGAACTTTGACGTCTTATCTTTTAAAAAAAAAAGTACAGCACTACCCCGGGCCAGTTATTTCAAAAGTTGGCGCATTTAATTATGATTTCGAAATGGTACAACACTTCCCACTTTTTATACCATTTTTTTTTTATTGCTATGTATTTGCGAAAGGACATATTTAAGGAAAACTTATGCCATGATCATACTTTTGTGTACTCAAAGATCGTTTTCACAATAGTTTAAATGGGATGAACAGATGTGATAAGAGTGAGATAAGTTAGTAACGATTGATTATTGGTTATTATCATTCAGTTTAGTGAGCTACGTTCCTTCGTTTGCTGCGCATCTTTTCGTAATCAAGTTTACTCATTAATACTTAAATAAAACAAACTCACTTACGCATTTATAATACTGGTAATGATTTTGTAATTTTATTTTATATTAACCCTTACTTGCCACCTTGGGGTACAAAACTACCCCAGGCTTATAGAGGAAAATTGTAATTTTTCTACTTTTGTTGGCTTTAGAATTTTTTTAGTGTACTTAAATTTTATTCTTGGCTATATAAAGTAAATAATCTTTTAAAAAAAGCTTTCAATATGTTCTACAACAATTTTCAAATCGAAATATTAAACATTTTTTATAACAATTTTTGTCACTGTCAAATCTACCCCATTGTGGCAAGTACGTAATTCTACAGGTGTGGCAAGTAAGGGTTAATTTAATAAATTAATTTATATACGTAATTAAATTTATAATAATATTTATCCTGCATGGAAATCAATAGTATAATCTACGCAATCGCTTTATAGAGTAATACATAAAAATCAAAGTTTTCTTAACATAAATGAGATTAATTTTTTTTGGCTGGCAACTCTAAAAATGTCAGATATTTTATAGTGAAAGCGAACACGAATCAAGGAAGGACTTTGCTGAGATAGAAATCTGATGTTACAAGATGTGTTTCTTTACTTATCGTGTTTATACAATGACACTGTTCCTATGAAACTAATCAATATCGCAAATGATGGTACGTGGTCACCACCAGATATAAAGTAGAGGTGTAAGAAATATTAACCATTACATCGCCAATGATCAGCCTTGGAAAGAAAGATGTTATGTGCCTGTAGGTTTGTTACACTGACTCACTGACCGTTCGAACCGAAGATCAATTCTAAGTATTGCCGTTTGACATTTTGGTAGAATATCTAATGAATGTATGATACCAAGCTAGTTTGCACTGAGTCTTACCTATAAGCGAAATACTCATCACGAGATCTAAACTAACCGCCCGATTGTCTTGAAATTTGTCACAGTTAATCCTTCCGACGTAGACTCTCACTAAGAACGGATTTTACGCGAATCCTATTCAAAATTCGTTTTTCTTATATTCCCGCGCGAAGCCGGGACGATAAGGTAGTATAATGTCACCGCATGAATGACAACTTTCAGTATAAATATCGCGAATCAGTTTATATCTATGAGATTGTATATGTCTCTATTGATTATTATATATAAAATTTAAATTAAGAATATTAACGACATTAAAAAAAATATATACATATAATTATGCTGCTTGTTAGTTTAATTTTCGAACAATTTGGAAACCATATTAAAAAAACATATTATTTTTGAATAAAATAATTGAAAATAAACCCACTTACATTTGTGTTTGTTATATTCACTTATTAATCACTTTTAACACAAAATTTCACGATTCATTAGAATATTTTTTGTCATCACTGTACAAATATAGGAAATATTTATCAATAATATGACTAAAGTATTTCAAATAACACATTAATTGAACTCTTATTTATAAATACACTGAAAACGATATTGTAAATCGTAAATAATTCCGATTTATTATTAACACTATATAACACATTCTCCCCTCACGAGAGCTCGCGGCTAACTGACGAAATACAAAATGAATTTACTTTCTTTGCAAGCCTACCAACCTTAAGGATGTAACTATTGCTATTGTAATTACAACTCTATTTCGTTTAGTTAAGATATATTTTTATTTAAATTAATTGTTGCTAAAACGTGTTTATACACATTTTTATTTTGAAAACGAGTCAAGGTCAATCTTAAAAAATGTATACAAAAAAGTTTTTTTTTTTTTTTTATTAATACACCAAGGCTCAATTTTTTTGATACAGTTATGTGGTAGATATTTTAAAATAATTTTATCATGTTGAAATAAGATTATTTTCAAATAAAAAAATACCTATTATAATAATGTATATGTAGTATATGTGAATGGTGATATATGTTACAGTAATGTTTGTTGGCTTCACAGTGCAACTGATGCAGCGGTCATCGAACTTAGAAAGTACAGTGTGCAAAAAAATGTTATTATTGATAATTTATAAGTGTGCCTAAAAATTAGTAGTAAGCTATGTATTTTGAAGATTGCTGTTTATTTCGTATCAATAAATATTATAGCTTAGTAATGAGACTTTATAAAATAAATTAAGATAATTTTGTGTTTTTTGCAATTAATGTTATTAATTTCAGACTTTTTTTATATAGGTAGGTGGTAACCTGATGATAAGTGGGTACCAACCTTAGACATTGCCATTGTAAGAGATGTTAACCATCGCTTACATCGCCAATGTGCCACCAACCTTGGAAACTATGATGTTATGTCCCTTGTGCCTGTAATTACACTGGCTCACCAACGCCCATAGACAGTGGGCGTACTGCTGTTTTGCGGTTAAATATCTTATGAGTAGGTGGTACCTACCCAGATAAGCTTGCACAAAGCTCTACCACCGAGTGTGATGGCATACATGCCAGTCGACCTACCTATTATATTATAATAATAAAAAAAATTTAAGTGTCCAGTTTTCTTAACTTAAATTAGTTTAATTATGTGCTACTCAAAATAGTTAGAGCGTCAACGCACAGGACTCTGTGTGATTTATCTTAGCGTTAATTACTTCAAAACTAATTATGATATAATAATATTCTATTGATTTGTTTGTGTGATATCGATACACTGAAACTAGTAAGCCTAAGAATTTCAATGAAATTTGACACATGCAGGTTTCCTCACGATGTTTTCCTTCACTTTCATGAAATTCAGTGGTGCGGGTTTGAACCCACGATCATCGGTTAAGATTCACGCGTTCTACCACTGGGCCACCTCGGCCCAGTATGTATGTATCTTATCGTCTCAAACTCAATTACACGATGCTAGTGATGATATCAATTCCATCTTTAAATTCGTTTTAATAGATTAAAGAATGTCATATGAGTAGCATTTGAAGAAGAAATAGCACCCAAGCCAATCCTAACCTAACTATTATTATAAATGCGAATGTGAGTTTGTTTGTTACGCTTTCACGCGTAAACCGATTTTAAAAATACTTTCACCAATGGAAAGCTACATTATCAGCGAGTAACATAGGCTACATTTTGTCCCCGTATTCCCACGGGAACGGGAACTACGCGGGTGAAAACGCTATATATTATAAATGAGAAAACTTGTGATCTTTGTTACTCTTTCACGTAAAAACTACTTAAACCGATTTCGATGAGATTTGCAAAAGAGATAGCTTATACTCTAACTTAACTCATAGGCTACCTAAAAACCCCCTCCCAATCATACAAGCACGTAACCGCGGACTGAATGTAATATATATATATATATTACATTCAGTCCGCTGAAAAAATATATATATATATATATATATATATTTTTTCAGCTTATCGCCGTCCACTGCTGGACGAAAGCCTCCCCCAAAGAACGCCAACCATCCCGATCTTGGGCAGCCCGCATCCATCCCGTACCTGCCACCTTTTTCAAATCGTCGGTCCACCTTGTTGCAGGGCGTCCTACACTACGTTTGCCTAAACGTGGTCTCCACTCTAACACGTGTCGGCTCCATCGGCCATCAATACGCCTGGAGACATGACCAGCCCACTTCCACTTCAACGTGCTAATTCTACGCGCGATGTCGGTGACTTTAGTTCTCTGGCGAATGTCCTCATTTCGGATTCAATCTGCCAGAGAAACCCCATGTAATATATATTTAAATTAATTTAAATACTGTTAGAGATATATTAAACTTCTTTAGCTTGGCTTCCCTTTGAAGTTACCGACAGCAATAACAGAGGTAAATGAAAACCGTGGGTAGTTTACTTGCCAATCATTGATTTTATCGACTTTTAATAACATTGAGCCGTTTCCGAGAGTATTACGTTTTATTAAAGCTTGTTCGTACGTGTGGGTGAACTGTAATGCAATTCCACACATGCGATTTAGCTTTAATTTTGCTTACAATCGCTGGTGACAATACCCATTAGTACAGTAATAATATAAATAAATATTATCTTAGAATTCTCACTTATATTGTATATTCCTACATATAATATACTAATGAATGAAATGTTTTAGGGTTCTATACCCAAAAGGTAAAACGGGAAAATATTACTAAGAATCCGCTGTCCGTCCGTCCGTCCGTCCGTATGTGCGTCTGTCACCAGGCTTTATCTCATGAACTGTGATAGTTAGACAGTTGAAATTTTAATAGATGATGTATTTCTGTATAATATTTAAGGGAACGGAACCCTTCGTGCGCTAGTCTGACTCGCACTTGGCCGGTTTTCTTCTTTTTGTAATGCCTAATTCGAAAAAAATCTTAACAAATGTATATAAAACTCATACCTTACGATGCAACACGTTTTGGATTAGGTTGTAGTATATAATGTTAGTATATAAGTACAGTGAAGAGCGTGATTTTCATGTTCTTATTATATATAAGTATGTATATAAGACCTAACAACTAAAATCAATATGTTCAATTTTGATATGAATTATGTGTCAAATTATTTTTGACGTGATAACGTCTTATAAATCGATGAACGCCGGCTGCACGCACGAAAAAGCATGACTCATTGTAACGTTCCGCCTGAGCCGAGCGCGCAAGCGAGAGCGCGGAACAAGCGATAGAGAGGCACGATCGGTCTAAGCGTTCGGCTTTAACGCATCTCTCTTCCACTCCATCGGCCGATGCGTCCGAGTATTTATCAATGTTTTCTTATGACGTTATCACGTAAAATTATCGTCCGTAAGCCGAATTTACAGACAACCATTTTTTTATAGAAAGAACAATGGTTTAACTTTTCAATGTAATGAAATAAAACTATATAAACAGCTATATACTTGATACAATCTTTAAAAGATGGCGTCTTGTATATTCTAATTAGTGTAACCAAATTAATAATTACTATTTTACTTAAATAAAATAACATACACCAACAAAAAAAGCCCGTGAAAGTCCCATGGCTGGGCTAACACCTCTCAATTTTGAGTGGTGGAAACACGTGGTTTCATCTGACATGCAGGTGACCCATGATTTCCTTCCAACGAGCACGAGATGAATTAAACCCAAATTAAGAACATGAAAATTCAGTGATGCTTGTTTGGGTCTGAACTCGGAATCGTTGATTAAAATTCACATTTCCTAACCACTACACCATCAAGGCTTACATATAATATAATTAAACATGATCTTGTATGATATAGTAATCAAAGAATACAAACGCTAAGCTTTTATCATATAATAATCTAATCAGAAAAAATATATACATAAAATCTAATCTTACAAATGTGTATGTTGACGGTACTCACCCAGACTCATCCCCCGTCTGGGCATCGAACCCGCGACCCTCCAGACTGCAAATTGCAGGCGAGACAGCTCCGGCTTCGAGTTTCATCCCTAAAGACAGAGACACACTGTTAAAACGACACGTTATTAATATCTTATAGTATGGAATTACAGCGCAATCATTTAACCATTCGTTTTGCCTACGGTTAGTTGAATTGTCAACGTTATTCAGAAACGAACATAGGCTTTACATACGGATAACGGTTTTCGATGAAAATTTAAATTATTGAGTAAAATTCCCCCTTAGATTCAAAATGGCGGCTAACGCAACGGTCAACGAGATTTCGTTGACATTTTGAATTTAGACTACCATTAAAGGCCAAAGCAATAAAACTGCTGATGGGATTTTTTTCACGTTGTTGAAACCTTCAGAAAGGTACTTGGGTCCTTGCAACTATGCAAGGTAAGGTAAGCAACCACGGTAGCATGCGCAAGCGACCCCGTGGCTCTCCTCGTTAAGACGGGAAGGGTACCGATTTTTTAGTGGATATTCCGACGTTCGGGGCGCACTCGGCATCTTGGACATCAGCGAGTCCCACATACCCGTGGCGTAATGCGTTCCAGTGTTAAAAGGTGGAAGATAGATACTAACGTTACAATTAAATAAAAAGTAAACGTCACTTTGACACTTCCATACGTAATCATAAATTAATATCCGTCGGTTCGTGAGGAAGGCATGAGGTGGATGAGAATCTGCATCGTGGATTAGGCTCTAAACCTCAAAAAAGGAGATGCCCTTAGCCCTTATGGGGCTTTTATAAATGATCTTCCTTTATATGTTAAACATATGATGATGTTTTGTTTTGTGTTATTAGTGGAATTTTAGTTAAAATGGATTCTTCTACCCTTCGACTTTAAACTAAGAATAAGATAAATGCATCACAATGACAACATACTAATCCTAATTAATATAAAAAAAGCGAAAGTGAGTTTGTTTGTTTGTTACGCTCTCACTCCTAAACCACTAAACCGATTTAAAAAAATCTCTCACCAATGGAAAGCTACATTATCAGCGAGTGACATAGGCTACATTGTGTCCACGTATTCCCACGGGAACGGGAACTACGCGGGCGAAACCGCGGGGAAAACGCTAGTACTTTTATATATATATATATTCCACGGGAAATTGTATGGTACCCGTGTAATGTTGACAACCGACTTATAGTGATATGAAATTTTGACGCGTGTATTCTTGTAATGTTATGATTATTAAGGCCAATTTCACATGTCACTGTCTGACGTTTTACGACCGTTTTCTGCGATGATGTCAGTTTGTTCTTATACAGCCCTTGCTTTGAAACTGCTGTGAGTATGTCTCTACCTTTATTCTGTCTTGTGTTATATAAAGGACTTTTAAGGACCGAAGATTAAGTTGCAATATCTGTACATAGATTTGTATGTATGTTTGTACGTTATCGCTAATATCGGAACAAAGTTGGATTGCTCTAGACGTTTTTGTTCCTCGTAGAGAGAGTTTTGAAATTTTAAAATTTTTAAAAATTTTTTTTGTTTTTCACTTGAGATGTTTCTTTTAATAAAGTCTATTATGTTAACCACGCCGTCTGCCTCGTTGGTCTAGTGGCTAGATATAAGGTCGCAGACCCGGTGGTCCTGGGTTCAATTCCCAGGTCGGGCCAATAAAAAGTTATTGGGTTTTTCTGTCAGAAAATTCTCAGTAGCAGCCCGGAGACTGAAAGTTGGAAGTGTGTACACTCCCATGCTCGGAAAGCACGTGAAGCATTTCCTGCGCTTGAACTCTTTCCGGTCGTGTCGGATTGCCGTCCCATCGGGTTATAAGAGTTAGGGAATAGAGAGTGCTCCTGTGTTTGCGCACAAACTTGTGCACTATAATATCTCCTGCGCAGTTAGCTTATCTCTCTCGAGATTGGCTGCCGTGACCAAAATCGGTCAGGAGCACATTATATTAACCACTTTTCATATATAGATATATAAAACTATGTCTGTTATATTTCGTAGTGGGGCAAAATGGACAAAAGTAATCGTAATCCATATATACATAGGCGTCCAAGGTGCGCCAAATCTCCCGTTTCTCCCCAAATATACATAAGTGTATAGATCGTTGATAGACAACGAGGTCTGGAGTGAGGAAGGTCGTTGAGGCCTAAT
The DNA here is from genome assembly GCA_905220585.2 of Nymphalis polychloros. Taxonomy (NCBI): domain Eukaryota; kingdom Metazoa; phylum Arthropoda; class Insecta; order Lepidoptera; family Nymphalidae; genus Nymphalis; species Nymphalis polychloros. The sequence continues at coordinate 5,803,488 of HG992270.1, forward strand.
CCATGCAAGGTTGCTTCGAAAGGATAAATTTTTTTTATCAGAAAAGGCAGGCAGACTGACTGCCACTTGATGGTCACTAATTGACGCTGTGAGAAATATTAAAAAATGCTTATAATGCTTCTCCAATTTCGGGAACTAAGTTTTGTACACTGGTTCTCTCACCCACCATTAACCAATACGCATTACTGTTTATTTTATATATGATGAGTGGGTGGTACCAACAGAAGCTCGCATAAAGTTAAAGCTCTACCAAATAAATTGTAAAATAATGACTTATATTTATATGTATATAGTTAAATGTGTATATATATATATATATAATTATTATGACATGTTCATGCACACAAATGTCTGTCCTGGGCGGGAATCGAACCAACTACCAAACATGCCAACCGGCTCGTTAACTTAAAATTAAATAATTAATTTTAAGCCATTATTAATACTTAATGTTATCTTATGATTAAGTAAGACATTTTTCATTTCATTAACGAATATTATTTAGGAATTATTTATTTTTGTAACTACGAGTACAATTTACTTGGTGGTAGCGCTTTGTGCCCTATGAGTAGGTACCACCAATTCACCACTTATTAGTTAATTATATAATTTATTAGGTTGATACTGTGACTGAGGGTGGTGAATAAGCAGTTTTAAAATTTCTCTGTCGAGATATTAAGAGTATTTTTACTCCCGTGCCTCGGAGAGCACGTAAAGCTGCTGATGATGCGCGTGAACTTATCGGACGTGTCGGACTATGAGAGTGAGGGATCAAAGAGTGCACCTGACACACATAACCTTGTGCACTGTAAGTCCTGAGCTCTTTAGTATAGCCTTGAAGTCAATGTGGAGATTTACATGTAAAATGGCGTTTTAATTGAACAAAAAAAAATTATATGACAAACAAACATAAAACTTGAGATTTTTTATTCGTGTAATAATTAATTATAATAAATCTATTTTTTTTTTTATTATAATGATAGAGATTCAACCCTGAAACACACACAAGGAGAGCCAGACGCACTCACACATTCAAGGATTCGTCACAAAGCGCGATTTTCTACGTTATATATGATGTTGTATTAAGTTCTTATTTGATTCTTGTAAGAATTTAAATACATTTTTTATTCTAATTAGATTGATTCAATAAAGAAGTTTTATAGTTACTTATTGATTGTCAAATTAGAAACTCCTACAGGTTCGGAAAACAACATTGTTGTTTACAAGCATCCAAGAGACGGCCATTTCATTCCCAAGATTTGATGTCATCCAAAAATTCACTAATAATATACTAAACATTACTTCTTATGATAAAGTCAATATTTTAACTTTTTTTTTTCTTACAAGTTTACTCTTTGATATTCAATTCATGGAGTATGTGTTTTTTTTATTTTCCATTTCACTTATCCTTTATAAATATATAAAGCTGAAGAGTTTCTTTGTTAGATCCGGCTAATCTCAGGAACTACTGGTTCGAATTTAAAAATTATTTTTATGTTGTATAGTCCTTTTATCGAGGAAGGTTCTAGGCTGATTTTTATTCATTAGATTTTTATAAATTATACGCGGGTTAAGCCGCGGGCACAGCTAGTCCTTTATAAATTAGTTCTTTCTTTCATATCACCATATGTTTACATTATTTCCTTAACAAAATAGGCTATATATTTAAAATTATACAATTCTGTGATAGCTTAAAATTGTTGGTAATTTCTTTTTTTTAATATAAAAAAGTTATATTAAAAAATGAAAACAATTTGAACGTATGTTAAACGATCGCGATACTGAGCTCACGTGATCCATATATAACTACAAATACCATGCTGTATAAGGAATTAACACAAGTAAACGTGTCTTTACACGTCTGCCCTACTCACACCAATACAAATGTGTAGGCGCACAAACACATATAAGTAAAAATACGCGTCTGGATAACACGAAAGGTACACATTCAAACATCCAACGCACACTATGAAAAAGTTCGTCGACCGAACGTGCGGTTTTTGCGATGTACTGAGATTCAAAATTCGAATACGAAGTTCATAAAAATAATAACCTTTATACCTTTAGATATAAGGTTTTAAATATTTAGGCGCGAATTTTATTTCCTTGTGAAAATTTTCATTCTTAAAACTTCGTAATAAGGTTGAAAATCTTCAAAGAAATTTTATAAGTAAAGTTTAAATCGATTTAAGTGTAAGGAATAATACGCTTTATTTTAAGGAAATGAAGGTTCATTTTCAAGTGACATTAGAGACATGTGCAAATGTCAATTATTGTCATGTTAAGGAAGCTCTTTATGAGGCGATTTCTGTTTTTTTTTTAACTTAAAAACTTTTTGGTGAAATTTCGTATTCAGATGTTATTCACAGATTAAATATTAACAATCAAGAATCGGATTAATTTCTAAAGGGCTTAAGACTTAAACCAAGTAATTTTTTAAAATCAATATGATGTATATTCTTATTCAAGTGAATTTTAAAGTTTACATGCAAAGCCATTGGTTTGTAAAGTTGATTCTATGGAGATGCCGCCACGAAACAAAAAATGTTTTTTTTTTTTACTTACAATGTAGGATAACAAATATTTGTACTAATGATTAAAGGTTTGTTTTTACGAAGTCCAATCGAAAAAAAAAACTGTAAGTACCAACATACATGGAACTTATATTAGAAGACGCAGCGCGCCTCGGAGAAGGTTTCTTATATAATAATATATAAGTAGCTCAAAATACATACACGGGAACTGCGAGACGGTATTTTTTTTATATAGGACGATCATATGGGCCACCTGATGGTAAGTTACCAACGCCCATAGACATTAGCATTGTAAGAAATGTGACGCTTACATCGCCAATGCGCCACCAACCTTGAGAACTAAGATGTTATGTCTCTTGTGCCTGTAGTTACAAGTACCTAGACGTGCACAAAGCCTTACCACCTAGTAAATTCTGGATGCTCAGCCAGTCTGTCTATGATGGGGTCGTCTCTATTATGGATAGCTGTAAAGTTAATAGTCTAGATCTAGAATCTCCTCGGTAGTCGTTGCTCGTCACAGATAAACTGCTGAATAGGGTTAATCTTGTTGAGCTTAACGCCAAGAAAACACAGGTATGCGCTCTCACCACGAAAAAGTCACCATTTTCCCCTCCTCCCTCCCTCTGTGGCACTACGCTGGAGATGCAAAGCAAAGTCGCCATACTGGGAATTGACGTTCGGTGCGACCTCAATCCAAGGGACCACATCGAGGCTGTTATAAAAACAGCTTCACGGAAACTCGTAGTTTTTCACGCTACAACAACTGCTCCTGTTGTATAAAAAACAGGTGCGGTCTTGCGTCGAATATTGCTCGCACCTCTGGGATGGCTCCGCTAAGTACTTACTGGAGGCCTTAAATCGGTTGCAGCGACGTGCGGTTCGCATTATTGGCGACGTAAAGGTCACCAACACCCTCGAGCCTTTACAATTGCGTCGAGAGATAGCAACACTGAGCGCTTTCTACCGATTGTGTCACGGCGAGTGCTCAGAGGAATTATTCTCCCTCATTCCTGCTTCCCCATTCCTTCATGTCACCTACTAACTGTGACATCAATTCCATCGCGTACGAAGAAATTTAGCAACTCTTTTCTTTGTCGCACCTCCGAAACATGGAATTCTTTACCAGCACACGTGTTCCCCTCCTCTTATGACCTGGGTTCCTTCAAACGAGGCGTGAAGAGGCATATTGCGGGCCGGCAAGGCGAGGGCGGCTAGTGCAAGTCATTCTTTCTGACTGCACTAGCCGTCGTCGCGTTTGGACTCTACTACCACTTACCATCAGGTGGAGTAGAGTCATTTGCCCTCCCGGGTATTATAAAAAAAAACCTGAGTCTCTTTCCGGTCGTGTCGAATTGACATCGGATTATTAGAGTTAGGGAATTGTGTGCACGTGTGTTTGCTCTCACACTTGTGCACTATAATATGTTGCACAGTTGTTAATCTCTCTTGAGACTGGTCGTCGTGGTGGTTGAGGTCGGAGGTCGTATCTTAAGTCTATGAATCCTCCATGAAAATTAATTTAGTAACACGTTTTAGCTTCGTTGAAATATTTGTTTATAGTTTAGTATAAAAACCGGATCGTCAACTGAAATTGGCAGCACCTAATTATTAAATTAATCATCAATCAATGACTCAAATACTCAAAATTAAACTTGTGCAAAAATACTACGTACGTAATACCTTTGGACTTCGATTTTATTACTCAACTTTGAAGCTTAAGAAAAGTTTTCGTAGCTCTTTCTACAAAAAAAAATCTTCTTTAGTGCTAACCTACTGTATAAAAGGAACTTGTATGGAAGTCACGGAGACTCAGTTTGGGCTGTTGATATGTATGTATGTCATTATTATTTTATAAATATTTATGTATATCAATCGACTGCTACCTATAACACAGACATTGTCGTACAAACAGACGACCTTGTGTTAAAAAGTATATTAAATATTATTATTTTGTTGATATTAAAGCTCGTCAATACAACCAAAAATAGTAAATCAGAAAAAAAATCTCCACATGTGTATTCCACCAATCCGCATTGAAGCAGTGTGAATAAGCTCCAAACATTCTCCTCGAAAAGGAGAGGAGGCTTTAGCCCAGCAGTGGGACATTCACAGGCTGTTACAGTTTTTTTCAATTTTGCCAACATTTATAATACTCAAATTCCAAATAAAAGTCTAATTAATTTCTATGACTTAGTTACTTAACTCACTAGTTGTCGCTCGCGGCTTTGACTGCGTTTGAGGAGGGGTTAGGTTTTCATGATGACCGGTTGAGTAGTTGAGACGTTAAAATGTGACAAACAAACTCACGATCGCATTTATAATATTAGTTAGGACTATGACGTATATATATTATAATAATAATTTAGTCCTCCACACCGATTGCGGCCAAGGTGGCAAATTACAAGAGAGATTAGTCAACTGCGCAGGAGATATTATAGAGCACAAGTGTGCGCAAACACAGGTGCACTCTCTATTCTCTAACTTTCATAGCTCGATGGGACTGCAATCCGACGCGACCGGAAAGAGTTCAGGCGAAGGATCGACGGCTTTACGTGCTTTCCGAGGCGCGGGAGTGTACATACTTCCAACTTCCAGACTCCGGGCTGCTACTGAGAATTTTCAACAGAAAATATCAGAAAATCTTATTGGCCCGACTGCGTTGGTCCCCGTGGCCGAAATCGGTCTGGAGGACTATTATTATTATTATTAACCAAAGAAATTGCATATTTAGAATTCTATCAACTTAGTTTAAGGATATATTTTAATTGATAAAACATTTGGTGTTGGGAGGAACAGGGTGTAAAGTTCCTCATCCACCCTTGAAAAGGGAGGATTCCTCCGACCAGACGGGTGTTGGGTCTGGAGGGCTACCGCCCGGTTTCTCCCTATCTCCAAACTGGTGACCCCGACGTGATGTGAAAAGGGAGGATCCTCCGACCAGACGGGTGTTAGTCTGGTGGGCTACTGCCCGACGGTTGTTGCCGGGTTCCTGTATATATGTTCAATCGCTCGGATAACTTTAATATCGCGATGTAGGATACGTCAGTTTTTAGTTTTCATATGTGGCGAGATAGATGTCGCTGTTAATTTATAATTGGGGAAATTAGTTAAACAATGCTAACTTCTCCTTTTGTATGTCAAATCAATGATTTATTTATATAATATAAAAAAAATACACATGAATAATAAATAAAAACAACATAACAACACATAAACCATCATATCCACAGATAACTAATACAAATAAGAAGGAAAAAGTAAATAAGGAGACAAAAATGATTAAAATCAAAACTTTAAGCAATTATACACGATCATATGACGAGCCGGTTGGCGTTGTTGGTAAGATACTTGCTTTTCACGAAGCAGGTCGTGGGTTCGATTTCTACCCAGGACAGACATTTGTGTGCACGAACACGTCTGTTTGTCCTGATTCTGGGTGTAATTATCTATATAAGTATGTATTTACAAAAGAAAAGTAGTATATTACGTAGTATATCAGTTGTCTGGTTTCCATAGTACGAGCTCTGCTTAGTTTGGGATCAGATGGCCTTGTGTGAATAATGTCCCAGGATATTATTATTATTATTTACAAAATCAACTAATTAGTAAAAGTGATTTAAAAATTAAATTGTCATTCATCGATTTAATAATTAATTAATTTTACTTTTAAAACTTAAATTGATAACATAAAGAGAATACAGTGTTTAACTTGGCTGTTAGCCAATTTAAATATTTTAATTAAATTGTTTTGTAAAAACGAAATAGTCGTTGTCGATAAATGTTGAATTTTTTATGTTAAAATAAGTGAACAAAGGGGTGAAATTACGGAGTGAAAGTGGCTCACCATTGGTAGAAGCACCCCACCTACTACCACTACTAACCAATAGGGTATAGATTATTAACATTATAAAACTAAGAAATTTGTTTAACAATGGATGGATTTTATAAATGGATAATAAAACGGGGTTGTATGTACGTTTCAAATGGGTCAGTGGTTAGAATAAATGAATCGAAAAAAAAAGTCGTGGATTCAAATTCGAAAATTCAATTATTATGGGTTTAATTTTTGGCTTTTTTTTTATTGTATAGGTAGGCGGACGAGCATTTGGGCCATCTGATGGTAAGTGGTCTCCAACGCCCATAGACAATGGCATTGTAAGAAATGTTAACCATCGCTTACATCGCCAATGCGCCGCCAACCTTGGGAACTAAGACGTTATGTCCTGCCTGTATGTGTGCCTGTAATTACACTGGTTAACCACCCTTCAACCGGAACACAACAATAGCAAGTACTGCTGTTTTGCGATAGAATATCTGATAAGTGGTTGGTACCTATCCAGACGAGCTTGCACAAAGCTCTACCGTCGTAAATTTTCTAATAGCCTTGAAAACGTAACACAGAGTTATATTCAAAATTCTCAACGGCGAAGAATCAATACACAAGATGATGATGAATTACTCATCAGTTTAATATAAATTAAAAAAAAAAACAAAAAAATCCTTGGGGCCGTTCTTACCCCACTTGTTATAGAACTCAAAAATACGTCATATGATAAACATAGTTGGAAGTCTATATATTTTGATATGAAAAATAGTATCAATAAAACTTCTGGAGATATGTATGATCTGTACCATATTTTTTTTAAATTTAAAATAGATAGCACCACTTGGTGATATGTTGTCGTTATCGCCTATAGAGATTGCTAAAAATGGTCAAGGTAAGAAAGCATCCCTTACACTGTCAATACACCATCAACCGTGGGAATTTAGATGTGTTTGTAGACATAGGCTCAATCCAATCCAATCCAGTAGATCTAGGCTTTGTTATCTATTTTTCATTATTTTTCTTTAAATTTGAATTTTATTACATAACATGAGCTTAAACCACTTTATATAAAGATATATATATACATGTGATATGCATATCATTTATTAATTTTTTTATAAGATATTACAAGTAAACGCATTACCAATTCTTACGCGGTAGGATATAAACCAGGATCTTACAACCCTCAGTTGAAATAAAAAAAAAACTACACACACATTTAAAGTTCCAACACGCGCAGCTCTTAATACACACATGTAACTATATATACGTAAGTGTTTAAAGACGGGATCACACGACACTTGAAACGCGTTGAATTAATTTTAATGATTTTTATATAGAATGATGATCGGTCATGATGGCCAAGATAAATACGACCATGCGCGGGAAATATTGTAGTGCACAAGTGCAAACACAGGTGCACTCTCATAATCCGATGGGACGGCAATCGGACACGACTGGAAAGAGTTCATTCGCAGAACAAAACACACACACTTCCAACTTCCACACTCCGGGCTGTTACTTATATACAGACATACATAATACATTAAATATACATTCTAACTTGAAGTGAAAAAATCTTAAGACGCGTTTAAAGATTGTAAAGGAAAATCATTGGGTTCGCGTCACCGACTTGCTAGCGATATATCTGCATATGGGCATTCGCTTAGCCAGCAAAAATAGGTATTTAAATATTTATATCGTGGTAGTATAATTATTGCTATTTAAAAAGGTCGGGTAATCGCTGATAACGATCGCGACCACAATCGAACTACGTATTCAATCATTAATCACTCACAACGGAGTTGGGGGGAGTTGAAAGTATACGGTGAAATGACGTCACTGCAAGCAATTGGAGTCACAAAACGTGCAAAAAAAAGTTAGTTTTTAATATAGAAGTTTTCTTAATCTTAATAAATACAACACAAGCCGCATGAATAGTTAAGGTGTAAAAGCGTAACAACAAGACAAACAAACAGGCATGTAACAAAGAATGTCTCTAAGATGCATACTGAGTTAGCGTTTAACCTTAGGATCACCTGATATTAAGTGGCAACCATCATAGATAATAATAATAATTGGTAACCATGGTAACGTTAGGGCCACCTGATGTTATGTGGTAACCATCATAGATATTGGTAACCATGGTAACTGAGATGTGTTCCTTGTAGCTGTTATTATACTGTCTCACTCGGCCTTCAACAATAACAGATTGCTGTGTAGTGGGAGATTATGTGACCACTAGGTTACCACATAGGCCTACCACGGCGGAATAAAATTGTCATGACTTTAATTTTAATATTTGCCCTGCTCTTATCATGTTACAGGTATGAGTGATTATTAGGAAGTCAAACTGTTACAGAGTACACATAAAGTTATTGTACACACAAAGATAGAGATCTTTTTTTGTTTTGTTTTTCGTCAATTAGAGATTTTTTTTATTTTTTGTTTGTTAAGTTAGCCTATAATTGTTTATATATTTTGTTATAATATTTTTATAAATATAATTAGAATTTTTCTTTTTCTGATTATATGACGTTTGCTTCATATTAGGTAAAATAAAATAAAATAAACGTTTATTATATTTAAGATGAAAATTAATTTGACATTTTATTTATTTTAATTACAAAAGCAATATATCAAGATGTACATTTATTTTATTAAAAAAGCTATAGCGTACGTATTGAGAATTAGGAACATCGAATAATAACGTATTTTATACGTGCAAGTTTTAATATCTAGGTTAACCGTGTTATTCTTATCGCTATTGGACATTATGCAGGAAGGTACATGGGTTATCGAGCAAAAAAAGTTAAAAAAATCACATTACCTATTAGTTGCCAGTAGAGAGACCGTCTTTAGGATGGTTGAAAACGATGTGATATTAGGCGTCTTGGCGCGAAGTTTCCGAGAGTTGATTACAGTGTGCCAGTGCTTCGGTTTCGCGCCGCGATTCGTTTAGCGACTATACAGGGTTATTTGTAACGACTCAGCAACCTCGCAGGACTTGATAGCTAACACCATAAGCAACAAATTTTGTTCTACGAGTTCGGACATGACTCAATACATGACAAAAATATTATCTATATTTCATTTATAAACGAAAGGGCGACGCGATCTTTGCGAGGCGCGAATAACCCTGTATAATCTCCTAAATATTTGAATTATATCGTTATTATAGCAAATTTTAATGATATAATTTTAAGTTAATTCCAACCACAATAGGAATAAAGTCAAATGAACAACTTTGACAGTGAATTGACACGATATCATTAATCTATGATATTCAAGAATGGCAAACTCATACCGCAATTAAGTAAGATTCCTTAATAAAAAAAGCGTTTATATGTTTTTTCTCTGTGTTCCTAAACTCATCTGATTACGTACGCTCGCGAAGATTCTTAGTCCAAAATAAAGAGATGTCTTTCTGACCGTTTGTTTAATATAAACGTTCTATAGACTCTAATAGTAACCACGCGAAGCCGGTTGTTAAAAAACTAGGCTAATAATTAGGCTAACTAGGCTAATTATACTAAGCCATTATAAAAAAAAACTGCCTCGTTGGTCTAGTGGCTAGATATTAGGCTGCAGACCCGGTGGTCCTGGGTTCAATTCCCAGGTCGGGCCAATAAATAGTTATTGGGTTTTTCTGTCAGAAAATTCTCAGTAGCAGCCCGGAGTCTGGAAGCTGAAAGTGTGTACACTCCCGTGCCTCGGAAAGCACGTTAAGCCGTTGGTCCTGCGCCTGAACTCTTTCCGGTCGTGTCGGATTTTCCGTCCCATCGGATTATGAGAGCTAAGGAAAAGATAGTGCACCTGTGTTTGCGCACACACTTGTGCACTATAATATCTCCTGCGCAGTTGGCTAATCTCTCTTGAGATTGGCCGCCGTGTCCGAAATCGGTCTGGAGGACCTTATTAAAAAAAAATTAAACTTTAATTCGAAACCAAATACGAATATGGATAAAATCGTACAAGAAATAAATAGACAATTAATATATATTTTTATATATTAATTTTTCGTAAGTAAAAGTTTTCAATATTAGATGTCAGATAATATTTTTAAAGTAAATTGTTATGTAAACTCGGCCTTAAACTCACACAAATGTAACACGCGCGTGCGCATGTATTGGTGAATGATTCAGCGCAGACAGGCCGGGCCGGTCCGGCTACTGCGTTACGCGTGCGCGTTTACATTTATCGGCGACACGATTTTATGTACGATTAATAAATATTTTTAATTATTTACAATTAAGAAACAGCATAACTAAAGTTTCGTACCATTATCATACAAATTATATTACTTCACATTAAATGCTTTTAATATAATAAATGCTTTTAGTATATATAAAAGCACTTATGATAACATAATAACAAGAATTGTACTATTTCAAGTTTAAGTTGTAACACAACACATTGTGATTCTTTGTTAGCCGAGTGCAAAAAAAGAACAATAATGTGTGTGATTGTGTGTCTCTGTGTATACTAAATAATAAATGAATGTAATTTTGACTTACTTGTATACAAAGTTATTGTTTCCTTTATTTGTCTCGTATCTGTAAAAGAAAAATATATATTTTAGACAGAAATATCTATAACACGACCATTATCTTTTTAATCTTTTAATTATCTTTTTACTTTGTGCAAGCTCGTCCGGGTAGGTACCACCCACTCATCAGATATTCTATCGCAAAACAGCAGTAGCTGGTGAGTGAACCAGTGTAATTACAGGCACGAGGGACATAACTTAGTTCCCAAGGTTGGTGGCGTATTGGCGATGTAAGCGATGGTTAACATCTCTTACAATGCCAATGTCTATGGGCGTTGGTGACCACTTACCATCAGGTGGCCCATATGCACGTCCGCCTATATGCCATAAAAAATAAACAAATCAAAAACATTATAGATATATATTATAATACATATATATATATATATATATATATATATATATATATATATATATATATATATATATATATATATGTATTTGATTCGGTAACTTAAGTGAAAAATGAGTTTATAACTGGTTTAATCAGAGAGGGTGCAGTCAACTGCAGGATTGATTTGAATGCATTCCAAATACAAAGAAGAATAATATTTGTAGTAGGGATGACTTCATACAAAGAATGCCAGATCGCTATTCGCTAATGTTAAAAGGTCGTATGTAAAAATGAAATTTAAATAATGTATTTATCGATTATATCATTTGAGTTTCTTTTCGTTTGTTCGCGGTAGAATCTCCATTCCAAAATGGTGGTAGATTTAAACTAACATTTTAAAATTACGATACAAAAGTGCTCTAAGTGGCTACTTGAATGAGGCATATTTTCATAAATTGTAGGGCTATTCTGCAAGATCAACTCGGAACTCACTTTAATAATCGGTCGTGAAATGTCAGACAGTGACATGCGACATTGGCCTTAATAATCATAACATTACAAGATACACGCGTCAAAATAGTATATCAACATAAGTCGGTTGTCAACATTTCACGCTTGAGTAACAGCACAGCTGAATTATTTATAATACATAAGAGTAAAGTATATGGAAGCAGGAGAGGAGACAAATTATGAATATAATAATAATTATTAAAGAAAATAATTCATTTTATAATATTGTGCGGTCGATAATACCTCATAACTGATTGAAAAATATTATTATGATAGCATAAATAATATTCATGTTTTAAAGTAAGTGGTATGTAAGTAATTCAAATAATGCTGTCATCTTTTTTCGAATGTCAAATGAATGATGACAGAAAGAGAGAAAGCTATGTTTAACTAAAGAACAAAGAATTTCAAAGCTTAATCATTAGTTACCATTGTAACAGCAGAGATAAATATATATCATATTAATAAATATAAAAGATAAAGTAGTCTGTAAAAAAAAAATTTGGAAATCACCGCAGAACACAATCGTGTAATATCAGGAAGTAATAATAATAACATTCAAAGGTCACAAACATCAAAATAGCATATCAAGAAATTAGTTCTTACAGAATTGTAATGCTGTTTTTGTTAAGTTTTAATTTAAGTTAGCTAATGATTGCACAAGCAAGCACAACTTAGTGTTATAACAAGTGTTTAGTTATCAAAAAAAGTAGTTACTAAGCATATACGTACACTAATAATATTAATAATCGTTGATATATTTTGTCTCATTATATATGTTACAAAAGAAATTATACGAATCGTTGAATTTTTGTGACCTACTCACTAACCCTTCATGAAGAAGTTAGTACCAAATATTTTTTTATAATTAGAGGTCAATTAACAATTAATATTATTATATCAATATAATTGTAATATTGTTTTAATATTATCTTTGTTTTGTTCTATTTTATTATTATTATTATTTATGTAAGAGGGGGCAAGCGAGCAGGACGCTTTCCTGATGGAAAGTTACCACTGCTCATGGACCTGGGGTCTTGCAGGAGCGTCTTCATTCTGTCATTAGTTACTTATAAATTAATAACGACTAATGTATTTTTTTATATTTATGTTTTAGTGTAAGCGATTGTTAGTCAATAAATAAATATTTTTTACGTATATTAATTTATTAGCGGATCAACAACATCACATAAAAAATATAAGGAAAAATGTATTATTGCAACATTTTATGTAACAGTTATTTACATCCAAAATAACAAAATATTTTTTCCAGATTAAAATAACGTATCTAAAAACGTATGACCGTGGAAACGCGTCTCAGTTCACGAGGCAATGACACGGGGCTCGTATCCCGACTCAGTTCGGATCTAGATCTCGCTGAATCTTAAACACATTTTTGTACCTAAGTTATATTTTTACATTTAAGTTTAAAACGTTTAGCTTAAGAAACTGTCTATGTTATCCTTATATTAACATGTTGTCTGTGGTTAAATATTATGTATTTTAAGTATGGCAACATCATAGTATATTTACGCAAATATATCCTAACTAATATAAATGCGAATGTGAGTTTGTTTGTAACGTTATCACAGCTAAACCACTAAACCGATTTGAAAAATTCCTTCACCAATGGAAAGCTACATTATCAGCGAGTAACATAGGCTACATTTTGTCCCCGGATTCCCACGGGAACGGGAACAGCGCGGGTGAAACCGCGGGGAAAACATCTAGTAGTGATATAAATGCGGCTGTTCCGCTTTCACAACTAAACTACTAAATCGATTTTAATGAAGTATTTTTGAATCCCAAGAAAGGATATAGGCTACTATTTATACCTAAAAACTAGTTAAACATATATGTAATAATATTATATAAGGTCCCCCAGACCGATATCGGCCACGGCGGCCAATCTCAAGAGAGATTAGTCAACTGCGAAGGAGATATCATAGTGCACAAGTGTGTGCGCAAACACAGGTGCACTCTCTTTTCCTTAGCTCTCATAATCCGATGGGACGGCAATCCGACACGACCGGGAAGAGTTCAGGCGCAGGACCAACGGCTTTATGTGCTTACCGAGCCACGGGAGTGTACACACTTCGAACTTCCAGACTCCGGGCTGCTACTAAGAATTTTCTGACCAAAAAACCCAATAACTATTTATTGGCCCGACCTGGGAATTGAACCCAGGACCACCGGGTCTGCGGCCTCAAATCTAGCCACTAGACGAACGAGGCAGTTACCCAAATTAAGGTAATAATATAAAGAAAAATTACATAAATATAGGTTTTGGAGCTAATTCCACCACGCAGCTCTAATGCGGGTTGGTGGAATAATCATGTGACAGAATTTCAGTGAAATTTGACACATGCAGGTTTCCTCACGATGTTTTCCTTCACCGTCGAGCACGAGATGAATTATAATCACAAATTAAGCACTTGAAATTCAGGGTTGCTTGCCCGGGTTTGAACCCACGATCATCGGTTAAGATATAATGCCGAGATGGCCCAGTGGTACATATATATATATATATATACATATATCTATGTATATGATAAAATTGCGCAGTCTCCACTTGAGTTGTCCAGCAGGCTTTAATAAATTAAAAATAATCTTATTAGTAAATCCTATTAATCAGTTTCTGAATATTTACTTGGCGATAGGGCTTTGTGCAAGCCCGATCGTGGTGGTGCGAAGGTACCACCCACTCCACCACTGCGCTCCACACTACCATGTTCCGGTTTGAAGGGTGAGGGGGCGCGTTACATAAACTACATAGCTGATACTTTTTTAGAGAGTTGCAAGTGAGGTTCCTAAGGTAAGGCTTAATGCCTGTGTTATAGGTAACAGGAGACAAATGTGCATTATTATATAAAATACAATTTTAAATGAATGTATAAATATATAATAATACTAAATATCAAATAAGATATTCAGTTAAAAAGTCATCAAAAATATTACACCCCGTCGACGTCCGTGTTTTTTTTTAAACCATCGCTTACATCGCCAGTGATCCACCACCCGTGGGAACTAAGATGTTGTGTCCCTTGTTACACTGGCTCACTCACTCTTCAAACCGGAACACAACAATACCAAGTACTGCTGTTTTGCGGTAGGATATCTGATCAGTGGGTGGTACCCACCCAGATGAGCTTGCAAAAAGCTCTACCACCAAGTAAAAAAATATATAAAAAAAACCTACGTCATTTCGCTCTTTCTCTCCTAATTGTTTTTACTTTCGAAAGAAGAAGACACAGCATCGCTTAATTAATCATTTATGACTACGACTGTCGTAGTCTATGGGAACACGTCATTACACATAATTTAAAGGTGTTTAAATAGATGTTCACATAAATGCAACAATAGAATTTGAAATATTTAAAGAAGTCACTGTGGGTAATCTTTACTAGCCATTACGCAGGATAGTGCACGTGTGTGTCCAAGCACAGATGCACCTTTTACAAGATAGCGATCACGCACAGAGTAACCTTTATGTGCTTTCTAAGGAATGTGAAGATTTGAAAATCTCTTGACGAAAAAAAAATGTTTTTTTTATTGAATTTGAATCCAGTGCGTCATAATCTTTAATCTTATTAGTTAACCTAATATTAATACAATACAATTAACAAAACAATGAAAATCTTTTATTGCAATTGAAAACAGGACACACACACACACACTGGGTTCCTCCTGACTGGCCCATGAAGCCAGTCTGGGTACGGGCCTCGGGGTTGCCCCCTCTATCCGGGCAAATCCTCATCGGCAGTCGCAACTGCCGTGTCTATTCTTTTTGACCTAAGAGGTCAAGGCCTAGTTAGGTCTGGTGGTCGTCATAGCATTACATTTCGATAGCTCAGCCACTTAACGCTAGATGGCGCTACTTGTTCCTAAATTGTGAAACTAAAATATGGCTTGGAAAACTTTATATACATTTATATATGTAATGAGAGAAATAATATATTAATAGATGGCTAGCTCGTTAATAATTTGGCTATGCTTAAAATGATAAAGGCTCTTTGACATAACAATTATGTTAATGCTTCAGATTAATTTTTGAATAAAAAAAATTTATCAAACTTTCAGCAATATTATGACTTTTTTATGGCGTAGGAAGGCAGGTAAGTGGTCACCAACGCCCATAGACATTGGCGTTGTAAGAGATGTTAACCATCGCTTACATCGCCAATGCACCACCAACCTTGGCAACTAAGTTGTTATGTCCCTTGTGCCTGTCATTACACTGGCTCACTCACCCTTCAAACCGAACACAACAATACATAGTACTACTGTTTTGCGGTAGAATATCTGATGAGGGGGTGGTACCTACCCAGACGAGCTTGCACAAAGCTCTACCACCGAGTAAATACGTGTCCTTATCTAATTAATGACGAATGAAATTTAATTATCTTTAATCATTTTTTTAATATTAACTTAAATAGGTTTAACTGTAATTGAAATTGAATAGTAACACTTTTTAATTTTTTAATAACTTACTGTATATTTTTAGTCTGTAGTTATACTATTAAATTTACAATTATAAGGACTGTTTTTATAGCTGTCAAAATTCCCGCCATTTTAATTGAATTATGCAGGTGTAACAAAATTCGTGTCCGACCCGTGAAGTGGTTATTAGGTATCGTGTGTCGGTGTCTTAGTAGTCCACGTTTTTACCACCAACAGTGTCGTTTAACACAATTAATATATTTTTTAAGGAATTTTGTTACACGCTGTATAATTCAATTAAATTGGCGGGAATATTTTATTTCATTAACTTCTCTATCTATTTATTCAACTGCGCAGGAGATATTATAGTGCACAATAGTGTGCGCAAACACAGGTGCACTCTTTATTCCCTAGCTTTCATAATCCGGCACGACCGGAAAGAGTTCAGGCGCAGGACCAACGGCTTTATGTGCTTACCGAGGCACGGGAGTGTATACACTTCGAACTTCCAGACTCCTGGTTGCTACTGAGAATTTTCGACAGAAAAACCCAATAACTTTTTATAGGCCCGACCGGGGAATTGAACCCAGGACCTCCGGGTCTGCGGACTTACATCTAACAACAAAACCAACGAGGCAAGTAATGTAAATGCAAGTATGACATAAAATCACAAACGCCAACTCGGTGAGTAATGGTAATAATTATAACTGACCTTTCTTAACGTATTAACTGTTACGTAGAATAATATATCCGCCATTATACTAATACACGCTGTTTATTAATTATTATTATAAAATGTATGTATATTTCTTTCTTTTACTCGGTGGTTGAGCTTTGTGCAAGCTCGTCTGGGTGGGTACCACCCACTCATCAGATATTCTACCGCAACACAGCAGTACTTTGTATTGTTGTGTTCCGGTTTGAAGGGTGAGTGAGCCAGTGTAATTATAGGCACAAGGGACATAACATCTTAGTTTCCAAGCTTGGTGGCGCATTGGCGATGTAAGCGATGGTTAACATCTCTCACAGTGCAAATGTCTATGAGCTTTGGTGACCACTTACCATCGGGTGGCCCATATGCTCGTCTTCTACCTATGCTATAAAAAAAGATTAATGGCGCAGAAAAGAGCTGTACACACTAATTATCGTTAATTAGTTACCGCCTAGGTCACCGATTAGTGATTAGAAATGGATTTCTGAGGTTAGAAATATTTTTTTCTCTTCTATTATTGTTGTAAAAAACCACGTCATTCGTTGTTGCTTAAATTAAAACTATAATCATCACTATCTGAAGACACCGAACGAGATAATCTTATCACCAACATAATGTCTTTAATTCCATTTGATTCTCATACACCATTCAATTCCTCGTGCTTTACAGGAGGTAATTTCCATACACCCAGTCCAGTCAAGGTATCAAATCCACCTCTTTTCACTGCCCACTAACCTCTATCATCAGAGCTTTTATGTAATAGGCAGACTGGCCATGGGGCCAGCTGATGGGTTCACCACCGCCCATAGATAATTATTAATCATATCGATAATGAACAGTCCCTACAGATACACTGGGTCACCCTTTAAATCGCAACACAATAATACTAAATATTGTCGTTTGGCGGTAGAATATCTGGTGAGTGCTATGTACCCAGACTTGCACAAAGCCCTACCATTAAGCTTAAAGGATAACATTGTGTTCGCAAATTTTACGACAATTTGAAGTAGGTTAGTTGCCAGAAGTGTTTACATACTGAGGGACTGCCAAGTCAATTTAGGCATATAATATCATGCAATAAAGATATCTTCGGCTACAAAGTTTCCTGTTGTTCAAAATTAAATTTCAACGTATATCAAGAAATAAAATTCGCACGTCCTTAAGTTGAACCAATTTAGAGAAATATCGTTTTTGAATTGTTAGCACTTTTTTACCCCAGAGGAATACAGCATTGACAGTATTACAGTTTTTGGAACGAAGTTCTTTTACGTGGCTCACAGTAGAGTAAAATGGCAGTGGCCCAAGGTCACGTCAGAAACGAAATAACGTTCAAGCTGTGATATAATGAAGGTTGAGGTGCTTTTTGGTGTGACAAAAATACAGTAATATAATCAATTAAAATCTACATTTTAAAACACGTTTGGAGATGGGGAGGAACCGGGTGTAAAGTTCCACATCCACCATTGAAAAGGGAGGATCCTCCGACCAGACGGGTGTTGGGCTGGTGGGCTACCGCCCGACGGTTGTTGTCGGGTTCTTGTATATATGTTCAATCGCTCGGATAACTTTAATATTGCGATTTAGGATACGTCAGTTTTTTAGTTTTCATATATGGCGAGATAGATGTCGCTACACACGGTTTGAGTCGAAAAATATCGCAAAAACTTCGTTCTTGACGGGGGTCAGGCACTTTTTTTTTATGAAATAGTTTGAATGGTAAGTGATTACCAACGCCCATAGAAATTTATAGCCAGGCAGCATTACTATCATAATTTCAGGATGACAATTTTTGTATGTCTTCTTTAATAATTGTCGTGTGAAATTTATTTGAGGATTCTGGATTTCTAGGCTAGACTGGATGCTGTTCAGCCAGCTTATCCATGATAGGGATAATTGTAAGGTCCAAATTAACATTCATTTGTATTTTAGTTGATTGTAGGACTTTGTGTATGTCCGATATTCTAGCGACAAACAGCATTACTTAGTATTGTCGTGTTCAGTTGTTAGTTGAGTGAGCCAGTGTAACCTCAAGTACAAAGGGCATAATATCTTAGTACCAAATGTTGGTGGCGCAATTTGGTATTGTAAGGAATGGATAATTGAAACATGGTTACAAATATCCGTAGTGACATAATAATATATTACGTCATCAGAAATTAAACATGGTGGACGGTAGCTATATTGAAAATTATACATTTAGGTAAGTATTTTTTTTTATATTACTAAATGAAATCGAAAAACAATACATACTTCAATTAAATATTATTTACTTTCCTCAAATGAAATTAGATAATCGACAATTTATTTAAATACATTGCTATAAGACCAGCAGTTGTTAGGGGTGGTTTTAGGGTTGCCAGATCTGGAGACTAAAAAATCTGAACACTTTTTTTAGATATCGTTTTTTTGACATTATTATCCGGTGACATATACCTGTTAACCTGTTATATATAATCAGAAAATAAAATATATTTTTTACAAATATTAGGCTAAAAATGTATTGGTTAAACATCAAATGAGTCCAGAAAGATCTCTGGCAACCCTAGTTCAGACAAGAGTATACTGAGTATGGCTATGGATGATGGTAGAACTCAACTATACATGGATTAAGCACATAATGCACGTCATGAATAATGATCCACAGGACGGAGGTCCTGACTTCAATTCCAACGTCTCTCAGTGCAATCCCCGAAATTTGAATTTATATTTCACAAAATTAAATTAAATTTAAACTTGCAAGTTACTCGGTAACTCTTCTTAGACAATCCAGTTAATACATACAAATTATTAATTAGAAATATTAATTGATTTATGTATGGAAATCAACGGATACTAGCTCCAAAGTGTTTTATCATCCAAAGTTTTTTTTTTATTGTATAGGTAGGCGGACGAGCATATGGGCCTGATGGTATGTGGTCACCAGCGCCAGTCTCGTGAGTGAGAGGGAGACATGGTTAACATCTCTTACAATGCCAATGTCTATGGACGTCACCAACCTGGGGAACTAAGATGTCAGTACTGCTGTTTTGCGGTAGAATATCTACCGAGTAAAAGTTAAATTAAATAAATGTTATTTATAGACATATAAAAAATATGTTGGTTTTTGGATTCGGTTAACATTTTCTTTTATAGTATAGATAGGCGGACGTGCATACCCTGATAGCCTGATGGTAAGTACACCAACGCACATAGACAATGGCATTGTAAGAAACGTTAACCATCGCTTACATCGCCAATGCGCCACCAACCTTGGGAACTAAGATGTTATGTCCCTTGTGCCTGTAATTACACTGGCTCACTCACCTCTCACTCACGCATGTGTATTATTTATGGAAAAGATTTTAATATATAATGTATTAGGAGTAGACTAGCGAGTCAGCTTGGTGACCAACCACCGCCATAGACGAGCGCCTTTCGCGCCGCAGGTCGTGGGTTCGATTCCCACCCAGGACAGACATTTGTGTGCATGAACATATCTGTTTGCCCTAACTCTGGGTGTAATTATCTATATAAGTATGTATTTACAAAAGAAAAGTAGTATATGTAGTATATCAGTCGTCTGGTTTCCATAGTACGAGCTCTGCTTAGTTTGGGATCTGATGGCCGTGTGTGAATAATGTCCCAGGATATTATATACATAACAAGATATATAACAGCTCAACGTCAATGCGCCACCAACCTTGGGAACTAAGATGTAATTCCCTTGTTGTTCCAGTAACTCGTCACGAGATGGCGTTGCAAAACCATCTTATGTACCGAATTACTATTGACATAAATACAGACAAGGTATATATAACGCAGCTTAATAAGACAATAGATATTCACATATAAAAGACATAGTATGAAGAAACATTGTATGTAATCCATACATTCATACTATGGTCTTATTACAAATAGTATGTCCTAAGTTTCTTGCCGGTTCTCCTAGTTCCGAACCGGTGGCAATGTAATATTAAATAAGACTATTTCAATATAAATATATCTGAATTTTAAAACAGACTTAAGCTGTATGTTAATACACTCACCGTTCATAGTTTAAGAGTGGTAGGGTGGTACCATTACATAACGGTCACATTTGTGAAAATTTCATCAAAATCGATACAGCTCCATGTATGTCATATAAATTATTTTTAATTGTTAATTAAATTTGATAAAGTTATTAATTAATGATTAATATTGATAAAAGTCTATAATTTGGAATATATTGGAGTGTGTTTTGTCAGAATAATCTGTTAATCACATATATTGGATTTAAAAACGAACTTTCCACGTGGTCTCATAAAAAAAATCTCTAGGTAACCTATCTATATATAATATATAAGAATCAAACATTATATTATAAATAATTAGGTTATTCTAGAAATCCTATCAGATTTGATCCAAAATTTCCAATTCGAAACGGCTTTTTTCAGAAGATTCGATTTTCGATTTTCAAAAAAGAATTTATTCCCAACGTACAATAACCAAGACTTGTCTTATAATATTGTCTTATAATAATATAATATATATAAAATATAAAGTACGCTCTGTACTGAAACTCACCGTATCTCGATAACTAAATCACTCACTCACTCAAAATTCAACTAAAAAAAACTGTCAAATGTCTGAAAAGAAAGTCCGTCGCTTCGTGACAAAGACAAAACTATTTTATATTAAACAGTACTTCTGAATAGCAGTTCAAAGCCCCGACGAGCGAGACGGCTGTCTGTCCCGGCGTTCGGCCTCAAATTAAAGAGTTCAATGCACCTCCTTACGTGGGCGCGGGCGACGCGTATATCTGTCTCCCTCGCACTCACGAGACTGGCGCGTGTGGGAGCGAGAGCGGCGCGGTCCACTTTTTGCTCCGAACTTGAATTTCGATCAATATAGCGCGACGCACGCGGTCTTGGTACTTGAGATTTTCTTTTTTTTTATTGAATCGTTTTGGGTTTTATGTTTTTTTTATTATAACTGTTTAATTTTATCATGAAGTTAATATGTGTTTGAGATAATTTCTTACAAAGATGTATGCACCGGAAGACTGTTACTCGAGTAAATGATAAGGGTTATGAAAGTCTGCAGCAGACTGTGACTGTAGACGCCGACACTAGCCAAGGTTTTGTTCATACGAATAAATCAATACTTGAAACAAATTTTAGGTCATCAGGTTGCGCTAGTTTATAAAAATTGTCGAAGGCTTAACCACGTAAATGTTTCTTTTTCTTAATAATTATCTCACAAATCTTATAAAAACAAAATATTCCTATTCTAAAAATGTATTGTATAAGTTTAAAAACATACTTTAAAAAAAATTAAGCCTTATTTCTTAAACTTATTAAATGTACATAGTTAATACAACACTCATAATTAACTTAACCTTGCCACATAATTACCGACAACGTTGAAACATTTAGAGTATGCAGTATTGCATGTACTGCAGCCATCGTGGTATGCATGTTCTGCCTAGCAACAGCCGTCTATTTATACACGGCTATTTATAGCTCTGCATCATTCAATTAGAGGTCTAGACTGTACGGGCGACAGAATGAACAGTAAGATATAGACCTAATATCTATCGTGTTAAGGACTAATTCATCGCTATGTCGTCCACCGTACGACGGGAGTTCAAACGCGAAACGTAAGGTTTAAATATGGTAATGGCTTACGATAAGCTTTTTGCTTTAGGCGTTTCTCGGTATATACAGCGTTCTTCGTAGAATGGAGGGAATCCTTAGCACACAGATGGACCATTTGCACAAAAATTGAATTACATTGTATTATTGTATTAAATTGTTGTAATTAAAGTGAAAGGAAATAAGAGTTTTAATTATGAACGTATTATTGCAATAAAATAGTTTTTAGGTTGAAGCATCAATGGTGCTTACGTTTAAAGTACATAGACTAGAGGGATACTAGTTATCAACGATATTTCTATAAGCATAATAAAATTATAAGTCACAATACGTACGTGATCCGACGACAGTGTTAAGTGTAATTGTAAATGGCATATATTATCTGAGTATATTGTCTGTTTAGAGGGGCGTTTTACCTAGCATAGCATGCATAAATTTAGTAGCTCAGTATTATGCTAATGAGAGCTCCGTTCAGATGCGCTCGTCTGACAAATCCTCGATTCATTTCGCTCATCATTATTCCACAGTGAATTGGAATTAAGAAAAGTAACTCCAGTGCATGGAAACAGGTATTTTTAAATATGGTCAAGGTTGAACCATTGTGTTCGCGTGATATTAACGACTGCACAGACAGGGGCGACTAAATGCCAAGAACATATACATTTATTATTACGACCGTTGTAATAAAATCTTGTCTCACTTAAATACTTTGAATAGCCGTGTGCTGGGAAGATATTGAGTTTGTTTTTGTATGTCGTTTTCTGACAATTTTAATAAGATTTATGGTTATGGTATAATAGTAAAAGTCCTTTTGGTTGGTTAATATGAAGTGAGAAGATAATCACCTATAAGACTGTTGTCTTAGTGACAATAATTAAATAATCAGTAGGGCTTTTCTGTAAGATCAAACTTAAAACTCACCGCAGAAACGCTTGTGAAATTTCAGAGAGTGATACGCGACTTTGACCATAATAATCATAATATTACAAGAATACACGCGTCAAAATTGTATATCACCGTAAGTCGCTTGTCGATATTTCACGGGCGAGTGATGAAGTAAGTTCTTACAGAATCTTGTTTTACATACATGTACTGTACAATAAAACGTACATAAAATATTGGTTTCAGACTATGTACTCAATAAGATGTATAATTTTAAACTCGAGTGCAACTTGTTCTGTTCATTGAATATGTCGTCATCTCCGTTTATCTTAATTACTCAGAGTTTAATAATACTTAACCTCATTATGATAAACAACATACATACAGACAAAATGATTTGAATACAAAATAGCCTTATTAGTTATTATATCAACTTTTAATATCAATTTTACGATTCAATATAAATCATGATTTTGGGAAAATCTTTAATTGTAATTTATAAAATCGCGTTCAAATTTAATAAAAATTATAATTTTCGTAGCTTTCTTTTTAAAACAAACCTGGACAGCATTTACACCGGACGTCATTACTTGAGAATTAAGGGAATTAATTTATGTTTATGAAATGATAAAGTATCAAGATGCATCTATACAGTACGCCCGCACCTCCGAGTAGGCGGGAGGCGGTGCGTTGAAGTGAGAAGGGTATAGTTCAGCTCTCCGTCTTTAGATATTATAACGGTGCGTTCGCGCCGGTCGACCTCAGCGTGTTTTAAAAACTCTTTCTCCGTTTCGAATTCGATTTTTGAACGAAATTATAATCATTTTTATTTTTTTTTACAGAATGATGTCATATTTTTATTTTATGTAGAAATTTACTTTTTATTAATTTGTTTTATTAATAATATACTATATTTAATAGTAATAAAATTATATATTTTTTAAAAAGTCGCTATACGTTATGTTTTACCTTTAATTATTTTTTTAGTTGTTCCGATAATTGAACTACACAATAATCTTGACTCGATTTTTAAAAAACTTTTTCTTAAATTTAAAAGTATAAAGATGGAACATTATAGGCACCTATAATGGTACCTTTATTTTTGCAAATGATAATCTAGTTGCTTAACAACCAACCATTTACATAAATAGTCCCAGTTCATATAATATATAAGCAGCCATAATAATTTCATTTTCAGTCAGTGGTTCACAATTCAAGCAAGAAGTCAAATTTAAAAAAAATGTAACATTTTTTAAATTGTGTTTTATATTAATTAATTATTAATTGTGTCAAGTATAATGTTGAATATACGTAAGTAGGAATGCGTAGGTGTCTAAATTTGTATACATTTTTGTTTACTTACCTACTTGTCATGTAATGTGACGTATATTATGTGTTATATATTATTTTCATTTGTCCTTGGCAGTCACACTAAGTAATACTTGTCTATATGTTACATATCTAGTAGGTATATTTTAGTGTAATATGTTCAACGTATAATGATATATTGCCCCCCAGGAGAGGCCCCAAGGCTCTTACCACTTCGCCATGGTGGGCTCCATTGTATTAGAAATCATTTTGTATCTATTATTCCATAACTTTTTTAAACAATTTAAATAAAAAAAAAAATTAGAAATTTTACAATTTCAAATATCACTTGTACAATAAATACATTTTTTTTTAATATTTGAAAACATTAATTATAATTACTTAATTTTGAACGCAACTTAAAAATAAATAAATTTTAATTTTTAGTAAAACTAATCTATAATATCAAAAAACGTTTCATCTTCTTATTATTATTTAAGTTTAATCATAATCTATTCAGCATTTCAAGAGTCATATTCTTTAGCTATAGCAAAAATAACAAAAAGAGACAAAATTAAAAAAAAACGTAAAAACGTTTTTAAGAAAATTCGAAATAAAACTCAATACAAGAATTTAACGAGTAATTTTTGATCATAATTTCTTTTAAGCCAAGATTTCTTTTAAATCCCTTCTAATATTATGAATGCATAAGTGAGTTTGTATGTTTGTTACGCTGTTACATCTTAACTACTCAACTCAGATCATCATGATATTTTCCATACACAGAGCTACAGAAAAGGATATAACACTCCTCTCAAAAACGGGCGAAGTCGGAACTACTATTACATTTGTAAGTAATCTTTAAATATGACGTCATCGTGATTTTATCCTAAAGGCCCCATAGTCGAGTAGTCAAATTATATTAATACAATAAAGGAAAAGTAACTCTGTTTCGCTGTAATGTTTTCACGGCTAAGCCACTGAATCGATTTTGATGAAATTTCGTATGAACCAAGCTCGAACCACTAGGAAGAATATAGAACTAATTTTTTATACTTATAACCTACACCAACCCCGCCCCCCCCCCCCCCGTCCCCCTAATATTCGTGCGAAGATCTGGGCGTATAAAGCGTAATTTTACATTAATAAACGCATATACAGATAAATCAGCTTGAAGAAGTTTTTGCGTTTGTAGTAGTAACACACACAGCGACCGAAACCGGTATAAGCCGGTTCGCGCTAGATACCACGTGCCTCGAACTTTCGCATAAGTAGCGTTGGGAGTATCATATTTTTGTTTTTTTTTTTTTTTTTATAAATTAGTACGTAAGTATATAATACTATAATGACATTTGCTGAGGATCGTTTGTGTAAATGATATTTAAGAGGGAAAGGCATTTCAGGGTAGAGACGATGCCTTAGATATCGTTTCAGAGCGAACTACCATTGAGTCAAGTTAAGGGATGAATGCGAGGATGAGGATTACGAAGTGTCCGGAGCTGGAGGAATTCATGATTAAAAAAATCTAATAGCGTTTAATATTAAGTATTTAGAAAAATAAAAAAAAGAACTAAGATGTTATGTCCCTTGTTAGTTTCACTGGCTCACTCACACTTCCAACCGGAACACAACAATGAGCATTGCTGTTTGGCGGTAAGTATGTGATGAGTGAGTGGTACCTACCCAGACGGGTTTGTACAAAGCTATACCATCAAGAAAAGAGTTTATATAAAATAGAGTCATGCGTACTTAATAGCTGTTTAAAAGAAATGTTTAATCATTAATATAATACATGGTAAATGGCTGGTGGCATCATAGTGTATGCCCTTATTGACCTTAGAGATTAGGGATCTTCAAGGGTAGCCAGTAGTCAAACTGGTCGAACTTGACAAATCTTTGGAGAAATTTAATCCAAGTTTATCCCTTCATCCAATCGAATATTCTGATGGTCTTCCAAAACTTTTTCCTAACTTTACTTGGTGGCAAAACAGCAGTACTTTGTATTGTTGCGTTTCGAGTTGAAGGGTGAGTGAGCCAGTATTATTACAGGCACAAGGGATGTAACATCTAAGTTCCCAAGCTTGGTGGCGAATTGATGATGTAAGCGATGGTTAACATTTCTTACACTGCCAATGTCTAAGGGCGTTGGTGACCACTTACCATCAGGTGGCCTAAATCCTCTTCCACCTATCCTATAAAACTACAACACTTTCCGATGACCAACGTCTGCTATGAACAGTGAAGCTTATATAGTTCTACATCTACATGCAATTATAATTAACTAGATTTCGTCCGGGGGGGGGGGGGGGGGCAGGTTTTAGATACATCATGTCTTTTTCCGCACCCTTAACAACGTGTATGCAAGGTGTCATAATGATGAGAAGTTAAGACGTGATAGTGTAACAAACAAACACTTTTTCTCGTTTATAATATTAGTAAGTATGCTTTCAATGTAATTATTGTAATCAAGGTCATGGAAACTTAGTCTTTTGTGATTAAATGAAAACTGGCTGGCTCTATGTAATTACAATCGATTTTGTGTTTTATCTGTGACATAACAAAGAGACAAAGACACTTTCGTATTTGTTATCAACTGTCGTTAATTTCAAATCAATGTAACTACTAATATTGTTTTAAGCTTATTATATTATTTAAACTGTCGTGCGAATTCATATTAGTATATTAAAGATAATAATGAATGAGAGTTTAGTAATTAATTTAAAAAAATATAAATCTATTAACATATTCGCTCGCATCTAAAGCACAATAAATAAAAAAAAAAATAATGGCGGCAATTTTGACATTAAGGTATTGAGTAATGTCAGTTGTCACCAACAAAAAAAATGTGCAAAATTTCAGCTCAATCGATTATGTAATGTATCTTTTAAAATTCAGTTACAATATTTGACCCACATAGCACAGATTAAACATAAATAAAGTCTGATAAAAAAACTTTGTACAGGCATATAATTGGTATGCCTTTGCAACAAGAAACAGCGATTTAAAATACAAGGTCATTGCCCTTTTGAAACATTAGCTTAGGTCCTTCAACCGGCCCTCTTTTTAAGCTTTTTGTAACTTATGAGCTTTTTATTTGGACTCGTTATTAGCCTTTTAGAACTTGATCTTGTTTTACTTATCTTTTTGCTTTAATTTTTAAGTTAACATTAGTTTACATTTTGCTTTTTTTCCGACTTAAAATGCTCGAGATATTCTATTCGGCCAATGTCACTTAAAATAGTTGATACCTATTTTATTTGAGCCGACATGGCCCTGTGGTAAGAACGCGTGAATCTTAACCGATGATCGTGGGTTCAAACCCAGGCAAGCACCGCTGAATTTCATGTGCTTTTTTTGTGATTCGTCTCGTGCTTGACGATGAAGGAAAACATCGTGACCTGCATGTGTAAAATTTCACAAAAATTCTGTCACATGTGTATTCCGCCAACCCGCATTCGAGCAGCGTGGTGGAATAGCTCCAAATCTTTTCATCAATAAGAGGAGAATGTGTGAATATACCACTGATGGGCTAACGCCTCTTGCGTTAGCCCAGCAGTGGTATATTCCCAGGCTGTTACTGTACAACTGATTTTTATAACAATATGCAGTTGAAACAAGAAACTTAAGGACTTAAAGCCTGAAGGCATTCAAGCGTAATATTGTATCAACAACATAACTAATATACATACATTTATGTACATATATAAATTTATGTATGTATGTACACATCAATCAGGGCCAGATTCAAAGGCTTGAAGGACTTGGAAGCGAGATTTTTTTAGTTTTTATGGAAATTACGTTTCTATTTATTAATTTACTATAGAAGAATTTCTGCATAAGCCAATGTTTTTTTTAACAGATTTTCAGTAACAGACCAAGTCATCACGTACGTTTTGATGTTTTTTTCTTATTTGTAAAAAAATTATACTGTTGAGGCCGCTTTCTTGAGGAGGCCCAAGGGTTAGAGCCACTGTTGCCCTGCCTTAAATCTGGCTCTGCTGAATGATGAATAGGCTTCCAATGTACAGGTCTTTAATACTGTTAAGTGCAAACTATGTAATGGTAATGGCAAGTGGTCTAATGGTAATGGTAAGTGGTCACCAACACCTATCATGATAAACGCTGCCAGAAATATTAATCACTCCTTACATCGCCAATGCGCCACTAATATTGGGAATTAAGATGTTATGTCTTGTGACACTAGTTACACTGGCTCACTCACCCAAACCGATCACAACAATAAATATTGCTACTATTGGAGAGTCAACACGTGTAAGAAATTTCAGGTTTATCATTTGAATGCGAACACTTTTGATGTTAAAGGGTAGATGGTAATTTGAAGAGCTTTGAAGCCTATGTCAATTAAAACTTATGATCAATTGA
This sequence comes from Nymphalis polychloros, assembly GCA_905220585.2. Classification (NCBI taxonomy): domain Eukaryota; kingdom Metazoa; phylum Arthropoda; class Insecta; order Lepidoptera; family Nymphalidae; genus Nymphalis; species Nymphalis polychloros. The sequence goes on from HG992270.1 coordinate 5,832,575, forward strand.
ATCTTAATTTATTTGTTTTATTAAGCAACAACCTTCAATCTTCCAACTTGTTTTGCCCATTGCTCTGGACCTTTGTCATAACCTAACAACTTAGATCCAGTGTCATCACATTGACGATAAAAGGAGGTCATACATCTTGCAATCTTTTTTGGCCAACACATTATTGACATATTTTCTAATATACTGAATTTGTTATGAAATGCGTTACATTCTACTGTCAGCTCGGTGAGAGTCGTTTTGGGTTCGGATCTTAGACTAGTAGATAATATAATTTATTGTAAATGATTGAAATTTGGAAATATTATTTATAAATGTAAATTTTCTAGATTTTGCCATGATTATTATGACATTTCAATATATTAAAATACGGTAGTCTGTGCGTAACTTTCGTAGTAAATACATTTGTAAATAGTATATCATGACATTTGCATACCATCTTATGGTTGTTGTGGCAGGATTTAAAGTACTGTAACATCAAAAATGTACCTCCAACTTTGCAAATAAAGAATTTGAATTTGCAGCACCAGCGTTCCTTCTGGGAAGTTGCCCACTTACCACTAGCTGGTCTCGTCCGGCTTCATAAAATAATCCCCTACTACATTGTAAATGCAAATGTGAGTTTGTTTGTTTGTTACATTTCAGGCCTAAACCACTACGCCGATTTTAAAACTCGTTCACCAATGGAAAGCTACATTATCAGCGATTAGCATACGGAACGGGAACGGGAACTACGCGAGTGAAACAGCGAGCAAAACGCTAGTTACTAAGTAAACATATGGCCTTAAGGACTTAAGTATACAATAAAAGTATCAATACAAGAGTTACTTTAAGGGATATACCCCAAAATGTTACTTGACAGATTTCTTATTAAGTACCAGTTAAGTTACATCGTTTGAAAGTCGCAGGTGTATGACGTGTGTGACGTCATAATTTCAGCTTGAACACAGCGTTAAATGAAATTAGCGCAGAATTACACACGATTACCGAAGCTACTGATAAGATAATGATATCTATCGTACATGTGTGATCTGCTGCAAAATTCGTATTAGTTACAAAATTATCATGTTGAGGAAAAATGCAATATTGGTATTGGTCTACTTTACCGCCAATACATCGCCAATGCCACCAACATTGGACATTAAGATGTTATGTCCCATGTGCCTGATAAAACTGTCTCTTTGACACTTCAAACGACTGAACACTATGTTTTCTGTTTTATCTGTAAAAGGCTGGTTAGAGGATGTTGGTATATCAACATGGGTTTGGAAAAAGTACCCTCAACCGTATTTGTCCAGGACAAATAATTCGTATTGTGATATCATTGTGTCTAGGAGTACGTGATGTGACAGACAATAGTCCTAAATTCCTAAACATGTGATATGATAATAACAGAGATTTTTTTAAATTATTATTATAGCATAGATAGGACGAGCATATGGGCCACCTAATGGTAAGTGGTCACCAACGCCCATATTAATCATCGCTTACATCGCCAATGTGCCAGCAATCTTGGTGAACATTTTATTTATTTATTTATCAACACCAACAAGAAGTTCAACAAATATACACAATAAGCCAAAACTCAACAAAATTATTTAGGTAATTGTCTATTTTTATGCAAGTGCTACAAAATTACTAAAAATATAAGTAAAAAAAAAAAAAAACAATAGTAATAAAATAGTGACATTACAAATTGTAATTTACTGTTATGGAACACAGGCGGATGTGAAACATCGAAATTATTGAAATAATTTATAATTAAAGATAAAGAAACAAATTTGTATGTAATTATTATAATCTGTTTTAAGAATATGGTTAGGTACCAAACTCATCAGATATTCTACCGCAAAACAGCAGTACTTGTTATTGTTGTGTTCAGGTTTGAAGGGTGAGTGAGCCAGTGTAATTACAGGCACAAGGTACATAACATCTTAGTTCCCAAGGTTGGTGGCGCACTGTCTATGGTGGCCCATATGCTCGTCCGCTAAAATATACTATAAAAAATGAGTATATAGACTATTTCAATTTTACGCCAGCATCAGCAGTGCGATTCTTTAAGTCACTTTATCACTCACCCGAGAAATGATAACCGACTTATAGTGATATGCAATTTTGACGCGTGTATCCTTGTAATGTTATGATTATTACGGTCAATGTTGCATATCGCTATCTGACATTTCACGACCGTTTTCTTCGGTGAATATCGAGTTTACAGAGTAACCCTTAAGTAAAATGTTAAATCCGGTTGTTGCAATCAAAACAATTAGGATGTGTTTCAAACAATTTAATCGAAACGGTATAAACCAAATTTAGTTGCAAATTACCTTTAATTACTTATTATTGGTTCGTTATAATAGACCGTGCTCTCTGAGGCACAGCGAGAGTCCTACTAATAACGTACATTAAAGTAAATACTTAGGAAGTAAAAATATAAGTTCATAGCGTGTATTGAAAGGGATTTGACTAAGCTAAGCTTAAAAAAAAAACAAAAACTTACCAATGCATACTCTCATACAGCCAGTCGTATTTTGTTTTATCTGTAAAAGTAATAATTAAATTAATTTATTGAAAAACATAAAGGAAGTATATTTTAAACCAGTAACATGTTTGCATATACATATAAAACATAAAAATAGACGAATACTTCCCCGCCCTACGCTATAACAATAAAAATATAGAGTAAGGGGGCCGCTCTCGCTCTAACATATAGATGCGTCCCTTTCTAATTCATCTATCCATTTAAACGTTACAAGGATTGGACACATTTTTAAGTTTTTTTTTAATTTTTGTTTTTTCCGTGGAGGGCGACGAGGTAGGGTCGTCTTTTGATTAATGTATGTTTCATTTAATTTAATACGGGGTTTGTTTTCTCGATACTAACGTGTTTTTTATACGTTTGAAATAAATTCGATTTTTAAAATCTTTTTTTTTTTACCGGTATCTTCTGTCTTAAGCTTAAGCTTGAAACACACTCGGCGATCTGATTTATTGTATTATAGAAAATATTTAAGAAAGTTATTTTTTATACATCAATTCAACCCTGTACGGCTATTAAGAACAAGCTCTAGTCCCACAGAAAATGTACCACTGATGGGCTAAGGTCTTTGAGGTGATCCAATGCGGGTTGCTCCATCTCAAGGACGTGCAAAGTTAAATATTGAAAATCAATGAATTACGCTCTTTAGTTTAAGAAAATATTATTTTTTCCGAACGCCAATTCCTTTTTAAGCCTTAAAATAACAGCTGGGAAGACTTCCTGTTAAGAGAGCTTGGAGCTTTATCCGCCACGTTAGAACAATGCGGGTTGCTAGATGTGACTCAAAATAATGTAGATGAATTTGGTTTAGAATATATGTTGCGTCTTTTTCTTTCGAATGTCAAATCAATGTGTGTGTGTGTGTGTGTCGTGAAAACACGCCATGTGACGTCATATGACCTTGACACTGAGTATCGACTATTTATGTTGCAACAATTATTTTTTTTAATTACTGTCTATATATTTGTGCAGATTTGATAAGCTTGCAACAGTTCGAATTACTGTTTATTTAAATGACTAATATAACTGGACTATTATAAACAAACTGGCTTCCGTACACGGCTTTGACGGGGGGGGGGGGGGGGTCTTTGTATAGGTACTTGTGTTCATGATGATCGGTTTAATAGATACGATGTGTAAAACAAACAATCAGACATACTTTTGCATTAATTAGATTAGTAATTATTAATAGCTAAGATAGAGAAATTAAGAATTACTTTTTTATTTGAGAACCAAGTAATCATTAGTTATTCGGTGTGTTTGAGTGAAACTACAGGCTAAAGGGAGTAAACTTTTTAATTTAAGAATATTTACTCGACGGTAAGGCTTCGTGCAAGCTCGTCTGGGTAGGTACCACCCACTCATCAGATATTCGACCGCAAAACAGCAGTACTTGGTATTGTTGTGTTCCGGTTTGGAGGGTGAGTGATTACAGACACAAGGGACATAACATCTCAGTTCCCAAGGTTCGTGGTGCATTGGCGATGTAAGCGATGGTTAACATCTCTAACAATGCCACTGTCTAAGGGCGTTGCCTACCTTAGCTATAGAAAAATATATATATCCAGACCCATGCGAAGCCGGGACGGGTAGCTAGTTAAATTCATAGATAAGATCATCTATCTATCCGACATCCTAAACAATAATCTTCATATATCAGCCAATTTACACAAAATCTTAATAAGTTATATATCAAAAACTTGCTCATGAATCACTCTGTCCATCGGTGAAAACCGCATGAAGATTTATTTAGGAGTTTTCGATCTTATCGCGAACACACAAACAGCCAGCTAGGGCTTTGTTTTATAAAATGTAGCAATGTTAATATACTAAGTAGTCTGTAAATGTCCCACTGGTGGGCTAAAGCTTGCTCTCCTCTTTTTGAGGAAAAGGTTTGGATCTTATTCCACCACGCTGCTCCAATGCGGGTTGGTGGAATAAAAATGTGACAGAATTTCAGTGAACTTTGACACATGCAGGTTTCCTCACGAGATGAATTATAAACTCAAATTAAGCACATGAAAATTCAGTGGTGCTTGCCCCGGGCACCCCACCCACCCTTGAACCCACGATAATCGGTTAACATTAACTCGTTCTAACCACTAGGCCATCTCGGCTTTGTAATGTAAATAAGTCGTACATTATGTTATCAATATGACCGGAGAGAGAGTAAGGGGTTATTTTAGGCAACACTGATAAGTGTCATGTTCGCAATTCTGGTCATATAACTTTGTATATAACCCTCGATGGCTCAACGGCTGGTTAATATTGCAAGTCCTGGGTTTGAGTTCTTTAGAAAATATTATTTTATTTTTTTAGGTTTTACCCAAAGGGTAAAACGGGACCCGATTACTAAAACTCCGCTGTCCGTCCGTCCGTCTGTGTCCAGGCTGTATCTCATGAACCGTGATAGTTAGATTGAAACTTTCACAGATGATGGATTTCTGTTGCTGCCATAACAACAAATACTAAAAACAGAGTAAAATAAATATTAAAGGGGGGCTCCAATACAACAAACGTGATCGTTTTTATAGACAATGGTACGGAACCCTTCGTGCGCGACTTCGATTCGCACTTGGCCGGTTTTTCTATTTATTTCATTTGTGTTGCTATACTGGTGAATTGAATTCCAGATGGTAAGTGGTCACCATCACATAAATTGGAAATTCGGTAATAAATATTAATCGAAAATTTTAAGTGTTTCAGTGTTTGAAGGGTGAGTGGGCCAGTGTAATTACAGGTTGTGGAACAGCATCATAGTTCCCAAGGTTGGTGGTGAAATTACGATCAGAAAAAATATGAGGACGAAAACATTAAAAATGACGTCACAATCGCTTAAACTAAAATGTACAATTTTAATTGAACTTTCTAACGTTTTCAGGTTTTGTTAATTACACTTACAACATAGATCTTATCGTAAAGAAAATAGAGTTCAATTTCGTATAACATAACTCATACGACGAAATCCAGCGAACGCGGTCGAATTGTAGAATATTTCATGAAAAATTATTAATTTATACGATTTATAAAGTAGCTCAACGAGGCGTTACGCTGCGGCCACACTTGATGAATATCGGCGAACCAGTTTTTATATTTGAATTTCGAGCAATTTTTATTTTTGAAGTGAAAACTTAGCGGCGTTGTGCACGTCTTTGTGATGGGTAAAAAATGTTAAGCTCGCGTCAGGTCACGTGACCCTGATTGAAAATTCGTAAGACGGATTCTGACTTGTTAAATTTTTAATGTAATATAAATTGTCATGTTTGTGTACGATAGCGCAATAAATGAATATGGTATTTTATCGCATAAATGGTAGTACTTCTATACTGATAATTAAAGCAATTCGAGCAAAATTTTCCCCTATTCATTCCAAAATATCAAAAATGCACGACGTTAATATTCAAGTTTTCACTTCTGCCGGCACTCCCGGAGTGCAACCCGTTGTTTTTTTTTTACTATTCTGTACTTACATGTTTATTATGGTTATGGTGATACCATTTTGTATTACCTAATGAATCTTAGGCAAAAGAGTTATGTAGGTGCTGTCTTTTTCAAGGTCACTGACCAGCGTTGGCAATCACATTAGTGACGTCAACAAACTAAGCTGAGTGAATCATTTGTAACGTTACACTGCTGTTCACCATATTTGTTGTTGTTTGGAAGAAATGGCTAATGAGCCATAAGACCCTCCCGATGTGCGTCACAACATTGTTTGACGTGATAACGTCTTATAAATCGATGAACGCCAACTGCACGCACAAAAAAACATGACTCAATGTCACGTTCCGCCTGAGCCGAGCGCGCAAGCGAGAGCGCGGAACAAGCGATAGAGAGGCACGATCGGCCTAAGCGTTCGGCTTGTGACGCGACTATCTTTCTTCCACTCCATCGGCCGATGCGTCCGAGCATTCATCGATGTTTTCTTATGACGTTATCACGTAAAATTATCGCCCGTAAACCGACTTTACAGATAAACATTTGTGTTTATTTAATTTTAATCCTCGACAATGTTCTGTATTACAAGAGTGTGGTTTACTTTTATACAAAATATAAATTATAAAATATCTTTCAAGGAAACTGATCCACATTTCTGTTGATCTGGCGCCAGTTACTTAGCCCAGAGTCCGAGTAGCGGAGCATAGAGAGAAGAGAGCCATGATCTTGGGTACGATGCTACAGGAAAATCATTTAGACGGCGTGTTTTAGTTCATAGTTTTACTCTTATATACTTGCAAAACTGCAGATCATAATTATATCCTGGGAAATATTCACACACGGCCATCTGATTCCAAACTAAGCAGAGCTCGTACGATGGAAACCAGACAACTGATATACTACATATACTACTTTTCTTTTGTAAATACATACTTATATAGATACACCCAGACTCAGGACAAACATACATGTTCATGCACACAAATGTCTGTCCTGGGTGAGAATCGAACCCACGACCTGCGGAACGAAAGGATCGTATCTACTCTAATTAAAATAAGAAGGAAGCTTAAAATCATTCTCTTACTTTTTGTTTACATATTACCTTGTTATTTATATACACGTAAATAATAAAACGATAAATTTATACAATATCTAAATAATATAAAAAATGATATTAAGTGTGTTCTTGTTTTCTTTTTTAAATAAAAGTTATATTAAAAAACGTAAGTACGACCTCGCTGTATATCGTCGGCGCCAGACGAAATATTTGTCATCAACTAACACGACATTCAAATTTAAGCTTTGTATTCAAATCATAAAGTACAATTTCGCTTGTTAATAAAATAATAAAATCCCCAAAAGCCAGTGCACCTTATCACGTTGTGATAAGGTTCTGGATCGCGTGAATGTTTTTTAAGAAAGTTGATTTGGAGGCGAAGCTCGTAAATCTCTGATAAGGTTGCACAATTCCTTGTCAATCTATCTCGGCTAAGGAAATAAATAAAATCCTAGAGACTGTCTATGAATTTTAAAACTCTATGGCCGGTTACACTCTCGCTAAGGCTTGTGTGTATACTGAGCTTAGTGTATTGCCCGCGGTTTCACCCGCGTAGTTCCCGTTCCCGTGGGAATACGGGGACAAAATGTAGCCTATGTTACTCGCTGATAATGTAGCTTTCCATTGGTGAAGGAATTTTTGAAGTCGGCTTAGTGGTTTATGCGTGAAGGCGTAACAAACAAACAAACTCACTTTCACATTTATAATATTAGCTAGGACGTATAATGAGCATTACATGAAAACTAGATTGGGAAAATTTTGCGACAAAAATTGTGAAAAATTCCCATTCAGCTTAAAATAATGGGTATCAAAATTGTAAGTGTAATTGTTGTTATAACTTTTGATAGGCTCGACCGATTTTGATGAAATAAGGACTAAACGATACCTTGGAATATTTGCAAATGTAATTTTTTTTTGTGATACGTTTTTTTTGTGATTTCTTTTTAAGATACGGAAAAAAATATGGTTGCTTTCGTTTGGGTAAGTCGAAAACATATTAACTTAAAGGTCAGTTATATTGAAATCAAAGACAGACATATCAATTTAATTTATTTGTGTAGATTTTAAGTACTCCTTCTACCAAAATTATTTTATTGATAACACTAAATATAAATAACTCCATTGACATTGTAAGAGATGTTAACCATCGCTTCCATAGCCAACCAACCTTGGGAACTAAGATGTTATGTCCCTTGTGCCTGTAATTGATTTAAGTATATATATAATTAATTGAAATATTTTCCAATATCACATGAATACATACGTAAATCAAAACAAAGAAGATGCAAATCATGTAAAATTACAAAAAAATAAAGAGAGGGTAAAAGAGAGAAGGAGACGGTAAGATAATGATATAATTAATTAAAACGAAATCACTATTATATGTAAAAAGGAATTTTGAAATACATACATTAGTATGGTTTGATAAGAAAAATAAGGCAACTGACACAAAACAAGATGTAGACAAAAAAATTATGCAGTAGCAGCCTGTGAATGTCCCACTGCTGGGCTAAGGACTCTTCTCCTCTTTTTGAGGAGATGGTTTTGAAGCTTATTCCACCACGCTGCTCCGATGCGTGTTGGTAGAATACACGTGTGACAGAATTTCAGTGAAATTTGACACATGCAGGTTTCCTCACGATCTTTTCCTTCACCGTCAAGTACGAGGTGAATTATAAATCACAAATTAAGCACATGAAATTCAGTGGTGCTTGCCCGGGTTTGAACTCACGATCATCGGTTAAGATTCACGCATTCTTACCACTGGGTCATCTCGACTTTTTAAATAATAATCATAAAAAATTAAAATACAAAAATGTCGATTGTCATGCTGCATGAAGACAAAAACCTACGTACATAAAACTACTAAACTACAAACCGACAGCATACACACAAAGACACAGATAACACATACGTGCGGACTAGTGTTGCAGAACAATCGATAGTTGACCTCGAAAACTATTCAGGATATCGATAATACTATCGAAAGTATTGTCTTGTGTTAATACTGTCGATACTATCGATATTATCGATAGCTCACATAGCGATACTGTCGATAGTAATGCATTCGATAGTATCGATAGTATTGCAAAACCCAAATACTTATCGACACTCTCGATAGTAACGATGATTTTGTACTATCGACAATTAATGACTTTGTACTATCGATAGTTAATGAAATATCATTACACCTTAACTATCGATAGTGGACTATCGACATGCAACAATAGTGCAGACAACATAACAACTAGAGTACATACAAGCGTGTAGCCACAAGTGTCGACTCCATTCCATTCTTACTTCACTTTCTTTTGCACAGTTCCGGAAATTAACCACAATATACTTTATCCAAGTAAAGCCCTTATAGGTAAATGGGTCATCTGCTGATAAGTCATTAAGGCGCATAGACATTGGCGCTATAAGAAATATAAACCATTCCATGCATCGCCAATGCTAGTGGCCAACGCCACCAACCTTGGAAACCAAGATGTCAAGTCCCTTATGCCTGAAGTTATACTGGTTCATTCACTCTTCAAACAAACATAACAATATTAAGCATTGCTGTTTGGTTCTAGAAAATAAGATGAGTGGGTGGTACCTGTCCAGACAGGCTTGCACAAAACCCTACCACCAAGTGTTTTTGTTTAACATTATTATAAATGCGTTAAATATTATCTTTTTTAATAATAAATATGTATATTTAATTAGGAAAAATTACGGACCATTGAAAATCTCTGTCTGTGACGTCACTCGTACGGATCTTTCGTCTCATTTTAACTTTGTGTTTCATCAAAAGCCTGTGATTTCTAGACGCACTTACACTGTAACATTAGTCTCAGTGTGCTTGTGTTTGTTTATGTGTGTAAATTTATATGTATGAGGTAGGAAATTATATGATTAATAATATATAATTAATGATTGAAATTAAACTTAAGTATTTAAATATAGTCGACATATAATTTTGAATTTAATTTAATTATAATATAGTTTCTGTTAATGAGAAATACCTCAAAGACTAACCGGTTTTCATTAAATAAAATTGTATGTACGATACGATTTTGTCACCAGCTTTACAATGTCAGCGCAAACGCTTAAAATTATGGAACTAGCTTAAAATTAAGCACAATTTAACAAATACTTACTAAGTGTTAAGTTAAACAAAAGCTTGTTTTAACTTCGTCTAATATAAGTTACAACGGATCACTGACAGTTACCACACAAACATCTTTGGGTAGACATAAAAATATATAAATAAATTATGCGTAGATATAGTTGTCATAGTTAAAAGTATATTCGAAGGGCCGATAAAGGGCGGGCTGCGCGCGCGCAACCTCAACCCGATTGGCCGGTTCGAACTCGCATCCTGCATTCTCGCTCCTAGACACGTTCTATTGGTCTAATTTTTTTTTCGAACAATGATTGGCTCGGTTTTTTTTTTCGATGCATTTTTTGGGCACCGGTTGGATGATGTTGTGCCTGGTTTTTTTTTTCTTAATTTTTTGTTCGACCCTGCGTCCCTTCTTGGGCTATTGGTCTATGAGTTTTATGGTATATATTTTATTTTATATTTTACATAATGTTGCTATCGTTTTGTAATTCATCTATTGGTCGCGGGATTTTATGCCGTTAAACTTTTTTTTAATTTATATTCTAGTGTATTTTTTTTTATTGCTTGCTACTGATTATCGGATTTATGTTTTATTTATAATCTATTGGTAGAGTTTTAGGAGACGCTTTATAAAATTTCGTAATCGCTATATCTATTTATATTTCATTGCTTAATAACTTTTTTAAACGCCTTCGTCTTCCACATTTCAAACTATCTCCACAGACAATTTCATTAAAAGTTGTTCAGCCAATTTTTTTGTAGTGATGGATTTTTTACGTTTATTACTTAACTTTGCATAGCGTCGGTAACTCCTATCATCTTTTGTTCTATATTATATATTATATTATTAATTAGCTCAATATTTTTTTGATAATTAATATCTTCAACTCCAGACATTTCGTAGTTCTCATCCTCGCTTTTATCCCATAAATTCTCAATGATAATGCGTTCTGATACTATCAACTGTGCAAGAGATATTATAGTGCACAAGTTTGTGCGCTAGCACAGGTGCACTCAATCTCATTTATCTCAATAATACGATTTACAATCTGACATAACCCAAGACCGGCTTTACGTGCTTTCCGATTCACAGGAATGTTCACACTTCCAACTTCTACACTCTGAATTGCGACTGAGATTTGAACCCAGGACCAGTGGGATCTAACCACTAGACCAACGAGCCAGTTTTACATTTACTTGACTTAATTTATCCACTTTAGATTTAAATCCTTATTTTATATTTGTTAAATAAATTAGATACAGAAACATCGACGCTAATCAGCTTTAACAACAGCAGAATATGTATCTCCATTTAATGTTTTAGAACCTGTAGTGAAACTCAGGCTTAAGCCAGATGAGATCTGGCTAAACTTACCTTAATTTCATATTTATTATACTATTTTTATGTTTTTAAGCTTATTTCGTGTATATACATTAATGTTATACTAAGTAAATGACTTTTAGATATTTTTTTTTTAATTTACTCTTTGCCTTTAAGTGGTAAGCATACCGTCTACCATTTTTTGTTATTCTTCTCTCAATACCTCAATCTCTTTTGAAAGATTCTTATCGGGATAAGTCCACCTTTGTACATTTTTATTTAAAATAAATTTTAATTCTAAAGTTCATTTGTGTGCAATGAATCTACAACAACGACAATTTTATATTATTAATATTTTTAGCCATAGCTAAAATATGTAATTTATATTTTATAATCTGTGTCTGCTAAAGATTTGCAATCTGTGCTATTTCGAATAAACTGTTCTTTTTTTTAAAGTGTTTTTGTTAAATCTTCTATTAATAAATTATTAACAAGTTGCCGCCTTCAATTCATGCACTTCAAAGAATATTTAGAGGAAGAAACAAACAGAGAACTTAGAGAATTACCAATAACTAAACTGCAAAGTCATGTTAATTTTTATTTAATATAAGGCTTATTATATTGTAAAAAAAGCCGAGATAGCCCAGTGGTAAAAACGCGTGAATCTTATCCGATGATCGTGGTTCAAGCCCGGGCGAGCACCACTGAATTTCATGTGCTTAATTTGTGATTATAATTCATCTCTTGCATCTGTCTAATTTCACTGAAATTCTGCCACATGTGTATTCCGCCAACCCGCATTGGAGCAGCGTGGTATAAGCTCCAAGGCTTCTCCTTAAAAAAAAAGAGGAGAGGAGGCCCTAGTCCAGCAGTGGGACATTCACAGAGTGCTACTAATATTACATTGTAGGGTTATATAAATGATAGAAGAGCTCGGAGTTAGTATTCGTTCATACAGGATATACATATTATTATATGACTTCTTTTTTAATGAGTATTAGCTGAGTCTGTCCCCGGTTCTTGTCGGTAGAATCTGCATTCTAAATTAGTTGATTATTTAATTTGATTGCATGTATTTTAATTTTACTCGGTGGTAGAGCTTCGTGCAAGCTCGTCTGGGTAACTACCGCCCACTCATCAGATATTCTACCGCAAAACAGCAGTACTTGGTATTGTCGTGTTCCGGTTCGAAGGGTGAGTGAGCCAGTGTAATTACAGGCACAAGGGACATAACAACTTAGTTCCCAAAGTTGGTGGTGCAGTGGCGATGTTGTTTTTTTTAAGAAATGTACAAACCACTGTCTGTGGGCGTTAGTGACCACTTACCATCAGCCCATATGCTCGTCGACTTACCTATACTATAAAAAAAAAATAGTAAGAGATATGACTTACTTGCCGGTTCTCATAAGACTCTGAATTCCGAAACAATTTTAGCTCTATATATACATTATTGATTCGTCCCTTCATTGTGTATATGATAAACGTGACTAATGACGTCATTCCATACCTGACATGTTTATTTAATTGTATATAGAATAGTTGAGTATATATGTATATATTCAAATTCAAATTCTTTATTTGCAAATTTATAGGTACATTTTCAATGTTACAATATTTTAAATCCTGCCACAACAGCCATACTTGAGTATGTGACGGTTCTTCTCGGTAGGTTATGCATTACGAAGCGATGGTTACTCTACATTTTATGTTGGATTATTAATTAATTATTAAATAAACTATATAACCACAAATATAATCTTGCGAAAAAGGGTTGCATAATTATATTATACTAGCTGTGCACGCGGTTTCGCCCGCGTATAACTAATAAAAATATAACGAATAAAAATCAGCCTAGAACCTTCCCCGATAAAAGGACTATACAACACAAAAATAATTTTTAAATTCGAACCAGTAGTTCCTGAGATTAGCCGGATCAAACAAACAAACTCCTCATCTTTATATATTAGTATACATTTATGAGCCGCTTAGTAATAAAAGAATCTGTCAATTTTAAATATTTCATTTTCCTTCTACTACAGTCTTAGTAATTTATTACATTTGGTGAATATATCTCATTTGAAACGGAACCGCTGCTTTTATTTTCCCTGACCGTTTATATTTTAAAAAGACTATTTAAATCGTATTACTAATGCGGTAGTAGTACTTCCTACTACCTAATTTTCATTCGAGCCTCCTAATTGTTTACCTATATACTTATGTATATAGCAAAACATTTTAATTCGATATTATAAATGTTATAGTAACTCTGTATGTAACGCTTTCATTTGAAAGCGCTTAACAGATTTCGATGTAACTTTGTACGCAGCGCAGCAAGCGGAAAAGCCGCGATACTAGTTATAACATTAAACACCATCAAAATTAGTATATTATTTTCTAAGGGGCTTGTTAGCACTAATCGTCGTTCGTGAATTATCTATGGTAGGTGACTTTTTATGGGAAACATTTGGGCTGGTTTATATTATTGCAAATTTAGTAGAGATCTCTTATTTAGAAAATATATGTATTTATCTGATATTACTCGCTGATGACGAAGCTTTCTGTTGTTGAAAGTATTCGTATTAAAATCGGTTAAGTATTTTTTTATAGCATAGGTAGGACGAGCTTGTGAGCCACCTGATGGTAAGTGATCACCAACGCCCATAGACATTGGCGTTGTAAGAGATGTTAACCATTACATCGCCAATGCGCCACCAACCTTGGGTACTAAGATGTTATGTCTCTTGTGCCTGTAATAACACTGACTCAATCACCCTTCAAACCGGAACACAACAATACCAAGTACTGCTGTTTTGCGATAGAACATATGAGTGGGTGGTACCTACCCAGACGAGCTTGCACAAAGCTCTACCACCAGTAAGTAGTTTTCGAGTTTATCGTTTACAAACAAACATACAAAAAATCAAATCTTTACAATATTAGTTTCAAACGCAAATACAATAAAATTATCAACCAATAATAAAACCCGTGTTCCTTAACATTATGATATATTGATTATAATATTTTCAAAGGGCTGTAGGCATGTACGTGTCGTTGACCCAGCATGACTGCTGCAGATACGAAGTGCACTGAACCCCGTGACATCTGGACGGACAGTACGATTTATTTACGATTATATGCAGTTATATTGATGTCTGTTTATTTATAAACTTTACATAACTGTGGGACCGACTACCCACTGCTGGGCAAACTTGTGAAAAGTAAAGCGATTTTGGAATAAGCCATTATGTAATAAATGTTTTTAAGCGCGATTGTATTAATCATATTACTATTATTATTAAAAAAGAAAACATTAATAAATGCTTAGTGCTTATAAATACTTAAATTGTCAACTTACAAAAACACAATAATTTTGTTAAAATTAATATTCGCATCAATGTACCATTTAATTTGACATGATAGAAACAAAGAAAATTATATAGAGTTTAACAAGATCGTACTTTTAATATTTCACATCAAATAATTTTAATTATCTGTATTTGTTAATACTTAGTCATACATTAATATTGCAAATTGAATTGTAATAATTTTATTTCATTTATAATTAGAACAAGCTATTTATAAGGCATTTCCACGAAAATATATTATTATTATTGATAAGAAGTTAATATTTATCCTTCACTTATACAGATAATGAATTTCAAATAAGAAAAATAATTATAGTAAATGACCACACCCATAGTTTAATATTTCTTATATAATTAAATACTTATTAAATAATTCGCTCGCAAATATTCAATTTAAAATAAATATTATATCAAAAACACAATTAAATATGATATTGTTTAAAGCTATGATTTTAGTTTACAAAATGAATTTGTTTTTTTTCCTAAAATGATTAAAGGTAAAACTGGATTATGCTTAGTATATTGAAGACATTATTTTAACGACCAAAAAACTTCTTTGTTTCCTGGAATATAATTAAAAAGGGAATAATCATAAAATAAAAAGTATTTTTCATAAATCTTTTTTAAATTTAAGTTTATTTTGAAGAAATTGAATAATTCAATTGAATAATATTCTTAAAGTATGTAAACGATGTTAGGACGCGGGCGCGTTTTCAAAATGGCGCTCAACTTATATGACGTAATGACATTAATTTCACATGATTCCCTCGCTTTCTTGCGCAAATTTCACTGAGAATAATATTTCAAGTAAATATTTAAAAAAAATATTTTCAAATACCACATAATATCATTGTCGTTATGGGCGTTTAGCAGCACAACGTATTGTTCTATATAAAGCAACGACTCATCCGATTAATGATTAATCCAATTATTAATCCAATTGATTTTTTTTCACGTGAAAAAAAAAGCTGGCAGGCCAATGCAGATGTACGACAGATGTTCGAATAAAAAAAAATATCGAACAAAGACAATTTTCAAAATGGCGTTGTGTTCCGAATTCAAAAAATTGGAAAGCAGACTCACCGTTCACGAATCAACATGGCGGCGCACAAAGGAATGAACTTCTTTGGACCCATCACATATTTATATTTAAAAAATATATATATACAATAACGTTTCTATACACGATTTCAACATTTTTTTCCTGATTTTTCTTTGATTTTTGATGTTTGGTCCGTTACGCGACGCGAATGCATTCAATCGAGTGCATCTGAGAATACTGAGTTACTGACCTAGGGTTGGCTGCATCGGCGCAGGGCTTGCACACACGCGCATCACGCACACAGCTACGTCAAAACTAAGCCCAAGTAAATTCCAACCTTACGCCATACGTAATAAGATTCAATTAACGTTTACACATATTCCACAGTAAGTCGGTCCGTTCAATAGCCATGGTAACAAGTTGAAAGTATACTCTATACATAAGGCTGCGTTGCTTTACTGTATATGCAATAAGGCGTGTCTCAATTATTAAAATATCTTTAAATATTACTCATTAATCATATATTTATAATTACATCTTCAAATAAAATGAGGCTTTATATATAAAAAAAAATTAAAATAAATAATTTAAGCAATAGAGTAGTAGAGTTAGCTATATTGTAAAAAAGTGAGTTCACCGCGAAACATCAATTATCAAAACGTGATATGCGATATTGGCTATAATAATTATGACATTTAATGGTACACGTATCAAAATAGCGTATCGCCGTTCGTCAATATTTCATCGGAAATGCGAAGTAAGCTTTACAGAGCATTTAGAGTAAAACATTTTTCTTGTTGTCGATAGATGGCATTGATTAATTTTTTGAAATTCCTAAATCGCGCTATCTAAGTTTTTTCTTAATAGTAAATATATGTGTTTTTTCAATATTACATGTTTGATTAAATTTATCAAAGTTTCTTAAACATTTAAATATAGTTCTTTATCCGTTCATCATTAGGTCCCTCGATTACTTCCGAGTTCCGGCGTAAACTAGAATCAGTGTTGTAGAACAATCGATAGTTTGACTATCGATAGTGTGTCAATACTGTCGATACTATCGTTAGTATCGATGGTTTTGTACGACAGTTAACAATATTGTCCAACTATCGATTATCAGCAACAATCGATTGTCGATCAATAGTTTACTATCGACATGCAACACTAACTAGCATTGTTTATATAAACATTTTCTATAAATAAATTGTATATTATATACATAACCTATGAAATATTTTGTGTTTAACTAAATTTTGCTGAAGTTTTTTTTAGATAAACCTATCAATGTACATTAAGGAATAATATAATAATAACAACATTTCAATTTACACCTTTAATTGTAAGCTTGGAGCTTATACCACCGCGCTATTCCAATGAGTGGTGGACACATGTAATCGATTTTACCTGGACATATCTTAAGATGTTTTCCTTCACTACGAGATGAATTATAAACACAAAGAAACATTTGAACCTGTTTTCGTTGAAGTTTACGTATTCACCACTGAGCCATCACGGTTTTTTATTATATAAATTTACATTATATTCATGAAAGATAAATAAAGTTCAGTCTATGAGTGATTTTTTGACTAAGTATAATTAAAATCTCACTGTATTTTGGTATATTGGCGCGATTATACAAACAGACGCGACATATTAATACATCTATACTAATATTATAAAAAGGAAAGATTTGTTTTTTTCATTGTTATGATTTAAATCAAAAACTACTCGCCCGATTTTAAAAATTCTTTCACCATTAGAAAGCTACATCTTTACCGAGTAACATAGGCTGTATTATATTTCCAAAAAAATTAGAGATCCGAACCCAAAATGGAACGATGTGACCCAAGGTATGAAAATGTTGCCTATAAAATTCATTATTTTGCGTGCGCTGCAAAAACGAAATGATAGTGTTTTATATGTTAATAGTACTCAGGATTGCTCATAAAAATGTCCGCCATGATATATAATAAATAAATAACGTTCTCCAGACCGATTTCGGCCACGGCGGCCAATCTCAAGAGAGATTAGCCAACCGCGCAGGAGATATTATAGTGCACAAGTGTGTGCGCAAACACAGGTGCACTCTCTCTTCCCTAGCTCTCATAATCCGATGGGACGGCAATCAGACACGACCGGAAAGACATCAGGCGCAGGACCAATGGCTTAACTTGCTTTCCGAGGCACGGGAGTGTACACACTTCCAACTTCCAGACTCCGGGCTGCCACTGAGATTTTTCTGACAGAAAAACTCAATGACTATTTATTGGCCCGACCTGGGAATTGAACCCAGGACCACCGGGTCTGCGGCCTTATATCTAGTCTAGACCAACGAGGCAGTCTTGGTATATACCTAACTATTATTGTTAAGCTACAATCAAAGTTTTTGTTTAAATTATTAAGTTGAAATACGGGTGGAATCGAATAGTGGTGATATTATAGGGTTTTCCAATAGGGACGCTTGAACTTTGACAGCTGATTGCGGCCATGTTGTTTGAGTGACAGCTGTCAAATGCAGTGTGTTATATTCATTCCGTCCTCCCAAACCACCATGGCAGGTTACAGTGTCGAGCAGAACGCGCAAATCATAAAATTGTTTTATGAAAATGGGTCTTCAGTTCGAGCAACGTTCCGCGCACTTCGCCCGTTTTACGGTCGCGATGATCGTCCTGCCGAGTCGACTATCCGTCGATTGGTGGACAAATTCGAGTCAACCGGGTCAGTTAACAATCAGCCGGTTCCCGTGCGTCAACGTAACGCGAGATCTGCCGAGAATATCGCCGCTGTGCGCGACAGTGTCCTCGAAAACCCGCGGCAGTCAATTCCGCGTCGCGCACAGGAACTCGGCCTTTCGCAGACGACAACTTGGCGAATTTTGCGTTGTGACTTAAGCCTGCACCCGTACAAGATACAGCTGACCCAAGAGCTCAAGGTTAATGACCATAGACAGCGCCGTGTGTTCGCTGACTGGGCATTAGAGCAGTTGGAAGTTGACGCCGATTTTGGCAAAAAAATCGACGAGGCGCATTTTTGGATGAATGGCTATGTCAACAAGCAAAATTGCCGTATTTGGGACGAGACCAATCCACACGAGGTTCACCAAGTGGCAATGCACCCGCAGAAAGTGACTGTTTGGTGCGGATTTTGGGCCGGAGGCGTGATTGGTCCGTATTTTTTCGAAAACGATAATGGTGTGGCCGTCACCGTCAATGGTGAGCGATACCGGTCGATGATAACCAACTTCTTTTGGCCTGAAATCGAGAATATGGATCTGGACAACATGTGGTTTCAACAGGACGGCGCTACGTGCCACACAGCACACGCTACGATGGAAGTTCTGCACGATCAAGCGCCCTTAATGGAAAACCCTATAGTATCATGATATTAATCCTTATCCATTTAAATGGTTTGGTAATTAAGGTTGATAATGTACGTGTAAATTCCACTTTAAATTATTCGGATCGGACTTTTCGTTTAGAAGTTATGACGGGTATAAAAATTCTCTAAGTAAGAAAAATGTCACGGTTCGACCGAACTGTAACTGTGCTACGTTTAGTCTATTAACAAATACTAATTTACGTATTTACGTTAAACAATAGTTTTCAAATTTTCGCGGACAAAGTCGCGGGTGCAGTGCTATAATAAATATGTATTTTTTTTTTATTACATAAGAAGGCAGACTTGCATATAGGCCACCTGATGGTAAGTGCTCACCGACGCCCATAGACATTGGCTTTGTAAGAGATGTTAGCCATCGCTCACATCGCCAATGCGCCACCAACCTTGGTAACTAAGATGTTATGTCCCTTGAGCCTGTAATTACACTGGTTCACTCACCCTTCAAACCGGAACACAACAACACCAAGTACTGTTGTTTTGCGGTCGAATATCTGATGAGTGGGTGGTACCTACCCAGACGAGCTTGCACAAAGCCCTACCACCAAGTAAAATAAAATAATAATATAATATTTTAACAAATATCATATTTAACGTTTGTCCACCACTCCACAGCTGCATAGCAGTATGGGCTAACACTATATATACTCTTATGTAATGTATATGTATAAAAGAGTCCGGTAGAAGTATTTACTAATTAACATATTATGTAGAAATCCAGCATAACAGTTCTCGTACTGAATAACAATATTTATTCAACGAAATTGTTAAGTGTTAAATATTAATGGCGACGCTAAATAACTGGATCGGATCTTTTTACTGTTTTTATATTTACTAGCTAATCGACCCGGCTTCGCACGAGTAGATAAGGAGTCATCCATAAAGTACGTCACACCAATTTCGTGATTTTTTGACCCCTCCGTCCTCGTCATAGTTGATCACATTTGTGTGACGTCACATATTTTGCAATCTTATCCGCAATTCCGAAATTAATTTTATTTCCATTTATATTATTTCTTAATATCAGTAACAGCCTGTGAATGTCCCACTTCTGGACTAAGGCCTCTTCTCTTCTATTCTTCTAAGGTTTGGAGCTTATTCCACCAGGCTGCTCCACTGCGAGTTGGTGAAATACACATGGGACAGAGTCTCAATGAAATTTGACACGTGCAGGCAGGACGTTTACCTTCACCGTCATGCACTAGATGAATTATAATCACAAACCCATCATCACCACTTATAATCATGAACCCATAATCATCGGTTCCACTGGGCCATCTCGACTTCTATTTCTTAGTATAATTAGAGATATTTTGTAGTTTTTCGTTAACACTTCAAATTTGATATTTTAACAGTTAGATGTATAAGATTTTGAAATGTGACGCCACGAAACTTAGGACTCTTCTTGTCACACAATGTCTCACATCGTCGACCCCTTTTTTTTTTTTTTTTTTTTTTTTTTTTTTTTAGCATAGGTTGGCGGACGAGCATATGGGCCACCTGATGGTAAGTGGTCACCAACGCCCATAGACATTGGCAGTGTAAGAAATGTTAACGATCGCTTACATTGCCAATGCGCCATCAACCTTGGGAACTAAGATGTTATGTCCCTTGTGCCTGTAATTACACTGGCTCACTCACCCTTCAAACCGGAACACAACAATACCAAGTACTGCTGTTTTGCGGTAGAATATCTGATGAGTGGGTGGTACCTACCCAGACGAGCTTGCACAAAGCTCTGCCCTAAGAAGAACGACGTATTTTGGATAGAATTCGTTCTTAGTGAGCGTTTATGTCGCGGAAGAAGTAACTGTGACAAATTTCAAGTCAATCGGGCGGTTAGTTTAGATCTCGTGATGAGCATTTCGATTATATATAGATATATATACTGCCTCGCTGGTCTAGTGGCTAGATATAAGGCCGCAGACCCGGTGGTCCTGGGTTCAATTCTCAGGTCGGGCCAATAAATAGTTATTGGGTTTTTCTGTCAGAAAATTCTCAGTAGCAGCCCGGAGTCTGGAAGTTGGAAGTGTGTACACTCCCGCGCCTCGGAAATCACATTTAGCCGTTGGTCCCGTGCCTGATGTCTTTCCGGTCGTGTCTGATTGCCGTCCCATCGGATTATGAGAGCTAGGGAAGACAGAGTGCACCTGTGTTTGCGCACACACTTGTACACTATAATATCTCCTGCGCAGTTGGCTAATCTCTCTTGAGATTAGCCGCCGTGGCCGAAATCGGTCTGGATTACCTTATCTATCCTATATATATATCTAGATATATCTATTCTTATATATATCTAGATATGATCTATTCTTTTCTATATATATATCTAGATATATATATAGAAAAGAATAACTGACTGACTGACATCAGCGTACAGTCCAAACTATTGGGGTTAGTAATATGAGCATACGGATTGTACACAATGGGTAAGCACTAAGCACATTTCAAAGTCAAGAAATTTAATTTATTAAAGTATTTCTTTTTTTAATGAAACATTACTAAAATATTTAAAATTAATTAAATTTATGTGTATTTTTTTCAATTTGATGACTACCCTTGTAATAAAAAGCAAAGCTATCGATGAACATACATCTTTTCTAAGTCGGTTAAAAAAGAGCAGAGCCGCCATATTGGATATAATGTTACTAGGAGACGCATTGACATAACATTAAAAATCAATTAAGCCGTTTAGCCCTAGATAGTCTTGAATATGGACGGTAAACTCATACCATCATTACTAAATATAATAACACTCATTATGTAAACGGGGCGTTATAGGGGGGTTCCCCCTTTCACCCCCCGAGAGTACCTCAACCGTTATTCCAGGCCTTGTCGCATGTGCAGTCCAGATCCTATTGATTTTCAGACTCTCAGATTGCGCAGGTGAGCTGTTGTTAGGGTATCCATGGGAATTAGAAATTTAAGACATGGCCTTGTTATCAAATATTCAATGAAAATATTTGATTTTAAATTAAGAATCACATCTCCACTGTGAAGGATGTTCTTGTTAAATTAATTAAGAAAAATAGTATTTTTTTTTTCTTAATTTGAAATAGATTCATAAAGTGTAATTGGGCAGCCTTACTTAATAGAAATCATGAAAAATCTTAACCAGTTACCCCAGTGCCACTACATTGTTATTACACTGGGTCACTCACCCTTCTAACCAGTGCTCTGGTTCAATACTAGTATTGCAGTGTGTCGTTAGTACAACTCTGATGGACTTGTACGATATCTTACCACCAAGTAATGTGATTATCACTTTGTGACGGTCGCTTAATGAGTTTTTAATTAATAAACCAATAATAATATTAAAATAGAGTTAATAAAATAAATATAATTTTCTTATTACTATAATAATATATAGCGACGAAGTATGCAGTATACGCGCCAAGCACACACAATTGCCGTTTGCCGTAACGGCTTACGAGGCTTACCCTAAAGCACGCCAATAGAAGCCTCAAATCGAAAACTATTCAATTCCTAGATTACGTCACAGCGTATTTATGTTGTATCTCTTTCTCACATGCAGCATTGCTACTACACGAAAGAGATCGAACGTGATAATCACGCAATACGTAATAGGTTCAATTCCACTGTAACATGTTCTTTCAGTAGATGGCACGTCACTGCGTGTTTATCTTTCATCTCTTTCTCAAACCTTACATTACGTATAAACGAAAGAGATGGAACGAGATAATCACGTAATATATAATATAGTTGTGACGATCGTGGCACGTTTATATATCTAGTTATATAAACGTAGACGCGTGAAGTATTCCAATTTATGTGCTAACACTTCTAACCGCTAGTTGCCTTTTTTAACACTGTCTGATTAGCCTGAGCTATAGTATCTATCTTTGAATCTAACGGTAAGCATTTCCAGTCGTCGTTTTTCTGATGATTGGTGATTATGATTTGATGATGATACGTATTCATTAAAAATGTCATAAACACAAAATTTAAATATAACTTTAAGTAAGGAAAACATTTCAACAACACAACAATAACACTGTTGCACTATCTATTCCAGCACTCTTACTCTGATTGGACAGAAATCCAATACGACTGGAGAGAGTTCAGACCCAATATCAACGGCTTTACGTACTTTCCCAGACACGGATGTGCTTACACCGTCACCTTGGAATCGAACTGCTGCTAAGAATTTGACCCAGGGTTTGAAATCTGGGTCTCAAGATCTGCACCCTTATGAACTATAGCTTAAAATATACTGCTGAGGCTGGAGATGCGATCACCATTTCATAAATAGTGTATTATCGATACTGCCTCGTTGCTCTAGTGGATAGATATAAAGCCGCAGACCCAGTGGTCCTGGGTTCAATTCCCAGGTCGTGCCAATAAACGGTTATTGGATTTTTCTATCAGAAAATTCTCAGAAGAAGCCCGGAGTCTGGAAGTGTGTACACTCCCGATCCTCGGAAAGCACGTAAAGCCGTTGGTCCTGCACCTGAACTCTTTCCGGTCGTGTCGGATTGCCGTCCCATCGAATTATGAGAGATAGGGAATTTGGAGTGCAAATGTGTTTGAACACACACTTGTGCAGTGTAATATGTCTTGCGCAGTTGACTAATCTCTCTTGAGATTGGCCGCCGTGACCGAAATCGGTCTGGAGGACATTATTATCGATACTATCGATTATGTTAGTACAAACATTCCTTATTGTGCACCAAAGTATAACAAATGGCGATAACATAAATGTAACAAACACAAAAGACGATCTTATATCTTAGAGACTGAACTCCACCTTTAGGTCTTCAAGTTGAACAAACTGTGTGTACAAATGTTCATTTTCATAACAAATATATAAGAATGAGAATAGTATATACATAAGGATGAAGATTTAAATGCCGGTATATAACGTATTAGAAATACGAAAAAAATATTACAAAATGGCTCTGACACTCTCATACTCAGCCTGTAAGACAATAAAAAAATTCATTAATTATTAATATTTGTATATTTTTTCAAATAGTTTATCACATTAACTATTGTGATTATAAAATTTTAATATGTAGCAATAAAATAATTAAAGAAACAAGCTTTTATACACATATGTCGACTTCGCATACATATGATTTTAATTGTCTGGTGTCAATCCTGGATACAGAATCAGGTCATGATTATCATGAAGATACACCGTTAACGAAACTTATACCAAGATTTCAACTCCATAGGATAAGTGGTTCAAATTCAGCTAGCAAGAATTGATCTTAAGCAAACTAATAAAAATTGTAAGTTAAGTAAAATCTTGCAATAAATGCGGTATATATATTAAAAAAACGCATTATTCATATAATATATTTATTACAATAACATATTCACATTATTATTCTTTGCACCTGAGCCTTGTTAGATTGTTTGGGTGCTGAATTAAAATCACAAAAATATAATTAACGCAACTTGCATGCATATATTATTGCTTAGCATAATTTTAACTCAAGATATGCGACTGAAAGGAAATAGTTACGAACATAAATGCATAGTGTGACTTGCAAGCCATTCTCGGTAAATACCATCGTTGTATTTTGGTGAGTGAGCCAGTGTAATTACACAAGAGACGTCGTCACTACTGGATATAGTCACACGAGACTTCGCCTCCTACTGCTCTCGCTAACACGCCTGCCCGGCAAAGCGAATATGATCTCGACACAAGGTTGACATAATATTAATGTTCGCTGTTTATTGACGCCGTTAACAATATTTATTAAGCCTCAACTATAGGCAATAGTTAGGTTCATTGACCAATCTTTACACCGTTGATGAGTGGATCTCAAATCAATGTCATTTTTGTCTGTACACTGGCTCACTAACCATCTCAACAGAAACACAACAATATAAGATACATCTGTTAATTAATAGATCAAATCTTAGATATAAATTTAAAATATATTAAACTTTATCTTGTAACACAAAACGCATTGTCACCCTATGTCTGTGCCTACATCGATCTAGGCTAGACAGTCTTGAATTTAGATCTTATTCCTATAAATATAAAGTCTACCGTTTAATCTACTTGTATACGCCGTTTTGTCTATTGTTATAGTTATGTGCACCGTATAATTATAGACGAATATCGTCAGACGCTAAAATTTTCTTCGTTGTCGATGTACTATATTATCGATTTTAAAATTGTTTTCTGAGTCATTACTGGTAAACTATTATGGAAAGTTTTTTTCGTATAACATAGGTAGGCAGACTGTCTGGGTCGGTGGCAACTTGTGCCAGTAACTACAGTGGCGCGCTCACCCTTCAAACCGGACCAGAAAAATTGTAAGTACTGCTTGGTGGTTGATTATGTGACACCAAGTTTGAATGATTATTATCGTATTGACTTAATTTGGTCAATTAAGAATGTTGGGCAAAGTTGAGGCAATGTTTAGTGATTGATTCTCCAAGCTGTTTATTCTATTAAAATTTGATTGGGATTAGTCATAGTAGCATTTATTCTATGATCTAAAAATAACATTAACTTTTGATTGGTGGTCGTTGGTCTAATGGTTTAGAAGGCTGACAAAAATATACCTCAAATCCGAGGTTAATCAAAAAAGGTTACTGGTTTTTTTGTCGGAAAATTGTGACATTATATCCTGTAAAAATATTTTAAACGCGAAAGTCTGTTTGTAACGCTTTCAAGATACTACTGAATCGATTTTGATAAAATTTGATATGATCCTAATAAGGTCCTCCAGATCGAGGACCTTATTGTATTATGAGAGAGATTAGTCACATGCACAGGAGATATTACAGTGCACAATAGTGTGCGCAAACACAGGTGTACTCTCTTTTCCTTAGCTCTCATAATCCTATGGGACGGCAATCCGACACGACCGGAAAGAGTTCAGGTGCAGGACCAACGGCTTAACGTGCTTTCCGTGGCACGAGAGTGTTCACACTTCTCACTTCCAGACTCCGGGAGAGTGAGAATTTTCTGACTGAGAAAAACTCAATAACTATTTACTGACCCGACCTGGGAATTGAACCCAGGACCACCGGGTCTGCGGCCTTATATAGGGTTTTCCAATAGGGACGCTTGAACTTTGACAGCTGATTGCGGCCATGTTGTTTGAGTGACAGCTGGTTAATGCAGTGTGTTATATTCATTCCGTCCTCCCAAACCACCATGGCAGGTTACAGTGTCGAGCAGCACGTGCAAATCATAAAATTGTTTTATGAAAATGGGTCTTCAGTTCGAGCAACGTTCCGCGCACTTCGCCCGTTTTACGGTCGCGATGATCGTCCTGCCGAGTCGACTATCCGTCGATTGGTGGACAAATTCGAGTCAACCGGGTCAGTTAACAATCAGCCGGTTCCCGTGCGTCAACGTAACGCGAGATCTGCCGAGAATATCGCCGCTGTGCGCGACAGTGTCCTCGAAAACCCGCGGCAGTCAATTCCGCGTCGCGCACAGGAACTCGGCCTTTCGCAGACGACAACTTGGCGAATTTTGCGTTGTGACTTGAGCCTGCACCCGTACAAGATCCAGCTGACCCAAGAGCTCAAGGTTAATGACCATAGACAGCGCCGTGTGTTCGCTGACTGGGCATTAGAGCAGTTGGAAGTTGACGCCGATTTTGGCAAAAAAATCATCTTCAGCGACGAGGCGCATTTTTGGATGAATGGCTATGTCAACAAGCAAAATTGCCGTATTTGGGACGAGACTAATCCACACGAGGTTCACCAAGTGGCAATGCACCCGCAGAAAGTGACTGTTTGGTGCGGATTTTGGGCCGGAGGCGTGATTGGTCCGTATTTTTTCGAAAACGATAATGGTGTGGCCGTCACCGTCAATGGTGAGCGATACCGGTCGATGATAACCAACTTCTTTTGGCCTGAAATCGAGAATATGGATCTGGACAACATGTGGTTTCAACAGGACGGCGCTACGTGCCACACAGCACACGCTACGATGGAAGTTCTGCACGATCAAGCGCCCTTAATGGAAAACCCTATATCTAGCCACTAGACCAACGAGGCAGTCATCCTAATACTCGCCCTTCTAACTTACTAGTATATTTCAAACAGTTCAATAGCGAATGAAAAATTTGTAAGTCAGCCTTCCTAAATCAAAATTAAAAATATCCTATACCAACGTGTTTCCCGCGGTTACCCGCGTAGTTCCCATTCCCATGGGAATACGGGAACAAGATGGAGCCTAATAAAAAAATGCATTTTCGTGTCTATTATTCTTTTTCATCGCCCACACTCGTTTTGTTCATAAATTTATTCAACGTACAGACACATGATTTCTATTGCTTTATTATATGTACATATATACGTATATATGTATGTATATATCTCTATGAACATGATATGTCTACTTTTATTTATCAGCGATGATAACCGCTGCCCCCTATGTGTATGTAATAAATATTAATATTAATGTGTAACTGACAATGGAAAGTGACATAAATGTCACAAGATCTTAGATCCCATCTTATTATTACACTGCCTCACTCACCATCCAAACCGGACTATATATATTATATAAATGTATTACTATATATTATAATATATTTTACTATTATATACTAACAGATAACCATCTAACTAATATCTACTAGTGGTCGTAATTCGGCCATAATCAACTTGGTGGTAGAGCGTTGTGCAAGCTCGTTTGGGTAGGTACCGACCACTCATCGGATGTTGTAGTTCAACAAGTATTATTGTGTTCCGATCTGAAGATTGAGTGAGTCAGTGTAACAAGGGACATAGGTAACTTCTTAGTTGCAAAGGTTAGTGGCGCATTACCTATGAAAAGGATTGTTAATTTTTCTTACAGTGCCCATCTATATAGGTGGTGACCACTTACCGTATACCGCAAAACAGAGGTACTTGATATTGTTGTGTTCCGGTTCGAAGTGTGAGCGAGCCAGTGTAATTACAGGCATAAGGGACACAACATCTTAGTTCCCAAGGTTGGTGGCGCATTGGCGATTTAAGCGATGGTTAACATCGCTTACAATGCCCATGTCTATAGGCGTTGGTGACCACTTACCATCGGGTGTCCCATAAGATCGTCCACCAACCACTGCTATAAAAAAAATCATAATTTTTTTGAAATTGTTTTAAGCAAAATAAATCTACAACTTGAACGCACCTCCTATTGCAAACATCCGACGCTGACTACACAAAATAATATAAACATATATGTCTGTATATGTAACAGATAAATAAGTGTTGTCAGCAAATTCTGCAGTCATAACAAAATACTATGACTATGTATAATATGTACATACATAGTTAGGAGATTCTTTGATCCATACGAAACCGTTGTTAAGCATTAATTCAAAACCGCCATTTTGTTAGTGGACAAAAATGTAAAGTAAAATCAATTATTGTCTCAACTTGTGATTTTTTGAATATTCATTTCAGTTTTAGGAGTATTTGAGTGAGTTATTTACATCAATTCGTATGATTTGGTGTTCTATAAACAACACTTCTGGATAAATATATCCTAATATTATAAATGCGAATGTGAGTTTGTGACGCTTTCACGCCTAAACCACTAAACCGATTTTAAAAATTCTTTCACCAATGTAAAGCTACATTATCAGCGAGTAACATAGGCTACATTTTGTCCCCGGATTCGCTCGGAAACGGGAGCAACGCGGGTGAAATCGCGGACACAGCTAGTATTAAATAAATAAAAATTTAAGTGTATGTTTGTGATGCTTAATAACATCTTTTTAAGTTAATATTGCGAGTTACCAAAACCAAAACAATCATTTGTTTTTATAAATAACCGCACCTACATTATAATTTAAATATAATAATAATAACGTCCTCCAGACCGATTTCGGCCACGGCGGCCAATCTCAAAAGAGATTAGCCAACCGCGCAGGAGATATTATAGTGCACAAGTGTATGCGCAAACACAGGTGCACTCTCTATTCCCTAGATCTCATAATCCGATGGGACGGCAATCCGACACGACCGGAAATAGTTCAGGCGCAGGACCGACGGCTTTACGTGCTTTCCGAGGCACGGGAGTGTACACACTTCCAACTTTCAGACTCCGGGCTGGTACTGAGAATTTTTATTAGTGTTAAAATGGATGATTATGATTACGTCACAAACTGAACTGCACGCTGCACGTTGCGGGTTTTGTTAATAAATATATGTAGTTAAACAGGTTACATAAAAAAATATGATTCACTAGCGTAAAAAAAACACTGCTGGCTTAAAGACTTTAAGCTGCTTCTGAGAATTTCTAGACAGAAATACCCATCCCTTGGGATCTTCCAGTAGCAAAGAGGGTCTTTTGGAAGGAAAACTTTGTATATGGGCCAACTAACTCACGTTACTCCATAGACAAAGACAGTTACTAATCCAGCTATGCGTTACGTGATCTAATATGTAAGTTTCCTTGTTACACTGGCTCACTCACCTTTAGATACAGATAAATAATAAACCGTAATAACTTGGAGTAATGGTGTAAAAACGATTATAAAAATAAATAAATAATATCCTGGGACATTATTCACACACGGCTATCTGATTCCAAACTAAGCAGAGCTCGTACTATGGAAACCAGACAACTGATATACTACATATACTACTTTTCTTTTGTAAATACATACTTATATAGATAATTACACCCAGACTCAGGACAAACCGACATGTTCATGCACACATATCTGTCCTGGGTGGGAATCGAACCCACGACCTGCGGCGCACAAGGCACTATAAAGCCACATATCTACGAATCACGCCAACCGGCTCGTCAAAATATCGCATCTTTTAATGCCTCTAACAGATCTGCCTCTAAAGGTGGTCAGTGGTTCATTTTTCCCCCAGAGCACCAGAGATGCGATTCAAAGGTTAAATGCTGTCAGTATTCTCGCTACCATTCCACACAGTCACGATTTGTACAGAAGCTAAATTTATTTTTCATTTGTATCTTAAGAATTTATGCTTTAGATCGGGCAAAGTGGAGGAAGTAGGAAAGCGGACCCGGGCGTTACTAGGCTGAGAAAACGCTAGGCAGAAGAAGATATTAAGAATTTAATGTAAATAATAAAAATATTTTAAGATTAATTTTGTAATAAATTAAAATAAAATTTAATAATTTAACAACATGATCATTCTAAACGTAGTTAAATAATATATTGATTTAAACTTAATTAAAATAACCCTTGAATAGCTAAGCTAAGCAGTTAATTAAATCACAAATGACGAACATAAAAGAACGTAAAATCAATATAAAAGATAATTTTAACAGTTAATTTAATACGCGTTAAACATAACCCCAACGGGCCACAACACGCGAGCAGTGCGGGCTCCTTCCGAGACCGAAGACTCCAGTCGAAAAAAAAAACAAACAAGAATTATCCATGCTTATCAATTATTCCCGGGCCGGTTCCTTGCTTGTAAGCGAAATACACCCAAACGATTATAGAGCTTATTGCTATGGTGATTGATATCAGAATCGAGGTGTAACTGTCGAAGGCCTCGCGTAAGACAAAAGTAGGGTGTGCTGGTTACCCTGTTGCTATGTGCGCGCACTTGGAGTCGCTCGGCTGATAGGCGACTTGATTTTGTATATTATATCTTTTTGTTACTTTCTCGTATTACTGTATTACTTTTTAGTGATTTTGGGGATAAATAATTGTTACTTCTAAATACCCAAGTGAGGTGAATGAGTGCGAAATATTTCTATGGGCTTGTGATAACTCATGTGACAGAATTTTGTTAAAATTAAGCTCATGAAAGTAGTATTCACATTTGAGCACGAATTTGTCGCGTTCTATCCCCTGGACCTTATTAAATTGAGCTATATACTTATGAATCCTAATCCTTGTAATAATCGTGTATTCTTGTAATGTTATGATTATAACGGTCAATGTCGCATGCCAATCTGACATTTCACGACCGTTTACTGCGGTGAGTTCAGAGTTTATTCTCACAGAATAATCCTACAGGACTCCAATTATACACATATCAAAAGTATAAGTCGTACGAATCACCAATGTAATACAATTTTATAATTAAAAATGTATATTATACAATTATACATATATCATTTTAATAATATTCACTAAATATTGTTATCTAAGGTAAGATTTACATCACGTTCACTTTATCAGCATAAATAAGAATCATACGAGCCCCCCTAAGCCACGCTTACGTCACTCTTGAACCCCTTAACACCCTTATTCGATTACACACATGAACGCTTATGCTGTTTTAGATATTATAATCCTCTTGTCACTACATACATTTTAGAGAAAATTAACATCTAATATAAAAATTATTATAAAATTTGTTTATATGGTGAAACCTTCATGTGTCCAATTTCTCTAAAAATCTTCCTCATGTGTGTCCAAGCCTTCCCGTCAAAGGCCTTTGACGAGCCGGTTGGCGTGGCGGTGGTAGATACTCCCCTTTCGCGGTGCAGGTCGTCGGATTTAATTCCCACCCAGGACAGACATTTGTGTGCATGAACATGTCTGTTTGTCCTGAGTCTGGGTGTAATCTATACTACTATATAAATCTATTGGTTCTGTCTGTACTTTTTGTTTCACCTAATTTAGTGATAAATAATCGTTTTATGATGCAGTGATTCACATTATACTATTTTTTTCATTTTTGTCTGTCTGTCTTTCTATATGTCTTCTTATAACCCAACAACGGCTTGACCAGTCTCGATGAAAATTGGTACACACAAAGAACATTTGATGGCGCAAATGATAGGCCATATATAAGATTGGTAAACCATACGGTATCTTATGAAAATTAATTTCAAATCGTTAATTACGTATTTCTTTACCAGTAGCCATATATGTGTATGTTTGTGTGTGTGTGTGCGCGTGTGTGTTATTATAGTAATAAAATAATTTATTATATTTTTATTAATTATACGCGGGTGAAGCCTCGGGGCACAGCTAGTTATCTATATAAGTATGTATTTACAAAAGAAAAGTAGTATATGTAGTATATCAGTTGTCCGGTTTCCATAGTACGAGCTCTGCTTAGTTTGGGATCAGATGGCCGTGTGTGAATTGTGTCCCAGGATATTATTATTATTATAGAATAAAAAGCAGAAAGAAAAATAGATACAGTACTTTTTTGAACAAAGAGATACAACACACTTTATGAAAAAGAAATTGAACCGATCACAATTTATAAGTGATTAATGAATAAATAATGTGGGCTTTGTTGTTCTTTGTCTTAACAACCGAATTGATCGCTTTTATGTCAAACACGATTATGTAAAGAAATGTCAATATCTATTTGTGTATAGAGTGGTAGAGCTTCGTGCAAGCTCGTCTGGGTAGGTACCACCCACTCATCAGATATTCTACCGCTAAACAGCAGTACTTCGTATTGTTGTGTTCCGGTTTGAAGGGTAAGCCAGTGTAATTACAGGCGTAAGGGATATAACATTTTAGTTCCCAAGGTTGGTGGCGCATTGGCGATGTAAGCGATGGTTAACATCTCTTTTAATGCCAATGTCTATGGACGTTCGTGACCACTTACAATCAGCTGGCCCATATGCTTAACACATATAGAATCGCTACACAGCAACACTTAGATTAAAAATACCCTTAAATACACTTTTGTCAAGTAAGACATGAACTGATGATCTTCAAACACCTGAACGCATCAGGTTTCAAACAGAAAAATCGTTTGGGAGCTACGATACTACAAACACACAGACACACACGTTAAACTTACCCTTTTTACCAGACCAGAACCAGCAAGAAGGTCAGTGGTAACTCATTTATTAACAAAGGTATATTAATTAACTACAATTAGTTATTTTAAATGTATTCATTATACAGTAACAGCCTGTGAATGTCCCACTGCTGGGCTAAGGCCCCTTCTCTTTTTGAGGACAAGGTTTGGAGCATATTCCACCACGCTCCTCCAATGTGGGTTAGTGGAATACACATGTGACAGCGTTGTTGATGTGATATAGTGTTTTTCTTCGCCGTCAAGCACGAGATGAATAATAATCACAAATTAAACACATGATATTCAGTGGTGCTTGCCCAAGTTTGAACCCACGATCACGGGTTAAGATTCACGCTTTCCACTGGGCCATCTCGGCTTAAAATTATTGTTATAATAAATATGTACAGTTATTGTATTAATTATATATAAATCACATATAATTTAAGAAATAGAGATCGCATTGTGTTCTCACATATTCGTTATTTCGTAAATAATACGCCGTGTTCAGTCACTTGCCAAGTCATTCGGACGGAGCCAAAAGTCAAGCTGGACAGGACGAACCCTTAACGGAGTTCGCTTTATTTAGGGGTAGGTTTTTGACAATCAATATATTAGGGATCCAACCTTTGACATTAAAACAACCAATTCGTACTAAAAATAAAATTTTTATTTGTTACGTTTTCACGTCTTATATATTCAACTGGGGACTAATTCTACTAACGTATTGTCACTTTATCGCAATCGAATCGAAGCGTGATCGTTGCCGCTTATCCATTTTCTTATACTTTAATTTAATTATCGACCATTGGCATAAAAGTTAACATTTAAACATTTGTCATATGTGTCATTTGTCATATGTGTCATTTGTCATGGTTTTTATTTTTATTATAATTATATTAAGATATTCGTATATATTTGTTCTGCTGTTGTTATGTTTTAGTTATAAGTGGAAACTTTGCTGGTATGTGTGCTAATTTTTATGTTAGTTTTAAGAATTAATTGTACTGTTTGTTTCCCAAATAAAATAAAATAAAAATAAAAAATAAATAATGGTTTATGTTAAAATATCATTGGTTCGGTTCTCGAATAAATATAGCTTAATCAAAGTTCGATCGGTATTGAATCGGTATCGTATCGTAATCGTTTCATGTCATGTAATTTTACATACACATTGTCAGGGGTATCGTCAGTATAAAAGGTATATAACACCTGTCCCTTCACGCGGGCTGAAACTATTCTCATATAGTTTTTAGGTTTACCATTTGACCCGCTTTCGATAACACTTCGTACATTTATTACGACAAACATTAGATAAACAAGACTTATGCTAAAGCATAATAATAATAAGGTCCTCCAGACCGATTTCGGCCACGGCGGCCAATCTCAAGAGAGATAGCCAACTGCGCAGGAGATATTATAGTGCACAAGTGTGTGCGCAAACACAGGTGCACTCTCTTTTCCTTGGCTCTCATAATGCGATGGGACAGCAATCCGACACGACCGGAAAGAGTTCAGGCGCAGGACCAACGGCTTAACGTGCTTTCCGAGGCACGGGACTGTACACACTTCCAACTTCCAGACTCCGGGCTGCTACTGAGAATTTTCTGACAGAAAAACCCAATAACTATTTATTAGCCCGACCTGGGAATTGAACCCAGGACCACCGGGTCTGCGGCCTTATATCTAGCCACTAGACCAACGAGGCAGTCAATGCTAAAGCATAAATTTATATTAAAGTTATGAATGCGAAAGTCTGTGTGTCTGTTATGGCACAGCTGTACAGATTTTAATAAAATCTTGTATGAAGCAAACTTGAAGCCATCATGTATCACAATTGCTTATATAATAAATAAATTCAGTGGGAATTTCCTTTTTCTTGTTATTTACAACTAGCATTTTGCCCGCGGCTTCCATTGGTTCCATTGGTGAAAGAATTTTTAAAATCGGTTTTGTGGTTTAGGCGTGTAAGCGTAACAAACTCACTTTCGAATTTATAATATTAAGATGTATGTATTTCTATTTGAAACTGTCTTCGAACTAGCTGCTCAACGCATTTTCACTCGTTTTAAGCATTCCTGCTCCATGAGCGGTATTATAACCTTCCTCGAGAATTGAGCTATCAACATTCTCATTTGTCAGTTCGCATATATATATAAACTGTCACGCTTTCGCATCAACTGTCAAATTATTTTAATTACTTATTTTTATACATTATATACATATTTTTGTGTATGTATATATATATATATATAATACTTTGCATGAATATTCATTATACATATTTATTTAAAAGTAAAATAGTTTTTGTACACCTCCTTACCGCTTTATTTTTCTCGCGTCCTTTACCCAAAGGTTGTCTGGAAGAGATCGCTCTTTTAGCGTTAAGGCCGCCTTTGTACATTCATACATTTCTATATATTTGAATAGTGTTTATAACTGTATTTCTGTAAACTTGTATGTGTTGTACAATAAAGCATATTCTATTCTATAAAAAAAAAAAAACAAATGATATATTCTATTATATAAAATGTAAACAAAATTGTCTAAGCCTTCATAACTAAATGTTCATAAATAAAAAATACGCAAACACACACAAACAGGCAGAAAAACATGTTGAAAATGACAAATTAAACAAAATAAAATAAAAGCCTCCGGAGACGATTAAATCTGTACCCAGACCGTGTACAGACAGACGGGCTGATATATAAGTAGTTATAGCCCTTAACACGGAAGCAGAACCTTCGGGGGTTCAACGACCGAACATCTGATGATGTGGGTTGCGAGTTTCAGCGGATGAGCTTAGATTAAACGCGCCTTGTAACGTCGCTTGTATTTTTTATATTGTGTGTCTGAATGTGACGTTGGTCTAATATTTATAGTAACAGCCTGTGTATGTCCCACTGCTGGGGTAAGGCCTCTTATCCTCTTTTTAAGGAGAAGGTTTTGGAGCTTATTCCACCACGCTGCTCCAATGCGGGTTGGTGGAATATACATAACAGAATTTCCGTGAAATTTGACACATGCAGGTTTGCTCACGATGTTTTCCTTCACCGTCAAGCACGAGATGAACTATAATCACAATTTTATGTTAATATAAGGTATGAACTTAGTGTCGTAGGTTCAAACCCTGAGCCAGGCCAATGACAAGTTAAAGACACAGTAGCAACCAAAAGTTTGCTAATTGCCTTTTTCCGAGCTGCTGAACACCTCTCCATTCATGACCTCTTTGGATTACGAGAGTTCAGGACGATAGAGATAGTGCTGTCGTACACATTTGAGCACTATGGTTAATCTTGATTCATGAAAATTTGGATTCATGATGCCATGATTAAGTCAGGAGTTAACTAGCACAACCGAAAAACAGAAAGCATATTTCTTTGGTATTATACGCAAGCATGTCGCCTCCATTATGACCAGAACATCGAAAAGCACCAACACCCTCCTCAGCACATTGGCTAGTAAGTTGGACAGTCACTTCTGGGAACACTGGAATGGTGTACACGTGAAGTTGGCCTTATTCTAGGATGTAGGTCAAAATTATTTTATTTATTTATTATTATTTTATTTTATTTTATTCGAATTCATTAATTATCTGAAATAAAATATTATTATTATTGTTATATCAATCAAAAAGTCAAAAATCTTATTTAATATAGAAGCGTTACACTTGCTTACTGATTGTCATTATCTTTGATAAACTAAGACACAATTGATATCCTAGAAAAACATATTGTCTTTTTATATTTATATATAGATTATTTAGATAATGAGAACGAAATTAACATAGATATAAAGATATGATTAAAATATTATTAAAGTAAATAACAGACAAAAATGTCATGTCATGTACATGATGGCAACATGACTAGTTAAAAACGAAAACAAAAAAAAACATCGTGAGGTTGCATGTGTCTAATTTCACTGAAATTCTGCCACATGTGTATTCCTATAACCTTCTCCTCAAAAAGGAGACTAGGCCTTAGGGCAATCACAGGCTGTTACTTATACAGGGTTATTTGTAACGACCCATCAACCTCACAGAAGTAGATAGGTAACACCATAAGCAACAACTTTTGTTCTACGATTTCAGACAAACTCAATACATCTAAAAAAAATGATTTTACAAGTTTTTGTCGTACTGCCGAGACATTTGTAAGTCTTTATTTCATTCATAAAAGAAAGAACGACGCGTCAATCTTTGCGATGTGCGTAGATTTATAAACGTTCAAGGGGGAAATTAAATTAATACTTATTTTTATATGAAAATAAAATCTAACAAATTATCAAAAGTCGTAGAACAAAAGTTGTTGCTTATGGTGTTAGCTATCTAGTTCTGCGAGGTTGCTGGTGTGTTACAAATAACCCTGTATATATATATTAATATAATAATTAAAAAGAAATATTTTTCTTACTAAAGAATCTCTACATCATTATACATTTTACCATCAATTTCAATGTTTCACCTGCCGACTTATTTTAAGATAAAAACTCAATAATTATTTTATATCTGCTTTAAATTACTAAGCGAAGTAATTTTAATACTTTGACGTTTTAATTTTATGATAATATTTCCGAAGTTAGCAAGAAATACTTTATCGGAGCACTGAGTAGGCTGCAATTTGTCACTAACTTCATGTTACACTTAAATTTTCTAATCTTTAATTTGCTAATCTTAGAGAGTTTCGAAGCTTCATATATTTATCTAATCTAAAATATATCAGTTTCTATTTGTGTCTGAAGTGTTCAAGATATGTGAAATTAGAAAGGCCGCAAAGGAATATTATGCTCAGAATTATATAATGGTGTTGTCTTTCTGAACGATTTCCGTTTATCAACCATAACAATTCAGGCGCAGAATCGACAGATCTACGTGCAACCGACGAATCTGGGGTTTGAATCGAGGACCTTTGGATTTGAGGCCTTATTATATCCACTAGACCAACGAGGCAGTCATAGATAGTGATATTATAAAGAAGAAAGATTATTTAGTTTGTAATCGATAAACTCTGAAAGTACGGAACCCATTTTGATGGAACTTTGAAGAGCCGGTTGGCGTCGTTGGTAGATACTTTCCTTTCGCGCTGCAGGTCGTGGGTTCAATTTCCACCCAGGACAGAGGTTTGCGCGCATGAGCATGTCTGTTTGTCCTGCGTCTGAGTGTAATTATCTATATAAGTATGTATTTACAAAAGAAAAGTAGTATATGTAGTATATCAGTTGTCTGGTTTCCATAGTACGAGCTCTGCTTAGTTTAGGATCAGATGGCGTGTGAATAATGTCCCAGGATATTATTATAATAATTAACTTTCACCATTAGAAAGTTACTTTATCCAGAAGTGACAAAGTATATTTAATGTCACACGTGGCAGATTTTCATCCGACACGTGCACGTTTCCTCGCGTTATTTCTACCGCGAGATGTATAAACACAAATTCACGTCTTCTCACTATATATATACTACAATCTACATAGGGATTTAGAAATTACTGTCAAGTAATTATGTTAAGAGGAAAAACTCTTTATATTTGTTTATAAAGAAATATATAATGAAATCTGCAATGTCATGACTTGAATAATGTTAATGAAACTTATACTCAGCTTCCTTTGACCTTTAAGGTGACCTTTAAAGAATTAAAAAGTAATATTTACCAATTATTATCGCCTCTCTGTTTGTGTTGTACCTGAAAAGAAATAGTTTTAATTAGATAATTATGTTCTGAGGTCCAATGAAGCTGGAAACCATTCAGTTCTCCTAAAAGTTGGTAAGGCTTTGTTCAAGCCCGTCTCGGTAGGTACCACACACTTATCAGATATTCAGTTACAATATAACATTGGTGAAATACGTATAAAAATATAAGAAGAAAAAAAAATCTTCAATATGCCAAGTTTTAAAATTAAAATGGTCATACGGATCACGTCCTCCGACGGGAAGAGCTCCGGAGATGTAACAAGATCTGCTGCTGTCTTAAGTGTTAGAGTAAAAATCATTTCTGTAAGCATAGCGTATAACTGCTATAACACTCCAGTTACGCCAATAAAAATCTATACTAATATATAAAGCTGAAGAGTTTGTTTGTTTGATCCGTCTAATCTCAGGAACTGCTGATTCGAATTAAAAAAATATTTTGTGTTGTATAGTCCTTTTATCGAGGAAGGTTCTAGGCTGATTTTTATTCATTATATTTTTATTAATTATATGCGGATGAAACCGCGGTCACAGCTAGTGTTAAATAAAAAGAAAAATGTAAAACAAGGCACGGGCAAGCACGGCAATTATGAGTCCGTGGATGTAGTATTATGTAAAAAAAAGAAAAGAAAAACCCAAGGCAATGACGAACATGGAGAAAGATATAAAAATAATTAAACAAAAAAAAAATTCCGGGAAGTTATTATAATGCGATAAGAGAGCTTTATTGTATAAATAATAATAATAATGTCCTCCAGATCAATCTCGGCCACGGCGACCAATCTCAATAGAGATTAGCCAACTGCGCAGGAGATATTATAGTGCAAAAGTGTGTGCGCAGACACAGGTGCACTCTCTCTTCCCTAGCTCTCATAACCCGATGGAACGGCAATCCGACAGGAATGGAAAGAGTTCAGGCGCAGGATCAACGGCTTAACGTGCTTTCCGAGGCACGGGAGTGTACACACTTCCAACTTCTAGACTCCGGGCTGTTACTGAGAATTTTCTGACAGAAAAACCCAATAACTTTATATTGGCCCGACCTGGGAATTGAACCCAGGACCACCGGGTCTGCGACCTTATATCTAGCCACTAGACCAACGAGGCT
The DNA here is from genome assembly GCA_905220585.2 of Nymphalis polychloros. NCBI lineage: Eukaryota > Metazoa > Arthropoda > Insecta > Lepidoptera > Nymphalidae > Nymphalis > Nymphalis polychloros. The sequence continues at coordinate 5,872,331 of HG992270.1, forward strand.
TTATTTTATATAATATTATGATCAATTTTATAGATACAATCATTCGTACATGCTGTTATCATTCGTTCATTCACCCATTACATTCATTCAATATTCAATGATACTTGACAGATGACTGTCAACCATTCAAGATTCATCTTGAAAGATATAATAAATAAACAGTAACAGCCTGTGAATGTCCCACTGCTGGGCTAAGGCCTCCTCTCCTCTTTTGAGGAGAAGGTTTGGAGCTTATTCCACCACGCTGTTTTAATGCGGGTTAGTGGAATACACATGTGGCAGAATTTCAGTGAAATTAGACACATGCAGGTTTCCTCACGATGTTTACCTTCACCGTCAACCACGAAATAACTGGGCCGTCTCGGCTTCATAATAAATAAAATTGTGGAATTATGGCCTAGTGGTAGTAACGCGTGAATCTTAACCGATGATCGGGCGTTCAAACCCGGCTTCAAACCACTGAATTATCATGTGCTTAATTTGTGTTTATAATTCATCTCGTGCTTGACAGTGAAGGAAAACATCGTAAGGAAGTCTGCATGTGTCTAATTTCACTGAAATTCTGCCACATGTGTATTCCACCAACCCGCATTAAAGCAGCGTGGTGGAATAAGCTCCAAACCTTCTCCTTCAGCAGACGGACATTCACAGGCTGTTACTTTTACTATAATAAGGTATTAACTGTTGGATTATCAAATAAATATGTAAAATCCAGTGGTTTTGAACCCTGTTACCTTCGGTAAGTTGTATTTGCCGACGTAAATAATCCAAGGACTAATTCCACTAACAAATTGTCACTTTATCGCAATCGAATCGAAGTGTAATCGTTTATACCTTTTCCTATTTTTTTATCTAATTAACGACTATTGGCATAAAAATTAGCAGTTAAGTTAAGAGAGCCGGTTGGCGTGATTAGTAGATACGTGCCTTTCACGCCGCAGGTCGTGGGCTCGATTCCCACCCAGGGCAGACATTTGTGTGCATGAACATGTCTGTTTGTCCTGAGTCTGAGTGACTCAGGTTCTTTACAAAAGAAAAGTAGTATATATAGTATATCAGTTGTCCGGTTTCCATGGTACGAGCTCTGCTTAGCTTGGGATCAGATGGCCTTGTGTGAATAATATCCCAGGATAGAAAAAAAATAAAGATGTTTTGATATAACGGTTTGTCAACATCATATCGGTTCGATTCCGATCCGAATAAATACAGAATAGTCAAAGTTGGATTGGAATTGAATCGGGAACGTATAGCAATCGTTATAGATTAGTAGAATTGGCCCCAGTTTCCAGTACTTGAACGATTTTGATAGTAGTAAATATTTATAAAACTGTATTTCAACATAAAATAAGTCGAAAGGGCCACCATATTTGTTATAAAGCTTTTGTTATTTTTGCAATAGCATTTTGTAATATTGCAATATATTCGCTTATTATCTCGCCGTCAGTGACACCCCACCCCAGACCGAGACGGATCGGGTTGTAGGAACAATATCGCTATCTCCCTCCCTCATATAAACTCCCATATACCCATCCTTATCCTGCAGGCAGAATATCAAAATTGTGTAGAATTCAATTCGGGTGTATACCAAAACCAAGTATACGTCTGTCTGGTTATATACACAGGATTTTGAGCCTTATTTTATTGTGTTAAGGGTTATAATCGTTGTTAGTTATTTCTTGGACGTGAACAAACGTTTCGCAGAGGTAGAAATGTTTGATATAAGTTTGATGGTGAAGTTCTTTGACTAACTCGTCTGGTTAAACGTTAATTTGTCTTGTATATTGTATTGGAACTATTGTTTATCTGTGGTTTATGAAAAACTTAATAAATTTTGATGAGAATTTAATTTCTGAACACATTTAAAGTAACAGCCTATGAATGACCCACTGCTGAGCTAAGGCCTCTTCTCCTTTTTTTTTAAGGAGATGATTTGGAGCTTATTCCACCACGCTGCTCCAATGCGGATTGGTGGAATACACATGTGTCAGAATTTGAGTGAAATTAGACACATGCAGGTTTCCTCACGGTGTTTTCCTTCACCGTCAAGCACGAGAGCAATTATAAACACAACTTAAGCACATGAAAATTCAGTGGTGCTTGCGCGGGTTTGATCCCACGATCATCGGTTAAGATTCACGCGTTATAGACGGCCATTAAATTTATGATCTTTCTTTATATCAAACAACGAAGAATGACATATTTATTAAAAGAAAAACAAATTACAGCGTTAAGTTCCCAATGCTGGGCTAAGTTGCGTCTCCTTTTGAGAAGATATCGAGTTGCTAAAAGCTAGGTGCTCCAATGCTGGTGTCCTTAAAATGTCTTCCTACTGAGCGCGAAATGAATTGCAAACACGAATTAAATATAAATATCTAATGGTAACAGATTCATCACAGGTATTAATTTCAAAAGAAAACTTTGAATATGCTACAATTAAAGCAGCAATTGTTTTAAATAAACCTCAATACATAATCCAGCCTATTTATTGTTATAGTTTTACATGTCTATTAATCAAATTCTTCGAAGAGCTGAACCAAGTGATTCGTTACTCAATGAAATGTCGACAACCGACTTACGTTGATATACAATTTTGACGCGTGTATTCTTGTAATGTTATGATTATTAAGGCCAATGTCGTATACAACTTTCTGACATTTCATGACTGTTTTCTGCGGTCTCGTGTTAGTTCTTACAGTATTTAAATTTTCGACAACATTGAAATTTTTCATCATCAACCGGAAGTGTAAAATACATATGACATAATTACTTTCGAATCAAGACTTGGAGCAGAGTTAACAAGACAAAAAAATATACCCTTTTTCAAGATGGCAGAGAAATTTTGGTTAATAATCAAGTTAAGGTTTTTTTAAGTCCTATGGCTCCACCATTGTTTGCCCCTTATGCCTGTAGTTACACTGGCTCACTAAACCTTCACACCGGAACACAACAATACTTAAATATAAAATAATTCATACACTTTATATTTTATTATCTTTTATAAATATTTTTATGCTCACAAATAAAGGATATCAATATATTAATAAATACTAATCCATTTTTTTTTATCGCTACGTATGACTTCACTCTACCTGATGTTAAATGGTAGTAGAGTCCAAACGCGACGACGGCCAGTACGGCCAAGATGGCTCTTCACGCCTCGTTTTAAGGAACCCAGGTTACAAGAGGAGAGCACGGGTGCCATTAAAGAATTCAGCATTCGATTTAGTTCACCATTAATTAAATAAATAAATGCTACGTTAACTGATAATAAAAACATAGTTTAGGAACGTTTTTTTTTTCAATTGTCAATTAAGAATTTAACAGAATAATTGGTACCGCGCCACAGTTCAATTGTAGGGGGAACTGGTATCATTTAATCTACATAAACAATAGATTTGTAACATACTATATGTTAAGCTGATTTTTTTTTTATATATTAAACATATATATTGGCACACATCACATATTTAACTGCCATACAGCAATTAATATTATTGTGTTCTGATTTGAAGGATGATTGATCAAGAACTACAGGCACGATGGACATAGCATCTTGGTTCCCAAGGTTGGTGGTGATTTGACGGTGTAAGGAATGGTTAATATTTCAGCGCAAATGTCTATAGGCGATGATGACCATTGGCCCATAAGCCTTGGTTCCCAAGGTTGGTAGCAAATTGAAGGTGTAAAGAATAGTTAATATTATAGCGCAAAGGTCTACCACCAATTGATCATAAGCCGCCTTCCTATTTTTTATAAATAATATATATTAACGTGCTTGGAGGTAAAACTGAGTCATATCCAATGGCATATAACGCTCCATAACGCTCTCTTATTCCGTCATGCCACCTCTCTACCTCTACTCTCTCTTTCTATTCCCTTATCCCCACCCAGACGGGTAGACGGGTACCCAGAGATGGTACCTATTAAGACGAGCTTGCACAAAACCCTACCACCAAGTAAATATAACATAATCTAAAGAACTTACCATCTGGTGACCCATTTGACTTTTCGCCTTCCATTTATAAATATAAAAAAAATGAAAGTATGCCAATAGTCGAATCGATAACAATGATAGTGATAAGAGGATTAGATAACGGGAAATACAAGGTCGACGATTTGCATATCTGACTCGGTTAAGAATCTGATATTACCGTGTTATAGTGACGTTTCACACGTGTATCCCTGGCTTTATGTGTGACAGTCTGCATGATTATTGCCGATGGTTAAATGATGTCCATTCCCATGGTAGGAGTTAATATAAACTTTAGATTTAATTAATTCACTACAAGCGATCAATTTAAATCAAATGAAATAGATAATTATTCAAGAAATTTGAAATCGTCAGGATACTTTTTTCTTTCGGAATTTGTATTGCTGTTAAGCGTAGTGGCCTCTACAGTGTCACCGGGCGGGATGGGCCGAGATGAACTCAAGCCGGAATCATGGTACAGTATTGAATTAAATGTAAAAATATCTATTTATTCATAAAACAACACTATTCAACTATTTATGTAACCTTTAATTTAACTTGCTAAGTTCATATGACAAAAATGAAAACGCATTTGTTTACGAATCCACAATTGATACCATAGATTATTTTAAATATCGAGTCAATTCAAGATCAAAGCAGCTCGTTTGTCTATACTGTTGCCATAGAGCTTCAAAGTTTTTTACAGTAACGGCCTGTGAAAGTCCCACTCCTGGGCTAAGTCTCCTCTTTTGAGGAGAAGCTTATTCCACCACGCTGCTCCAATACGTGTTGGTGGAATTCACATGTAATAGAATTTCAGTGAAATTTGACACATGCAGGTTTCCTCACGATGTTTTCCTTCACCGTCAAACACGAGATGAATTATAATCACAAATTAAGCACATGAAATTCAGTGGCGCTTGTCCTAGTTTGAACCCACGATCATTTCGTTAAGATTCACGCGTTCTTACCACTGCGCCATCTCGGCTTACATATTCAAAGTTTGATTTATTTAAATTAGCCAGAGATTTTATAACATAGTTCCTTCCTTCTTACTTGGCGATGAGCTAGATCGAATCTGAACATCTGTATATTATTGAGCTGAAGCTGAAGCTTACAGTTTTTGTGTTAGTAATTTTTATTCGCTAAATTTTAAGATTTAATCATTTATTGTGAAGCCCTCACATTTTTCAATTTGAGTTTATAATGCATTTCGTTAAGGGGTCTCGCGGTAAGTGGACCAGGGGGCCTCGAGCAGCGTTCAATAATCAATGTATATAACGCTGGATAATTTGAATATCATTAACATTAAATAATATCCTTACTAATATAATAAACGCGAATGGCACTTTGTTTGTTTGTTACGCGTTCAGGCCTAAACCATTATCAGCGAGTAACATAGGCTACATTTTGTCCCCGTATTCCCACGGGAACGGGAACTACGCGGGTGAAACCGCGGGCAAAACGCTAGTAATATATAATTTTGTAGTAAATAGAGCGATTATAATAATGTCCTCCGGGAAGAGAGATTAGCTAACTACGCAGGAGATATTATAGTGCACAAGTGTGAGCGTAATCAGAGGTGCACTCACTATTCCCTAGCTCTCATAATCCGATGGGACGGTAATCCGACACGACCGTTCAGTTCAGGCGCAGGACCAACGGCTTTATGTGCTTTCCGAGGCACGGGAGTGTACACGCTTCCAACTTTCAGACTCTGGGCTACTGAGGACTACTGAGAATATTCTGACAGAAAAACCCAATAACTATTTATTGGCCCGACGTGGGAATTGAACCCAGGACCACCGGGTCTGCGGCCTTTTATCTAGCCACTAGACCAACGAGCGATCAAATAGAGCGACACTGCTGATATAAAGCATTTCTTGTAACTTTTATTTCTAACTTATGTTTAGAGGCTCCATTATTATCGCTTGTGGCTTTGCTTTTGCTTTGCCACGCAAATTTGATACTTAATGCACTAACAAAGCAAAGAGTGTCATGGAATATGTATATTAACCAATACGAAATATTACTCAGCTACGAGAACACTAAACATTAAAAACGACAATTATGTTTAACTCAAACGTTACACAAACGTTGCAACTAATTTCACAATCATAGTTAATTTGTATATATACAATGAACATTTTTAAGTATAATCTGTGACGTGCGACTTTTTTTACTTTTGTATAGAATTAAAACAACGCCGTCTAAAGCCAATAATTAATCAGTATATCATTGTTATTACGATCAATAAGCTTAAAATAATACAAATTACAGCATTACATACGTGACACGAAAAAAGCACGACCCTAGCTCGATCGAATTGAAAAAAAAAATTGTTTCCCTCCAAAAGTGTCTGTCAAAAATAAATCAAAAATGGCCGCCGCCTATTGGCCATTTTCGAACGGGTGGGGACGGAGCCCATAGACAGATGTAGCTTGGTCTATGCGTAACGTATTCTATTTTTAACATAAACAATTATTGCGCAATAAATATAATCTGTTTTATAAATTTTTCATACATTTTAAGCATCAATCAAAATAATATTTTTTTTAATGTATGTTACTATTATATATTTTTTTTTTAATTTTAAATTCATGACTACAACAATGATTATTCGTTTTAACTAGCATTAAAGACTTTTTTTACTTTAATCTATGATGAAGCGCGTAAGTCTGTTGGAACAAATACGAAACGCGCCGACCAAACTACACACCTAAGGACCCATTGAAGTGTATACGTATATATAAAATAATCGCCCGGTCGATCGATCTAGGATAGCACATAGAACAAGTTTTTGAAGGGTTTTTTTTCCATAGACCAATGGAGAAGCGTTTTTATGGTATTTCGTTTTCATTGGTCCGTATTAGAGCACAAACGCAGGTAGAATTTTGATATTTTTTTTCATTTTTTTTTGTGGCTCTATGCGTTAGGTCCTTTGCGTAAAAAATTGCAATTTAACGTCGAATAGAAAAACTAAATGCTTTATATATTCACAACGTCCATGCTTAAACATTTTACTCGGTGGTAGAGTTTTGTGCAAGCTCGTCTGGGTAGGTACCACCCACTCATCAGATAGTCTACCGCAAAACAGCAGTGCTTTGTATTGTTGTGTTCCGGTTTGAAGGGTGAGTGAGCCAGTGTAATTACAGGCACAAAGGACTCAACATCTTAGTTCCCAGGGTTGGTGGCGTATTGACAATGTAAGTGATGGTTAACATTTCTTACAATGCCATTGTCTATGGGCGTTGGTGACCACTTACCATCAGGTGGCCCATATGCTCGTCCGCCAACCTATACAATAATCGAAAACCTATGCAAGTCACCGTCACGCACGAGATGAATTATAATCACAAATTAAGCACATGAAATTCAGTGGTACTTGCCAGTGCAGTGGAGCAACCCACGATTATCGGTTAAGATTATATTTGACCGGAAATAGGTCAGGGAGGCATCATACTATAATTAGAATTAATATTATTTTTTAAATTTTGAATTTGAATTTGACCTAACATAACATGTTGAAGGTTTGAGATTATCAGGACAAATAGAGTTGGCAATATATTTAATTGGCAATTGCTCAAATTTTCTGGGTTTCAATGACCCTAACTGAATCTTAAATATGTATTTTAAAAACAAATGTTTCATGTTTAATCGGATATGGCATTTAATTACTTTAATAGATTTATTCTTAATTATATTCATCTTTTAAAATTTTTAATTACATTATCAGTACCAAGAATGCCGATAAAAATTTGGTTTACTTCTCCAACATATTGCCTATTGTGGCGTATTCTTCAATTTTCGTCAATTCTTATTCCCGGTAGAACCAATATGGTACTGGTTAAACGTGAAACTTAATTAATGGAATAAGCCCTCCAACCTTCAAACCTTCTCCTCAAGAGGAGATGAGCACTTTGCCTTCCGCTTCAATTTTTGATTACCGCCCCGATGTATTAATTATTTTTTTATAGTATAGATAGACGGACAAATAAATGGGCCACCTGATGGTCAGTGATCACCAACGCCAACAGACATCGGCATTGTAAGAAATGTTAATCATCATTAAAGTTTAGGTACGCATAATAAATATGGCCGTGACAATCGGCGTACGTGTTCTTTATCATGTGTCTTTCAGGCTAGGAAGTTAATAAAAATTACTTGAAACAGCAATTCTTAGTGTTGTTGTCTTCCGGTTTGAAATGTGAGTGGGGCAGTGTAACTATAGGCACAAGGTAACGTCTAAATTCCCATTATCAGTGGTAGATTGGTTATGTAAGGGATGGTATGTATTTCTCATAATCTATAGTTAATGGTGATCATTTACCAGTAACATAACCAAAACCATTTTTTAAAATAATTAAAATCCACGGCTAGATTATGTTCCACATGATTTAACCCCTGGACCTTCGCGATCATCAACTTTATAGTTATGTCTAAAACGGTAACGATGTCGCAAGTTCTTACCACTGGGCCATCTCGGCTATATATTTCATTACCATAAACCTTAATTAAATACAAATAAATATTTAAAAATAATTACTGTACAAATCGTGACCGTGTGGGATGGTGGCAAGAATGCAAGCAGCATTTCCCCTTTGAATCACAATTCCGATTCTCTGGGCGAAAAATGAAGCCCTCTTGTTAAGACAATAATAATTTAAATCGTTATTCATTTTCTTGTTTTTTATTGTATAGGTTGGCGGACGAGCATATGGCCCACTTGTTGGTATATTGTCACCAACGCCCATAGACAACGGCATTGTGAGAAATGTTAACCATCGCTTACATCGCCAATGCGCCACCAACCTTGGAAACTAGGATGTTATGTCCCTTGTGCCTGTAATTACTCACTCACCCTTCAAACCGGAACACAGCAATACAAAGTACTGCTGTTTTGCGGTAGAATATCTGACGAGTGGGTGATACCTACCCAGGCGAGCTTGCACAAAGCTCTACCACCGAGTAAATCATTATTGTCTGGCTTCTAACCAGCAAAATGTATTTACCGTTAAATACTTTAAATCAATTCCTTATCTTAGATGTACCTAAAAAACGAAGTTTACCTAAACACGCCAAGAGACTATTCGGCGCCCCACATCCAACGATAATGAGAGATAAGCTATCGAACACCTACATGCTACGGCAGGAATGTTTAACTTATATATTTAAAAAAAGTTATTTCCCGGTTTTACTCATCAGATATTCTACCGCAAAACAGCAAAACTTGCGATTAGTATACTCGTATTCCGGTTAAGTACAAAGGATATAAGATTTTTTTTTTGTAGCATAGGTAGGCGGACGAGCATATGGGCCACCTGATGATAAGTGGTCACCAACGCCCATAGATATTGGCAGTGTAAGAAATGTTAACCATCGCTTACATTGCCAATGCACCACCAACCTTGGGAACTAAGATGTTATGTCCATTGTGCCTGTAATTACACTGGCTCACTCACCCTTCAAACCGGAACACATCAATACCAAGTACTGCTGTTTTGCGGTAGAATATCTGATGAGTGTTTGGTACCTACCCAGAGAGCTTGACCAAAGCTCTACCATCAAGTGAATATACAAATGTATTTTTTTAATATTACTTAAAACAGATTATAATAGTTACATACAAATTTATTTCTTTATCTTTAATTATGAATTATTTCAATAATTTCGATGTTTCACATCCGCCTGTGTTCCATAACAGCCAATTTTTTTTTTATCATAAGTTATCAAATATCGATAGCAAACACGGGGGATATAAAGTTTTTTTAACGTCTAGAAGTGTTTAAAAAAAATGTCTGACGATGTGAAACGTCACTCGCAACAGGAAATTCTAGTCTGTTATGAAAACTGTTTTCAACATGATTGCTTGTTCGATGTATAATTTTTGTTTTAATAAATAAGGCTTATACTGTACTGGATTATATAAATGATGGAAGAGCTTGGAGTTAGTTCGTTAATGATTGCCCGTTCTTCTCGGTAGAATCGAAGTTCCGAGCCGGTAGCCTGCCACAGATTTCAAATGCACCCACTTGCTTTGAAGTAACTTGATAGAACAAGGTCCAAATTTTTTTTTTTAATTTATTCTAGAGGTAATTTCAAAATGTATTAAAAAATATTTATTTATAATACATATCTAACTAATATACCTATATTTCAACAAGGTCAATGTATTATATTTCCTTTTTTTTCGTTTTTGAACATGGTATTACTTTATACAGCCAAGTGTAACTTTTTAATCATGCTGTTTGTTTAAATGTATCAATGTTGTAATATAAAAAAAATCAATACAAATATAATTTTTTTTTTACTTTATCTATTGCAAGGATATGTTTAAAAAATGGGCTAGACAATTTGGCGTCGAGTCAAAATTTAAAATTCAATGCAGGTCCCGTCGCGTCGCCCGAATAAAACAATGGTGTTGCGAGCTGTAGTGTTACTAACACCATGATTATGTAATGGTGGAAATATTACGCTATCTGTGGGAATATTAATTAAATTTGTGGGACTTTACATGTTTATCCCCGAACAGCAGTACTTAATAGTGTTCCCGTTTGAAGGGTGAGTGAGCCAGTGTAATTACAGGCACAAGGGACATAACATCTTAGGTCCCAAGGTTGGTGGTGCACTGGCGATTTTTTTAAGAAATGAACATTGCCACTGTCTATGGACGTCGGCGACCACTTACCGTGAGGTGGCCCATATGCTCTTCCGCCTTCCTATACAATAAAAAAATGAATAATTATAAGCAAAAAAACGCATGAAATTCTTTAATGAATTATTCTTGCCCGGATTTGAACTCGCAAACTTTGGTTAAGATTCACGTGGTCTAATCACTGCGCTATCGGCTCTTCTACGGTTATTATGGAGTATTTTCTATAACCTTCTCTCTAGGTTATCATCATGATAAGTTTTATCAAACACCGTCACTCCAATTGACGTTACCAACCGGTGCTAACTTCAGATATACATAATTATAACAATTATGTAAAATGATTTTTGTTATACAATGGTTTAAAATTTTTGGTATTGTCTCTACGTCAAAGTAGCTAAAATTTTTTCCTTCAAATAAAATAAAACCTAAATGGCCTAACCTTTAACATTTACTGATGAGTGGGTAGGTACCACCCACTCATCAAATATTCTACCGCAAAACAGCAGAACTTGGTATTGTTGTGTTCCGGTTTGAAGGGTGAGTGAACCAGTGTAATTACAGGCACAAGGGACATAACATCTTAGTTCCCAAGGTTGGTGGCGCATTGGCGATGTAAGCGATGGTTAACATCTCTTACAATGCCAATGTCTATGGGCGTTGGTGACCGCTAACCATCAGGTGGCCCATATGCTGGTCCACCTATCTATACTATAAAAAATTTAATTAGCAAAATCAGAGTCGATATGTTCCAGTGGTTAGATCACTAAAAATCATCGATAGGAAACCTGATTGTATTCCCACCCACCAATTCGTATTGAAGCAGCGTGGTGGAAAAAGCTACACTTCCTCTAAAACAGAGATACCTTGGCCCAGCAGAAATTATAGAAAAATACATGATCTGTTCAACGTATTTATTAATTATTTAAATAATCATACCAAAATATACATTACATCACAATAAATCTCCATTGTTATAACCGTTTTTTTATGGTAGGACTTTGTGGAAATTGTCTGGGTAGTTCCACCCACTCATCGTATTCTACCATAAAATGGTACTTACCACAATACTTAGAAGAGTGTTGCGGTATGTAGGGTGAGTTACGATGTAACTTTTTTTTTAAAAGATAGGATCAGGCGGACGACCGTACGAGCCACCTCATGGTGAGTGGTCACCAACGCCCTTAGACATTGGCAGTGTAAGAAACGTTACACTTACATTGCCAATGCGCCACCAACCTTGGGAATTAAGATGTTATGTTAACTACAGGAACAAGGACATAACACCAGCGTTTTTTAATATATTTTACAAAACAGCGCCAATACGTTCGGTGGTGACCATCTACCATCAAATTATTACTCCAAGTCTCTTCAAAATCCGTCCCTTATTAAACCAAACAACAGAGCTACATTGAAATCGACACAGCGAACTGGTTCTACAGAGAAAGTCACATCGAAATCCGTTAGAGTATGTATGTCTGTGTATGGACACTATACAATGGAACTGACCTTCAATGACAAGCTCCCAAGTAACAAACTTGTTTTATCAACTATACAGGTTACAAAAACCTTGATAAAGTTCCCACCCTTGATAGCCAAGGGCGCTCCCATAATAAAAAATCTTGTTTCAACTAAAGGGTGACTATTAATGACGCGTCTATTGGTCTATTTCTCCCTTTACTATTTCTACAGATTTGATAGGGATAGTTCAGGTATCTATTTTTTTGTTTATATATTGAAATAGGCAAAGGGTCGTCTATATAGAGCTAGAGACCCCGCCTCAACGCATAGATAAGATATGTTGTGTTTTTTTTTTATTTCGTATTTGGATTTTTTATAAAAGGTCCGACTTTTGAAAGTCTAAATTTTGTTTTTTTTAAATTTGTAGTAATTTGAATTTGGCGTTCGTTTTTTTTGAATTTGTAAGTTTGTTTGCACATTCGATATACTTAAAAACTCGATATTTTTCCATTAAAAAGTTGACACCGATCATTTGTATACATTTCTAGTTCTAATATAATTACTTCTATTCAAGACAAATATTTACTATTCATTAAAATCGATATCAATCCCATCATAAGCGACTTTTGCTTCGAGTATTTTCTCATCAGACATTCAACAGCAAAACAGCAGTACTTGATATTGTTGTGTTTCCGTTTGAAAGGTGAGTGAGCCAGAGTAATTACAGGCACAAGGGACATAACATCTTAGTTCCCATAGTTGGTGGCGCATTGATGATGTAGGAACCATATACCATCAGGTCTATCTGCCAGTCCACATTCCTATTTTATAAAAAAGACCTTTCCTATATGACACTAGGTATTACTGAGTCAACAATATTATCTATGTGAATCGCATTTCATGGTCATTCAGTAATTATACATAATAGTATATTGCTAAGGGATAGTCTTTATGCCATTAATAATAGAACTCAAAATTCACTGCACTATTTAATATTTATTTCTCAAATAACATTTATTTATAATATATGTGTTTTATTGCCAAACCGCAATAAAATGGACATTGCTTTATTTTTTTTCTTGGTCGAGAACTAGGTTTCCATGACTCGGGGTTTCCCAGTGGAAAGTATTGGGTTTAGTTAAATTTGACGAGTTTATTTATCTATTTATAACGATTTAACAACAGACGCGAGATAGACCGCCGTTTCCAGACATATTAAACGTCATCGCATGACGTCATCGCGTATGAATGTTGTTGCGTCATCGTTACCGTTTTAGACATAACTATAAAGCTGATGACCGCGAAGGTCCAGGGATTAAGCCATGTGGAACATAATCAGACCTTGGGTTTCAATTATTTAAAAAAAATGGTTTTGGTTGTTTTACTGGTAAATGGTCACCACTGACCATAGATTATGAGAAATACATACCATCACTTACATGACCAATTTGCCACTGATAATGGGAACTTAGACGTTACCTTGTGCCTGTAGTTACACTGGCCCACTCACATTTCAAACCGGAAGACAACAACACTAAGAATTGCTGTTTCAAATATTTTTTGTTTACTTACAATATAAGTAAATAGGTAAATAAATCTATTTTATACTTCCTGGGCTGAAAGAATCAGAAACATGATAAAGAACACGTACGCCGATTTTCACGGCCATATTGATTATGCATACCTAAACTTTAACTAATAAATATATATATATATATATATATATATATAAACTAATACCTATGTATAGATAACAGTCGACTGATACTGTCATACTGGTGGTAGGGCTTTGTGCAAGCGCGTCTGAGCACCAGCCACTTATCAGATATTCTATTTCAAAACAGTTGGAGCGTCAGTGAGCCAGTGTAATAACTTGGGCCATAAGATTTTAGATCCCAAGGTTGGTTGCGCATTGGCGATGTAAGCGATGTTACATTTCTTACATGCCAATGTCTATGGGCGTTGGTGACCACTTACCATCAGTTGGTCCATTTGCTTGTCCACCTATCTATACTATAAAAAAAATTCTTAATACATCAGGGAGGGAATAGAACTCTGGAGCAGAAGGCAAGGTCCATCTCTTCTTGAGAAGAAGGTTTGAAGGTCGGGGAGGTAATTCCATTAATTAAGGTCAAGTTTTACCAGTACCTTATTTTTGTACCTTATACCTTGGTTTTACCGGAAATACTTGACGGAAATTGAAGAATACACCACAATAGGCAATACGTTGGAGAAGTAAACCAAATTTTTTATTGGCATTCTTGGTACTGATTATGTCTTTAAAAATTTTAAAAGATGACAATTTTATGTTCTTTCATATGAAATTAGCGTTTTGTCGTACTGACCACTTTGATCTGAAATATCTCCTCTTTGGTTAAGATTTTCAAATTCAAATTTATAAATTCATTTAGCTGGTACATTTGAGTTTTGAAAACAGTTATTCATTTGTTTTTCCTCATTATTTTTTTCTTTGGCGTCGCTTATTACCGCACAATGGAAAACATGAAATATCGGTATATTTACGAGTACGAGTTCTACCGTAGCATCGGTACTGCAGAAACAGCTCGAAGGATTAATGATGTGTACGGCGCTGGTGTCACAAAAGACAGCACGGTACGTTTTTGGTTTCAACGTTTTCGTTCTGGAAATTTTGACCTTCATAACCAACCCCGTGTCCCCTTCATAACGGCCGGAGACCAAAGTGGAAAATGAAGAATTAAAGGCTATCGTGGAAGCGGATCCATCACAAAGCACATCAGAGATAGCTGCAGGATTCGGGGTAAAACTGTATTAATCCATTTGAACCAAATCGGGAAAGTAAAAAAACTTGAACGATGGCTACCTCATGAATTGAGTGAATCGAACTTGCAAACACGCGTCGACTGCTGTGTTACTTTGCTCAACGGACACAATAAAGAAGGGATTTTAAATCGAATCATTACTTGTGATGAAAAGTGGATACTGTACGACAATCAGAAGCACTCGTCGCAATGGCTGAACCCTGGAGACC
Organism: Nymphalis polychloros; assembly: GCA_905220585.2. Lineage (NCBI taxonomy): Eukaryota > Metazoa > Arthropoda > Insecta > Lepidoptera > Nymphalidae > Nymphalis > Nymphalis polychloros. The sequence continues at coordinate 5,887,424 of HG992270.1, forward strand.
CAGCCAAATCCTGCCCTAAACGAAAATTGACTCAGAAAAAGTTAGTTGTGAGTGTTTGGTGGACTAACGCCGTTGTCGTTCACTACAGCTTTCTAAAATCTGGCCAAACGATTACGGCAGATATCTCTTATCAGCAACTGCAAAACATGAAGGAAGAACTAGCTGCTAAACAACCGAGATTGGTCAATAGCTCTAGGGCACTGCTGCTTCACGACAACGCAAGACCACACACTGCACAACAAACAACCACTTAGTTAGATGAGCTACAATTGGAATGTCTGCGACATCCACCGTACTTCCCGGACCTTGCTCCAACAGATTACTATTTTTCCGGAATTTGGACAACTTCTTACAAGGAAAAAAATTCAACTTCGATGCGGCAGTCCAAACCGCCTTCAAAGAGTTTATTGATTCCCCCCCATGGTTTTTTTAGTAAAGGGAGCAATGAACTACCTATGAGATGGCAAAAGTGCATAGATAACAACGGTGCATACTTTGATTAATTAAATATATTTTACAAAAAAAAAAAAAAAAAAACTATATTCCTCCCGTACAAAACGCCAATTTCATATGTAAGGACCTAATACTTAAGAATAAAGCTATCAAACTCATTAAATGCCCTAACCGATTAAAAATAAAACATTTGTTTTTATTATACATACCTATATAATATATATATCTTTAAGATTCAGTTAGGGTCATTGACCCAGAAAATTTGAGCAATTGCCAACTAAATACATTGCCAACTCTATTTGTCCTGATAATCTCAAACCTTCAACATGTTATGTTAGGTCAAACTCAAATTCAAAATTTAAAAAAATAACATTAGTTCTAATTATAGTATGATACTTTCCTGACCTATTTCCGGTCAAATATAATCTTAACCGATGATCGTGGGTCGCACCACTGCACTGGCAAGTACGACTGAATTTCATGTGCTTAATTTGCGATTATAATTCATCTCGTGCTTGACGGTGAAGGGAAATATCGTGAAGAAACCTGCATGTGACAAATGTCACTGAAATTCTGTCACACGGCCACCAAACAGCATTGGAGCAGCGTGGTGAAATAACCTTAATTCTAATTATAGTAAGATGCCTTCCTGACCTATTTCCGGTCACATAGATTAATCTTAACACGACATTAATTGGTGCACTCTCTATTCCCTTGCTCTCATAAGATGAGACAGTAATCCGACTGGTGAAAGTTCAAGCAAAGGATCCTTACTTTGCCATAAGCCACAGCATATATCCATTGACAAGAAAAGGCAAACACACATAATTTTTATTTGGCTGTTTATTGGCACATCTTTACCTATATTACCAGAATTTCTTTTATTTGAAAAAAAATCTTCCTTCTAATTCGAAATTCGAATTACAACGACGATTTTCTGATCACGAAATATATCACGAGAACACTTCCAATTTTAAATCTCTAAGGTCACGACTCGTTATAAGAAAAAATATATATAATCAGGTAAGTGTTACTGATTTCTAACATAATTAATGGAAACAGGTGTAGCCTTTTAAGTTAAAAAACGAAATGAAACCTTTTTGTTTATAAATAAAGAATTTTAATTAACAATTCCGTTGTCGATCATATCGTTAGTAAGTCTTTTTTATTTTGACTTGAAATACGAGCCGATTGCCGTTGTTGGTAGATACTTGCCTTTCGCGCCGCAGATCGTGGGTTCGATTCCCATCCAGGACAGACATTTGTGTGCATGAACATGTCTGTTTGTCCTGAGTCTGGGTTTAATTATCTATATAAGTATGTATTTACAAAAGAAAAATAGTATATGTAGTATATCAGTTGTCTGGTTTCCATAGTACGAGCTCTGCTTAGTTTGGGATCAGATGGACTTGGGTGAATAATGTCCCAGGATATTATTATTATTATTTTGACTCAGAAAACACGTATTGCTCGGTAGTGTCGGATTATAATCTCATCACCATAAATGTGTATGTAGAGTGACTCTGTACTGACACACACTTGTGCACTATAATATGCCCCGTTTAGAAAGCAGTTGGTGATCGTTACCAAAAGTCAGGTAGACATTAAAATGCCCACACAGCACATTCCTTATTATATAAATAATGAGTATTAAGTAAACCTTGTGCTTACTAAAATATCGGTATATTATAACCATCGAGATGACTCAGTGGTTGGAACAGAACAGAAGGAAAACATCCTGAGCAAACCCGCATTTGTCTGATAGCACTGAAATTCTGTCACATGTGCATTGAACAGTGTTGTGGAAAAAAAAGGTAGAGCCTAAGCCCAGCATTGGGACATTCACAGGCTGTTAATACATAAGAATAAAAAAATCATATCATCTAGTGTATATAAACATGACTAATACGTAACTCCTTAATAACAAAACAAATTTTCAGAATTGTTATTTTTTTTTCTAGTTATTCTAGTTTGGCGTGTCTAGTTCGAACCGGTTACAACTAGTTATATATAAAAATTTCTCAGTGAGCCTACCAGTTGGTGACTAATTGATACCAGTTTAAATACTAAAATGAAAATAATTAATAATATAAATTACAGCCGAGAAACGAGATGGCCCAAGACGACTCTCTTTCGGAGATGTCAGCTTAAAAACTGGGGGGAGCTCCACTGAATTGTGTTATGTGTTTAATTCGCGATTAAGATGAATCTTGTTCTCTGCAGTGACAACATTGTGAGGATTTTAATCAGGTGGCAATAAATTTATTATTATTATTAATTAATTAACAACAAAAAAATTATTTTAATTCTTGACCCATAAGCCTTGTTTGGGTGCTGCTTAAACTAACAAACATAAGCTCGTAGACTAACTAACATATATAATTAAACACACACATCAAACATAATTAAAAAAAAAAACAAAGTAAAACAAGATAATGCAGATGGCACATTAGTATCCAGCAAGTCCAGTAACCCACATTGGAGCAACGTGGCTTCTAACTGCTTTTCCGTAAAAGGAGATTTAGCTAGCCCAGTGGGACATTTGCTCTGAATTAATGCTTTTTTTATTTCATACAAATACACATTTTTTTATTAATGTGTGGTTGTAACTGGTTACGAATAGGGTTTTGATTTGCACGATGACTAATTGTAACCGGTTTACCCGCTCCGACTAAATCTAGTTTTAATCAACCATAACTGGTTACATCTGGAATAAACCAGTTTGAGCGAGTCACATACCAAATAAGAAATATTTTATTATACTTTTTTAGTATTGCAACAAAACTATTTTGTTATATAACATAACGTAAATAAAACTTCCATATACAACAACAAGGAAACATCGTTAAGGCCACGAAAAAAGCGAACAAATGTAACGAATATGCAAAGCTTGGACCTTGGAGTAATAGTACAAACACTTTTATTGAAAAAAAATACTGCTTATTGCCTCTGCTAGAAGGATTCATTTTTCGCCCAGAGGATCGGAATTGGGTTTCAAAAGGGAAATGCTATTAGCAATCTAGCCACAATTCCACCGTCACGATTTCTATGATGGCATTTTTAATTTTTACTAGTTAGTTAGAGGCTTTGATGTAGATAGTTTAAAATATTAAAAAATACAGCTATTTTTTATAGCATAGGTAGGCATAGCATATGGGTCAGCTGATGGTAAGTGGTCACCAACGCCCATAGACATTGGCATTGTAAGATATGTTAACCATCGCTTACATCGCCACTGCGCCACCAATCTTGGGAACTAAGATGTGTCCCTTGTGCCTGTAATTACACTGGCTCACTCACCCTTCAAACCGAACACAACAATACCAAGTACTGCTGTTATGCGGTAGAATATCTGATGAGTGGGTGGTACCTACCCAGACGAGCTTGCACAAAGCTCTACCAAGATCTTTAGAAGTTTAAGCGTAACATAGAAACAGATTTACTTTCGCATTTATAATATTAGTAAGTGTACAGAGGAAGGGCAAAGTCGGCCGTATTTTTCTAGAATACTATGAAGTACGTACTATATAGTATTCTAGAACATACAAGTCGTTACTAAAGTCACAGTTTTTCTGAAACTGCAAACTATCATAATGAGAAAGTTCCATGTCAAACGGCTTAGTAATTTTCAGGTGATTAGGAAAAAAACAATTTTTTTTTTTTTTATATCATAGGTTGGCGTACGAGCGTATGGGCCACCTGATGGTAAATGGTCACCAACGCCCATAGACATTGGCAGTGTAAGAAATGTTGACCATCGCTTACACCGCCAATGCGCCACCAACCTTGGGAACTAAGATGTTATGTCCCTTGTGCCTGTAATTACACTGGCTCACTCACCCTTCAAACCGGAACACAACAGTACCAAGTACTGCTATTTTGCGGTACAATATCTGATGAGTGGGTGGTACCTACCCAGACGAGCTTGCACAAAGCTCTACCACCAAATAAAACTTACTCATATAAGGTTTGTGTTAATATGGTATGTATAAAAAAAAACTCAAGTTATGTGCTTAAAGTTAAATGTACATATTAAGTATTAAGGTCACAGTGAGTGGTATGATTATATACTTATATTACATAACCTCATTGACTTTTTGACACTAATGACCTTTAAAAACATATATTTAAGTAGCAAAAAGTTTTTATATAAACTAGTAGTCGCCCAGTGGCCGAAATTCCACCATAATTATTATAATTTAAAATTTTATAAAAACATATATACATATGATTTTTTATATTTCGAAATTTTTTTATAGATAACTTTAAAGGATAAAATCTATTAGAGTTAATTCAACGCCAACTGTGTATATAGGTACATAATACATCATTTTCCTATTTTATTTCCGATTTAGGTTTCGTAACGATGATGCCTGCTCAAATAACACGAGAAGAAGAGAAGATTTTTTTAATTAAATAGTTAGACCATCAATTGGAACATCTGATGATAAGTGATGATACCACAGACAATTAATTTAGCATCGTTAACTAGCACGCTGTCATTTATCGAGCAACGCTCGACAAGTTCATAACATTTATCGAAATGAAATATTATTATAAATTGAATTCTTTAAGCTAAAGGATATAATTTTTTACGTTTAAGGACGTAAAAGAATTAAAAAGTTTGTTAACGAATCAGAACAGAACAGAGAGTTAGAGAAGTAATTATTGATTAAAAACAAATTTTATATTAACCATGGCGGACATTATTATCCGTCTATATAACTATAATGATACATTATTAATATTGATTTTAAATGTACTTAAGTTGCTTATTATTAAGTTATACATAAAGTTACCCCTAGTTCGATGCTTAGATACTATCGAGTATAATCGGTTAATAGTTGTAATCGATTTGTACACCATATTCCATAACACTTTTGAAGTTCGTATTGACATATTTTTTATAATCAAATTATACTCCAATTGGGCTTTTTGAAAGATTATTTTAATCTATATATATACATCATAACATATTTTAGTGCACGACAGTAAGACTTATTATGTTATTATGTTCCTATTTTAAGGGTGAGTGAGCCAGTGTAACAGGCACAAGAGATGTAACATCTTAGTTCCCAAGTTTAGTGCGTATTAATTATGCGGCATAGGATACCTAACAACCCCCCCCCCCCTCCCAAACAGGCGCGAATGAAATAAATGATTAGTTTTTTTGTTAAATTAATAAGTCAAAACAAAACGTACGTAGGTTATTAGTATTATCATCTAAAAATGCGACATATAATTTTTTGGTAATTATTCGGTATCCACCAGCGATTTTGGGGCTGATTTAGTTTTTACAGTCGAGTTATTCCTTCTAAACATCATATCTAGTATTATTATGAAGGCGCATGACATTATTAATTTTTTTTTTTCTTTTTTTATTAAAACTGTCATGGGCCATCTAGTATGATGATATTGATATATATATATATATATGTATATAAATATGTTATAAATGAGAACGGACTATACATCTTTTAATGTTTTAATTATACTTTTGATAAATTCAAATTTTACAATTGTAGTTTAATAAACAATGCTTGAAAACAATGAGGTTTTTTCGTTAAAATACTCGATAAAAAGTTGAGTCCATCGAAAAATTAAATGGCATTGAGATGCGGACTACTAAGACCTGTTTTTTTTTAATTGACAGCCTGGCACAAGTAAACCGATTCATATTTGTTAATGTCATTATGACGAAGTAATGTTCTTTTTTTAATACTTTATTTTAAATTGAAAAGGAAGTAATTATTCGGCATAGAAATTATGTTAAAAAGTTTTTACGTAAATATATAACGATTATAATTGGGTGATATCTGTTATTGTTTTTTTTTATTTATATTTATACTGTTATTGGTACACAAATTATATATTACAATTTTATATGAATCTTTTATTTCTGTATTTAATGCTATAAACTATATATTTGACAAATAGGTTGTATGGAAGTCATTAATATTTTCGTATATGTTATATACATATAATAAGATATTTACTTCATGTATGTATAGTTTTTTAAATTTTAATTTAAATAATGGCTTTAGTTACGTACGTGTATACTAAAACATAGTCGTCTATATAATAAGTGACTCACAAATGAGATATATATAATTTATATGCCTTTCTTCTTGGCGGTTATACATATTTGTACATAGTTATAGATATGTATTATTGATAGCAATAGTGTTTTGATTTTATCCACCAATGAGAAGTTACAAAAGTCTACCCCTACATTATTATACTGTCTAATTAATTATTGTCATGTACTAGTGGTAGATACTAGCAGCCCCTGAGTATGTACCACTTGCCTAATCATTATACCATGAAATATAAATGCTTCCTTGTGCTGTGTTCCCATGAGAAGGGTAAGTGTGCCATGTAATTAGTGACAAGAAACGCAATAACGTTGAATATATGATATATTCCTTTGTTAAGTCAAAGGTACCACCTACCATAAGGCAGTGTAATTGCTGTCTTTTTCATTCTTTTGTCATTAAAAAAAGTAATTGTCAAATTGGTTTTTTTTTCTAGTTTTATATCATATAGCCTTAGCTGGCTACATTTTATTAAAAGGATAATTTATTATAAAATATTGCCTATCTGTGTCACGAAAATACATACTAGGCTACTTGTATGAATAAAATTTATTTTTTGTATGAATTATTTTCAATTGATTGGTTGTAATACTGTTTGTTTCCCAATAAATAAATAAATAAATAAATAAATAAAAGTGAAACGAGGCATGATGATAGTTTAAATAATGTATCAAAATATTTAATTCATATATATCATAAATCTTAACGATATTACATTTAATCTAGAACATGAAATTCATTTATGTTTATCGTAATTTCAATCTCAGAAAAAAAAAACCTTAAATTTAGTCAAGGATATACACGACGTGTCAAAATTAAATACATTCCTATATAACTCCCTTGCCGTTCATGGAGAAAAAAAAAATTATTCTGTGAAATGTTACTAATTTAAATATTTAAATAGGAATTATTTGACTTAAAAATAATCGAAATAAAGAAACTGAAAAATGTATTGTTCCTTTTGTCTGATGCGTTCAAATTACTAGAACGATGGATTTGTGTGGTTTATGGTATTTTTTAAAATAAATATAATAAAATTTATTTAAAAAATCGTTTTTCTAGAGCCATTATATACTAATAATAATATATACCTACTTACGTAAGAATTTACTGACACATTCTGTGGATTAATAAATTATATTGAAATCTTTCTTTTTTTTTCCTTTTTCTGGCGTGTATCTACGCTATTTGAGTGCAAAATATTTTGCCAATGTCACGTATAGGAGAGATGACACATTTGGTATGGGATTATTCGGTTTCAAATTTTGAAGTTTTAATGATGATGAATGAAGAAACTAGTTAATACTACAGTGGATATCTAAAATAATATTATAACTAAATGAAATAAATAATTGAAAACTACATATAATTAATATATAGACACAATAATAATTCAAATATTAATTTATTTCTTACAATAAATTTAATTAAATATTTAATAAATGGTGAGTAAACTAATGTCAAAAGAAATTTCATGTTTACAGGACGTTGAATGTTAGAGGGTAGATATTCATATAGAGAATCTTGGAGCTTAGGACAATTAAAAAATATATGATCAATTTATATTAATCTTAAGACTTGTAATTTTTTTTTTTTTAATGCATTTTTATTGTGCCAGCATAGATTATAATGCCAATATCACGTAGGATTATAGAATCATACCTAACAAATAATTAATCTATTTATTAAATAGTTGGCTTATTTTACAATTATTTTTTTATTAGAAACTACTTTTTCTGTATCAAAAAATTCCAGATATATGTCCGAGTAATACAAGAAGAATATATTTAGAATATCGACAAAAAATTGTCGAGACAGTTTGCTTATTAGTAAAGTTAAAATGGCGGACAGCGTTTTTATAAATTACTTAATTTAATGTTAAATTAATTACTTTTTAGCCTAATAAGGGCTACCTGCAATATCTACTTATTAAAGTAATTAATATATTTTACAATTATAAATAATTATACTATATATGCATTTGTATGGTATATATATTTTATTCAACATATTATTAATTTGATCAAGATTTACAATTTAAAGCCAATAAAAAAATACAATCGACACTTTTTTCGATATATTTGTAATTAAAATTACATGCCGCTTATTATTTATTTTAAATATATACATTTATATATAAAATTGGATATTTCTGGACTCTTACATTGAGTTCAAAGAATAAAATATAAAATTTTCTAAATAACTCATTTGTTAATAATAATAAGAATAGTTGAAAAACATTACTTTAATGTATAAATTCTATTTTTTTAAATTATAATTACATTATTTTAAAACGTTTTAGGCGAACTAAGAAACTAACGTTTGCTCTATCATAGAGTCGAAAATGGATGGATGGATACTTTATAATATGAATATTAACAATTTTTTAAGCGAGAACTTTAATAGAATTTTAGAAACAGCGTTATAGTAATATATTTAATAATATATTTATATATTAATAACTATTGCTTTTAACTTAACTTCGCAGAAGTTGAAAACGACGACTACGAAAAAGGCTTTAAAAACACAAGAAAAAATATAATTTACATGTAAAAATACAATAAAATAGATAAAATAAAGTGTGTACTTACATAATCGGGTAACATTACACAAAAATATCCAATCAGAAAAGTTTCCTCAGCACTTAGTCAACACTGTCCATGTTCTATCACTGGCACTTCACAGAATCGCGGAAAAAACATTAATAAACAACGATTTTCAACGAAAAGTCACATCAATCACACAGTATAGTGTCCAATTAGTCGAAAACAAGTGTCTCCCAAATAGGCCTATAAGAATCTTATTCGATTTATAAGAACAAAATCTTTGCAAAAATTTCGCGCGGCTGTCCGCCGCCCGTATATTTAGGCCTAAACGGTCCGCGGAAGCAACGCGCGCGCACCGCCTCACCGTACTTAGTACTTGTACGCGTTGTGTTCCCGATAAAATTATATCATCGATAATGAAGGATAAAAACCCTGATAAGGGTACGAAAAGTTTATAACACGCAAGAATATAATTCTTCGCTTGCAATTCGATATGAACACGTGTAAGGATAAAAGCGGACCGCGTTGTGTATGGGAGAAAACGATATGATTTTTTTTTCAAGGAACAGGGAGTTTTTAGTTACGTCGAATAAGATATTAGACGTTAAAAACGAATATAACTGAGATGCGATTGGAACAAAAACGATATGATCGCGTAGCTAGACATTGCACGTCAGCTTATTGTGGTAGATCGCGTTGGGGTTGCGGCGAGCGAGGGAGGGTTACGGAACCAGAGGGGTTGATGGCAGCGTGCTGAACCGTGGGTTGGTAGATCGGTGGCGCTCGGACGAGTCGCGCAAACGAAATGGCGTCAATCGACTCTCGCGCCGAGGTAACCTTGTATCTTCGACCTCGCGGACCGTTTTATGCCTAAATGAGCCATCCTGCAGTAGGTATATAGTTTAGGTACCTAAAATTTTGGACCCGACTTTCGATATTGTACACTCCATGACGAATTTAGCAGATAATTCAAATAGATATTATTATTTTAAGCTCTTTTGACTTAAGTTAATGGCCACTTCCAAAACACTTTGATGTTGATTTAATAAAAGTTAATAAACATAGCATTTCCTTGACATGGTCATATTGTGTATATTAAATAAATTGAGCTAACTTTATATTCAACAAATGAGCATAGTAAAATTATACAAATAAAAAAGCAATTGAATAAAAAATCATTTAATAATTACTACAAAAGTATAATCTTATATTATTTTACTATTATAATATATCTCTAAATAATTCTTACAACAATAGTTTTGTTGTTATTTCTTGTTCTCAATACCATTATAAAAACGATGTGGATTTTTTTAAATGTCGTAATCAAAATAGGTATATGCAAAAATCATAATATATTTTAGAACGAAATTTAAATTTTAGCTACAATTTTATTACAATAAAACCTTTTTGGACTTAGTCTCATTCTAGGTTTTAATAATAATCAGTAAATGATGTTACCAAATATTATAAAATCTGTATTTTGTACTAATTTATTGTAAAAGTGAGCCAGTATAAGAAAATTTTATAAATACCGCATTTTAATGTTAGGTATAACTATCTCCAAAGGTGACATCAAAAGCTTGTAATTTAATTAGAAATCACTTTGTCCATTAAATAGATGTAAATTAAAAATATTCTGATTAGGTTAGGTTTTTGTAGTTTGACCATAGCCAGAGCGATGCACTTGCATGAAAAAAAAAAATTTAGTAGCTACAAATGTCTATTTTGAGATAGCAATAAAATTGTTCTGATACGATAAGGACAGCAAATTTTGATGATTGCTTACATAATGGCACTATACTTAATTGAAACGTCAATGACCCAGGCTACTCTGTGGGTCTAACTAGTGCATCATCAAGGTTGACTTACCCTAAATACTATTATAAAATATATTTATTTTAATGAAACTAGATACCTAACATTTATTACATAATAAAGTAAACTCATTTTTCTATATTGATTTAGATCTTATGAGGGTATATAAAAGTTCGATTTAAAAAGAAGTAATACATAGAACTAGATATATATTTTAACGGTAATATATAATATGCTGTGCTTATATATAATCTATCGTAAGCTTGCATCGGTATGAAATTTTTTGGTGGTAGAGCTTCGTGCAAGCTCGTCTGGGTAGGTACCACCCACTCATCAGATATTCTACCGCAAAACAGCAGTACTTGGTATTGTTGTGTTCCGGTTTGAATGGTGAGTGAGCCAATGTAATTACAGGCACAAGGGACATAACATCTTAGTTCCCAAGGTGGTGGCTCATTGACGATGTAAGCGATGGTTAACATTTCTTGCAATGCCATTGTCTATGGGTGTTGGTGACCACTTACCATCAGGTGACCCACATGCCCTTTCGCCAACCTATAAAAAAAATGGAAAAACAAATCTAAATTTAATTAGGAGAGTACGCACTCTTGCTTTTGGATGATTAAAAAAAAATTTAAATCTTTAATACGCCGCTACTACAGATGTGAAATATCATTTTATATCCTTGAACTATGATTACACTGACTGACCATTTACACGAGACCATAGCAATACATTTTGCATTACTGTTTAGCAGCTTTAGGCTTTAAGATTTTTTTTTTGTTCTTGACATATTGAAATACTTTATTTGGTAATTATTTGCAATTAGACCTACATACCCCGTGTAAAAACCAACGTTTAAATCCCTGGTTTTCATAAACGAAATAAATTTGCAATGGTCGACGCTTTGTTACAATCTATATAAAATTTGAATAAATTTAATACTATTCATAGAACCATATAAGCTTTATGTTCGTTATTTACATAAAGCACCCTTGTTATGGGGTGTATTCTTCAGAAACAATACATAACGTATTATATACACAATTTTTTCTAAAAAGTATATAATAAATACAAATACAAAAAATGGTAGAATGTAATATTGGTATTGGTACACAGACAATGGTGCCACAACACAAGACTCTACCACTGTTACTGATCATTTTAAATTTCGAACGAAATTTTATATAAGCTCGTTGATTCATATGTTATAATATAATATATATTATAATATGAATTTAAATTAAATATATAAAAACTCTATGCTGTCCTGCAATGCCCATTTGTCATTGCAGGACAGTATAGAATGGTTTTGTAAATATATATCTAAAAATTAACTTCCATAAAATATAAAGAATTTTTTTTACTTTAAGTCTGGTCGTCATGAATTATTATTTATCTGGAGTTATTGTTTTTGTTTTTTTTTTTCTTTTTATAACGCATTTTTATATAATAAAAATACTATAATTTTTATAAAATACAAAAATCGTATGTATATAATTTGACATTGCGATTATTTAATTTAGATATTAATAATATCTACCAACAATTAGTTGACTATTAAATTATTTGTACAAAACTAACATAAATATTTAATATTATCTGTATTTATAAATATTTTTTTTAATTACGAAAAAGAAATTACGTTGTTAAAATTTCAACACTGCATGCTTTTGTATGTATATTACAGTTTTAAATGTATACGTCCCTAATCTTGTATATAAGCATTTATATTGTATTTATAATTAATTATAATATGAAGTACGTTTGATTCCTTCTACCCCAGTTTAACCATTCATATATATGATGGAGCTTATCAGTGATAAATACATTTGAAATCACTAAAATTTTATAATATTTATTAAATATATAATATTTAATTAGATATATAATATTTAATTAAATATTATATAAATATAATATTTTATAATATAAATGTTATAAAAAAATAGATGTTTTGTTAGCTTATTACGATATTACTACATAGTAGTTAATATTGAAACTATCTAGATCGATACTAACTGCTGTTACTTGTTTTATATTTAATTAAATATATTATAAATAACTTAAATGTTATGTTTGTTTGTAATATATGTTCTTAATACAATGAATATAAAATACAAATTTTGTTTTATTGTTAAAATTCATAAATATAACATTTATTTATGTTTCATTATTGGTTGTCTTACAAAAAATCTAATTAGAAATTTTGTTTTGGTGTAAACTTTTTTGAATATTAGATTTAATTTAATTTATAATAAATTAGTTTTTAAAGTTTGTGCACTTTGAAAACGAACAAGCGTCCATTTTGAAAACGAGGACAATTTAAAAAAATATTTAATTTAAATGTTAACATAACACTTACGTCATTTTGTTCACGTGGCAATTGTCTTTGGAATTCCATAAATTTGGAAGAATACAATATTAGGTAAGTATGTATTTGTAAAATTTTCTTTGCAATTATCTGTGGTATTTTCGTAGCAACGCGCTTTTAATGTCTTTTTGATAATAATGAAACGTTAGGCATTCGAGAGATTAACCAATGAAAGTATGATTATAAAAACATAAGCTTATTTTGAGTGTCCAATTATATTCAAAATAAATATGTCCCATAATATTTTATTTCTCTATTAGTTTTTTTAATCTGCTTGAAAATTTTTGCACTAGGCTATTTGCCTTTTCCAAAAAAAAAATTATAACAAAAAAACTAAAATATAAAATAATAAATGCATTAATTACATTACATGAATATTTACTCAATCATTGATATTCATCTAGTATACAATTATTATAAATAAAACAAAATCTTTCAGATTATAAAACAGTGTTAATGATAGATAATAAAACAAACATTTAAACATTACATAATATCATTAAAAAAAAAACTATTACGAGTATTCATAACAATGTGTATCTGTTACCATGAACCAAATGTAACTAACTAATGTTTTTTTTTTCACAGGCATATTTTAATATATTTTACATGCCAAGAGAAACTGCAGCCAAAATTAATAAACATTATTAATAATACCATAGATTAAATATATTAATCGGTACTACAGATTACTGTCATTATAAACAGCTGGCGACTTAAAATGGCTTGTGCTTTTATAATGAAATATTGACAGTTAACTTTTTGTGCATATATTTCGGTATTTATATTTAATTCGGAGTAATTATAATATAAATATAACAAAAATATTGGTGTGTGTTTTACTTTTCCATTCATCATCGCTTTACTTCATTCGATCTTTACATTATATAATTAATAGATTAGTGCAATTGAATGTAATTAATACCGGCTATTTTTATTTTAAACTATAAATTAAGTATATAAGTTTTAAGAAACTATTTAATCATTTGGTCTCAATTAATTTTACTTAGAAATTTTAGTAGTTCTAAAATATTATAAATTCAAACTTTATCCGATCCTATTCTAAATTATTTAGTAGAGACTGAAGAGATCACTAGTAGCTTTCAGTCATTTTAATGCTTTGTAATTTATCTGTTTTTTTTTTTGGAATAATTTTTTATACTGTGTGCAAAGAAGTATAAATTAAAAAATAAATATATAGATTTGAACAAACGTCTGAATAGGTAATAATTTACATTGCTTTGCCAATTAAAATAATGAGTGAATCAATCAAATCATTCTTTATTTAAATAGACTCTTGTGTGACACAGATGAAATTGAATGTAAAGTTAGCACCGGTTCGTAATTAAGATTATTCAGTTTAAGTTAGTCTTTTTCTTAAATTAATTGTATATCGCCGTGGAGACTATTTTGTATTTAAATAAGAACATAATTTAAAATAATATTATATTTATATATGCATAAAGGATCTGTACTATGTAAGTAATGGTTTTTGATTTCCCAAAGTGCAAATGTCTATTGTGAAACTAATCCGACATTAGGTTGGCCATTTTGATGAGTGCTTTAACTGTTCTAAATTTAAAATATATTTGTCGTCAATATCACATAGAACAGATAAAAAACGCGATTGCAGTAATAATTTAAGCACTTTATTGTTAAATCTTTTAAAAATAGAACAACAATGAAATGAATTTATTGAGATATGAATAGTTTGCACCGTTTTTTTTTTTTTTATAAAACATGCGACCGGGCTAATGCACCATCGCCAATACACATTAGTGCTGTAAGAAATATTAACCAAAAATCGTTCCTTACATCGACAATCGTTATGTCCTTTGTGCCTGTAATTACACTGGCTCACTCAACCTTCAAAACGCAACACAGCAATACTACCTATCACTATTTAGCGGTAGAATATCTCATGTTGCTACCTACCCAGACGGGCTTGCACAGTCCTACAACAAGTATATAAAAAAAAAGTATCAAATACTCGATATTAGATGAAAGACAAAAAATGGCATTCATAAACATAACTGGAACTACATTATATAATAGAAAGCAAGTATATAGCAGATATAAATAATATATATAATTAATATATTATAATATAGCTTGGTAAGGGTCTACGACGACTAAAGTAAATTAATGTATATAAAAAAAAATCATATAAACCTAATGTATAGGATATTTATATATGTATAAATTTCATGCCAAGCAAAGTCCATACTAAGATATAGTTTCAGCTCAATCGGTTGTATGGAACTTGTTTAATAAGATTTCGCCCACACATACTAAGATAAGGTTAAAACTTAATTTATATATGCCCAGACCTTTTTTTATTATTTTCACAAATATTTCTTATTCAATAACTTAAATTTGACATTGACAGATAAGTAAGTCCTTCGCTCCAGAATCATCCAATCTAAATGATGGCTAAATGCTTTTATCATCAGTGAATCTGAACAATGTCTTTTTTAATCTATGTACGAAATGTTTAAAAAAAAATCTCTCTTAGTAAAAAAACTCACATACAAACGCATACTCGCATACATAACGAGGAGCTTTATTGAACCGGAAATAAGACAATTATCAAGTAACTATTTGCATTTATCTTAATTTTCTTTATGGTAGGGCTTTACAAGCCCACGGGTAGGTTAGGTCAGCAGCAGTACTTAGTATTACTTTGTCCCGGTTTGAAGGACGAGTGAGCCAGTGTAACTACAGGCACAAGGGGCAAAACATCTTAGTCCCCGGCTGGTGCATTGGCGAAAAAATAATTAAATATAATTTTACTAGTTATTTAAATAAACTATTACATTTTTTATCTCGTTTTTATAATCGTTAGAAATTTTAAATACTAAACTTATTTATCTATTTGTATTTAATGAAAATATTTATAAATATCAAATATTGACAAATCACTACCAAAATAGTTTCCAATTCCAATCATTAATTTTATTAATTATAATATGTTTAAGCTTGCTTGAATCCACCCACCCACTAATTACTTCTTTTACCACGAAATATTCGTAATATTACTTTTGGAGTAAGATGAGTGAGTGAGCCAGTGTAATAAAATGCACATCTTAAAACACAGGGTTGGCAGTGCATCGACAATATAACGTATTGACCTAATTACAACGCCAGTGACTATGTACAGAGGCGATTACTTACGATTAAATTGCCCGTTTGCATTCCTGCTAAAAATACAATAAGTAAGTATCCATAAATACGACATAATGTTTTAAGATATTGTTGAACATATTTCTGACATACTTTCGTGGTAAAATATTTTACACATGTAGTACGAATAATAAAAACACAACTACATACAATTGCATTAACAGATTAAACTTTAGAAACATTCTAGGTCATGAATTAAATGAAGTAAAATAATGATGAATAGTGATGTTTAATGTAGAGCTTATTGTGATTTAAAGGATAGTACTGCCATCTAGTGTTCCATTGATGTCAAAAATTTACGTCTATTTGACACAAGATGTCGCTAGAAAACTGGCTGTATGTAAAATGTCTTTGCATAATAATTTAAGAAGTTACGGCAATGACATTTTATTTTATTTACAGCTAGCTTCAGATCATTACGCGAAACAATTTTGAAACATGGCCTCCGTAAAGTTTGCGGTTGTTGATGTTAATGATTTTCTTTCTAAAAAACAAACTGCTGAACCTGAATTGGCTGCAGACTGGGCTAAGTTAGAAGAGCTATACAATAAGAAGTAAGTGTCCCTTCTACTTCGTATATACTCTAATGATTTTCATGTGGTAATTCTAACATGTCATTGTTTTCAGATTATGGCATCAACTTACGCTAAAACTGCTGGAATTAGTGAAACATCCTTCATTACAGGCCGGCGACAATCTAATACAGCTATACAACAACTTCTTATCTATATTTGAAAACAAGTAAGTAATTTGCAAGTCATAATATCGCAACACTCTCAAAAACTTCCAAGTTGAAAAAAGCTGTTTAAATTGTACTAAGAATATGCAGTAACTCTCTTATGCCTTAAACCTTTCTTTGAATAATACTTAGTATTGCTGTTTGGCTTTAGAATATGAGTTGCTGATGACCTACCTAGATGTGCTTGTACACATATTCACATTTATCTAATTTGAATTTTTCAGAATCAATCCATTGTCGCTTGTTGAAATAGTAGCGCACATTGTCCAGCAATACACGGATAAGAAAGAAGCTATTGCATTCTTACAAAAAGTGGAAACCAAGGTTAAAATGAACGATGAGGCCCTGGCTCTCTGTAAGGTAATTATAAAGTTATTAAATAGTACATTTATACAGTGGGGAAATAGTAATTGCTAGATTTGATAGTGCAGCTTAGTTGACACTAGGATAAAGATAAAATCTGAGGAAACAAAAAAGGATTCTCACTCTTTCCTGTAGTGTTTAAAAGTAACAGCCAGCACATGTCCCACTGCTGGGTTAACTTGTTTAGTTTAAAAGGATTTGAATAAGATTTTGCTATAATTTTTTTTCATTAATTGAATTTTAAGCTTAGATTATATGCAGTTTTTAAATTTGATGTGTTCTTATTTTGAATGTTATTTATGCCACAAATTGATGAAGAAGTTCCTACTATAAATGTTCCATAGTTGGACAATGGCACTATAATTAGAAGTGTGTAATTAAACTACTCCGCTGTATTACAGATGGAAGAGCGAGATCCCCTTTTAACAAGTGAAGGCTTCCATAAGTTGCTTAGCAAAGAGTTTGAGATAAATATAATGGTCTTCCTAACCGATTTCAGCCACGGCGGCCAATCTCAAGAGAGATTAGCCAACTGCACATGAGATATTATAGTGGACAAGTGTGTGCGCAAACACAGGAGCACTCTCTATTCCCTAATTCTCATAACCCGATGTGACGGCAATCTGACACGACTGGTAATATTTCAAGCACACGACCAAGGCTTTACATACTTTCCTATGCACAGGAGTGTACACACTTCCAACTTCCATACTTCGGGCTGTTACTGAGAATTTTTCGACAGAAAATCTCAATAACATTTTATTGGGAATCGAACCCAAGACCACTGTGTCTGCGGCCTTACATAAGGAGATAAATAATACATATTAAAAGCATATTGTTGCTTTTTTTATTTGATCCTGCGACCTGTGACTAAGATCAGCACAATGTGTATTGATCTACTAAACTAATCTACTCATAATATTAATTAGTGCTGCTTATATTTTCTTCTATAAATATTACAATTTTTTTTATTTCGTTAAAGGTGCTACAAGGGCAGATATATTTGGAGAACCTCAATGACCTCGATGCAACTGAGAAGATTATCGAGGATCTAGAGAACACATTGGAGGATGCCGATGGAGTTACACCCGTTCACGGAAGATTTTACAAACTTGCTTCAGAGTACTACAGGTACGTATTAGTAATGAGACACTGTCTATTTAAAAATTGTAATGTAAAATTAACAGTTACGGTACAAATAAAATTATTTAGAATGAACTCTCAATTTTATTTGTGCTGTGCTCTCATGATAAATTACCTCATCGGACTTTGCTGAATTGGTGGTACATTAGCGTGTACCAGTAAGATGCCTGCCTCGTTGGTCTAGTGGCTAGATATGAGGCCGCCGACCCGGAGGTCCTGGGTTAGATTCCTAGGTCGGGCCAATAAAATATTGGGTTTTTCTGTCAGAAAGTTTTCAGTAGCAGCTCGGCGTCTGGATGTTGGCAGCGTGTATATTCCCGTGCCTCGGTGTGCACGTAAAGTCGGATGCCGTCCCATCGGGTTACGAGAGCTAGGGAATAGAGAGTGCACCTGTGTCTGCGCACACACTCGTGCACTGTAATATCTCCTGTGCAGTTGGCTGATCTCTCCTGAGATCGGCCGCCTGCGGCTGGCCCAGTCGAGCTGGAGGACGTTAATATGATGTCCCCCCCCGCAGGGTGCGCGGGCCGACGGCGCGCTACTACCGCGCGGCGCTGCGCTACGTGGGCTGCGCGGGCGGCGGCGCGGCGCTGCGCCCCGACGAGCGCCGCGCGTGCGCGCTCCGCCTCGCGCTCGCCGCCGTGCTGGCGCCCACCGTCTACGACCTGGGCGAGCTGGTACCGTACGCCGTTTTATGGCATAGGAAGGCGGACGAGCATATGGGCCACCATAGACATTGGCTTTGTAAAAGACGTTAACCGTCGCTTACGTCGCCATTGTGCCACCGACCATGGTAACTAAGATGTTATGTCCCTTGTGCGTGTAATTACACTGGCTCACCCTTCAAACCGAAGCACAACATTAGCAAGTACAGCTGTTTTGCGGTAGAATATCTGATGAGTGGGTGGTACCTACCCGACGAGCTTGCACAAAGCCCTAAGTGAGACTTACACCTTACCCTCCACTGTAAACAATGCCTACTGAGTGGAATACAAACCATGATATCGAAGAGATGAAGCCGGAATGTGTTATCGTACCTACCCAGGCGAGCATATGCTTCAATTGAACTGTCTTGACTAACCAAAACTCTCACTTATGACAGTTTAAAAACAATTTAAAAACAAACCATTATTTATAGCAAATGAGTACCATACATCAACCATTTAATCCTTACACATAGATTATGATGCTGCCTGACATTACAAGTAACAGCCTGTGAATGTCCCACTGCTGGACTAAGGCCTCTTCTCCTCTTTTGAGAAGAAGATTTTGGAGCATATTCCACCACGCTGCTCCAATGCGGGTTGGTGGAATACACATTTGACAGAATTTGAGACATTCAGAGAGATGAATTATTAAGCACATGAAATTCTGTGGTTCTTACCACTGGGTCATCTTGACTGACATTAATATAAATTAAAAATAAGATACACTAAAGGCACGGACAACATTTCTATGGAATAACAAATACAAATAATTTAATTTAATCCCAAGAATAAGTAAGATTTCTAGATAATCAATAAAGAACACAGCAACCGAGGCGTCACAGATGAAATAATAAATTATATTTGTATTGCAGCTAGCTCATCCGATCCTGGAGTCCCTCGAGGGCACCCCTGACGCCTGGGCCTGCGAGCTGGTGCGAGCCGTAGCTTCAGGGGACGTCCTCGCCTTCGAGAAGATCCGGTAACAACTAATGTTTTGATAATTATAAATTATTTTTATTTTTCATATTATAGTTAGGCACAACCACCTAATTGGAAACTGAGATATTATTGCCCTTGTGTCTATAATTATACTGGCTCACTCACCCTTCAAAGCATAATATATTACTAAGCATTGCTGTTTAATATATGATGAGTGCATATCAAGTCAAGAGTAAAAATAACTTTGATATCGTTGCTAACGATACTTATGTCGGATGACGTCATACGTCGTTCCATTCGAAATGCCTTATTATTTTTTAATGTAATCAATTATTTTTAATAGATATAATAACATTTAAATACATATTTCAATTTAACTATTATATTATATAGCAATAATTATAAACAAATTACAATCCTAAATAATATTAGAAATGTGAAAGTGAGTTTGTTACGTTTTCAAGTCTATGATCATAAAATATTGCATAGGCATTGCCAGCGGTACTGAAAAGTATATGGGATAACCGTGATTTTCTGATTTTCTTGTCATTGTAAGAACTTACACACGCACGCACGCACGCACGCACGCACGCACGAACGAACGCACGAACGCACGCACGCACGCACACACACACACACACACACGCACGCACGCACACACACACACGTACGCACACACACACACACACACTGACACACGGGTAATGGTAAAGAAATACGTAATTTTTTTTTTAAATGTACAACGCCACTTTCTATGGGCGTTTGTGACCACTTACCACCAAGTAGCCCAAATGGGAGTCCACCTACCTATACTAAAAAAAAATTTGTATTTATTTACTTTTTTCTTCTTTCAGCGCTCAATCTCCCCACCAAGAATTACACCGAGCTGATCGTCAATTGAGACAGAAAATAGCTATTCTGTGCTTGATGGAGGTGATATATTCTTTCTTTTTTCTTTTCTCCCAACTAATAATGTAACTATTAATTTGGAAAAATAAAACATGTTTCTACTTGCTTCAACAGTGACTAACAAAAAACAAGAAGTTTGATTTTTCCAGATTATTCTTACAATTAACTTACACGTTACAGATACAGAAAAAGCTGGGATGGCCCAGTGGTAAGAACGCGTGAATCATAACCGATGATCGTGAGTTCAAATTCAAACCCGGGCAAGCACCACTGAATTTGATGTGCTTAATTTGTGATTATAATTTATCTCGTGCTTAACGGTGGAGGAAAACATCGTGAGGAAACCTGCATTTGTCAAATTCCACTAAAATTCTGTCACATGTGTATTTCACCAACCCGCATTGGAGCAACGTGGTGCGATAAGCTCGAAATCTTCTCCTCAATAAGAGGAGAAGAGACCTTAGCCCAGCAGTGGGACATTCACAGGCTGTTACTGTGATTACAGATTATTAATACAAATGATGATATTTTTACAGATGGCTTTCAACCGTACCTCAGCTCAGCGTCGCTTAACATTCAGCGAGATTGCGAGAGAGGCCCGTGTACCACCTGGCGATGTGGAACTGCTCGTGATGAAAGCGCTCGCCGATAAGTTAATCCGGGGTCACATTGATCAGGTAACTTATTTAAACATATTATTACACTGTGCATTGTATTTCTTTATATGCAGAATTTATTTAAAAATAAAGAAAATTGAAATAATAAGATAATAGTAATTGGTTGTGTGTTAAAGTATATTAATATGAAACATTTAGATGTAGGTGGACGTGCATATGTGCCACCTGATGGTAAGTGGTCACCAACGCCCATAGGCATTGGTATTGTAAGAGATGTTAACCATCGCCGATGCGCCACCAACCTTGGGAACTAAGATGTTATATCCCTTGTACCTGTAATTACACTCGCTCACTCACCCCTCAAACCGGAACACAACAATACCAAGTACTCACAGTACACAGTATAAGTTGTCCGGTTTCCATAGTACGAGCTCTGCCTAGTTTGGGATCAGATGACCGCGTGTGGATAATGTCCCGGGATATTATTATAATTATTTTCATGAAACGTATACATGTAATCGTCGTGCCGCAGGTGCAGGAGACGGTGACGGTGACGTGGGTGCGCGCGCGCGCGCTGGGCCGCGCGGGTGCGGGCGCGCTCGCGCGGCGCCTCGACGCGTGGTGCGCGGCCGCCAGCGACGCCGCGCTGCTGCTCAACCGCGCCGCGCCGGACCTGCTCACGCTGTACGTAGCGCCGACACTCACCATACCATCACCGTTTAGGATCCGCCGGTGGTCATTGCATCAATACATACACAGTCATTTTGTCAGAATTCATTAATTTAAGCAACGAATTCAGTCTTACATAGAGGCGAAGACCATAAGGATTTCGTGTGCCGATTCCAACTGGTGTCTGCCCCCAGTTTAGTTCGTAGTTGAAACGTGTTTTCGCTTTGCAATGCGAAAGAGAGAGACAGCTGCCGCAGCGCGACTGCCACGCCGCCAAGCGGCATTTTGGGTCGCAGAAAGTTTGTCTTCAGAGCGACGTCTGAATTCGTAGATTTAAGTGTATTTTATTGCCATTTAAGGCAAATACGAAATGTATTCATTATTTGGGAGCATTACATGTAATATTACACTATTAGGTAATATCAAGATTTTCTGAAAACTAATTAAACAAAAGGAACAAATATAATAAACGATACAAAAATAACTCTTACCATAAAAATAACGCATATTTATAACAATTTTATATTGACAAAATTGAATAATCCTCAAAATTTTCTTCTACAACCAAAGTTCAGCAATAACAACATTATTCAACGAATATTATCTTAAATTCGCTTCTAAATACATTCGTGCCTTTTTTTTTCATCAAACTTCCATATCCTACCTCGAATGTATATACAGTAGGACCTCGATTATCCGAACCAATTGGGACTGAGACTAGTTCGGATAATCGAAGTGTGGGACGTTTTCTGGGAAGAGATCATAATCAACACCTTTTTACATAAAAAACAGTATACGTTGAAATATATATATGTATTTTCAACACCTGAAAAAAGTCGAATACTTTTTGTTACATTTTTTTTTATAAAATCGTCAATTTTTATTTGACGAACGGCTGTAACGCATTTTTGAGGCGGCCACGTCTCAACAAACAATGCATCTTTCGCATCAATGTTCATCACCGTTCTGATAATTGAGGGTTCGGATGATCGAGGTCCGGATGATCGAGGTTCTACTGTATAGTAATTGCAATGAACTAGTGTCTAATATTCATTATTGTTTTTAGGTAACAACACAAAAGTATGCAGAGAACTAGAAGACCGGAAGCAAATGATGTTATATTAAATGTATGTCTGGAAATAAATAAATTTAATTTGTCTTTATATTTCTACGAATAATTTTATTTATTTAAATATCTTAATTGGCCACCACAACACTTACTTACATACATAGTTGGAAAAAAGACTCAATACCTGATACTCTGCCAGTCAATCTTTAGGTCAAACAGAAACCTGTGATGTTAATTTGTAATCGACAGTCCACAAAAATATACATACTTAAGTGTTAATTGAAGACATTTGTGTTTTTATTTTCTAGTTCTGGAACTCAAGTTATGTAAATATCTATAGATTTTTTTTATAAAAAGGCATTAAAATGTTGTGTATTTTTTGTCTGTGTCAGTACATTTCTTAAAATATAGTTCATGGTTATTCGAAAAGTACTTTTAGCACAAAAACATCAAACGAATAATAATATCCTGGGACATTATTCACACACGGCCATCTGATCCCAAACTAAGCAGAGCTCGTACTATGGAAACCAGACAGCTGATATACTACATATACTACTTTTCTTACGTAAATACATACTTATAAAGATAATTACACTCAGACTCAGGACAAACAGACATGTTTATGCACACAAATGTCTGTCCTGGGTGAGAATCGAACCCACGACCTGCGGCGTAAAAGGCAAGTGTCTCACCAACCACGCCAACCGGCTCGAATGAATACGTGTAATAAAAACAGGTACTGGCTTTGGACTTAAGTACATCTTTCATATATAACAATAAATGTGATGTTATTGAATTGAATCGAGAACATTGCTCTTAGCTACATCTTACATTGTGTTAAAAAAATATAAACTTGTAATAAGGAAACAATGTCTTTTCAAAAACGAAATATACAATAATTCTTATTAGAATATTTATTGTAATATATTAAAACCTTAGCATACAGATTAAAAATTAAAAAAAAATATGTATTTTATTAAAATATTAAAAACAACAACAAGAAACCATCACTATTTGTTCAATAAAAATTAGCAAATTTTTTTTTTTTATATTACCCTGGAGATCAAATGACTCTACTCCACCTGATGGTAAGTGGTAGTAGAGTCCAAACGCGACGACGGCTAGTGCAGTCAGGACGAATGACTTGCTCTAGCCGCCCCCGCCTTGCCGGCCCGCAAGATGCCTCTTCACGCCTCGTTTGAAGGAACCCAGGTCATAAGAGGAGGGGAACACGTGTGCTGGTAAAGAATTCCATGTTTTGGAGGTGCGACAAAGAAAAGAGTTGCCAAATTTCTTTGTGCGCGATGGAATTGATGTCACAGTTAGGCGGTGACATCGAGAGTCAGCACGCGTAGACTTGTAAAGGAATGGGGAAGCAGGAATGAGGGAGAATAATTCCTCTGAGCACTCGCCGTGATACAATCGGTAGAAAGCGCTCAGTGCCGCTATCTCTCGACGCAATTGTTATTAATTAATGAGATAGTATTAAAAATGAGATATTTAAGATACTGAGAGACGTGTTCTGGAGTGGAGACCACATCTTGGTAAACATAGCGTAGGACGCCCTCCGGCTAGGTGGAATGACGATATATGCAAAGTGGCTGGCAGCGGATGGATATTGAGAGCTGAAGACCGAGCTCAGTGACGTGCCATTGGAGAGGCCTATGTCCAACAGTGGACGACGAAAGGTTGATGATGATGACGATGATGATGAGAAACGAGATGGCCCAGTGGTCAGAATATGTGAATATTAAATCAAACTTGCAATTTGCATGTCTTGGAAGCAAATCTAACTTGTGTGTCCACCAATCCGCCATTGTAGCAGTATGGTGGAATAAGTCAAACCTTCTATTTAGGAGTGGAGGCTTAAGCCCAGTAGTGGTATGTTTACAGGAAGTTACTTCGTATCAGAGATATATTTATTCGCTAGAGCACTCTGGGCAATGATTTAAGCCACTGATCGGGGTATACTCCCAGGGTATCCAAGCTACATTTTAAGTTGAAAATAATCTACACGGGGTCTAACTATCGTAGATTATCAATATAAAAAATTCATAAGTATATTATACATTTCTCAATAAAATTTAATTTTAAAGTCACCATAATTGAAAACACGGCTTTTATAGTCGAAATTAAAATTGATAACAAACATGTTATTAAAATCAGATAAAGAAAAGAATAATACGATATGCAAATTGCAAAATATAATTATAATCTACACCCACAAACCGTAGAAAAAAATTAAATTAATGAAGCACATAACAGATAAATATGACAATAACAAAAACTTTATTAAAAAATTGAGTATATATATGTTATTATTTTGTAAGATTCATTCGTAATAATTCTCAAATTTTGATAACCTTAATTCCACCACAATTTGTTGTCCGACAACTCTATTAATGTTGCTAGAAAAGAAAAATGATATCTTGTATCGATTACAAATCGATATAACATATATTTTTTTACAACATTTTTTTAATTAATTCTGTTTTTATTCTATTTATAATACAATTAAGCGATGTAGTTGCCAATACTTTATATTTAATTTTATGGCAACTATGAATATTTCAGACGTCATATTTACAGATGTGAAATAGCCAAGTGCATGATTAAGAATGCTATTGTAAAATGTAAATGGCGACCGTGTGACGGATGGTTGCTTGCCGTCAAAATGCATTCGCAATATTATAAAAATGTTGAAAAATCTAAACAAGCTATCTAAATATTACATTATATGGTGAGTAAACATTCGCTTAGCCACATAATTATTGAATTACGTAATTATTAATGTATTTGTTGTATTCTCGAGGCTATTACCCATCTCACTCGTTTATTATGATTCTTTTCTGTCATTATTTACAATCGACGACGTATATGCATCTCTTTCGTTCACAGTTTTCTTGCAATAGGTTTTTCATTTTTAAGTGTCCGCGCGACTGAGACCGCGGGAGGAAAGCAGGGTCTGTTGGAAAATATGAACAAATTTGTGCTCTTAAAAATTATTGATTTTTCATAGTTAAAAAACATCAGACGCCGCTAATTGCATACGTGATGTGGTTCCGCGCGGTCGCTCACTCCTGTGAGTATACGTCTATTTTAGCATATTTGTCTTATTAGAGGTTGTGGTCGTGAAAAGTCACATTTTTCAGCACATGATAGACGACCATTTCGTTGGCTTGTGTCGTTCGCGTTGCATTAGACCCTTTCTCGGCATCTAAACATAGAAACGACTAATTGTTTAAATATTGATTTTTTTTATTGGGGGCTTGCATGTGTGAGTCAGTCGTTCATGCACGAATGTTTATAACATTAGTTGGGGCCTGCGATATACTATTTTGGGATCGGCCAAATGTTGGCTTTGTGCTCATGTTTTAACCATTATGCTTTCGTATAGCGCTCAAGAGTGCATGGAGTTATTTGTTAATCAGAAGGATATTACAGTGCCATTTGTGCTTCTAATTTTTCATGTGTAATTAATTTTTAATTGATATGGATACCGATTTACCTGTCCGGTGAGTTTTGTTCTTGTCGCAATATAATTTTTTTTTTTAGTTCTTAACTTACACTTATCGGTCAAATGACCAAACCTAATGTTTACAGCGTCGTGGAACGTAAAAACTCTGATAAGATTATTTCGAACACACCTCAGAGTAGATTCCCAAGTTATTTTATTTTTTCGTCTTGCTTTGTGATTTTCTAAATCCGTGTAAGTTTGAATTTCTTACGTATAAATTAAATTTATATCAGTAAGAACTTCAATAGATAAGCATTCAATGTTAGAACCATTGAATACATCGTAGATATTAGATATCGTTTGTTAAAGTCGCATGATTCACAAATCACGAGCGTGTTGTTCAACATCTTCGAGAAATTTAAGTCGGCAATTCGATGCTTTTACTATCTGACATTGACATCATATTCTTAGAAACCAAATGTATCAAACGACATATATATTTTATATAAGTAGCGAGACAATATTTTT
Organism: Nymphalis polychloros; assembly: GCA_905220585.2. Lineage (NCBI taxonomy): Eukaryota > Metazoa > Arthropoda > Insecta > Lepidoptera > Nymphalidae > Nymphalis > Nymphalis polychloros. The sequence continues at coordinate 5,915,033 of HG992270.1, forward strand.
TTTACGTCTATCAAGTAACGATACAGTCATTTTAATATTTTAAGGTGCGTTGACGCAAAATTTGTATAACACCTTCAGTTTTGCTAGTTAAGGCTAATTAGAATCCATTATTATGATAATAACGTGTGTGAAGTGTCAAATCACGTGTAATATTGTTTATGTACTGGCTTGTCGATCATATTCCGTTTTTAAACACTTTTCAAAATTGAGGTTACGCATTTGACCTATTTTTATAGAAACTCCTTTAGATATTTAAAAAAAAATGTAATTAGAATTATTTTAAATTTCACGAAGCTGGAAGTAAATTAAACGGTCTCGCTAATTATTTCTGACCTCTGTAACAAATCGATGTTGATGCGTTTATTTTTAATTATATACAAAATAATTGCTTCTGTGTATAGAAAAAGTCATGCAGGGTAATATTTTTTTTATGGAGTCATAAAAATAAATCTTGTTATTGTTACAACAAAAGGTATAAAATGTGACGTAGTATTATGTTATCTTTTTATATTTTAATATGGATATGATATTTATTTATATTCTGCTATAGAAATATTTAGCTTCAGACTGTACTAGATCATCATTTGATTTCATATGACAGCAATATCTATGACGAATTCGGACTGATAGAGCTTAAAAATATTAACTATTACGAAAATGTTCAATCGAGATTTATATGAATTTATCCATCGTTAAGGACTTATTTGTATTTTTTGTATGTACAATAAATCGATCAATTAAATATATATTATTTATAACAGGAGATATAAACGAATAACCAGAAAAGGTGTGTGACCATATCGTATAGCGCGATGCTCTCACAGTTGTCTTAAGAAGTCATTTAGCAACATGCTGTAAAACGAATCGTATTTCTAAGAAAAAATACTGGCCTCAAAATGTTTCCAAATATAAACGATTCATACCGCGCTCAGGCTACAGACCCCCGCACGGACTATTTCGGGCGCGCCCCTAGGGTCGTTGGCCGATGCCCTGCCAGACCCCCCCGCTAGGGAGCTTTTTTTGCTTATCTTTTAGATATCGCTCCCTTCTGATGCTTCAAGAGCTTAATTCAAAATGTCTACTTCAAATTTACAGTTCCGCCCAATATTTACCACTGACTTATGGGATGTATGGAAACACTTGTTATATTGAATGATTTGATGTTTATTCGTACATATAATTAATTATAGTACGAAATTATAGATAATCACGATAATCATCTATCTTATAATATAGTTTAAATCTAATATGAGAGAGAGAGAGAGACAGAGAGAGTCTCATGTGAACGAGGAACAGAAATCAATGCTCAATTTTGATTGGTTCTTATTTTAGATGAGAAGATTTTATCTGTTCAAATATAACGAAATATAAAATGTATTTAAAATAAGTTTTAAGATTTGATGTATATAGAATTACAAACAACTTAATAAGATAAATACATTTTCGTCTATAGAAGCATTATCTCGTAGGAATATTATTAAGCGATCATCAACCTTAACAAAGTAAGACTGAATAAGTTTGTAGTAAATACAAATTGAATAGAAAAATGTCTTACTCTAAAATGTTTTATTTTTTCTTTATAGACAGTACCAGTTGCCCGCCCAGAATAAGTATGTGTAAAATTCATACAAAGACTTCTAAATCTTTCCCTTAAGTTAAAATTTCTAAAAATCCTTTTTTAAAGAGTGCTTACGTTACAAAATAAGCTTTCAGCTTTCTAGACTCAGTAGTTTTAAACGATTAGTAACAACGATTAACGATTTTATGTATAGATTATAAATAAATAAAATATAATATATTGTTCGGAAATCACTAAATTAAAAAAAAAATCATCAATGCGTCTGTAGAAAAAATTACGATTGTCTTTGTCTATGATTAAGTACTAAGCTGCGTATAAGGTCATTTTAATTAGTTTATTATTTTTGTTTATTATTGATTGAGGATTAATTATTATTTTAAGTTAGTAAAAATTATTAGCTTAGGATTATAAATTTGCCTATTTTTCTATATAATATTAATTAGGGATGAAACTATACATGTTTAGAGCAAAATATCGACATTAGTAACTAAGAAAGCAATATTATTTCGTTTCAATTTGATGTCCACTTCGTACGAGATGTATCTGTGACATTAATATTTCGACCAAAATATATTACATTATGATGTTGGTGATGTGACTAATTTGTCACATCACCAACTTCGTTCAAGTATACATAAGCCGTACGTAATAATAAACGAAAATTATTATTATATATTACAAATTTACAATCACTATAACATATTTATTATCAAAATATGTTAATTCAATTGTACGTTTAATGTCATGTCATTGATAATTAACACTTAATTAAAAAAACAAAAGTGACGTTTTAACAAATGATAACGAATACGATGTACGAAAAATTGTACATATAGCTATGTACAGTCGAAACTCGCCGTTGGGGTCAGACCATCCCTCGTTTTACGACGGCTGATATTGATTTTTTATATTCGAGCGCCTTTTTATTTGTAACTTTTACTGTGGGGGAATTTTCCGACGTACGTATTGCTGTCTTACTCCCACTTACAGCAAAATAATTACGCAGTCGATGTAGAAATGTATGCCGTTTTCAGGAACGAGAAATATTAGTATACATACAAATGTCCAATTACAAGAATGAATAAAAATAATTCAATAATAAGAATATTGCCTTGTTACAAAATTAATTAGTGTAATTCATGTTTATTTTTCATAATATACACACATAAAAAAGTCTAAATAAAAATACCATGTAAGTAATTTGTATTTAAAACTGGTTTTAAACACTATAACATTTCTATTTTATTATTTAAATAAATTTATTGTCTTATTGGGTTTTATCAATTGTGCAATATAAATTTACTTGTAGCATACATAGTACGAACAAAGGTACATAAGCAACTAAACTTTTTAAAATAAAATAAAGTTGTTGAACAAAATTAATTTATTGTAAAATAATGGTGTAATTTTGTATAAAGTGTGGTCACCTCTGTTGTTCAAAACTTGGCGGCACCGATTATTCATAGAATCGATGAATCTGTTTATGTTATACAGGGGCAAACGACCCCATATGAAGTTTTAGCAATTCCTTCAGCCGTTGGGTTGTTGTCACTCAGCCGAAGTTCTCGATTGGATTGAAGTCTGGCGATTCTGCCTGCCTGGGTAATAACGGGATGTTTTTCATTGCCAAGTACCAAACTCGCATTGTCATACATTAACTTAGTGCAAATAGACGGACATTAAAACCTAAAAATTTTCTATGTAATTTTAAAAAAAACCCGTGTTCATGTTTCCATTTACAAAAAATGAGCTCAGTTCGTCTGTTCTTCATAAAACCCGCCCAAAGCATAACTTATATGGGCGACATGCATAAATCGATATTGTTTTTAAAAATAAAATCGATGTATTAATATATTTTTATTTTTACGTTCTAAATAATGGCAACTTTTTTCATTAAAAAAATAAAGTAAACAACCAACGCGCGAAATTTTGTCCAATACGATACGAATTCATCAATATAATATCAATTATAATGTTATGCATTAAAAAGTTAATATATTATATATATTTAATATATACAAATAAATACTATTCTAGTATACGGAATGTAGTGTGGACGGTACGATACGATTTTTAATGATTTAGATATTATTATTTCATTATTAAAATTGTAAATTTATCGTGTAGTAATAATTCAACCGATACAACTTAATAGGAACAAGCGAGATTCGAGGCTAATGTTATGTTTTGTGAAATTGTATTTCCGTGAAGTGTGACTTGAAACGTAGTTTATTAATAATATTTTATTCTCTATTTCAGGTTTCCAAGATAAACCGACATTCTCGCAAGTTCCAGTATTCTAAAAAAAATATATAGTCTAGTCCTAAAAGTTTCTACTTGAATTTAAAGTATTCTCTGTACTTAACTTACTTTTAGTAAATATCTGTGATAAAACCTTTTTGGTGGACCTTATTAAACGAAGCGTGCAATTTTTTTTTACAAATGGATTGATTAAATATTGGCCAAAGAGTATTAAGTTATGTATATTAATAGTTAGAGTATATTATATAAAATATAGTGTTTGACGAGAAAATGGCGTTACCTCCACAGCAGTTCTGTGTCAGGTGGAACTCCTATCACACCAATTTACAGGTAACACAATGTTATAATATTATATAGTTAGTTTAATGTTATATTTATATTATATATAAAATTATAATTATACAAAATTATATATGTAATTTATATAATTTATTTTTAAGCTTATGTATATAATATAGAAACAATTTTTCTCTTTACAGGCAGTATTCCCACGCTTGCTCTTAACCGAGCAGTTTGCAGATGTAACACTTGCTTGCGAGTCACGGCAGCTAAGATGCCACAAGTTGGTGCTCTCAGCGTGTTCTGCTTACCTGGAACGGCTGCTGCTACAGAATCCATGCAAACATCCAATCGTCCTCATGAGGGATATGCGGTGAGCCTTTTCATTTGTAAATTTGAGTTTTATTCACAACATAAACATAAATAAATGTTATGTATGTATGTGTTTAGTGAGACAACACAATATAAGATAAAACAATAATTTATAAGTATGAATGAAGACTTACCACTGGTTTACTAATAATGTATAAAGAGTGTACTTTTATGTACTATATAAGGCAGTATGACGAATACGTATATTTTCGCTTTCATTAGAGATATTTTTCTTATGTAGGTAAAAATAATAATATTGTTTTAATAGATAACAGCAGTACTTTGTATTGTTGTGCGGTTTGAAGGGTGAGTGAGCCAGCGTAATTACGGGCACAAGGGACATAACATCTTAGTTCCCAAGGTTGGTGGCGCATCGGCAATGTAAGCGATGGTTAACATTTCTTACAATGCCAATGTCTATGAGCGTTGGTGATCACTTACCATCAGGTGGCCCATATGCTCGTCCGCCTACCTATACAATAAAAAAAGAAAAAAAAAAAGATTTAAAAGATAGAAAATCGATAATTACTCATTGTTATTATCGTTTTTTTTATGTTGGCAAGGTGATGTGATAGGAAATATGATTTTGAAAAAAATACTTTTTAAATTGATTTAATTATCAATGTAAGTGGATACATCCGAAAAACACAAATAATAAGATTTAAATTAGACGATTTTTTTGGTATAATTGTTTTTTTTTTTAATAATTCTGTTCACTCTAAGCCAACAATGGACATTACTCTTCGAATGAAAATAGGTTTTTCTTCTCTTATTTCCAATTTATTTTTATTCACAACACTAAAGCTTGTATAAAGCTACCAAACGATAAAAATAAGGTATATTAAGGAAATACTGTATATGCCTATTTACATATAAATTAAAGTAAAGTAACAGCCTGTGAATGTCCCACTGCTGGGCTAAGGCCTCTTCTCCTCTTTTTGAGAAGAAGGTTTTTGGAGCTTATTCCACCACGCTGCTCCAATGCGGATTGGTGGAATACACATGTGACAGAATTTCTCTTCCCCTCTTTTAAGGAGAAGTTGGAGCTTATTCCGCCATGTTGCTCCAATGCGGGTTTCCTCACGATGTTTTCCTTCACCGTCAAGCACGAAATGAATTATAATCACAAATTAAGCACATGATACTCAGTAGTGCTTGGCTGGGCTTGAACCCACGATCATCGGTTAAGGTTCTTACCACTGGGTCATCTCGCCGTATTCATACTTAATTAAAATTATTATGACTTTTTTAAATTTTAAACCGGTCGAGTTGAGCATGTTAATGTCCCACAACTGGACAGAGGCCTCTTCTTTTTACCCGACAAAGATTTTTAAGACTCACCCCACAAAGGTCCTCACTAAGTTTTCATTACTGCCGAGCATAAGATGAAAATACTCAAATGAATCACATGAGAATTCATTGATCAAGATCATAGTTTATATTCTTTAGAAAATTAGATTAGATATAAGGTCCTCCAGATCGATTTCGGCCACGGCGGCCAATCTCAAGAGAGATTAGCCAACTGCGCAGGAGATATTATAGTGCACAAGTGTGTGCGCAAACACAACTTAGCTCTCATAATCCGATGAGACGGCAATCCGACACGACCGGAAAGAGTTCAGGCTTAACGTGCTTTCCGAGGCACGGGAGCGTACACACTTCCAACTTCCAGACTCCAGACTGCTACTGAGAATTTTCTGACAGAAAAACCCAATAACTATTTATTGGCCCGACCTGGGAATTGCACCCAGTACCACCGGGTCTGCGGCCTTATATCTAGCCACTAGACCAACGAGGCAGATACACTATATTCTATGTGTTCTGGGTGCAGGTTCAGCGAGATGCAGGCTCTCGTGGACTTCATGTACAAGGGTGAAGTGAACGTCACGCAGGACGAGCTTCCAAGTCTACTCAAGTCGGCCGAGGCGTTGCAAATTCGAGGTACGACTTCTTGACCGCTTCGGGAGACTGACCAACTAAGATATTGTAGTGCTTAAGTGTGTGTCTGATCGCAAGTGCACTCTATTCCTTTACTCATGATCCGGTGGGACACCAAATCTGACACGACTGGTGACAGGGCCAGTCCAGTCAGTCGGTCAGATAATCCAGGTCCAGAGACGGCAGTGCAAAATTTAAATAGACTTTTACAATACTTATCAATCGTCAAGCGCTACCACCACTACCACATTGTCAATTTCTCGATCCATAATAATCATATTGATTTGTTAGTTCGATTACGAACTTAATACGGCTCGTGAGTGCGTGTGCGTGCGTTCATGTGCTCGTGTCTCTAAACACGCACGCAGCGTGTTCGTTTTTTTTGTTACATTGTTTTTTTTTATTTTTGGTGTGCGTTTATTAAACGTCCCCACGTGTCGCAGGCCTGTGCTCGGGCGAGGCGGGCGCGACGGAGGGCCGCTCGGAGTCACGTGACTACACGCTGGCCAGCGACGCGCTGCTCGCGCACGCGCAGAGAGACGCTCCCGCCGGTCGGTACTGATACCGGGGAATTTCTATCATTTAAAGAACTTAAATCCATTCCATATATTTATTTGTGTCCTTGCAGCCTGAATGGTTTTTAAATTATGTAAAAATAAACTATTGTATTGAATGAACTTAAGAAAACGAAAATTAAAGCATTGGTCGATTAATGTATGTTACTATAATTTAAAATAATATATAGAATAAGGTAGATAATGGAATTTATTGTAAATGATTGAAATTTTGAAATATTATTTATAAATATAAATTTTCTCGATTATGACATATTATATGATTATTATGACATTTCAATATATTAAAATAAGGTAGTCTGTGAGTAACTTTTTGCAGTAGATATATTCATAAATCACGGTCGTATACACAGGTCTTGCAACTGAGTCCAATTTCAGTGGTGAGAGATAGGTGCGAGTGTGTAACAACTGCTAATTCGCAATACCATCCGCTGTACGTACTACGTCGCTGCTATCGAAGCTGATATTTTTCTCTCTCAAGTATTGTGTTATTCAATCATTGTTATATCGTTTTATTGAGTTTTGCGGATTTTTTGTTATTTTTGTTTTGTTATTTAACTGTTTTGTTTGGATTTGAAAAGTGTTCGGGATAATTATTACGCGAATTGTCATGCCTCTGGCGGTCTCAAATTGAACTTAACAGCGTCATTTTGTCAACGTACCCCTGAACATACTGAAGTTGCAAGACCTGTATACGACGACCATGTCATAAATAGTATATGAGATTTGCATACCATCTTATGTTTGTTGTGGCAGGATTTAAAGTATTGTAACATCAAAAAAGTACCTACAGCTTTGCAAATAAAGAATTCGAATTTGAAAAAATAACTAATCTAAGATTATCATCCTCAGCCCAACAACAGCAGCAACAGAAACCGACGAACACAACAAACGGCCCGAAGAAACGGAAATCCGAGGAGAGGGAGAAGAATCCGGAAGTGAAGGAGGAGACCGTTGAGGAGGATGGACTCTATTACGGCGAATTGGACAACGATCACTTGGAATATAATGAGGTACGTTTTTTGGTCCTCGCGACCGGATATCGGTTAAATCCACAGTGATTATCATAGATAATTCTATCTCGACCAATTATATCGCGCCAATTCAATGCCAATGTTGTTTATTGGTCTTTACTCGGTTGCCGGTTGGCGTGATTGGTAGATACGCGCCTTTCGCGCCGCAGGTCGTGGGTTCGAAGCCCACCCATGATAGACATTTGTGTGCATGAACATGTCTGTTTGTCCTGAGTCTGGGTGTAATTATCTTTATAAGTATGTATTTACAAAAGAAAAAGTAGTATATGTAGTATATCAGCTGTCTGGTTTCCATAGTACGAGCTCTGCTTAGTTTTGGATCAGATGGCCGGGTATGAATAATGTCCCAGGATATTATTATAATTATTAACTTTCACTATTGGATGATGTTATCGGTTCAGAAAAAGTCATACTGGGACCAAAATTTTTCATTTATCGTTTTTCAGGACGACGAATCCGGCAAGCCTGGCAGCAGTTTGGGGCAGACATCAGGTGAGCCACAATATTTACATGAATAAAAAAATAAAACATTTTTTTTTTTAACATTCAATGTTTATTTGCAATGTGACTTCCGTTCTGTCACTTGCTTAAAAACATTTTTTTTATTATTTTTTTTTTGTTTTAAATTTCGCGTTTAAACCGCGTGTGATGCGAAGATCATATTGTGAATGGGCATTGTGAAAATAAAAAAAAATGAATGTCTGTAAGGTAGGCCGAGTTTCGATATTTAAAAATTGGTAGAATTGATTTTTTTTTTTCGGTAGATATTGAACCATGAATGTTCTAAAAAAAATTGTTCATTTTCCTTATTTTATTTTTTTGGTTATGGTATATCTTACAGACATGTCATTTGTCGACTGTGTTTTGAGCATTCATGGTTCACAAATGATTTATTTTTTTTTCCTATAATATTGTATTTTCTTTTTTAGGGCAAAGGTACATACGCGTTAAGCCGGAGAGCGAGCTGTTTTTCCACAATAAACTCCAAAACCTAGCGAACACTGAGTACATGAGTCGATTGTCGAAAATGAATCCAACGGAAATACAGAACGAATTCTCTAAATACGGCCTCCAGAATATGTCGGAAGATTTTCAGAAAACCGAAAACGATTATTACAAATCATGGTTGGAGCAAAATGGTGAATTGGAAGTGTCCTTATTGAAAGCTAACCAAACGAAAAAGTCGAAGAATGACGTGAAGAATTCGAAATCCGAAGTCGAGCTGATACCCAGGACCAAAGATGTTACAACTAAGGAAGTTTACCCGAAAATCGGGGAGAAATTGGTCCGTAAACGCGGGAGGCCGCCTATATTTAAGGATAAGAATGTCGACATTGGCGAAACTGTTTTGAAGGCTGATCTGGATCAATTCCTCGAAGGGAAGGAGGTCAGCTCGTCCGGGTTGTCGAGGAAGGATTTGGAGAGGGTGATGATGGGGAAGTTTAACCCGAATAGACGTTACTCGAACGAGGCTATGTGGGCCGCTTTGATGGATGTCAAGAAAGGCGGTAGTATATATAGGTGAGCCATATATTCTTGTTTTTCTACTCGGTGGTAGAGCTTTGTGCAAGCTCGTCTGGGTATGCACCACCCACTCATCAGATATTCTACCGCAAAACAGCGGTACTTGGCGTTGTTGTGTTCCGGTTTGAAGCGTGAGTGAGCCAGTGTTATTACAGGCACAGGGGACATAACATCTTAGTTCCCAAGGTTGGTGGCGCATTGGCAATGTAAGCGATGGTTAACATTTCTTACAATGCCAATCTCTATGAGCGATAGTGACAACTTACCATCAGGTGGCCCATATGCTCATACGCCTACCTAGGACATAAAAAAAATTGTGTATCGTACGCAACATTATATTTTCAAATCGAACTGGTAAATCATTCAAAACTTTCAAACGCACAAACAAATAAACTATTTATATTTTTAATATTAGTATAGATATAGATTATAACAGACAATTATAAAGGATACAGATAATTAATTTTTTTTTTCTTCCAGGGCAGCTCAAACGCACAAAGTCCCGAGGAAATCGCTCCGTAACTGGATGAAACGATGTCACATAAAATCGTCCTTCCCGATGCCGCAGCAATTGAAGCAGTTCGTCGAGAACAGCAAGAAGCAACGCGAATACAAACACGATATACCGGACAAACCGGATACGGTCAGTTTCAACCCGGATATAGATTTCGGTAAACACTTTTTAACCTGTAATCAAGTTTCCAGCGACGATGAGAAAGTTGAAAATAATTGTAATGACAACACTGCGATTAATATGTCATTACACGAATGATTTTTTTTTGCACTAGCAACATTTAAGGAACGATGTTATGGGGATGGCTTGTGTTGCAATTGTGTAAGGTTTAAAAACGTCTGATGTTTTTTTTATCGGAATGTAGAATGTTATTGCTTACATAGAAAGAGAACGTATATATATGAATAAAATTATTATATATCTATATATAAATATGTATTTAAATTAAAAATAATCTGAGAAACGTTTACTGCCAAAGATTAAGCAAAGATTTTATTGAAAAGAGAATCGGTTTAAAGATTATATAAATGTTTTTGTTTTTTGTTTAAACAATTACGTTGCAATATTAAAACCCAAAGATTTGTTTTTCTTTTATATATATATATCTTTTTTATAGAAATTAATTGATTTTAATTTCAGTGTCGACTTCGACGATTCAAGTCGACACGTATGTATTCTTTTTTTTTTTTTTTTGTTTAATTTATTCGTTATTTTTGTAATTATAATTATAGTATAATAGTTAATTATTGTAGGAAATGATAAAAATTGGCCTTTTCGAAAATTCGTGTGCTTGTGGACTACGTCCGGGATATATAAAAGACTTAATGAAATTTTAGAATAACATTTTTTGTAAGTTACATTTTTAATGTAATAGCATTTCTCTTATATATCATTTATATACGTCCTTATACATTGTATATAAGGTTCGATATTGACCTCTTCGATTATTGGCGTTCCAGTTAAGGGGCCATTCATTTATTACGTAAAACGATTTAAGAGCGGAGGGGGGTCGGCCATGTCTTGTTATTTCTTACGAGGGGTGGGAGGAAGTTTCGATTACGTTAGATCACAAATATACGCAAAGTTAAGATTTTTAAAAAGCGAGGGCAACCGCGCCTTTTCGGAGGTGCGCTCGGATGCGTATGGGTAAACTATTTCCATGGCAACGTACCCGCGCCACCCGCACTTCACCTAGCGGGAATTCCCCGCCTGTGAACCAGACTGTCGCTTGTGCGCTTGTTCGCGTAGACGACACTCGTAACGTCAAAACCAACCAAGCGTATATTCAATTTTTTCCTTTAGATTCTTACGTAATAAATATTAAACAGGCGGGGGGGGGGGGGGGGTTAGGAGTCGGCCTATTCTTATTCTTTCCTATTTAGGAGGGGGAGGGGGTCAAAAACTAGTAAAAATCGTCTTACGTAATAACTGAATGTCCCCCTAAGGAGAGGGGATGTTTATTTAGACGTTTACTAACCAAATACTATGTTAAAGATATATAAAGATTTGCTATTACATACATATGCTTAATTATATATAAGGTTAAATTATTTGTTATATCCAATATCGTATTGTACTTAAATGATGGTTTTTTTTTTTTTCGTAGAAAATTCATCGAATTTCTCTTATAATAGTTTCCGTGGCGAGAAATGACGGATTTTCGATTGATTATTGTTAACTTTCTAAAAGAAAATAAAGCCGAACATATATACATACATACAAACACACACACATACATACATACCAATTGATGTATGTATATATAAAGATGAGGTTGATGTTAGAAATATTAATAACGTGATTAAAGTCTTATATTATTTAAATATTAAAAGTTTTTTGATAAAATTTCTGTCTGGGGGTTATCTCGAAAAAATTTAATAAGTTTCTCAAAATGGCATAATAAGATAGATAGCAGGAAATTCTAAATGGTGACCACTTACCACCAAGCGAGTATATTTATTAGTCCAATCGTCACTTTCTCAAAACAGATTATTAAATCTCGGTTTAACTGATATGTCTGAATACTTGACGCTCATTGGTCGACTATTACGTCATCAGTTGTCATCGACCAATGATAATTCACATTAAATTAAAAGCACTTAAATCTGACTTTGATCAGCGTCTCTTAATTGGAGGCTTGAAAGAATACCAATTAATATAAAGTAATTAAAATTTGAGTTGTATATTCCAATTTTAATTTTAATGCTCTTACGATTTTGTAACGTCACGTGTTGAAACGTTTCATATAAACATTAAAATTTTACAATAATGATAATGTCGCTTAAAAAATTCGATCGTAATAATAATCAATCTTAAATTCGACCAATTATCGAGGCCTAAACTGTAGAGCTATATTCTGTAAGAACTCAACTCGTGACTCGCCGCAGTAAAAGGTCGTAAGTCGGATAGCGACATACGATATTGACCTTAATAATCATAACATTACAAGAATACACGCGTCAAAATAGTATAACAACATGAGTCGCCCGTCGATATTACACGGGTGAAATGAAGTGGGTTCTTACAGAATGGCAGTGATGTTTTCTATGTTCCTACTTTGTAACTAGTTTTCATAGATGTTGTACAAGTTGTGACGTCACTCGTGTGTTTATTTCAAAAACGAAAACGACAAACTCTCCCGATCGGCTTGACCGATTTTGATGAAGTTTTAGTTATAGTCGGACCCGGTAGGTGGCGTTGTTGCCGACATATAGATTTTTTATTTTTATCGTTACAGCTGGTCTTATATACGCCAAAGATAAATAGAAATTTTGACATGGCTTGTAATTGATTTTGTAACTATTACATTTTGTTGTGTTGACGTCACCGTCGTATACACAAGTCTATCAACAACAGTAGTGGGAGTACGTCGGCTTAATGGTTGCGCCGTTCAGTTCAATTCAAAGCCGCCAGAGGCTTGACGATAGATGGGTTTGCTGTGCAACGAAGACAGAATAGCATTCTGTCTCTTTTTCTCTCACACGTAACGCATGCGTACCGCGTGTCACTCAACCGGCACGTGACCGCACCCATCGATAGCAACGACGTACGGCGGCGTTGACGTGAAATAAAAGTTATATCACGATCGTATCAATCTCTCACCACTGAAATTGGGCTCCGTTGATAGACCTGTATACAAGACCGTGGTTGACCTGTGACGGCTGTGTGCCTCGCCATCTCTGTTTTTGATTTAAACGTACTCTATACAAGTTGTACTGAAAGTGACGTCGCAATATGTATTAATCTTGATATATAATTTGGTTAAATTATTACATTTCCGAGGTGCGTGTGAACGTGGTCTTAAATTGATACGATATAAAAAAAAGTAAATTTTAATGTTGCCAGATATAAATATTTGGTGGGTATTTCTTTTCATACGCGCCTCTAATCCAAAAAGTGCCTATTAGTATAAAATAATATATACATAATGTTTAGTACATAAGTCTTGTAGATATAATTATTGTATCAGTGTTGTATGCAGTATTATGTTGATTTATTTTGCGATTAATTAATTAGATGTATAATATATACAGCGTGTAACAGAATTCGTGTCCGACCCGTGAAGTGGTTATTAGGTATCGTGTATCGGTTCTATTTATGTAATAATTTTTAAAATACTAAGCAAAAAATTTATACCGGATTTTTTTGCTTTTTTTAATTAAATGACGAAAATTACATGGCAACACAGGTGCGGGCAATAGCGTTCGATAACTCTTACCTATCGGGTAGCTAAGACACGAGGTCATGACGTCGGTAGTCCACGTTTTTACCACCAACAGTGTCGTTAAACACAATTAATATATTTTTTTAAGTATTTTTTTTGCATTTTAAAAATTATTACATAAATAGAACCGACACACGATACCTAATAACCACTTCACGGGTCGGACACGAATTTCATTACACCCTGTATATGTTTATATTATGTTGTCGGTACTTAATGTAGATGATCTAATCGTCGATTTTTTTTTTTTATAAAAACAATGTCATTATTTCGTATATAATCCGATCTGTGCATAATGTAAACGATGTGACGTCGAATTTTAATCAAAAGAATATGTTTTGTGTTTTTTACATGGATTACCTAAACTTATATTACACCGAACCCCCGCCCCCCCCTCTCTAACGGGACCGAAGCCGACACGAGCGGACACTAATAGTATCGTATTTGCGTATATGATTTTTTTTTTTTCATTTTCGGATGAAATTTGTTTAATGTATGGGTATGTCTTGTCGTTGTTCTGTTTACATTATGTACAAATTCGATTTATACCTCGATCCGTGTCCAATGTTGCCAATTTCATGTGACTGTCATTAAAGTTTTAAAAAAAGAACATCAGAAATGTCATTACGAAACATGTGTCAACGGTTACTTTGAACATTGAATGATAATTTGTCTTTGTTACATTGTCATCAAGAACTGTAATGGTATTCTGTAAGAACAAACTCAAAAGTCACCGCAGTTCGTGATGTGCGACATCGGTTCTTATTGTTAAAGATACAAGTATCATAATAGCGTATCAACGCATGACGCTATATAGCACAGCTGTAGACTTCGATCAAGAATATTACTAGATAACGCTTCACGAACAAAAACAACACTCAAATATGGCACCGACTGACTGATACAATGGAGAAAACGATGTAAAGGTTTAATAATTTCAATCTAAACTGTGCCTTGTCCCCGAGCGATAAAGTGCTGTTTAGATTGCACTAACATTCACTTACCATCTTACGCCATGAATGACAGAAAGAGATAAGAAATTTACAATTTCTTTCGTTCCAAATTCAACCTTATTTCGTTTGCAATAAAGCAGATATTTCCAGACACATTTTACTTACGTGTTGTGCTGTTATTTTGTGCGGGCCGTTTTTGAAGCGCTTATTGGTAATCTAGTACATTATTGATCGAAAGCTGTAGAGCTAATCGGTCATGAAATGTCAAAACGTGACATGCAATATTGACCGTAATACGACATTATACGGGTGAGTGACGGGTTCTTACAGAATAGCACGATTGGTAACCATATTCGTCATTTTAAATTTGAATAAATATATCGTCAATTATTTATTTGAAATGGTAACACTTCATATATATCAAATACATCCATTTCTTAATAGAACTTTAATTTGATTTTGAGACATAGTTGCCAGAATCGAAAAATATTTTGCTTAAACAATAAGCTTATTCAATTTATTTGAGTGTATCTTTATAGTTTGAAAATGATTGATGATTATAAAAATTATTTAACGAGTTAATAATTTTTAATTTGTAAATAATTCCGATGATTACGATTTGTCGGTATTGGGGTCTGACATACAGACATGCGACATCTATTGACTGAAATATGAACTAATTCAACTTTTAATTTATAAAACAGGAGTAGTGTTAAACAAACCATTGATTAAGACATTCCATGCGATTTTCTAATAGCTCCGCTATATAATACACTACATTAGTTACTTAAAATTGGTATGTAAATGAATCATACCTACCTAATTGCCGACATGGCCCAGTGGTATGGAACGTTTGAATCTTTACCTATGATCGGGGGCCCAAGCCCGGGCAAGCACCACTGAATTTAATGTGCTTAATTTGTGATTATAATTCATCTCGTGCTTGACGGTGAAGGAAAACATCGGGAGGAAACGTGCATGTGTGCAAATTTCACTGAAATTTGCACACATGTGTATTCCATCAACCCGCATTGGAGCAGCGTGATGGTATAAGCTCCAAACCAAGGCCTCTTCTCCTCAAAAGAAGAGAAGAGGCCTTAGCCTAGTAGTGAGACATTCACAGGCTGTTACCGTACTACACATACAAGCTCTCTTAATATATTTAGAGCGCGATTTTTTTTTCACGAATACGATGGTCTAGTGTGATGTCGATTCAAGGATGAAGCTCTTTTTTTATCTTATCCTCAGCCATTGTTCCGATGTCAGACCTCAACACCGTACCGTCTTACGTGATCGCATCGTCGCAGTCATTTAGCTATGAAGATACTTTAAATTGAATTATATATATATCATAGTATTATTACGTATATTTCAATAGTATAGAAGTCATGTTAAACCAGTGTTTTCTTCCGACCACTTAATAAATAATATTTCCGCCCGATTATGATAAATATTATTATTAATCTGTATCAGTTATATATGACGGTTTAATAAAATAAATATATACACATTATGTTTTTTTTTTTTTTTTGTATGGAACTGTAGTTCCGTCCGTGTATCCCTGGTGGTGGCTTTTGGTGTAGCCGTTATTTCGTACTTGGACTATCGGTCAATTTTGTATAGCTGTGGGTGGTGTTTGACTGGTGAGCGAGCCAGTGTTAGTAAAGGTGCAAAGGATTTAGCAACTTATAGTTGAGGATTGGCGATGCCTTTTGTAAGTCTTTGGGGATGGTGACCATTTCGTATCAGCTGGACTCTAAAGGCAACCAAATACGGACCTATATTTCGAAGGTTGGTTGGTATTTACGGTGCTTAAAGATGGTATTGACCAATTCTCAATTTTTGCCTTTGTACTGTCCATCTTTTAGTTCTATTATATATGTACACTAGCTGTGCCGCGCGGCTTCACCCGCGTATAATTAATAAAAATATAATAAACACACACATATGGCTACTGGTAAAAAATACGTAATTAACGATTTGAAATTAATTTTTATAAGGTACCGATATATGGCCTATCATTTGCGCCATCACATGTTCTTTGTGTGTACCAATTTTCATCAAGATTGGTCAAGCCGTTCTTGAGTTATAAGAAGACATACAGACAGACAGACAAAAATGAAAAAAATAGTATAATGTGAATCACTGCATCATTAAAAGATTGTTTATCACAAAATTAAGTGAAAAAAAAATTACAGAAAGAGCCAATACATTTATATAGTAGTATAGACATGTAATTAACTTCTGGACAAAGTGTTACAAAAAGTGGCTTGCATCAGAATTACTGTACAGAATGACGGATCAGCTTTAAAATACTACCAGCATTTAGCACTATTTAGTGAAATTTGTTTAAATATTTCGTACCTAAATCATTAACAAAAAAAAAAAAAATTTAAAATTTTTTTGTTAATTCCATTTCCATCCAGTCCATTTATAATAATTTCCGCACAAAGGCTCCGTATTGTGCAATTATTTTTACACTACCATTTAGTACCTACTTGGTACCTGAACATAGATTTTTATTAGATCGATAACTCAAAAAATAAAGACTATATAAGCGAAATAAAAAAATATAAGAATTCAACCTATATAATATAACGGATTATTTAAAAAATAATGTTAATATTATTAGAGCGGCTTTTCCTCGCTTTTTACTCAGCGCAATCCCGTCCCCTCCTGTAGGAAGCCAGGAAAAGAAACGCCCTGTCAAAATGACACTGACAGATAAAGTGTTGCCATTATCCGAAACGAGAAATTCCCATAAATGAAAAACTAAAGGGCCGTTTCTTATCCTCGCTTGTTGCAGGTGTGCGGACTTCGACTGAAATAGTGACGCGACACTTTATCGATATGGACCACGGGATACCACTGAACATACACGCGAGGCCGCGTCTCGTTGGACGGCGACCGAACGCGATTGTCAACATCGAAACGGACGTCTTTCAAGAGAAATCGTACAAGCAATATTCGTCGCAGCATTTACGTGACGCGCTCATAGCTGTCAAGAAGGGCTACAGCGTTTACGCGGCTTCTAACAAGTATGGCGTGCCAAGGAAAACTTTGCGGAATTGGATGGAAAAATATGATATTAAGAGTCAATTTTCTAAAGGTCGCCGCGGAACTAGGTCGAATCAAATACTGGATCCGTTGGACTTGATGTCCGAGACCAGATCTGAGAGGTTTGAAGGTACCTTGTAAGGTTTGACTAGCAGTCGATATTCAGTATCAAAATATCCTTTCAACAAACTAATATATTACAATTATAAACCTAAATATTATATACAGGAAGGTTCATTTTCCAATGATTTTAGAAGTTCTAGAAGCCTTTTTATATATATGTATATATAATCGTCATATATTCAAACAGTTACAACATGAAACACTCAGTCATTTCATATTTATTATATAATATTGAGGTTGTTACAAATCCATGTTACATCTCGCTAACATGAGGTATACAGAGTAAAAAGAGTAAAAGAAAACCGTCTACGAACCACGACTCTACGACTATCGGATTTCTAGTCTGAGCTTAAACATTTTTATTTTCTATACGCTTGGCCATCTGGAGTTCCCACTTCGGGTACTTTCATTTCTAGCCAAGCCCTGCAAGTGCAACGAATTTGAGTGAAATCGGCGATGACGGGTAGGGAATGCCTCCTTGTCAGCTGCACATTTACTAGCTGAAAAAACAGAATATTAAAGCTTGACATGATTTTGCAAACGTAACGCTTAATACATTCAAACTAATAATTTGTAAAAAAAAAGATATGAAAAGCCGGACAAATCGGACTCGTAAACATTTAACCGGACATGAACGTAATATATCATCTGACAATCTTTGTCGTACAACTCATTCACTCTTAAGCAAATCCTGTCGTTTCTTAACTAAACTAATTTGATAGTACTAAAATATTTGCTATCCTTTTCAACTCTACGATTGAAAAAGAGATAGATATAGGAGACATGGAAGTTTTATAGTCAATTAATTAGCGAAACGCATGGAATATGTAAATCTAAGGTCTGTTCATCTTTACTTCTTGTTCTTCTCCTTCTTCTACTCTAAAACTCCAAAAAGTGGTACATATTCAAGTATGTTTTTTTAGACATTACCAAAACAATTTGCCAAATTCCAAGGTAATGGACCCATTTTGATTAAACTTTTTCGATTGTAGAGTTATTGAATAGTGTTTTATAATTGCTTAGTTTATTGATCTTGGTTGATTCTTTTGATGGTTCAGTGTTGCCAATTATACTAAGATTACCCTATTTTCCTGGTGGAAGCGTAACATAAAAATTAATTCTAATATGTAATATAGATATATGTAGCTATCTGTCTCTTGTTCTCGATGTTTATCATATTAAAATATATTTCATAATTAAATATATAATGAAGTGTATTGTATTATATTATAATATTACTCGGTGGTAGGGCTTTGTGCAAGCTCGTCTGGGTAGGTGCCACCCACTCATCAGATATTCTACCGCAAAACAGCTGTACTTGATATTGTTGTGTTCCGGTATGAAGGGTGAGTGAGCCAGAGTAATTACAGGCACAAGAGACATAACATCTTAGTTCCCAAGGTTGGTGGCGCATTGGCGATGTAAGCGATGGTTAACATCTCTTACAATGTAAATGTCTATGGGCGTTGGTGACCACTTACCATCAGGTGGCACATATGCTCGTCCGCCTTCCTATGCCATAAAAAAGACTATTAATGATGGGAGTCTAGAATATATATAATATAAAGTAAACAAGTCAAGTGGAGACCACGCTTAGGCAAACGTAGTGTAGGACGCCGTGTGGCGAGGTGGACCGACGATTTAAAAAAGGTGGCAGGTACGGGATGGATGTGGGCTGCCCAAGATTGGGATGCTTGGCGTTCTATGGTGGAGGCTTTCGTCCAGCAGTGGACGGCAAAAGGCTGGAAAAAAAAGTAAACATTACGTAAAAGTCTGTAAATATTCCACGGCTGGGCTAATCTAGGTGGATGCACGTGTGGCGGATTTTGAACGAAACGTGCAGGCTAATTATGAACACAAATTAAGCACATGGACATGGTTTGAACCCGCTACCTTCGGTAAAGTGGCGTGTTCTAACTTGTTACATATATAGTTATTTAATATTATTATTATATATAACGCGATTCGGATATAGCCGATATAGTTTGAATATTATCATGAATTAAAACGATGCGTAGTTTTGTAACATAGTAACAGCCTGTGAATGTCCCCCTGCTGAACCAAGGCCTCCTTTCTTTTTGAAGAGAATGTTAAGAGCTTGCCCGGTTTTGAACTTACGATCATCGGTTAAGGTTCACGCGTTGTAACCACGGGGCCACTGGCTCGTACTAGCTGAGAATAGTGTTTTAATTAAAAGGGCTTGTATAGTGTCAAATTTTTTGAAGTTCTGTCAGTTCTGTCGGTGCGATTAGAGTTTCAAGATTTGATGCGTGACGTTGTTATATGTAACGTTGGAAGGGTGACGTAAATATGAATTATTTTGATCTATGTTCGTAGTGATTTCTGTGAGTTTTTTTTCAATAATATTGTATGGACAGACGTTAGGCGTGAGCGACGTGGCTACGGGTTCGCGGACCGGGGGGACTCGCACCTCGGAGGCTTATGCATTACTTAAAAGCCGTGAACGCGCCGAAAAATTGGACCCACCATTAATCAATGGCATTGACATAACTAAATATATTTTCTTCAGTGTAGGAAGAGGGCCTCGCTGGGTGTACAAATATTTTTCCAAGAAAAAAAAGGTCAACCAACGTGGTGTACTTTCTTTCATATGGGGGAATTGCGTGAAAGCGATGGCTTCGCATGTACCTCGCCCACATAAAATTTAGGTACTGTGTACGGAACACTATGTGTCCGATTTCTGTAACTTACATTGTACTTAAATATGTAACAGCATTAACGCGCGATTACTTTAACTTTATATATCAATCTATATATGTATATAATGTACATACGTGTTCCCTTTACACAGTAGGTTTAGCACTAAGAAAGGATTTTTGGAAATATAACCCCTAAGATACTGATAAAAGGGGTGAAAATCCCTTGTTTTTGAAGTAAGAGCTAAGCTAAATTACAATAAAAATAAATACCGTAATAATAAAATAAAATAATGTGAATAAAAAGCTAGTGAATGTCACTGCTGGGCTAAGATTTCTTTGGATTGGCGTTTACCCACCATTCCGCGTCAATGGGGGTTGTGTTTGCACGGGTTTGAACGCGCAATTATCACTTGAGATGTCATCTTGTGACGTCATCCCCTCTTCGACGCTCTACTCCTTTATGTGCGTATACTATATATTTTTTTGCTATATACTATTGTATTATGCATTTATAAATTATGGCCGAGATGGCCCAGTGGTGAGAACGCGTGTCTCTTAACCGATGATCGTGGTTTCAAACTCGGGTAAGAATCACTTTCATGTGCTTAATTTGTGATTATCATTCATCTCGTGCTTGACGGTGAAGGAAAACATCGTGAGGAAACCTGCACGTGTCAAATTTCACTGAAATTCTGTTACATGTGTATTCCACCAACCCGCATTGGAGCAGCGTGGTGGAATAAGCTTCAAAACCTTCTCCTCGAAATAGAAGAGGCCTTAGCCCAGCAGTGGGACATTCGCAAGCTATTACTATTTATAAATTATTACAATAAGCATCGATTTTGATTCACGTCTGCCGGGCGAGTGACGTTTTTTCAGTTTTCTTCATATTATTTGACAGTAAATACATTTATATTATATATCGATGTAAATATGGAAGTATTGTTAATCGCACAATTCTGTTTTAATCATATGAGATTTAATTTTATGTGAATAAACATATTATTAGGCTTTCACTTCGTAACTATTTTACTCGATGGTAGAGCTTTGTGCAAGCTCGTCTGGGTAGGTACCACCCACTCATCAGATATTCTACCGCAAAACAGCAGTACTTTGTATTGTTGTGTACTGGCCTAAAGGGTGAGTGAGCCAGTGTTATTACAGGACATAAAATCTTAGTTCCCAAGGTTGGTGGCGCATTGGCGATGTTAACACCTCTTACAATGCCAATGTCAATGGGTGTTGGTGATCACTTACAGGTGGCCCATACGCTCGTCCGCCTACCTATGCTATAAAAAAAACTACTAGTCAGGTACATAAAAGGATATAGGGTAGGTACAAGGTACCACCCCTCCCCATCAAACGATGATGAAGTCGCGGGCTGTAACTAGCTATATATTAATTGAAAAATATTTGTAGGGTATCACTCGGACTTCTACTGAAATAGAAAAGGGGGGGGGGGGCGGTCTCTACTAAATTATTTTGTTCACAAATAGTCTTAACCGGTGGGATGTGCACGTTTCCAGAATATAAAGTAGCTTATCTCACTTCCGGCTAATAAACAGTATCTATAGGACTATTGAGAAAAAACTCAAGACTAAACGCAGAAAACGGTCGTAAATGTCAGAAAAAAAATGCGATTTTGACCGTAATAATCGTAACATTACAAGAAAACACGCGTCAAAATTGTATATCAATTTAAGTCGGTTGTCAAAATTTCACATAACGGTACAGCTGACGGTCGGCGCCTAAAAGATTTATAACCAGCTTAAAAATGTCCGCATTTATAACAACAGTTGATATATATATATCTATATATATATATCTTTTTTATTGTATATGTAGGCGTACGAGCATATGGGCCACCTGATGATAAGTGGTCACCAACGGCCATAGACAATAGCATTGTAAGAAATGTTAACCATCGCTTACATTGCCACTGCGCCGCCAACCTTGGGAGCTAAGATGTTATGTCCCTTGTGCCTGTAATTACACTGGCTCACTCACTCTTCAAACCGGAACACAACAGTACCAAGTACTACTGTTTTGCGGTAGAATATCTGATGAGTGGGTGGTACCTACCCAGACGAGCTTGCACAAAGCTCTACCACCGAATAATTTTAACTCTCAGTCTTCGTTATATACGTTTCTATGTGAACCCAGCAACCTCGTAGGACTAAATAGCTCACATCATAAGCAACAACTTTTGTTCTACGACTTCGGACATAACTCAATACATGAAAAAAAATGATTTTACAAATTTTTGTCGTACTGTCGTGACATTTGTAGGTATACATTTCATTCATAAACGAAAGGACGACGCGACGCGTTGATCTTTGCGATGCGCGTAGATTTATAAACGTTCAAGCGGGAAATTAAATTAATACTAATTTTTGTATGAAAATAAAATCTAACAAATTATCAAAAGTCGTAGAACAAAAGTTGTTGCTTATGGTGTTAGCTATCTAGCCCTGCGAGGTTGCTGGTGTGTTATAAATAACCCTGTATAAGGAGTATTGTTTTCAGAAATAATTATATGTAAATGGTAAATGTGTTAGGCGTTATTATTGTTCCGAATCTGTAAATAGATTCGTTTTGACTAATTTTACCATTATTTAAATTGAAATGGTTAAATTTTTTTTTGTCCATCACTAAGAAGCAATAGTCCGTGCAATATTATGGTAGGATAAAACTTACAACACCATAAAATAAACTAAACTTTACTTGGTGGTAGGTGTTACCATACCATTTAATTTATATTCTATCTAACAGCCGTACTTGTTGTGTGGGTGATACAGCGTAACAACAGTGGTACAATAACATCTTAGTTCCCAACGTTGGTGATACAATGGCGATGCAAGGAATGGTCGAATATCTATAATTGATGGTGACCACTTGTCAGTCTGCCTACCTTATGACAAAAAAAAACCTAAAATTAATCTAGGTTTCTTTTAAAAGTATTTTTGAGTCAATTTGAGATAGAGCCGTGATTTATAATACCTATAATTTAGATTTAATGTCATCATTTTAGATAAACTTCTATGGGCTACCCCCATGGCTCTGTCAATATTATCTTAAAATCATATATAAAGAATTTAATTTATATTTAAGCTATTTAATATTTAGATAACCAAAACTTAATAATATCTAGTCTAAAACTAAAAGATTTCTAAACGTGTCAAAGAAAATAGTTTTTAAATAATTAATATTAATATGTAAATGATTACATTCGTAGTTTTAATCTATATTGAAAATGTCTAATTAATATCGTGACTTTTTTATATATGGCAATATTTAAACTTATTGACAGCCATTTTTTCTTGAGTGTCAAATTGTTTTTTTTTTTTCAATTTAGTTCCTAATAAGCCAAAGTAGTTAAAGTCAAATGGTTGTTATTATTTATTTTAATTTTGTTGATTATTTTTAATTTAAGAATTGTGATTAGATGAAATAAGTTATGTATTAATTATTTAAGTGATATAATATTTTTAAAAGGGTAAATAAAATTATCTAAAATAAAATTGTTTTTTTTTTTATTATGCTTTAAGATTGTTTTTTATATTGTGATCAACATTCTATTAGTGTGATAAAGTTTCTGGAACTTTCTGATAAATGGGAGTTCCACAAGGATACATTTTTGGTTCTATTTTATTTTTCTTTCTGCCTCGTTGGTCTAGTGGCTAGATATAAGGCCGCCGACCCGGAGGTTTTGGGTTCAATTCCCAGGTCGGGCCGATAAAAAGTTATTGGGTTTATCTGTCAGAAAATTCTCAGTAGCAGCCCGGAGTCTGGAAGTTGGTAGTGTGTACACGTAAAGCCTTTGGTCCTGCGCCTGAACTCTTTCCGGTCGTGTCGGATTGCCGTCCCATCGGATTATGAGAGCTAGGGATTAGAGAGTGCGCCTGTGTTTGCGCACACACTTGTGCACTATAATATTATCTCCTGCGCAGTTGGCTAATCTCTCTTGACGATGATTAGGTTTGAACTCACGATCATCGGTTAAGATTCATGCGAGACGTCTTTTCTTATTTGATACAAGTGTTGATTTTTGCTCGTGACTTGTTACTCTGTTGTTTTACATATACGATAGTATATTTTAGTGATTAGATCAATATTGATTGGAGACGGGTAAAATTTTAAAAGTAAATACCTTTTGTGCCATTAATATATATTACAGCACTAATATTTATTGGCGGTGATAACCATTCACTACCAGATGGCTAATTTGCCAGATGGCTAATATATCTGTAACGTAAATAAATACGCGAAATAATTGTCGCAGTTAAAAATACACGTACACAATCAGCTAATACCCGATTTTGTTATTGTACAAAAGTTCGTTCCTAACACTCCTCCGATAAAGAAATGTCACATTTTACATGCAAAGTTCCATCCATTTTCGTCTCGGTAGGTACCACCTACTCATCAGATATTCAACCGCAAAACAGCAGTGCTTGGTTTTGTTGTGTTCCGGTTAGCAGGGTGAGTGAGCCAGTGTTATTACAGGCACAAGGGACAACAACTTAGTTCCCAATATTGGTGGCGCATTGGTGATGTAAGCGTTGGTTTACATATCTTACAATGACAATGTCTATGGGCATTGGTGATCACTTACCATCAGGTGGCCTATATGCTCGTCCGCCACCAATGCCATAAAAATCCTATTCTCATAGCGCACAGATTTTATAGAATTGATCTTCTGCTATCTAATGACTTGCTTCGGGTAGACTCAGTTCCCGGGAGGGCGAATGACTCTACTCCACCGGATGGTAAGTGGTAGTAGAGTCCAAACGCGACGACGGCTAGTGCAGTTAGGAAGAATGACTTGCACTAGCCGCCCCCGCCTTGCCGGCCCGCAAGATGCCTCTTCACGCCTCGTTTGAAGGAACCCGGGTCATAAGAGGAGGGGAACACGTGTGCTGGTAACGAACTCCATGTTTTAGAGCTGCGACAAAGAATAGAGTCGCCAAATTTCTTCGAGCGCGATGGAATTGATGTCACAGTTAGGCGGTGACATCGAGAGCCAGACGTATTGTAAATATTCATTAAGAAAAGATAGATAACTAGAGTCAATGACAAATGTGCACGATATATGCTGAACCATGTAACATAGACAACATCATAATTCATAGCTCTTATCGAAATAAAAATATAATATAATGAAGTACAGGCATATGGGATTCTTAGCGGTAGGACTTAGTGCGAGCCCGTCTGAGTAGGTACCACCCACTCATCAGATATTATACCGCTAAACTACAATGCTGAGCATGGTTGCGTTCCGGTTGTGGAGTGGTGAAGGGTGAGAGAGCCCTCTACATCCTTCAATCAATCAATGATTATGATGATATGATTATAAATAAATAATTAGCACCTCAATAATCCAATTGTTTCACAAAAAATACAGCTCAAGTTCCATGGATTTAAAAATGTTTGATTGTAAAATATCAAAAAATCGTTATAGCATAGGCCCATAAACATTGGCATTGTAAGAGATTTTAACCATCGCTTACACCGCCAATGCGCCACCAACCTTGGAAACTTAGATGTTATGTCCCTTGTGCCTGTAATTACACTGGCTTTGTATTGTTGTGTTCTGATTTGAAGGATGAGTGAGCCAGTGTAATGACAGGCACAAGGGACATAATATATTTATATATTTTTTATTTTATTTATTTTGTTATACAAATAAACTCCTTTAAAATCATGCTGTCGTCTGGCTGAAGCTGTTCGACACATAACAGGTGGACATACGTTTTTAATGACACGCTGTTCACTGTATTCGTCGGCATGATAGGGGGCGATTCTATGATGTTGGATAACTAATTGATTGACGTATAGTTGCCTAACCGTTAGGATTTGACATTTTTCATACAACTATTTACTTCTTAGATAACACACCTTGGAAATGAAACGATCGCCTCCAGGTCGCTTCAAATAGTAATGTAACTTGCATTGTAAACACCAATTGTTGAACGAGAAAGAATATCCCGCTGAATTTCTGAAAAAGAATAAAAAGGTTCTTCTCAGGTTAGAGGTGTTTCCGCACCGATGCTATATTGACGAATAAAGAGTTTTAAATGTTTGAATGTTTCACAGAATTCGCAATAGCCAACGTCCAATGCCAATACGAATGCAGTGATACGGAACCTGACGAAAGAACGACACGGGCGACGGGTGACCACACATACGACACGCGAGACGAACCGCCTGCGTTCATCATACATCAGATACCTGCGGTGAGTTGATTGACTAACCTAACCTAACGTGACCAGAGACTTGAGAAACAACTGCTCAGGATATTCTAGCATAAATGATGGTACGGTAAATCAGACGTGACAGGAAAGTTTAGGTGCAGGATCAACGGTTTTACTTACTGTCCCGGCTGCTACTGCATGGACGGAAAAATGTTTTTTTTTTTTTTTGTTTACCCGGTCTGATGTTTTAACTCAAAACTTCACAGCCTGCGTCATTTTAAACTAGACGCTATTCAAACGAGGCACTGGCGTAAGTGATGAGTTACTTACGCTTCATAATTGAGAAGTATGTGAATATTACATAATATTATTGATAATTATTAGAGGATAATTACTGAGCACAATAAAAGACGTCCGTTCGGTGAAGCGTTTAATGCGAGAGAGGGCAAGCATACAAATTTATAATTTCCCACAATTATAAAAGTATAAAACATATCTTATTCTAAACCTACCCCATACATTACAATAATGCTGCAGTAACCTTATGCCTTATAATGGGATTTTGTTAATTATATTTATTAGATTACTAGCCTATTGCCCGCGGTTTCACCCGCGTAGTTCCCGTTCCCGTGGGAATACAACAAAATGTAGCCTAGGTTACTCGCTGATAATGTAGCTTTCCATTGGTGAAGGAATTTTTGAAATCGGCTTAGTGGTTTAGGCGTGATAGCGTAAGAAACAAACTCACATTCGCATTCATAATATTAAGTTAGGATAATTATTATTTCCAGTCGTCAAGTTCCCAGGGCCCCTTCGTTGAAGTTCGTCCAGGCCTTATGACCCTCGCGCCGGGCTGCGTTCCCGCTGTTAATGTTATACACATTGGTGATAGGTCACAGGTATTATACGAAACATTTTTATTATTTATTTGTATTTTCTTTTATATAATAACTCCAAAAGCGAGAAATATCGATCGAAATGATTCACTGGTTCATGATGAGCGTCATTAATTTTTCATGTGCTTAATTTGTGTTAATAATTCATCTCGTGCTCTGGGGTGATGGAATATCGTGAGGAAACCTGCATGTGTTGGATAAAATTCTGAAGTATTAATTCATTGGAAAGGTGATAGAATAAAGCCCAAACTTTTAAGTAGAGGGCTTTCCCAGAAATGGAACACCTTCGAGCTAAGGTAGATAAATAGGAAGGTCACCATCGCCCATAGACATTGGCGCTGTAAGAATTAGTCGATCCATATAATTAAATCGCCAATGCGTGACTGGCTTTGGGAATTAATATGCTATGTCCCTTGTGCCTTCAATTACGGCTCAATCACCATCCTAACCGGAACAACACAGTACTAAAGAGTTCGACTCGCTAGCCGATAGGCCAATAGTCTTGTTGCGTCAGCATTTAAATTTTCGGTACATAACCTGCCCCTCAAACTTTGGCTGTCGATTTATCGGAAACGAAAACGAATTGGCACCTACAATTTGGAGTTTCGTTGAAAAAACCGACACTATAAGCACGTGAAGCGGGAGCCCGTAACTCGATCCACGTCTCGGACCGTCACTCGTAAGTATTGCTGTTTGACGGCGGGATATGTGATATGAAAATTCTCACTCAGAAGGCTTCCATAAAGCCGTACTACCAAGTAAGAAGGAAGCCGTTACTATGTTAAAAACATATCTCGTTCACAGATAACAAACAACACTGTCGTCAACAACAATGCAAGTAACACGGGTGTACCACCGACCCTGGTTACACCGAACGTGAGCCAGGACTACTCGAGTATGAACAAGAGGATACGACGCAGCGAGGTGGTGCTCCGGCAGGCGGCGGACTGCGTGTCCCGGGGCTCCACGTTCCAAACTGTATCGGAACAGTTTAATATACCCATATCTACGATACGGTGAGACGTTCTCTTTATCCGCCTCGTTGGTCTAGTGGCTAGATGTCGCAGATGCCGGGGTCCTAGGTTCAAACCCCCAAGTTATACTAAGAATTTATTTCGCTTTTTCTGTCAAAGATCCTCAGTAGCAGCCCGGAGTCTGGAAGATTCAAGTGTGTACACTTCCGTGCCTCGGATAGCACTGTTACATTAAAGTGACATCTGTATGTATGTCCACAGCATATTCATAGTAATGACTTAAATTAAAAAATGAGACTTTTATCGTTATCGTATTTACTTACAGTGTAGTATGATTAGTTTTTTTTTTTTTAATATTTAAAATAGTAATCTGACAAATGGACCAAAGATGATAAGTGGTCATTACCGCCCATAGACATTGGCACTGTATGAAATATTGAACATCCCATACATCGTCAATGGGCCAACTCACTTGGGACGAAGACGATGTGTCCATATACATTATTAATAGCTATATTTTCATGTTCAGCTTCTTCATGGCGCGAAAAGGCATCCTACCGCGCAGGCGCCGTGGACGCAGTACTCATGTAGGTAATTTTTCTTTCACTCACAACGAAACATACCTATTTATCAGACTACTTGAATGCAAGCCGTTAAGTCATTTCGAGATTTCAAAAGTCAATGAACTGGTTAAAACCGGTTATTTCCGGATTATTTTACGGATATAATCCGTCGCTGTTTAATACTCATTTTTTATTCTGAATTTAAATCAATGAATACTAATTACGTATATAAAAATGACGATTCAAATGTACTTATTAAATCCTAGGTAAATTTTTATTTCGATTTTGAGTGGTCACCATCGCCATTTTTTATATCATAAGTAGGGTCTGGCAAATGGGCCACCTCATCGTAAGTGATCACAGAATTTAATCATTCCTGACATCGCTAATTTGGCAATAACTGTTTGGGAACTGTTGTCCTTGTGACTGTAGTAACACTGGCTCACTCGACTTCCAACCGAAATACAATAATGCTGAGTATTGCAGTAGAATATATGATGAGGGAGTGGTACCCACCCAGAACAGCTTAAACATAGCACGAACCATAGGCTTAAAACTGTCATAAACATACAGCATTTGTTGGACCGTCAATTTGAAACTAACATTGAGATCTATACAAAGAGCTTATGTCGCTCGTTGTCAGCCATTAAAGATAAATACAAAAGGACATATTCAATATAAGGACTAAAGGTAAGTCAGTCTTCAAAGATCCTTTCAAAGGTAAAGGTAAGTAGGTAATTGATAAGTAAATGGTACCTACCCACGTCGACTTGCAAACAGTCCCACTGCAACGCAGATATAACTTTGTGATCCTATTTTTTCTAGAACCTATATTTCAAGTTCATTGTAGCTCTTTCGTTTTTTTTTTTTTTATCATAAATATTTTTGTTATATTATAGATGGCTCGAGCCTGTAGCCCCGAAGAGCCCCCCTTTCACATGCAGCACTTCAAACTACCGGACATGTTAGCTTTGAGAGCAGATGATGAACCTCCAAACACTTAGAAATAAAAAAAAAAACATATATTACCTATGGCTGTATATTTGCTTGTCTTTACTTAGATGATAAAAAAGCTTGTCTATGATCAGTGATGTGCACATTATAGATGCATTTCACTGTATAAAATGATAATTACTATTTATATAAAATATTTGTGGCTATTTTTTGTCTGTCTTCTGTCTATATAAACATTATTGGTTTATGTATATGATAACGGCCGGTTGTTGAAACATCTTCCTATAACCATAAAGTAAATTGTCAAACTTTCGTATTCACTATTATAATATTTCGTGATTTTATTTAATTTAAATAAATAATATCCTGTAAAATAAAAAATAAAAAATTATTTTGTTTTGACAGAAAATTGCGCGGCAAATTTAAATAGAGTAGATTAATGACACGGACTCTGAGATATTGGAAGGTAAAAAAAAAAAAATCTACAAAATAATGTGTACAATTTTCGATTATTTATTTTATGTAAAGTTATATAGTAAATAATAGGATATTCATTTGATAGGGTTTTCAACAACTGGCCAAAAAATACTACAAAATTAAAGTGAAACTATGGTATGGAAATAATGGAAATTAAATTTGATCCTCATTTTTAATCTTATTTATCGCATATAATAATAACAAATCATACCGTTTTTTTATTTATTTAAGTAAAAAAAAAAATGTTCGAAGGTGTTAAGGCGCGGCCGCACATCATTGAAACTATTACGTAAAAGTTACATATTTCGCTCGTATCGCGCCTAGAAGTTACTAAGATCTAAACACATTAATTAATATTAATAATATTTAGTACAAATCTAATGAAACGTATGTATAATTTTGTAGTATATAATTACATTTAAAATGTACAATGGATTTTGACGGTGAAAATAGTGCGTAGAAATAATCTTGATACTTTATATACTATTTGTTATGATCCGTACTCTATCAGAATGGGATGGATTTTAAAGTGAATTGAAAATGTCAGTTAGACCGAAGGAGCGTTAGCAAAACAATGTTTGAACGATAATTATCTTATATGATTTTAATAGATTATGTATATGTAAGACGCATGATTGACATTTCAAAATTTTCAATTTTACGTCCAAATATTTTTAAAGAAAAGTTGTTTAAAAAATGCAACCTAACAAAGAAGTCATGTCCTATCGTATCACGAGCATCGACGCGAGTTTGCCAACAACACCGCTGGCGGGCGGACCTCTCGTGTTTCAGTTCCAAAAGGTCGCAACTCACATCCTATTCTGACACAGATAATAATAATAAAATCATCGCTGACGTTGACATTGATAGATATATTTGAAACCGCAGCACCAAATGTCACAAACCAAATGTTCAAATTTATAGACAATCCAAGATGACACGTCGCACTTTTTTTCTACTCGCTACAGTGCAAGTGTGTAATGTAAGCTGTAATATTGAGGAACGTCTTTCTAATAAAACTATATACTTAAGACTATGTATATAAAAGTGTTAAATATCTGTGTTTGTTTTGACAATTGATAGCTGAGTTAATATTTTATAAATCATGACATAAAAATTAAAGTGTCGGCTTCAAAATGATATGAATAAAAATCATGGTACCAGTTTCATTATATATAGAATTGATTTTAAATATTATAAAGAAACATATGTATTTAATTGTCGTGCATGTTATTGTAAACAATCTCGTATATAACTTGACACGATGTTATATATGTGCTTCGATCAATAATGCACTAGATACAAAATCCCATACAAAAGTTCGCTTAAAACTGTCGCCAATTGTGTTTAATTAATTCTACTTAAAATAAAAATACAGTAATGTAAATTCAATCTTAAACGCAATGTTTAAGGTTGAATTCACGAAAATATGTACAAAAAGCATTTAATATTTACGACCTTTACTCGCTGGTCAATACATCAAAACAAATTCAACCTTACACGCATGTTTTAAAGTCGGAATTACAAAGTCCCAAAAAAAACAAGGAAAAATCTCGGCCGAGGCTCGCCGCCTAAACAAGGTTATTATTGGACTATACTAATTTGAAATAAGACCACAACCGTATGTGTGCTCTTATTTTTCGGGCCGTTTTTGAAGCGCTTACCGTTAATCTAGTACATTATTAATCGAAGTACACGTGTCTTTATTAGGAAATATTTATGTGAAAAAATGTCACATGATCTCTGAGCCAAAGTTACATGGGTCGCCCATAATGGCGAACGGTATACAGGCCTTGACGGCGATGCCGAGATGAGCTGGACTCATTTCATTGGATTGGTTTTGTGTATGAGTAAGGGGATTGTGGAAAGAAAGTTTGCCCAGCAGCGTGACACATGTGGCTGATAATGATGATAATGTGAAATAACAAATTTGGTAGTAATATTGGCTTTATTTATAAATAATAACATCAACTTAATGGTCGCAGTTCAATTTTTTATGTACAACTTCGATCGATGCTGCAAAATTTAATTAAAATAAATGTTTCATCATATATCGTCCAAATTAAAAAAAAGTCACTATGTATAAGAATATTAAGAGTAAATTGAACCTTTCATGTTATGACAGAGCCCGTCGGTTAGGACAGTAGCCTAAACTGTGCGATATATTAAAAAATATTACATTAATTGTACATTTGATGTTACTTTCTAAATAACTAATCTATCAATTTTATGTATTTTTACTGTTTGTGAAAAAAAGTGTTTTTTTTTTCTTTTAGTATTACACGTCGTTTGTCGATTGCAAGTTAGTTTTAAGTATATACTATTAAGTAAATAGAGCCAGAATAAAATCTGGATTATTTTAGAAATATCAGATAAGTGATCTAGATCTTTTTTTTATAGTTAACGCTTGACCGCGTAGATGTGACCGATCACTAATAATTTAAATGTATTTAATGTAAATATGGAATCTCATGTGTAAATACGAATTATAGTTTTGTCTCGCTCCCACTCGTATAGGATGCATGCTTTCTCTTTCATGTTTATCGTAATATTAATATATATGTCGAAATATTGCCTTCAAGATTAGACTTCTAGAGCCGTAGTGACTTAGTGTGTCCGTCTATATGTTCGGGCTGTTCTTGGAAACAATGAATAGATTTTTATGATATATATAGTATCTTATCATAGTTGTATGATGTATAGTCAGATTTTAAATTCTACCGAAATGTTTGTATATAATGTCATCAAAATTATTGAATCGATTTTGATGAAACTTAAACACAATTTTCCTTTACATTTAAGGAATGTTATAGATTATTGTGATATTATGGTAATTCAAGTAGAAGCAAGGTAAAATAGTGAGTAATGCCGCCATTTCTTTCATTACCTCTCTTTCTAGCTTATATGTAGACTGATATATGTGAGCGAGACAGAATTTTAATTTAATTCGAATAAAACGCTTCATGGAGGCAACTATATTTTATGGACATACTAATAGTAATAGTTTTCTACAAAACAAATAAGTATTGTTATTTTTACAACGCTTATGGTTATTGTAATAAGAGTGATTTTCGTATGTATTATTTTTTCTAACGTTACATCTAGTAAAGCTAAAGCCATTCTGTGAGAAAAAAAAATCGAAATCTCAAAGCAGAACGCGACCGCGTAATGTCAAAACGTTATATGCGACGTTGACCGTTATAATTATAACATTTAAACGATATACGGGCGAAAATAGCGTATCACAATAAGCCGTTGACATTTCACGAGTGTGTACGAAGTGTTTTACAAAATGGCTTCGCTAATAAAACATTGTGTTAAAAATCTGAATATGTTAGAGTAGGTTCTGAGCTATGGTAAGGTAAGGTATCATCTGTTGGAGGTCGCTTCCAACCATAAACAATAAAACGAAGTACTTAGTAAGTAACTAATAGTGACCGGGAGACCTGTCTATACATCAAATATAGCGATCCATTGAACAGCTGTTGTGCTACAGCGCCATCGATCATGGTGATAATGTAAAACTTTCTCCATGAAAAATAATAAACGTGCCAATTTTCATGTTTTCCGTTGAACAGTGGCGAAATACATTTATTTGAAGTATACAGGGTTATTTGTAACGCTCCAGCAACCTCGCAGGACTAGATAGCTAACACCATAAGCAACAACTTATTCATGACATAACAACTCCATCCACTTACGTTTATTATTGACACTCAAAACGCCGAATGCTCTTATGCCTATTACACTGACTCACTTTTCACTCACTAACCAAGTTCGGCAGTAGAATGTATAATCAATGGATTGTACTTAAGGCAGACACAAAATCTTACCGAATTGAATACTGATAACATATATATACCACATACCTATTGTCTAAATGAAATATCGGTAAATATGAAACCGAAGACGATTAGCGAAGGTCTGGCTGTAACTTAAGCATGTTAACGCAACCACAGTAATAAATTAATAATAATTATCAAGATAGCTTTAAATTCTGAACACATTAAAGGGGAGGGTATTGAAATTGTGTTTAATATTAATTAAACAGACTTATAATTGCATTTTACAAGATCTAGCTATAAAAGTATAAATTATCTATGGTCATAGACTATTTTTTTAACTAGCAATGTTATTTTGTTACAATTAGTTTATATATCAGTATTATGTTTTGAACAATTTTCTTTAATCTAATCATTTATTTAGGATGTCTTTTTAATTATTTGTAATTATTTTTTAAATAAATTTTGTAAATATTTTTCTTTTTATTAAAAAAAAAATAAAATAACCAATAATCGTGCACTATGACCTTACGAATTTTAAATATGTCATATAAATTATCATAATGATACAGTTATTGGAAACTGACGGTCACGGAATTGAAATAAATAAGCGTTTCATTATAATAGATTATTTAAATAGCTAAATAAAAACTCCTTAACTGTAAATTCTCAGTAGCAGCACGGAGTCTGGTGGGTGTACACTCCCGTGCCTCGGAAAGCACGTAAAGCCGTTGGTCCTGCGCCTGAACTCTTTCCGGTCGTGTCGGATTGTCGTCCCATCGGATTATGAGAGCTAGGGAATAGAGAGTGCACCTGTGTTAGCGCACACACTTGTGCACTATAATATCGCCTGCGCAGTTGACTAACCTCTCTTGAGATTGGCCGCCGTGGCTGAAATCTAGAAATTCCAAGTAAATTCTAACTTATTCCAAGAAGTTCTTAAATTTGTTTTATAACTACATAACTTCAAGTTAATTCAACATTGTGATCATTGCCTTTAAAAAGTGGATTTCGTATTTCTTTTAAAAATATGTAATAATATAACCTACCTTGTACAAATTAATTGATATAAGAGTTTTTAAAGGACTTTCAAGAAAAAAAAGATTTAAATATTTTTTTTTTTTTTTTTTATTGTATAGGTTGGCGGACGACCATATGGGCCACCTGATGGTAAGTGGTCACCAACGTCCATAGACAATGGTATTGTAAGAAATGTTAACCATCACTTACATTGCCAATGCGCCACCAACCTTGGGAACTAAGATGTTATGTCCCTTGTGCCTGTAATTACACTGGCTCACTCACCCTTCAAACCGGAACACAACAATACAAAGTACTGCTGTTTTGCGGTAGAATATCTGATAAGTGGGTGGTACCTACCCAGACGAGCTTGCACAAAGCTCTACCACCGAGTAAATATAGAGAACTGTCATAACTTGCCAGATAAATTATTATTTTTAACAAATCATGGATTATTTATCTGTGCTCTTTTAACAATATAGTGATTGTTATAAAACAATAAAAAAACTTAAAAATACAAATATATGATCTTAAACAATTTTTTTTATACAAAATATTCAGTAATATCGTCGTATCAAAATTTTTTAATCACATTTTTAAGGATGATTTGAATCATTCTAGCTTCAGCTTGTGTTAGGAGTAGGGATGATAGCCCAAGGGGTCAGGATCGAACCTGCAACTTCACCATCGCTAAATAATTTACTTAAGTAAAAGTCCCTGAAGTTAGCCGTTGTGTTGTCTGCCTAATGAAAATAATAGACAATCACAGACAAATTGGTTATTTTATCTTTTTTAAATTTATATTTAAGTATTTGTACATATTATGTTATATAACGTATCGCGTCGGTAGTCTCAATATTATATATATAGAATATAGTTTTTCAAGAGTATACGTGCAGTAGTCGTAACGTGCGTAGAAGGATTTAATAAAATATTTTGTGTATTATCTATGTTTTATTTGTACACCCATCCTTATTTTATAGTTCCCTGGAGGGCAAATGATTACTCCACCTGATGGTAAGCGGTAGTAAGAGTACAAACGCGGCGACGACTAGCACAGTCGGGAAGAATGATCTGCACTAGGGCGGCCTTGCCGGCCCGCAAGATGCCTCTTCACGCCTCGTTTGAAGGAAAATTCTTATCCTTATTTTATAAGCGAATAACAGTACATTAATAGTCTGTGACTGTCCCACAGCTGGGCTAAGGCTTCGGCTCCTTTTATAGGGAGAAGGTTTGAAGCTACGCTGCTCCAATATGGTTGATGGAATACACATGTGGCAGAATTTCAGTGAAACTAAACAAATACAGGTTTCCTAACGATGTTTTCCGTCACCGTCAAGCACAGGATGAATTATAAACACAAATTAAGCACATGAAAAATCAGCGGTGAACCCATGATCTTCGGCTAAGATTCATTCGTTCTAACCACTGAGCCGGCTCGGCATTTTGGCGTAATAATAATAGCGAATAAATATCGTTTTTAAATTATTTATTTATTTGTTACAATTTTAATTAAACCTGATCAATAAAAATATAATATTAATCCTTAAAATATTTATATCATAAATAGCTGATTAATGTAACGTACGTGGTAAATAAAAACTGCTATTTTGGAAGAAAAAATATAAAGGCGGTGGTAAGAAATATATTTCATTTGCATTTGTTTTGATTTGGATTATATAATTATAAATATTTCAGAACTTATAAATAAACATCAGATTAAAATTATAAAAAAAATAAAAATAAAATACGCATTTGATAGAAGAAGACAGCATTTGTTAACTCATCAGTAATCACTAGCAACATTTGTAGACAAATCGTACGTTATCTGTGACCAACGGACAATGTTAATTATTATAAACGGATGTACTATTAATGCCGTGTCTTTCCGTCTGGCGGGGTTAACCTTTTCTGTTTATACTTTATTAAACATTACAATTGTGAATTAGTGTTTTTTTTTTAAATTATTGTTGCTATTAGTCTTTAGTCGTTGTTTATTTAACTATTTACGTATTGATAACTGACATGGGCTTCACTCACACGCTTTCTGTTAGTCGGTCTGTTAGTCTGGGTAGGTAATTTTTTTTTGTTTTCGCTGGAAAAACGCATTTAAGCGTTTCCTTCACATGGAGTGACATGTGACACGCTCACGGATCACAGCACGCCCATTCCATGAAGGACGGGTTCTCGCAAGAGCCTGCCGAAACCGATGTTCCATAGGATTGGGCTGAGAACAGACCCCTGTGGGACGCCGCAGCCTACCTGACGCCGGACAAGTCGCCCATCGGCCCCCTCCCATAGGACTACCCGATCCTGAAGGTAAGCACCCAGCAGCCTTCTGAGATAGGAAGGCACCCTGTGATATCGGAGTGCCTCTCTTATAGTCTCAAAAGGAAGACTGTTGAAGGCGTTTGCCGCGTCCAGTGATACCACCAGGACCACGTTCCCTCGGGCCACCGCCTCCGTGGTTGCTTCAGGGCGTCCAGGGCGTCTATGGTTGATCGACCCGTCCTAAACCCGTAGTCTAGGTAGATATCACTCAACACATATTCTTGCAAACGGGTATTTAGTATTGTTGTTCCGGCTTGAAGAGTGGGCTAGTATACAGCCACAACGGACATTAGTTGCCAAGGTTTTTAAGAAATGGTGGATGCTGTTGGTGACCACTTAAATACCTATTATAGATTAAAAAAACAATCATCCTGCACCATACCATCTCTATACGACATTAAAAAAATTCAATTGTGTCAATAGTTCTTCCGTCCGGTACAGATCGTCATATTTTTTTATCCATAATGGCGGCATTTCTCAACTAATCACCAACAGGAAATAAGTGACACTAACGAAATGTCACGAAGAAAAATCCCCACTTTAAACTAATTGAAAGGAAATTCATTCCTAATTAGATACAAATAGAAAAAATTAAATTTATAAATACTTCGTATTATTTAAACTTTGACGTACATTGCTTGCAATTTAGCAAATAAAATTCCGAAAGACCATACAAATTCTTCAATGTAAGAATACGAAATAATTATCGTCGTCAATTTGGACGTTTTAAATTCAAATTTTGTATCTTTTATAAGGATATATTTGTTCGAAAATGACTTTTATGTGCATTCTAATATAGGTTAGTATTGAATACAGTTGTTGGTATTGGACAAGTTGTTTGTTTTTTTTCTAACAAAAGATGAATCCGTTTTAAAAGATGTCCCGCCACGTGCAACGGAAGGTCTGTGCCGATTTGAAAATAAAAAAAAAACGCAGGTGCGTACAACCTTTTCTTCATCCCGGTTTTTTTGGAAGATTTATAATGGTATAAAAATAAAGGCAATTTAATTTTTTTTTTTAATTATACACTTGATTTAACAACACGCGTGCAAGAAGATGTTGGTCTATAGATACTCCATAAGTACAAAACTTAAGCTATAATTGTTGCATTATTTAAAACGTTTTTCTAGATATTACGAATCCTAAGCATTCTAATCACCATTATAATGACACGTCATCTTTTGACGCATCTGTCAAAGGTTAAGACATTTTTTTATAGCATAGTTAGGTGGACGATTATATGGGCCACCTGATGGTAAGTGTTCACCAACGCCCATAGACATTGGCATTGTAAGAGATGTTAATCATCGCTTACATTGCCAATGCGCCACCAACCTTGGGAACTAAGATGTTGTGTCCCTTGTGCCTGTAATTACACTGGCTCACTCACCCTTCAAACCGGAACACAACAATACAAAGTACTGCTGTTTTGCGGTAGAATATCTGATGAGTGGATGGTACCTACTCAGACGAGCTTGCGCAAAGCTCTACCGCCAAGTGGTATATTTATATAACTAATATTAAAATGGAAGTAAATTTGTGTTCAATATAATAAAAACTGAATCAAATAAAATAACGCATATATGTAACAAACAAAACAAAATGCTGTGAATTACGTTTACAACATCTGCACTTTTTTGCAATGGCGGCTCGCCCGCCAAAATTTGACAGCTAACCTAAGCGGATGTTACTAATTTCTTGTTTTGTCCCAAAATAAGCTGTACCCCGGACACGCCTGCCTGTCACGCAAGATGACAGCCATGTTTTAGCCTGCGATTTTGTTCATATCGAGGGGAAAAGTTATAAATATTTTATTACAAAATTAAAAAATAATTATTTAATAAATTTATTTCTACAACTATTAATTTATTTTAATATTCGTTTAAAATTGGCAAACAAAACATGAACGTTTTTTTAATTCAGCGGCCATATTTGTTTAGTTAATTTTTCGTTGTATTATCTCATACAGCCTCAAAACGTAACTTACGTTATATTGAAAAACAATAGATTTTTATTCCTTTAAAGGTTTTATTGTCTAAAACATAAACAACGCACAGACCGACATTTTACAATTACTAATATTAAACAGAGACAATTCTTTACAACACAAAAGTTTTTTTTTATCGGGTGTTTTTATCCGGACGTGCGCCGGCGCAGGTCCTACGAGATTTAGGACCGGAAGGAGGTTTTATATGAATGGTCAGACTCTAATCTCTTTACGTGTATAAATAAAGTAGTTTTTATTTTAATTCTTAAGTCGTCCTGACGATTGTTTTGTTTGGATGTCAAGGGATTCGAGGTGGTTTGCTCAAGTTTAGTTTTTATTTTAAAGCGATTTAACGTTTTTATTTTATTAAGAATATGTATATTTTAAAATATGAGAAATTCGAAATAAAAAAAAGGTTTTTTTTTATACAGAATACTTTACGAAATTGATATTAACGATTCAAAAACGCTTCGTTTGTAAATTTACTTGAATTTATTTTTTATCTTGTTTTTTTTAATAAAATTATCAGGAAGGCAAATGACTCCACTCCACCTGATGGTAAGTGGTAGTAGAGTCCAAACAGTAACGGCCAGTACAATCGGGAAATATGATCTGCACTGCCTTGCCAGCCCGCAAGATTCCTCTTCGGTGTGAAGAGGAAATCTTCACCCAAGTTATAGAAGTTTTTATTTTTAGAGAGTTTTTTAATTAAATTATGGACATAAGAGTATTGTTTCTGTTCTATTTAGAAGTTACAACCAAATATTGTCTTAACATATAATATATATAATATTTATATATCCTATATAAAAAAATCCGAGCAAAATTTTAGAATCCAACCAGACCACACTAAGTGTCGGAAGTTGTAAATTTGAAAAAAAAAAGGTGAATATTCATCTCCTGTTTAGTGTCCACTTCCGCTTCCGGAGGATCCTTTATAATGGCCGGCGTCCGTCTGTCTGTTCGTCTTCGGGTTTTAGGGTTCAATAAAACATATTCTATTATTGACCGAATGAATGATCTGCTAAATGCGAATGTGAGTTTGTTTGTTACGTTTTCAGGCCTAAACCACTAAACTGATATTAAAAAATCTTTCACCAATCGAAAGCTTAACAGCAGGTGACATAGGCTATATTTTGTCCCCGAATTCTCATGGGAACGGGTACTATGCGGGTGAAACCGCAGGCAAAACGATAGTACATAATTATTCTATTATTTTTAATTATCTATGTAACATGATTGGCGGAAAAGAGTAACTAATCGGCTTTTTGGCGGTTCTTTTCGGTGGTAAATCCTATAATTACACTGGTTCACACGTGATGGCCTTTTTTCAAGTCCCATATTCGTAATCATCAGATATTCTACAGCTAAACAACAATAAGTATTGTTGCTTCCGTTGAGTTGCTAGAGATAGACAACAATGGAATATGTTAGAGCAGGCTTATGCCAAGAGGCAGACAGAACTGAGTCAGTTTGTAAAAATTTAACTGCAACAACATTCCAAAAGTTCAGGTTAAAAAGCTTATTGATTGATTGATTGAACTATTAACATAATAGGCATACATTATTTTATTATTAGTATAAAAAATATTATAAATTTAAAAATATACAGAACCAGTATTTGAACATAGCGATCGATCTTGTCCAACATCCTGTATCTACAATGCGCTTTGTGCATACGAAGCTGACAATAGACGTCCTAGTAGTTAATTTCAATAGATTTTCATACTAAACTTTAGCTGTCAATGTCAAAATAACCCCCCATTTTAATATTAAGTTTTGGATTTACTGAAAATTATACATATTTAACTATTTATATGAAGTTAAATTTTTCTGACAATTTAATTAAAAGTAATATTTGATGTAAAATGCAATGTTTTTGACGCTAAAACTAAATTGTACTGAGATCATGAAACACTGAGCCATCTGGGCTTAGTTTCTTTTAATAAAAAAAATATGAATTTCTAATACAGGAACTCACAATAATTAACTTGAAATGTTATGGGCACGTTCATGTAAAGTTCAATTTAATTAGACAATACTAAAGTCAGTTTTAAGGTGTATAAATGGCTGCATGAACAATGACCGTCCGGTTTTCAGTTGTAAAAATGTTGTTAAATGTTTTATTGTAAAAATTCTTTGCTTATTTAAGTTTTAAACCTCTTTGGTGTGATAACATCTATTGTCTACATTTTAAGCGGGAACTTTCTCGTGGGAAGTGTTACTGGTACCTTTGCTATTTCCAAGAATTTCGAAATAAAGAAGTAAAAAAAAAACAATGTGAATATTGTCACACGAAATTGTTTGTTTTATTAACAATAAATAATAGTTAGATAATTAGTGTTTCAGATTGAGGTGTGAGTGAGCCAGTGTACAGACACAAGAGACATGACATCTTAGTACAAAAGGTTGGCGCATTCGCGATGTGAGGGATGGTTAACATTTCTTACAGCGCCAATGTCTGGGCGTTTGTAACCATATACCATGAGGTGGCCCATTTACCCGTCGGCCTACCTATTCTATAAAAAAGAAACCATAGATTTGTCTGTGAGAGATCTCTATAAGCGATAAGACCGACATGCGCAACATTTGGTCTTGTTTTCTGTCACTCTTAATTCATCTGCTCTTAACGTCTTGTGCAATAAAGTTATTATAAATAATTTGTATTTTTTTTAGATAGACAATCTTACATGGCCTGAAAGAACCGAAGACTCTATTTTTAT
The DNA here is from genome assembly GCA_905220585.2 of Nymphalis polychloros. Classification (NCBI taxonomy): domain Eukaryota; kingdom Metazoa; phylum Arthropoda; class Insecta; order Lepidoptera; family Nymphalidae; genus Nymphalis; species Nymphalis polychloros. The sequence continues at coordinate 5,957,528 of HG992270.1, forward strand.
TTTCATTTAAATCTAATTATAATGGCATTGCCACTTACACTAACAAATATAAATAAATTATAAAATGAAAAAAAAAAACAAAAAGAAAGAAATAATCGATACATATAAATACCTAAATATGTATTAATTAGATTGTATAAATAAAACTTACACCCATTCTGTTTATGTAAATAAAAAAAAAAGCGTAAAAATAAAATTTGGCATTATATTTTCAATTTTAGTCATCCTAAATTGATCCTATTTAAAGAAAAAGATAAGATATTTTAATGTAGTAGCTATAAAAGAACGTTTTTATACGTAACATAACATCATATGTTATTTACGTCAATTAAATAAATCACTTGAAAAAAAAAGTTCTAAATATGTCGTCCGCCTTATCCGAAAATAAATTTGGCGGGAAACCGAAATAGCGGAAACCGCCCTTAATTATCGACTGGCGAAACCGGAGGACCGATATTACTAATAAAACATTAGAAAATATACTTTTCTACTTTCAAATACGGACTAAAATAACAATGGCAAATACAGCGTAGTTGTATCGTTTTAAATAATGATACGGAAACGATTAGTTTCAGAGTCACATGCTGACAGGATGCGTGAATTCATTATTGATTCTCAAAAACAATCTTCCATCTCGCTCTACCCATTGTCATTCTAAATATGCGAAAGAGTAATATACCGCACCCGCATCCGGTTTCAAATTGTATTACTTACTTGATAAAAATATCACAAACGAATTTAAACTTACACATCATATATATAAGATTTAATTTAGCTTGCAATTAATTGCACTTCCTACGTTTTTTATTTCGATTTGCGTTGGCATCTTGCATTCATTGATGTTTTCGTTTGTACGTCATTCATTCGAGTTTAAGCAGCCGTCGTGAGTAGACGTGTTTCGGTTTTGTAGACGGAGTTGCGTGCTTCGAGAATTTACTATTTTAATTAGAAATCGTATTTAAATGATTGATTGTTGATTTAGATGAAGAGTGGATACAGTGAAGTTATTTTAAGCTAAGAAAAGGATTTTGCAAGATTTCTTTTTTCATGTAAGTATCGATATATTTTTTTTATAGAAGATAATAATATTTAAAAATTAGTCACAAATATTACTATTATTAGTACTTAAGATTCATTCTTTTGTACTACTACTTACTTTGTATACTTTAATTCTATATCACTTTATAATTACATATTATAAAATATTCAAAATTATATTTAAGATCATAACACAAATAAAATTAACAAAAAAGATTAATATATTGTGATTTTTTACTTATGTCTAATAAAGATAGAATAAAAAATATATATTCTTTTTAAATTGTAATTATAATTAACGCAAACATCCGAATAAATACAGCCAGAATAACAATATCAAATAAAATATTTTAGTGTATCAAGAAATGCTAATTTGGAAAGATTTTATCGCCTTGTGAATTGTAATATATGTACTTATTACACGCGGCATGCCTTTATTATGCATGTCAATAAAATTAACAGTTAGGGTGTTTGTACGCGAAGAAAAAAAAAAGTTGGAAATTATATATTTTTAAATTTCGAATTTCAAAGTTTAATACATACTTAAGTTTTATAACAGCTGCTTATGTATTGCCATTTTATAAGTTAATTAAAAGTGAAACAAGTACTTAACGGATTATAAACCGTGCAAGTAATGTCGGTATTTGCTCATTATTACTATATATTTGTATATTTACAATTTCATTTATAAATGATATTAATTATATATCTTGATTATATATAAAATACAATGATATATCTATTAAGGTTTATTTTTAACGTAAATAGGGTAATTATAATTAAAATTAAATTAAAAAGAAAAAAACGTGCAGTATCTTTTCACTTTACAGATGTAAAACCTTTTTGCGCCAGGAACTTTGCCATGTTAATATAAAAAAAATTAAAATTGTTTATAATTAAAAACGCAGACGAACGTAACCACGGGCGGAGCTTGTTTGATAATAAATGTGTTTCCGTCTGTGTAATGTGTAGTCTGTGTAGGAAGCGGTAATGGCGGTCGATTGTTTCACGTTTCCCGCCATCTTACTAATCGTTTAACGACTTTCGCGCGTTTCCGCTGACGCCACAATTGAGTGAATTTCTTTGTACGGACTACGATGTTGTATTGTAAATATGTATATATGTGTCTTATCGTATAATATTTATTATTATTGCTTTTTGTTTTATAATTATAAATAGAAATTTCTTTTCTTAATTAGTTTTTTTTATATTAACTAAACAAAATGTAATGAAAATTTAATGTAGGGTTTTATTAGGATATTATCAGAATGGCGCGTCGGTTTGGTTGCTAATTCAAATTGCAATTCGAAGGTCTAGGTTCAAATGGAGTCAAATATAGAAAGATAAAAATTGCCCTTGACATATATTCATATAGTCACACAGTGTAACCGGCAGCATTTTCGTAAAATCGAAATTACGCGAGCATCCATTATAGATAAGAGAAAGAGAAACCCTGTGGCTTTGAACCCAGGACCGTAGGATCCACAAACACTAGACAAACGAGTCAGTCGAATAATAGATGACGCATTTCCTACCAATTGTATTTAATATATGTACTTGGCATGCCAAGCCTGGCCTAACCTACTTTTAATAGGAAGTATAAGGTCGTTTCACGAATGAATCACAAACGATAGTGAAAGTCTGTGTTTCGCGTGGTATGCGCACGAGTTTACCAATTCAATTTTTTTTTTAAAGAATATCTCAATTTTCTTTTAAACTTACGGGTAATCCTGTTTTTTCCTCCATTTTAGGGTTAATACTTTTGTTAGAGGAGTTATGGCATTATTCGATGGGTATAATAACTTTATCTAAATGTATCCTTTGGTGTTATCGATATGTGTTTGGGTATACACTCGTCAGATATTCTATCGCTAAACAGCAATGCTTAGTTATGTTTGAAGGGTGAGTGAGTTAACTACAGGCTCATGGGATACGGTTAAGCCATTGAACCGATTTTGATGAAGTTTGGTATGAAGTAAGTTTGAACCCCAAGGCAGGACTTACGCTACTTTTTTATACCTAACACCTCCCACAACCAACACCTCCCACAACCAACACCTCCCACAACCAACGCAACACCTAATAAGCAGGCCTACGACCAAAAACTATTTTCTTTTAGTTTAAGTTTTTATATGTATATAACTGCATCTGCACAAATTAATTAAATACGGATGCAAGACATCGGCTCATTAACATCTGCCTCGAACATCCGAACAATGAGCGTTATAAAAAAAACAGCTCCTTACATTAAACGGAAGTGTCGATTTCGATTATGGAACGTCGGTGTGACGCGCTTCCGTCTGTTAAATGTAAATGCTAAGGGTCCTGGCGGTAATGTATTACAGCAAAGGATAAGATTTAACAGATAAATGTATTAATTTGAATTAATACTTACCTTAAGGCATTTTTTTTTTAATTTTGTAAACCGAAGGTGCTTCTAATGGTAATTTTTTTTTTGTTATAAGTCAATCATTTATCTTATTTTTTCTTTTAAATAGCCATACACAAGGGGGAATTAAGTAATTATAATAAGCATTCATTTATTTGAGTCTTGGACATGCTTTTAATAAAAAAATATACATATATATGATGATGTCCTCCTGACCGATTTCGGCCACGGCGGCCAATCTCAAGTGAGATTAGTCAACTGCGCAGGAGATATTATAGTGCACAAGTGTGTGCGCAAATACAAGTGCACTCTCTTTCCCTTGGCTCTTATAATCCGATGGGACGACAATCCGACACGTCCGGAATGAGTTCAGGCGCAGGATCAACGGCTTAACGTGCTTTCCGAGGCACAGGAGTATACACACACTTCCAACTTCTAAACTTCGGGCGGGTACTGAGAATTTTCTGACAGAAAAACCCAATAACTATTTATTGGCCTGACCTGGGAATTGAACCCAGGACCACCGGGTCAGCGGCCTTATATCTTAGCCACAAGACCAGCGACGCAGTCATATATATACTTATATTCAAAGAATACTAATGTAGTAATTCTTCTATCCATGAGATATCTAATGAGATATTCTTGTTTTTATACTAAATCTGTTTGTACGCTAACTAATTATAATTCGTATACTTCTATTTTCTGCGGACACATTCACTCGCGCGTGATGCAGGTCTTGGGTATCATATGTACTTATCTGTGCCCTTGACGATGATAATACAGAATTTCTTGATTATCGCATTAATTAGACGTGAAAATATGTTTGTGCGTTCGTATTTATAATATGAAGTAGTGCAAAAAATTTCATCCAAAATATTACACCACCACCCCGTCTTATTGCTTCTACTGGTGACAGGAGGGCTGGTTCATTTCTCGCCCAGAGAATCGGAATTGCGATTCAAAGGGGAAATGCTGCTAGCATTCTTGCCACCATTCCACGCGGTCACGATTTGTATACTTAGTCATTATTTTTAATTTTTATTTGTATTAATTTAAGGTATTAATGTAAATAAACATTGTTAATATGACATGTAATGTAAAATTTATGTATATACTAGCTGTGCCCCGCGGCTTCACCAAATTATTTTATTACTATAATGGCTACCTGTAAAGAAATACCGTAGGGTTTACCAATCTTATATATGGCCTAACATTTGCGCCATCACATGTTCTTTGTGTGTACCAATTTTCATCAAGATTGGTCAAGCCGTTCTTGAGTTATAAGAAGATATACAGACAGACAGACAAAAAAGAAAAAAATAGTATAATGTGAATCACTGCATCATAAAACGATTATTTATCAGAAAGTTAGGTGAAAAAAAAATGTACAGACAGAACCAATAGATTTATATAGTAGTATAGATATCAACAATTAAATTAGGAAGTTAGGATAACTGTTCTCGGTGAGATGTTAAATAGAAACTGTTAAAAGCGATCGTATAATTTCTTAAAGAACTATACCAACCTACTAACATAAATGCAAACTAATCCTTACTTCTAATAAACCGGTTAATGACGTCATTCATTCTTGACACAATTCCATACGGTCATAAAAGTACAGCTATTCTGTAAAAACACTTCGTTACTCACCCGTGTTATGTTGACAGCTTATGTTGATATACAATTTTGACGCGTGTATTCTTGTAATGTTATGATTATAACGGTCAATAACGCATGTCACTATCTGACATTTCACGACCGTTTCCTATTTCAAATTTATGTAGTAGTAAATATTTCCGTTAAAATTTGAATTGAAAGCGTTTGACATTATTCTATTTTTAAGATATAGCCTTTTCCAACCAGAACAGGAATAAACCCAAATAAACAACTTGATACCGAGTCAATGCGATATCATTGGTCATCGATATCGATTGACGCGATACCATTGGTCGAGATCTTGAATAATCTATGATATTCACTATGGACTCCCCGAAAGATGGCGTTTTCAATGTCCGCGAAGTTGTAATCGGAACTTCGAAATTTAAATTAATGTGGTTATAACTAGTTTTTTTTTATATTATTGGTAGGCGGACGAGTATATGGGCCACCTGATGGTAAGTGGTCACCAGCGCCCATAGACAATGGCACTGTAAGAAATGTTAACCATCGCTTATATAGCCAATGCGCCACCAACCTTGGGAACTAAGATGTTATGTCCATTGTGCCTGTAATTACACTGGCTCACTCACCCTTCAAACCGGATCACAACAATACAAAGTACTGCTGTTTTGCGGTAGAATAGTTAATTGGAATAGTGTTGTATTATAAATAAGGGTAAATTAATCAAGAAATGTGATAGTGTGATACAGCAAAACGATAAGATAATCGCTTGCAATTTGTAAATCTACGGCGTTTCTACCTTTATTTCTACTCCGATTGGGATAGATTATACATATGGGTGGTAAGTGGTCCAACATCCATAGACATTGGCTCTGTAAAAAAATATTAACTTCCTTAAATCCTCATTGCGCAACCAACCTTGGGAGTTGTTATGACTTGTGCCTGGCGATTACAGCCAGACTCAGGACAAACAGACATGTTTATGTACAGAAAGTCTGTCCTGGGTGGAAATTGAACCCACGACCTGCGGTGCGAAAGGCAAATGTCTACTAACCACGCCAACCGACTCGTCAGTAGTTAGAATGTCTTAATCTTCGGTTGTGGGAAAATGTAATAATCATATGCAAAATCAGGGACAAACACAAACTAATTACTCTTCGTTGCATAGTCAGTAACTCTTTTGTGGGACAATATATACGGTTTTACTGCAGGATCCCAGACAGCGAACAAAATGCCTGTGGTTAAATTTAAAAAAATTGTAAAGGAACGCTTGTGGGCTAAAGGTTATTATAAAAATAATGCATTTATGGATGATAAAACACCTTTGGAATGATACGATCGCCGCATAGCTATTTCTAATTTTTTTTGTAAGCAATTGATAATAATAATAAAAAAAATATCAATCCGCTGAGTTTCTTTCGCCGGTTTTTCTCAGGGCTGGCTGTGTCTTTTCCGAGCCCATGGTAGTTTCTAGTTTGACAATCAATAAGAAAGTGTAATACTTCAATATTGAATAAAGTATTTTGAATTTGAATTTTGAGACATTCTAATTACTGGACAATCTCGATTCTCGAACCTTCTTTCAGTTATCTATAAAATTGATGATTATTAGATAATAATGTCCTCACCCCGATGGAATAACGACATCGGATATCCGCCCCACACAAAAATCGGGAAATCATACAAAACATGGCCGATACGGAAACCGACTGATTCAAATCCGCCATAATGTCGCCGGAAACCGGATGTGGGTCACGCGTCCGTACTAATGACGGATTAAAATGGCGTCTATTATGTAATTATTCGGATGTTTTCTTTCAGTTTTTTCAATGAGGCAGGATGTGGCATTAAGCATTCTGTCCTGGGAGTCTATTCAATATAATAAATAAAAGTTATTTTCATAATATGGCTATTCTGATACGAATGGACTTAATTCAAGACCAGGACTTAATGGCTTTGCGTTGCTTTACGAGGCATGGGAATGTACCAAGTTCTAGACTCCAGCAGCTATTGAGTAATTCTTGATAGAAAAACCGATTATTTTTTATTGGTGAGCCCAGGGATTCTGGATCAGCTATCTAATATGAAAACATTATAATATAATATAAGGACCTCCAGACCGATTGTGGCCACGGCGGCCAATCTTAAGAGATTAGCCAACTACGCAGGAGATATTATATTATAGTGCACAAGTGTGTGCGTAAACTCAGGTGCACTCTCTTTTCCTTAGCTCTCATAATCGGATGGGACGGCAATCCGACACGACCGGAAAGAGTTCAGGCGCAGGACCAACGGCTTAACGTGCTTTCCGAGGCACGGGAGTGTACACACTTCCAACTTTCAGACTCCGGGCTGCTACTGAGAATTTTCTGACAGAAAAACCCAATAACTATTTACTGGCCCGACCTGAGAATTGAACCCAGGACCACCGAGTCTGCGGCCTTATATTTAGCCACTAGACCAACGAGGCAGTCAGAAAACAGTATATATATTATGTATATTAGCTGCATTATGTGACTAGGTACATATATATAATGAACAATTATAGAGAAGTCCTTATAGAAAATACATATACTGTTAGAAGGACTGTTGTTATTAACAAGACTTATTCCAACGAATATTATTTTAATAAGTCTAATGAATATATTATCTGTATTATGGTAAAGAAGTAGTAATTAATAATGTGTTTCTTTCTTTCACAGAAGCAATCGTCGTTGTGTGAGCGAGATGCCAACACAAGCTCGTTGCGACCGCGTCCCGCCAGCGGATGGAGCGTGGGGTGCCCTTGATTTGCGGGTTTTGCAGGAAGATGATTTACCCCTTGGTAAGCAAATTTTAACGCAAAGTCGTTACGCATGACTAGTGTAGCCCAGGTTTTCTTGAAATGTTTCAGTCTCAAATTAATGTCAGTTCAAATTAGATATTGTACTATATCGATTCCTATGTTAAAATGAGTTAAAATTCAATTCGATTCAAAATACATGCTAGGAAGTATAGCAAAGTATATTAGCCATAGATCATTGGAGTAATCTGAACAATCAACTCCTGTGGTGGAGAAACTATGCCAAGCATTAGGACATATTTGAGCTCTGAATTTACTCTCAACTTTGTCTCGTTACAGATCCGAGGGAGTGGTGTCGTGCGCAAGTCGGTGCGTGGGTGTCACGCCGTGGTGGTTTACCTGAACGGTTTCCAATGAACGGGAAGGCCCTTTGTCTCATGTCACGAGAAATGTTCGCGGCGCGGGTCCCTCGGCTAGGGCATGCTTTGCACCAGGTAATTGACCGTTTATTGGTATTTTCCCAAAAGTAAAAGCTTTCTCAACTGACTTAAGGGGGAGGGGGGCGCTTTTATATATATAATATGTAAGCGAACGGGCAATAGGCCAACTGATAGTAAGTGGTCACCATCGCCCAATAGACATTGGACGTCGATGCGCCACCAATCATGGGAACTTATACGTTACGTCCCTTGTCTGTAGTTAACTAACTAAACCGGAACACAACATTACTTATTGCTAATTAAGTAGTTCTTCAATTGGTTTATTGAAACAAAGATTTTTTTAAATTTATCCATAAATTTAATCATGTTTTTTGTTCTTTTCAGGACTTTAGACGACGGCTAGCAAAAGCTTTAGCTCTTCAAGAACTCATTGAAAAGTTAACATCGAAATGAATACGGATATAAACTTGAAACAATACAGGCGAACATTTGACTTCACATAAGGTCACTATTCAATGTTTTAATTGTAGACATTATATACTAAAACATATAAAAAAGATAATATATATGTCGAAAGAATAAATAACGCTTGAGATAGAATGGTTTTCATCGTTCATATATGTAGGCGTTAGTGTGTTATTTAAGAAGAGATGCTTGTAGAAGATTAATTGATTATAATAATCAAAACATTTGACAGTTTCAATTATTTTCACACGATAACGTCTCACTCTGGTGAGTTTTAAAAGCACGCGAATACAAAGTAGTTTCGTTGTCAATTGTCGCATTTTAATGCCCTTTCTAACAACAATGATTTCATACTATAACAAACTCTCTCTCTTTCTAATGTAAAAAGTAAATTATTTAAATGAATTGATACGAGATTTGATGTATTTAATTTCTATCTAATGTTTCTAGAAAGGTAAACGTCACTGTCAAAATGTCGAATATGACAGATGTCAAAATCAGACGTGTGTCACAAAAAAAACAAATGAACAAAACTTTAAAGTAAAATTATTGTTTTTTTCGATGTTCCAGTTACATGATCCTTTAAGACAAATCGAGTAATGCCTGTTTTGATATATAGTTATTAGTGTGGTACATATCAAACTTATATGTTAAACCGTGAACTTAGTTTTTACAGCTAGAGGGCAAGAATTGTATGTAATCTTTTTTATCTATATATATTATTTTCATAATTTATCTGTTCAAACTTTATTCTTTAACATAAAAGTGTAATCCGTTTCTATCGTTGGTCATTCATTTACATAATTTAAAAAAAGCTATTAGATTGCCAATAATTAATACCAATTGTATAACAACATGAATATTTTTATGTTGTTAGTGTATATAAGAATCATCACATTAAATATCAATCATATAAGGGTTGAAATGATTTAAATTCAAAACACTTACAAGCAAGAAAGAAACCATAGAACACAATTTTTTGATTGGACGACCATAGACGTCATTTCATCGTTACATTATTATCTGGGCGATATTTTTGTTCCTTTCTTTGTATATACATAAACAAGCGAACACTGATAAATTTGTATAAATTAGAATAATTTATGTAATTGTTACTTAGTTTTTTAAATAACGCCCTCTAGCGTCAATTGTAAACCTCATTTCCTACATTATTATTTAGTTATTATAAAATAGAAAATTCTAGACTGTTCCTATTAATTAGTATAGATATTTTGTATATATCGATTTACCCAAGACCTATTAATTAGTGTTTTATTGTATAATTTCAGTATTATAGTAGACTAATACTTGTATAGTTGTATAATTGATGTAATATTGTTGTAATGTATGTTAATTTTAACAATTGGTTGTAAAGTGGAAAGGTACAAGGTTCGAGTCTTGGTATAGCATCTGATATTTTATTGTTTAATAAAACTATGTTCATAAAAAAATAACTTAGTAAATTTCATAATCTTATTACAAATTTTCACTTTTTATACTGACGCTTGATGATAATCATGACGTAAGCAATATGTATTAATATTAACAGCCTTTATGAGTTTTGGCAATGGCGTTAAGTATTATGTAGAGTTCATTGGACTTGCTTAAGCACATTAATACTTTCGGGGACAGGACACAAGTACACTAGAGACAATTGCTAAGTCTATGATGACGTCTTTAGGCGTTCTGACCAGGAAAGTATTCAAAAATATATCGGAAATTTATACCGAGATTCGAACGTACAATATGAAACAAGACGCACTCGTTCTCTATATCGACACATTGTCGTGTCTCAAACAATGTTTAAAAAAAAAAAGATTCTTTTTCTAATCGTAAAAGTTGTAACACTAAAATAAATAGCATGAGAATGTCATTTCAAAACGTCATTATTATATTAAGTTTTTTTTTAATTCGGTTTTTGACAAGAGAAGCAAATTATTGTAACAATAAGTTATATTGATTATTGTTCGAAGATTATATTTAAGAAACGATTTGTTTTGCTTACGAAGCGTTATTCAGAACTATTGGCTCGCTTCTGACGGATCAGAAGGACGTATTGTAAATGAAGGAAGATGAGAACAACAGTGTTGCAAGATTAAAAATTTAAATGTCAATATGACACTACTAAGGTCAAAAACCTTGATGTCAAATTAAATTTAAAAAAAAAACAAATCAAAGTTTGTTAAATATGGTCTTTGCTAATGTAACAATGTTTTTGTAAATTTTAATAATAATTATAGTCGAATTTATTTGTTGCTATAATTGTATTTATTGTTATAATTTCTAGTCAGGTCAGGGTTTAAATATAAATGTATGATGAAAAAAAAATGTTTTATTTATGACTAGCTACCCTAGCCGGCTTCGCACGGGTAGAATAAGGATCTCCAGCTACACCGTTTATATTACCTATACCTACAAGACCTCAAGTGTTGCAGATGTCCATGGTCGGTGGTAGTCACTTTCCATCAGGTGAGCCATAAGCTCGCACCCTCTTACATAAAAAAAAATTGAACGAAAACAAATTTTTTAGTAGAAATCTTACAAGCGCATTTTTATATAAAATAGATGGACAGGCAAAAATGGGTCTCCTGGTCGTCACAACCGGCTGATATTGGCGCTGAAAGAAATATTAGCCATCCCTTACAACACGAATGCGCCACCAACCTTGGGTTATGTTTCTTGTGTGGTTACACTTCAAACCCGAACACAACAATACTATATTGCTGTTCAGCAATAGAACATTTTATGATGAGTGGTACATACCCAGAAGATTGTTTTAAGTATAAACTCAGTTATTATATCGGAAGTACCTATCAGTACCTATATAAAAATCTACATAACACGAGAGATACTTGAGGAATTGCTCTCTAAATATAGCTTGTAAACCTAGATGCGATCACCGTTTTAGCGTTAACCTCTTGTATATCATTGTGGACTTTAATAATAATTGTTGTGCAATTAAATTATTCTTTGACTCTTTCGGCTTACACGGTCTTTCTTTTCCAAGGAGTTCAGGGAGCTTTTTCCGCTACGGTTCTCTTAATGATTCAATAAAAAGGGCTCTTGCCACCATTGACGTTCCTGTTCTTATTGAGCTTAAAGGAATTAGTCGTGATGATGGCAAGAGACCTGATGGACTGACATTGGTTCCCTGGAAACGAGGACGGGCCCTAGTGTGGGACGAAACATGTGTTAACACACTGGCCCCGTCTCACATCAGAGATACAATATTACAAGCCGGAGCTGCCGCGGAAAAAGCTGAAGCGAACAAACGTAACACATATTCGTCTCTTATTCCAAATTATATTTTTGTTCCGTTTGCAGTTGAAACGCTTGGACCTTAGAGTATTAGTGCAAAAAATTTAATCTAAAATATTACACCCCGTCTTATTACCTCTGCTGGTGACAGGAGGGCTGGTTCATTTTTCGCCCAGAGAATCGGAATTGCGATTCAAAGTGGAAATGCTGCTAGCATTTTTGCCACCATTCCACGCGGTCACGATTTGTACAGTATTTATTTTTAATTTTTATTTGTATTTATTTAAGGCATAACTAAAAATACATGAAGTATATAAGATAACAATAAAAATATGTATTTGTGAGACTTTGTAAAGTAGTAGGTAGGCATTTCAGCTCGCCAGTGTCTATGGATGGAGCTGACTTTTTAACAATATTCGATAAATAATAATAAGAATAATAATATCTTTAGTATTCAGGCATCGAGACCCATCTGATCACACATAAATAATTATACATGACATACATTAATTCTTAGAATTATAATCACAATTATAAAAATATAATTAAAATATATAAGAATTAATAATTAATTAATGATATAAAAAAACAATATAAATTTACGATAAGAGATTTAGTATCTCATTATAAAATCATTTACATCATTCTGATTCTACATTGCAGATCTTTTCCCATGATCGCCGTTTTTTAAGTGCATGGACAATGATTTGAAGTAACAGCCCGTAAATGTCTAAATTAGAAAACTGCGTTTTTTTCACACAGTGAAAACCTTCAGAAAGGTACACCCGGCTGTCTTGGCCGAGTTATGTGGGATTCTTATTATGCTGGGCTGTGTCCCGGTCCGCGCCACAGTGGTGGCACATTGCTGTCAATTTTTGTTTTATATGTAAGAGAAGGCAATCGTGCTGGAGGCTCACCACTTTACGTCGATTTTTAGTGAGAGAGTGGTTCTTACCCGGGCGTGCCGGCCCATTCGGCTCCAACCTGGAGGTATGCAGAGTGGCACTACAACTATGAAAAGTATCGGAACAAACTTGTGTCTGAAATCGAGTCTTTATTAACCAAAGCCTTGGACTGGGACCGACTAAACTTGGTCCAATTCAACCCCAATAAGACTCAAGTTCACGCGTTAACCGCTAAAGTCACGCTTTTGTCAGAACACCTCATTTTGAGAATACTCCCCTCGCTCTCACAGCCAATATCAGGATAATTGGTATAAAAAATTGGCCTCTAATAAGTTTAGTATGCTCAACAAGGCGAGACAGTGCTTCATGTCGGCTCATCGCCTAAAAATTTACAAGGCGCAAATACGACCCCACGTGGATATTGCTTTCATTTTACGGCGACAGCTTCCCAGTACCAGCTCCTTCCCTTTGACCACATTCAACGTAGAGCAGTTCCAATTGTCGGAGATCAGGCTCTCACCGACCGTCTTGATACTTTGGATCTGCGTAGATATGTCGAGTCACTCTGCATCCTCTATCGCTTGTTTCATGAGGAATGTTCTGAGGAATTGTTTACTTTACCGGCCGCTGAATTTCGTCACCGGACATCGCGCCAGATTTCGAAATTCCATCCTCACCACCTCGATATCTGGAAATCCACAAGAGCGCGTTTTCTGAGGCATTTTCTGCCTCGCACAACCACTCTGTGGCCAGCTTTTGCCGGCAACTTTTCCGAACCGATATGACATAAAAACCTTCAAGAAAAGTGCGTACTCTTTTCTTAAAGGCTGCAAGCCCTCGGTTGTTGCAGATGTCCATGGGCGGTGGTGGTAACTTTCCAAAAAAAATCGCGCGGTCGGTGTATAGAGCGTCTACAGTACGAAATGCACTTAGAATTTAATTTCCAGCATCGTGGTATCACACCGCAAGATTTTCAGTGCTGTCTTTGGATGTCGTTGGATGCGAAGAGAGAACCCAAAAAGCCGGCTTTCTCCTTCGCACTATGGTCTAACAAGTCATCGCTCCTGTTCAGAGACGGAAGGGAGGGCTGACAGAAATTTCCTAAGACAGCCTTAGCGAGAGACCAAAATGCGCGTGTTCCCGAAGAGAGACGCATTAATCTCTCACCAATCCTGCCTATGTACTCCGACTTCGCCTTGGCAATAACACTTTTGAAAGACATAGAGGCAGAGTAGTATTTCTTTTTAAATGCGCTGGTATTTACATCACGAAATGCCGATTCATCGGTTCAGGCTTATTATATCTTATTATATTCGCTCTGACGTAAACACACACCCTAGCCCGTGTTTCAACTTGTACCTCGAGTAGAAGAGGAATGAGGTATCAGCCGAAGAGGAGGAGCAAGGGTGGAAAGGGTTGCCTTATGATGCCTGCTCCGCTTGCCCCGACTATTAAGTGCAAAATTGCCCGGATTCGGAGGGCAGTCTGGGCATCCCTGCTCAGATGGTGTGCGTCCTGAGCATGTATGTCAAGAAAGGGATTGTCTACCGCAGTCCCTAAGGGACGGTTCTGGGGTAACAAAACCGAATTCTGCACTGTCATTAAATTAAGGGGGAGGGGAGATTGGGCCTCCGGGACTCTTACATACCGAACGAAACGAGGTAGGGTAGTTACCACTTTACGTCGTGTTTAGTCAGAGAGTGGTAATTCGACTGCAACCAGGAGGTATGCAGCGTGGCACTACCACTAGCAAATTGGCGTCCAATCTTACTAAGGTATTCTCCAAAACAACCGTGACCAGTCATTACCTGGGTTGGAAGGTAGCATCGCAGCTGTAACTGCTAGGCTAAGGTGACCTTTCCTTGCGAGGTAACTGCTGACTATTCCATGTGAGGATTCGGTTTGTTACTTGTCCAACCACGCTGTTACAATGTAGCCTAGTGCAGACACATGTGGCTTTCCATTTGACATTTTTTGCATGTTTCCTGACGATGTTTTCCCTCATCATATAAAAATTCAGTCTTTTAAGTATCAAGTTTTCTAACAATTTTCACGGCTTTAAATAATAAATAATATATATTCAGCATCCAGAACTGATTTTATAAGAACCTCTAATTGTTATATTTATAAATAGCACACCAAGTCATATACATTGATGTAAATTACTCACTCAATTACTCTAATAAATCTATCTAATAATTAAATGCAAATAACACATTTGAACACATCACAAATCACAAGTCACGACAATAATGAATTAATTACTTTACCTTTATATGCACTAACAAGATGGCGACGGTTTTTTATAATAATGTAAGAAGATTCCATATAGTTTTTTTATAATAATGTAAGGAGAGACATATACGTTCTTGGTGGTATTTATTTATACAGGGTGACTGGTGTATTAGAGACCCGAATATCGTCCCACGCAGCGGAAGCGACTCCGTAAGCAAGAATTGCCACGAACCACAGAGTCCCTTGAATGTCTCCGGACGGAAAGCAGGCAAGGAAGCATTGTAGGCGTCAATAGTAGGCGTCGATCGTATGCTATGATCAGCGAAAGTCTGGCGAACATTCAATCATGTCCCCTGGTTATACCTTCCAAGATGGCAAAACGTTAGCGCGATTTAATCGACGAGTAACGCCATCAGCTATCCGCCGGTGGCACTTTTATTGTTTATAATTTTATCTCTATGTTACAATAATAACAATATCTTTATTATTTAGGCATCGAGGCCCATAATTGTGTTACAAGTTATTATCCTTTTTTTTAATTACGCTATTGTATGGACCAAGGAGTCTCCTAACTGTGTATTATTCCTCCTTACGACTTAAGAGTAGAGTTATCTATACAAAATATTCTGAATCAATATAAATTATATCTTAACTTCATGGTGATCCATTACCATGGTTCTCTTACAATTGCACACAACTTGACAGACAGACAACATTAAATAAACATCACTGACAATACATAATCCGTCATTGTGTTATGTGACGAACAATAATATTTATATGAATGAATCCAGTCATTCCCAATTCATTCGGTCTTTTAGTCGCATCAGCAATCGTCTCCTTCATTTAAACTTTAAATTAATATTTTATAGTTGTGAGTGCGTAATAATTAACAGTAAGTATTTAAAATTAGGTATTATTAAATTCTTTGGGTACTTCTCAGCCGCCTGTAATGTAAGACTTATTTATTTAAAGCTTCGTTGGTTATTATACTGTAATTTATTTTTTCATAGTATCGGTAGGCGGACGAGTATATGGGCCACCTAATGGTAAGTGGTCACCAACGCCCATAGACATTGGCATTGTACATTTTTTTAAACATCGCCAATGCGCCACCAACTTTGGGAACTAAGATGTTATGTCCCTTGTGCCTGTAATTACACTGGTTAACCACCCTTCAAACCGGAATACAACAATAGCAAATACTACTGTTTTGCGGTAGTATATCTGATGAGTGGGTGGTACCTACCCAGACGAGCTTGCACAAAGCTCTACCACCGAGTATAACCAAAATATAAATACATATATTTTTAATTAATTAATATTAGAAAGACAAACTGCTACACATAAAATTATCAAATAAAAAAAAAAAAATCATAACCAATCAAGTCTTCACAATAAGCAAATCAAAATTCAATACATAGCAGATTGTTAATAATAATTAAAATTAAAAACCGATAACAGTAAAAAATAATTTTTAATAATACTTAAATTAAAACTTCATGCAATACGACCAAATTAATAAACAATAAAAAATAATTAGTTTTAACATTCAAAAATGGAACGCGTTCCAAATTCGGTTGTTTCGTTCATGTTTTTTAAAAACTTCTCCATTTATGAATAGATTTAGAAAAATCTCTTTTTGTTTGGGAAGGTATGTCACCCATTTCGTCTTACTTAAATTTAAAGGAAAATAACACTGCTGAGGATAGAAAAATAGGTGGATTTTTTTTATGGATCGATCTTTATTTGAATTTTGTTATAAATCCGAATTCCTATAGACATGGACATACTGGATCAGATGACAAAAGCCTGAAGTGAGTGACGGCTACACTTCCCAATTCCCAGGCTTTATGGTGTCGTATGGGGTTTTCCAATAGGGACGCTTGAACTTTGACAGCTGATTGCGGCCATGTTGTTTGAGTGACAGCTGTCAAATGCAGTGTGTTATATTTATTCCGTCCTCCCAAATCACCATGGCAGGTTACAGTGTCGAGCAGCACGTGCAAATCCTAAAATAGTTTTATGAAAATGGGTCTTCAGTTCGAGCAACGTTCCGCGCACTTCGCCCGTTTTACGGTCGCGATGATCGTCCTGCCGAGTCGACTATCCGTCGATTGGTGGACAAATTCGAGTCAACCGGGTCAGTTAACAATCAGCCGGTTCCCGTGCGTCAACGTAACGCGAGATCTGCCGAGAATATCGCCGCTGTGCGCGACAGTGTCCTCGAAAACCCGCGGCAGTCAATTCCGCGTCGCGCACAGGAACTCGGCCTTTCGCAGACGACAACTTGGCGAATTTTGCGTTGTGACTTTAGCCTGCACCCGTACAAGATCCAGCTGACCCAAGAGCTCAAGGTTAATGACCATAGACAGCGCCGTGTGTTCGCTGACTGGGCATTAGAGCAGTTGGAAGTTGACGCCGATTTTGGCAAAAAAATCATCTTCAGCGACGAGGCGCATTTTTGGATGAATGGCTATGTCAACAAGCAAAATTGCCGTATTTGGGACGAGACCAATCCACACGAGGTTCACCAAGTGGCAATGCACCCGCAGAAAGTGACTGTTTGGTGCGGATTTTGGGCCGGAGGCGTGATTGGTCCGTATTTTTTCGAAAGATAATGGTGTGGCCGTCACCGTCAATGGTGAGCGATACCGGTCGATGATAACCAACTTCTTTTGGCCTGAAATCGAGAATATGGATCTGGACAACATGTGGTTTCAACAGGACGGCGCTACGTGCCACACAGCACACGCTACGATGGAAGTTCTGCACGAGCAATTTCTGGACATGGTCATCTCGCGCGGAGGCGACGTGAACTGGCCACCGAGATCGTGCAATTTGACCCCGCTGGACTTTTTCTTGTGGGGTTTTCTTAAGTCGCAGGTCTATGCCAACAAGCCGCAAACCACCGATGCCCTCAAAGTCAACATACGCCACGCCATCGATCAAATACAGCCCGATTTGTGCGCCAGAGTCATCGAAAATTGGACCTTTCGTGTGCGCGCCACCAACCGAAGCCGTGGCGGTCATTTGAATGATGTCATATTCCATACATAAAGGGGTCGATAGACCTTCCAAATAAAAAAAAAATTCGCAAATATCTCTCCTACATGTATTTTTTTTTTGCATTTCAAAGATCAAGCGCCCTTAATGGAAAACCCTATATTTAGAAGGGACGGATTTCGATACTAACTTCCTAAACAGTATAAGAAGAAGAAACTCAAGATACTGATGATACATCGGCCTTTCGGAATTATTCGTTTTTGTTTTTTTTTTAAACAGATAATAACTGAAAATAATGCTTGCACTTCCGCTTTGTATTTTTTTTTATAGTATAGTTAGGCGGACGAGCATATGGGCTACTTGATGGTAAGTGATCACCAACGCCCATAGCCAGTGTCATTGTACATTTCTGTAAAAAAAAAAAAATCGCCAATGCGCTACCAACCTTGGGAACTAAGATGTTATGTCCCTTGTGCCTGTAATTACACTGGCTCACTCACCCTTCCTGAATCTTAATCTAAGGTTTTTAATTTATGCTCGGTAGTTATGGACAACATCGTGAGGAATCCTTTCTGTGTTGTATGAAAATCTGCAAGATATACATCACACTAATTCACATTGGAGTAACGTAGTGAAATTCACTTTTAGCCTTCTCCTCAAATGGAAACAGCCCAGCAGTGGGGCAATTTATGGTTACTCTATTAAACTACTAGAAACAAATACACTATGACAAAACTTAAACAGATAACAAATTTACATTGGCTTAATATATTATAAAACCTTTATCATTATGAGTCCCTTGCGACCGCAAGCTTAAATAAGGCCTAAATGTTAGGAAAATTTATTGACCTTTGTGAAGGCTGCACGCTCTTGTAGTCTTGATGAAGCTTTCATTTCGCCTCAGTCACTCTTGATTTTTTTATATTATAGGTAGGCGGACGAGCATTTGGGCCACCTGATGGTAAGTTTTCACCGACGCCCATAGACATTGCCAATGTAAGGAATATTAACCAACATTTATATCGCCAATACGCCACCAATCTTGGGAACTAAGATGTTATGTCCCTTGTGCCTGTACTTACACTGGCTCACTCACCCTTCAAACCGGAACACAACAATACCAACTACTGCTGTTTTGCGGTAGAATATCTGATGAGTGCGTGGTACCTACCCAGACGAGCTTGCACAAAGCTCTATCACCGAGTATAGTGCTAATAATACTTTAACAACTATAAACTCACTCCAACTATAAAATCTATTCAACGATATTACTTCTAGCTCTTTGTTATAATATGACTTATCGTTCGAGCTTTACACAAAGTAAGTATGATAAAAAGTAAGTGTATTGAGGTAGATATCGTAACGAAACAAATGCAATGCAATTCTGTCAGTTGGTTAAATAAGCCCTGAGCCTGTGTTTGTTTCTACTGACACACTTTACTTGATGGTAGGTTTTCTTTTTTATAATTCCCGGGAGGGCAAATGACTCTACCCGACCTGATGGAAAGTGGTAGTAGAGTCCAAACGCGATTTAGGTTAGGTTAGACTACTCACTCATCTGATATCCTACCGCCAAACCAATAATAAAGCAATATTTACTGTTGTACCTAACACGCTTCAACCCACAAGGGACATAAGATCTTAGTTCCCATGGGTGATAGCGGCGCATTGGCGACTTAAGGAATGGTTTATATTCCTTACATCGCCATTGTATATGGGTAATGAACACTTACCATCAGGGGGCCATTTGCCAATCTATTTCATTAAAAAACCAATGGTTGTCTGTAAAGTCGGTTTACGGATGATAACATTTTACGTGATAACGTCCTAAGAAAACATTAATGAATACTTGGACGCATCGGCCGATGGAGTAGAAGAGAGATAGATACGTCACAAGCCGAACGCATAGGCCGATCGTGCCTCTCTATCGTTTGTTCCGCGCTCTCGCTTGTGCGCTCGGCTCAGGTGGAACGTTACTATGAGTCATGCTTTTTCGTACGTGCAGCCGGCGTTCATCGATTTATAAGACGATATCACGTCAAAAGTATTTATTGTTTCAGGAGGTTCAAGAGATTAGAGAATTGGAGATGAAGAAGAAACGTTCATTAAGACGAAGTGTGAGCCTCTGGGATCATAGATTACGGAAATCATTACGTCGCTATCAGATAACACAACCGTAAGTTTTTATTACCACTTTTCATTCATAGAAAGCAAAGAGAAAATGTGATAAAAAAAGCACAAGGGACATAAGACCTTAGTTCCCAAGGTTGGTGGCGCATTGGCGATGTAAGCGATTGTTAACATCTCTTACAATGCCAATGTCTATGGGCGTTAGTGACCACTTACCTTCAGGTGGCCCATACGCACATATAGCATAGGTAGGCGGACGAGAATATGGGCCACCTGATGGTAAGTGATGACCAACGCTCATAGATATTGGCATTGTGAGAGATGTTAACCATCACCAATGCGCCGCCAACCTTGGGAACTAAGATGTTATGCCCCTTGTGCCTGTAATTACACTGGCTCACTCACCCTTCAAACCGGAACAGAACAATACCAAGTACTGTTGTTTTTATCTTTAGGTATTGTGATCACAAATTTCACAATTTTGCTGTTTTTTATAACTTAACCTTAAGTAGCCATACTTTTAATCGCAGTTATAAATAAAACAAAAAAATTTTCTTGATTTATTAAAAAAAAATAATTTAATTGAGTCCTGGTTTTAGCTAGCCAGTTATTTCAATAGTTGGCGCATTTAGTTATGATTTCAAAATGGTACCATACTTGCCACTTTTTATTCCATAAAAAATTTTATTGCAATTTTTTTTAAAAGGACCACGTTCAAGAGAACTTATGCCATGATAATACTTTTGTGTAATCAAAGATCGCTTTTACAATTGTGTAAATGGGATGAACAGACGTGATAGAGTGAGATAAGTTAGTAACGATGGATTATTGGTTATTATCATTCCGTTTAGTAAGCTACGTTCCTTCGTTTACTGCGCATCTTTTTGTAATCGTGTAACTGTGGCTTGTGTGTTACTCCTGGACTTGACATTGCATTTGTGTTGATGAATTTGGCTTAGTTGAGTTTCCCCGGACTTCATTAGTTAGTATTTAGTAATACTAACACGTTTAGCAACATGCCGTATGTGTACACAGCGAAAGGATATGGGAACATGCATTTTGTCTACGGTGAATGCGGTTGTAATGCTTTTGCTGTAGCTAGACTGTATCTCGAGGGGTACTGAAGCAATTCAGATCATTGGATCATTTTGCATTTCATTTAAAACAACGTCGTCGTCGTCGAGGTCTCCCACCTCCCGGCGCCCGTACGAGTACTAGGCAATCGTCATTATATATTTATTTATTTATTTATTTATTCATGTACCAAAGACAAGTAACACAGAAAAATAACAAAGAAACAAAGTGATACATAGGAAAGCTTATCTCTATGAGAGATCTCTTCCAGCCACCCTGGAGTGTGAGTAATATTATGTCAAATTAAAGAGAAGGTAGGTACATCTTTAATTTTGGTGACAAAGAGAATAATTAAATTACATTTTATTTATTACTTTACATAAACATACTTAAATAAACATAAAACTATTATGAACTACATATTAATTTACATAAATACAAATAATATATACATACATACATATACAAAATAAAATACACATATATATATATATATATATATATATATATATATATAATATCTAATGTTGTGATGAAACTGTAAGATAATATTTTTTTAATCTGAATTTAAATGTATGTACTGAATTACAATTTTTTATAATATAGCCCGGAAGAGAATTCCAAAGTTGAGCAGCAACCACCGAAAAGGATTTTTTGTAGAAAATACCATTATAAGGGGGTATATCAAAAACTTTATTCAAGACACAAGATCGAAGTGGTCTTTCTCGCGGTGCAGAAAACTTGAATCGTTCGAAAAGATAGGGTGGAGTAGAGTGATTTAATATATTAAAAAGTGTGGTCAAAACATGTACATTACGGCGAAAACGAATCGGAAGCCACTTTAACTGACGTCTGAAATTTGAGACATGATCAAATTTGCGCAGTCCAAATATAAATCGAATGCATAAATTCTGAAGTCGTTCGAGTTTGTCAAGTAGCTCATCCGTAGCATCTAAATAGCAAACATCGGCATAGTCGAGGAGAGGAAGCAAAAGAGATTGAGCCAAGATAGTTTTCGTTTTTAGTGGGAGGAAATTCTGCAATCGCTTCAAAGAATGAATGGAATGATGCAAACGTTTGCTGATATCATTGATATGTGCAGACCAGGACAGATTGCAGTCCAATGTTAAGCCTAAATTCTTAGATTTATCTACGTAACTTATGGGTAAACCATCATAGACTACAAAGGGTAGTTCACCGAAGTTAATTCGCCCTCTAAGCTGTCTGCTACCAATTATCAGGACCTTAGATTTAGTGGGGTTAACTAACAGCCCAAATGAGTCAGCCCAATCTTTAATTAAAGCAAGATCATTGTTAATTTTTCCAATGGCATCATTTAATTCATTCAGTGAGGAATGTCTGTAAATCTGCAGATCATCAGCGTAGAGGTGATAGTGTGAGGAAACAATTGTAGTAATCTGATTAATAAATACTGAGAACAGCAGAGGTGATAGAACGCTGCCCTGCGGTACTCCAGCAGAGAGTCTAGTCCAGTCAGAGTGACTCTCCTCACAACGTATACGTTGTTGACGGTCATGGAGAAAAGAATGAAACCAATCAATCGCAGAGGAGGAAATGTTAAGAGAGCGGAGGACACCCAGCAATAAGTCAAAGTCCACTGAATTGAATGCGTTACTAAAGTCAAGTAAAGTGAGGACAGTAAGCTGTTTGTTGTCCATTGCGTAACGGATATCATCAGTAACCTTGAGTAAAGCTGTGGTTGTGCTGTGAGAAGGACGAAAACCAGATTGGAAGGAAGTTAAGAGATTGTTATTGAGGAGAAAAGAGGACAACTGTTTTGAAACAACTTTCTCGAGAATTTTAGAAAGAATGGGAAGAATGGATATAGGGCGAAAATGTGAAAAAGAACTATAAACATTAGTAATAAACATTAGTATAACATGTATACATTGATGAACACAGGGTAATTTAGGTACCTCTCGCGATACATTCTAGCTGCAGCAGAAGCATTAAATGTACACATACGGCATGTCGCAAAACGTGTTTGTATTACAAAATACTAACTAATGCAGTTTGAGCCACGGTCGTATACACAGGTCTTGCAACTTCAGTATGGGGTACGTTGACATACTGATGCTGTTAAATTCAATTTACGGCCGCTAGAGGATTGACAATTCGCGTAATAATTATCCCGAACATTTTTTCAAATCCAAACAAAACAGTTAAATAACAAAACAAAAATAGCAGAAAATCCGCAAAACTCAACAAAACGATATAACAATGATTAAATAACACAATACTTGGGAGAGAAAAATAGCAGCTTCGATAGCAGCGACGTAGTACCTCAAGCGGATGGTATTGCGAATAAGCAGTTGTTACACACTCGCACCCTATCTCTCACCACTGAAATTGGACTCAGTTACAAGACCTGTGTATACGATCGTGGTTTGCGCCCTGGATCACACCCTGAAACCTGTATAAATGATTAATAAGCAAGTGTAACACTTCTATATTTAATAAAGATTTTTAACTTTGACTTTTGACTTTGATACTGAGTGTGTAATAAAAACCCTGTCCGACCCGTGAAGCGGTTATTAGGTACGTATTGTGATTCGGTTCTATTTATTTAATCATTTTTTAAAATTTAATATGCTATTTTGATATATTAGAGCTTAGCAGAATTCGGCCCTTGGACTTATAACTATAAGACACCTGATGAAGTTGCCTTAACACCAGCGTTAGTCCTTTATTAAGACGATGACTTTCAGCGATAGACGGTTTTCCACTTAACTTTATTTCTTAACATTCATAATGGTCTGGAAACGACCTCCCGCCAGCGACTACAAATTTGAACAGGCTTTGCTGTCATAAAAGCAATAAACAACATATTGGATCAAGGAAGAAATATAAACAGCCAAAGCATAAAAAAATAATCTCTAAGAATATTTTTTAAAGATAAATAAATATTATTAATTCGTATGTTGTAAAAAGTAAAAGAAAAATAAACACAATCTTCGGGAAAAATAAGTCTTGAATTTACGGACACATAAAGTTTTATTGTGATTATTTAAACTTCATCTCATACCAATATTGGTTATGTGATAAGAACAATCAAGGTATATATTTTATAACATGATAAACAAATAAAAAAGCAAGCGAAAATATCTCACTATTTTTTATTAAATAAAAACATACTCGGTGGTAGGCCTTTGTGCGAGCTCGTCTGGGTAGGTACCAGATCCTCATCAGATATTCTACCGCAAAACAACCGTACTTGTTATTGTTGTGTTCCGGTTTGAAGGGTGAGTGAGTACTTACACTGGGTAAGTACAGGCACAAGGGACATAACATCTTAGTACCCAAGGTTGGTGGTGCATTGGCGATGTAAGCGATGGTCAACATTTTTTATAATGCCCTTGTCTATAGGCGTTGGTGACCACTTACCATCAGGTGGCACATAGATCTCGTCCGCATACCTATTTAAAAAAAAACGTACCAATATAACGTCCTCCAGACCGATTTCGGCCACGGCGGCCAATCTCAAGAGAGATTAGCCAACTGCGCAGGAGATATTATAGTGCACAAGTGTGTGCGCAAACACAGGTGCACTCTCTTTTCCTTAGCTCTCATAATCCGATGGGACGGCAATCCGACACGACCGGAAAGAGTTCAGGCGCAGGACCAACGGCTTAACGTGCTTTCCGAGGCACGGGAGTGTACACACTTCCAACTTCCAGACTCCGGGTTGCTACTGAAAATTTTATGACAGAAAAACCCAATAACTATTTATTGGCCCGACCTGGGAATTGAACCCAAGACCACCGGGTCTGCGGCCTTATATCTAGCAACTAGACCAACGAAGCAGTCAAAAAAAAATGTACTAAGCTCTTTGGCCAGAGCCTTGCTGAGACTGAGAGCAGCGTGCTGCAATTAATGCCAAGATTCACTCCCAGTATTTACAGCTGCTCTTTTCTATAAGAACTTACTTCATTACTCACCCGTGAAATGTTGACTGACTCATGCTGATGTACTATTTTGATGCGTGTATTCTTGTAATGTTATGATTATTAAGGTCGTTGTCGCATGACACTTGTCCTCACAGAAAAGCCCTATAGGCTTAAATAGTTCTGTTTAATAGTGCTATTATTAAATAAAAGTAAATACATAGCATATGGAATGAAAACAGCGCCAAGTGACAGTAATCAGAATTCCATAGAAATGACAGTTAACCGTAGTGACAGTAATCAGAACTCCATAGAAATGGCAGTTAACCGTAGTGTCAGTAATCAGAACTCCATAGAAATGTAAGTTAACCGTAGTGACAGTAATCAGAACTCCATAGAAATGACAGTTAACGTCAACGCTTTCGAAAAAGTAAAACAACAGTACTAGGTTCACAGATACAAACAAAACCGGGGCATGAGTAACCATTATTACATTCAATTGACTTTGACGGTATTATGTAAAAATATATGTAAATATTTATACAGTGATATTGTTAGAATAATGAAGCCTTCTTGTTATATAATCATGATTATAACCTTAAGCTTGGAATTATTATATTATAAATGCGAAAGTGAGTTTGTCTGTTACATCTTTACTGCTCAACCGATCTTGATGAAATGCAACCGTGTCAAAAGGCATTTAACACGCCCCCCATTGACCCCCACCTCCGGTTAAGCCGTGGGTGGAAAATGGTTTCCATAAAAACTACCAATGCTGTCTCTTTATATTATACAAGTTTTTCGAAGTAATAATTCTTTGGGAGCGATCATAATATATTTTCAATGTCTCATTTCAACCTCGATTTGGCCGAACTTCTATATGCAATGTTTATGACGCAATTTTTGTTGTTGTTTTGTTCACATTAATTGCATAAATTATAAACTTTTCCACAGACACCTAGCATCATAGTGTCCAAGGTTGGTGGCGCATTGGCGATGTAAGAGATCGTTAATATTTCTTACAACGCCAATTTCATTGGGCGTCTGTTTGTCAGAGATAATCTTCAAAACGGCTTAAACTTAAAAAGTCAAATAAGAATTATTATAAAGAGTATTCGCCACGGGACCGTTAGTCTTTGTTTCATCATAATCGGTTAAGTCTATCAAAAGTTACAACAACTTAAGTTTCACGTACATATCTTTGCTGTACATATTAAATACCCACACACACACACAAGCTTTTCAAATTACTAAAAACTTTTTTATTTTAGATTACTTAATAATGTTGCTACCTAATAATTTTAATACTTTATACTACCTCCATTTTATACAGTCCATTTTTTTTCATCGTAATACTTATAACTGTATTGGTATAAGCGGCGCATGCCAGTAAATCTCCCAATCGGGATGATTTCTTCCGACATCCTTAACAAACATTGTCATATTTTAACGAATCTACACAATTTTTTTTATGAATAATACACCTAAGCCTGCACTTTAATCACGCCGTCCATCGGTGGACAGATATTTGCGTGCTTGTCTGTTTGTCCTGAGTCTGGGTGTAATTATTTATATAAGTATGTATTTACAAAAGAAAAGTAGTTTATGTAGTATATCAATTGTCTGGTTTCCATAGTACGAGCTCTGCTTAGTTTGGGATCAGATGGCCTTGTGTGAATAATGTCCCAGGATATTATCACAAATTATTATGACAGAATCCGTACAGACAGACGTGGCAGGAGGATTTTTTTATAATATGTAGTATAATTCAAATAATGCCTATTTCGTATGTTTGTGTGTGTGTCAAAAATTGCAAGTAGTAATGGAACAGCTTGCAAATTACAAATGTCCCACAGCTGGAAGAAAGAATGGACGCTTTTCCAGAAAAAAGTTATGGAGCTAATTCCTCTATGCCCCTTAAATATTGGTTGCAACACATGTGGCAGATTTTAAGGCAGGATTCCTGACATGTGCCTCTAAGCACGAGTTAAATATTAATCAAAAAATAATTATGAGTGTTTTAATTACGTGAGTACCCACATCTTTGGTTAAGACTTATGCGTCCTGACCACTGCGCGCATCGGCGATTATTATTTTTTAAAAAAATTAACAAGCAAACTTTTATCAGCCATACAAAAAAAATTCACGTTGACATAAAGACAAAATTTTAGAAATCACACAAAAACACTCCTTATAATAACTTTGATATAATTATATTGCATTGCATTTTGTTTCACATATTTCCTAAGTCATTGATAACGATGTGATAAAAATGCGACACAATATTTATTTATAACTAAACAGCCAGTCGCGCGGCATTCAGCACAGGGAACGTACGTGCGTTCCAATTTCGAAAACGTTTGACAAAGTATTTGACATTTTTGACATTAAACGGGCGGGAAAATTGTCTTATCTACGTGATAGTGACTAACTTTTTTTATTGTGTTTCGTGATTTACATGTTTATATTTTTAGTCTGGTGCTTATATAATTTTATTTATAAATACTCTTTGGTGCTATAATTAATTGCGTGTTAATTAATTATGATGCGATTATACAATTACATTGGATTTTAAATCAATTTAGTTAAATCAACATTTTATATACAAACATCTATTATATAATGGTTTCAAGCTTGAAAAATTGGTTGTAGGAAATAATCTTCGAGAATACTTATCTGATTATGATTTCAGAATAAATCTTATTATTCCGTTAAAATAAAAAGTTGTGTATATGAGCTTTAAGCGGCAAAAATGTCCACAATGATATATATCTTGACGAACCCATTGGCGTGGTTAGTAAGATACTTTCTTTACGGCCTTTCAGATGGCCGTGTGTGAATAATGTCCCAGGATATTATTATTATTATATCGCAATCAGTTGTTATTTATTATATATATATATTTATGAATGCAGGCAATGGTTACAAAAGATATGCAATAATCCTGGTGGTAGAGTTTTGTGCGAGCCATTCTATGGTGATGGTGAGTGGGGTTTGTTAATATTTCATTTCATTTACAGTGCATATTTCAAAGATGGTGACAACTTACCATCACATCGTGTTCACCTGTCTAATTAAAATAATTAAAAAAAATGGAGCACGGGTAATATCCTTTGTTTATGCTGTTTTAATCTATACTAATATATAAAGCTGAAGAGTTTGTTTGTTTGATCCGGCTAATCTCAGAAACTACTGGTTCGAATTTAAAAAATATGTTTGTGTTGTATTGTCCTTTTATCGAGGAAGGTTCTGGGCTGATTTTTATTCATTATATTAGGTCCTTACATATGAAATTATCGTTTTGTCGTACTGACCACTTTGATCTGAAATATCTCCTCTTTGGTTAAGAATTCCAAATTCAAATTTATAAATTCATTTAGCTGGTAGGTTTGAGTTTTGAAAACAGTCATTCATTTGTTTTATCCTCATTATTTTTTTCTTTGGCGTCGCTTATTACCGCACAATGGAAAACATGAAATATCGTTATATTTAGAAACAGCTCGAATGATTAATGATGTGTAAGGTGCTGGTGTCGCAAAAGAAAGCACGGTACGTTTTTGGTTCCAACGTTTTCGTTCATGAATTGAGTAAATCGAACTTGCAAACACGCGTCGACTGCTGTGTTACTTTGCTCAACCGACACAATAATGAAGGGATTTTAAATCGAATCATTACTTGTGATGAAAATTAAACTGTACGATAATCGGAAGTGCTCGTCGCAATGGCAGAACCCTGGAGACTCAGCCAAATCCAGCCCTAAACGAAAATTGACGCCCATAGATGCCATTGGCATTGTAAGAAATGTTAACCATCGCTTACAGCGCCAATGCACCACCAACCTTGGGAATTAAGATGTTATTACATTACAAGTATGATGATGTTATTACACTACAAGTATAATGAGATGACATTACAAGTTTTCATTAATTTTTTAGTTAATTATTTATTGTCAACATTAGTTGTTGCCATGTAAAGCGTTTAACGAGAACGATAAAGTCACATTAAATAACGGTTTTAAACGTCATTTTTATTATTACTCATAAATATTCTCAGTTAAATATTATTATATTCGTTGTTGGTTTAATTAAAATCACTCTTAAAACTAGTTTTATTCACTTAACACTTGTAAAGATATAATAAAGCAAACCCCGGCAAATGTGATCTTGCGCGTATAGAAATAATTTTAAATATATTTTAGTAAAATGTATCAATTTAGGAATCAATTGTAAAATAAAGATAATATAATAATAATAGTAATATCCTGGGACATTAGACACTCAGGACAAACAGACATGTTCATGCACACAAATGTCTGCCATGAGTGGGAATCAACGCACGACCTGCGGCGCGAAAGGCAAGTATCTACCGACCACGCCAACCGACTCGTCGTATAATGAATGATATCATTAATTCATTTAATGACACGTTTCTCATTAGTAATGATAAATTAAACTATAGTAAATAACAAATCATGTAATTCGGTATCCTTATATACTTTATAGCTAATGTAAATACATGTAATGTCAAATTAAATGAATCGATTTTAATATAATTACTGTAGTACATGCGACGTATTATATACTCGTTAATTAATTAAATTTTTAATTATATATTTATTAGGTCATCAAAAAAGTAGACGCAAATACATGAAATTACAGAGTTGACAAAGTACAGATAAGTGGTACCTCATTTACAGGTGATAACTGCATGAACAATAAGGCAATAGACATATTAGCACAAACTTTTTACTTGGTGGTAGGGCTTTGTGCAACCTCGTCTGGCGAGGTACCACCCACTCATCAGATATTCTACGGCAAAACAGCAGTACTTGCTATTGTTGTGTTCCGGTTTGAAGGGTGAGTGAGCCAGTGTAATTACAGGCACAAGGGACATAACATCTTATTTCCCAAAGTTTGTGGCGCATTGGTGATGTAAGCGATAGTTAATATCTCTTACAATGCCAATGTCTATGGGCGTTGGTGACCACTTACCATCAGGTGGCCCATACGCACGTCCGCCTAACTATGCTATAAAAAAATATGGTACTTCTAAATTGTTATGGAGATTGTGATATCAATAATCTTTAAAGTTAAATCGCGGTCCATGATCCCCAATTCACGTTTTTTAATAATTTGAATATAATTAAACGCATTAAATAACAGATAACATAAATCATCTGTCAAAAAAAAGGAAGAAATTCCCGCCAATTGAAACAGGCATAATTTTTTATCTGTCGCATTCGACTATGTTTGACCATAGATTTATTAAAATATTAATCAATTATAAAAACGATTATTGTTTATTTATTCGTTGAAAACATTTAATTAAGTTATATCTGTTTTTAATTTTGCTGACTAATGTAACGGGGAAAAACATAACTTATTAAAAAATACTTACTAATAAATTTGACTTTTCCTTGTATATTTAATGTTCAAAATAAGAAACGAACAGACAATTTGTAAATCTTTATATATTACTATAAATTAAACAAAATTGTTTGCCTATAATGGTGTATCACACTAGCTTAATATTGTCGTATTTTATACTATTAATCTATACTACTATATAAATCTATTGGCTCTATCTGTACATTTATTTTTTTCACCTAATTTTGTGTTAAATTATCGTTTTATGATGCAGTCATACACATTATACTATTTTTTTAATTTTTGTCTGTCTGTCTGTATGTCTTCTTATAACTCAAGAACGGCTTGACCAATCTTGATGAAAATTGGTACACACAAAGAAATGTAAGGCTATATATGAGATCGGTACACCTTTTTTTTTTTTGTCGCTGGTAAAACGCTTTACGCGTTTCCCCCACATGAAGTGGGGGGGTATGTGGGGCTCGCCGGCACTGAAGGCGCCGGAATACCCACTAAAAAACCAGCGATATCCTCTCCATCTGGTCGGAGGGCGCCACGGGATCGCTTGCGCATGCTACCGAGACGCCCCGACGGTCGGCCCGCCTCTGCGGGCCTCCATTTCTAGGGAGGTTCCCCGATACGGGGAGCCCACCTAGCCCAAGCGGCTATTACGGCGGGGGGAGAAGGTTCGCATAGCGCAGACGCCTTCTCCCCGGTCTTCTTCGGCGGATTGAAACAGCGGAGGCACCGTCCTCGCGCTGCCGCTCCGCGGCCTCCTTCTGCGAGAGTGTCATGTCCATTTCCAACCAGCATCTCTCGCTATCGAGCATGGCGTTAATAACGCTCGACAGCGAGAGATCTCCGCCGATTATCGCCGCCAGGGTATGCCTCTGAGGCCCCTACGCAGAGATCGGTACAAAATTAATTTCAAATCGTTAATTACGTATTTCTTTACCAGTATCCATATGTGTGTATGTATGTGCGTGTGTGTGCGCGTGTGTGTTATTATAGTAATAAAATAATTTATTATATTCTTATTAATTATACGCGGGTGAAACCGCGGGCACAGCTAGTTTTGTGAATATGCCGATAGTGGTTCTTACGTCAATAAATAAAATTAAAAAAACCGTTCAAGTGTTTATCAGGCCACGTGAAATATAGGATTACGTAGTCGTCCATCAAAATAATTATTAATTTAGTAATCATCAATCATTTCAATTATTATTATTGTAGTAAATTTTATAATTTGGTCGACTGTTACTCATTAAATTGTAAAGCTTACTTAGCTGTGACAGTTTTCCTTTTAACCTCGTTATACAGGGTTATTTGTAACACACCAGCAACCTCGCAGGACTAGATAGCTAACATCACAAGCAACCACTTTTGTTCTACGACTTATTAGTTTAATTTCCCGCATGAACGTTTATAAATCTACGCGCATCGCAAAGATCGACGCTTCACGTCGTCCTTTTGTTTATGAATGAAATATAGACCTACAAATGTCACGACAGTGCGACAAAAACTTGTAAATTTTTTTTTTTTTTTTCATGTATTGAGTTATGTCCGATGTCGTAGAACAAAAGTTGTTGCTTATGGTGTTAGCTATCTAGTCCTGCGAGGTTGCTCGGTCGTTACAAATAACCCTGTATATTCTACGAGCGGGATTTTTCACATATCCAAAAACAGCCAGTTAGCTGGCAGGCATTTGATTTGAAAAAATTGGGCCTTTAAAGCTATCACAAGCGGATCCATTTTATAATCGAAAAACCGTTTCCTCAAACCCGTACTAACTTTGAAAGACTTATCAAACGACGTATATTAATGAAAGATAATTGATTAGATAAATAAAATCAATTCTCGGCTTGTACCGGGAATTACCATTACATAATACTACTAGCAGTGCCCCGCGGCTTTACTCGCGTATAATTAATGTAAATATGATAAATTATTTTATTACTATAATAACACACACGCACACACATACACACATACACGTGCACACAAACACACACACACGCACACACACAAAGATATATATATGGCTACTGGTAAAGAAATACGTAATTAACGATTTGAAATTAATTTTACAGTAGGGTTTACCGATCTTATATATATATGGCATGTTCGTTGTGTGTACTAATTTTCATCAAGATAGGTCAAGCCGTTCTTTAGTTATAAGAAAACATACAGACAGACAGACAGACGGACAGACAAAAATGAAAAAAACAGTACATTGTGAATCACTGCATCATAAAACGATTATTTATCACAAAATTAGGTGAAAAAAAAAATGTACAGACAGAACCAATAGATTTATATAGTAGTATAGATTACATAATTCTGTTATATAAAAACAATGTAGATTATATGTATATTGCAAGTCGTAAAAAAATATCGTGACATTGACATTAATGTCTCTGCCAAAATTATAACTGCACATTATTACAATGTATTCAAACTTCACGATTTATTTATGTATCCGATAAAAAATTACAAGTTATCCTTTTAGTTATTTATTTTAATATATAAACTCGATGGTATTACTCGGTGGTAGAGTTTGCGCAAGCTCGTCTGGGTAGGTACCACCCACTCATCAGATATTCTACCGCGAAACAGCAGTACTTGGTATTGTTGTGTTCCGGTTTGAAGGGTGAGTGAACCAGTGTAATTACAGGCACAAGGGACATAGCGTCCTAGTTCCCAAGGTTGGTGGCGCATTGGCGATGTAAGCGATGGTTAACATCTCTCAAAATGCCAATGTCTGTGGGTGTTGCTGATCACTTACCATCACGTGGCCCATATGATCGTCCGCCTACATATGCTATAAAAAAAAACCTTGGAACGTCTAGCAATATAAGGTCCTCCAGACCGATTTCGGTCACGGCGGCCAATCTCAAGAGAGATTAGCCAACTGCGCAGGAGATATTATAGTGCAAGTGTGTGCGCAAACACAGGTGCACTCTCTATTCCGTAGCTCTCATAATCCGATGGGACGGCAATCCGACACGACCGGAAAGAGTTCAGGCGCAAGACCAACAGCTTAACGTGCTTTCCGAGGCACGGGAGTGTACACACTTCCAACTTCCAGACTGCCAGGGCTGCTACTGAGAATTTTCTGACAGAAAAACTCAATAACTTTTTAATGGCCCGACCTGGGAATTAAACCCAGGACCACCGGGTCTGCGGCCTTATATCTAGCCACTAGACCAACGAGGCAGTCTAGCAATATATAGGAAACTAGTCCTAGTAATAACTAGCGGGTAGTAGTAGTCCTAACTAATGGTTCAACCGCGGCTTTGCCCGCGACACAATCAAAAATACCACGCCGTACCATTAAAATAATAATAATGCCAATATATATTAATTATGTTATATTTTAGCTGTGATAAAGCTTGAAGGAGTAACATATAGTCAAAACTCAAACGACCTTTCGTATTTATGATATAAATGTTTTCGTTTTGGTACGTCGCTAATAGCCGTATTAACTTTAAATGAGGCAGTTATTTTGAAATCACAGACAGAAACTTCTGTTTTATTTGTTTGTGTAGATGTGATAAAGTGTGAAGAAGAGCCAAACGTCATATTTAACCCCCTTGGGGGTAGATTTTCGAAAAACCTGAAATACGTATTTATTTACTTCTAACCAGAGGCTTGTATTTAAAATTTCATGCTTCAATTCATTCATTTCAATCCATATTTCACCCTCTTACGTGGTGAATTTTGAAAAATTCTGATTTGCGTATTTAGTTATTTTTAACCAGAAGCTTGTGTATAAAATATCACGCTTCTGACTTTGAAAATAACGGATTTCCATACAACCGTTCATCCTTTATTTCTCCCCTTAAGGGGTGGAATATCCAAAAATCCTATCTTAGTGCGTTCATTCATTATAAAATGCAACTGGCCACCCCTGTGGTTTAGGTTCTGCGTTGATGGGTCAGTCAGGACAAGTAATTTTATATATATGTATACGTATTGCTGTATATGGGATTGCTTTGTCAATTGAATTATTTGTTCCGCGTAGAGACTAACCCTCACTAATGGCTGCTGTATCCGAAATTGGTGACGTCATCATCATATTTCCAGTGTCACTTGTTTCGCATGAATTGAAAACGTTACGTGTAAAAACGTTGAAACACTGAACTCAATAATAAAAAGTGCATACAACAAACATTAATGTTGTTACTTCTAATGGGCAATCGATAGTCTAACGAGTTGATAACAGCTGTTCTTGATCCCATTGTAATAAAACAAGTACATTTTCCGAAACGTGCAAGTTTATCCAAAACGAAATGATTATTGACAAATATGTCGTATGTGAGAACTAATTCGCCGGATATATAAAGTGAAATGGCAGTGGACCAAGGTCACGTCATGTAACGAAATAGCGTTCATATTGTGACTACCAAATGCTACAAAATGCGTTGGGCGTTCAAATTTAGGAGGTCGATATAAAGGGAGGTTGAGGTGCTTTTGGTGTGACAAAATACAGTAATATAATCAATTAAAAACACGGTTTGAGTCGAAAAAATATCGCACAGAACTTCATTCCTGAAGCGGGGTCCCCCGACCGCACAATTTATTGGTATTTTTTTATGCGTACTTGTCGGTCTTACCCTCAAGGTTTGTTTCATATCAAAATGTAAACGTCAAAAAGACACGTCTACTGACCGTAATCAATACTACGCAATATAAAAAGTATCAGCCTGTGAATGTGACTACTGGGCTAAGTCCACTTCTCCTTATTTGGAGGAGGTTTGGAGCTAATTCCACCTTGCTGCTCCTCCGTGTTGGTGAAATACTGATGTGCCAGAATTTCAATGACCAAACATGATTCAACCGTCAAGCATAAGATGAATTATAAACACAAATTAAGCACATGAAAATTCAGTGGTGCTTGGGTTTGAACCCACGTACATCAGTTAAAATTCACGCATTCTAACCACTAGGCCATCTCATATATATTTAAAATCCACGTGTTACCACTGAGCCGTCTCGTCTGTAATTAAATAAATGTTGATAATTTCCTACGTAGCCCATTAATCTTATCGTAGCTATTAAATAGATTACATTTAACAAAGATAATTGTGCCCAACAACGTACGTAATAATAATACGACTAGATTACGTACAAATAATGTACATACTTGTACATTTTACTAGTTTCATAACTCTTGGCAGAGACATTCAAAATGTCTTTGTCACAACAGACACATTCATAATCGTTGTCTAAAAGCTATTTAAAATATATATTATAATAATAGTTTATTCATCCGCGGCTTCGCTCGCGACATAATTCAGAATTGCTAAATACATATCTATAGCTCTCAGGATTTTTTTTATAAAATAGGTAGGCGGACTTGCATATGGACCACCTGATGGTAAGTGGTCACCAACGCCCATAGACATTGGCTTTGTAAGAGATGTTAACTATCGCTTACATCGCCAACGCGCCACCAACCTTGGGAACTTTGTTATGTCCCTTGTGCCTAAAATTACACTGGCTTACTCACCCTTTCAACTTGATGGGTGAAAATATCTGATAAGCGGGTGTTACTACCCAGGCATGCTTGCACAAAACCCTTTCACCAAGTAAACTATATATAATAACTATGTATGACTTTGGAGTTTCATAAATCGCTTCTTAGTGCTAAAATTACTGTGTAAAAGGACACGGATGCAATTTCATGGGCCAGCCGTAGTCGTTTGGGCTGTGCATGACATGTCAGTCAGACTTAATATAAATCTACATATATATATAGATTTATATAATTAGGTCTAATTAATGATATATATCCTAAGTAATATTATAAATGCGAGTGTGAGTTCGTTTGTTTGTTACACTTTCAGGCCTGAACCAATAGATCGATTTTAAAAATTCTTTCACCAATGGAAAGTAACATTAACAGCGAGTAACATAGGCTAAATTTTGTCCCCGTATTCCGACGGGAACGAGAACTACGCGGGTGAAACCGCGCGCAAAACGCTAGTATTTATATGAATCGACTAAGAACAGTTGGCGATTTGAATTTGAATTCGACTACACCCATTTCGAATTTGTTAATTTGACAACCGATATGTTTTTGCACTTTGCTTATGACATTTCCACGAATTTGTGTAACAAAAGATTTTTTAACGAAATGCGTCTTAAATGACGTCACAATTACAACCGCGACAACCATTAATAATACATAATGGCGTTCCATATAACAAATGCAGATGAAACGGATAGCACTTACAAACGCTTAGAAATACCATTATAGCCTAAAAGCAAGATTACGTCTACGTGTCCTACGTTGAGAATAATTTCCAGTCGGTCTATGGACTCATAATTAATACACTGCATTCCAACAAAAGGTTTAAAAATTGTGTGACGTCACAGATTTTAACTCTCTAAAGATTTCATACATTGCTCTTGAACAAAGCATATAAATAAGCGATACATTATATACTCAGCCTCATACTTGAATAAAACATGCGCAAGCGCAAGCTTATGTATTACAATAATAAATACGGAATTGCATACAATGGCCATACGTGGCGAATTCATGAGCTATTGTTTTATTATATATTATATTCAACATAACATTGATCTTTATATAATGTACCGATGTTCGTTTGATTTTTTTTTTACATATAAAAATATAAATGTAATTGGTTAGAGTAAAATTATATAATTTTTGGGTACGAGGGATAGTGCCTTGTAAGCCTAAGCATAAATCCGGAGCTGCCTTCTATATGAAATTAAGATACCGGCCACGAAGTTGCTAAAGGCAGGTATACATGACAACGATTTATCGTAGCGATGTGACTGCACTGCGATTGTGCAGTTTATCGAACGTCCATAGAGTGTCCACACGTCTACAATATCTACATCGGTCATCAGTTCTCTGCAGAAGCTCAGACTATAAACATGTCATCCGCGATAGAAGACGATTGCGCACTTGCGATAACCTGGCTTATTTTGTGCAAAAAGAGAAGAAAATCACGTAGTGGGTGGTGTAAGGTCTGGCTTCTTAAAAGAAAGTCATACTCTCACATAAGTTTATTAAATAAATTGAATTTTTCCCCAAAAGATTGGCACAATTATTTGAGGATGAATGAAGATACTTACTTACACTTCCTGTTTTTAGATACGGGTCGCTCGTATAAATGCATGAAGTTTAGTTGATTAGATGATACGTGTGACTGAGTGGAGAAGATTTGATCACGATGTTGATCAGATGTTGTTTGAATGTCTGGCTGAGTGGAAAGATTATGTTATTAAAGTCGCTGGTTTTGACAGTATGTGACGTATTTAAATCACCAATTTCGGCTAAAAACAATGTCTCATCAATAATTTTTCTGCAATAATTCTCTTCTGTTTTGGTAATTCTTGTAATTTAATGCCTACACTTCATCCATATACTTCAAAACCGGAATCCTCGTACGTTTTAAGTGCTCATTTACACTTCGAAATGCCTCTTCATACGAATTCTTCGCAAACTTCATTTTTATAGCACTGGATAAACTCTTCCAATATCTCACGGGTTCCGCTACAATATTCTTGGGACATGTTTAGAAGTGCGCGGACGCATCCGCCTGCTTGTGAACGAGCTGAATGATTGGCCCAACTTCCGTCAACACACTACGATAAAACTGTGCAACCGCGATCTACAACGATTTATCGAATGAATTTTGTTCCTGCCTCCAATAGTTTGCACCAACCAAAAAATCTGCGCCAATTTTCGTACACACCATCGATAAAACTGCACAAACGAACTGCGCAGTCACATCGCTACGTTAATCGTTGTCATGTATACCGGCAATAAGTACATCATACTTCGACAAGCTTCTTAATGCAGTGGTATTGAACTCGTTTCAACCGGTTTGTGGTATCCTTAGGGCGAGGTCCCACTGTGCTGTGATGATACACTGTCCTGTCTGAAGTGTACCTTGTATAATATTTTTGTTTTATGGCATAGGAAGGCAGTCGAGCTTATGGGCCACCTGATGGTAAGTGGACACCAACGCCAATAGATATTGGCATTGTAAGAGATGTTAGCCATCGCTTACATCGCCAATGCGCCACCAACCTTGGGAACTGAGATGATATGTCCCCTGTGCCTGTAATTACACTGGCTCAGTCACCCTTCAAACCGGAGCACAACAATACAAAGTACTGCAGTTTTGCGGTAGAAAGTTGCTTATACAAAGCCCTACCATCAAGTAATGTCAAAATTGTTTAATTGTCGTTAGTGCTTTTGTTGTTAATATTTGCTATAGTTGTTCTCATTATTATATTTGCGAACATAATCATTGAGAACAACATTGAACGACTGCCCACGGTCGTATACCCTGTGTATACTGATGTCTTGCAACTGAGTCCAATTTCAGTGGTGAGAGATAGGTGCGAGTGTGTTACAACTGGTAATTCGCAATACGTACTACGTCGCTGCTGTCGAAGCTGATATTTTCTCTCCCAAGTATTGTGTTATTTAATCATTGTTATATCGTTTTGTTGAGTTTTGCGGATTTTTTGTTATTTTTGTTTTGTTATTTAACTGTATTGTTTGGATTTGAAAAAGTGTTCGGGATAATTATTACGCGAATTGTCATGCCTCTGGCGGCCGAAAATTGAACTTAACAGCGTCATTATGTCAACGTACCCCATACTGAAGTTGCAAGACCTGTGTATACGACCGTGCGACTGCCTTCCTATGACATAAAAAAAAAATTTAATTGACGCGATATCATTGGTCGAGATCTTTAATTGTCTATGATATTCACTATGGGTACGCGAAAAAATGAACGTTGAATCAGCGAAGTTGTTATCGAAACTTTGGAATTAAAATTAAAGTGCATATAAGTACATAGTTAGGTAGATAATTGTTGTATTATTAATTAAGATATATTAATTAGGGACTGTTTATAGTGTGATAACTCATAACAGAACTATTACTAAATTGCATGGAATATATGAATCTAAGGTTTGATTATCTTTACTTCTTTTTTAGGGTTCCGTACCCAAAGGGTAAAACGGGATCCTATTACTAAGACTCCACTGTCCGTCCGTCTGTCCGTCTGTCACCAGGCTGTATCTCATCAACCGTGATAGTTACACAATTGAAATTTTCACAGATGATGTATTGCTGTTGTCGCTATAACAACAAATACTAAAAACAGAATAAAATAAATATTTAAGTGGGGCTCCCATACAACATACGTGATACGGAACCCTTCGTGCGCGAGTCCGACTCGCACTTAGCCAGTTTTATTAATTGGAATAGGCTTGAGATAACTCTATCGTTCAATTATTAATAATTCCACTTCAACAATATTGACAATAGACTGTCGAGTA
Source organism: Nymphalis polychloros (assembly GCA_905220585.2). NCBI lineage: Eukaryota > Metazoa > Arthropoda > Insecta > Lepidoptera > Nymphalidae > Nymphalis > Nymphalis polychloros. Next base: position 5,997,480 of record HG992270.1, read on the forward strand.
GCGATCACTTGAGACAGTCTTCCAACGACAATAACACGACTCCAGTGCGGATACAGCCTTAGTTGTATTTTTATACCTTTTACTTAAATCGATATGGATGTAATATTTAGTTTTGCGATGCAATCAAGAGTCACGTGATTGGTTTACCAATATGATCATCGCAAATACGAGTTTTTATAACATTTAAGATTATATACATTTTATTAGTTAAATTTAAGTCAATTTTTTTGTCGTATTATATATTATATAAGTATATTAATATATCATTTTATTGTAATTGTTGTAGAGCTAGACACTATTTTTCTATCGTATAAACACAGAAAGGACAATTTACTTGGTAGCAGGGCTTTGTGCAAGATGAGTAAGTACCACCCACTCACATATTCTATCGCCAAATACCAATACTTAGTATTGTGTTCCCCTAGCTTGAAGGGTAAGCGTACTATTGTACAGGCTTATAATAATATCCTGGGAGATTATTCACACAAGGCCAAACTAAGCAGAGCTCGTACTATGGAAACCAGACAACTGATATACTATATACATATGCTACTTTTCTTTTGTAAATAAATACTTACATAGATAATTATACCCAGACTCAGGACAAACAGACATGTGAACACACAAATGTCTGTCTTGTGTGTGGGAATCGAAGCCACGACCTGCAGCGTGAAAGGCAAGTATCTTACCAACCACACCAACAGGCTAGTTAATACATAACATAAACGACATCGTTAGTTCGAGTTAATATTAAAACAAAGATTGTAATAATTGTTGCATTTCCTGGAAACAGCGAAAACGTAGTTCGCACAGTAATTATAAATTCTTAAAGGCGATGTAAAATTATTTTTAAATTAGCTTGCGTTGCTTGTTGAGATCTTTTAAGATGATCTTGCTTATTTTAAATGCAATTGTTATCTACATATACAGCGTGTAACAAAATGTGTGTGTCCGACCCGTGAAGTGGTATCCTGTGTCGGTTCTATTTATGTAATAATTTTTAAAATACTAAGCAAAAAAATTATCCCGGGTTTTTTTTAATTAAATGACGAAAAGTTTCATGGCAACACAGGTGCGGGCAATAGCACTCGATAGCTCTTTCTATCGGGTAGCTAAGACACGAGGTCATGACTTTAGTAGTCCACGTTTTTACCACCAACAGTGTCGTTAAACACAATTAATAATTTTTTTATGTAATTTTTCACGCGTCGGACACGAATTTTGTTACATTCTGTATAAGCGAAATACTACTCATCACGAGATCTCCTAAACTAACCGCCCGATTGACTTGAAATTTGTCACAGTTACTCCTTCTCCGACGTAGACGCTCACTAAGAACGGATTTTACGCGAATCCTATCCAAAATACATTTTTGTTCTCATCTACCCGTGAGTAGCCGGGACGATTGGCTAGTGTATTATATACGAGTGTATGTGACGTCACGTCGTCACGAGAGCATGTGTACGGTATCCCCTACCACCCCCCAAGTATGGAGAGAGTACCGGTTTTTAAAAGATATGCGTTTCCCCCACATGAAGTGGGGGGGTACGTGAGGCTCACCAGCATTGAAGGCGCCGGAATACCCACTAAAAAACCAGCGGTATCCTCTCCGTCTGGTCGGGGGACGCCACGGGATCGCTTGCGCATGCTACCGTGACGCCCAGACGGTTGGCCCGCCTATGCGGGCCTCCATTTCTAAGGGGATTCCCGGATACAGGGAGCCCCCTTAGCCCCGGCGGCTATTAAGGCGGGGGGAGAAGGTGCGCATAGCGCCTACGCCTCCTCCCCGGTCTTCTTTGACGGATTGAATCAGCGGAGGCACTTTCCTCGCGCTGATGCTCCGCGATCTCCTTCTGCGACACGACACTCTCGCAGACCATTTCCAACCAGCATGCCGAGCGTTACTAACGCCATGCTCGATAGCGAGAGATTTCGCTGACTATCGCCGCCAGGGAATGCCTCTGAGGTCCCCACGCAGCACACTGCGTCAGGGTGCGGTGCGCCGTGTCCAGTGGCGCACCACACTCGTGGCAGGAGAGTGATACCTCCCGCCTCGCTATCCAGTGCTGGTACTTACCGAAGCATCCGTGTCCAGTAAGTACCTGCGTCAACCTGAACAAGAGCGTGCCACGTTTTCGGTTGACCCAGCGACTTAAATGGGGTTTAAAGATTTACTAGTATACTCAGCGCTAATGAGAATTATGTAGCTCAAAAGCCTTGTATATTATATTTTTTAATAGCATAGGTAGGCGGACGATCAAACAGACCACCTGATGGTAAGTGGTCAACAACGCCCTTAGATATTAGCAGTGTAACAAATGTTAACCATCGCTTACATCGCCAATGTGCCACCAACCTTGGAAACTAAGATGTTGTCCCTTGTGCCTGTAATTTCATTGGTTCACTCACCCTTCAAACCAAGTTTTAAGTCATTTGTGCAAGCTCGTCTACCACCCACCACCACTGTGGTACCACCCACTCATCAGATATTCTACCGCAAAACAGCAGTACTTGCTATTGTTGTATTACGGTTTGAACGGTGAGTGAGCCAGTGTAAAAAAAAGGTTCCGAACATATTATGCAGAATAATTTATAACTTGGTATCAACTTACCTATTATATCATGAAAACTTAATACGCCATAAAGGCCGTGCGCACCGAATATAGTGAAAGAATAAATGTTTTTTCTTGTCAGCCATTTTGTTAACAGCTATATCGTTACACTATAAGTATTTGTCAGAATGGTCGTTGGTCTAGTAGCTAGATGTAAGTCCCGGAGGTCCTGGGTTCAATTCCCAGGTCGGGCCAGTAAAATGTTATTGGGTTTTTCTGTCAGAAAATTCTCAGTAGTAGCCCTGAGTCTGGAAGTTGGAAGTGTGTACACTCCCGTGCCTCGGAAAGCACGTAAAGCCGTTGGTCCTGCGCCTGAACTCTTACCGGTCGTGTCGGATTGCCAGCCCATCGGATTATGAGAGTTACGGAATAGAGAGTGCATATTTGTTTGCACACACACTTGTGCACTATAATAATATATCGTTCGCAGTTGGTTAATTGGTCGCCGTGGCCGAAATCGGTCCGGAAGACATTGTTATTGTTATGTGTATTTAACTTGTAGTACTATACAAGTACTAGTTTTTTGGCGGTAGGCAAAGAAAATCATAACACTGTTCTAAGGATATAAAATTTGTTTTATTATTTTATCTTCAAGTTTGTACCAGTTTGTGTATCAGTTTTAATTATTTAAAAGGTGTTTTGTACTTACAAGTGTTATATCTACAGATTAAATGCATTTAGCACTAGTTTAATCACAATAACTGCGCAGTCCTGCTGGCCAACTTAATGTCAAACACATTTCACTAAGTCTTAGCTTTTTCTCACAAATATGGCAAACTATAACACTGTGATTGAGTCTCAAAAAGCACTGGAAGCATCTTTATTTAAGAAGATGTCAGAATTTGAGAAGCAGCTCAAGTCTTCGGCAGTGAGTAGTGTCTCAATTGGCAGTCTGTATGATGAATTCAATTGTTTCAAGGAACAAGTTTGGGCAATCTTGAACATTTTACGGCAACAGATAGCTGATATATCCCGAGTTGTTGATAATGTTGAAATGAGGCACAGAAGGAAATATCTGTTATTCAATGGAGTACCCGAAGGAGGTAAGGAAGATCTTGCAACCACCATTTCTAACATCTGTAATAATAAGCTTGGCATAAATGATGCAACTGCTGACAAAATTATTGCCTGCCACCGCCTAGGCAAAAGCAATGAGGGTAAATCTCGCCCCGTTCTTGTGAGATTCAGCGATTTGACTCTGAAAACAGCTGTATGGAAGAAGAAGGCAGGCCTGAAGGGATCTCCTTATGTTATTTCTGAATTTTTGACTCATCAGCGCCAATCACTATTTCTCCATGCACGTAGAATTCTTGGAATGAGAAACTGTTGGACGTTAGAAGGCAATGTCATGGTTAAGCTTCCTGATGGCTCCAGACATCGTATTGAAACTGAAGAGAACCTCTCTAATTTAACTGCATCTATAGATATAGCCAGTGAGGTATCTCTTCCATGTAGTAAAGTTGTTCCATCTTCCTCTGAAGTAAGCAAGACCAAGAGAGCAGCCAGAGTTAAAAAATAATATCTTTCTCTTATTTTGTTAAAATAACTTTTTATGTGTTTATAAGTTTATTGCTTTCTTTAATTATTGATAATACACAAGTTAATGTTATGTTTTTTGCTTTTGTATTATTTGTATTATTTGTTGCTTTCTCTGTATATAGTTGACAAACAACTCCTTTATATGTATGACCTTTCTTAAGTTTCTAGTAATATATTCAGATATATATTTAGTAATTCAATTTAGTTAAAGTTATCTTTTTGGCTTTTGTATTATTTGTTGCGTTCTCTGTATATAGTTAACAAACATCTCCTATATATATAATCTTTCTTAAGTTTCTTGTAATATATTCAATTTAATTTAGTTAATGTTATCTTTTCGGCTTTGATATTATTGGTATTATGTCATGCCATTGTTTTCTTATTCTATATTTAACACACACTTTCTGAATATGTATAACTTTTTTTTGTTTCTAGTAACGTATGCAATTCATAATAGTTATGATTATATCGGTGGCTTCTATGTTATAACTAATGTAAAACTCACTTCAACATACAATACCTAGTTAATCCTGTTATGACATACTGACATTGACATCTTATTTCAGTGTAGCTACATCTATGCCACAGAATGTTTTTAGTAGTTAATTACTTTCATACTATTGTTTTTTTTTTTTTTTTTTTATTATATAGGTTGGCGGACGAGCATGTGGGCCACCTGATGGAAAGTGGTTACCAATGCCCATAGACAATGGCATTGTAAGAAATGTTAACCATCACTTACATTGCCAATGCGCCACCAACCTTGGGAACTAAGATGTTATGTCCCTTGTGCCTGTAATTACACTGGCTCACTCACCCTTCAAACCGGAACACAACAATACAAAGTACTGCTGTTTTGCGGTAGAATATCTGATGAGTGGGTGGTACCTACCCAGACGAGCTTGCACGAAGCTCTACCACCAAGTATTGTGAATTATAATACTTACTCATTGTAGTATCCTTATTGTTAGGAAAATTATTTTTATATGGTATGATTAATTTATTTTTTAATCTTTTTGTTTAGTTTTTTTTTTTTTTTTCCTTTTGGATTCAATCTTGTTTTTGCTAATTGAATGTGTTATTTAGTGTGGTATTTTAGCTTTTTAAGCAATTGAAACGATATTGTTTTTTTAATTTTTTTATTTTTTTTTTTTCTATTTTTGTTTCTTTTGTTTTCTTTTTTAATCTTTGTATTTTGCGTTACTATTGTGGTTTAGTGTATCTCTTAATTTTGTTACCATCTGCTGGCGGGACAAGCAGAAATTCTTTTTTTTTTTTTTTTTAAGTTTATTAGAAAACTACCTTAAAATTTAATCTGTAATATTAGTATTATTTTGTATATTTATTATTGTTATATAATATTTTTTTTTATTCATATTGTTATATATTATTTTTATTTTATTATTGCCTTATTTATTGCATTATGTCTGTTGATGATGACGAGGTGTTTTTGTCTGCATGCAGTAGCTGCTCCTCTTCTTGTGAAGACGATGACTCTTTCCATGTCCCTGAAACGCTTGGTTCTCTGCTCTGCAACTCCCTTCTCAATTGCTCTCACACTCTAAATGTTTGCCATTTAAATACTCAAAGTTTACCTTCCCATTATTCTGATTTCTTAGACGCTTTTTCATATGCTCCTTTAGATGCCATTCTTGTATCAGAAAGTTGGCTTAAACCTTCACTCCATTCTAACCTTTACAGCCTTCCCGGTTATGTTCTGATACGGAATGACCGAACAGGTAAAGGTGGTGGAGGCGTGGCTATTTATCTCCGTAACGAGATACCTTATACCATCTTATATACCTCTCCTTCAGCTTACTCTTTTACTGCTGAATTTATTTTTCTTGAAGTCCAACTAAAGGGCGTTAAAGCAGTACTTGGGGTAGTTTATTGCCCCCCGACCTGCGATTATTTTAATTTATTAGAACCTGTCCTTGAATCTCTCTCTTCGGATTACTCACATATTATTATGATGGGAGATTTGAACACTGACCTTTTAAAATCTAATGCTCGCTCTTTTCGACTCTCTAATTTTGTAAATTCAATCGATCTCTACATTCTTCCTTCTGGTCCCAGATATCATAATTCGGATGCGCCTGATTCTTGGTTAGACGTAACTTTTATTTCCTCTATTGATGATGTTTTTAAATACGGTCAATTATTGGCTCCCGGCTTTTCTCGACATGACCTCTTGTACCTGGCGTATAAAATAAAACCCCCTAAAATTAAACCTCCAATTGTTTGGATGCGCAATTTTTCTAAAATTGAACATGAAGTTTTAATAAGGGACGCTAACTTACTAGACTTATCACTGGTATACAGTTCTTCGTCACTTGATGATAAAGTCTCCCATTTTAACTCGTCCATATTATCACTGTTCGATAAACATGCTCCACTGAGACCTATTAAGATTAGACGATCACCTGCACCGTGGATAACAAAAGGGGTGCGTATGGCCATGACACGTCGTGATCGCACCTTCCGGAGATACAAAAACGACAGAAGTGCTGTAAATTGGGAATTATATAAAGTTGCTCGTAACAGGTGTAATATGATGGTAAGATCAGCAAGGCGCCACTACTGTCACAGTAATATCTCCAATGCTTCTACGGCCACTGTGTGGAGGTTCCTTCAAACCATGGGTCTTAAAAAGCGTAAAGGAAATATTGTCTTCTCATCACTTTCACCCAACGATTTAAATCAACATTTTTCCTCTACTACGCTTTTAAACCCTGATATTAAATTAATGACGATTTCTGAAATTAGAGCCATGGCTGCTGTTTCAAGTGGTAGCTTTGCTTTCTCTCCAGTAACTGATGATGAAATAAGAATTTTTTTATTTTCAATTAAGTCCAATGCTACTGGTTTTGATGGCATCAATCGGTCAATGATCATCTCTATTCTAAATATAGTACTGCCTGCTATCACTCACATTGTTAACTTTTCCATGTCATCCGGGTTGTTCCCTGTAACTTGGCGCAAGGCTTTTGTCATTCCTCTTCCTAAAGGTTCTAACCCAAGCCAATTAACAGACTTTAGACCAATCTCTATCCTTCCCTTCTTATCCAAAGTTCTTGAACTCTCGGTTTACAAACAAGTGACCTCCTTTGTTTATAGCAACAATATCCTTAGTTCATTTCAGTCTGGTTTTCGGTCCGGTCATAGCACTACTACCGCTCTTCTGAAGGTTACGGAGGATGTTCGGGATGGTATGGAGAATAGAATGGTCACCATTTTAGTTTTAATTGACTTCTCCAACGCCTTTAACATGGTTGATCATGATATTGTCCTTGCTATACTCGAGCATCTCAAGTTTTCACCATCAGCTCTGGAGTGGTTTTCCTCATATCTTCGCGGCCGCAAGCAAGCAGTTAGATTGGATCAATCTCTCTCTGATTGGTTAGATCTTCAAACTGGCGTGCCGCAGGGTGGTATTTTATCTCCTCTTATTTTCTCTCTATTTATCAACCTACTTACAACTTACATCAACTGCTCTTATCATTTTTACGCCGACGACTTGCAGCTTTATTGTCAAACCGGGCTGGATGATATAAGTGATGCTGTTGCAACTATAAATAACAATCTGGCTAGTGTAAATACTTGGTCTCAAAAATTTGGAATAAAGGTCAATACATCTAAATGTCAGGCGATCGTTATTGGTAGCTCACGCTTTGTCACTAATCGGGTTTAACATCTTTGCCTCCCGTTCTGTTATGACATCGTTATTCCTTACCGCCATCATGTAAAAGACCTCGGTCTTCATATTGATTCCACATTAAGCTGGTCTGTGCATATCTCCGAAATCAGCCGCTCAGTCACAGCCACGCTAAGGTGCCTCAATCGACTTCGAAATTTCCTTCCCATCAAGACTAAGATATTACTTGTGCACGCTTTGGTCTTTCCCATAATCGATTATGCAGACGTATGTTATTCCGACCTTAACGAAATTCATCGGAATAAACTTGACCGTCTCTTAAATAACTCTTTGCGCTTCATCTTCTGTCTTCGTAAGTTCGATCATATTTCTCAGTATCGTGACAAATTAAAATGGTTTACTATTCGACAACGTAGAGACTTCCGATTACTGTCTTCTCTTTTCTCTATTCTCTTTGACCCTCTCTCTCCTAATTATCTGAAAGACAGGTTCAATCACAATCGTCAGCTACGCTCTAACGATTCTTACCTTCTTTCTGTTCCTATTCATTCTTCTGGTTTCGTTTCTAATTCTTACTCCGTTCAAGCTGTCCGATTATGGAACAAATTACCTGAGCATATAAGGAAAGCCACCTCTAAACTTACTTTCAAGACTCGTCTCCGTGAGCATATCTTGTCAGAAAACTCCTAGTTCTCTTCTTCTCTGACATCTATAATGCATTATTATTTATATGTATATTTGGATGTATGTGTGTGTGTATGGATTTATGTATGTGTATGTATGTATGTATGTATGTGTGTATGTATGTATGTGTATATATATGTATATATATATATATATATATATTATTCACATATATATATAATAGCTCTGTATTTTATTTTATTTTTTGTCGTTATATTTGTATGTATCTATATTTTTCAAAATCAATTACCGCCTTCACGAATTTCCGCTTAGCCTAAAGGTTGACTGGTAGAGAATGCCTTTAGGCATTAAGTCCGCCTTTTGTCAAACTACACAATGTGGTGGGCAAAAAAGTTTTAAATAAATAAATAAATAAATACTATATATTTTTATTACAAATATTATTAAAAAAAATTAACGTAATAATTATAATAATGCTTCTCAGTATAATGACGTATAATTATTTAGCAATTACTCAAATTGGTCACGTAATGATATTATAATGTCAAATTTTCTTTTTTCATATGGGACCATTGTTATATCATACTTAATTTGTTTTTTTTTTATATTATAAAATATATAGCTAAGCTAAGATATAAGCTAAGCTTGGAGTGCTCAACAAGGCGAGACAGTACTTCACGTCGGCTCATCGCCTAAAATTTTACAAGGCGCAAATTCGGCCCCACATGGAGTACTGCTCACATCTCTGGGCGGGTGCTCCCCAGTACCAGCTTCTTCCCTTTGACAGCATTCAACGTAGAGCAGTTTGAATTGTCGACGATCAATCTGTTATCGACCGGCTTGATCCTTTGGATTTGCCTAGAGATGTTGGGTCACTCTGCATCCTCTATCGCATATATCAGGGGGAGTGTTCTGAGGAGTTGTTTAGTTTAGTCCCGGCCGCTGAATTTCACTACCAGACATCGCGCCAGAACTCAAAATTCCATCCTCACCACCTCGATGTCTGAAAATCCACAACAGCGTGCTTCTTAAGGCTTTTCCTACCTCGCACAATCACTCTGTGGAACCAGCTTTCGCCGGCGACTATTCCGAACCGATATGACATAAAAACCTTCAAGAAGAGAGCGTACTCTTTCCTCAAAGGCCGGCAACGCACCTGCAAGTCCTCGGATGTTGCAGATGTCCATGGGCGGTGGTAGTCACTTTCCATCAGGCGAGCCTCCAGATCGTTTGCCCCCACTTACATAAAAAAATAGACGGATGGGCAAATGGACCTGATGGTAAATCGTCACCATCGCTCGTAGCCAATCACTGTTAAAGAAATATTCCTTACGTTGTCAATGTGCCATCAACCTAACATTAAGATGTTATGTCTCTCGTACCTGTAGTCACACTGGCTTACTCATTCTTCAAACTGGAACCCAATAATACTAAGTATTGTGGTGTGGCAGTAGAAAGCGTGATGAGTGGGTGGTACCTATCCAGACCTGTTTGCACAAAGCCGTCACAAATCCGTTTCGATAAGATACGTAAGCGATCCCGTAACGCCTCCTCTGAGAGACGGAGTGAGTTATTCCGGCTCCTTTTTTTTTTTTTTTGACGCTGGGAAAACGCGTGACCCGTTTCCCCCCACGGGAACAGTGGGGGGGGGTATGTGGGGCTCGCCATATGTCCAAGGCACCGAGTGTGCCCCGGTCATCGGAATACCCACTAAAAACCCAGCGGTACCCTTCCCGTCTTAACGGGAGCGCCACGGGATCGCTTGCGCATGCTACCGTGACGCTCCGACGGCCGGCCCACCTATGCGGGCCTCCATTCACTAGGGAGGAATCCCAGGGTACTGGGAACCCCCCTAGTCCCGGCGGCGCCTATTGTGGCGGGGGGAGAAGGTGCGCAAAGCGCCGCTTTCTTCTCCCCAGTCTTCTGCGGCGGAGCGGATCTGCCGCAGCATCCTCCTCCCGCTCCCGCTCCGCGGCCTCCTTCTGCGACATCACACTTTCACAGAAGGAGACCATCTCTGACCAGCACCTCTCGCTTCCGAGCATCGCGTTGATGATGCTCGGCAGGGAAAGGTCTCCGCCTACAACCGCCGCCAGGGAATGCCTCTGGGGCCCCCACGCGGCACACTCCGTCAGGGTGTGATGCGCCATATCAAATGGCGCACCACACTCGTGGCAGGAGGGTGACACCTCCCGCCGCGCTATCTTGTGCAGGTACTTACCTAAGCATCCGTGTCCGGTAAGTACCTGTGTTAACCTGAACGAGAGCGTGCCTCGTTTCCTTCTGACCCAGCGACTCAAGTGGGGACGTATCGCCTCCACTGTCGCCAGGCCCGCCGTGGGGGACCCGAGGTCCTCCTCCCATCGGGTGATCAGAGCTTGCTGGGCTAGAGCCCTGATCCGCCCGACTTCCGCCGACCCTGGACGGTCACCGCGTTCCCTCGCCTCGGCCCGGAAGCGGTACACCTCCGCGAGCACTTCCGCCTGGAGCTCCCAGGGCGGATCGCCCGCGAGGAGGGTCGCCGCTGTCCACGACACCGTACGATAACCCCTTATCGCCCTCACCGCTATCACCCTCTGCGGTTTTCGCAGAAGGGCCCGGTTGGAAGCGGTGAGTGCGTCCACCCAAATCGGGGCACCGTACAGTGCCATCGACCTCACTACGCCTGCATAGAGGCGCCGGCATAGCGATCCCGGTCCTCCCACGTTTGGTAGGAGGCGGCCTAAGGCGGCGGCGGCATTGACGAGCTTCGGGCCGAGCTGCACGAAATGCTGCCCGAAGCTCCAACGCCCGTCCAGGATCAAGCGATCCCGTAACGCCTTCTCTGAGAGACGGAGTGAGTTATTCCGGCTCCTGCAGCAACGGCGAGAAACGCGTAAATGCATTTTTCCAGCGAAAAAAAAGGTTTTCTCACGAGCCGAACACGAGATGAATTATATATAAATACAAATTAAGCACATGAAAATCCAGTGACATATGTCCGGATTCGAACCCGCTATCTTCGGTTGGGATTCACCAGCCGAGTCACTGATAATTGTCTTTAAACATCTTGAAAGGTACATAAAAATTTGACATCTGCACATCGTAAAGTCACTCCGTAAACATTATTAAAACGCCTCAACAACCGTCCGTACGTCATATTTAAACAAATAAGGCAATAATACTTACTTATAAACGAGAGTTTGTTTTGTTGTTACGTCTTCACGTCTTAACTAATCATAATAAAATTTTGCATACATGTCACGTGTACAGAAATAGACAAAAGGCATCTAGCGGCCCCTCAAACGCCCTCCTAGACACGGGCAAAGCTACAAACAGAAACTAGTCTATGACATACAATATATACAGATTAATTATCCTAATAAATTTTCTACGAGACTTTTAGAAACTTATATGTCAGTTAAACCCTGTTCTTAAAAGAGGGGACTCCCCGGAGCCTTTACTCTACTTTTTAAAAATAGTTATTGTCTTACACAATTCCGTTCTTATATATTTATACGACATAAGCCAACTAACCACTTAACTTATAAAGGAACAATAATTAATTTAAATATATAATTTATATTAGTAAATAAAATCGTATGAAACAAAGAACGATAATTTTATGTCTTAAGGTCTTACTGTTAAAAATGGCGCCATATTATTATTTTTTTGACAGATGATTTAATTTATCTGTTCTGTTATGGTAGTTTATAAATGCGTTTATGACGATAAACAACTCAATATGCGCGCAAAGACGTAAAAGTTTGATTATAAATGTTAATAATAGGGTCATATACTTAAGATTCAAGTCTAAGTTATTGTAAGTCTCAGTTTAATGCAAGACTTCGCGATGAACGGACACGTTGTGAGAAATTAAAAAGAAAATCGCGATTTATTCAATAAAAATAAACCAAAGAGTATTTATATCCGAATAACTTCTAATACGCCATAAAAACCTCTTAGAATTTTTAGATAACTGTCAAAAAAATTCACCGTATCGACTACCCAATGTTTTTTGTGATGAAAATTGTGCTTATAATTTTTTGAGTTCAAAATGGATAAATTTGTAAAGAGAGTCAAAGTGTGGAGTGGTGTGTCCAGAAAACCATCGACTCCCGAGCTGAGCAGGAGCCAGTATTCACTTGTGTCAACTGGTGAGCTGACAGCAGAAGCGCTTCAAGTCTGGCTGAAGTTGCCAAGGAAGATCAAATACGACCCGGAGTTGGAATCATTCCAGAAATGCTATGAAAAAGAAATCGGTAAGTTTTTCATTATTTTAGAAAGTAATCTTACAACATTATATTTATGTTTAATCTGTGGTCAAAACTCGTCCATTTTTTAATTGTACGTTTGCGTATAGCTTGTTTGTTTAATTTTTTTTTGCGTTAGCTTCAGTACACCTCCAAAGTTCCATCTCAATTGGTTTTAGAAATTGATAAGTTTTATTTAAAAACATTTTCTGAACTGCTCTCCAATTACATAAGGTACACAAACGTTTTTAGGCAATAATAAAGTCATATATAATAATAACCGAATTATTATATATTTAACAAATTAACCAATTAATTATTGTTAAATTACCATTTGACAAATTTTAAAATGTAATAGTCAGAATTAATTAATAAATCTTATTACGCAATTAAATAATACTTTTTCGATAAAGGTGATTTAAGCTCGGGTGCCAAACCCAGAACCGTTCATGAACAATAATTAATTGTGATCACTAAACACATCATAAATTGGATTTAGTTAAAAAAAAAAAACTTTATTAGAAGCTGTTTTTAAACGGTGACATTAACGATTCAAAAACGTTTTATTCTAAAGTTATGAATAAAATACATTGGATATCATTCGATTAGAATTTAGTATTTCTTTTTTTAGGAAATGCGATCGTTCTTACCAACCCTTTTAAATTGCAATGTGATAAAATGTCATAAGATATTTGAAGTTTAAAAAATAAAAAAGTGTTGTTATCAAATATTTAAAGGTACATAACGACTTGCAGCTGCGATAACTTCTCACTTAACTTTAACTTTCCAGCAAAATGTTAACTTGATTTCATATGTGCAGAACGAAGCGTGTGAATTTTTTTTATCGTATATTTTATTATATTACGTTTCTAGTTGCAAGTTCAAAATGAAAAAGAAAAGATTTTGTAATAATCAAACAGCCTAGTTTATTAATAAATTAAAATACACAAAGATAGTGTAGATTCTCGCTTGAGTATTTACAAGATTAAAATTGATCATGAAGTATTACGTCGGAATGTGGATTCTACTGAAAAGAGCTAGAATATGAACTCGGCATTTTTATATAAGATTTCTTTTTTAATCGTATTTCAAGTACATATAAAAAAACCTATACAGATTATGCAAATTATGAATACACGCCATCTTAAAGCTCTGCACTTCTAGTCTTTTTTTTTTCACGCAGTGGCAACCTTCAAAAGTACATGGCTCCCTTAGGGGTTGGACCGAGCCTGGAATTCTTACTCACTAAAACTACTGCGATGGCCGTCCTCGGCACGTATCAGAGAGGCGGAATCGTGTTGATATAACCTTTCCCGTTCCCGATCCGCCGTCTCCTTCTAGACCATGACGATCTCACAGAAGGAGGCTACGGCCCTCCGCGCCAATTCTTTGTGAAGCATCGCTGACACAATTGCTCGCAGGGAGAGGTCATGTCCGACTTCGCGGACCAGGACCTGCCTCGCCGCGCTCCACGCGCTACACCTATAACAACAGGAGTAAACTTTGACATTGAACTGACGCGATACCATTGGTCGAAAGTTTGGATAATCTGAAATTTTGAAAGTAAAATAAAAGTTATATGTAGTTAAGTGGATTAGTGTTGTATTATAAATAAAGATATATTAATCAAGAACTGTTTGTAGTAACATGTAAATCTATTGTTTGTTTTCTTTATTCCTTCTTCGATTGGAATAACCTAAGTCGATGATCTCGGGTTCAAACCCGGGCAAGCACCACTGAATCTCATGTGTTTAATTTGTGATTATAAATCATCTCATTCTTGACGGTGAAGGAAAACATCGTAAGGATACCTACACGTGTCTAATTTCACTGAAATTCTGCCACATGTCTATTCCACCAACCTGCATTGGATCAGCGTGGTGGAATAAACTCCAAACCCTCTCCTCAAAAGGAGGAGGCCTTAGCCCAATAGTGGGACATTCACAGGCTGTTACTGTATATAACTCTCGGGATAAGGTATTTTAATATTTTATTTAGTCACGGAGCGTTTCTTTAAAGTACGTCGAATCAAGTATTTGTGAAATACTTTAAGTTTTTATAATATATTATCTAGTAGTATAAATTAGGGGATTCCCACTTTAATTAGGTGGGAGGCGAAAATCGAAATGAATTAAGCGCCGCCATATAAGATACGTAATTGTACATTCTTCATTTTTTTATTAAGAATTAAGGTTTGAACATTATTGTAATTCAAAATTCAAATTAATTTATTCAATGTAAGAAGCACTACTTAGCCGAAGCCGATTTTAAAAGTTATTACACTAATGGAAAGCTACATTATCAGCGACTAATTTCTTTTTTATCTCAATATCGATCAACAATATAAGATAAATGTTATTAATGCTATGGAAGAACTTCTTTGAAAGTTTTATAAGCTGCACAAGCGCATGCCACTCGTGCACTTGGCAGTCAGACAAGTCATTTAGTGAAAGATGACCAATTAAAATTTAAAATAAGTTTTTGTTATTGTCAGATATTCAGATTCAGATATTCTACGGCGAAACAGCAGTACTCGGTATTGTTGTGTTCCGGTTTGAAGGGTGAGTGAGCCAGTGTTAAACAGGCTCAAGGAACATAACATCTTAATTCCCAAGGTTGGTGACGCACTGGCGATGTAAGCGATGGTTAACATTTCTTACAATGCCAATATCTATGGGCATTGGTGACCACTAACCATCAGGTGAGTCATCATCGCTTGTCTACGCTTGTTTTGCCCTACACTCAAGCAGTTGGTATGTAGTGTGGAGTGGAAACAGAAAACCGCTGGAGATCCTTTTTTTATCTCGCTGGAAAAACCCATTTACGCGTTTCCCCCACATTAAGTGGGGGGTTAGGTATATCACCGGTGCCTGGAACCCAAGAATATCAAATTCCCAACTACAAACCAGCGGTACCCTCACCGTCTCTTCGGGGGTTGGCACGGGATCGCTTTTGCATAGTATCCACCGATGACCGTGACGCCCCGACAGTTAGCCCGCCTATGCGTGCCTCTTCTCCTAGTTGGGTTCCCGGGACATAGAGAACTCAACTAGCCTCGGTAACGCTTACGGGTGGAGTAGATCGGCTCTCTTCACGCTGCCGCTTCGCGGCCTCCTCCTGCGACATAACACTCTTACAGAAGGAGGCCATCGCCATCCAGCACCTCTCGCTGACAAGTATCACGCTCGATAGCGAGACATCTGCGCCGTGGGGGCGGATCGCCTCCACTGTCGCCAGGCTTGCTGATGGATACCCAGGTCCTCCTCCCATCTGCGAATCAGGGCTTGTCGAGCTTGAGACCTGGTTCGCCCCACCTCCGCTGATACTGGACGGTCGCCATTCACCTTGGCTTCCACCCGGAACCGGTACACTTTCACGAGCATTTCGACTTGGAGTTCCCAGAGCGGTAACCTCATATCGCTCTTACCGCTATGGCATCAAATTTAACTGGGCCAAGCAAACCGTCTACTGAAAATTCCGCCTTGTCACCGTGATGAGAGTATCATCCGCGTGACATAACACCCCCATCTCGGGAAGGACGGGTGCTCGCTGGAGCCAGTCGAAACTAGGATTGGGCCGAGAACAGACACCTATGGAACGCCGCAGCCTACCCGATGCCGGACAAGTCGCCCATCGCCAACCTCCCACGGACCGCCGGCCCGAAGGAAGGTAACAGCCTTCTAAGATAGGAAGGCACCCCGTGGTATCGAAGTACGAGAGTCTTATAGTCTCGAAGGGAAGATTGTTGAAGACGTGTGCTACGTCCAGCGATAACGCTAAAACCACGTCCCCTTGTCCACCGCTTCCGTGGTCCGGGGCTTCATGGCGTCCAGGGCATCGATAGTTTATCTACCCGCCCTGAACCCGTGCTGAGCCACTGACAGACAGCTAGCTTGGACTAGAAGTTGGGCAGCGAGAATCATCTCGAAGAGTTTGCCCGTCTTAATCAGCAGCACAATTGGCATGTATGCAGAAGGAGAGTCCAAAGAACACTCCTCCTTCGGCAGCAGGACCAACTTGCCCTCCTTTTACGGCTTCAGGAACTGCCCGCTGGAAAAACACTGGTCAAACCTAGGTACCTAGGTATTCCAGGGCATTGCGCAGAACAAGCCCTGGAAACCCCGTCCGGACACGGTGCTGTGGTTCTGGCCCTTAATCGATTGAGTGCCATCTCCATCTCTCCTGCTCCGTGACTTGTGGTAAAGCCACAATTTCTTAAATCACGGAGTGCGGAGCCATTTGTGGAGGAACGTGCTCATCTGGGTGGGAAAAAAGAATCCCCAACCAGACGCAGGAGGAGCTCCGGCGACAACGTTACCGGCGTGACCATGGATGCGAAATTTCCTCCAAACACTACGATAAGTTTTCCCCTATGGGTTCCGATTTAGGGCCACCAACAGCTCCTCCCTCGCTCGCTCTTCAGCCCAACGTATCGTCAGCTGCAGCTTTTTAGCCGACGATACAGGGTTAGTAAGACTTTTATGGGACAAAGTATACGCTTTTACAAAAGGATCCCAAAAAGCGTTCAAAAAAATTCTGAAATTTAAAAGAATTGTTAAGGAACGCTTGTGTGGTAAATGATATTATGCAATCAATGACTTCTTAGATGATTGCACACTTTGGGAATGAAACGATTGCGTCCAGGCTATTTCAAATAAATAAGAACATTATAATGTAAATCAACTATAAATGTAATAGAATAAGCTAAAAAAAAATATCCCGCTGAGTTTCTTTCGCCGGTTCTTCTCAGGTCTGAGGTGTTTATTTCCAAACCGGTGGTAGATTTATGACAATCAATAAGAAAATGTAACGCTTCTATATTGAATAAAGAAATTTGAATTTTGAATTTGAATTTGATAGGTAGCCAGCAATTGTCCCTCCAAGTGTCAAGGTCGTTTCTCCTGCGACGGTGGACGTAGACCATCCGCGCCCGGATACACGTCTTTGCAATTTCGGGCGACCACTTGTATCCCTGACAGCGCAGTGCCCTGCACCGGGTCAGCTCAGCTCAGCTCAGCATATCTGCATCGCACACCCCTTTTAGAGCACTACGCATTCGGCCCGCCCCAGGTCGCAGATCCGCAGGAGATCCGACTTTATAGGTAGTCAGAATAAATATGAAGTAAATAAATAAATATAAATATGCATTTATTTAATTTAAATCCTTTAATTATATTAATTGGATATCTATTTTAAAAGTAATTTCCGAGGATCTTCAGTAAAACGCCTTATGTCGTCCCTCGTGAGACTTGCCCACATCGTTTACAAGTTTTTAATGTGCACTGACCGTACAAAGTCCATTTGAGCTGTCTTCCATCGATCTCAGCCATGCGACCGTTACGATATGCTACCATAGCTTTTATCGACAACTTTAGGGACATAGGCATACAAAATCCAGGGTGGTAGGCAGCTGCCCCCCTTTATAGTAACTTTTGAATATATTAATTGAATTTGCGTTTATAACATATTTTGGTAATGAATTGTAAAGCTGTGTAATGCGTATTAAATAAATACACTACATCTAAATAAAATTATTTGTATTTCATCGGATTGCATTCTCAGACAAGGTATATATAAAATAATAACTCTATAGTTACAACACATGTTCGTCTGCTCATGTACAGTTCGTGTTCGCACAGTCTAACGTGAATAGCTTTTAAATGAATATAATGTTTTGTCTTTAACTAGTAGCTTTACCTAGCGTTTGTAACCGTGGTTTGATCCATAAAGGATGAGGGAAAACAGGGCTTAAATGTATGATTAGGATTAAATTATCTAACATGGATTTCCACCAAAACAGCATTTGACCAGAGAGGCGGATAAGCTAAACTTCTTGAGGGAACAAAAAGCTCTCGCTGAGAAAACATTAGTGGAACGTTAATATTTCTTCACACGCAAAGAGTTTGCACATTTACACGCTAACGCTGTCGCAAGCAAACGACCTTGTTAAGTGATATTTTTTTAATTATTCTAAAAATATAAACAAATAAATAGGTTTACAAATAAAACTAACCCTGGATACAAATCACACTCTGAGTCAGCGTCTGTGATTGTAATCTTAAAAACAATTGGCGATATGCCAATGTTTGGGTATCTTGTCTTCTCAATGAACAAGAGAGACGTTGGAAGTGGGACACGTCATCAATGACGTATGACGTATATCTCGACAATAATATCATACTTCATTATTATATCATAATCATACTTGATTATAATTCATTCCGTGCTTGCAATGAAGGAAAACATCGTGAGGAAACTTGCATGTGTCAAATTTCATTGAAATTCTGTCACCAACCCGCATTGGAGCAGCGTGGTGGAATAAGCGCCAAGCCTTCTCCAAAGAGGAGAAGAGGCCTCAGACCCGCAGAGGGACATTCACAGGCTGTTACTTATACACATATATGATAAAAAGCGTGGAATCGGTATTGGTTGATTTACAGACACCATGTTATTAAATCGCTGGAAATGAGTAACTACTGAGTTTCTAACTGGTTCTTATCGATATTGTCTACATTGCGAACCGGTGGTAGCGTTTTATTTTTTTGGAAAATAAGTTTCATTAAAAGATATTCCAAAAGTACAATTTACATTAATATAAAAATAACATTTATTTATTTATAAAAACTTATTGATTATTATATTCTAAAACTAAAATAAAATAAAGAAAAAAAAAATAAACTACACATTAAAATTTTAATGATAAAACACGCCGTCTAAAAAGATTGTCCTGTGATATTGTTCCCAAGACGCTGGCACTATTGCCTCTCCGCACCGCTAGACTCAGCCTTTGGGCTGAGTCTAGCGGTGCGGTGCTTTAATAATCATCAGATATTCTCCCGCCAAACAGCACTGCTTATTATTGTTGTGTTCCGGTTTGAGGGTGAGTGAGCAAGTGTTAATTACAGGCACAAGGGACATAACATCTTAGTTCCGAAGGTTAGTGGTTAGTTAAGTAAATAATTCCAATGTCTATGGGCGCTGTTGTCCACTTACCATCAGGTGGACCATATGCTCAACCGCTTACCAATACAACAAAAAAAAAATTTAAGGGTTTTTGTCACATATACTGTATAATATAATAAATACGAAAGTAACTGCCTGTCTGTTACGTGTTACGCTTTCACGGCTAAACTAGGGGACCGTTTTTAATTAAATTTGGTATGAAGCAAGGTTATACCCTAAGGAAGGACGTAGGGTACTTTTTAATACGCGGGCGAATACTATTCTTATTAAAATTTAATCTACAATTATAATTGCAATATGTACTGAGAGAAAGATTAGATTTATTTCAATGCGAACGGTGAAACACGAAGAACTTTATAAAATAAAACACGTGCAAGCTGCGCAAGCGCCGATCGCTCGAACCGGTGCGAACTGGTTTTAAAATAGCATCTCGCTTGGAACTGTGTCAAAATAGAAAAACAAAAGGATTTAACTGCATATACACATGACTTTGTGCATATGTAATTTGGAAGATAATGACATATTAAAGAGTATATGTGTATATATGAGGCAGCCATTGATATTGTTTCTAATTTAGTTTAAATAACATAAAAGTAATAACGAATAAAAAATGCTTATAAAAAAATCAAGAATATATAAATGATAAAGTTCAGTATGTATTCAGTTTAGTATATAAATAAATTTAATTGTATTTTAGTTAACTTTGTAAATTTATTAAGAAAATGCTTACCGGTTACTCTCGACAGAATCTACTTTCCGAACCAGTGGTAGTTTTACATTCCATTTAATCCTGTAAAATGTAATCCAAGATTTTTAGACATTCGCTCTGCGTAAAATTCCGCTTCTCGAATTTTCGATTGGATTATGTTAAGGGGTCCTAAGTATTAAGCCGAGTTTTTGTCATCCCAGACCGTGAGCGTTAGCCGCCATCATGAAAAACGTCTTTTCGCAAATATCTCGGAAACGGTATACGTTAAAAATACTAGAAATCTTTTTATTTAAGTTATTTTTTTTCTATTGTTAATATTTTCCGAGATATAGTTAGTAAATACACCGTACCCAAAGTACGGTGTATTTTCGTAAAATATCTTAATATTTTTTGGAAATACGAATAATACAATATATACATTACAAAGACAACTAAATACAATACAAAAAAAAAATTGCATAATCAAGGTTGGAGAACCAACTATCGAGTAGCGGGATTTTATGCAGAGCGAACGCATTTCTGCTACTAAAATTCCTGGACTAATGACAACCCATAAGTTCATTAAGCCTACTTGAATCACTGCACTCTAAAGTGCCCCCGTGTCTGTTTGTTTGAACGTGATAAACTCAAAACTATTTAACTCATTTTCATACTGTTTTCACTAATGGTTTGAGTGATTAATGAAGAACGTTTTCGTGTATAATTCACTAATGTTTTTTTCGTAAATTGAATTAAATATGACGAAGTTGAAGATGTCGAAACGAAACATGCCGACAGGGAGATCATTACTGGCGTCTGCCGTGTTAACCAATCGAGTTGTATGTATTACGATATAAACGTTTTTTTATAAGCCTTAATTAATACGTGAAAAGCCAGGGCGGGTAGCCAGTTAAGTATAATTTTATTTTGAGTTGTCTCAGTCTAACAAAGACATGTCTGTCAATGTTAATAACACATTTTTCAAATTATTAATGATTATTATAACGCTAATCTGGTCCTGTTTCTCGATAACGCTAGTTATAACCGGTTCAAACCGGTTTAATCGCATGTTATTATTTGTTTAGTAATAACATTAGTGATCTATACGTCTTGCTAATAACATAAAGTGATAAGTTTTATTTTATATTGCGTGTTACGGCGTCATATGAAAACTACTGATTCGATTTTGAGAAAACATTTATTTTAGTGGTAAGCTCCAGGTATCCACTCATCACATATACTACGGTCAAACAGTATTGTTGTGGTCCGGTTCAAACGGGGAGTGAGCCAGTGTCTAGTCTATTACGTGTTGATGAAATGATAAGTATGGCAGAATGACACATGAATGTCTATTACCAATGCGTCCCTATACAGCAAAAACGTCAGTTGATCTATGCGTTCTATTATTATCTGTGCATTTTAGACTATTTGTTTAAAAACATTCAAGTATATCGGAATATAACCTTAATAATACCTGAATTATCGGGTAGTTGGAAATAATATAATAACCTCCCTATTCTTCCCCCCCCCCGCCCCCCATTGACAAACACACCTGTTCGAAATTCGAACGAATTCTGAACGAGCAGCGTTAACGTTTAATACTTTTTAAATATATCGCAATAATTACGAAGGTATTTTAAGCCGATTCGATCCAGTTATAACCGCATTTGTTTTGATATATGACTTCATAATATATATATATATATATATATATATATATATAGTTAAGTATATAATTTATTTTATAGCATAGGTAGGCGGACGAGCATATTATAGGCCACCTGATGGTAAGTGGTTACCAACGCCCATAGACATTGGCATTGTAAAAGATGTTAACCATCGCTTACATCGCCAATGCGCCACCAACCTTGGGAACTAAGATTTTATGTCCATTGTGCCTGTAATTACACTGGTTCACTCACCCTTCAAACCGGAATACAACAATACCAAGTACCGCTGTTTTGCAGTAGAATATCTGATGAGTGGGTGGTACCTACCCAGACGAGCTTGCACAAAGCCCTACCACCAAGGATGGTATCACCAAGTGTGTACATGTTATCTTCAGTAATGAACTGCTAAGTTCTATGATTTAGATGTTAAGTGTTAGAGAGTTAAGATATTGCCTGGAAGGGATCGCTATGTAGCGATAAGGTTGCCAAACTAGTATGCTACTCATAATGAGGTGGTATCCATGTCTTGTATTTTTTAAATCTTTGTGGTATACCATAAAGTATAAAGAAAATAAAGTAACACCAAGTTTCCAACTTCGCAAAGACCCTCAACCTTCAATCCTCCTGGAGCAGAGTTCATTTCTATAATCAGATTTCAAGGATATTTTTAATTCTGCCTATAAATACGTTTAAACGTATCATTCTAAAGGTTACGTACTTTAAGACACAAATGTTTTTTTTTAATTTGAAACGTGAATTCTATTGAACATCTGGAAGGCCTGTTTGTAAAGTCATATCATTTTTTCCTTATCTTTTTCCAATACTTATTTCATATACCTTTTCTTTGTCTATACACATTTAATACTATCATATACAAATATGCTCGGCCCGATTCTTATTCAACAATTGAATACTTTTCTTTGATAACAAATGGAAGTATTCCGTAATTTTTAATGTATGCTCAGCGATAATTTCGGTACCACGTTGTTCACCAACCATCTCTTTCTTTCTTCTCGTAAAACACATTACAACTATCTCTTTCGTTCTTTCATTCTTCTCGTAAGAGGGATAATTCTGGGATAGTTTGAAGTTCTATCAATCAAGGTTTAATGTTGCACGTGGTATGGACGATTGATATACTTTTAACGATTGTAATAATTTTGTAATGTATTTTTTTATTTATTTTAATTATAGACAGACTGGTAGATGTGCCAACTGATGGTAAGTGATCACCTGTATAGACATGGCCACTCTAAGAAATATTAACGTCTTCAATGCGCCGATCTTGGGATCTAAAATATCATGTCACTTGTGCTTGTTGTTACAAGTATTGCTGTTTGGTGATGGTACCACCCATTGATTCATGTTGTTGTCAATGAGTAAATGTACACGTACTACTAGATTTCCCGTGTGCTCATCTGCTTTCCTAAAGGCTTTATTTATAGTATAAACTTATTTGAAGTGAAGGTTTAGAGCTTACGCCATAACGCTGCTCCAATGCGGGTTAGTGGGTACACATATGGCAGAACTTATCTGACACATGTAGGTATCCGCACGAGTTATCGCCATCGAGCACAAAATGAATTTTAAACACAATTTAAGCATGAATAAAATCAATGGTGGTTTCCCGGTGTAATTCTAGAATCTTCGATTAAGATTAAGATTTAGTCACTGCTCCAATTAAAGCCATCTTCTTTTTCAGCTGGCAAACAAGAGAATATACCACTGAAGCTCAATGGCTCGACACCGGAAACGAAGCGGCTGCCACTCGTCAAATCAGCACCACATTTGAACAACAATAGGATTGAGGAATCGCCAAGCGCTGATGGGAAGTTGGATGGGGTCGAAATACACAGCCCGGGTAAAAACGATGAGAGGTAAGAATTTTTATTAAATCATTCAACGTTTCCTTCCTTCCTTCCTATAATTATGGTATCGTTATTTTACAGTAATGTATACGTTGACAATATTTCCAAACTGGCAAATGAACCACCTGATGGTAATCACCACCGATCATAGACATTGGTATTATAAGAAATAAGGTCCTCCAGACCGATTTCGGTCACGGCGGCCAATCTCAAGAGAGATTAGCCAACTGTGCAGGACATATTATAGTGCACAAGTGTGTGCGCAAACACAGGTGCACTCTCTTTTCCTTAGCTCTCATAATCCGATGGGACGGCAATCCGACACGACCGGAAAGAGTTCAGGCGCAGGACCAACGGCTTAACGTGCTTTCTGAGGCACGGGAGTGTACACACTTCCAACTTCCAGACTTCAGGCTGCTAGTGAGAATTTTCTGACAGTTAAACCCAATAACTATTTATTGGCCCGACCTGGGAATTGAACCCAGGACCACCGGGTCTGCGGCCTTATATCTACTAGACCAACGAGGCAGTCATTATTATACGAAATATTAACTATGCGAGACAGCCAATGCGCCATCGACCTTGCGAACTAAGATGTTATGTCTCTCGTGCATATAGTCACACTAACTCACACAACAAAACTATTGCTGCTTAACGGTAGAATTTATGATGAATGGGTGGTACCCAGACGGGCTACCACAATACTCTACTATCAAGTAAATTCATAGCAATACAATACATAGAAAATGAAAGTGTTTTTAAGCAACAGAATTCTGCATTTTGTTGATGTGAAACATCTAATGCGTTGGGTCAGACAGATTGTTGGCGTGGTGATGCGTCGCCACGCTATATGATAGTATGTCACTCTAATACTTTGTGCTATAAATAAGTGCCATATTCAAATTTTCGTTAAAAAAATTATTTTTTATTGTGATTATGTAATATTTAAATCCTTTTATGAATACTATCCCTTCTAATTTCAATGTTTTCTACCAGACGTCCTGCGATGGCCCACTCTGATGCCTCATTAGTCTAGTCACTATAATATATGGTTCAAACAGATAGGGCCAATACAATAAAAAGCCCGGAATCTGGAAGTATGTACACTCCAGTGCCTCGGAAAGAAAGTAAAGCCGTTGGTCACTCTTTCTGATCGTGTCGGATTACCGTCCCATCGGATTATGAGAGTGAGGGAATAGAGAGAGCACCTGTGTTTGCGCACACACTTGTGCACTATAATATGTCCTGTGCAGTTGCTTAATCTCTCTTGAGATTGCCCGCCGTGGACGAAATAGGAGGACATCGTCACATAGTATTATCATAACAATAATTGTATTTTTTTTTGTTGCAGCATCGATGATCACTCTACACCAAAATATCCGAAGGTAAATCGTTTAAAATATTTTTAACTTAATATTTTTTTATTTTAACTATTACGTATATTAAAAACTGTATATTAATATATGGCCTATTTAAATAAATGGTCAGATTTTGATGTGAAACATCTATAGCCACGGGTTAAACTGATTGTTGGCGTGGCAACGCATTCCGTGGCAACGCATCGCCACGCTATACGATGGTATATATATATATATATATATATATATATATATATACAGTCTATGTGTAGTAGGGCGTATGGCGTGGCGAAATAATTCATATTAAACATTTAATAAAATTATAATAATTATTAATTTAAATAATTAATAATTTTATATTCATTTAATTCAGGCAACTTCGAGTGTAACGATTACTGAAGTCACTGAGTAAACGAATTAAGTTGCCGAAACTTGAAATTAATTTTTGAATTTTAAATTTTTGTATTTAATGAAAGCCTATAACGGCCACCATATTTTATTAAACTGTCAATATACCGATAAATTAAGAAATTGTTAATTTAAAATCAATTATTTATCTTCAATGCTAAAAAACGTATGTTTGTTTTTTTTTTAATTATTAATCTCAAACGCCATTTAAATGGCCAAGAGTGAGGTCTTACAGCCACGCTTTTATAACGAATTTAAAATGGAATTAGTATGTTTTTTATTGTATCAATATTAGCTTTTAAAATATATTTTTTTTATCCTAAAGTTAGCAAAGGCAGGACATTACGTGAAAATGACACTGTTGCTGTCCGGCTGGGTTTTCTTCACACTAATTTTCCTGATGTACAACGAGAAGGAAGAAATTATAAGGAACTCTTCAATCAATCCGGGGGAAATTAAGAGTAAGTCATAAATTTAGTGGATATCAGTGTTGTGTCTGGGGCCTTTTTGCACTGATGCACCGCACCACCTTATCATACGGTAGCTAAGTCACTGAAGGGACGACTTTTTAAGCCACTAATTAGGAATTAACTAAGCAACGACTTATTTTTATAATTCATCTCGTGCTTGACGGTGAAGGAAACCATCGTGAGGAACCTGCTTGTGTCTAATTGTAGTAAAATTCTGCTACATATTTATCCAACTCACATTGGAGTAGCGTGGTGAAATGAGCTCCACCTTCTCCTCAAAATAGCCTTTGCAGTTGGACATACAGGCCTCTACATATCTTCCTTATTTACGGCAAATTACCTTGCTAAGTACTTATAGCTATTTCATGGACGTTTCAAAACCTTGTCAAGTTTGGATCTGTCGAAATTTTGTTCAAATATAATTAGCTCTGTGTGTTAATCGGTCCTTTTAAAGGGTTCCAAAAATCACACCTCTTAAAGGTACCAACTATTTCGTCTTGAGTGTATTTAAATAATTCGCAAACATATGTCAAATTAAATGGTGACATATTATGGCTCACTATATTCTGGTCAATCTTGAAGTTAATAACATCATGCTGCTCTGGTTTATGGTAGATGTTCATGTGATAGGAAAATAAGTTTCCGTGCCGTCGTCCACTGCTGAGCACGAGAAATGTTAAAAGCACAAATTGAGCAATTGAAAATTCTGTGGTGTTAATTCTGATTTAAGCTTCCGATCTCTCAACAGAGCTATTTTGAACAAAATCAACAGATTTAATATCGCATAGCAATGTTATGTGTATTTTAGGAGGAATTTGTCATGTTTATAAACGTAAAAATCAAAATACACACCATTCAAGATCATCAGAACTTTTGATTCGTCATTTTATAAGATTTTGTCAATATTTATCTTCGATCAACAAATCAACTAGATAACGCTTCACGAACAAAAACAACACTCAAATGTGGCACCGACTGACTATACCATACAATGGAGAAAACGATTTAAAGGTTTAATTAATTCAACCTAAACTATGCCTTGTTCCCGAGCAATAAATTGCGGTTTAGACTGTATTAAGTATCACTTACGATCTTACGCCATGAATGACAGAAAGAGATAAGAAATTAACAATTCCTTTCGTTCCAAATTCAACCTTATTTCGTGAGCAATAAAGCAGATAAGTACAGACACAACATTATACTTAAGCCAATGCAGTTGCGTGCGGTTGGTTATGATTAGACCATACTTATTTGAAATAAGTACACAATCGTATTTGTGCTCTTATTTTTCGGGCCATTTTTGAAGTGCTTACCGGTAATCTAGTACATTATTGATCGAAGACATTTATGTATACTGCTCTGGGAGCAAATATTAACTAGCGTGGGGGTAAATCGTTATTCAACACTCGTATTTTGGACAGTCTAACCGTGTAATTAAATTTCGGTTTTTTTATCTTTGGTGATCGAATAATATATAGGGGGTGGCATCTTGTTTATATACCTATATCATGGTTATCAGTAACCTCTGGTCTAAAAGATTCGATTCCCACCCAGGACAGATATTTGTGTGCATGAACATGTCTGTTTGTCCTGAGTCTGGGTGTAATTATCTATATAAGTATATATTTACAAAGTAAAAGTAATGTATGTAGTATATCAGTTGTCTGGTTTCCATAGTACGAGCTCTGCTTAGTTTGGGATCAGATGGTCTTGTGTGAATAATGTCCCAGGATATTATTATTATTATCTATGTATGTATATAAAAGATTAAGTCCTGACTGCCTGACATATGCACGCATAACGCACAGCTCAAACTTCTGGCGCTAGCACCTTGAACTTTTTCATACGGCTTTTAATAGGTTAGCACTAAGGAACGATTTTTGAAAATGTAACCCAAAAGGGAAGTGATAAAGGGGTGAAAAGATGAAATGTAATCCTTTATATGAAAATCCTTTAGTATATAAATAGCACGTTGCAATTGCATGTAGCATAGAAATGTGACGCAAGCGAAGCCGCGGCTAAAACGCTTGGTATATATAATTAACAAAACACAGCTCTACTAATGGTCATGTTGAACGATATATAAGTTATACAGCGGCGCTATCTAGCAGCGACTTGCGACAGAGTTAATAGAAGATTATATTATGTACTTATATAATGTGTTTAATTTAATAATTCTTATATTATTTCTTTTATGTTTTCACTATAATATTTAGGATTTTTATTATATTTACTGGTGGTAGAGCTTTGTGCAAGCTCGTCTGGGTAGGTACCACTCACTCATTAGAATTTCTACCACAAAACAGCAGTGCTTGGTATTGTTGTGTTCCGGTTCGACGGGTGATTGAGCCAGTGTAATTACAGGCAAAAGGGACATAACATATCAGTTCCCAAGGTAGGTGGCGCATTTGCGATGTAAGCGATGGTTAACATTTCTTACAATGCCAATGTCTATGGGCGTTACCATTCACCATTAGGTGGCCCATATGCGCGTCCGCCTACCTATACTATTTTGGTGTTGAGCATTGAAAAGGAAGGATCCTCCGACCAGACCGGTGTTGGTCTGGTGGGCTACCGCCCGACGGTTGTTGTCGGGTTCTTGTATATATGTTCAATCGCTCGGATAACTTTAATATCGCGATGTAGGATACGTCAGTTTTTAGTTTTCGTATGTGGCGAGATAGATGTCGCTACACTATAAAAAAATGCGTTATCATAACCTTTTTTTTTTCTTTTTTTAGTTCAGTTCCAATTCGCAAAGATTGCTTAGAATGATTTCTGTTACGATAAGGCTGAACACTTTTAAGCCTTTGTTTAGTCTATGTATATCCTATAATGTGGGTGCAATAAAGATTATCAATAAATAAATAGTATCAACACGTTCTGAAAGTATATACTTATATATCCCATCTTTCGTCGTATTTGATCGAACCAACGTACAAGTTTTGAACGTTCAGCCTATTTAGCAACCTAAATTCAGTACTCAAACAGACATACAAACATACATTTTCATACATCATAATTATGACACATATGCATATATGTTGTCCTCCAATTTTCTTTAATTAAATCTATTTATTTTTTTGTTGATACTTCACAATATCAATCAAACTAGACAAAGAAAGATTTGTTTTCTTTTTCTCTATTTAGATATAGATAAAGAATTATATTTATTATTCAAATAACCTTTAAATCCAACTTTAAATAAGTACAAAGTGTTTAAATGAAACCTAACAAGACTTAGCTTTCATTATTCGCTAGACTCAGCCTAGGAATTGCACGGTATTCGGTGAACGACCTTTAAAGTGTTACCTGTCTACATAAATTACGCAAAACTTAGAAATTATATATAATCTTAAGTAAATTATATGCTTTTAGACATTATTATTGCGTGTTTTCGTTGTTATTATTTATTTTACTGGTAACTTTTTTTATTTTTAAATTTGTTATATGACAGACATGTTGGATTTTGGCGTGTTATACTAAAAAAAAAAAAACTACTAAGACACTGAAATAGAATAGTGACGCCCGTTGTTTTTTATGGTTTTTGAACGAATTTATAATTAAAGAAATCCAATAAATCACATAAATATATATTTAGCATTCAGAAGTGAAAGGGATTTTATAAAAACCTCAATTTTTTTTTTTACTTTTTAAAAATAGAACACCAAATCACATAAATCGATGTAAATAACTCACTCTTAGGAATCCAAATAACACATTCCACAAATCACAAGTCGCGCCAATGATGCATTTACCTTTCTAATCAGGGGCCGAATTCTGATAATCTATAACGATTACGACACGGTCCCGATTCAATTCCGATCCAACTTTGACTATTCCGAACCGATATGATATCATATACCGTTATGTCAAAACCAAACTTAATTGTTAACTTTTATGCCAATAATTAAATGAAAGAAGACAAACGGCAACAATTACGCATCGATTGATGCGTAATTGATACGCATACGATGAAGTGATAATGTGTTAGTAGAATTGGTCCCCAGTATCCATTAACAAAATGGCGGTTTTAAATTAGCACATCTCCCAACTATATAATATAATCAATATCCATAGAGTACCGTTAGGAAAATAAATTTCTTATTATTATATAGTATATAGCAATGAATAATACTATATACTCCTAAGGGAGTAGAGGATATGACGTCATAAGTTACCGTTATGCCGTTCGCCGTCACGGCACACGAGTCGAATCAAAATCTTAATTTTGGAAATGATTAATATTTTAATCAATATAGAAGAATTACACTTACTTATTGATAGTAAAATTTGAAACTACCGCCGGTTCGAAAAAGAAACACCCAGCTCTGAAAAGAACCGGCGAAAGAAACTCAGCGGGATTTTTCTTTTTTTTTCTATATCATGATTTTACGCTCATATCAAAAATAAATTGTACGGCCGGGTGACCCCCGTAAGTTCAGTGCGATCGATTTTCGACTCAAACCGTGTTTTAAAATGTAGATTTTAATTGATTATATTACTGTATTTTTGTCACCAAAAAGCACCTACACCTCCTTTATATCGACCTTCTAAATTCGACCGCCCAACGCATCGCATTTTGTAGCATTTGGTAGGCACAGTATGAACGCTATTTCGTTACATGACGTGACCTTGGGTCACTGCGATTTCACGCCGCGTAAAATAACTTCGTTCCAATAAGTCACAACAAATTTTTCTTAAATACATTTCTCGAATCTCAATCAAGTTTTTTAAGCGATTATAGATAATGTTTGCTTATACAAAATGTTTGTTACAGATTACATAATAAACGTATCGGATACCCAACTTACTCTACTAGTTAAATTGTCCGGGCCGTTCCTAACAGAGCAAGCGGAAGGGAGGATGAACACATCAGAGCGAGATGATTATAGAAAAATGGATGTTTGGCTCGAAACGTGGTCGAAGGATATGGAAAATGATGGTAAAGAGGTAAATTGTGTTTTTCTTTATACTTCTAGTAGGAGGGACCTGCACCCATCTGCTTACCAGATGAAAATATTTTTATCTTAAATTGTACAATTAAATAAATTCATTTTCTATTATGCTATTTTCCTAAACAATATTAAATAAATTTTATAAATCTAAATCGTTTCTTAACATGTTTGAATTGAAAATAATAAAAAAATATTTTACGCATTCGGCGTTTCCCCCACGAGAGCAGTGGGGCTCGCCGGTGTCATCCTCGTCCATAACATTGAAAAGACAACAATTATTTTATAATTTTTAAGACGTGGCAACTGTTGTTCATGACAACTTTTTTGTAGACGACCTTATACCATTATATTTGTGATAAAATTATCTTTATTTTGATATAAAAATCAATCGGTATGCAGATGAGTGCAAATTGATAATAAAAGTCACCTGTTTACACGTGGTAACCAAGAAGTGGTGACAGGAAAAAGGTGGGCAACCTAAGTATAGCAAAATTTAAGAAAAAAATATATTCATCTGGTCAGCAGATGGGTGCAGGTCGGCCCTAGTCCGGATCTTAGACCATTCCGGGAAGTAAATAGGGTGATCATTATACACCTTGTATTGTCTTGTCTTGACAACGTAAAGTTACTAAATTCTACATAGTATTCGTTTGTAATTGTACGTAAAAAAATCCGCAGTTATTTTTAACTTTGCCTATTAACTTTGTTAAAAATACATTTATAATTAAGGAATATTATTCAATACAACATGTATTGTATTTTATTATATCTTATAAAGCTAAAACCGTTTCAACGAAGAAACGACGCACTAATTCATGTTTTTAAAAATTAAAAAAAAATCATATGTATTGATCATACATTATTTTTATATATCCTGTGTACGAATACTCCAAGCTCTTCTATCGTTTACGTAATCCTGTTATGCATTATAATAAATCGTTATGTAGTTAGCAATCACGGCCTACGAATCGGTTTTACCCCCAAGAGGCGCCAATACATTTTTCACATAAAATAGAAACGAAGTATAGTAAGCTGACCTACTAACTTCATGGTATTATTTTAGATAAAAATAATTATCATTTTAATTTTACAATCATTCTAATATAAAGATAAGATAAATTCAAGGTGTACTTGGCACACAATCTAACTTGATTTGAATTTTTCTATTATCACCAAAAAAAACACACTTTTTCTATTCTCATTGGCTAGTTCATAAGATCGTAGATCTCAAAGTCCTGGGTTTAAAACTCGTATCGAGCCAATAAAATGATTTATTGCGTATTTCTCTCAATACATTCTCAGTGACAGCCCAAAGTTTTGATATTAGCAGTGTGAACAATCCCGTGCCTCGGAAAGCACGTAAAGCCGTTTGTCCTGTGCTGGAACACTCTGGTCGTGTCGGATTGTATTATGAGAGTGACGGAATAGAGTTCATCTGTGCTTGCACTTGAGCTCTATGATATCTCCTAGGCAGTTGAACTTTTCTCCTTTGAGATATTAATTAATAATCTATACTACTATAATTGTAAATGTAATTGTGCCTGTAATTACACTGGCTCACTTACCCCTTCAAACCGGATACAAAGTACTGCCGTTTTGCGCTTGAATATCTGATGAGCGGGTGGTACCTACCCAGACGAGCTTGCACGAAGCTCTACCACCGAGTAAATATCTTGATGCTAAGTAACGTGTAGTCTATTCCAGCCACAGGAAAAACAACTATGATCTTGAATTGACGCGATATCTTTGGTCGAGATATTTGAATAATCTATGTTTATCCTGAATACGCCCAAAAATTGCGTTTTAAATGTCGGCGAATTTGTTCTCGAAACTTTGCAAGTAAAATTTAAGTGGATATAAGAAGTTGAATGTTATAGTGTTATATTATAAATAAAGATATCTTAATCAAGAACAGTTTTTAGTGCATAATATATCAGAGTTATTAGAAAATCGCATGGAACATGTCAATCTAATCAATTTTTTTTATTTGTCTTGTTTGATTGAAATAGATTATACAATAACAGAGAATACACACTCATAGATAATAATGACGATGACCTCCGAATATTTCTCTTTAATAAAAGATAATCTTAGAAAAGAAAGGGGACTTTATTAAATATCATTTGTTTCAGATATCACAACTCTGGACAATTATGCTACAGGAGAATGACTTGGACTTCAGAGAAGGGGAGCCTCGTTCGGCCATCTTGGATATTGAGACGAATCGGACCAATCACAGCGTTTACGCGTTACGTATGCGTACGTCAGCCAATGAGAGCATGCCGTTTACTATGAACTACAAGATAAATCCGCTAGATGCCAGCACGGGTGTTTTGTACGCTTGCATCCTGCTGTTTGGGTTGTATGTGCTGATTATATTTGAGGTGGGATATAGTATTTATATACTATCTTTGTATTTAAATAAATAAGGCAAATTTGATCGCAATTATTAAAATAATTTATAATTAAAGAACACCAATTAAGGAATACATACGAATGTATCACTTACCGTCATGGTGTCTAGCGTACTCGGATACCATCCTAAGATAAATGCAAAAATAATCCCATCTTCGGGGTCGCCACTGATCTCGATCGAAAAAGCCAATTATTATTGAGTCGCCCCGGAATTTGAAGTCATTTCCAAACATATATTATATATGATACAATTGCTATAGAGCTTAAAATTATATTACATAGATCAACGAGGTAAATAACAAACATTTACATAATATAATATATAACAAGATATATAATACATATATATATATATATTAATAAAAGTACACGTGTTTATTATAATCTCTTCGTTTAATTCGCGGAAGCACAAAAATCCATTAAATATTTTTCAATAGATTTTGAACTCTATCTCCAATGAATAAGGTTTTGTTTTATGATATAATCTATTATATCTTATCTTAACTAATAGTACAGTTAATAACTTTGATTATATCTAAGTCATATGTCAACGATGGTGCCCGGGTCGTAGACTTGTGACCAGGAAAATTGTGTTTAGAAGCTATGGTCGTTTTCATAATATTTGTGTCTATGGTCTAGCAAGAACATTTGTATTGGTCATTCAATTCAATTCAAATTCAAAATACTTTATTCAATATTGATAATTGTTCTAGCTGGACGAAGTCGGAGTTATTCGACAGATTAGACATTCGATAAAACAAAATTTGCTTACAAAGTCAAACAATATACCTCGAAAATGTTACACTTATGTTCAGTAATATATTCTTCGAGCTATAAATTATTTCCTTCTAATATTTTCATGGGAACGAACGAACCAAATGGGTCGAGAAAATTCGTTTTAGTTGCACTCACAATTATGCAATCAAAGGTGCCATTTAATATAATACATTCTTATTGATTGTCAAACTAGAAACTACCACAGAAAAACCACCAGGAAAAGAAACACCCAGCCCTGAGAAGAACCGGCGAAAGAAACTCTTATAATACGCATGATGCGTATTAAAAACTTTATAATACGCATGAATGAAGCTGAATAATTTGTTTGAATGAGCTAATCAAAAGATCTATTCATCCGATTTGATTTAAATCGCTTTGCCTTTATCTGGTTCTTCAAATGAATATCTCATTTATTGTTAAAGGCTATAAAACTTTTATTTAGTAAAATAACTTTTTAAATAAAGGTGCTATGTAAGACAAATTTCAATGTATGAGTCCATAAACGATCGATTAACTTCCAAGGTTTCTATAAGCTTACTAATCGGTTAATTACCTTTTTACTTGGTGGTAGAGCTTTGTGCAAGCTCGTCTGGGTAGGGTACCACCCACTCATCAGATATTCTACCGCAAAACAGCAGTAATAGGTACTGTTGTGTTCCGGTTTGAAGGGTGAGTGAGCCAGTGTAATTACAGGCACAAGGGACATAACATCTTTGGTCCCAACGTTGGTGGCGCATTGGTGATGTTTTTTTTTTTTAAAGAAATGTACAATGCCAATGTCTATGGGCGTTAGTGACCACTTACCATCAGGTGGCCCATATGCTCGTCCGCCTACAAGTATCTACGAACCACGCCAACCGGCTCGCCAAATCTAGAAATATATGTTCAGTGAAACGTCAACGGTCCCGTAGTCTTCGCTTAATAATCACGTGCTTAAGCCACTAAGCCTTTCCAGCCCTTATGTGTAATGATGAGTATATACAATACGGTAACAGCCTGTGAATGTCCCACTGCTGGGCTAAGGCCTCCTCTCCTTTTTGAGAAGGTTTCGAGCTTGTTCCACCGCGCTGCGGGTTCCAATACGGTTTGGTGGAATTCAAATGTGGTAGAATTTCAGTGAAATTAGGCACATGCAAGTGTCACGATGTTTTCCTTCAACGTAAAGCATATGATTGATGATGATGAATTATAAATAAAAATTAAGCTCATGAAAGTTAGTGGACCCACGATCATCGGTTAAGATTCACGCGTTCTGACCACTGAACCATCTCGGCTTTTTATTATATATTAAGGTCCTCCAGACAAATTTCGGCCACGGCGGCCAATCTCAAGAGAAATTAGTCAACTGCGCAGGAGATATTATAGTGCAAAAGTGTGTGCGCAAACACAGGTACACTCACTATTCCCTAGCTCTCATTATCCGATGAGACGGCAATCCGACACGACCGGAAAGAGTTCAGGCGCAGGACCAACGGCTTAACGTGCTTTCCGAGGCACGGGAGTGTACACACTTCCAACTTCCAGACTTCGGGCTGCTACTGAGAATTTCCTGACAGAAAAACCCAATAACTATTTACTGGTCCGACCTGGGAATTGAACTCAGGACCACCGGATCTGCGGCCTTATATCTAGCCACTAGACCAACGAGGTAGTCATTATTATATATATATATAACCATATGTATAGGATTTTTCAATTCAACATCTCGCGTTTCGATTTAATTGTTTTGGGGTCATACGTGCACCCGGAAGTCGTTATCGTTGTTAGGTAAATATTGTGATTCATAGGTCGAAGTTTTATATATAAATTTATATACATTTAACGGGATGTGTCTGTACGTCCATTTATCACATCACACTAACACATAGGTATATTAAAGTAATTTTATGTATACAATTTTTTTTATCGTAATCAAGATAGATCCGGAAAATAGCAGTTGAGATTTTCATTACGATAATACTTATTAATAATTGAATTGTATCTTTGAAGTAGCAATGATTAACTGAATCACTAAGTGAATTTTGATCTATACTTGGTGGTAGGGTTTTGTGCAAGCTCGTCTGGGTAGGTACCACCCACTCCCCAGATATTCAACCGCAAAACAGCAGTACTTGCTATTGTTGTGTTCTGGCTTGAAGCGTGAGTGAGCCAGTGTAATTACAGGCACAAGTGACATAACATCTTAAATTCCAAAGGTTGGTGGCGCATTGGCGATGTAAGCGATGGTTAACATCTCTTGCAATGCCAATGTCTATGGGCTTTGGTGACCACTTACCATCAGGTGGCCCATATGCTTGTCCGCCTAACTATGTTATAAAAAAAAATACAATCTCAACTAAGGATAATTAATTTTCAGATCATCAACCGCACCATGGCAGCTGTTCTCATATCAACTGCATCTCTGGCCGTCCTCTCTCTCATCGGTGAGAGACCCTCGCTCCCAGAACTGATCTCCTGGCTGGACATGGAAACCCTGCTGCTACTGTTCAGCATGATGATCCTGGTCGCGATAATGGCTGAAACTGGAATGTTTGATTTCCTAGCGGTGTTCACGTTTGAGGTTCGTTGAATTCAATCAAATCGAGATAACTCAGTGGTTAGAAAACTTGGATCCTAGAAGATAATTAGCTACTGATCAAACACCACCAGTTTTTGTTAAATTCCACACATTATTAAAGTACACTTTGGGGCATAGAAGAGTTGCTGTTTACAAATTTATTTTAGTAAAAGGTTTTGCCTCTCTGCTGTAACAAACAGCTGGACTTAAACCTCCCTCCATTTTCAGGGGAAGGTTTTGGGAATACACATGTGGAAAAATTTCTGCTGACGTAGGTTTTTTAAGGATGGCTTGTTGCCGAGCCCAAGATATATATAAGATAAGGATAGATACTTGAAAATTCTGTGATGCTTGATGGTTCAAACTAAATTAATGAATTTAAGTAATACTATGTGTACATACTGCATAGGTTCATGTGAAGCTTGCTTACGTCTTACGACGTCAGATAAATGAAACGTCTCATTAATTGTCTCGCTGGAGTTTTAGCTTGCTCAGATCGGTCAGACATTTATAAGGCCAAAAAATTCTTCTAAATTACTTGCTAACGTTTCAGGTGACCAAGGGTAAACTGTGGCCATTGATAACTCTACTCTGTGCTATCACAGCGTTGCTGTCAACGTTTTTGGACAACGTGACGACAGTCCTGTTGATGACTCCAGTGACAATAAGGTAGTTCTTATTCTGTATATGTAGAATGAAGGACAATGGTTGTTTATGCGTAATATAGCTAACATTACATATAAGTAATAAATGTCCTCCAAGACACGACGTTTACTTACGACATTTTCCTTCTCTGACAACAAGAGATGAATTATGAGCACAAGTTAATGATACGATCTTCGGTAAAGATTCAAAGATTGAAGATTTGTAAAAACAATTTGACTCAATCTGACATCAAACTCGCGTCCTATTTTTCAGATTATGCGAGGTTATGGACATGGATCCCGTGCCAATATTAATGTCGATGGTACTCTTCAGTAACATAGGGGGTACTGCCACCCCTGTTGGTGATCCCCCTAACGTCATCATTGCTTCGAATAAGGCTGTTGTACTAGCGGTAAGTAATTATCTAACAGCGCGTGAAGGTTGTTTTAAAAATAACAGCTATTTAACGGGCCTTCCCTCCATTTCATTGGAAGGCTTGAAGGTTCTGTTAATTTGTTATAGTACAGTGATTTTGTTTTTGGTAGTAGGTCTTTGTGTAAGCCCGTCTGGGTAGGTTTCAACCAATCAGATATCCTACCGCTAAACAGCAATATTTAGTTTCGATTAATTACAGGCACAAGGGTACATAGCATCTTAGTTCCCAACGTTGGCGGCGGAGTGCCCCAGTAGAACCGGTTAATATTTCTTACAACGCCAATATCTATGGACGGTGGTAACCACATCGGGTGGCCCATTTGCGAGCATGCCTACACGATTTATATAAAAAAAAAAGTTTTTTTAGTATATTAATTTACGTCTTGTCTAATATACTTATATTTATTCACAGGGCATAAACTTCACAAATTTCACGATGCACATGACGCTTGGTATACTTCTGGTGTGCGTGCAAACATACTTCCAGCTCAGATATATATACAGGGATACCAACAAGCTACGTCTTAATGTACCCAGAGAAATTCAAGGTATGTACTTTTAACATAGTTATATATCTTCATTGTATTGTATCGATAAGGTAATATTAAATTGTAAAAATATATTAGAACCAGTATGTTGATGAAAAAGCCAAGATGGCCCAGTGGTAAGAACGCGTGAATCTTAACCGATTATCGTGGTTTCAAACCCGGGCAAGTACCACTGGATTCCATGTGCTTAATTTTTGATTATAATTCATACTTGACGGTGAAGGAAAACATCGTGAGGTCCACATGTGTCAAATTTCACTGAAATTCTGTCACATGTGTATTCCACCAATCGGCATTGGAGCAGCGTGTTGGAATATGCTCCAAACCTTCTCCTCAAAAAGAGGAGAAGAGGCCTTAGTCCAGCAGTGGGACATTCACAGGCTGTTACTGTACTACTGTACTGTATGTTGATGTCCCACTGCTATATAAAAGCCTTATATCCTCATCAACAGGTCCTTTGGACCTTCCGAAGCTTTATTCTAAAGTCCATTCAACCATTTTGTCTGGATGAATGGACCTGATACAGTTTTTGCCTTGGAACTTAAGCAGTAACGACAAATGCCCTTTTTCACTTATTTCAGATCTTCGTCATCAGATATCAATATGGCGTCGAGCGATAGAGTCGCTCCCTCACTTGAGCAAAGACCAGCAGGTTGTGAGAGAAAGACTGGAGAGGAAGATGAATAAGTTAACAGTGCAGCTGGATACGATGGTCAAAGAGAGTTCGAAAAGAGTATGCCCGAAGGAGACGTTTCAAACTACCCTCGGACAACTAAAGGAAAAAGTAAGACAATAAATGCAAAATTACTTTTAATCGATACTGACGACATTGACGGGCCGGTTGGCATAGTTGCTATATACTTGCCTTTCGCCCCGCAGGTCGTGGGTTCGATTCCCTCCCAAGACAGACATTTGTGTGCGAACATGTCTGTTTGTCC
The DNA here is from genome assembly GCA_905220585.2 of Nymphalis polychloros. Lineage (NCBI taxonomy): Eukaryota > Metazoa > Arthropoda > Insecta > Lepidoptera > Nymphalidae > Nymphalis > Nymphalis polychloros. Next base: position 6,036,861 of record HG992270.1, read on the forward strand.
TGAGTCTGGGTGTAATTATCTATATAAGTATGTATTTCCAAAAGAAAAATAGTATATGTAGTATATCTGTTGTCTGGTTTCCATAGTACGAGCTCTGCTTGGCCGTGTGTGAATAATGTCCCAGGATATATTATTATTATATTATACTCACAAAAAAAAATCAATTGTCTGTCTGTAATTAACGATTTAAAACATTATTTCTCAAGAAGAATATAATTCGGCGCGTTAACCGACGTATGCCAGCATACACTGAATCCTATTTAGTATAATTGATCATATAGATCTGAGCTCAACTTACATTGGAAGTATCTAAATCTCTGAAACTAACCATTTTTATGGTTCCGTACCCAATGGGTAAAACGGGGCCCTATTACTTAGATTCCACTGTCCATCCGTCCGTCCCTCTGTCCGTCTGTCACCAGGCTGTATCTCATGAACCGTGATAGTCAGACAGTTGAAATTTTCACAGGTGATGTATTTCTGTTGCCGCTATAACAACAAATAAAATAAATATTTAAGTGGGGCTACCATACAACAGACATGATTTTTTTGCCGTTTTTATAGATAATGGTACGGAACCCTTCGTGCGCGAGTCCGACTCGCACTTGGCCGGTTGTTTTTTAAGTTTTGTTTTTAACTTTCAATCATCATCAATTTACAGACTATCATTGATAGGTAGCTAAAGTTTCAGCCAATTTAACTGAACAGTTATTTTATAGCATTTTTATTGAAAAAATGTTCGGCGTGATTCTTTAAAATTCTGTAATTGACATAACTTTATTATTTATGAACCGTTTGAAATAAAACATACACTAAATTATATGTGAAGTTAGTCACAATATATTAGTGAAAACCGCACTCAACTCCGTTAAGCCGTTTCGAAGATTAGCGTACACAAACGCACAGACAAGCAGATAAACAGACGAAAATTCTAACAATCATTGTTTTGGGTTATATTGCGTTGATAAAGATAATAGTTTTGCTCAAATATCATCCATGTACAGAGAGCGATCAGTTACATTTTTATTTTACTTTTCAGTACAAAATCCGCGACAAGATGTTACTTGTGAAGTCAACGATTGCCATCAGTTTTGTCGTCGCCGTGTTCTTCCTGCACTCGATACCGGAATTAAGTGAGTATCGTCAGCTGTTGTTGTAGGAAGACAGACATACGGACCACCCGATGACGGTCCTTAGACTGCCTGTAGTTACACTGGCTCACTCACCCTTCTAACTGAAACACAACAATACAAACTATTACTGTTTGGCGGTAGATTATGTGATGACTATATTGTAATATAATAATGTCCTCCTGGCCGATTTCAGTCACGGCGGCCAATCTCAAGAGAGATAAGCCAACTGCGCAGGAGATATTATAGTGCACAAGTGTGTGCGCACAGGTGCACTCTCTTTTTCTTAGCTCTCATAATCCGATGGGACGGCAATCCGACACGACGCAAAGAGTTCACGGGCGGGACCAACGGCTTAACGTGCTTTCCGAGGCACGGGAGTGTACACACTTCCAACTTCCACACTCCGGACTACTACCGAGAATTTTCTTTGTTTATTGGCTCGACCAGGGAATTGAAACCAGAACCAACGGGCGAACCATCGGCGGCCTTATATCTAGCCACTACACCAACGAGGTAGTAATGTAGTATATCAAAACCTGATAAATATATTTAGGCATAGCCTACAAGAGAAGTAGAGACAAATAAACAATTTTGACCTTGAATTGGCGCGATATCATTGGCTGAGATCTTGAATAATCTATGTTTACCATGGATTTTAATTAAAAAATACTTTTTAACAGCCCCATCTGGGGTTAGAACCACGACATCGTGATCTGCGGTCTTATATCTAGTCAAAAGACCAACGATGTAGTCTAAACTCAAATAAGCGCCCTCTGGAAATGATCCAAGATATATAACTCTCTGTCTTTCACTAGATCGAGTGTCTCTCGGATGGACAGCTCTTTTGGGCGCCATTTTGCTGCTAACGCTCGCGGATCGAGAGGACCTGGAGCCGATATTGCATCGAGTTGAATGGTCTACGTTACTGTTCTTTGCGGCACTGTTCGTACTTATGGAGGTAAGTGTATGTAAGTAAGTAACAGCATGTAAGCGTCCCTATGCTGGATTAAGTCCTTCTCTCGTTTCAATACGTTTTAGTGAATACACATGGGGCTTGTCATTCGACGCCACTATTCTTTAGGCCATTTTGGGACCAAAAATGCATATTATCAAAATATAGATTTGCTTTTCTTTTCCACCTAACAACCATCTTATTTTTCAAGCATCGTCTCAACTTTTAGGTAAGATAAGTTCACGGACTTCGTATGACGACATGATGTGATACTTGTCCGGAATCACTTCCGGCTGCATTCGTTCATCTCTTTTCTGCTTCTGATTAAAAAAAAAAGATTAATTTAGTAATGGCTCTTCTGTTTCAGGCTCTATCGAAACTAGGTCTCATCACATTCATCGGAGGTCTGACCGAATCGCTCATTTTAAAAGTTGACGAAAACGGTAGATTAGCTGTGGCCATTCTACTTCTATTGTGGGTGAGTTTATTCAATGATATCGCAATATTAATAATACAAAACACTCCACTTTCCATACCTTTTCAATATTAGTTGAATAAAGCATTTTAGTTACAATCGATGATATCACAATAACTTAGATTAATGAAGAAAACATTAATTGCAGGTGTCAGGCATTACCTCAGCATTCGTTGACAACATACCGCTCACGACGATGATGGTACGCGTTGTCATCGCGCTGGGATCCAACCCCACGTTAAACTTGCCCATCACTCCACTCATTTGGTCTCTATCGTTTGGGGCCTGTTTAGGAGGTAATAAGCGATTCATTCTAGAGTTCCATAGGGGTATAACTTGGGACCTTAATTAACATAATACCTTAGCTCAAGGTTGGTGACGCATTGGCGATGTCCAGAATTGTTAATATTTCTTACATTGCCCATGACTATAGCCGGTGGTGACCACTTATGGTCAGGTTACCCTTTTACTAGTCCGCTTGTCTACTTCATAAAAATAATAATAATAATAAAAGAAAAATAGTCTACGTTTCTATGTAAGCTTATTAAAGAATCAAAAAAGTACTAAGATTATTGTTTTAAATATTCTCATATATACATATATATCATACATAAAATAGCCGAGATGTCCCATTTTAAGCAATGATCGTAGGTTCAAACCCGGGCAAGCACCACTGAATTTCATTTGCTTAATTTGTGTTTATAATTCATCTCGTGCTTGACGCTGAAGGAAACCATCGCGAGGAAACCTGCATGTTTTAAATTTCACTGAAATTCTGTCACATGTGTATTCCAAGAATACGCATTGGAGCAGCGTGGTGGAATAAGCTCCAAAACCTTCTCCTCAAAAGAGGAAAAGAGGCCTTAGCCCAGCTGTGGGACATTGACAGGCTGTTACTGCTACATATATCTTGGTGGTAGAGCTTTGTGCAAGCTCGTCTGGGTAGGTACCACCCACTCATCAGATATTCTACCGCAAAATAGCAGTACTTGGTACTGTTGTGCTCCGGTTTGAAGGGTGAGTGAGCCAGTGTAATTACAGGCACAAGGGACATAACATCTTAGTTCCCAAGGTTGGTGGCGCATTGGCAATGTAAGCGATGGTTAACATTTCTTATTCTGTCAATGTCTATGGGCGTTGGTGATCACTTACCATCAGGTGGCCCATATGCTAGTCCGCCAACCTATACAATAAAAAAAAAAGATATATATATCTATTTCAGGTAACGGAACATTGATCGGCGCAAGTGCGAACGTTGTCTGCGCGGGAGTCGCTGAACAGCACGGCTACAGATTCACATTTATGCAGTTCTTCAAGATCGGTTTCCCGGTTATGATTGGCCATCTCATCATTGCTTCCGGCTATTTGCTTCTCTGTCATTGTGTCTTTACATGGCATTGAAAATTATAACCCAATTGAAGAAACAAGTAACTCAGCTGACCGTTATTATGTAACCAACCAGACCTCGGTAGAAGAAAATTTTAAGTGTATTATGTAGTGCATAATTATGTTCAACCTATTCCAACGACTAGAAGAGTAAGGACGAATAAACAATTTTAACGTCGAGATTTTTAATAATCTATGATATCGTAATGACGAGCCGGTTGGCGTGGTTGGTAAAATACTTGCCTTTCACGCCGCAGGTCGTGGGTGAGAATCGGACCAACGACCTGCGGCCAGGACAGACATTTGTGTGCATGAATATGTCTGTTTGTCCTCTGGGTTTAATTATGTATATAAGTATTTATTTACAAAAGAAAAGTAGTATATGTAAGTATATCGGTTGTCTGATTTCCATAGTACGAGCTCTGCTTAGTTTGGGATCAGATGGCCGCGTGTGAATAATGTCCCAGGATTTTATTATTATATATAATCACTATGGTTTTCAATGTCCTCGAAGTTGTAACCGGAACTTTGGAGGATAAATTGAAATGGTTATAACCAGTTAAATGGAACAGTGCTGTATTATAAATTGAGACAAATTAATCAAGAACTGTTTGTATTAGCGAATCGCATTGAATATGTATTGAAATCTACGATTTGTGTATCTTTAATTCTTCTTCGATTAGAATAGGGTATAGTTATCAAAGAAGACTCAACACTTATCACGCTCACTCGTCCTTTCCCAAAGATATATCAAATGAAGTGAGTGCCGCCAGCGATATTTACAGTGTACATTATTCTAAAATAAGTAAAACACACATCAAATTAATTTAGAAATTTCACTTTATTTAAAACGTCTTCGTTTGATGTTTCAAAACAAACAATTTAAATATATTCCCGTAAAATAACAAATGGCGGTAAAAGCCGCCATCTTGTTGGATATGTCATCTTTATATTTTTTTATGACAATGACGTAGCGGTATCATCCCACATTTTTTATTGATATTTTGATCTATTAATTAAATTTTTGTTTCATTGTTTTCACGCCTCGTTTTAACTACAGAGTAAATTAATCCTAGAAATGCGAATATGCAATCAATATAATTATGTCAATAGAAACTATATAAAATAGTATTTTATTGATATATTGAATACACTGTATAGATTTTTAACGTGATTTTTTATAGACATACCTATTAATAACATATTTGAAAACAAGATAACATTATTAGCTTAGATTTATAAAATCAATCCACTGATCGGTCTATAAACCTTTTATACTATGCACTTTGTTATGTAATTAGACATAGTTATAAGTATAATCCGTTCGTGTTGTATTGACGTCACTATAAGGTAGACGGGCAAAATGGCACACCCATAAACTAGAAAAAATCTTGTTTTTTAAATCGATTGGTACTTTTTGCATGTGTAACTCTACTCTATCGTGAGGTCAATGCAATTATGTAGCAATGACTAGTTCTAAGTGAAATCCGTTCGTTGAAGTCCGTTATTTCATAAGTAAAGCTTATTACTCTGTTTCTGAATATATATATACATAATGATATATATATGACAAAATGTATGGATTGAATGAATGCATACATTTTGTCATATATATATCATTAGGATTTATGAAGGAACTCGTGTAGAAACTAACTAATTGTAAGTAATTTATACAAATTTGTATTTGAAAATAGAGTAGCTATTTAGTTGTACTTGCACGCCTGCATTGCGCTTCCTACACTTAACAATAATATATTTCGATTCATGACGAGTCCAACTTTTCCTCGCTTTCAAAAGGCCGCGAGGCACCTCGGACCCGTGGTAGCTTTTGACGATTTATTCGATGTCTGTCACTTGGTCACGACTTATGATAGATTACTACAAATAAACAATTGACATAACATTGTAACAGCTCAGTTTTGAATTAAAAAAAATATATTATTTGTTGTAAATAAGTATATTTATATAATTTTTAATTATATTATTCGCTAATCGCAAATAACCAATAATAATAATATTTCAAAAAAGAAAATACACACGTAAATTAACGTCAATTCAATGTTACATCGTCCATTCGATAGCAGATCTGTTGGAAAAGCATTCTCTCAACGGGCGGAGACTAATAATGTTAAATATGTTATGTAAAACAATTTATTGAGTAGAAATAAGATTGAATTTAATCGAATCTATGTACCTTTATTTACCTGTGATAGTTGATCATTATGTACTTAAATATATGTACATATATTAAAAGAGTTAAAATGTTTAGAGGACTTATTAACCTTGTTAGTAGTAAGTGTGAATAGCACAATGGGCAGACCTGAATTGACCGTTTCTGTAATGTATGAAATTCTGCCACATGTGTATTTCCACCAACTCGCATTGGAGCAGCGTGGTGGCATAAGCTCCAAACCTTCTCCTTAAAAAAATTAGAAGAGGTCTTAGCAGTGGAAAATTCACAGCCTAGTACTGTACTGTAATGTAAATCTAAGAATCTGGCGCCGTCTTGAAGAATCAAGCATGAAAACACAAACCGGTTTCAGATGGTAAATAATTCTTTCACTGCCATTGTCTATAGTGGTGGTGGTCACTTAACATAAATTAAAAAAAGTAAAATCAATAACAGTGATGGCTGACCGGTAAACGTGCCTAGACAACGTAAATACCCAAAATGTATGGAAAGAACATAAATATTAGATTGTTACAGGATATAAATATCGGTTTGTTTGTTGTTAGTTCAATCCACGAAGACCCGTGTCACAATTACAGCTTACATAGCTCCAGGAACGAATTAAGGGCATACCGAGATACAGCCCCAGGCCCCCACATAAGAGGAGCCTCCGCAGATTTTTAAACATATTTATTTAGTTCAATTTATTGGAAAAATAATAAATTTCTTCCACATGCTCGGGCGTCTGAAATCACTTTCGATTGAGAGCTTGAGCATCAAAAGGCTACTTTTAACTACAATTCAAACTTTTAACAAATTCCTAACTTTGTCTAAGGACTAAGTCCGTTGTGAAAATGATCATTTTATTTAAATATGAAATAAAGAAGGTTTATTTTAAAAACTTGTGTATAAAATAACATAATATGTATGTATGTATGTGTATATTGCTTTATTTATGTCTAATGTAAGTATAGTAGAGTATAATATGATAATTATTCAATAAAAATACATTTAGAAATAACCGTATTCTTAATTCGACGATCGAGTGATATTTTGGATTTGACAATTTCATTTTGATCATACGAGAGTTTTAGTCAAATAAGTAACGATTTATTGTAATTAAATTTAATTAAATATTAATGATAATATATTATTATGTTAGATTTAATTAAAAATGGACATCAAAAGTATCTGTCAAAAGTGATTATTTTGAATTAAAATTTAAATTAAATATAAATACTGAATATAATATACATAGATAATAAATATTATTTAGATTTAAAATTTATCCGATTCGTTACGCAAACTTCCTAATTTTTTATATAATATTTATTATAAGCAATAATATTCTTAAATACTCAAGAATAATACTTCGGCTATTTGAATGATATTATTTATTCGATTGAATTACTCGATTGTAAATAATAATTATTGTCGATATCGATCAAGTGATAGTTTTTGAAAGGTGGCAGTACTTACATTATTATTGCCATTATACAAAATTCGCCTAAATATGATCATTTATTTTTACACATCAACAAAATGTGTTCACTATATTATTAGTTCAATTGTAAATAAAATTAATTCAAATTTACTTTTAATTAAGGTCGAACAAATGATAGATGTGTTTTTATATGCAGTATTCTATGGTTCAAATAAAAAAAAGCGTTTGTTTTGCTTAGTTCAGGTTTGTCATTTTGTCAATTTTCAATTTAATTAACAATTATTAATGATATTATATGATTTTATGTTAATTTTATAAGGAATAAGTGTTTTGTATATATTTAAATAAATTAAACATTTTAATAATTATTTTTTTAGTTTTAAGCTAAGCTTGATTAATAGATTGAATAATTAAAAAAAATGAACTACGTAAGTTCTATATTAATATAAAATTTATTTTCAATTACAATCATTAAAATATATTAAAAGTAAATACATATCATACATAAAAAAACATTTTCGTTTTATTTGTATAAAAGAACATGAGGTTATGATGTCAATAGTCTAAAGCAGGTTAAACTGCGAAGCGCACCTACTTATATGATAACTAGCATTTTGCCCGTGGTTTTACCCGCGTAATTCCTGTTCCCGTGGTAATACAGGGACAAAATGTAGCCTATATTAATCACTGATAATGTAGCTTTCTATTAGAGAAAGAATTTTTGAAATCGGCGTAGTGGTTTAGGCGTGAAAGCGTAACGAACAAATAAACTCACATTCACATTTATAATATTAGTTAGGATATTATATGTTAATTCAAACATCACTAAATATTTACGGCCATGCTTATAAAGAGATAAATCTGTGTTTCACGAAACAGCCGCTTAGCAACATAAGTCCAATTTACAAGCTAATAAAATTTCATATGAGTAGTTAGCAAATCAACCCTATTTTAATTATTTAACGTACTGTAATTGATATCATCGCCCTAATCAAATGTAAATGAATAAATAAATAATACATTAATAGTTTGGAGTTTGTACAAGGGCCATTGAAGGTTAGGCGTCACATAAGTACCTACGTTGAAATCGTGTCGTGCTTGTTTTTATTAATTGAAAGTGATTTATATGTAATGTAGGATGACTTTGTTGTGGTAGTGTTTTGACTTTATTTTGCTTCTTTTTTAATTGAAAATTATTAACTGGTCAATAAAAAATATTAATACAACCTCCGTGGTTGTTTAGAAATAAGTTTAAAATTTAGAATATAAAATGGGAATTTTACTTTTATCTGATATTGATTTACAGTCTATTTTAAAACTAAAAACCAACATATGAAAATCCTTATTAAAACCAAAAAAAGGATTTTTTTATAATGTTGCAACACAGTCGTGATAATTCGAATTAAATAGTGCCAATCTTTTTTTATTAATTATTTAATTCTGTTTTACCTTGTGTCAATTGAGCACAGATTATTTCGTAATGTCACAAAGATTTTAATGTCATATTGACAATGATATTGACAGCTGAGTTGTCAGATGACATTTAATTATATATTAAGCTTAGTTTTAGACTTTAGTTAGTGCCATACCGAATCAGGCGCAACTAGCCTTTTATATGTTTTATTTATACATAACTTTCGGTAAGTCATTATATATAAACTTGTTTGAAATTTTATCACATACATTTTGAATTGGTTGTTAGTAAATTTATTTACACATATATATGTATAATAATCTGTTAATATCTATATTTAGAGTTGTATATTTAATATTATTCTGTTGTCAAGGTATTTAAGTGATAATAATAAACGATGGTCGTTTTATTGAATGCATTGTATTATATATTAGCATCTGACATAATGTTTTTATAAACATAATATTTTTGTCATTAATTTTTTGCATAATTCCTTAGTTCGTCATTTTAATTGGACTTATATACGGATTTTAGAAATTTAAATGTATATTATGGCATAATAATGTGTTAATCTTTATTATTAAACAGTTAATTATTAATTTATTAATTATAATGTCGATTCGATTACTTCGGTATCTTTACATATATGTATAATTATTGTAAACGTGTATATGTCACTGAGCTGTTCCTAAACAGCTTTATTGATTTTGAGAATATTTGTGTTGTGTGGATTTAAAGATTTTTTATTTAACAAAAAATATAACTTTTTTAACCGCACGAAGTTGAAACGGGCTGCTGGTTTATACTAGTATTATAAATGCGTAAGTGTCTGTCTGCCTGTTACGCATTCACGGCTAAACCTCTGAACCGATTTTGATAAAGTTTGATGTGAAGCAAGCTTGAATCCAAGGACGGACATAGCTCCTTTTTTGAATGCGTACCCCCCTCGCTCTCCTCCTAAAACGCGGGCGAATACTAGTATTATATATCTAAGTCACGTATTAACAAATAAATTGAAATTGGTAATAATTATTATTAACGAAACAAATACGAGATGGTTGACATCACAGTTTTCAAGCGGCGAAGAAGAACATCTTAAGGAAACCAGCATGTGTAGACGAAATTGCAAGCTCCAAACATAGGTCAGGGTGAGAGACTATTGACTGTGACGTTCCAATGTTAAATTTTTGTTTAACTTTATCGCCTAATTTTTTACGTGATAACTTATAAATCGATGAACGCCGGCTGCACGCACGAAAAAGCATGACTCATTGTCACGTTCCTCCTGAGCCGAGCGCGCAAGCGAGAGCGCGTAACAAGCGATAGAGAGGAACGATCGGCCTAAGCATTCGGCTTGTGAAGTATCTATCTCTCATATTTTAGTTAACGAGTGCAAATAAATGTTAATTTATCAAAAAAACGTGGTAATTTTCAATTAACTCCTTTTTATTATACAAAATAATCATAATTCAGTGATAATAATTTAATTCAATTCATAAAAGTATGCAATATTTCGTCAATGTTTTCTTATGACCCTATCTCGTAAAATTATCGTTAGTAAACCGACTTTACAGACAACCATATTTGTTTTTTATGAAATTTAGTATCGATATAAATTCAAAGTAAAACTCAGGAAGGCTGCTATTTAAATGATCACCCCTACATTTGGACATATCTTTCGCGTCAGATACCCCATTTATATATCATCACACTAGAACCCATGGGGTCCACGGTAGCTGAAACGTGTACGAGTGAAACCGCGTCCAGCAACTTCAATACATACACAATAAGTTTTTCATAAATGCGTAATTGAGTTAGTTTCTTTGCCATCATATAGCCAATTCCAACACCAATTCCAATTCCATTCACAACAGGAATAAACCCAAATAAACAACTTTGACACCGAATCAATGCGATATCATTGGTCATCGATATCAATTGACGCGATACCATTGGTCGAGATCTTGAATAATCTATGATATTCACTAGGGGTCGCGATAAGATGGCGTTTTCAATCGGAACTTCGAAAGTTAAATTAATTTAGTCATAACTAGTTAATTGAATTAGTGTCGTATTATAAATAAGGGTAAAATAATCATAATACAGCAGAAAGATTAGGAAATCGCATACAATTTGTAAATCTACGGTGTGTTTACCTTTATTCCTACTCAGATTGGAATCGGGTATAGGTATATATCTATATTTATAATACAATACTATTCCACATTTAATACCTTACCAAACCCCCCCCCCCCCTCCCTCATATGCGAGTGAAGACGCGGGCAGAAACGCTACGCTATATAGCTACGCTTTCTGTATGTCTAACGAAAACGGCTTTACCGAATCAAATGTAATTTAAATTTCAAGCTCGAAGACGAAAATGATAATATCATGCTTTATGACATTTTTATTGTGATAACCGTTTTATTATGTTTTATACGTTTAATCCGTGATGGCCCAGTGGTTAGAAAAGACGAATATTAACCGATAGAGTTCTGACCATAAAGTTTTATGAAAAAAAAGATGACGAATGAAAATCTGTCAGGTGAATCCAGGAGTAAGCTCTCTCGAAGAAAGGGGAGGCCTTAGCCCAGCAGTGGGACATTAATAGCCTATTACATTTACTTACTATATGCTTTATTCAAAAAGCATATTATAACCCGCATTGGACCAGCGTGGTGGAATAAGCTCCAAACCTTCTCCTCAAAAAGAGGAGAAGAGGCCTTAGCCCAGTAATGAGACATTCACAGGCTGTTACTGTATAAATAATTATATATGAACCAAGAACTTTATTTGATAGGTTGGCGGACGAGCGTATGGGCCACCTGATGGTAAGTGACGCCCATAGACATTGGCATTGTAAGAAATGTTAACCATCGCTTACATCGCCAATGCGCCACCAACCTTGGTAACTAAGATGTTATGTCCCTTGTGTCTGTAATTACACTTCAAACCGGAACACAACAATACAAAGTACTGCTGTTTTGCGGTAGAATATCTGATAAGTGGGTGGTACCTACCCAGACGCGCTTGCACAAAGCTCTACCACCAAGTAAACTGTTTGTAGTGCATAGCAGAGATATTAGCAAATCGCACGGAATAAGTTAATGTATGGTTTGTTAACTTTAATCCTTCTTCAATTGGAATATGTACAAAGATATGTAAGTGCATGGATAAATATCAAGATGGAACTAGTATTCGTCAGATACCACAACTAACTAGCTCCACTCTCATTTATAGAAAAGAACTCCCAGTGGGGGCAATTACGGGCCATTATTGAAAAATTTCAAGTGAATTATACAAACAATTTCAAAAAAATTATTATTATTTTAGATGATTTGCCAGAGTTAAGACCGAGAAGGTAACGTATTGTTAAATAATTAGAAACGCATTATACAAAACAATGTGTACTAGCAAAGTATCATGATATTAATATATAACATTGCCTTACTAAATAGGAAGAGATGGATAGCGGAGATCCAGGGAAATCCCCGTTCATTGGAATTGAATAAAGAGGATACAATTTTGTATAATTTTTTTTATTTTTTAACCAAGATCCACTTTAACAATTCTGAATGACTCGAGCGAAACCGCGTGTACAGCTTTAGTCGGATCGTAAATGGCGAGTTCTGAGGTAACAAACATAAAAAAATCCCAACTGAACTGAGAACCTCATATCTTTGCAGTTGATTAAAAATTTACCAAATTTTCTCTTATAGAGCGTTATATATATGACGCGTATTGAAGTATAAATGAGTATATAAAGAATAAGGAATATATATAACACTAGCTGTGCCCCGCGGTTTCACCCGCGTATAATAAAAAAATAAGCCTAGAGCCTTCCTCGATAAAAGGACTATACAACACAAAAATATTTTTCAAATTCGAACCAGTAGTTCCTGAGATTAGCCGGATCAAACAAACAAACTCTTCAGCTTTATATATTAGTATAGATAAAAGCATAAAAGATAAAAAAAATACTATGACAATTTATATAATTAAATGTTAAAGTACCGCCACGAATAGATCATACCCTTAATATCCTTTTTTTCGTTTTGGTGTAAATTTTTTGTTTTTTTTAACAGTTAAAAAAAAAAATTATATTTTTTTCTTAAATATATTTTTATAAGTATTGTTTGACTTGATTGCATGTTTCTTTTTACACATTTTTTATTATTATAATTACATATATTTTTTTTGTTGATATGTTTAAAAAATATATTAAATTGGAGCGAGCGAAACTAGATTTGTATAATTGCATGATGAGTTAGCCTATAATTGCGATGTATGGTGTTTGAAAATGTCATTTTTTTTAATTGTTAGTTCTAAGGACCGATTTATATAAACATTGTACATTGTGTTGGCTTCCTATAAAATAAATAATAAAAACGTATATCCGTTTATACAATGAAATAACTAGATCTTATCTTTGAGTGTTTTATCTCGTCGTCAGGTGACGGTAGTTTAACTGCTTTAGGATAGAATTTATTTGCAAATTAATTGCAAAGATAACACAACTAATTAGACCTGTTATTCGACTTTATAATCATTTAAAACTATTCAAAAATATATGGGTCTGTCTGTGATTTTTTTTATTTTATCGCCAGGCGAACCTGGCAAATTAGCCACCTGATTTGTCGTCACCGCCCTTAGACAATGGTGACGTAAGAAATATTAACCATTCCGTACATCGCCAATGCGCCACCAACCTTGGGTATTGAGATGTTATGCCCTTTGTGCCTGTAGTAACATTAGCTCAATCACCCTTCAAGTAAGTAAATAACAGCCTGTGAAAGTCTCACTGCTGGTCTAAGGCCTCTTCTCCTCTCTTGAGAAGAAGGTTTTGAAGCTTATTCCACTACGCCGCTCCAATGCGGGTTGGTGGCATACACATGTGACAAAATTTCAGTGAAATTTGACACACGCACGTTTCTTCACGACGTTTTCCTTCACCGTCAAGCACGAGATGATTTATAAGCACATGAAATTCAGTGGTGCTTTGCCAAGACCCCACGATCATCGGTTAAGATTCACGCGTTCTCACCACTGGGCCATCGTAGCTATCCTTCAAACCGGAACACAATACTAAATATTACTATTTAGAGGTGGAATATCTGTACCAAGTGAAATTTGAATAATGGTAATTATTTCCATACCAAATGTAATAAAACTATTGTTTACGTAATAAAACAATATTAATTATGATGAGTTACAGATCATTGAATGCAAGCTCAGGTCCTAGTTTTCCGACATCATGAAACGAGTTCACTGGTATATTGTTCGTGTAACAAAGCGTACGTTTTGTTAGTTATTGTTGAAGTCGGTAAGTGAAATAAATTAATTTCACTATTTAAAACATGTGAAAATATTTGTCTGTATGTATGATTCAATAAAAACTTAATTAAAATTATAACATTGTTAATATTTGCATATTCACCTATATTTAACTTACATTATATTTACGTAAAATATATATATATTTTTTATATATTTTAGTAACAGAACTGCCTCGTTGGTTTAGTGGCTAGATATAAGGCCGCAGACCCGATGGTCCTGGGTTCAATTCCCAGGTCGGGCCAATAAATAGTTATTGGGTTTTTCTGTCAGAAAATTCTCAGTAGCAGCCCGGAGTCTGGAAGTTGGAAGTGTGTACACTCCCGTGCCTCGGAAAGCACGTTAAGCCGTTGGTCCTGCGCCTGAACTTTTTCCGGTCGTGTCGGATTGCCGTCCCATCGGATTATGAGAGCTAAGGAAAAGAGAGTGCACCTGTGTTTGCGCACACACTTGTGCACTATAATATCTCCTGCGCAGTTGGCTAATCTCTCTCGAGATTGGCCGCCGTGGCCGAAATCGGTCTGGAGGACCCCTTATATATTTTTTATTATTGGAATGAAGTTCTTTTACGCGGCTTACAGTAGAATGAAATGGCAGTTGGCCAAGGTCACGTCATATAACGAAATAGCGTTCGTACTGTGCATACCAAATGCTACAAAATGCAATTTTTAGAGGAGGTTGATGTGCTTTTTGGTGTGACAAAAATACAGTAATATAATCAATTAAAATCTTCATTTCAAAACACGTTTGAGTCGGAAAAATATCGCACAGAACTTCGTTCCTGACGGAGGTCCCCCGACCGCATAATTTTTATTGTTGTTGTTGTTGTTATTCTTGTTATAATTGTTTGTTTCTCAAATAAATAAACAAATGCTTGGAGCTGTAGTGATCCCAACGCAAAATTAGCTGCCCGCCTCGACGTACGGATGAAAAAAGTTTTTTTTTATTAAAATTAATTCTAGCTAAGCAAATACCGAAACACATATATATATATATATATGTCGAAGCTTCAAGAAGTTTGATTGATAATTATTTTGATTAATTATTGTACTCAGCCGGCAACGTCAAGCTGGAAGCTTGAGCGAGGTCGCCACTGTGTCGGTATGACGTAAAGAAAAAGTGACGTCCGAAAAATGTCATTTTTGAAGTGGGCGCGGGGACCGCGTACATTGACACAGTCGATTGGACGAACTCGCTGCGTTACCAACTGAATTGTCCTCCATCTTGTTATCGTATTGTAATATTTTAAAGTTATTGTGATTTAATATTGAAAATAGATTATTAACGTGAACGACTAGGCTTTTATTTCGAAGTTCGCCATGTATGATAACGAGTTGACGTCCGACTCCTCGTCATATATATAAGCATTATCAAAATAAATAATAAACTAAACTACAGGAGTCGCTATTTTTTGTTTTCGGTTAACAATAAAAATAATTAGAGTGGTTACAATGAGTTCTCTATAAAAGACTTGGTGGTAGAGCTTTGTACTTGGTGGTAGAGCTTTGTACTTGGTGGTAGAGCTTTGTGCAAGCTCGTCTGGGTCGGTACCACCCACTCATCAGATATTCTACCGCAAAATAGCAGTACTTGGTACTGTTGTGTTCCGGTTTGAAGGGTAAGTGAGCCAGTGTAATTACAGGCACAAGGGACATAACATCTTAGTTCCCGTTCCCATAACATGTAAGTGATGGTTAACATTTCTTACACTGCCAATGTCTATGGGCGTTGGTGACCACTTACCATCAGGTGGCCCATATGCTCGTCCGCCAAACTATGATATAAAAAAAAGAAGATAGATGCAATCGTTGACATTTGTATATATGTTATAGAATTAAATCTCTATTTTTCGTTTCGCTAGATAACAATCCAGACCAACAATTGTTTCCACTCTCCTCCTGATTCGTCGGCATATTAAACTATATTTTTCCCATTCAACATTTGATGACTTCAATTATCAACAAAAGAAATGCTGCATCAGACAGCGTGTTTACCCGGCGCGGTGACACCCTGTCACAAAACACCCAATGCGTCTTAAATTGGGTGTCAGGCCAGTTGAACGCCGTTGAAAGAGTATATAGACTGGTTGGTTGCAACTTGATTAAACAGGACTACTGACAGGATCACATTGTAATTATGAAAAACTAACTGTTCCACTGTGGGTAGTAGCTTGAAGATAAATAGTCCACTACTTTTCACCCGCGACTTCCCCTGCATGATGGGAGGGTATGGGAGGTGTTAGGTATAAAAAGCCTTGCCTATGTCACCACCAATATACCAATTTTCATCAAAATCGATTAAATAACTTAGCCGTGAAAATCCAAATAAAATTCTTCGTTCAATATAGAAGCGTTACACTCAGAAATAAACACCTCAGAACTGAGAAGAACCGGCGAAAGAAACACAGCGCGATTTTTTTAGCTCATTCTTTACAGTTATAGTTGATTTAGATAATAATATTCTTATTTATTTGAAATAGCCTGGAGGAGGTCGTTTCTTTCCCAAGGTGTGCAATCATCTAAAAAGTTATTGATTGTGTAATAACCTTTAGCACACAAGCGTTCCTTAACAAATTTTTTAAATATCACAATTGAATATTTTTGAACGTTTTCTGGGATCCTGTTGTAAAAGCGTATAGATTGTCCCATAAAAGATTTACTAACCCTGTGTAATCTAGTAATAGTGGTTGTAAGTTTATACTTGTTCCTGTTCTTGTTACGGTGTTAACAGTATGTACGTCACAATTTCTCGGAAAATGTTTTACGTTTTAACTTTATCAAATATATATAGAGAAGAAAGTGTGACAAACAGAAAGAGATACTAACATATATAATAGTATATATATATATATATACTAAGTCACTACTTTTTGGTTAACGGGAACTTTAAATAATTTTCAATAAAACCAGTTTACAATAATTATATTTTTCTTTTCTTCAAATTAGCAATTACAATATGTCCGCAATCCACTTGCATTCTCGTCTCCCACAAACAGTTCGTCTTTTGTTTTTCCATTTTCCATAACTAGGAAAATTTTATACATTCTATAATGATTCTTTATAATTAATTATTTACAAATGTGTTATGAATAAGTTAAATTATATTAACGGCTTACAATTCTCTATTATATATTTACAGATAATTCTCAATGAAAAATGGATAAGATTAGAAACGTGTTCAGGAAGAGGGACGATTCGAAGCAAAACCTAAATAAGAGCACATATTCTCTGGTGTCATGTGGTGACCTCACGCCAGACACGCTGCAATCATGGATGGGGCTTCCAGACGAAGTCAAATGTGATCCTTACATGGAACAGATAAGGAAAAAAGTGGAAGAAATTAGTAAGTCTATTATTAAACATTAGGGCTTTGTGCAAGCTCGTCTGGGTAGGTACCGCAAAACAGCAGTACTTGCTATTGTTGTGTTCCGGTTTGAAGGGTGAGTGAGCCAGTGTAATTACAGGCACAAGGGACATAACATCTTAGTTCCCAAGGTTGGTGGCGCATTGGCGATGTAAGCGATGGTAACATCTCTTACAATGCCAATGTCTATGGGCGTTGGTGACCACTTACCATCAGGTGGCACATATGCTCGTCCGCCTTCCTATGCAATAAAAAAAAAATACAACCCAGCGGTTTTGTTAAAAAAACACCAGCAAAGCGGCCGCGCACGGAGGGTTCCGCACCATTATCTATAAAAACGGCAAAAATATCATGTCTGTTGCATGGGAGCCCCACTTAAATATTTGTTTCATTTTAATTTAATTATTTATTTTTAAAGTGAATATGTAACTAAATATTTTACTTGAAATATTTTCAAGTATCTACCTGTTGCCGTTATCAATATCGAGCAAAGACAAGCAAAAAAAATCACGTTTGTTGTATGGGAGCCCCCTTAAATATTTATTTTATTCTTTTTTTTAGTATTTTTTGTTATAGCGCCAACAAAAAATACATTATCTGTGACAATTTCAACTGTCTAACGATCACGGTTCATGAGACACAGCCTGGTGACAGACGGACAGACGGACAGCGGAGTCTTAGTAATAGGGTCCTGTTTTACCCTTTGGGTATGGGACCCTAAAAATGGCGCGTGCTTAACGGAAAATCACTTAATGCGTTTACCAATGAAGTAAGCTGGGTATGAGGGTATGGTGTAACAAGATCACCCCGGTGGTTGGCCCACCTCTGCTAGTTTCAAATTCCTAGAGTTCGCAGGGTACAGAGAACCCATTAGCCTCGGCTACGCTTACGGTTGCGGGAGATGGAACGCATAAGGTCGACCGTGACAGCAAATATATGAGTCTATAACAAGTTATTGGATTTTTCTGGCTAATAATCTCAGAAGCAGCCCGGATTCTTGAAGTTGGAGTTGAAAAGCACACTCCCGTGCCTCGGAAAGCACGAAAAGACGGTGTTCTTGCGCCTGAGCTCTTTCTTTCTCGGAAAGAGAGTGCACTTGTGCTTACACTTGCGCACTTAATGTCCTGCGCACTTACCTACATCTCTTGAGATTGGCCGCCGTGGCCGTGGTGATGACATCAACATCACCAATACGAAACCCTAGTTATTTATTTAAGTCCATACGCATAAATACAATGAGTATTTGCATTTCTATGTAAATTCTGATATATCTGTTCATTATAACATTCTATATATGGTCGTGTGAATCTTTAACAGTTGGAAACGGATTTGAAATGACATCATACCAAACATACATTAATGTAGTCTTTTAAAGTATTATTTACTTTTAAATGTGCGTTTATAAAGTCTGCTACAAATTGATTATGTTAATAAAACAGTCACAAGATACATGATTGCTTATACTTTTTATTATCTTGGTTCATAATTGGTATTACGCAACTTTAAAAGATCTGCTGCTGTGGAGGGTATCCCGGGTATGTGGGAATCTTACCCAATAAAACCCGTGCGATGCCTATCAAAGTTCCAACTCGAGCAAGCATCACCGAATTTACATGTGCTTAATTTGTGATTATAATTCATTTCGTGCTTGACGATGAAGGAAAACATCGTGAGGAAACCTGCATGTGTCAAATTTCACCGAAATTCTGTCACATGTGTATTCCACCAACCAGGCATTGGAGCAGCGTTATAGTGCATCAAGTGTAGTGTCCTCCACTAAATCGTATACAAATGACAAAACAAAAATCAAAATTATTTATATAAAACAAAGCTATAATAAAAACAAATCGCTTGGAATACTGCCAAGAATGCTAGCAATATGTATGCATTGCATTTTCGATTATTTACAGATTAAAAATGTATCATCAACGAACATAAAAATAATCGTTTTTACTTTTTAATTTTCAGAAACCAATGTCAATCTAAACGACAATGAATCTAATGCTAAACGTTCAGACATAGCTAACTCTGAACCGGATATAAGAGAAATTGAAGAAGTACCATTTATTGACGATGTTAGTGAATCATTTAACAACGGAAAAAAACACGAGGCAATGGAAAATAAGTGAGTAATTTCAAAAGTATTTAGTTCAAAAGAAATATGGTAACTGTTAGGAATATGTCAAAACTATAAAAATAGCATAAATGGTTGTGATAACGTCATAAGAAAACATTGATGAATACTCGGACGCATCGGCCGATGGAGTGAAAGAGAGAAAGATGCGTCACCAGCCGAACGCTTAGGCCGATCGTGCCTCTGTCGCTTGTTCCGCGCTCTCACTCTTGTACGCTCGGCTCAGGCGGAACGTGACAATGAGTCATGCTTTTTCGTGCGTACAGCCAGCGTTGATCGATTTATAAGACGTTATCACGTCAAAAAGTACTAAAAATTGTCTCTGTTCTCATCTTGTTATATTTCATAAGTTAGTATTGATAGACCGGGAGGTACTGACACAAAATTCCAAATCATTTGTACCAGTATGGCGACTCTTCAGGAGACTAATTACGTAATGGCGAAAAGGAAAATGATGGTCATAGCGCTCATATATGTCACTATCTCCTGGTCCATGACAATCCGCCTCAAGGCTGCGTGTGAACAAGGTCTATGTCAGTTAACTCAGTGACAATTATAGATTTATAAACGAAGACTATCTAGACTAGACTATATAGACAGTTACTTATCTCCCTTGTGTGTCTTACACTGACTAACTCATTCTCCAAAACAAAACACAGACTCAGAGACTATTCACCAATTCTTCTTTGGGTGATTATTTGAAATACCTTAATTTTTTTCTATCTTTTTTTCAGTGATCATAATAATCGACATACATCTCAAAATTATTCGCAGGTAAGTAAAAAATAAAATAACTGCTTGACGGTACAAAGATGTATATAGGGCTATTCTTAAAGAACAAATTCGAAACTCACCGCAGAAAACGGTCGTAAACGTCAGACAGTGATATACAATATTGACCTTAATAATCATAACATTACAAGAATACACGCGTCAAAATTGTATATCAACATAAGTCGTTTGTCGACATTACACCAGCGAGTAATGAATTTCTTACAGAATCGCACTGCTGACCATTTTCGGCCACGGTGGCTATTCTCAATGGAGAATACACAGAACAGTAAACATCCTCATATCCGATGAATCGGTTAGGGTCGCTACTCATGGCAAAATTAAAATAATTAAATAGGCCTAATTCGAGCCATTGGATTCAAATCTCGAGATATACACCAACAAAAGGTTGATTAACAGATTAGTGGAAACTTGGTGGTAACCTGAGTTACTACTCATCACATATTCATCAAACAGCAATACTTAGTATGGTCATGTTTCGTTTGGAAGTGAGTGAAACAGTTTTACTACAGACACAAGGGACATCGTCACGGTAGCATAAGCAAGCGATCGCGTGGCGCTGCCCGTTAAGACGGGAAGGATACCACTGATTTTTTAGTGGGTATTCCGATGACCGGAGCGCACTCGGCGCCCTGGACATATGGCGAGCCCCACATACCCGCCCACTGTTCCCGTGGGGAAAACGCGTAATGAGTTTTTCCAGCGTAAAAAAAAGGCACAAGGGACATAACATCTTACTCCCATGGTTGGCGGCGCATTGACGATTTAAATAATTACTAACAGTGTCAATGTTTTTAAGCGGTGTTGACATTTACCATTAGACCTACCTGCTCGTCCGCCTATACCTACCTACCTACCTATTTTGTAAAAGTCGCACTTTCATTCCATGATCATTATGAGAAAAGTGCTCAAACATTTGAGCACTATGATATGTCCCGCGCTAATCTCCGTTGAGGATAACTGCCGTAGTCGACAATGACAAGGCCATCAATTGATAGATTTGTAATCTTAGTTCGAACGCGCCAAATATTACGTCAAAATGACAATTCTTCTGGGCTGCTGGACCTTCTTCACGGCAGTCTTCCTCACGTGCAACGAGAAAGAGGAGCTATTCAAAAACACCGCAGTTAGCCTTACTGAGGAAAAATGTAAGCAAGTAATTTTTTTTTATTTTATTCGCCTCTCCAAGGCCTGCTGTCCGTGCCTTTGGTGTATCTTATCTTTAATTTATCATAATCTGTATGTTTATCACCAGACACCATCAACCTCTAATTTTCGGGCTTAAAGAGGTACATATGGTATTCATGTGCAATGTAAATATTGGTTTGGACTGCATGCCCGTCTGGATAGGTACCACCTGGTACTTAGTTTTGGTGTGTGGGTGGTAAGAGTGAATGATCCAGTGTGACTATAGGAATAAAGGTTTCCAAGCTTGGTGGCGCATTGATGATATGAGGAAAGGTTAATCTTTCAAACGGCGCAAATATCTTTGGGACATTGCCAGTACACCAATCTATATTATAAAAAAAAAAACTAGAACATTTACAGTGCTCCGCTTAATTTAAATAAATATTCAATCATCTATTTTTACTTTCTAGCTTATCACATAGATGCAAAAAGCAACTCCATACAAATAAAGTTTTCGGGGCCATTCCTGTCTGAACAAGAGGAGACGCAGCTCAATTTGAACCAAATCATGAACTCCTCTAAACTAATCGTATGGTTTGAGAGAGAAAATAACACGACACTTGAGGTAATGTGTTACTTGATACTTGAGGTGTTTGATCGAAGAAACGATTCGTTTTGCTTGAGGATACTAGAAATGTATACGAGGCGTAATTCATTATAAATGATTGGCTTGCTACCGACAGAAGGCTACGAATAACGGATAGTAGGACAAATATATAAAAATGAGAGATACTAATCTTTCAAAAAAATATTTGTAACTGTCAGGAACTGCTACTATCAAGTAATCACGACTAAATGAGCCAGAATACATATAAATGTCAATTTGCTAATTATATGCTTGCATTAAATACTAGAAAATAAATAACGTATAAATAAGTATACAAATTATTGGGCACAAATCAGGCACTAAATTATTGTTTTTATAATTATAATGTTAACTAGCTATTAGACTTTGTAATAAATGATGAGACCGAATATTTGCATAATCCAAATATTCGGGCTCATCGCATAATTTTAATTCAACATGGAAATGCTGCTAGCGTCCTGGCTTTAATTCCCAGCGATCATGATCTGTCGTTGCTTGTCATATTTTGATTGTCATAATTATCGAAAACATAGTTTGAATATTTCGGCTCATCACCTGAAAACTTTCAGGCTACAGAAGCTTGGGAAATAATCCTCCAACCAGATATAGATCTCAATGAAGGAGAGTTAAGGACAAAAGTATTTAATACTAAGCTACCTATATTAAACTATACGTTGCGCGTACTCACAAATGCACAACAGATAGTACCTTTCACTATGAGCTACACGAATGATCCGTTAGACATCAACCAGGGGGTGGTATTCGCTATTGTATTATTATGTGGACTTTATATACTAATTATATTCGAGGTAAGTACATTTTTAACTGTCACTGTGTGTCATACACATCTTATCATAATACAATTATATAATACAAGCCGGTTGGCGTGGTTGGTACCTGCCTTTCCCACCCAGGACAGACATTCGTGTGCATGAACATGTCTGTTTGTCCTGAGTCTGAGTGTAACTATATAAGTATGTATTTACAAAATAAAAGTAGTATGTGTAGTGTATCAGTTGTCTGGTTTCCATAGTACGAGCTCTGCTTAGTTTGGGATCGGTTGGCCTTGTGGGAAAAACTTCTTATAGTATTTTTCTTTTTTAATTTGGCCATCTCCAGCTATCTTGTTAACACAAATATCTGCTAAATATCGACAAATACAATTCTTATGATCATCAGGTTATTAACAGAACAATGGCTGCTATAACAGTGTCCACGTGTTCACTGGCCGCATTAGCCCTAGTGGGGGAACGGCCAACCCTCACGGAACTAGTCTCCTGGCTGGATATTGAAACCTTGCTGCTTCTCTTCAGCATGATGATCCTGGTCGCCATCATGGCTGAGACCGGTATATTTGATTACTTAGCTGTTTTTACCTTCGAAGTAAGTTCAGTCGATTTTTTTTATCTATTTTAGAAACTGAATGCAATAACTCGGTGGTAGAGCTTTGTGCAAGCTCGTCTGGGTAGGTACCACCCACTCATCAGATATTCTACCGCAAAACAGTAGTACTTGGTACTGTTGTGTTCCGGTTTGAAGGGTGAGTGAGCCAGTGTAATTACAGGCACAAGGGACATAACATCCTAGTTCCCAGGGTTGGTGGCGCATTGGCGATGTAAGCGATGGTTAACATTTCTTACAACGCCATTGTCTATGGACGTTGGTGACCACTCACCATCAGGTGGCCCATAAACTCGTCCGCCTACCTATACAATAAAAAAAAATTGAAATTTATGGAGTTATTTCCCTATTTATATATAAGATAAACTTAATTAATTATTCTTAGTATTATTTAGTATAAAATATAATGATAGTGTGGTTGCATATTTATTATTAAGTTAAAGTATTTTGGCTCATGAATTGATATATGTATCATCTGTAGTTGATCTAGATTCTAGATCAGTTAAATATGAGGTTTTTATAGAGAATGATGTATTTACATAAATTATTTGTATATCGCAGTCAATAGCGCAATGGCTTACCGTCTAGCGATATAAAAATCGCAGGGTCGACTGAGCTGACTGACTGACTGTGGGAGATGAGTCTAACTGACTGTCATCTTCCACACGCCTAATAATAATTGCACAAGTTTTAGTAGTTGTAATAATAATAGTCATCTCAATTTTTTTATTTTATTTTTAGTAGCGTTTTTATTTTATATAGCAAAAATATAGGGTTTTCCATTAAGGGCGCTTGATCTTTGAAATGCAAAAAAAATACATGTAGGAGAGATATTTGCGAATTTTTTTTTTTATTTGGAAGGTCTATCGACCCCATTATGTATGGAATATGACATCATTCAAATGACCGCCACGGCTTCGGTTGGTGGCGCGCACACGAAAGGTCCAATTTTCGATGACTCTGGCGCACAAATCGGGCTATATTTGATCGATGGCGTGGCGTATGTTGACTTTGAGGGCATCGGTGGTTTGCGGCTTGTTGGCATAGACCTGCGACTTAAGAAAACCCCACAAGAAAAAGTCCAGCGGGGTCAAATCGCACGATCTCGGTGGCCAGTTCACGTCGCCTCCGCGCGAGATGACCATGTCCAGAAATTGCTCGTGCAGAACTTCCATCGTAGCGTGTGCTGTGTGGCACGTAGCGCCGTCCTGTTGAAACCACATGTTGTCCAGATCCATATTCTCGATTTCAGGCCAAAAGAAGTTGGTTATCATCGACCGGTATCGCTCACCATTGACGGTGACGGCCACACCATTATCGTTTTCGAAAAAATACGGACCAATCACGCCTCCGGCCCAAAATCCGCACCAAACAGTCACTTTCTGCGGGTGCATTGCCACTTGGTGAACCTCGTGTGGATTGGTCTCGTCCCAAATACGGCAATTTTGCTTGTTGACATAGCCATTCATCCAAAAATGCGCCTCGTCGCTGAAGATGATTTTTTTGCCAAAATCGGCGTCAACTTCCAACTGCTCTAATGCCCAGTCAGCGAACACACGGCGCTGTCTATGGTCATTAACCTTGAGCTCTTGGGTCAGCTGGATCTTGTACGGGTGCAGGCTCAAGTCACAACGCAAAATTCGCCAAGTTGTCGTCTGCGAAAGGCCGAGTTCCTGTGCGCGACGCGGAATTGACTGCCGCGGGTTTTCGAGGACACTGTCGCGCACAGCGGCGATATTCTCGGCAGATCTCGCGTTACGTTGACACACGGGAACCGGCTGATTGTTAACTGACCCGGTTGACTCGAATTTGTCCACCAATCGACGGATAGTCGACTCGGCAGGACGATCATCGCGACCGTAAAACGGGCGAAGTGCGCGGAACGTTGCTCGAACTGAAGACCCATTTTCATAAAACAATTTTATGATTTGCACGTGCTGCTCGATACTGTAACCTGCCATGGTGGTTTGGGAGGACGGAATGAATATAACACACTGCATTTGACAGCTGTCACTCAAACAACATGGCCGCAATCAGCTGTCAAAGTTCAAGCGTCCCTATTGGAAAACCCCATATTTATTTTATACAACTTATCTAATATAAAAAAATTTATAACATATTTATTATTATAGTCTAAAACTAAACTAAATTAAAAAATAAAATAAAATACCCATTAAAATTTTAAAGGAAAAACACGCCGTCTAAAAGATCGTCCTGTGGAATTGTACCCAAGACGCTGGCACTGTTGCCTCTCTGCATTTATTTGTGCTAAATATATTTTTCACTATTATCATCTCAATGTAAATTTTCTGGAGTTATATACCTAGATGTTTAAGAAAAGATACACACACACCCATACACCATGTCATTTAACTATAGAATCTTAAATTGTTATTAAAGATAAAACATTGTACACAATAATTTTGTGACACACAAAAAGGGAACGCAACTGTTACTTCTTAATACAGATTAGGGGCCAATTCTACTGACAATTTGTCACTTTATCGCAATCGAATCGAAGAGTGATCGTTGCCGTTTATTATCGACTATTAGCGTTAACAATTATATTTGTTTTTGCCATAACGGTATAATATGTTAACATCATATCGGTTCGGTTCCGATCCGAATTAATATAGAATAGTCAATGTTGGATCGGAATCGAATCGGGAACGTATCGTAATCGTTATAGCTTAGTAGAATTCGGCCCCAGTTTATAACAATACAGTACTACAACTGATTCAATTAAATTAAGTTATTAAATGTTCTGTTATAAATAGAGATATATTATTATTATATTATATCGAGGGTGCTTTTTGATATTTTATTGTCTCAAAGTTTTAATAACTTGGCTTATAATTATCAGGTAACGAAAGGCAGACTCTGGCCATTGATTTACTTGCTGTGCATAATAACAGCGGTTTTGTCAACTTTCTTGGACAACGTGACCACCGTTCTTCTTATGTCTCCTGTGACCATTAGGTAACTACTTTAAACGGGAGACTAGTTACATGCTCAGGCTATTTTATAAGGCAAAAGTGTGTGCGTAAACATAGATGCACCCATTTTAACTCGGTGGTAGGGCTTTGTGCAAGCTCGTCTGGGTAGGTACTACCCACTCATCAGATATTCTAGACCGCAAAACAGCAGTACTTGCTATTATCGTGCCTCGGTTTGAAGGGTGAGTGAGCCAGTGTAATTACAGGCACAAGGGACATGACATATTAGTTCCCAAGGTTGGTGGCGCATTGGCGATGTAAGCGATGATTAACATCTCTTACAATGCCAATGTCTATGGGCGTTGGTGACCACTTACTATCAGGTGGTCCATATGATCGTCCGGCTTCCTATGCCATAAAAAAAAAATTACATTATTTACCACCACAATACATTTGGTTGGAATACGACGCTATCGGAGAGAATTCCAACACCAACAGCTGCACGGGTTATCCGACACGTGGAATGTATCTCTATTCTCTGCTAACGTCTAGGCTGCTACTGAGAGTATCTTAACAGAAAAATTCAATATTTTGTATTGGTTCGATCGGGTATTTAATCTCAATACCTTGGGAACTTTGGAGGAACAATTTTATTAACTAGAGGCAGTCACTTACGTTCCATAATATACAAAATAGCCAAGTAATCTTAAGATTTTTGTCGCCCCAAAACTCGTCTATAATAATGTCACTAGTTTCGAGAAGTTCATGTTACCTATTATGTGAAACAGATTATGTGAGGTGATGGACTTGGATCCCGTACCGATTTTGATGTTCATGGCGATATACAGTAATATAGGGGGCACGGCTACCCCAGTTGGTGATCCGCCGAATGTCATCGTCGCCTCGAACAAAGCTGTGATACAGTCTGTAAGTAATCGATTTAAATCTATCGGCTTATGGGATTTCCTATCGGCAACAATTTGCGCCCTATGTAACATTTCTAAAATTATAGAGATTTTGGGTAACGCCTGCTGCTCCGATTGTATCCTCTTTGAAGCTTGGTTGTGGCCAGAAAATAGTTCTGCGTAAACAAGAAAAGATTTAAGAGTCCACAGCACCAATTCATTGTAAAATCTAAGAAAAAAAATAAGCTTCAAATTCAGGCTTCCTATTCTTCAGTCAATCATAATCAATCCAATCATAATCAACTGATGAGTATAGGCATCTCCCAAGGTCAATGAGGAAAGGTCATGTGAGGTCAATTACAAAGTCATACTTTTTTTTCCAGGGTATTAACTTCACGAACTTCACGGCACATATGTCGCTCGGTATTTTATTAATCTGTATACAAACATCTCTTCAAATAAGGTTCATGTTCAGGAACACGAGCAAACTACGTCAAAGGGTCCCTAAGGACATACAGGGTGAGAATTTTCTATTTCTTTCCAAATAATTTTGTGTTTATATTTCATCTCGTGCTTAACGGTGAAGGAAAACCTGAGGAAACCTGCATGTGTCTAATTTTACTGAAATTCTGCCACGTGTATTCTACCAACCCGCATTGGAGCAGCGTGGCGGAACAAGCTCGAAAACCTTCTCCTCAAAAGAGGAGAAAAGGACTTAGCCCAGCAGTGGGACATTCACAGGCCGTTACTGCCCTAAGGAACCTAAAGAACTAAGACGTTATGTGCCCAGTGATTGTTGTTACAATGGCTCACTCAAGTTTCCAACCAAAACACAACAATACTACATATAGTCTGGTCGTAGATTATGTGGTACATACCCAGACGGGCTTGCACCAAGTTAAAATTACTAATATATACAACAAAGATTCCAAATACCAACTGCTTTCTATCAAATATATAACATTAAACAATGGATCTTTACCAAAAGCCTTGGGCTTAAATTGTAGGTTTATTTCAAGCATCACCAGTAGAAATATTTCAATTTGTTTTTCAGATCTTCGTCACCAAATATCAATATGGCGTCGAGCTGCGGACTCGTTGCCACATTTGAGCGAAGGCGTTAACGTTGTCAGAGAAAGATTGGAGAGAAAAATTACCAAACTCAGTCTTAAATTAAACAAAATCGTTAAAGAAAGTGGGAAAAGGGCATGCCCTAAGGACACCTTCCAAAAGACGTTGCAGGAATTAAAAGATAAGGTCAGTTTGTGTTTCTAGAATTTTCCAAAGATAATTGTCTGGTTTTAAACCAACTATTTCGTACACACTATTAAAGCTTAATAATCTTTTTTTTTATAGCATAGGTGGACGAGCATATGATCCATCAGGTAAGTGGTCACCAACGATCACAGACATTGGCATTGTAAGAGATGGTAACCATCGCTTACATCGCTAATGCGCCACCAACCTTGGGAACTAGGATGTTATGTCCCTTGTGCCTGTAATTACACTGGCTCACGCACCTTTCAAACCGGAACACAACAATACCAAGTACTGCTGTTTTGCGGTAGAATATCTGAT
Source organism: Nymphalis polychloros (assembly GCA_905220585.2). Lineage (NCBI taxonomy): Eukaryota > Metazoa > Arthropoda > Insecta > Lepidoptera > Nymphalidae > Nymphalis > Nymphalis polychloros. The sequence continues at coordinate 6,066,052 of HG992270.1, forward strand.
GAGTGGGTGGTACCTACCCAGACGAGCTTGCACAAAGCTCTAAAAAACAAATATGTTTCTTTGTACTTAAAGTTCTTATTTATAGGTTCATAGTTAGATCATACTAATATTTCCTAGTTTATGTTATAGTAAATGTCAAAATTCTATTATTTATTATGATAACACACACTGTTACATACAGACAAAAAAATTAAAGTTAACGATATTTTTTTTCGCCAATTAGTGTCTACCTAAATTCACTCTGTAACAGATTTTTTATATACCCACTAGCTGGGCCCAGAGGCTTCACTCGGGTATAATTAATAAAAATATAATAAATAATTTTATTACTATAATAAAAACACGCGCGCACACACACACACACACACACACACACACACACACACACACACACACACACACACACACACACTCACACGTATGGCTACTGGTAAAGAAATACGTAATTAACGATTGAAATTAATTTTCATAAGATACCGTCGAGTTTACCGATCTTATATATGGCCTAACATTTGCGCCATCACATGTTCTTTGTGTGTACCAATTTTCATCAAGATTGGTCAAGACGTTCTTGAGACATACAGACAGACAGACAAAAATGAAAAAATAGTATAATGTGAATCACTGCATCATAAAACGATTATTTATCACAAAATTAGGTGAAAAAAAAAACATACTAAGAGAATTTTGGTGGTGGCTTCTTAATATGTAAAATAAAAATAATTATTTATTATGCAATGTTTGTATTTCCTTGCAGTACAAAATACGTGATCGAATTCTTCTGATCAAATCTGCTGTCGCGATCGCTTTCGTCGTCACAGTTTTCTTCCTGCATTCCATTCCTGAACTAAGTGAGTGATTACTATCAACATAGTTTATTTCTAGGCTTTTTATATTACTTATGGCTTTAAGGTCTTATCTGAATTTTTATGCGTTAGTCATTTTAAAGTTTTTATTTGGCGCATATTCAGGTCAAATTAATTTTCAAACCAATTGGGACTGAGACTAGTTCGTTTAATCAAAAGTTCGGATAATCGAAACGTGGGCTTTTTTGAGACGAGATCAACACCTTTTTACATAAAACAGTACATACATATATATATTAAAGTTTGACATGCATATTAACGTTGAAATATATACAGGGTTATTTGTAACGACCCAGCAACCTCGCAGGACTAGATAGCTAACACCATAAGCAACGACTTTTGTTCTACGACTTTTGATAATTTGTTAGATTTTTATGTATTTTCATACATAAATAAGTATTAATTTAATTTCCCGCTTGCACGTTTATAAGTCTACGCGCATCGCAATATTCGACGCGTGGCGTCGTCCTTTCATTTATGAATGAAATATAGACCTACAAATGTCACGACAGTACGACAAAAACTTGTAAAATCATTTTTTTTCTCACGTATTGAGTTATGTCCGAAGTCGTAGAACAAAAGTTGTTGCTTATGGTGTTAGCTATCTAGTCCTGCGGGGTTGCTGGGTCGTTACAAATAACCCTGTATATGTGTATTTTCAACACCAGAAAAAAGTCGAATACTGTATGTTAATATGTATCTTTCGCTCCAATGTTCGGATAATTGAGCATTCGGTATATTTATTGGAAATTAATTTTAATTAAATAACTACTAGAAATAATGTTTAACAATTTCTTATGATAACAATCAGTTTCTAATTAAATTGTGTCTTTTTTAAATCCAGGATTCATTAGTCACATTAGCCCATTCGGGTTAGCATTTGACCTTGCATTAATTCTAGGTAGAAATGTTATACCTGTGATACCTTTAAATTATGATTGCGGCTAACGCAGAGGTCGAATTTGGTCGCCATTTTGAATTTATTCTCCCACTGACCCCCCCTTAAAGGTGGTGCAATAAAATTTCTACCTAGAATTAATGCAAGGTTAAGCCCTGTTTTCGACAAATCCAACTGGGCTACATATACTTTGTTTGGTGTTAAGAATTTTATGTTTTATTGCTTTGTAAGGATGGTTAATATATCTAGAAGCACCTACTGTCTATGGGCAACGGTGACCACTTACCATAATTTGCGAATTTGCCTACCTATTATCAATAAATATAAATACTGATATTTATAGATACGACTTTAATTTAATTTGTAAATTTCTAGATCGCGTATCATTGGGAATGACAGCCCTTTTGGGCGCCATTTTGCTGCTAACGCTCGCCGATCGAGAGGACCTGGAGCCGATACTGCATCGAGTTGAATGGTCTACGTTACTGTTCTTTGCGTCGCTGTTCGTACTTATGGAGGTAAGTTATATCAAATATAGAGTTAAGAAAAGACCAATTTAATTTATTCATAATCCATTATGTTGAAACAAAAATTATACATTTTCTGATCGTGTGGGATTCTCCTTCCATTGCATTATCTAAGTAAAGGAATAGAGATTGCACCTGTTTTTGCGCATACACTTGTGCACTATAAAATGTACTGGACAATTGGCTAATCTCCCTTGAGATTGGCCGCCATCGCCGAAACCGGTCAGGAAGACGTCACGAATATTGTTATTAGATCACTTTACTTTCAAGTTTGCTATCGCCCCTGTATTTTAGCCTAACTAATATTATTAATGCGAGTCTGTTTGTTTGTTACGCTATCACACCTAACTACTCAACCGATCATCATAAAATTTTCCATACACGTTGTCAGAGATACAGAAATGGACATAGAGTAACTAACACATGTTCCCCCTCCCCCCCCCCCCTATCACACGGAGACAGAAACTAATACATAACAGACAACAGTACAACATAAGGTAAAATAACGTATTATTTATTTTTAGGCGTTATCGAAACTTGGTCTTATATTGTATATCGGAGGTTTGATGGAACAGTTGATATTGAAAGTCGATGAAAGTGCAAGACTAAGTGTAGCGATTATGCTTATATTATGGGTGAGTATGAAACTAATATTATCAGAATAGAACAATAGGAATAAGAACAAACTCAACACTCATCGCAGATAAAGGTCGTGAATTACACACTCGGTGGTAGAGCTCTGTGCAAACTCGTCTGGGTAGGTACCACCCACTCATCAGATATTCTACCGCAAAACAGCAGTACTTTGTATTGTTGTGTTCCGGTTTGAAGGGTGAGTGAGCCAGTGTAATTACAGGCACAAGGGACATAACGTCTTAGTTCCCAAGGCTGGTGGCGCATTGGCGATGTAAGCGATGGCTAACATTTCTTACAATGCTGATAGGCGTAGGTGACTTACCATCAGGTGGCCCATATGCTCGTCCGCCTAACTACACTATAAAAAAAAGAATTGTCCGAAAGTGTTAGGAAACAATGACCGTAATAATCATAACATTTCAAGGACGTTTCATAACACGCGTCAAAATATATATATAGTTAGTTTAAAAAAAGTCGTTAAAAAAAGTTAATTTAGTTTTAATTTTGTATTTTAATATTAATTATTTACTAACGTAAATAAATGTATTTGTACAAAAAAATATATATTTTTTAAATAATTCTTATGTATATAAATAGCTAAAAATATTCATAGATAAGGAAGAAATGAAAAAATTGGCATTAATTTCAAACAAACATTTTTCTAGGTATCAGGCACAATATCAGCGTTCGTAGACAACATACCACTTACCACAATGATGGTGCGTGTGGTTATATCCATCGGGAACAATCCCAACTTGAATCTTCCCATGTCGCCATTGATATGGGCTTTATTGTATGGTGCTTGTTTGGGAGGTAAAGTTTCTATTCAAAACATATAATCACTATATACATCCGATTAACATGATCCCAATATTTATTTAGTACGCACGCCCACTTTAAAAAAGCTATTTGCGATAATACGCGTCCTGTTAAACCAAGTAAAATGTAAGCCAGGACGTCATCTTTAAAGGGGACTTCCCCGGATGAATTACTGTATGTTTATTAAAATTTTTTTAAGATGTAGTGATAAAGCTGACGGTAGCGAGTAGAAACATACTGAAATGATGATGGTGATAACTACGATAAACATTTTTATTTTTTATTTTTTTACAATTTTTTGTCAGCAACTTCTTAAGAACCAACCAACGCACAGCCTTACGCTGGCCTGGCCTGTATTTGAATTTTGCGTTTTATTAAGTGGTATATACTTTTTTAAAGGTAACGGCACCCTCATCGGCGCGAGCGCAAATGTGGTCTGCGCGGGAGTCGCTGAACAGCACGGCTACAAGTTTACTTTCCTACACTTCTTCAAAGTCGGTTTTCCGATCATGATTGGCCATTTAATTGTTTCCTCTTTCTATTTACTCATCTGTCATTGTATTTTTACATGGCATTAATTTATTATCTGTACAAATGATGTGCAAATTAATGATATAAAAACATTTTGATTTTAAGATTAATATAAAGCACAAAAACGGATACCTCTCGGGTATCCTGTGTGCTGTCTAATGCGTTTTATTGCAATTTATCTGCAGACGATAACAGAGATTGTTGCACTTATTTCTCAAAATATCTTTCTCCTTTCGTATGTAAAAATGTTTAATTACGCGATAGCTACAATTACAGTACAAATACAAATAGCACGAATAAGTAAGTACAAATAATATGACAGCTCCACGTCCATATAACATACATAATAGGTATATTAATGATGTCCCTTTGGCTGAATTTCGGCCCCATTTGGCGCCCAAGAAATTACAGAGCCCCACTTGGTGCCCAAACGAATTTTACATAAGAATAAATGTGCAAAATAAACTACAGAGAAAAAGCTGCATCGATACTCACATTCGCGTTGTATACAAACGTAGTGAGTATTAAAGATATGTTATGAAATACCGTTTCTAATTCAAAGTGAGCAATTTTATTGAACCTGGATAGAAAATAATAACGATTAACTCGCTGTTCTCTTGCTAGTTAATAAAACAGATTCTGGGTTCAAGATGGCAGTCGAGCAATAAAGTTGTTTTTGTATCGATAAATTCCTGATGTAGACTTTGCTAGACTTCCATGAAAACGTACGCAAAGCAAATATCGGGACAAGAGAAAAGCCCTCTATTTGCACACTTGACTGCGCAAACGCTTGGAGCAGCGTGGTGGAATAAGCTCCATACATTCTCCTCAGAAAGAGGAGAAGAGGCCTTAGCCCAGCAGTGGGACATTCACAGGCTGTTACTGCGCAAACGCCTGTGTAATTGTCCGTCAAGTCTAAATTCGTTCAGGGGAATTGATAATATACATATATAAAATGTATAAATAATTACAAAATCTACCTGAATTTAATTTATTTTTCTGTTTAATATAAAGTACAATTTATATACGGATTTAATTATAATATAAATTTATTTTGTAGCGCCTCTTGGTAATCAATTCGTCCAGTATGAATAGTATTGTCTTGTGACTTGTATTAATTTATAATTTATTGAAGTCTGTGTTTACTTTTGTATATTTACAATGAAATATACAAAAAAAGATTGTGTTGAGTTAAATAGTTTATATGCGTTATTAATAAAGAAATATTGAAGTCGAAGTTAAGTTTTTTTTGACAACTAATTTAAGTATTTTATTGTCTGTGTAAAGCAACATAGAAAATCCAGCGTAAGCTGAATGCTATAAGAATGTATACAATATTACAGTTAGTCATTGTAGAGCAGTGTTGCCAACATTTTAAAAGTAAAAAGCAGCAAAGCACCAGCAATGACAGTAAGTCGGTTAATTTAAAACGATTAACTACTGATTAGACTATTCATGAGGAAGGAAAAAAAATTCAAACGCATATATTTGAAGTGAAAACTTCTTCAGCGGCATTGTGCACTTTTTGAAAATTCGTAAGACGGATTCTGACGTGTTAATTTTTTTTTGTTTACTTTAAACTGAGCAATGACTGAAACGAAACGATGCATAAATGCTTTTACATAATTTATATGATAGCTCTACGTCTGTATTGAATTATGGTTCCTTACTTATTTAAAAAGAGTAAAAATAAGAATTCAAACAGAAATATTAATGTAAGAACGGTTAAGGTAAGGTCCTCCAGACCGATTTCGGCCACGGCGGCAACTGCGTAGGAGATATTATAGTGCACAAGTGTGTGCGCAAACACAGGTGCACTCTCTTTTCCTTAGCTCTCATAATCTGATGGGACGGCAATTCGCACACGCGGCACGACCGGAAAGAGTGCAGGCGCAGGCAGAGGCTGGGTAAGGCGTGGGCGGTGTAGGCGACCGCCCACGGCCTCGCGGTCCGGGGGCCTCGCGCCTCGGAAACATGTTATGTATTACTTAAAAGCGAGGAAAAATTGGACTCATCGAAAATATTCGAAATATATTATTATTAAGTGTAGGAAGAGCAATGTAGGAAAAAAAAAATATATGTCATTTCCCATACGGTGGAAAGCACGTAACAAACGCGTAAAAGATATTTTCGAAAGAGATTAAAAAAAAGAGGGCCTCGCAAAATGTATCTCGCCCACATAAAATTTTGGTCTTGCCCCGCCACTGGGCGCAGGACCAACGGCTTAACGTGCTTTCCGAGGCACGGGACTGTACACACTTCCAACTTCCAGACTCCGGGCTGCTACTGAGAATTTTCTGACAGAAAAACCCAATAACTATTTATTTAACGGTTAATCTACTATTCAAACATTAGGGTTACTGGTTCCACAGAGTTGTGCCGGGCCTTGAAAAATCTCGCTGTTGTTTCCAGACATCGATGGTGTGCGATTGGGATTCTGACGTGACGTCCGATGACGCAATTCTGCCGCCGGAATGAATCCAAGCTACCATTTACAATACTAATATATGTCAAGGTACTCTGTAGTGTTAATGAGAAGGCAGGTATATTATTGAAACTCGGATACAATAAAACACATATTTACTATAAACAAATTGCATTTTAATTATTTTACTGATAAAAAAAAAACTAAAATCTACCAACAGTAAAAAAATTAACTCCACCAGCGATTAAACGAAAGACGGTCAATTAAAAAATATATATGTTGTGATAACAGATTATATCGTATAACTAACAATTTACAATGAAACAAACTTATCTGTATCGAAGCACTTGCGACGCCATCTTGAAACGTCACTTCGTCAAATGCCTTTTAAATATTCGATATTGGCAAATTTGTATTTTGGAATGAAACTTCTTAAATCGAAAATCGACGAACAACACGTTAAGTTTGAGCACATCGTTACATGAGACAAAAGATAGATTTCACGTTGAGAGAAAGAGAGAGATATATATTGAAGCACCGACTAAGAACAGTGTAATTGAACAAACGTATGCAATTTTTTTTATTTTTTTTATAATGCTCTCTCTTTTTACTCACGCACGAAATCTCTTATATTCTATTTTTTTTTTAATTTTCACCTCCATCGCGTGTTGTTCACATTTAATTTGCTACCTTTTTCATTATTTCGTTAAATATAAAACCCGTTATGGTGTATCAAGTATTTTATTTGTAAATTATATTCTAATTGCAAAATCGTTTTAACAACAACACTAAATTCGATTCAGATAAATTTGTTCGCCTTCAACTCTATTGACATTCGGTTTTATAACATTTAAAGTTTTCGCGCGTAAATTCAATACAATTTGGCGCTCAAAAATCTTTTGACGATAAATTGCAATAATATAAATTTAAAGTATTGTTTACGACGGGAATTCCAAACAAAAAAAAAACAGATTTCGGCATTTCTATATATATAAAAATATTATGTATATAAATGTATACGTTTTAATTAGTTTAAATTCCCGTCTTTTATATAAATGAGTGCGTTTAAGGGAACATCTGCCAATTTACGTTAGTTATTACTATAGCCAAAGAAAACGACGCGCGATTTATGTCATTATCCCATTGAGGCATATCAATAAAAATTATATAATAAATTCACGTCCAGCATAAAGAAATCTGCTATAACCTATTCCAACCACAGAGTAAAAATAAATAAACGAATTCGACACATTTAATTGTCGCGACACCATTGGTCGAGATTTTGAATCGATGGTGAAAAAATGGCGTCTGAACGTCAGCGAAATGGAAGTAAAATTTAAGTTGATTTGATTAGTTTATTGTAATAATTTTGTAATATGACGATAAATTAATCAAGAACAACGTGTTTTGGATAATAAAACAGAGTAGCGAATAGCATGGAGTATTACAATATATGATTCGCTATCGTTACTCCTCTTTCGATTGGAATAGTTTAAACATTCATGTTAGCGTCGTCGATACATGCAATCATTAGAAATTTACCTTTCACAACGAAACTGGTTAAAACCGGTTTAACTTGGATTGTTTTAATATACCATTGAATTAATGAAAATAAAAATGTATTAGGACATGCATATATGTTTGGACCTCGACTCGACGTCATTTATGTACATACTAGCTGCGCCCGCGGTTTCACACGCGTATAATTAATAAAAAAATATAATGAATAAAAATCAGCCTAGAACCTTCCTCGACGAAAGGACTATACAACACAAAAACAATTTTTTAAATTCGAACCAGTAGTTCCTTTGAATAGCCGGATCAAACAAACAAACTCTTCAGCTTTATATATTAGTATGGATAATATTTTTTAAATTAAATATTAATTGCTTCGTGTAATAAAATCGTAAATTTTAATATATATTTATTGAAACTAAATTTAATTAAAAAATACTTCTTATAATGTTATCGAATATAAAAAAACGTGTAAAAGACATACAAACGTGAGCTCAGCTTCCCTATCCGCTTCTAAGCAAGTTTAATCCAGTTCAAACCGGTTACAAACTTCAAATTTTCATAACAACTTTTTAATGATTACTTACTTTGTGATGTTATTATATATCTATGATGAAATAAACGTTTATATACTTAAATTTTATACATAGACAATGCAGTATTCCGTTCCGAAAGTCAGCTGTAATTTTCACAGATTATATAATGATATAACCTAAATGAGACAATGTGTTTTAATAATATATAAAATACAAATTCACATAACATAAAACAAATATTGAGATGTGATTTTGTCTTGAGGGCTGATTTTTTCCTACGAAATACGAATTTTAAATTAACCAATGGGCGATCACAGACTGTTTAACAAAAAAAAAAAAAAAACGAAAAAGTCAGCCCTATATTTTTTTATCCAAGAATTTTTATGGAATACAAACATATTCTTTCCATAGTATAAAATTCAATGGATCAATTTAGTCTAGCAACCCCGTTATCGATTTAAAAATAAGCAATATTTTATCTTTTTTCTTTTTTTAAATAAAAAGCTTCATTACTAGTGTTATATTTCTTAATATTTACAGATGCGTGATTAAAATATAAATTCATATAGTATCATAATGGTCGATGTTGCCAGGTTTTCTTACGTCAGAATCAATACTTGACGAATTGGGATAAATCCTCGACTTATAGACTTGACAAAGTTCCATCGAAAATAATACAATATATTCCATTAATGAGATACTCGTAAAAGTTTTTTTTTTAATTTTATAACCCAATAATTACACATTGTCACAAAAAAAATGTTATTAATATTCCTAATAAAAAAAAAATCTAACGTCGAAGACTCAAAACCTGGCAACACCTTGACGGTGTTACCATCTTAAAATAATAAAAGCTTTTCAGTATTGCCATTCTTTGCTAAACTAATATCAGAATGACGTAACAGAGCGGAAAATAAGCAATTTGTTTTTTTTTAAGATTACATTTACAATTTTTTTGAACAAACTCACCAAAATATGAACATTCAGTTTAATAACATTACATTACATTTACAAAATTGCTTAACTTCGACTCCTAGAACATACATACACCTAATATAATTACACATTCAATATACAATCGATAGAAATTACCTATTTTATGTGTTTAAAAGAAAAAAAAAATACAATTTAATTTTTTTACATTTTTAAGAAATTTATAAAGTTCTCTTGTTATTCAATAATTATCTATAAAATTTCTCACAACTATACCGAAAAAAAAAAAAAAAGTGTTAAAGGAAAATGTGGTCAACGTAAAAAAAAATTAGGATTTAAAAAAAAAATCTTAGATTTCTTTTTCCATAATCGTAGTCACCCGATATTAAACTTTAAAATCAATTACATAGAGTACAAGTCAGTAAATACCTATTATCTACAATTTTTACAAGACGGACCATAAGAAAAATATTGGAAAATAATTCATTTATACAAAATATATAACTATAATAGAAACGTACGTAGATTTATATTTTTCTCATGGCCTCGATGTGAACGCGGGTCTGTCGGACGGATCGATTCGTAGAAAATCGTCAACACCTTTAGAAAGCTATATACTTAGAAACTACACGTAATTTTCTATAGAATAAATTAAAAAAAAAAAAAATTGGATACAAAAGCATTTTATTACGATTACACTAATCAATATAAATTCAACTAATCTTGAACAAACAATCGACCAATCCGACCAAACCCGTGCATTCGTAACAAACTTTGGGCCAACATCAACACAAATGTTTGACCAATTGCTCGGACACGTCAGTCTTCGTCAATTCGAAGTCGGCGGCCTTACCTCGCTGTAGGATCTCTATCGTCGACCTGGATTCCAGCTGTTTGATGTGGTGCATGACCTTCGCTTCGGGGAGGGGGTGGAAGGATTTCGCCACGATCAGGGTCGTGTTCTTTAGCGCCCTCGCTAGGGTCTTGAGGAATTTGTACCACTGTCTCTCGTTGGCGGTCGCTTCGGGCGTGTTCACGAGGATAATAGCTCGCTCCATCAATGCGCAGACGCAGCTGAGAGTTAGCTGAAAATTAATTAACACACTTAAAATTAAGGTTATTTACATTGTAAAGAATATCAAGGTCAAACTATCTACTCCACCCTGACATAATTAAATTTTGATTGCAAGGGTATAAAAAGACATAGGGTACCTTACACCTGCCCCCCCCCACCATCCCTCCTATCGTTACACATGGGCGGAAACTAGTATAGTAGTAATAAGGGTTCTATTTGACAATATATTATAATAATAGTTAAATTGACAGGTGGACTTACAGAAGTAGTCAAGACATGAGGGGTTCTCGCTGGATCCAAGGCTTCAGAGAGGAAGCTGCAGGATTCTATAACTGCAGACCATCCTGACGTACTCTGAATGTAGCTGTAAAAGGTTCAAACATATAATAATAATTATTGCATAAGCGGTGCGCTTTATCACCCACTGTAGGAACTAAGACGTTATGTCCCTTGTGCCTATAGTTGAATCGGATCAATCAACCGGATCACAGTAATACTATGTATTAGGTACCCATCCAGACTGGCTTGCACAAAGCTCTACCACCAAGTAAATATACTTAAATATCACACCGACTCTGAAAGTTTTGTACAGAAAATGAGCGTGTACGTGAACGAATTGCCAGTTTAATTCTTTTATAATACTTCTTAAAAGGCATTTGTCGTGTAATGAGACAGCTGGCCCGCGGGACGTCTCGCTGGCATCACGTCGCACCGACGTGCGATAGGGTTCTGGGACTGCCTCGTTGGTCTAGTGGCTAGATATATGGCCGCAGACCCGGTGGCCCTGGGTTCAATTCCCTGGTCGGGCCAATAAAATGTTATTGAGATTTTCTGTCGAAAATTCTGAGTAGCAGCCCGGAGTCTGGAAGTTGGAAGCGTGTACACTCCCGTGCCTCGGAAAGCACGTACAGCCGTTGGTCCTGCGCCTGAACTCTTTCCGGTCGTGTCGGATTACCGTCCCATCGGATTATGAGAACGAATTATGAGAAAGAGTAGGGAGTGCACCTGTGTTTGCGCACAGACTTGTGCACTATAATATGTCCTGCGCAGGTGGCTAATCTCTCCTGAGATTGGCCGCCGGGACCGGAATCGGTCTGGAGGACATTACATCATTGTTACTAGTCTGAGTGTAGGTGCGGCGTACCGGCGGTAGTGGTGCGCGAGCGCGGCGAGCCCGCCGTCGTCGCGGCGCGCGGCGTGCGGCAGCGCGCGCAGCACGCGCGCCCACAGCGGGCGCAGGCGCGCGTGCGGCACGGGCGCGCGCCGCAGGAAGCGCACCACCAGCGACTGCGGGCACCGACATATTTATATTTGCCGACGACTATTTCTAATTTTTAATTAGTCCTAAATATACTCTATATAAATAATCATAAATAAACCAGTGGTAGGAACGCGTAAATCTTACCCGATGATCGTGAGTTCAAGCCCGGGCAAGCACCACTGAATTTCATGTGCTCAATTTGTGACTATAATTCATCTCGTGACGTTGACGTTGAAGGAAAACATCATTAGGAAAATGTCAAATTTCACTGAAATTCGGTCACATGTATATTCCACCGACCCGCATTGGAGCAGCGTGGCGGAATAAGCTCCAAAGCTTCTCCTTAGAAGAGGAAAAGAGACCTTAGCCCAGCAGTGGGACATTCACAGGCTGTTACTGTTACTGTAAATATGTATCTCTCTGTTTGTATTCTATGCGCGAGCGCATCGTTGAACCGATTGAGGTGAAACTTTGTAGAGTTGCTTTCAACATGTTAAGTTTATGTTAAGTTTTCTAGGACAGCACCATCGAAGTCCGAATAGATAACCATAATCGAATGACAAAAATTATCAACAAAAAAATTTAAGAAGCATGAGATATGATAAGCATTTTCCTACCGATCCTTTACAAATAGAACCCCGGTCTAAGTATCAGCCTAAGTGAGACTCACCCTGCCTTTCCTGACAGTCAGCATCTGCGGCAATCGGTCACTGTGTAAAAGTCCCGAGAACATCTTGTTTAGAAGTTCATCCTTGTCTTCATCTAGGAGATTCTTGATTGGTGCTGGTTTCTGACATAACGTCAGATTAACTACCTATAACACATACATTTATTATAATATATTACACATTATAATAATATAATTATAAGGTCCTCCAGACCGATTTCGGCCACAGCGGCCAATCTCAAGAGAGATTAGCCAACTGCGCAGGAGATATTATAGTGCACAAGTGTGTGCGCAGACACAGGTGCACTCTCTCTTTCCTAGCTCTCATAATCAGATGGGACGGCAATCCGACACGACCGGAAAGAGTTCAGGCGCAGGACCAACGACTTAACGTGCTTTCCGAGGCACGGGAGTGTACACACTTCCAACTTCCAGACTCCGGGCTGCTACTGAGAATTTTTTATCAGAAAAACCCAATAACTATTTATTGGCCCGTACTGGGAATTGAATCCAGGACCACCGGGTCTGCGGCCTTATATCTAGCCACTAGACCAACGAGGCCGTCACATACACTAGTATTACACATTACACTAGTGTTCACTCAATGGTCGAAATTTGACCGCAAACATTACTGAAATCTACTCTTCCCAACTGGGGAAGTCCCTAACATAGAAAATCCCTTATATTTATTGTTTATACCATTTTTCAAAAATGATGATTGTAAATAAGTTACACATACCTGTCTCTTGTCTATACATTCATTTTTGGGGCTCTCTTGTTTGGGTCTCCTCTGAACAGACTCTATGTTCTTCAGGAATAGATTAGAATCCTCCTCCTGTTCAATCTCCGCTTCCTTCTGAGCCAGTTCTAACTGTTTCTGTTTCTCTTCTCTTTCCTGTAATAAATAATATAACGTTGAATTATATGTATTGGTCATTGTATTATATATATATATATATATATATAATTTATGTAACAATAAAGATAAACGATTTTGACCTTAAATTGACATGACATCATTGGTCGAGGTAATATCAACATACATAATAAACTGTGCTATTAATCGTGGAATCGTGGAAAAAATGGCATTTTGAATGTTAGCGAAGTTGACATCGGAACTATAAAAAAATATATATACAGCCAACTCGCTTTTGTCTATTAAAAATGCATAGCCGAAGTCAGTAAGGATGTCAATATAGAGCCAGTGAGTGACTTAAGTGAGCTAGTATAATTTCAGGCGCTAGGGACGTAACATCTTTTATCCCAAGGTTGGTGGCGCATTGGTAATGTAAGGAATGCTTAATATTCCTTACGGCGTCAAAGGTGGTGATAACAATTAGGAGACCAGTCTGCCTATTTATGTTATAATAAAAATATATATAGTCTGTTGAAATTGATATACTGTATCTTACTTTCAATATGAGCGCATTCGAAATAGCCAGTGGATCGTTCAGCTCTTCAAGTCTTAGCAGTATGAGATATAACGCTTCTATATCCAATAAGAGTTGCTTCGTTCTACGGACCTCGCGTGGCACCTGAAACAATATTATGTGTGACTTCTGACCATTTTGCCTGTCTAGATTTTTTCATCAAAATTATATATCTTATATTCTTCTTCTATCTTATTATATATAAAATTATTTATTTTAATTTACATAATAACCTATATAGAATTCTACCAAATGTACATATTTCCATCAACAAACCTGAGATTTCAAACAAGCTCTAAACATCCACATTTACAGAGAATACTTTGGCCCAACAATGGGTTATCAGCCGTAACATATTTAAATAAGTTTCAAACATATACCTCAGCGGGATTCGTGGTGCTCGCCACGCTCGGAGCCCGGGACTGTCTCCCGGAAGCGGGTTCCGCGACCACTTCCACGTCGATTATCTTCCTCGGTGCCGTCACGCTACCACACTGTAATATAAAATTGATGCAATTAAAATAATATCTTGATTTTTTTTATTATTATTTTACTTATATAAATAAATTTGTAATATACGTATACGTTTATATACTTCATAGACATAACCGCATACCTAATGTACTACATACAACATTCTTTTTATATTTTTAGAAAAAGTAACAAAAAATTAGGGCTTAACCAATCGATCGATAGTCGACGATAAAATGAATCAAAACTACATACTTCTCTCAATGGTTTAGTAATTCATAGTACAAATATTTTATGTTTGCCGCTCTGAAATCGCAATACGTTGAATTAAGCGCTTCGCGCTTGGAGGGGCAATATATTGGGGGTACCTGCAGCTTCCCGAGCGAGTTCTCGAACTGCGTGGGCACGTAGGCGCGCGGCGCGTCGTCGCCCGTGGAGTTGTGTCGGTGCGAGTTGTGGCGCTCGCGCGGCCGGTGCGACTCGTTCTCCTGCTTCACCGCTGCGGACCACACGTTACATACGGTCAGGACATTCCTTATTACCCACTACAGCGTTGGTAAAAACCGACATTTTGTCGGTGGTCAAAAAGGTAATGTAATTAATTAACTGTTATCGCTACTTGTGTTTTGTTGATTGTGTGCAAATATTAAAAGATTTGTAAGAATAATTGAGTGAGTTATTTACTCAATTTGTATGATTTGGTGTTCTATTTTTCGATCATATTTAAAATCAATTTTACTTCCGCTCAGTAGCGGAATTTGTTGAGATTACATATATAAATTCAGTAATTTATATGTGTAATCGCAACAAATTATAATTTTGAAGTACTTAAACTGTACTTTTATGAACTATCACTAAATAAGCTTCAAAATGTTATCAAAAATAATCTTTTAAGTAGAGCTTACTATGCTTTTAAATTGATTTTAAATAAAAACATAATCTCACCTCCACTATAGAATGGATGGTTCTGCTGATTGGCCTTGTGTGCTTCCTTGATACCTTCCTTTTCTTTGTTAGCCTGCCTCTCCAGAAATACCTGAAAAAATTTATATTTTATTAATATATACGAGAAACTGTCAAATGCCTGTTGGTATAGTAGCTAACTTATATCAAACAGAAATTATTGGCATTTTTTTGTTTTTACTCTTTGTAACAACCCTAAATGTAAACTTGGTGGTAGGGCTTTGTGCAAGCTCGTCTGCGTTGGTACCACCCACTCATCAGATATTCCACCGCAAAACAGCAGTACTTGGTATTGTTTTGTTCCGGTTTAAAGGGTGAGTGAGCCAGTGTAATTACAGGCACAAGGGACATAACATCTTAGTTCCCAAGGTTGGTGGCGCATTGGCGATGTAAGCGACTAAGGACTCTATTACAGTGGTAAGTGTACCATCAGGTGAAGTTATTTGCCCTCCCGAGTAATATAAAAAAAAACTCGGGACGCTCGACAGAAGTGATAATGTTTTTTATTAATTATAATATATTAAATATAATTTAAATTAGTACTTGAGAGTTGCTAAATTATTACAAGTACTATCTGTATACGCTAGATGGCGTTAGGTCGGTAACTCTCAGGTAAAGCAGTCCGCGTCGGTAATAAAATAGTATTAATAAATAATAAAGTGAGAGAGGAGGAGCCTGCCTACTGCTGCCGTATGCGTGAGAGAAAGGGAAGCCAGACAGAGTGGCGCCGTAACGCGTTACGTTACGAAACGGTGTACCCTCCCATAAGAAGTTATCACTTCAAAAATTTCGAGTAATTAGATCATATATTACGTGTAATGTATGGTACATTAATAGTCTACGTATAAAGATTCTTAATAGGGAATAGGTTTAAACGTGTAATAGCATGAAGAAAAAATTAGAAGACAATAATTGCATTCTTAAAGAAATTGCATTTTAACTATCTTATATATTAATGAATATTAACCTTTCCGTACATTGGCAATGTACGGAATTGTTAATACTTCTTACATCGCCGATGCCTTACCGTATAATAAAAGTCGTGTATATATGGTGTTCCAGTGTTCAATTGCAGCATCTGTATATTAATGAGCCACTGTTTCTCCCTCTGCGTCATGAGACCGGCGTACTCATCTGTGTCGCTAGCGCTATCATCGCTATTTGAATGTCTGAAAGAGACAAATATATGTTAAGTATAATAATAAAGTCCTCCACACCGATTTAGGATAATGCGGCCAATCTCAAAAGAGATTAGCCAGAAGATATTATGTGTGTACTGTGTTCTTGCACAAGTGTGTGCGAGAACACAGGTGCACTCTCTCTTCCCAAGCTCTTATAATCCGATGGGGCGGCTATCCAACCTGACCAGAGTTCAGGCGCAGGTCCAACGACTTTACTTGCTTTCCTTGAAACGGGAGTGTACACACTTCCAACTTCCAGACTTCAGGCTGCTACTGAGAATTTTTCTGACAGAAAAACCCATTAACGATTTATTGGCCCGTCCTGGGTATTGAACCCAGGACCACCGGGTGGTCTGTGGCCTTATATCTACCCACTAGACCAACGAGGCTGTCAAGTTGTCAATGTTAATTACATAGGTAATATAATAATAATTATTATATATCTGCAAACTTTTTTTATATATAATTATTATGTAAGTAATCCTCCTATAGTAAATCAACCTATGTTTCAAATTTTAGCTTTACGCAGTAATTTTGTATGTTGATAGTCAGGACCAACCATTTTATAAGTGTAGAATTTTTTTTTAAATTACTGAGCTTCCCGTCCCTATTTCGTATTTGAGAAAAAAGATAAAATTTTGTAAAAAACGAAATACCCTCGAAAAAATATCATCAAAATCGGTTCAGCCGTTAAGGAAGAGTTCAGTGACATATAGAAGATATGTAAATAAAGATTTACTCACCTATTAGCATTACTAAACGTCCCGTTCTGTCGGTTAAACATCATGTTATGATTATTCATAACTTGGTTGTTGAACAAATTCCGGTTATTCAACATTGGGTG
The DNA here is from genome assembly GCA_905220585.2 of Nymphalis polychloros. Taxonomy (NCBI): domain Eukaryota; kingdom Metazoa; phylum Arthropoda; class Insecta; order Lepidoptera; family Nymphalidae; genus Nymphalis; species Nymphalis polychloros. Next base: position 6,083,630 of record HG992270.1, read on the forward strand.
ATGGCTGGCGTTATGGTAACTATTGTTGAATTGAAGCATCGGATGTGTATTCTGTATTATTTGCACCATATTTTGTGACGTCAAGTTCTTCGAGTTGTTATACACACGAGTTTTCAACTTCGGTTGATTTTGAACCATGTTCGGAACATTTTGAACTGGCTTCTGAATTTTGTTCTGCGGTGATTGTGATATTTGATTGGGCGGTTTGATCGAGTGGTTCATTTGTTGGGGTTTATTCATCTGGTTCATAATCATATTGGATTGTGATATTGGCTGGTCGTTTTTTGGAACTGATGGTCCCTGTAACAATTTATTATTATAGATTTACAAAATATGTATCATAGGAAAATCATTGAATCCTTTGCCTTAAATTACTTAGAAATATATTTTATTTCCTTGTAATAATGATTACGTTTGCTTTTTCAGTAAAAATAAGATAATAATACTTATTTCTATAATACTTAAAAAAATATTTAAGTTAGTTATTGAGAAGAGAAATCATAATATTTTTGAATAAGTCATACTTACACGAAAATTCGGATTGAATTGATTCATACTGGGGCTAAAATTTTGCCTGGGCATACCTATACCAGGGGGCGGCGCCATCATCCTAGGTTGCCCCATCATATGTGGAAATTGATTCATACCAAATTGATTACCGTTTGGTATCATCTGATTTTGTCCCATTTGATTCATATTTTGCCCCATTTGATTGTTTTGTCCCATTTTATTCATATTTTGCCCCATTTGATTCATATTTTGGCCCATTTGATTCATGTTCTGGCCCATCTGATTCATATTAGGCGGCATCTGGTTTACATTTTGCACCATTTGGTTCATATTTTGACCTATCTGGTTCATACCTGGTCCCATCTGATTGGGCATCATTTGATTGTTTTGGTGGTGGACATTCATGCTTTGCATCTGATTCATCATGCCTTGTCCCATTTGATTATTTTGAAACTGATTCATTTGATTTGAATTTTGCATGAATTGGTTCACACTGTGTCCCATTTGGTTCATATTTTGTCCAAGAGCATTCATGTTTTGACCAAGCTGGTTCACATTGTGTCCCATTTGATTCATATTTTGTCCCATTTGGTTCACATTTTGCCCTATTTGATTTACATTTTGTCCCATTTGATTCATGTTTGGAGTCATGTGATTCATCATTTGAGAATTATGCCCGATTATCTTATTCAATGGTTGGTTCATTTGGTTCATATTATGAGCCATAGATTGCTGTGGGGCAAATGGTAGTGGTACAGGTGCTTGAAGTCCTGGCGGCCTTTGAAGAATAACAGGTGGAAATCTTGGCTACAAAGAGAGAAAAAATCAGAGTGAATACTTAACACAATGGTTTTTTTATAATTGTAATTAATAAAAAATATATATAAGTACTAGACCTGGTCGTAATCATTATAAGTTCAAACAAACCTGAAAAAAGTTCTGTGAATAGTTTTGCGGCGCTTGATTTTGGCGCAGCTGTCGCTCCAGCTCTTCGACGGTGCACACATTTTTAAGAGCAGGAGCCGGCTGTGGATATTAATAATAATAATTATTATTATTATTATTATAGTTATAAACAATTTTATATCTTATGTATTGTGTAGTCTTGAGTTTTACCATCAAAAAATTCTTAATAAGAGCCAGGAGTTTATAAGATAAAGAAAGATCTGTCTAAGCGCTGGACCAACGGCTTTACCAGCTTTCCGTGGCATGGGATGTTAAACTACTGCCACCTTTCTGACTGCTACTGAGAATCTCTCGAAAGAAAATCTTAATAACTTATGAAACCAAATCGACGTTTGAACACAGTTCCCCGGACCTGCACCATTTTAGCTACATGCTGGACAAACGAGGCAATCAAAGGTACATACCGTTGGCGCTGAGAATGAAAGGTCATGGCGCCACACGCTCGAGCCGAGGCTTCGAGTCTGAGGCGCATCCGTTTCATCCAACACTAGCTGAGACAAGGATGCTTCTGTAATAAAAAAATTAATAAAAATATTGTGATTAACGAATATTTGGAAACTGTATCATAATACAAAATTAGTATTGATGTGTTCCGGTTGGATGGGTGAGTGAGCCAGTGTACAGGCACAAGGGACTTAACACCTTAGTTCTCAAGGTTGGTGGCACATTGGAGATGTAAGGATTGGCCAACATTTCTAACATCGTCAATGCCTACGGCGATGGCGATCACATACCATCAGGTCCCCAGGCTCAGGCCCAATTACCTGTTCGCCCACACAATTTTATATAAAAAAAAGTTGTTACTTATCATGTTAGCTATCTAGTCCTGCGAGAATGCTGGTGTGTTACAAATAACCCCGTGTAATAACATGAAACAAAATTTACAACTTTATTATATGTAGTGATAATCTCACCGAGTCGCGAATCAGCCTCGTCGAGAGCTGCATTCCGGCGACTACTCTCCAGCTGCTCCGCCAGATGTTCATGTTCAACTTCCCAATCGAATTCTTCCGCTGTGACAATCATTAACAATTAAAACAAATATACAAAAAATAAATACATACAGTAGAATCCGTTTATTATGACTCCGCCTATATCGACCAACCGATTATTATGAAGTAATTCACAGCGAAGTTTGGTTTTCATATAAAATTCTTTATAACTAAGTCGGATACAATGACTTCGCTTATGGTGACCCATTTTTAATAAATTGCGTCCGGTTAAAGAGACCGAACATGATTCCTAACACCATCGGCAGTGTTCGGGACAGTAACGTGATACCCAACGACGTTCGGCGCGTGCATAGTTTTGTTCGATTGAAAATGACCATTTGACGATGGTGATCTCTTCTTTATATAATTAGTATTTTAGAGACTGTTATTACAATATAAGGAAAAAACAAAAGCAGACAAGCATTACAGATTTCTTATGTAAAAAATATACGTATGACGTCCGCTTAGTATGACGTGTTTCTTATTTCCCTTCGCTGTCATTATAAACGGATTCCACTGTATATAAATTAACATAAATTCCTGAAACCTTTGAAAAACTTTCCAACAAAAGTTTGGTCAGAAATTGCTCAATATATACTTGAGTCTCAGACCTCGACGAGGTTTCAATAAAACTTTTTAAAGTTACGAAACTTTTCATTTATTTTACTCGGCTTCAGTCACCCTAAGCAAACATTTAAACAAAACATTTAACAAGCCATTCAAACAATGGTTTGTTAATAGCACGAAATTTACGTAAGAAATTTTGTAGATTTAGGGCAAAGCATTTTGGTTTTTTTTTATATTTAATAAATTGTTAAGGATATACAATGATTTATTCATGATTTCGATAATACTTAGCATACAAAGATAATATTTAAATTCAGTGCACAGGAATCATATTAAAATGACAATGCCGATATCTCTATAGAACTTTGCCCTATCCAATAATAACTGTTTACACAAAGGCCATTTACATTAATTTTTAGTCGTTACTGATTAAAAGATTTTTCTTAAAGTTTTCGATAAATAATTTTTCTGTTTAACCTTTCAAAAAATTATAATATTTTTATTAACGATTATTAAAATATCAAAATAAAAAAACATTATCATATCATCAGAGCTGTAATGCTGGTACAAAAATATGCATATAATTTGTGTAGCGTTTATTATTGGTCTAAACACTATATGGACTGCCTCGTTGGTCTAGTGGCTACATGTAAAGCCGAAGACACGTTGGTCCTGGGTTCAATCCCAGGTTGAGCCAAAAAAATGTTATTGAGATTTTCTGTCGAAATTTCTCAGTAGCAGCCCGGTGTCTGGAAGTTGAAAATGTGTACACTGCCGTGCCTCGGAAAATACGTAAAGCCGTTGGTCCTGCGCCTGAACTATTTCCGGTCGTGTCGGAGTATTTCAAGTAAATGAATCACTCGCTTAACAATAATGATGTTAGTTTGCAATTTATTTCTCGTCTTTGATAAAGAACATGGAAATTTTGACGTGATAACGTCTTATAAATCGACCGCCGGCTGCACGCACGAAAAAGCATGACTCATAGTAACGTTCCGCCCGAGCCGAGCGCGCAAGCGAGATAGAGGCACGATCGGCCTAAGCGTTCCGCTTGGGACGCATCTATCTCTCTTCCACTCCATCGGCCGATGCGTCCGAGTGTTCATCGATGTTTTCTTATGACGTTATCACGTAAAATTATTATCGTTCGTAAACCGACTTTACAGACAACCATTTATGTTTGTTTTATACAAGTTGATACAGTGTTATATTTATAGGATTTGTAATTGATAAACAAATAAGTAACAACAATAAAGCACTTACAGTCTTGACCAAAGGTCTCGTTGTTGAGAGCATCATACTCTTCCTCTGATGGCTCCCCGCCACCTTCGTCATCATTTAAGTTCTGGAACAATTTTTTTTTTTTATTATAAGTGTTTATAAGTGTTTATGACAACAGTTTTTCACTTTCAAACTTTAGTATTTTATTTTATTTGTTCACCAAGTAAAACGTTTACTTAGGTGACTAAGTTATATAAAAGTTTCTATGTTATCAAAGAATTTGCGACCTGATTTCTCTCTTTCAATCATCAATAATTAGTCATTCGAAAAGAGACAGCGTAATTACTGTATATATAACACTGCCCTCCTAATTGAGACGACCGTAACTACAATTTTTATGAGAAATGAGTTAATACTTGATTCGGATCAGCATAATGAGATCTACAATCTCTTCTTTACGATATTTTTGATAAGACTTACATAAACCAAGATTAGTTAATGTTTATTATAAGCGCTTGCTAAGTTCAAATACCGTAAGACTGCCTAAAAACCGTTTGTTATGCTAAAAATGTTTGAATGAGCTTGATCATTCGTTAAAAATATGTACCAAACATAAAACGCCATAAGATAATATACCGCTGATAACTTTCTAAGAAAGCTAAATCTAAAGTTTGCAACTAATATTTTCGGTAAAAAAACTTTACGCACCATTATCACGAAATCATATTCTGTGAAGTTACAGTTGTCTCAATTAGGAGAGCAGAATGTGATAAGTATATATAATATATATTGAGTAATGCCGTCTTAAATTAAAATATATTTCATTAAGAAAAAGTGAAAGTATATATAAATACAGGTTACATATATAAAGAAAGGAATGTTCTTTTTGTTTTTACTTATGTTTCGTTTCTGTGCCAATTATGCAAAATCAAGCTCATATAATTTGTCGACACACTTATTTAGTTAGTAATACTTATGTAAATTAAAATGTCCTAAATAATTACTTAGATTTGTTATAAAATTTGATTCATAATTAAATTTGTTTTGAAATCACATTTTAAAACATTTCATCATTGTAGATTAATTTTACATGATTACTTATTTATATAAGAACAAAAATCTACCTTTGTTTTGATAACATTTGTAGAACCTTTAGTATTGTTAAATATTAATTATGTTGTACAAAGTTTCAGAGCAATATAAAATTTATGTTATTTAAAATTAGTTATTAGTAAAAAAAAAAAATATTTGTCTTTGGCTAACATAATTAAATCTACAGCTGGAAGGTTTGTTTTAAATATTAGTTAAATTGTATATTTCATAATTATTTATAATTTTACTGATGCAATAAGTAATATATGGCCAATAAAAAATTATAGTAATATCAGTAAGAAATTATTCAGAAAAAACTTACACGAAGACGATGATATCACAACAACAATGAGTAATTTAGTGGAAAACGACAAATTTAGCAACACGGATCTCTATATTGACAACATTGTATTCGCAAAACCTAAAATACTGGATTCGAAAAGAGTTGAATTTTACTTTAAATTCCACTTTATATGAAACTGCAAATGTAAAATAACAAATCAATATGTAGCTTTAGGTTTAATACATGTTTATATCAAGCATTTGTTGAGTTAAACATGAGAAAACTAGCAAAAATGACTACAATGATGAATTGTATTGGCACGCTGGCGCTCTACTTTCAGAAGCGAATAACTACTTAATAAATACCTTTTAGCTTGTCGTGATGTATAGAAACTTTTTGTTACTTACCGATACCGAAGTATCGAACCCGAAAAAAGAATCTGCCATTGGATTTTTTCATATATCATGGGCAGAAATGACATGACTTGTCACGCTACTGTGTCGCAACGGCGCTGGCGCCATGTCGGTTGGTTGTTCGGTTACACGCATTGGATTTTTAAGGTTAAAACAATCATATATTAAGAGTCGCACTAAAATTATATTGCGTTAATGTATTTCATAGATTATATTGAAAATAAATTTCATACATTACTATATTACTTTAGTGTATATATTTTCTTTTTTTAAGTTATTCTGTATGATTTAAAAAAAACATAAACGGAGTCATTTTTGAATTAAACTTCCAACAGATAAATCAGTTAAGGATATGAAACATAATATTACTTATCTAATGGGTAATTCCATAATCAACGATAACATTTAATTGTTTCTTGCTTTGTGTTTTTAATGTCATTGATCTTTAACAGATTAGAAGACGGTTTTAAAGTAAATAATCGTTCTGTTTTTTTTATGCGTCTAATAAAATTAGATTAATATTAATAAAATTAAGGTGTCCTTTTTATTGCGATGTTATCACGATTGACGACGTCGACAATAATATTTTTGTTACCGTGTCGATTATCGAGTCAACCCAATCACTACTTTTCAAGCCAAACTATTGTAATCTCTAAATAATTGTAACTCGGTGGTAGAGCTCTGTGCAATGTCGTCTCAGTAGGTACCACCCACTTATCAGATATTCTACCGCAAAACATCAGTACTTTTTATTGTTGTGTTCCGGTTTGAACTTGAAGGGTGAGCGAGCCATCAGCCAGTGTAATTACTGGCACGGTCGTATACATAGGTCTTACAACTGAGTCCAATTTCAGTGGTGAGAGATAGGTGCGAGTGTGTTACAACTGCTAATTCGCAATACCATCCGCTTAACGTACTACGTCGCTGCTATCGAAGCTTATATTTTTCTCTCCCAAATATTGTGTTATTTAATCATTGTTATATCGTTTTATTGAGTTTTGCGGATTTTTTGTTATTTTTGTTTTGTTATTTAACTGATTTGTTTGGATTTAAAAAATTGTTCGGGATAATTATCACGCGAATTGGCATGCCTCTGGCGGCAGTAAATTGAACTTAACACCGTCATTATGTCAACGTATCCCATATTGATGTCGCAAGACCTGTGTATACGACCGTGATTACAGGCACAAGAGACATTAACATCTTAGTTCCCAAGATTGGTGGTTGAAAGCGATGGTTAATATTTCTTACAATGCCATTGTTTATGGGGCGACCACTTACCATCAGGTGGCCTATATGCTCGTCTGCCTACCTATACAATAAAATAAAATAATCGTAAATGCGACAATAATTATTCTAGTATCTAATTAATCTGTACCACTTTTCAACGAATGTCTGGAGTTTGGACTTTGACATACTTTAAAAAAGTAAAAACGTCAAAAGACTACATAAATTCAAAATAGTTTTACACTATACTGCTACATTTTAAAAATAAAAATAAAGTTATCTAGTCTGTTTTATTAAGTTATGGGAATCAGTGTATTTAATTATAAACATATCTGTTGTGATTAAATAGCGAATTAAGCGTTGACAGTTTATAAAGGTGGACCTTAATGTACATAATACTTTCATGGTAAGTTTTCGTTAAATAAATATTTATATTTAATCTCTGAACTTAAAAACAACATTTTTGTTTGCTTGGATATATTTTATTTTCATAAAAACGTGTAGTTAGTTTATATTAGAAAGAAATATTAAGGAAACTTCTAGAAAAATAAAATCTAAGTATTAGATTACCAAATATTAGAAAATTAACTGTGACAATAAAATCTAAATTGCTAGATCCTCATGCCTGTAATTAAACTCTCAGCTGGCTAGAATATGTTATGATTGGTTCGTGCATGTATACACTGACTAGCCCAAAGGTTCCCAGACTTTTCTCTGATAGACCACTTTCAAAATTTAGCTGGTTCCAGTGGGCCACTGCAGCTATATTTCTACCATATTCCCAAAACTCGGTAAAAAAAATGTGAAGATTAGATCTAACTATGGAAAATTGCATTGCCTACCACAAATTAATAGTTTTTGAAAAAAATGTGAGAATTGATTGGTTAATTAATTAATTAATTGTGCTTTGAGTGGATGTCAAAAAAGTAAAATGATAAATGAGGTTTTTAAATTCTATTCATAATAAAATGTTGGTCATTCGAAATTGTACATAATTTGCATAACACAACTCTCATTATTTATGAATAATTTATATTTAGTTTTCCTCAATTTCATATAATTACTATTAATTAAAATACAATAAGGTTACTTGTACGCAGTTATTAAGCATATGTGGGGCCTGCATAGGGTTGCCGAGTCTTATTCACTGATATGTTGAAAACATGAAATTAATTGAGCTTGGCAAAAGCCATGCCGTGTGCCGTGTGGAATCTTATTTAATTTCAATGTGATTTCTATCTAAACTGGCTAGGCTTAAAGCTGATCAATCTACATGAAATGCCTCAACTCTAAGCATGAGCATGGTTGAAGTGTCAATGTAATGCTAATACTCAATCCTGGTCTTATGTCTTTACAAATGAGCCCCATACCTTTTGAGTACATTATACTCATTAAACATATAACCGGAATTTAAATTCTTGAGAGATTGACACTACAGACAACGAGGATGAAGCATGAACCCATGCTGAGCTAGTACTATATAATATTAGTAGATATTTTTGACTGCCTCGTTGGTCTAGTGGCTAGATATAAGGCCGCAGACCCGGTGGTCCTGGGTTCAATTCCCAGGTCGGGCCGATAAATAGTTATTTGGTTTTTCTGTCAGAAAATTCTCAGTAGCAGCTCGAAGTCTGGAAGTTGGAAGTGTGCACACTCCCGTGCCTCGAAAAGCATGTAAAGCCGTTTGTCTTGCGCCTGAACTCTTTCCGGTCGTGTCGGATTGCCGTCCCATCGGATTATGAGAGCTAGGGAATAGTGAGTGCACCTGTGTCTGTGCGCAAACACTTGTGCACTATAATATCTCCTGTGCAGTTGGCTAACCTCTCTTGAGATTGGCCGCGTTTACCGAAATCGGTCTGGAGGACATCATCAGTAGATATTTTGGTAATTCCAGATTAAAGAAAAAAATATATAAAATTGTTTGCTTACAATAAGTATTTGTTGCACTCATTGGAATATTTTTGAATGTTTAATTTTAATAAATTCATTGATATATTCATATATTCTTATACTATTGTCGTTGAAATTCTTGCATTGATTTTGTGATTTTGGGTGATTTTAATAAATACAATGACCAAACATTTTAAATGAAAGTGTATATGGATTTTTGAATCTGTACATTCATATTTGTATTAAAAATCTTTATATATTTCTTGCGGATGGTACATTTTGATTTGATGATTGCGGTGTCAAACTCGAGCAAGTATGACTAACTTTATCGATAGCTTGCGATTTTTGAGAGATTAAAACACTGAATCGTTCTTGATGTGTTTCTGTTTATTCGCACGGGAATATGGAATGGCCGTTATAAAGGCTGTTAGTTAAACCGTACACGACGGATAAATATATATATATATATATATATATATATATATATATATATATTATATATATTTTATATATATTTTTATATATCTATATATATATATATAAATATATTTTTTATTGAAGCAGGAAAAATCTTTTTTATCTTATTATATTATATTGAAAAACACACTGAGTGCAAAGGTTGTTCTACTAGATTATCCCTATCAATTTTACTTAAAAGGCTATATACCTAAGTCGATGGACTTTGTGTATTTTAATGTAAGGTAACACATTCATGTGTTTTTTCCTCATACTGGCTTCCCGTCCCGACTTCGCAGGGAATACGCTACGTAAAACGCTTTTATCGTAATACATATAACATTAGTTTACGCAACGAACGCCAATGAAACTCTCAGTGGGTATGATCAGGGCTGGATTAACTATTGGGGCCCCTAGGCCATGCAATTCTCGGGGCCCCTTTCCTTTACCCTTACAGATCAAGCATTTTGAAACTATTGTTTATCATACATTACGCAACGGAACGCATCCAACGAATCGGTGATTCATTCACGAGTTCAGCCGACCGCGCGCCGGCTGCGTTCCGAATCAACGCTTACCTTACCTACATCGTCAAATAAGGCTACTTTCATGGAACTAGTATTTACTCGGTGGTAGAGCTTTGTGCAAGCTCGTCTGGGTCAAAACAACAGTACTTTGTGTTGTTGTGTTCCGGCTTGAAGGGTGAGTGAGCCAGTGTAATTACAGGCACAAGGGACATAACATCTTAGTTCCCAAGGTTGATGGCGCAGTGGTGATGTTTTTTTTTAAGAAATTGAAACGGGAGTTAATAATAAAAGCAATATATAAATAATCTAATCTATATTATCTTAATAATTTGTCAATTTTTCAACCACCCTTATTTTTTTGTTGCCATGGACACATCCTCCCGTTCGTTATTATAGTTGCCATAGCGACATGACGGCGAGAATGATGGGTATTAAATTCCGTTGTCACTCGAATGTTACGAGCGGGCTTGATGGACATTTCCAGCTTTAACTATCGTGGTATGGCATGGCATGGCTTGGCTTGGCTTGGCTTGGTTTGGCTTGGCTTGGCTTGGCTTGGCTTGGCTTGGCTTGGCTTGGCTTGGCTTGGCTTAGCTTAGCTTGGCTTTATGTAGCGTGGCAATATGTGGCACGACGTTACAATCGGCCATCCTGTAACAATTGCTCCCGCAATGGAGCACACGATATTTATTAGCTTTCTAGTAAATCAATAAGATCTTCGGTCTCCAAATGGTCGTCAGAGCTGCTGGCACTGTCAGATACAGGAGCTATACTACGATAAGGTCGCAGAGAGTCTGCAGACACTAGCCCCATAAAGTTTTTATAACCCCTTAAACCCTTTATGCTCTTGATTCTGTATCTATCATTACCGACTACTTTAGTTACTATATAGGGGCCTGAATATAAGTCATCTAACTTTGTGTTAACCTTAGCACCACTACTTGTAGGCGCCTGCCTCCAGAGAACCAAATCTCCTTTTTTATAAATATGACAATTTTTGCGTCTTTTGTCAAAATTATTTTTCATCTTGGCGCTGGCTTTATTAATGCGATCGCTAGCTTCATTACGCTTGGACTGGGTCGCTTCATATACGCGATCCGGGATGGTAACATCGCACACTGACCTTCCATTACGTGCAAACATCAAATCATACGGCTTAAATCCGGTAGTATCATTAAAAGTATTGTTTATTCCCCAAATGACATCAGGTAGACAGTTAGACCAGTTATTAGCTGCTTCACTAGGGTCAGTTGCGCGTAGGGCATTAAGTATCGTACGATTAGTGCGTTCAACTTGTCCGTTGGCACGCGGACATGCAATTGCATTTAATGTGTGTTTAACTTGCTTATCCGAAGTAAATTTTTTGAAATACCTGCTCGTAAAAGCTTTACCATGATCAGTTACTATTCTATCTGGGTAACCAAACAATACAAATATTCTTTTGAGTATTCTAATGGTTTCTACCGAATTAACTGTCCGAGTACACTCCGCGATTATAAATTTCGAGAATGCATCAATTATAACCAACATATATCAATAACCGTTTCTTGTCCTACAAAACGGACCTAAATGGTCAACATGAATCATTCTAAAAGGTTCATTTGGCTTTGGTATCGGATGTAACTTGCCTTGCTTTTTACCATATTCCCCCTTTCCATAAGCACAATTTAAACAAGATGTAACGTACTTTCGAATAAATCGTGTCATTTTAGGAAACCAAAAACTGTTTTTAATCAGATCAGTGCAACGTTTTAACCCTACGTGTCCTATCTCATCATGATGCATTTGAACAATTTTCCACCTAGCAACCCCAGGCACTACGAGTCGATTACCATTAAGCGTCTTACGATATAACCTATCGTTTAATATCATATAATTATTAACTATATCGGGTCCTGCCGACCCAGTTTTTAGTTGGTCAATAATATTTTTCAATTTATCATCCTGATATTGAACGGTATAAAACCAATCAGTGACTTCTAAACGATTAATATTTACAGCGTCAATTGGATTTCTACTTAAGGCGTCTACATGTTGCATGCGTTCGCCGGGTCTATACTCTACACTAATATCATATTCCTGTATTAACAACCACCATCTTGCAATACGGGGAATGATATCACGTTTTGTAAGAGTGGCGCGGACGGCGGTACAGTCGGTGACTACTTTTACGTGTTTACCTACAACGTATACCCGAAACTTACGCAAAGATTCAACAACTGCTAGTGTTTCAAGCTCATAGCTATGATACATAGTTTCCTCCCTAGACGTCACTTGGCTAAAATACATAACAGGACGCAGGGTACTATCAGACTGATGTTGTAATAATATACCGGCTACTCCTAATTTGCATGCATCGGTATGTATTTCAATATCTAATTTAGGATCATACAAAGCTAACACTGGTTTAGAGCACAAACGTTTCTTTAACTCATCGAAACTATCGACCTGCTTATCATTCCACTCCCACGGCACATTTTTCTTAGTTAATTCCGTTAAAGGGCGAGCAATAACAGCGAATTTATACATAAATTTTCGAAAGTAACTACAAAGACCTATAAACTGACGTACTTCATGTACATTCCTAGGTACAGGAAACTGTGAAACTGCAATTAACTTTGACTCTGATGGCTGTACACCGTCATAAGAAATTTCATGGCCTAAATAGATCACTTTGTCTTGCAAAAAAGAGCACTTCTTCATATTTAATTTTAAATTTTCTGATTTAAATTTTTGCAACACAGATGCTAACATTTTTATACCGGAATCAAAATCAAACGAAGGTAATAATAAATCATCTAAGAAGGCAAGAATCTCATTTGTTGCACTGTTACTTTGAGAAGTTTGTGTATAATGGATTGAATCAATTATTTTGCTGATCATTCGCATAAAAACTGAGGGTGCATTCGCTAAACCAAATGGAACGCGCAGATATTCATAATGACCCTGAGGTGTAATAAAAGCTGTCTTATGAGTGTCTTCGGGTGCAATTAACAATTGATGATAACTTTGCGCCATATCAAGACTTGTAAAATATCTTTTACCAGCTAACTTTGATATCTGATCGTCAATATTTGGTAAAGGATATCTTTCTTTTATAGTAATAGAGTTAAGAGCACGATAATCAACACATAACCGACTATCACCGTTCTTTTTCTTTACTAGAATAATCGGAGAGGCATAATCTGACTCGGATTCTTTAATAATACCAGCATCTAATAACTCGCGAACTTTGGAATTAACTATTTGTTGCTCAGCATGCGATAATCTATAAGGTTGACGATATATTGGTTGCTGCGTAGTGAGTTTTATTTTCATGTGCAACGAGTTGGTGCAACCGAGATCTTTCGTGTTATTTGCAAAGGTGTGTTTATATTGTAATAATAAATTTATTAAGCAATTACGTTCGTTTTCATTTAAGCTTCCTATACTGATTTCGGATATAGCTACTCCGCCTATACTATTATTAGTTATGACATTCGTGACTAAGATAGAGGCAGACGGAATTATAGGACCACATGAATTTGAAACTCTAGTTATTAAATTGTTTGGCTTACGGTTTGGCAAAATTTTAGGCAAGAAAGGTAAAAATGGCTTGGCTGGATTCACCTGGCTTGGCTGGTTGGCTGATTCGTCACAGCTGTCTGCTCGCGCTAGAATCTCGCCGATTTTCCAGTTGACATTTTTGTTTCCAGTGTTAAAAACCTTCATGTAGCCCTCACCACCTTGAAACAATGTAGCTGGTAACGAGTAGGAAACTCCTTGCAACTCATAATGACGTGGTGCTGTGCAGACATTATTTCCGTCGGCGTTGCCTACCACTTGAACCCTGATAATTGAAGCACCAGGTGGTAAGGATTCTTTGCTTAATGTCACCACCCTATATTTTTGGACATCTTCGACAGCTTGAAGTTCTGCAAAAGGGTCATGATCCAATCGTAATGAGACCGTCCTATTAGTCACCACAAGTGACATGCGATCTGCGTTGATAACTGGCTGGCCGATTAGTAGATGAATATCCTGCATATCAATCTCTGCTACATGTGCGGTACATTTTATTTCAATGTTATCGATTTCCAGATCAAAATCTACTTTACCATGGCTTGTTAGTAAGCCACCAGAAAAGCCTTTTAGAATAGTGCTTGTAGGTATAACGTTAAGGGCCAATAGATTAACAATTTGAGTATTTATAACATTCACTTGACTCCCCGTATCGATATAAGATTTAAGAAAAATTCCGTTTACCTTCACGAGCTTTTTGTAAATTTCGTTGTAATTTTGCACTAATTTTATTTCTTTTATATTGCTATTCGAACCGGCAGATGGCTTGGTATGAGTAGATAAAGAGTTAGAACAGCGAGTAGCAATATGACCTTGTAAACCACACTTAAAACAAACCCGTTGATCAGGTAATGAGCAATTTCGTAAGACATGGCCAGTTTTCTTGCAACGCGGACAGGGATCGGTTTCAGGGTTTATCTTCTAGTCCATGTATGGCAGCTGTTTAGCGTCCTTGTTCGGTTTGTCACGTATTTCTAATGATGGTGAACGATAATCATCTAGAGTACAGAGGAAGCTCTCGTACAATTCGTCTGGACGTTGGCATTGAAATGCACGCGCGTTTGGTTGTAATGAAGATGGTAAGCCTCTGATTATGCAAGAAACACTAGCGGTATCAGATAAGTTACAACGAAAACACATGGCGATTTTATCTTGATAATATTTAGTCATTGTTTCATTCGGTAGCTTCTTTCTAGTAATCATTTCGTCTAGTAATGCACTAAAATCACGATGTTTGGGAAAAGCTCTTTTCAACATGTGTTTCCATTGGACCCAAGTATAATTATATTCATCGAGTCGGTTATACCACTTACGGGCTTGACCACGAAGTTTATCTTGTAGGTGGAATGATTTTACTTGGTCACTCCAACCATGAATATCTCCCAACTGATCAATTTTCTTTAACCACGCCGATACTGTACAATCATCTCCTTCAGGGTCAAATTCCGGGATAAGAGACGCTGCACGATGGCCTTTAAAATGACTGAGCGGCAAGGTTTCCTGTTCGAGTTCACGTATCGCCCTATTAACTTCGTTCTCAAGCAAACCTTTGAGTAGTTTTCTAGCGGGCGGTGGCGAATACTCTTCATCTTCGCTGGAATGGTTTTGTTCTTGCTCACACCATCCAGGCGGGCGGACTTTATCACCAACAGATTCATTAGGGCAATTACGCTTCATATCCCACTTCTGAGTGAAACGGGAGTTAATAATAAAAGCAATATATAAATAATCTAATCTATATTATCTTAATAATTTGTCAATTTTTCAACCACCCTTATTTTTTTGTTGCCATGGACACATCCTCCCGTTCGTTATTATAGTTGCCATAGCGACATGACGGCGAGAATGATGGGTATTAAATTCCGTTGTCACTCGAATGTTACGAGCGGGCTTGATGGACATTTCCAGCTTTAACTATCGTGGTATGGCATGGCATGGCTTGGCTTGGCTTGGCTTGGCTTGGCTTGGCTTGGCTTGGCTTGGCTTAGCTTAGCTTGGCTTTATGTAGCGTGGCAATATGTGGCACGACGTTACAAAATATACAAACCACTGTCTAAGGGCGTTGGTGACCACTTAACATCAGGTGGCCCATATGCTCATCCACTAACCTATACTATAAAAAAAAAAACGTAGTATTATACTAGTATAATACTAGTATAAATCGCCATGGTACCATGGCGATTTTTAGTTCTACTATGTATGAAGTATTTCATTAACTGACAACATGCGTCGAAAAAAGGGAATAACATAGAGGGGGTATACATTTAAAAAAAAAAATCGTTCGATGAAACGTTTTTCTTTGTGTACGGGGCCCCTAGTCGATGTGGGGCCTAGGCAGTTGCCTAATCCGCCTTATGGATAATCTGGCCCTTCAACCAATTTACATATAACCTTAACCAATTACGCACCTAAACCATGAACCTTCCTCATGAATCATTCCGTCCATTGGTGAAAACCGTAAGAAAACTCATTCAGTAGTTTTTCATATTTATATTATTTGGATTTACCTTTTTTTTATGTCTGCATGTTTTTATTTCCATGCCACGTCTTTCCATGCCACCTAAAATAGAGACGTAGCCTGGAATTGGAAATCCAACTGGATTACTCCTTGGATTTTTAATTGATTACAGTACGATTTAATCAATTGGATAAAATCCATTTTGTATCATATTCGGGTACATTATTCTTACACATTTTTTTCAGATGCCTCAAGTCAAAGTTTCCCAGGGTGTACTTAAAGGCAAGACTTGTTCGACTTATAATGGCGCAAAGTTCTACAGTTTCGAAGGTATACCATACGCTAAACCGCCTGTCGGTGACCTTCGTTTCAAGGTAATTGGTGACAAACTGAGAGAAAACATGTATTTCCTATGTTTTGAGGCTTTTCTAATTATGTTGGGTTAATTCAGAAATGGATAGTGAAAGTCAAAGTCAAAAATCTTTATCCAATATTCAAGCATTACACTTACTTATTGATCGTCATAAATCTACCACCGGTTCGGAAACAAACACCTCAGACCTGAGAAGAACCGGCGAAAGAAACTCAGCGGGATTTTATTTTTATTTTTTGGATTGTCCAATACTTCTTATTCTATCTTCTATATTCTTCATATTTCTTCATTTTGGTAACTAGTTTTTTGTAATTCTAGTGGCATTTGAGAAATAAACTAAGCTGTTATCCTTACTAATGATATAAATACGAAAATGAGTTTGTTTGTCTTGAATGATTAATCATTAAATTTTGCATACACGTATATAAGCATATAGGGAACTCGTTACTCGGTGGTAGAGCTTCGTGTAAGCTCGTCTGGGTAGGTACCACCCACTCATCAGATATTCTACCGCAAAACAGCACTACTTTGTATTGTTGTGTTCCGGTTTGAAGGGTGAGTGAGCCAGTGTAATTACAGGCACAAAGGACATAACATCTTAGTTCCCAAGGTTGGTGCAGCATTGGCGATGTAAGCGATGGTAAACATTTCTTACAATGTTGGTGGCCCAAATTCTCGTCCGCTTACCTATACAATAAAAAAAAATTAAACATACTCCACACACGCGTGGGTAAAGCCATTGGCCAAAACTAGCTTGGGTATAAATAAACATTAATCAACGCCACCTTTTATTTTCCTATTCAAGGATCCCCAAGAACATGATGGATGGTTAGGTGTATGGGACGCAACAAAACCGGGCAACAAATGCCCCCAACTCAATCCATCTGGTAAAGGATCGGTCGAAGGGAGTGAGGATTGTCTGTACTTAAACATTTACACCCCAATGCTGCCAACGGAGGAAATAAAAAAATTGCCAGTGATGTTTTTCATTCATGGTGGCAGATTGACAATCGGCTACGGTGATTACTATAGACCTGATTATTTCATCCAAGACGATGTTATATTGGTAACGATCAATTACAGATTGAATGTATTCGGTTTTTTATGCCTTAATACACCGGAAGTTCCTGGTAACGCCGGCTTAAAGGACACAGTCATGGCCCTTAAATGGGTTAAGAATAATATAAAAAACTTTAACGGCGATGATGGTAACATTACGGTTTTCGGCGAAAGCGCGGGAGCAGCTATCGGTGCGTCATATCTGACATCCAAAATGGCGGATGGATTGTTTAATAAAGTTATCTGTCAGTCTGGAACATCGATATCTGATTTATACATTGTTGGAGACGATCCGGTAGATAGGGCTCGTATTATTGCGTCATATTTAGGACGGCATACAAAAGATAAGAACGAACTTTACGATATCTTCTCAAAAGCATCGGCTGAAGATTTGGTTTATGCAATAACATCGGCAAAACTAACTGACCATCCTGCCGTTCTAAGCGCATTCCTTTTGCCGGTGATCGAAAAAAAGTTCGACAATGTTGTCAGATTTTTCGAGGAACCACCAATTGTTGCGATAAAAGAAAATCGCTTTAAAAAATTACCCGTTCTAGTAACGGCTCATACGCACGAAGGGGCATTATTTTTGGACAAAGACGATCACGGTAATATAAATTACGTGGAAAATTTCGAATATTTCATCCCGTCTTATCTGTTCATAAAACTCGGTACGCCAAACGCATCGAATTTCGCGAATAAATTACGTCAATATTACTTGAAAGGTGGAAAGTGTGATGATAAAACGAAAAATGAATACTTGGATCTCGTCAGCGATCATTATTTCCTCCGGGATATAATGCTTTTCGTTGAATTGTTGTCAAGTTCTCAAGATGTCTTCGTGTGTAGATTTGGGTACTTTGGTAATATGAATATAAGAACTATGAGAAGTTTACGTGTTAAAGGCGCGACGCACGGTGATCTAATCCAATATATATTCTATAGAGAGAGTAAAGTCAAATCAGCTTCAGAGAAGGATTTAATGATAGCCCACACTCTTGTTGAGGCGTGGTGTAGTTTTGCGAAAACGGGGTAAGTTTGTAATTAAACATATTAACGTGTGCAATATAATTTTAAATATATAATAATAATAATAAGGTCTTCCAGACCGATTTCGGTCACGGCGGCCAATCTCAAGAGAGATTAGCTAACTGCGCAGGAGATATTATAGTGCACAAGTGTGTGCGCAAACACAGGTGCACTCTCTTTTCCTTAGCTCTCATAATCCGATGGGACGGCAATCCGACACGACCGGAAAGAGTTCAGGCGCAGGACCAACGGCTTAACGTGCTTTCCGAGGCACGGGAGTGTACACACTTCCAACTTCCAGACTTCGGGCTGCTACTGAGAATTTTCTGACAGAAAAACCCACTAACTATTTATTGGCCCGACCTGGGAATTGAACCCAGGACCACTAGACCAACGAGGCAGTCTATTATATATACGTACCTTTACACATACACGCAGACTTGGAGTTGGAATCGAACCCGCAACCCCGAAGTGGGAGGCACGGTAACAGCCAACTGCCCCATTGTACTAGTCAGATTATAATGTAATAGTGCACTTGTTTTTGTGTACACATACACTATGCGCTGTTCGCTAGTCTCCAGTGATAATGGTCGCCGTGGCCGAAATCGTTCATAATCAAGAAGTTATTATATTTATTGAATTTAAATGGTATATAGTAATAATATAATCGTATTTTGTTTCAGAAAACCAACTTTCAAAAATCTTAGCTTAGACTGGCAACCCTACGACACAGATAAAAAATTGTGCTTAAACGTCGAAGATGATATCAAAGTTGAAACATTCCCGTCATTCGAAAGATTGAAATTTTGGTTCGATTTAATAAAAGAACGATCAAAACTGTGATTGCTTAAAATATATAAAAATATTTTATTCATGTTTTAACTGTCTACTTAAAGCCTATTGCAATTTGAAGAGGAATAAAGATAAATAATTAAAAAAATAATAAAAAAAGCTTGACCTTGGATACATGATTTGATTGTCTTAATAATCTGTGGTATTTATTATGGCGAACTTGATATAAGTAATTAAGCGGAATAGTATCTTATTTATAAATAAAGATATATTAATCAAGAATTGGTCGTAATATAGCAGAGATATTAGCAAATCGCATGTGTATACACTCTGTTTACACACCTATATATATTGTTCACGTATTAATTGTCTCTGAAATGATATATATCCTATCACGGTCGTATACACAGAACTTGCAACTGAGTCCAATTTCAGTGGAGAGATGAGGTGCGAGTGTGTTACAACTGCTAATTCGCAATACCATCCGCTGTACGTACTACGTCGCTGCTGTCGAAGCTGATATTTTACTCTCCCAAGTATTGTGTTATTTAATCATTGTTATATCGTTTTGTTGAGTTTTGCGGATTTTTTGTTTTGTTATTTAACTGTTTTGTTTGGATTTGAAAAAGTGTTCGGGATAATTATTACGCGAATTGTCATGAACTTAACAGCATCAGTATGTCAACGTACCCCATACTGAAGTTGCAAGACCTGTGTATACGACCTTGTACCCTATTCCATTCGAAGTAGGAATAAAGGTAAACACACCGTCGATTTACAAATTGCATGCGATTTTCTTATCGTTCTCCTGTATTGTGCACTATAAACAGTTCTTGATTAATTTACCCTTATTTATAATACAACACTATTCCAATTAACTAGTTATAACCACATTAACTTTCAAAGTTCCGATTACAACTTCGCGGACATTAAAAACGCCATCTTTCCGCGAGTCCATAGTGAATATCATAGATTATTCAAGATCTCGACCAATGCTATCGCGTCAATTGATATCGATGACCAATGACATCGCATTAATTCGGTGTCAAAGTTGATATTTGGGCTTATTCCTGTTGCGGTTGGAATAGGTTATATATACTGATGCTTTGCTCACACGCAGCCTTGATGCGAACTGTCAAACTTACGAAAGATATCGAGATAAGATCATAGACAATTTTTAGTACTTTTTTTTGTAGTTTTGAAATATTCCTAACAGCATGGAATATGTAAATTGAGTTTTAATTTCTTTACTCTTGCAATTGGAATATGACATAGATATAAAATACCGCTTTAGCTGTAAACGTCGTTTACTGAATAGTTAAAAATCTTGTGTCCCTTTCTTTCGAATGTCAGGTTAATGAAGGAAGAAAGAAAGAATGTTAACTAGATGCGCTAAACATCGAATACAAATAATTTTATACAAGCTTTTATTGTTTTTAGTTCAACAGTTAGTGCGTGTGGTAACTTTTTTGGACACACTTGTGGAAGAGCTTTGTGCAAGCTCGTCTGGGTAGGTACCACCCACTCATCAGATATTCTACCGCAAAACAGCATTACTTGGTACTTGGTATTGTTGTGTTCCGGTTTGAAGTGTGAGTGAGCCAGTGTAATTACAGGCACAAGGGACATGACATCTTAGTTCCCAAGGTTGGTGGCGCATTGGCGATGTAAGCGATGGTTAACATCTCTTACAATGCCAATGTCTATGGACATCCGCCTTCCTATGCCATAAAAAAAAAAAACATTTTTGGTCTTGGTGATAACGATAATTGTGCAAATATGGTGTTGGTGGCAATATTACCTTTAGTACTGTAATTAATTTAAGCATGTATTAGTGATAGTTTTACAGTGTTTTTTTTTGTTAAATGTTAATATAAGTATATACAATCTTTAGTATTATATACTTCTATGTAGTCATCGTTATACGCAAGGCCCCTAGCCACTTTGACATTTGAGGCCCCAATTCCGAACTGAATATTATAATATAATATTACCAGTTATATTATCTTTGGCTACGGGACGGGGCCCCTTGGCAGATACCTTGTAAGGCGTTGTTTGAAATTTGAATATTCATCCTACCATTACACGTTCATTGCGTCTGTACTCGAGGCTGGATTTAGTGTAAAAGCTAAGTACTAAGACTTGTTAAATAGGATCTTTACATAAACAATAACTTATTGTGTTCGCTTGTCGTGTCAGTTTGTTTGTAAATAAGAACAACAATTACTATGTACAACGCTTTTGATTTCTCGGTACTTTGGTAAGTTATCGTAATTGTAATGGTAGCAGAAAAAACTATTAATATATTAAATTATTTATTTAATCATTATTTATTGCAAACAATTTACAAATACGTAACAAATACAAAGATCAAGTGTTACATGGTACAGTATCATCATCGCTTACAGTGATCTCTTCCAGGCATCCTCTATAGTAAAAACATAAATTGTTGTTAGTCAGCAGAATTGATCGGGCGTAGCGTGCGAACAATTTATACATGAAATTTATTATCATATGTAATGGTATAGCATGCAAACGATGTGTTATATAAACCGCTTAATATTGTTGATGTTTCGAGAATTTATATAAAATAGTAATGGTAGCAGACATGTGATTTTTTTTTTAATAATGATAATTATAATATTTGTTGTTTTTATAAATAACGATCTTACTTATAAATGTTGTGCAGTGACTGTTTACTTAAACACTGTTATCTCTTTCTGTTATAGTTAATTTGACATCGGTAAGAAGATAACATTATGTTGGTAATCACATTAAACATTTATAGGTGAAGCCTTATTATATTAGATTGAATGTTGAGCAAGGTATATGTTAGTACCGTCGGAGCGTCACGGTAGCATGCACAACCGAACCCGTGGCGCTCCTCGTTAAGGCGGGAAGGGTACCGCTGGTTTTTTAGTGGATATTCCGATGATACGACGTCCTGGACACGGCGAGCCCCACATACGCCCCCCCCCCACACTGTTCCCGTGGGGGAAAGGTGTAAAGCGTTTATCCAGCGTTAAAAAAAAATATGTATGTTAGTTGAGCTTGGGTGAAAAGAGGCAATCAACGATTTAAATCAAGTCTATTCGCCTAAAAATATTCCAAAAATGTAAAAGTTGTCATTGTTAAATATATATTTGTTTTTTTATGTGATTACAGTATATAATGTAATATTTTTTGTTTCTTTACCCCAATTACACAACCAAATGTCAGTAGGTATGTAATAAAAGCCTTGTTACTAACTGTAAGGCCGGCCAAGTGCGAGTCGGACTCGCGCACGAAGGGCTCCGTACCATTATCTATAAAAACGCCAAAAAAATCATGTTTGTTGCACGAGAGCCCCACTTAAATATTTGTTTTATTCTGTTTTTAGTATTTTTTGTTATAGCGGCAACAGAAATACATCATCTATGAAAATTTCAACTGTGTAACTATCGCGGTTCATGAGATACAGCCTGGTGACAGACGGACAGCGGAGTCTTAGTAACAGGGCCCCGTTTTACCCTTTGGGTACCCTTAAACGCAAGTAAAAATGTAACCTTTTTTATCCTGTACGGTCAAAAAGACATGGAGGCAGGGTGATAACATACCCAGATGTGCTTCCACAAGGTCCTACAACCCAAATATTTGAATAAAACAAAAATACTTTGACAAGATTTTATTTATTCATATTATTATATAAAAAAATACGCAATCTGTATTATGCGCAATAATAAAATGGAAATTAAAACTAGAATCATTATTGGCACTGGTTATCTACATTAATTTTAATTTACAAATCGAAAAAGTATTTGACGAAAAAAAATTTTTAGGTGACTAAATTTTTTATTTCTAGTGCGAATTTTCGTGCGTAATTATCACTTACAATGTTATAATACAAACAAGTTTCGTCTTAATAGTTAAGATTATAGGATTCACAATTCCATTTGTTGAATTAAAAAAATATAATTTAAAGTTATTAATTTTAAATACTGCTGAAGCTCCATTTGCGTTTTAGCGCGTAATTTAACGTCACTTTATTTGACACAATGTGTTGCCAGTAACTAAATTACCAATAAAATAATATAAAAAATATGTAAATTATAATTTTCGTGTAATATTATTCGACCTATCATGCAATTGGAGCAATAGCGTTACATTTAAGATATATTTAAATGAAAGAAAATATTATGCAATACAAAATAACTGAAAATGCAATGAGCTTATGGAATGGCGAAACATGATCCATCTAGTGAACAAGGATACAAATAACATATCTTCTCGCTTCAACGTGGTGCTGTTTTGTTTAACCATCTCGCTCGCACACAATTACTACAAATATATAATTATCAGGGACTTCCTTTTCCTTATTATTATTAACTTAACTAGTTTCACAAATTATATTTATCGAGGAATGTCCTAAATCCAAAATCTGTAAACTATTTAAAATCAGAATAGGTAATAATGTTATCAAATTATTGTAAATTTATCTTTTAATTATATTAAATATTAAGTTAATGAATGAATTATATTATCATCTAATAAAAAAAAAATACCGATTTAACATTATATTAATAACTTTAACAGATATTGACATTTATTGAATATATCAAACACTTGACCACCGTATGGTACCACTACCGATACTGACCAGGCCACCACCACGTTTATCATCTTTAAATCCCTGATAATTACATATATAACCAACAATAAATGTATTTATTTAAGATATAATGCCAAATTTAATTTAGCTTAAACATGCCAATAAAATATATTATAAGAAAGAAAAAGACTTGTAGTTAACTCTTTTTTTTTTTTTAATCTGATTGTTACATGTTGACGCGATAAAATAAAAAATAAAAATATTTGCTAGCGCTACAAAAAACTTGTATGATAAATATTTAATTTCTTTACAATTACAATATTGTTGCCAACTTTATTTTGTTTGTTGTTTATTACACAGGGTTATTTGTAACACACCAGCAACCTCACAGGACTAGATAGCTAACACCGTAAGCAACCACTTTTGTTCTACGACTCCGGACATAACTCAATGCATGAAAAAAAAAATGATGTTACAAGTTTTTGTCGTACTGTCGTGACATTTGTAGGTCTATATTTCATTCATAAACCAAAGGACGACGCGACGCGTCGATCTTTGCGATGCGCGTAGATTTATAAACGTTCAAGCGGGAATATAAATTAAAACTTATTTTTGTATGAAAATAAAATCTAACAAATTATCAAAAGTCGTAGAACAAAAGTTGTCGCTTATGGTGTTAGCTATCTAGTCCTGCGAGGTTGCTGGTGTGTTACAAATAACCCTGTGTATAGTACAGTCATTTAAAGTAAACTAAACATAGTATTTCTTAAAAATAACTCTTAAAATATTTGACTAAGTTACTTAAATGTGCTTTTATTTTTTTTTAATTACTATAAATGCAAATGGAATGTAGGCTGTAGAAAATATTAAAAAAAGAATCTTCGTTGAAAAAGTATTAACTTTTTTATAAACATAATGAATTTTAATAACAATAAAAAGAAAAAAATAATATTTTAAATGTTTTTTTTTTTATAAAGGCACTTGAAAATCACACAATGAAATTAATATAATTCATGAAAATTGTTAATAATTGTATTGTATTTAACCAAATTAATAAATTGAGTAGTAACATGATAACGATTGATTTTCTAAAGAAATAATTTAATTTTTTCATCATTTTTCACCGTCAAAACACTTAATCGAAATCAAAAAAAAAATATTTCGACTGGCAACACAAACAAAATACTCATGACATTTGATTTAACTTTTATTCCTGTTAATCATCCTAATATGCATGACATCTGAATGAGTACGTATTATGATATACTATAAAATATATAATTACATAACTGTGTGGTCCTCGTACTGTGGTGCAATACATGCAGGTGGCACACATGCAGAAATAAAAGTAACTTAGACTAGCTTTCCCGTCCTGTTAGATTTATATTAATATATAGTTAATAACATATACAGGATGTAACAAAATTCGTGTCCGACCCGTGAAATAATTATTTGGTAGGTTCTGTATATTATGTAATAATTTTTAAAATACTAAGCAAAAAAATTACTTATATCTTAATTGTGTTTAACGACACTGTTGGTGGTAAAAACGTGGACTACTGAGGTCATGACCTCGTGTCGTAGCTACCCGATAGGTAAGAACTATCGAGCGCTATTGCCCGCACCTGTGATGCCAAGTAATTTTCGTGATTTAATAAAAAAAAAAAAAATCCGGGATAAATTTTTGCTTAGTATTTTAAAAATTATTACATAAATAGAACCGACACACGATACCTAATAACCACTTCACGGGTCGGACACGAATTTTGTTACACGCTGTATATAACATATATGGATTGGTCATAGTGCTGAATTCGAAGATTGATCATAATAACAAATTTAATAAATAAAGATTAGCGTAGAAATTTAAAGTCTGCCTCACATTGATATAGAAAGCTCGCAGTTAAAACCAGATTTATTAAATCCGAGTAAATATTAAACTAAACTATTATTGTATCTAAGTATACGAAGTTTATAGTAATGAGCAAGAGGTTGAAAAAAAAAAACAAAAAAAAAAATAGTTCAGTCTAGCCGCTACGGAACAATCTCGGTTATTCCTGACACGAGACTATGAATTTAAAAATGTATTTATTCAGCGCTTCTGGACAACATACAAAGTTTTCTAAGCCCGTCGATGGGTCCATACACAATAACTGTAAACGAAAGAATATATCTTAGCTGATAATTAATTATGAAAAGTAAATATCGTTATCTCTTTTTCTCTTTAAACCATTATGATGAATTAATCATTTTCACATAAAAAAATAACCAAATTCAATATTTGGAATGTTCGACAAATAAATACCTTTATATAAGCTGTTAAAGATACACAATATGAAAAAGTTAAAATTGTAGTTAAAATATTTAAATACATAGATAAATATTCGTTCACTTATCAGAAATAATGGACTTTTAAAACTATATAAGAATATAAGAGAATCTATTCTAATAAAATAATAATAACTATTTCTTAAATATATGAATAAAAAAAATACGAAGATAGATAAATCGATGTAAAAAAAAAGAAAACGTGACAAAAATATGTAGATAAATTACAGAAACGGCTGATCACCAAGTTTACTTCTTGCCCCCCAACGATTCGAAGAAATTGACAAATTTATTGACACCAATATTCTTCGGCAAATCGTCTTCTGGGGGATCGTTGGCTCTGATAACGTCTTTCGGATTCACATTGTTGCTCACCACCATTTTGATTTCGTTCGACGGTCTCGATTTCTTGTCAGAGTTACCGTTAAATTTGATATCCTCGACGCCATTCTGGGGCGTTTCGAATTTCTCTTGTATCTTCACGATGTTGATACCGAAGTCCATATTTTCTGGTCGATCTACGACTTGGACTTCAGTGGGCTCGACTTCCTGTACTATATTGTCTGGTTTATTGTCAACTACGTTATCTGGTACGGCTATTTCTTCAGTAGGAACATCGACTATATTATTTTGATGAACTGCATCATTGTCATCGATTATTAAACCTTGGATTTCTTCTTTAGCTTCAACTGTTTCTTGCACGTTAACTAATACCTGTGTCTCTGTAGTTTCAACGTTGTTAACAATCGTTGACGTCGTTATAATCGTTTCTTCGACGATCACTGGAGCCGTAGAAAATTCAAGTTTTTCACTAATCGGTACAATACTTTCATTTGTTACAGGATGATCCCAGATTTTGTAGTATTTTGCGTATAATTCGTCCCAAAATTCCATTTTCTCCTGGTCCGGGTTCGAATCTAACGACAATTCGTTGCCGATATTCAGGTAAAAGAGATTGTCTTTGGTGACTGGCGACCATGTTACTGGAAGGTAGTGGTTTTCATCTGGCGTGGGGTTACTGAAAATTTCAAACAACGATTTTTTATATTAATTAGGGATATAAGTAATGAAATGGATTAGTGTTGTATTATAAATAAAGATATATTAATCAAGAACTATTTGTAGTGCATAACTTAAAAGATCTATTAGCAAATCGCATTAATTATATAAATCTATGCTTAGTTTATTTGTAGTCCTTTGAATACGACTGAAGATGAACGGGCAAGTATCAAGATTTCGGTCAGTTTAACTTGCTTAATTTGTGTTTGTACTTCGTCTCATGATCGGAGGTGAAGAGAAACATTGTTAAAATACCATGAAGCTGATGAAAATATGATGAAGCTTTGCGTTATAGACATCTGACCAACCGGCAGTAAGCAAATGGTGAAAGTTTGATTACATATTTTTATAAATAATGTTTGTCTGTCAGAGATCACTATAAGCGATAAGACCGCCTTTGCGCACCATTTGCAGTTTGATTGTTTCCTATTACTTATATGTTTTTTTTGTTGTGCAATAAGTATTAACTAAATTAATAAATTAACAGAGGCGGGGTAAGGTGTGGGCGGTGTGGGCGACAGCCCACGGCCACGCGGTTCGGGGGGCCTCGCGGCTCAGAAACATGTTATGCATTACTAGCTACATTAAGCTTTTAGCATTGAAAGCAAGGAAAAATTGGACTCGTCATGAATCGAAAGATTATTATTAAGATAAAAAAAGGTCAGCCGCATTTCCCTTCATACGGTGAAATCGTGAAAAAGCGCGTAGCAAACACGTAAAAGAGATATTCGAGCGAGATTTAAAAAAGAGGGCCTCGCAAAATGTATCTCGCCCACATAAAATTTAGGTCTTGCCCCGCCACTGAATAAATAAGATACTGTACAGTACAGTCTGTCAATAGTTTGAAGCTTATTCCATTCCGTTGCTCGAATACGAGCTGGTAGCATGTGTCAAACATACAACACGTGTAGGTTTCCTCACGATGTTTTCCTTCACCGTCCTTCACGAGATGACTTATAAACACAAATTAAACACATGAAAACTCATCTATTAGCTGTAACTTACCCGCTCTTAGCGAAGTTCGTCCACAGCCTCAGCAAGCGCTCCCTCATCTTAACGTCCTGGGGCGTTGGCTCCACGTTTGTCTGAAGGTCGTTCCTGAACAGATAACCGACTTCGTTCACGTGCCCCGCCTTTTTCAGGTTCAAACTTTTCAATAAATCATTGCTCAAGTCCAATTCACCGTCGTAATTGAATTTGTAGTAATAAATCGGCTTATTTGTATTACTAACGAGGTACTTGATATAGCGGTGCATATTGATGTTATATAGACAGTCAGACAACAGATGGGCTTTGTCGATTGAGCTGTCATCACCTGTAGGATCATTTTTAAAGTATAATGTCTTTATTTTATCAGCAATAGCTAAAGATTCATCTGAATCTCTTTCAATGTTCAATTCTTTTGGAATGTATAATTGCAAATCATCGGTATCGCGAACGAGCGCAACTTCAACAGCAGATGAACCGATCATGATTGGTATATCAGCTACTCGTCCAGATGTCAAAACATCCACAAATGGTTCAGTAAGGAATGCTTCGACACCTGGAAATTCTTTTTCGACGACTGGCGCGAAAGGATTCAAGGTCCTATCCATTGTGCCAACTGAAGGCGCCATCCTCTCGTACGCTTCTACTATGTCTCTTACTGGCGTCGTCGATAGGAACTCAAAAATTTCATCGATATCTCCCGATTCGCAGCCCAGCTCTTTAGCCAAAGCTGTTGCGTTATCTATTGGACACTTTTGAACCGCCCAAGGGCTCAACGCTGTACCAGATTGAATAATAGCTTTGTTTATTAAATTTTTCGTCAATGGACTCGCTGTTAGGAGCGTCACCAATGCGCTACCAGAACTTTTACCGAAGACCGTAAGATTACCGGAGTTCCCTCCGAAATTCTTTATGTTCTCTTTTATCCATCGAAGAGCTTGAACGATGTCTTTAGCGCCAGCATTTCCGGGTACTTCTGGAGTGTTGAGACATAGGAAACCAAGAGGTCCACATCTATAGTTAATGGTAACAATAACTACGTCTTTCTCTACTAAATAATCCGCACCATATAGGTTTGTACTATTCGATCCCATACGGAAGCCATCACCCTGAACGAAAACCATAACGGGCAGAAATTCCCCGTCTACGTTTGGTGTGTAAACATTTAAGAAGAGACAATTCTCATCGCCTGAGTAGTCTTTGTTGAAGAATGGTTCAATTTGAGCGCAGCTGTTCCCCTCTGACGTGGCCTCGCGTACACCGTCCCATGGTTCTGGCGGCTGTGGGGCCTAGAAGTCAAAAATATTGCAAAATTATAAAAAGGATATTTCATGTCATATAATCTGTTTATAAATAAATCTCTATTTCTTACTATAAATTAAACGTCATAATAAAGGCATATATCAGAAATCTCAATAGGCACCAAATTCAACGACCCAATACAATAATCTCATTATATATTTCAATAACAATGTTATCAGTAACAGCATGTGAATGTCCCACTGCTGGGCTAAGGCCTCTCCTCTTTTGAGGAGAAGGTTTGAAGGTTATTCCACCACGCTGCTCCAATGTGGGTTGATGGAATACACATGTGACAGAATTTCAATGAAAATTTTGACACATGCAGGTATTCTCACGATAGTTTACTACACCGTCAAGCACGACATGAATTATAATCACAAATTAAGCACATGAAATTCAGTAGTGCTTGCCCGGGTTTGAACCCATGATCATTGATTAAGATTCCCGCGTTCTTCGTCACGCAGTCTCGGCTTGAAATTATTGTTTATTGACAATGTTATGTCATATTTAAATCATACAAACAGAAAATTCAGACAATATTCAAATTATACCAAAAAAAACGCCGTCCAATTGCTATTATTTATCTGAGCTGCTACGTTCAGACATCTACCTAGTGTTTGTTTAATTATATCATGTTGAATTCGGAGTTTTTTTTGGATACAACTTATCAAAATGTATTATCATAGCAAAGATAGCAAGATAAATAAGATCGATGACGGAGCATACTCTCAAGTGCTACAGAGTCAGTCATTTTAAAAGTCATGACTCAAAGTTATTACGTATTTTTAAGATTTTTATTTGGATAAATATTTAGGATAATTTATATAGGGAGCGCATTGGTGCGTTACAAGTATAAACCATCCGTTACATCGCCAACGTACCACGAACCTTGGGACTGTTACGTCTCTTGTGCCTGTAGTTACACTGACTCACTCACCCTTTAAATCGGACCACAACAATACCAACTATTGCTGTTTGGCGGTAGAATATTTCATTAGTGGTTGGTAACTATCTCCAGACTTGCACAAAGTCCTAACCACCAAGTAAATCATATAAATCATCTATTCATTACGCATACAGTAAGCTACTTAAACAGTCAGTAGTCTAGAACTGGGGCCGAATTCTACTAATCTATAACGATTACGATACGTTCCCGATTCGATTCCGATCCAATTTTGACAACTATATATTTATTCAGATCGGAACCGAACCGATATGATGTTTATTTATTTATTTAGTTAAGGATCTCCAACAAAGGATACACACTTACAAGTACATTGATTTGTTGTTATGGGTGTAACATATGTGTGCTCCTTCAATTACAGGAGACCACAGCAAGGGCATAAAGTGATGACTAAACAGAATTAAAAATTATTGTTAATATCTATATAAAGAAAGAAAGGAATGTGGTACACAATAAATTGATAATTTAGGAACTATAAAAAAGGTAAACAATGGAAGTTAAGATTATGTTGACCAAAATGGGAGTTAAGTACATATTACAAAACAAAATATAAAATTTATATGAATAGTAATAAGAATTAAAATTAAAATAACGAAAATAATAGCAATAAAACTTAAAAAATAGAAAACATTTTTAAATAATAATGAAACTTAATACAAAAAATAAAAACGATAAAAACATAAAAACATTTTTTTTTTTAAAGCTACTAACCAAACTTTTATGCCAAGAGTCGATAATTAAATTAAAGAATAGAATAACGGATAAACAGATAACGACCAAACTTCGATTCAATTGCGATAAAGTAAAAATTCATTAGTAGATATGGCCCCCTGAAAAAAGTCGTATGTTTTGCAAAACATTCGTCATTCAAGTACAACTCGTATGAGAACTTTTGAAACGTCATTATACAATCTATATACGAATATATAAAGCTGAAGAGTTTGTTTGTTTGATCCGGCTTATCCCAGGAACTACTGGTTCGAATTTAAAAAATATTTTTGTGTTGGATAGTCCTTATATCGAGGAAGGCTCTAGGCTTATTTTTATTTATTATACGCGAGTGAAACATCGGGGCACAGCTAGTATTAAATATAATATATAACGAGAACCGGTTCGGAATTCTACCGAGATTCTGCAAGTGACTACTTAAACAATAGCTACTTTTATCCAAAAATCCTATTAAGTAGCGTATTCCATGCGATTTGTTAATATCTTTGCCGAGATGGCCCAGTGGTAAGAACGCGTGCATCATAACCGATGATCGTGGGTTCAAACCCGGGCAAGCTCCACTGAACTTCATGTGCTTAATTAGTGATTATAATTGATCTCGTGCTTGACGGCGAAGGAAAACATGGTGAGGAAACTTGCATGTGTCAAATAGACCTTAAAGGACAAATTATCTGGCATTTTTTTTAAATTATTGTATAGGTAGACGGACGACAGACGGACATATGGGCCACCTGATGGTAAGTGGTCACCAACGCCCATAGACATTGGCATTGTAAGAAATGTTAACCATCGCTTACATCGTCAATGCGCCACCAACCTTGTGAACTAAGATGTTATGTCCCTTGTGCCTGTAATTACACTGGCTCACACGCCCTTCAAACCGTAACACAACAATACAAAGTACTGCTGTTTTGCGGTAGAATATGATGAGTGGGTGGTACCTACTCAGACCACCGAATAAATGTATTAAGGTCGAAAGCTGGCAATTTTTTGTTGACAATTTTCTTAAATTTCTACGAACATTATATAACAGATCAGTTACGACTTCGCCGGAGATATTATCGCTTATCACTCGTCCCGTTATCTTGTTTGTTGAGATCAAACCGTATCTAGCATTTCACACACATTCTGCAGTTGTTTTCTTAACTCTCTTTTAGATTAACTTTATCGAAATAAAAAATATTATTACAATTTTCCTTAAAAAAACTTCATAGAAACTACATTCCGAACCGGTGGTAGCTTTCTATACAAAAGAAAATTAAAGTAACAGCTTGCAAATGTCTCACTGCTGGGCTAAGGCCGCCTCTACTTTTGAGGAGAAGGTTTGGACCTAACTTGGTACATTCACAATCGACACGTGCTTTCCTCACGGAGTTTCCTTCATAAATAAGCACGAGATGAATCACAGATACAAAGCAGATGAAAATTCATCGACGCTCGCCTGGGTTAGAACACGCAAACATTTCAGCTCTTAAATTTAAATAAATAAGTAAAATGTCTGATTTTTTTAAAAACCTACTTGAATGATGATGTACATTTAAATTGACCATCATATAGCACCTTAGTTTCCGCATATAGCTTCGGCCATATATTAGGGGGGGTAGGGGGGTTTGTTACGTAAAAGTAGCCTATCCTCGTCCTTGTGGTAAAAGGTTGCTGCGTACGTAATTTCATCAAAATCAGCTCAATCGTATGAATGGCCATGAAGGCGTAACAGGGAGACAGACAGAGCTACTTTCGCAATAATAATAGTCACAAGACTTACAAATTAACGTGACAAATTGAGTATCTATCAGGCATTAAACCGACCCACATTGTTTGGCTATTTTATTCGAATGAACACAAGGACTCTCATAGATTAACGTTTAATCGAAACACATAAGATCGTTTTTGCGTGCGAAATATATCGTTGTGTTACGGTATGACATTGTAAAGTGTTTTAAGTGAGTGTGTAAGTAACTTCAGGCACACGGGCCATAATACATTGGACACGTGAGAGTTATGGTTACTGTTCCTTACAGTAGCAACGTTTTTCTGGTAAAATCAGATGACCCATTTGTCACTATGACTACCTACATCTTTATTACTAGTTAGTCGAAATGGCCTCACCTTAAACCTCAAAGATCCAATGGGCGGTTTCGCATAAGGGATCCCTTGGAAACTGTAGAAGGCTTTGCCGCTGGGCGAGTTCACGAGCTTCCCTTGCAGCTCCCCCTCTTCCACCCTCACTATCGGTGACTCAGTCATTCTGCCGCCACTGTAATTCGAGATTGAAAAATTAATTATGATACCAATAGTCACACCAACAATTTCCTGATACTGAAAAAGATCTCTTCAAACATTTTAGTGTGGCTTTTTGTTGGTTAGATAAGCATATATATGTGCAAGATGGCAAATCCGACAGATGCAGGGTAAGTCACGACTTTTTTTTAAAAGCGAGTGCTAAATGATTTACAAACAAAGGCTAAGCAAGAAAAAAATCAAATGCTGCCAAAATTTATCTACACGGCCAAATTGGCTGTCTTAACATAATA
Source organism: Nymphalis polychloros (assembly GCA_905220585.2). Taxonomy (NCBI): domain Eukaryota; kingdom Metazoa; phylum Arthropoda; class Insecta; order Lepidoptera; family Nymphalidae; genus Nymphalis; species Nymphalis polychloros. The sequence continues at coordinate 6,117,537 of HG992270.1, forward strand.
TATCGACAAACATATAGTTCAACATTGAGAAATTAATAAATCTTTCTTTCACACATATAAACGTAGCAAACTTAGTAGTAGTAAGTTAGTATACAGTATAGAAAATAAATATAAGAAAATGCTATGTCCAAATTAAACTATCTACATATATATAACGGCATTTGTTCTCATGTCTATCTGTCCTTCTCTTACACCTAGCATTCGGGATGTCTCGACATCTTCAAAGTCACGGGTCTCGAGACATTCTACGAGTCAAAGACCCGGGGTCTTTGAGACTTTTCTAAATAATTATTTTTGATTATTTATTAAAAGTTCGCTAGCGAATGTTACATAAATCATGTACTAAAACTAGAAACATTTTATGTAAATCCATTTAAAAACTTCAATGCACTTTTGGTGTGGGGAGGAACCGGGTGTAAAGTTCCTCATCCACCATTGAAAAGGGAGGATCCTCCGACCAGACGGGTGTTTGTCTGGTGGGCGCTACTGCCCGACGGTTGTTGTCAGGTTTTTGTATATTATGTTCAATCGCTCGGATAACTTTAATATCGCGATGTAGGATACGTCAGTTTTAGTTTTCGTATGTGACGAGATAGATGTCGCTACACACTAGACGGAACCAAATCCACATGCACCTTGCATGTATAATATATAAGAAAAAAAAAAAACACCACTTCCTAAGACAGAAGACATTTTATCAAAATTTTTAACGAATCTAATAGTATTTTTATTGAAAAACTATAGCGCGATTCAGAAAATCGAATAAAGTTAACAACATATCAATCTATTAAAAAAACTATAAAAGTCAAGTGTAGAGGAAGAGCGAGGCCTTCTGTCACTGGTTTTTTTCTTATACTAGCTGTGCCCCGCCGTTTCACCTGCGTATAATTAATAAAAATAAGCCTAGAGCCTTCCTCGATAAAAGGATTGTCCAACACAAAAATAAATTTTTAAATTCGAACCAGCAGTTCCTTCGATAACCGGATCAAACAAACTCTTCAGCTTTATATATTAGTATAGATAGAAAGTCACTTAATAAATTTTCATTTCATTCATTAGTTGTTCCTCACTCCATCGGTTCAAACTTTAAATTACATCATTACACGAACGAATTTTTCACCAAATAGTTGAAGATTAGGTATGCGTTAGATAGTAGTGAGTTATTTGTTTATCAGTAGACGCATACCGACTGTCCGACCGGTAATCTCGAGACTATTTAAATATTTATCCAAGCCAAACTTACGGTAGTTAATGATCGTACTGTTATTATTTACTATATAATATAAAAGGAAGACAGACGAACAAACAGATCTTTTATTTATATATATAAGCGAATACCACTCAACACGAGATCGCCTAAACTATCCGTTCGATTGACTATATATATATTTGATGGTGGTAACTCACCGGCTTAAAATGATCGATAAGTTTTTTCTTGGAAATAAACTAAAAGCTTAGCCATCTTTCTTGAAAAACACTATCGATAATTTATTATGTTATCAGAGGAGAAAGAAGCGCGGTCGCCTTGTCATATCAATTTATTAACAAAACTCTATATGTATGTATGTATGTATGGATGCATTATATGCCATCTGTATTATTATTACATAATTATAATATAATAATGTCCTACTGACTGATTTCGGTCACGGCGGCCAATCTTTAGAGAGATTAGCCAACTGGGCGGGAGATATTAATGTGCACAAGTGTGTGCTCAAACACAGGTGTACTCTCTTTTCCCTTGCTCTCATAATCCGATGGGACGGCAATCGGAGTTCAGGCGCAGGACCAACGGCTTAAAGTGCTTTCCGAGGCACGGGAGTGTACACACTTCCAACTTCCAGACTCCGGGCTGCTACTGAGAATTTTCTGACAAAAAAAAACGCAATAACTATTTATTGACCCGACCTGGGAATTGAACCCAGGACCACCGGGTCTGCGGTCTTAAATCTAGCCACTAGACCAACGAGGCAATCACATATAATATATAAATGTATAAAAGAATAACTAACTGTCTGATATATCAGAATGCAGCCCAAACCGATACGGAAAATTCCTTTTACGCAGTAGGTTAACAAGGTTTCTGAAAACTCCCTAGCTAGTGGTAGTGGTCCCTAGGTAGCATAAAGGAGATAAAAGTTTCATTATAATCTTTCCTTTTTAAAGAAAGAGATATGAAATCTGATATTTAACAATTCAGAATGAAGCGAGCGAAGCCGCGGCCGAAACACTAGTTAACAACGATGTAAATAGTAGCCTTATTATAAAAACCGCGTTTTATTTCAAGCGATACGAGTCAATATTTATGAAATCAAACTAAATTAATACGATGTAATGTGTTTTTAATATCTTCTAATCGATTTGATAACAAGAGTATCTTTAAATATTTCAGATAACTTCCATTGCGAATAATCATTACAAAAATTTTATCTATAAAAGTAAATGTCTAATAAATTGCTTCTTAGACTTTTTGGATGTATGACATCATTTTAATTTGTTTATCTTAAATTATTTTTAAGTAGACGAATTTTTATGTACACTTTTGATCCATTTTTTTATAGAATAGACTTACGGACAGGCATATGGGCAATCTGTTGGTGTGGCCACTGACCATCCTTTACATACTAAGATTTTATGTCCCTTGTGCACAGGCACAAGCACAACTTCAGAGTTACACTGGTTCTCTCACACTTCAAACCGGAACACAACAATTACTGCTGTTTTGCGGTAGAATATCTGATGAGTGGATGATACCACGACGAGCTTGCACTACCTACCATCAAGTACCCTGAAGATTGTCTGGACTCTTGGACATATTGTCTTGTGATAAGTATATGTACACTATTATTGTATTTATATTTTAATTAATTGTTTGATCATTTGTGTACGGTATAGAGATAAATAACGACAACAACAAACAGACGGAGAGATAAATATTATAAACATGGCCCGTTGAAATTTTTCTATTGTTAATAATAACATCAACAATTCGTTATTTAAGAAACTTCACTTTGCTTTGTTTTAACTGTCATCATTTAATTCATTTCGGGCATTCGTTATAAACTCATCCAGCTTTAAGGGTCTGATTTCCCTATAGGCCGAGGAGGCCCTAAACTAGGGCCTCAAAATTTAGGGAGCAGCAAAACTTTGTGACATTTTTTTTTTAGTAGTCGCGTTCTCTGTTTATTCGCATGAAGATTTCGGTTATTATAAAACTCAACTGGTAGGAAGGAAACCTTCCATCGACCTATGGCAAAATTATTCTACCGCAAAACAGCAGTACGTGTTATTGTTGTATTCCGGTTTGAAGGGTGAGTGAGCCAGTGTAATTACAGGCACTAGGGACATAACATCTTAGTTTCCAAGGTTGATGGCGCATTGACTATGTAAGCAATGGTTAACATTTCTTACAATGCCAACTAACAGTCACTTCATCGCAATCATATCGAAACGTAATCGTTGACGTTTAACCGTTTGCCTATTCAATTAACACCACGATCCCGTTCGGTCGAGGTTCGATCGTAATAGAATCGGCAACGTATCGTAGCCGTTACATATTAGAATCGACGCCATGTTTATATGCGTGTATCCTTTAATTGTTATAATTGAAGACGTGTATGAAACACTTTAAGTGATTAAGTCACTATGGTGGTACATTCAGCTCTCGCGTTTTAAAACTTTCAGAGCTATAAACGTAATGAAGGGACGAATTGATGATAATTAACACGAAAAATTGAGCTTGTTGGTGTGTTTGGTAAGATACTTGCATTTCACGCGTCACAGGTCGTGGGTTCGATTCCCACCCAGGACAGACATTTGTGTGCATGAGCACATCTGTTTGTCCTGAGTCTGGGTGTAATTATCTATATAAATATGTATTTACAAAAGAAAAGTATTATATGTAAGTATATCAGTTGTCTGATTTCCATAGTACGAGCTCTGCTTAGTTTGGGATCAGATGGCCTTGTGTGAATAATGTCCCAGGATATTATTATTATTATTATTAAATATAAGACTACCAATTAATCAAAATCATCTTTTCGATCCATGACTCCTTCTTCCACCTATATCTTCAATTATTTATGTCAATTATTAACCTATCACATCTTCGTAAACATCCACTGGCACGTTTCCCGGGACCGAATTCGACTAATCCATAACGATAACGATACGTTCCCGATACGATTCCGATCCAACTTTGACTATTCTATATTAATTCGGATCGGAACCGAACCGACAAGAAGTTAACATACACAGACTTCGAAACCAAACTTAATTGTTAACATTTATGCCAATAGTCGATAATAAAATTAAAGAATAGGAAAACGGATAAACGGCAACGATCACGCTTCGATTCGATTGCGATAAAGTGACAATTCGTAAGTAGAATTCGTAAGTAGGATTGGTTCTTATATCCTCAGCTACCCTATTTTTCTTCAGACAGTCCAACCCTTTTAAAAGCCGGAACAGATCCCTTGAACGAGAACTCTATGGCATTTGTTATCATTAACCTTGGCACTGCACCTTGGCATCCGATATTGCCAGTGCCCTGCGAACCGTGGAAGCTGTTACGTCATTCGTATCATATCTCAATCATCCAACGAGGCGTAACAAAACGTATTCACTGTCTGTCACATACGGACACAACTTTGTATATGAATTTATTTGTCGCGTCCGATAATTATTTACAATTAATCAAGGCACAATCCTAAGTAATATTATAAATGCGAATGTGAGTTCGTTTGTTACACTTTCAGGTCTAAATGACTAATCCGATTTTAAAAATTCTTTCACCAATGGAAAGGTACAGGTTATCAGCGAGTAACGTAGGCGACATTCTCTCGCCGTATTCCCACGACAACAGGAACTACGCGGGTGAAATCGCGGGCAAAACGCTAGTACAATATAAGCTATACAATATAATGTATGACATTATATTTATTTGAGTAAAGGTAACTGTGTATTAAGTTTAATCTCTAATCTGTAATCTAACACTTAATTCAGAGCTTATAAGATTATTTATCTAACGAATGAATTGTAAGGGATATTAAGATCGAACATCGTAAACATCTTATATTAACCGTATATAAATAATAATATCCTGGGACATTATTCACACATCCATCCATCCATCCATGGCCATCTGATACCAAACTAAGCAGAGGTCGTACTATGGAAACCAGACGACTAATATACTACAAATTTACAGTCAGGATGAAAATATACAATTTTTCTTGAACGCTGATCACTCACCGAAATTTAGGAGATGCGACAAACACACGATACGCAACAAGCACACACTCAACACTGACTCGGATCACGAGTCGATACGGCGATAAGATTACGAATTTTATAAATTTTTCGTGTCGCAACATCCCATTGTTATCAACTTTAAGTAAATACGTATTTTCGCTGTTACATATCATATACCTAGTATAATACATATTTATATTATCCTATATGTAAATATCGACCATAATCATTATTGATATTAAAAAATAACTTTCTGGATGTTTCGAGTGTTTTTTCTGTTCTTACTTACAATTTGTTGTGGACGAGCATATGGGCCACCTGATGGTAAGTGATCACCAACGCCCATAGACATTGGCATTGTAAGAGATGTTAACAATCGCTTACATCGCCAATGCGCCACCAACCTTGAGAACTAAGATGTTATGTCCCTTGTGCCTGTAATTACACTGGCTCACTCACCCTTCAAACCGGAACACAATAATACCAATTACTGCTGTTTTGCGGTAGAATATCTGATGAGTGGGTGGTACCTACCCAGACGAGTTTGCACAAAGCTCTACCACCAAGTAAATGTTTATATTATAACACTAAAGATCTTTAATAGCTAACATAAAAAAAAAAAGTTTTGTCTATTCCTAACTAAGATGTCACATCTTGTGGCCTGTAGTTACACTCACCCTTCGTACCGTAACACAATAATAATACTTATTGCTGTTTGGCGGTAGAATATCTGATGACGGGGTGGTAACTACCCAGACGAAGTTACACAAATCTCTACAACCAAGTACAAATAAAATAAAAAAATATTAAAACTCACCAATAAATCATTGTAAACCGCACCATCCTGGGCGTGGAGTAGGTATTTGCTATAACTATTATGTAACAATAATTATCCCGCTAAATTCACACGATTATTTTTTCCTACTTTAAAATGTTACCTAATTAATATTCCCACGGGTCTTTCATAAAATGCTCACTTGCAATAAAAAAACTTTCAGCCCGAAAACTGTACCCACTAACGCGTCCACAGATAATTTGAGAGTTTTATTAAATTTATTCTCAACTCAAATCTAACGAGCTAATAAAACAATACATGTAATATGACAAAATATCGAAACGAACTAAAATTTTCGAAAATGGAATACAAAATGTAATGGCGTCGAAACGAGTTACTTTTCGAAAATGGGACACAAAACGTAATGTTGTCAAAACGAGTCAAACTTTTCGAAAATGGAACACAAAACGTAATGGCGACTTACTTTTACGAGGTAAAAATTATAACTGTTAACGTGCGTAGATTATATCATGAAGATCTTTTTAATTATCACTGCAAAAGCCGTGACAAGACGGATGGTGTAAATTAGTCTAAAAATATTATTTAGGCTTACTTGACATTATATAAAAAACGATTTTATCACATACGAAGTAGAGTTCAAATTTGTACGGCTATAATTGATGTTTTTTTTTTCGGATATCATAGTATGTATTTTTTTACATAATTATAATTAACGCTTTGAGTTAAATAAATATAAGTAATAGATAAGTGATGACACGTGGTCACTATAACATAAACGGTAACCGTGTTGCTGTAAGAAAGAAAAATCTTATTTGTTAAAGTCCAACTCATTAGTGCCCGTCTTGTCATCTAACACCAGTCATAGTAAGCCGGCTGATGTTGACATAGATAGTTGATCTTATTTAGCTAACTAGCTGCCCCGCCCCGCGGCTTCACACACACACACACACACACACACACACACACACACACACACACACACACACACACAGGCACACATACAGACACACACACTCACTCACACACACACACCCACACTCACTAACTCACACACACACACCCACACTCACTCACTCTAATTATCACAAAATTAGGTAAAAAAAAAAAATGTACAGACAGAGCCAATAGATTTATATAGTAGTATAGATAAGCAAACCGACCGTCGACGTATTTGCAATGCTACCTGCCCACCAAATCTTTACTGCGTCAGCTGACAGTCTTTCCACCGCTATCCAGGCAGCGGGTGATTGTTTTCGTATTTTCAAATATTTAAACAATGACATAGTTAAGTCAAGCGTACTATGACTTTATTTTTCAAATTTTTTTACAAGTTTATGCAGCCGGCTGACGCATAACCCCCCTTCCACTATGCAGCTGACGGTTATTTTGCAGCTCAGTATGATGTTAACTATTCATGAAAAGTTTCAGCCGGCGTACCATTACTTTTTTTTTGTGGGAGGGCCACAGTCTAACCCGCCGTGGGTGCGCCAGCAGACGCTTGGTTCACTTATTAGTCATTCGAGTTCTATTGAAAATTACGGCAATTGATCGGCTTAAAATCACTACTCGGTGGTAGAGCTTTGTGCAAGCTCGTCTGGGTAGATACCACCCACTCATCAGATATTCTACCGCAAAACAGCAGTACTTTGAATTGTTGTGTTCCGGTTTGAGGGGTGAGTGAGCCAGTGTAATTACGGGCACAAGAGACATAACATCTTAGTTCCCAAGGTTGGTGGCGCATTGGCAATGTAAGCGATGATTAACATTTCTTACAATGCCATTGTTTATGGGCGATGGTGACCACTTACCATCAGGTGGCCCATATATGCTCGTCCGCCTACCTATACAATAAAAAAAAAACTACCTAAAATGCAACGCTACCTCCCGGACCATATGTCCTTTTATGCACTCCTGAAAACATATATGTAAAATTTTATAATGGATTGATGAGCAGTTTAGGCGTAAAAGCGTAACAAACTAACTCATTTATTTTCCCATTTAAATTTTAGTAAGGAGCTTGTTGACGAATCAAGAGTTAGTATTTTCAAAGCGATGTTAGTAAAGTGCGTCCAACATTCAAATATGCGATATTAGTCCTTATTAAAAACACGATACGGATTAGATTACAATGTATATGAACTCACCGTAGGTCGTCTAAGAATTCGTTGACCACGCTTATCATTTTGATATTTCTTACTGAAAACAATAAATAAATTAACAAAAATTATATATATTAATAATTATTGTATCACTAGATAATTGACTAGTTTCCTCCCGCGGCTTCACCCCACCCGCTTGTAACAGAAGCATGGAGGGCAAGTCTGCAGGAGTTATGCCGTGCCTTTGGGCTATTTCTCCCCTCTCCTAATATATACGCTTAATTGAAATCCTCTAAAAAGGCATTGCTTTATTCTTTTGAAAAACAAAAGCCGCTCATGAGAATTGCCGCAGTGGCCGAAATCATATATCTGGTTAAGTATTCTTTGATAAGCTCTATAAATTAAAAAAAACCGCATCAAAATATATCAAATAGTTTAGAAGCTTAAAAACACACACAAAAAAAGGTAAATTTTAGATATAAATAAAAACATTTACTTTCAAAAACATTCTTTTCAAGCCAAAATCGGCCGTGTACCTTATAAATTATTCGCACCCTTACAAACACACGGGATAAACAGCGAACCTTCATATTTCGACGTCGGTTGAAACACTTCAGTTCGTTTATAATCAAAATATATATAAATCGTCAAGTATGATATCATGAAAATGGAATAATTTAATGATGATTCATTTATTTTCTTAGATTAGCCGTCGAATGAAAAATAGTAAGAAATATCGACGACAAATTCCTTCGTTATCATTACTAGAACCACGCCCGCGGTGCCGTCCATTCATTTGTACCATGGTATTACTAGCTGAGGCACGCGGTTTCTTATAAGTTAAATTATAATTAATAATAATATCCTGGGACATTATTCACACAAGGCCATCTGATCCCAAACTAAGCAGAGCTCGTACAATGGAAACCAGACAACTGATATACTACATGTACTACTTTTCTGTCTTGGGTGCGAATCGAACCCACGACCTGCGGCGCGAAAGGCAGGTATTTACCAAGCATGCCAACAAAATTAATTTCAATAACTTCGACTGAATCTAGTGGTTAGATATAATGTAACAAATTCCGAGGCCCTGTAGCAGGACTCTGGAAGTTGGAAGTTTGTACACCCGTGCCACAGAAAGCACGTAGTCTTTGGACATGCGAATAAACTATTTCAGATCAGATTGCCCTCCATCAGATTATGAGAGTGCATCTTTCTTTGCGGACACAATTGTGCAGTATCCTGTGCAGTTGACTAATCACTCTCGAGACTTTCGGTTTGGGGGACATAATCAATCTTAACCCTTACTTGCCACCTTGGGGTACATAACTACCCCAGGCCTATTGAGGAAAATGGTCAATTTTCCACTTTTGTTGGCTTTAGTATTTTTTTAATGTACTTAAATTTTATTTTTGTCTATATAAAGTAAACAATCTTTTAAAAAAGCTTTCAATATGTTCTACAACAATTTTCAAGTCGAAATATTCAGTAGTTCGTTTTTTATAACAATTTTTGTCACTGGGGTACAAAACGACCCCATAGTGGCATGTACTTAATTCTACAGAGGTGTGTCAAGTAAGGGTTAATGATAATTAGTTTGTTACTTACTATTATATGTTAAACGAGAAAACTGACATAGATTCGTCATTTTAGTAGGAGTCAATATGGTTACCAAATTTTTCTTTTGTGAAAATCAACGAAAACTAACTCTTAATATCATCTAAATGAAGAAAAAAACTATTCATTAAATAAATAAGGCAAATATTTATTTAATAAATAGTTTCCGCCTACGGCTTCGCACGTTTGAGAAGGGCGAGCTGTTAGATACACTATATAGAATAGTATCTGTTCCCTGATGACGTATATCCACTATATTATATGTCCACTCCCGTGCCACGCACGTAAAGCCGTTGGTCCTGCGCCTGAACTCTTTCCGGTCGTGTCGGATTGCCGTCCCATCGGGTTATGACAGTTAGGGAATAGAGAGTGCACTTTAATATGTCCTGCGCCGTTGGCGAATCCACCTTGACATTGGCCGCCGTGGCCGAAATCGGTATGGGGAACTATTATATGCAAAATTACACAGTATAGTTACAAGACGTGAAATTGTAAAGCAAACGAACTCACTTACGCAATTATAATATCGTTTTATATAGACCCGTATTCCACCTTATATAGTTACGAAAATTGTATACTAATCATAATAATATAATATCAACGGAAAGCGATCACCCATCCACTCGACGACCTCACTCGACGTCGCTTAACCGAGATATAAAAATAATTTCACATTCTCATCATAAAAACACGATTAATTATTTCGTCTCGTATTCATAATTACAGTTTAACCGTCTCTGCGTCACTTACTTTAACGGTGAAAGTTAAAAATTTCTCCGACTTTACTTGAATATCATTCGATCTTATTATATGAATATTCTTGGTTTATACATAATATATAAACATACTAGCGTTTTGCCCGCGTTTTCACCGGCGTAGGTTCCCGTTCCCGTGGGAATACGGGGACAAAATGTAGCCTAGGTTACTCGCTGATAATGTAACTTTCCATTGGTGTTCCATTGGTGGTAGAATTTTTTAAATCGGTTTTGGCGTGAAATCGTAACAAACATACAAACTCACATTCGCATTTATAATATTACTATGAATGACTATATGTATATAAGGATCGAAGGTTTGTTCGTCAGGGATCGTGACCTATTTTCGGTTTGGGGGTCAACATGTAACGATTTACGCCCGATGGGAGCGGTTGGTTGTTGTTAATAATAATTTCACGTAACGAGTTTGTTACGTTCCACGTTTTAACTATTCAACAGATCATTATGAAATATTACATATTTAAGGACATATTTATGATAGGTACCTAACACTTCAGATCCTCACACGAACGGGTGAATCGTGATAGAATGAAGATGAAGTTTGAACAATCAAAAATGGCTTCAGCCCAGCAGTGGGACATTAACGTCTACGTAACAATGGCACGGTGGAAACGATAAAATTAACTTCGATTTTTAATATTAATAAATAGAATATAATAACCGAATCCAATAGTTTGGGCCGTGCGGTAATATATTCAGTCAGTAAGTTATTCATATACATACATATATAGACAGATTTATATCTTATAATATGAAATGAGAAATTCTTGTTAATATACAGCTCAAACTCTGTACCTATATTTAGATAAGGTTTCTAGTTTTGCTTATTCTCGCTGTCTAGATATTCGCTACTCAGTATTATTGATTTATGTCCTGCTGACCGATTTCGGTCACGGCGGGAAGTCTTAAGGGAGTAACCAACTGCACGGGACATATATTTTTTCTTTTTTTTATAGCATAGATTGGCGGACGAGCAAATATGCCACATGATGGTAAGTGGTCACCAACGCCCATAAACATTGGCATTGTAAGAGATGTTAACCATCGCTTACATCGCCAATGCGCCACCAACCTTGGGAACTAAGATGTTACGTACCTTGTGCCTGTGATTACGTTTATGTATTATATTTCACAACTGTGTGCGCACACAGGTGCAGGTGAATGAGTACAGGCGCATGGCTTTACGTGCTCACCGAGGCACGGGAGTATACACACACTTCCTACTTCATACTCCAGGGTGCTACTGAGAATTTTCCTACAGAATTGTATACAGCTAATAAGTTTTAATAATAAACTATTGACAATGTTATACTTAAGTAAACAAAACACATTATTGAATTAAAACATTAGGACGCACGAGACAATGCCTTCGATACGTAAAATGACACTTGTTTGAATACTAATCGAATACATACTATTATAAATAACAGATCATTGTTCCTTTGCCTTAAAAAAATAAAAAAAGAGATACTAAAAATATTATTTTTTTAAGGCAATATTACAATTAGAGCACTGTAAAGCACGTGATCCATCTCGCCCAGAGATATTAGGACCAGCACTGCAAGAAGTATAAAACGCGATACAAATAATAGGTCAAACTAACGATTCGTCATGGTCTTACGAGATATTTTTTTTTCTTTTTCTTTAAAGGCAAAGGCACAAATTTGCCACCCGATAAAAAAACCCTTGATGTCTTATCCACAAGATCATTGTATCTTCCATTGTGCCTGTTATTGCTCCATATAAATTTGAAACGGTGAAATCATTGTCGCGGGTGGTAAGTACCTGCCACTAGTTAACCAACCAAATATAATACAATGATATAAAAAAAATTCGAACGTTCAGTATTATAAATTAAAAACATGCGACCATTCAAACAAACGACGCTAAGCTATTGTTTTTGTTTATGGCGTGACTACCAACCATTGTTATACACAAACAGATACGTTGAATTTAATATTAGATATTAACTATCGTTGTTTTTGGGTTCCGTGGACAAACACGCGCTACATTGATACTCTACCGCAAAACAGCAGCACTTGGTATTGTTGTGTTACCGTTTGAAAGGTGAGTGAGCCAGTGTAATTATAGACACATTACATCTTAGTTCCCAAGGTTAGTGGCGCATTGGCGATGCTTTTTTTTTAAAGAAATGTCACTGTTTATGGATTGGTGACCACCTACCATCAGGTGACCCTTATGCTGTTTTTTTATATACATATACTATATAAAAAAAAAACATTTTCTGGCATGTTTTTTTTTTTAGACCATGTCTATGCTTAACATCAGGCAAGGCAACGGTCAAACGCTAGCATATAACGGGTAAAAAAAAATATGTACAATGGTTTAACGTCTCCTTATATACATATACAGTATAGATTTGTTGCTTATATATTTAAATATATGTATTTATAATCTGTTCCACGCCGGCCTTACGCTACAGTCTCCTTGCTTCGTTTCCTTATCATCAGAGCGTGACAAACTCGAGCAATAAGTATAGTATGTAACAATTCTCAAGATCACGCGTAATCTCACGTTTTTACGAGAACTTACTCGAATGTCTTTATTTGTTTAATACTTTTTAAACAAAGCCTTGAAAAATATTAATGATACTTTTTACTCTATGGTAGGGCTTTGTGCATGCCCGTCTGGGTAGGTACCACCCACTCATCAGATATTCTACCGCAAAACAGCAGTAATTTTCATTGTTGTGTTCCGGTTTGAAGGGTGAGTTAGCCAGTGTAATTACAGGCACAGGGGACATAACATCTAAGTTCCCAAGGCTGGTGGCGCATCGACGATGTAAGCGATGGTTTACATTTCTCGCAATGCCATTGTCTATGGGTGTTGATGATCACTTACCATCAGGTGGCCCATATCCTCGTCCGCCTCAATATAATACAATAAAAAAACTTTCTAAGTATAGTTTAAGTTAAATGAATATTGTTCAATCAAAACCAATTTGAACGATCGAATGCGGTAAAATCTAGACGATATAGTAAAGCAGATAGCGATTTTATAAATACTGAAATTTCAAATCTTCTAGCAGATGGAGTAATTGAACCTAGCATTTCACCTTGGCGTGCTCAAGTCCTTGTTACTGGAGGAGGAGTACATCGAAAACGTTTAGTAAATAGTAGACTATTCACAAACTATCAACAGATTTACACTCATAGATGCATATGGTCCTATGTGATTTTGGTATTTTGCATATCGGAATAGGATTATTATTATTAAAACTCCGTAAATTAGTGTATTATTTATAAAGTAACTAGCTGTTCGTCGCGGTTCCACTCGCGTAGTTCCTGTTCCCGCGGCAATACGGGGATCAAATAAGCAGTTAATCGCTGATAATGTAGCTTTCCATTGATGAAAGAATTTTTATGATCGGTTTAGTGGTTTAGACGTGAAAACGTAACAAGCAAACTCACATTCGCATTTATAATATTATTAAGTTAGGATGACGATTTCAACGCCAGTTCTACGATAGTTCCAAACCACAGAAACTAGACAATAACCCTCCCTAAAAATTTATGTTTTGATTTTTATCTCTATTACAAGATATTCTATAAAATCCATGTTTATTTCAAGCAGATATCCACTCAATGCATATACCCCGTTTAATCTCCAACCCTATTCTCCGATGCTGGACTATTTATATATTTAAGGATGATCAATAAATAAAAACACTATTTTACATAAGCTACGAAAACGGTCCCTTTGCTGGTAAGGTTAACCCTTTAAATACAATAGCCTTTGCATTAAATTAGCTCTGAAGTTTTGCCCTTAAAATCAAAAATACGTTTCTAAGTTCGTTATAAATATGATATTCGCTCTGCAAGCACTGCATGCGATGTTACACTTCGTTTAATATAATAACATAATGCCGGACACATACCGGACATGTAAATATTTGTCAAAACATATAAAGAATAATTCTTGTTGTTTTTTTTTTGTTTAGCCAGAAACCATTGCATGGATACGCAGAACGAGTAACCATATTTTCATCACAATCAGATCAATGATTTAGAATAGTAAAGAGAACAAACATACAAACATTCTTTTTTATTGATTAAGGTGCTTCAAGTAACATATCCATTGATCGTAAACAATTCACATGGTGAGGAGACTTTAAAACCATCAACCCTTTCAATCCATATAAGTGTAATATATTAATGCAACGAACGTACGGCTTCTCGTCTAATGTCTTCAATTTTAACTTAATCGATACCTCTTTATAGAAAGTGAGGAATCGTATCAAAGATGACGTCAGATATGTGGTATGACTACACTTCATTAATATTTATTGTTTATTTTATACCCGATATTCTTTTAATAAAGTAAACGCCTGCAAATGTCGCACTGCTGGGCCACATGGCTCTTTGATGAGATGTTTGTAGAGGTTCATATTATGGCGGATGGGACAGAGTTTCCATATACCATAGATTAAAAATTGAAGAACATTAAAACCCATTGACGTTAGTCCGATCATCTTGGCGCCAATATGTATAAGTAAAAATATTATAAACGCAAAATAAAATTAACTAATAGATAATATTATGACAATTAAGTATAATAGTATAGAATTTCATTGAAGATAAATATAGATCAAGCCGAAATTTGAGTCAATATCAAAGCAACTATGGAGCACAAATACTAACCCACATTGGAGCACCTTGACTTGAAAACTTTTCCTCAAAGAAGAAGACAGGAGACCGCTCAACATTGGACTATTTACAGGCTCGTACTGAACTTCACATCCATGACTATAAACAATACTGGGTATGATTCACAGTCGCAATAATAATAAAATATCGACTAGCTCCGGCATCTAGACAATTTGAGTCATAAAATTTTAGGTACCAAAAAAGTTTTTCTAAATAAATCTATCCGAAGTAAACGAAACGGCGTCGTCTATTAAAATTCCGAAGAGCATTATACATCCGATGCATTCGTGCCTCGAACATGAGAGCGTTGGAATAAATCACCATACTCTCACCATCTGTTTGACACTAATACGTAAAGGACGTCCGACACAGACGGTGACTCATAAGAATTTACGCAAGCAATCGGTTAAAAATCATGCGTGTAGGGTTATCATTGTCTATATTACTTGGTGAATATGAGGTCATCGATAATCCGACAAATTTAAATAGGCGCATAAAATTAACGTAAATCCAAATAATGGAAATGATACACAAAAGTCACGGAGAACACGTCTGTGGTATATGATTATTGGAAAAACAAAAAATCAATATATAGAGAACTATTGCGAGAAGAATCCATACAGCTATAATAAGATTGTACCATATATTAAACCGATATATAATCTTGTCGTTTCTTGCAATTTAAGCGATTTTATTATAAATCTTCATCACACCGGATAGCAAAAGAGAAGGATAGAATTAACCCATGCTTACTGATCCATGAAGGATAGGATATTTTGGAATTTCTCCTTCTTAAAAGTCGAGACTAAACTTTACAAGTCGAGCTCTAGACAAATCAAGTCCTGTCGTTCCAGATTTGACCTTAAGACCAAGGACAAGGTCCTGCGGTTGCAGAATCAGACAACCCTACGAGTCTGAATCATGTTGCAAACATATTTATTTCGTTGTCATTTCCTCTGTCGACTATAGTGTTTACCCTTGGATCCGTGCCTTGAATTAATTCGTGATTTATGTTAGAGGTTGTGGTTTGTTCTTCTGGTTGAGTCAGGAGATTTTTTTACAATAACAATAGGTAGACTCAGAAATTAGATACCTTTATCATAACCTTGCTCATCGCTTTAAAGCCACATTAGGGATTCCTTGCAATATCTAGTCTATTAGCGTGGCATCCAAAATATTGTCTCTCGTGGTTGGTGTTATCAGTTATCATTAGCCTTCATACCATAACAACCACGATTGATGCTTTTTCACTATTACATAAGTAATATTTAGATCGCATACTTATATTTCACCATGTTAAGCTATTAGATAAATACTAGTCTTCACCGGCATGGTGGGGGGGATGTTGGTGTTTATGGATGGGTTGTTATAAAACGATAGCCCAGGTCCCTCTTCAGGGTTCAAACTTGCTACATGCTCAAACTTGCTGCAAATTGCATCAAATCAATTCAGTGGTCTAACCGTGATAGAGTATCAGACAGGCATAGGTACTCTCGCATTAATAATAATAAATCATACTACATACATATATGTTTGTATTCATTAGAGATATATTAGTAATGAAGACACATACACAGCAATAACTGTAGGCTTAAGAGACATAAGATCGAAATTCCCAAGGACACATTGGTGGAACATTGACGACGAAAGGAATGCCTAATATTTCTTACAGCGCCAATATCTACGGGCAACGGTAACTATCTACCATCAAGTAACCCATATACCTACCTACCTATTTAAAAAAGACATATACTTTTGTAGTACACGGCTATTTCGAAAATAATAAAAATATTTAGAGGTTACAAAAACTTGACGTCATGTCGTCACGCCGGCTTAAGATAAATTCGCACTAACCACGGTCCACTTACGATCTCTTATAATTATAATGGCATTCATTTCACGAACAAAACAAAACAGATCATTACATAATATCCATTATTTTTTTTAAATAATATATAGATAGATTAGGAAATTCTTTAGGACATTCTTCGTCACTGCCACCAACGAAAACTATTAACCAGTTTTATATTTCGGACGATATGTTTATACAATGACGTCACCCTGACGACATCGACCGCCTCAAGAAATGTTATAGGAGTCCAGGTGCAGGCCCAACGGCTTTACCTACTTTCCTTCCTTTATTATATTTATATAAATTATTACATTGAGAATTCCACGTACATGTCGAATTCGAGTGCGACGACAAACCTGACAAGACTCGAGTTCAGGCACATGGCCAACGGCTTTACGTGCTTTCCAAGGCACATGAGTGTAAGCCAACTTCGAGATTACGAGGCATTAATAATTAATTATTATTATTTTTTTATTTTTTTTATTTTATTGTATAGGTTGGCGGACGAGCATATGGGCCACCTGATGGTAAGTGGTCACCAACGCCCATAGACAATGGCATTGTAAGAAATGTTAACCATCACTTACATTGCCAATGCGCCACCAACCTTGGGAACTAAGATGTTATGTCCCTTGTGCCTGTAATTACACTGGCTCACTCACCCTTCAAACCGGAACACAACAATACAAAGTACTGCTATTTTGCGGTAGAATATCTGATGAGTGGGTGGTACCTACCCAGACGAGCTTGCACAAAGCTCTACCACCGAGTAAATACCTACCACCGAGTATTATTATATATTGGTACTACTTATTATTGTTTCGTGATTTTCATTTATTTAATTACTTTAATTTAATAATTTTTGATTATTATATTTAAAAAATCACCTGCCTTATTAACATTATTGTAACGCGAAAGCCGAGTTGAAATTTTTAGGCACGTAATCTATACAGAAAACTGTAACTCCGTTATTTTAAAGTACGTTCGGATTGTATTATTATTGTGTATTAGCAAACACTTGTACGAATATATCTATATTAAACTTACATAACGCTATTATGGTCATAAAATAAAAACGAGTATTAGAACTAGAAAACAGAATAAATGTATATTAGCTCGAGATAAAAATAAATAGATAACGTCCTCCAGACCGTTTCGGCCGTGACCAACTGCGCAGGAGATATTATAGTGCACAAGTGTGAGCGCAAACACAGGTGCACTCTCTGTTCCCTAGCTCTCATAATCCGATGGGACGGCAATCCGACTCGACCGGAAAGTGTTCAGGCGCAGGACCAACGGCTTAACGTGCTTTCCGAGGCACGGGAGTGAGTTGTAATTTTCTGACAGAAAATCCCAATTACTTTTTACCCCGATCTGGGAATTGAACCCAGGATCACCAGGTCTGCGGCCTTATATCTAGCCACTAGACCAACGAGGCAGCTCGAGATAGCACAGTGCTGAAAACACTAACTTTGACCTATGACTGCGGGTTCTAAACCAGGCAAGCACAACTGTATTTCCGGATGAAAAATTTACCAAATCTATATCCACCATAACGCATTGGAGCAACATGGTGACGTACTTTTTAAAAGCACTCTTAGCCCAGCAGTGGGACATTTACTGGATGTTACTTTACTACATATATTGTTGTTTATAGTTGTAAGCATATGTTTTTATATACTTTTATATTAAATTATAAATCTGAAGATATTTCATACTGCGTGAAATACGAAAGATTCAAATGTTGTCTGGAGGAGATACCTTTTTGGGATAAGATATTTGCCTTTCACGCCGCAGGTCGTGGGTTCGATTCCCACCCAGGACAGACATTTGTGTGCATGAACATGTCTGTTTGTCCTGAGTCTGGGTGTAATTATCTATATAAGTATTTATTTACAAAAGAAAAGTAGTCTATGTAAGTATATCAGTTGTCTGGTTTCCATAGTACGAGCTCTGCTTAGTTTGGGATCAGATGGCCGTGTGTGAATAATGTCCCAGGATATTATATTATATATAACCGATAGTTTCTTATATACTTTCCTGTGTGGATAATATACCACATCAATTATTGTATAATAATTAATTGTCTGTCTAAAAATTATTAAACTAATTAATTACTAGAGCCGAACGAATTAATCGAATTCGACATTGTCTGGTGTGACGTGTCCGTATAAATTCGATCGTATTTAGGTATTATTTAATAGAAAAGGTTTATATACAATTCATCCATATATTAATTGGTGGTGTTAAATAAATTAACTTTATTTAACATATTAAAATAAATAAATGTTTTTGTAATCTGTCAACAATAATTGTAAAGTTATATAAATAAAAAATAGTAAAATATATTGTGCAACAGAAAATCTTAATTTCATTTATAAATATATCGAATCCCATAAATACTGAGATTGAACAAGTGGTATAGCTTTTTGCAAGCCTGTCTTGGTAGGCACCATCGTCTCATCAGATATTCTACCACCACCAGCAACACTTAGCATCGTTGTTTAGTGGTAGAATATATGTACTCCTGTTTATTTATTTATATATTTTAAGTAAGATATAACATCGACTACTAATAACACACATGGTGTATTATACAAAAACCAAAAAAAAAAAAACATACATACGAATTGAGAACCTCCTCCTTTTTTGGAGTCGGTTAATAATTTTAAAAAAATATTGAAGCAAGTAGAGCAAATTTAACTACAGGCACAAGGAACAAAACATCTTAGTTTTTGTCTATGAGCGGTGGCACTCAACATCAGGTTGCCCGTTTGCCCGTACGTATAAAAAAAAAAATACGTGCGAAAACAATACGAGCGAAACCTTGAGAAATTAAATGCAAGCGTTGTGTCAACTTTTCTCTGATAGCTTATCTCACGGCACAATTAAAACTATAATTATTCTCACTCATTTTATACCGATAAGTACTGTTTTTGAAACCTGTTTCGCTACGCCTTCCTTTTCACTTCGGCTGTCTCGCGTATTCTTATACATTTACTAACCAACCGTTTCGGCTAGTGTAGAATATCGAATGAGCGGGTAGCCCTAACAAGATGTGTTGTATGTCGTTGTTCTCGTATTGTACCATACCAGGGCTATGGACATAAATTGGACAGAACAATAAGTAAACAAACGCCTTTCATAACCTGCTCAGTTGAGACTTGTATAGTCTCCAGGATTATTTTTAAGCCTCAGGCTATTGGCTAACGAAGATTATAAATACATATTGAGTCAGTCGAGATGGTCAGAAAATTACCGCCACAGTAGGCGCCGCAGTAGGATTCCTCCCTAGTGAATGGAGGCCCGCATAGGCGCATAGGCGGGCCGGCCGTCAGAGCATCACGGTAGCATGCGCAAGCGATCCCGTGGCGCTCCTCGTTAAGACGGGAAGGGTACCGCTGGTTATTTAGTGGGTATTCCGATGTACGGGGCGCACTCCGCGCCTTGGACACCGGCGAGCTCCACATAAACCGCGTAATGCGTTTTTCCAACGTAAAAAAATAAATATAGCATGTGAATCTGAACCGAAGATTAAGGGGCCAAGCCCAGCCAAGCCCATTTGAAGTGCTTAATTTGTATTATTTATAAGCGGAAACGTTTATAGTCTCCTCAAAAAGCAGACGATGTCTTAGCCCAACAGTGGGACATATTATATGCTGTTATTTTATTTCACTATCAATATTGTCTTCTATATACCAAATTTATAAGCGATCATTTAAAACATTAAAATGAAAGTAAGGCATCTTCTGTGTTTAAACATTTCTGAAGGCTTTTTTTTACCAAAATAAAATTAACAAAACGCATTGTGGCTACAAAAATAACCCAAGATGACGCCGTAAGTCTTCCTCTGAATAAAACCTACACCGGTGTATTCGGTGAGAAGGGTGAGTGAGCCAGGGCAATAACAGGCACAAGGGACATAACATCTTAGTTCCCAAGGTTGTTGGCGCATTGGCGATGTAAGCGACGGTTAACGTTTCTTACGATGCCATTGTCTATGGGCGTTAGTGACCACTTACCATCAGGTGGCCTTTATGCTCGTCCTAACCTAACCTACCTACACAATAAAAAAAAACCCTACAACTCTACAAATAGACTATATAATACCGAATAAAAAATCCCTTGGGATACAAATAATTGGGATATAAATTATTATGCCGATAGACCATCGATCAGTATCATTTTAATGTAGCAGTTTACTTGCATTAACTTCCCAGCAATAATATTAAGTAAAATTAGGTTACATTAATATCGACCGATGACTAAGCCCCCAGAGACACTAAACACGAAGTATGTGTCATGAATAGACAGCAGACATGACATAAACAAGAATAATAAAAAAATAACTTCATTGAAAGATGTCAATACAAAAACTTTTGAATTTTATAACAAAAAGGCCAATCGCACTGACTACGCCAGGTATAAAGGAAGAAAAATGTATTTCGGAAAATTCCGTATCGCATAAAATCCGTTCTTAGTGAGCGTCTACGTTCAAGGAGCAAATGTGACAAAATTCAAGTCCATCGGGCGGATAGTTTTGGAGATCTCGTGGTGAGTGGTATTTCCTTTAAATATACACAGAATAATCTTGCAATTCGAGGTTGTATGTATTCGATCACCGAAACGAAACGATGGAAAACTTAGAAAGCTAATAAACATTTGCCAAAACATTAGCAGTGCATGTTGAACGGTATTTATGGCATAATTCGACATGATAGCAATCTCCTTGTAATCAAGGCACTCTTCCTTCCTTGTAAATCCTTGTAATCAGTTAGTCAGTCAGTTATAAACAATTACTAAACAGATCACTGATTATAAACTAAAACTGCTTAAAACTAAACAGATTTATCCGCCATGCTACTTGAATGCGAGATGGTGAATATAAGCAATTACAAATTATTCTAAGTTCAGGGTATGTTTTCCGAACCGGTGGTTGAATTTAAATTAATAATAATCAATACGTTTTAGGGGAAAATGAGTTTGTGTATTTGTTTGTTACGTTTTCACGTCTCAACTACTCAATCGATCATCATGAAATTTTGCATACATGTTGTAGAAGACAAAAAAAAATTAATTATACTTTACGCACTACCCCCACACTCGGGCTGAAACTAGTATTGAATAACGTAAATAGAGTTTGAGATTGCCGACATTTTAAAATATCCAGGAAACAAATAATGTCTACCGACGATTTCAACAGAGAAAGCTCGTTTCGTAATTAGAAGATAACTTCGACTCGAGTGCCAAGTAAAGGCAATATCTAAATATCATTATCAAATTCACCACTTTAAGTTCAACCTACTTATCACAAATGACATATATTGCGGGTATCTTAACGCTGGCACACATCCAATTGCAAGTGTATTACACGTAGATACTGTTGAACTTCGGCCGTTACTTTATAGGACAATATTGTTTGTGCATTATGCAATGGACTGGTGCAGTGGGAGGCAACCTGCCTTCAACCTTGGTAGCGTTCGATTTTCGTTCAGAATTGAGGCGTTGAAATAGATTTTGTAGTACGTATGTGTGTATGTATGTGTATAGTGAAGTCGTTCTAAGCTCGTGAACATATACATCTCAAACCAAGTGTCACATTGTACAGTACCAGCGCTAATAAGGGACAAGGGTGATGTTATAATTGAAACATCGCGAGGAAACTTGCATATGTCTGTCCCATGTGTTTCCAACACGCGTCATAAGCAGTAAACATTCTCCTTACCCGAGCAGTAGGACATACATGTATTACTTCAATTTTTTGTCCTGAGATATCATTAATATTGTAATAGTAGACGTGTTACTGAAGTTGTTTACGGTTATCACGTTGGCAAATGTCGTATAAAAGTTGATCCTGTTCGATCAGGTATTTAATATATTAACTGATCCTCCAATAACAAGGACGGAGCTTAAACGAGTTGTCTACACTGTAACATACTGAAAGCGTGTTTTATTCGACAGTTGTTCGAATTGTTCGAGTTGTTTTTATGTAGAAACGAAAATTGTAAGTATTAAAAAAAATGTTCTAGACGAACTTAACTGAATGAGAAAATCAATAGTTAATTAAAGATCTGAAAGATGAAGAAAGATTTTTGTCGAAGGATATTTTACAAAACAAAGTTTTTAGTTTATAACAGACCTTCCAGCTTTCAATGGAAACACTTGAGAAATATGTTTGAAATGGAATCGAAAGCATTATGATAATGAATAAAAGAGTACGATGAATAGAATTTCTCTAATTTTTTTTATTATTATAAATATTACGATTTTAATTATTATTTATTATCAAATACTTTCAAACTTAATTAATTAATATAAATTTTCGGTATCCATAGTTCATTTACAAACGCCTTTGTAATAAAGTACGATAATGCCTTCTATTATATAAATTAACAATTTTAATCAAATTAAAAATATTATTTAAAAACTGCATTCTATACAAAATACTTAATAATAAAAATTGACGAACGTATTTATTATAAATCTGAAAGTGAGTTTCTTTTATCTTCCCACGCCTGAATGCGTCAACTGATCGTCACGAAAACACATGCATAGTTTAAAACACGAAGACGGACATACGCTACTTCTGAATACCAATAGAATAATATTACTTTTTATACAAGTCATTAATTTGATCATGATCCAATTCTAAACTGCCTATGAATTAAAAAAAATTTTACAGCTAGTCGTAATTTTTTTAAATGTATGTGTAACGTCGTTATCCACCTGATAATCGACGTAGGATATAGATACATACTTTTTTAAGAATCCGTACTTACAATTGACATACGACATACTAACTTTCGCATTCACAATATTAAAAGTAAGATTTCGGGTGAGCGAATTCGTGAGAAAATAACTGGCCAAAAGTTATAATATAAATACAGAATTTCACGACATATTCACACCTTGGATCGAACATATTTGATACTTTTGTATCGAAAGTAAAATAACTTAAAAGTGAAAGTAAAAGTCAACTTGAACATGACCACATTTATAAACATAAAATATTTAATACATACAATTAAATTGAAAGATCTTACGACATGACACAACTTATAATACAAACTTTACTAAATACTTTTTATTCAAAAAAATGTATTGTTCAATTCGTTAATGACGTCAGGGAATTACGTCATTAAATCTAAAAGGACCTCTGACGATTGTTTCTTTTGCTAACAATCAAAAATGTTATGTAGGTACCTACATAAGGTTTTGAAAGCGACAGTAGCTTGGCCCTAAAAGGGCGACCTTCGGCCATTTAAAATATACAGTTAAAAAAATTATATATAAGCTTATTATTATTATTCATTAATCAATATCACGCATCAGACGAAAATCAACTTATTTGAAATGTTCAAAAACATAGAATCAAAAATATATTTAATGTAGTAAAATACATGTTTTAATGTAGACCAAATTTTCATTTTATCTTCTAAATATTAAGCGTTTCAAATTACAATTTAATTAAATAAATGATAAATTTAGCTAATTTTTATATATATTTTAAGTGAGGTTTTTTATTTTTAATAGGAAAAGGAGCGAAAATATATGCTACTACTGGGTTATTTAAAGGCAATAAATAACAATAATAATATATTTCGTGACCTGGCATCATTTGACAACATAAATATTTTATTTAAAAACAATGTCGGCCAAAAATATTTTGTAACGTCAAGAAAACCACAAATACCCCCTTATACTTACTTTATTAATGAATAACATTTAATATCTATGTTTATATTTTTTAACAGATAATATAATACTGAAAAAGGAATAAGATTCCTATAAAAACATCATTGAGAGGATCATAGCCTTATAGCGTTTTTAACTATTACAAATTTGCTTTGTCCGCAAGATATTTCTGATTCGTAGTTAAATACTATGAATGCGAAACATGGTGAACTACATTAAAAAGTTAAAAAACAAAAGCCATAGCAAACCTGTTTGCAAAAATCTCACGATTTCGCGGGGCCGGCTCCGGCGAAGCAACTTTTTTATTATTTTTTTCACAACACATATAACGACACAAGTAACGCAAATTATTATCTAATTTTTTTTTATATTGGTGTAATATAATACTGCACTCACCTGGTTGCTATTCAATGACACAATTAAGCCGTAATTTAATTCACAGAGGTTTGAAAATGCAATTCTGTAGCGCACTCGTGACCCAGCGGGCATTAGCACTCGCAATGCAACCAACGTGACGTAGTGACGTAAACGATTTTATTTATTACATTGGTATAATATATTAGTGTTGCTAGATGAAAAATATTTGTAAGTCAAATGTTAAGCAAAATTAATTAATATTCATTATTTATTTTATTATTTCAAAATTAATTGAAATAATACTAAAGAAAATATAATGGAAATTGTGATGAGAAAATTAAGATAAATAATATTCCTAAAATATAGACTTCTTTGTCATTTGTTATTAAGATAGGTTATGTTTATGAACGCATCTAAAACAAATTGAAATGTTTAAAATTGAATTTGAGCAGCATTCAACCGTCAACCGTTTTAAATTAAAAAATAAACGAAAGCGTCCTGGCTGTTATTATTGAATTAGATTGATTATATTCATATTTTAATAAAAGTTTTCTGTAACGATTCGTCTTTTATGTGAGTATATATTACATTTTATAAATTTTAAAACATTTTTTTAACATTTGGTGATTTTCAAATGTTTGGAAAGTAAGTAAATCGCTTCATGTTTACAATTTATTTATATTATACTGTAGTCTGTTATTAATATATGTTTATTTTAATATTGATCTTTAATCTGAGATAATTCAGGGTTAATCTTTTAGCATATATTATAAGTAATTATTCTAATTAGAATTATTTGAAAATTCATTCAATGGTCTACACTAACCATATAATATACGTTTCTTGTTCAACTTTAAATTAACTTGAATGTGAAATATGCGATGAGGTCTTTGATTGTATATTTAAATTAGAATAAAAAAAAAGTTACTTGATGTAAATATTATATATGAGAATCTATTAATTATTATATATTATATTATATATATATCCAATAACATTATCTCGTTATTTGGATTATGAGTTCCTATGATCATCATCATTCATCTTGCTGATGATCAACAGCATCATAAATACATAGATGATATTGAAAAATTAATGTGTTTTCATTAAACATATATATCATTATTTTATAAACATTGCACAACCTCAAATGAGCTTAAAAAGGAAAATACCAATTTTATTTAATTGAAATATTTCAGCCTATGGGTTAGAACATAAGAAAATATTGTTATATCTGTCGAAATACGAGTATTTCTTAGCAAAGCTATTGGTAGTAGCATGATTCCCTGCTACCATGTGACTGGTGAAGATACATAGGTGTTCTTAACTTCATTGTTGACAAACTAATTATCGGAGTTTCTATACTACTACTTGTAAGATTGACTTAACTCTGTATTTGCAATTTTTTTTCAACATTTAAATGTAATTTTCAGGGTAAAACCATGGCATCAGTGGAGGAACGTCTTAATAAACTCAGGGAAGACCGGCTTGCACGAGAAAAAGCTAGAATTGAAAAGGTACCAATATGTAACCGTCATCAGCATAATTAGCATTTTTACCGAATGATGTCGTTGTAATGTTAAATCTGATAGCACACAAACCAATCACGTCATAAGTATTTATGTAGCAGCGTTAGTATGTGTCCAAGGTCCAAGCAGGTATTTGTGTTAGCACTTACCTATCATTGATGAAAGTAATTTGTTTATATCATATAATTTCTTTATGATAATAATATACAAATGTATGATTATACAGACATGCTAGAGTCGTATAAGTTTCTTCTCTGCTGGTTGGCATGGTTGGTAAGATACTTGCCTTTCACGCTGCAGGTCGTTGGGTTTATTTGTGTGCATGAACATGTCTGTTTGTCCTGAGTCTGAGTGTATTTATCTATAAGTATGTATTTATAAAAGAAAAATATTGTATATAAGTATATCAGTTGTCTGGTTTCCATAGTACAAGCTCTGTTTAGTTTGGGATAAGAAGGCCTTAAGCCTGAATAATGTCCCAGGATATTATTATTATTATTATTGTAGGTTCATAGAATTTATATAAAGGATGTCGATTTTGAATATACGTCTAACTGAATGTGTACCAAAGCCGTGTGCAGGACCAACTGGATGGTTACCTAACACTGGTTTTTTATTGTAGCGTCGAAAAGAACAAAGTATACACATATAACGCACACACGCACACACGCACGCACGCACGCACACACCCCTACACACACGTAATTAACGATTTGAAATTAATTTTCATAACATACCGTATGGTTTACCGATCTTATATATGGCCTAATATTTGCGCCATCACATGTTCTTTGTGTGTACCAATTTTGATCAAGATTGGTCAAGCCATTCTTGAGTTATAAAAAAACATACAGACTTTTCGTCACACATACCGCAATGCTTGAAGACAAAAGTCTTCAACGAGTGCGTCCTACCAGTTATGACTTACGGAGCCGAGACGTGGACACTGACAGTGCGTTTGGCCCACCATTTCAAAGTCGCTCAGCGAGCTATTTAGAGGGCTATGCTTGGAGTTTCTCTGAAGGATCGAATCCCAAATGTGGTGATCCAACAGAGAACCAAAGTTATCGACATAGTCCAAAGGATTAGTAAGCTGAAGTGGCAGTGGGCTGGTCACACATGTCGCAGAACCGACAATCGCTGGAGTAGACGTGTTCTGGAGTGGAGACCACGCCTTGGCAAACGTAGCGTAGGGCGCACTCCTGCTAGGTGGAGTGACGATATACGCAAAGTGGCTGGCAGCGGATGGAAATCGAGAGCTGAAGATCGAGCTCAGTGGCGTGCCATTGGAGAGACCTATGTTCAACAGTGGACAAAAAATGGTTGATAATGATGATACAGACTGGCAGACAAAAATGAAAAAAATAGTATAATGTGAATCACTGCATCATAAAACGATTACTTATCACAAATTTATGTGAATAAAATAAATGTACAGACAGAGCCAATAGATTTATATAGTAGTATAGATTATATACTTTATGTTTGTATAGGGTTTTCCATTAAGGGCGCTTGATCGTGCAGAACTTCCATCGTAGCGTGTGCTGTGTGGCACGTAGCGCCGTCCTGTTGAAACCACATGTTGTCCAGATCCATATTCTCGATTTCAGGCCAAAAGAAGTTGGTTATCATCGACCGGTATCGCTCACCATTGACGGTGACGGCCACACCATTATCGTTTTCGAAAAAATACGGACCAATCACGCCTCCGGCCCAAAATCCGCACCAAACAGTCATTTTCTGCGGGTGCATTGCCACTTGGTGAACCTCGTGTGGATTGGTCTCGTCCCAAATACGGCAATTTTGCTTGTTGACATAGCCATTCATCCATAAATGCGCCTCGTCGCTGAAGATGATTTTTTTGCCAAAATCGGCGTCAACTTCCAACTGCTCTAATGCCCAGTCAGCGAACACACGGCGCTGTCTATGGTCATTAACCTTGAGCTCTTGGGTCAGCTGGATCTTGTACGGGTGCAGGCTCAAGTCACAACGCAAAATTCGCCAAGTTGTCGTCTGCGAAAGGCCGAGTTCCTGTGCGCGACGCGGAATTGACTGCCGCGGGTTTTCGAGGACACTGTCGCGCACAGCGGCGATATTCTCGGCAGATCTCGCGTTACGTTGACGCACGGGAACCGGCTGATTGTTAACTGACCCGGTTGACTCGAATTTGTCCACCAATCGACGGATAGTCGACTCGGCAGGACGATCATCGCGACCGTAAAACGGGCGAAGTGCGCGGAACGTTGCTCGAACTGAAGACCCATTTTCATAAAACAATTTTATGATTTGCACGTGCTGCTCGACACTGTAACCTGCCATGGTGGTTTGGGAGGACGGAATGAATATAACACACTGCATTTGACAGCTGTCACTCAAACAACATGGCCGCAATCAGCTGTCAAAGTTCAAGCGTCCCTATTGGAAAACCCCATATATAGAGATTATTAATAAATTTCATGCGATTAAGTAAAAATTGTTATGTTTCAGTTGCGAGAACTCAACTTAAAGAAATATGGGAAAAATGATGTTCAATTGCCGAAAAATTCTTCAACTGTTTCTCTTCCTGTCAAGTCAAAATCTGATCCAAGCGGTGTTACTAAAAATAACTTGAATCCCGTTAAAAATAATATACAAGTGAACGGCCTGAAAAGACCAACTTCAATACCGACTTTGAAGAAAATTCCACCAAAAGATTCAAATAATGGCAAAAATGTTCAGAGCAACAATACCAAAGCGTATAGTAAAATTTCTAATCAGGTAAATAATAATATTAAAAAAGATAAAATGACGAATGGGCCGAAAGTTGATACAAAATGGCCGAAAACAGTCGCTACTAACGGCAAAGATGTAAACACTGATAAGCCATTGAAAGAAATAACTCCAGAGGTGAATTTAAAACGCTTTAATGAAATTTGTGATGAAAATCCCAAAATAACAATAACAGAAGTTAAAGATGTTAACAAATGTGTCAACATTAAAGCTAATCTCAAAACCGATTTAAAATCTCGCAAGAGCCTAGCGGCTGTGTCGAAGATCGACATCAAGTCTAGAAACTTCGATAAAAGAAAAAGTGTACAGCCAAGTATGATGGCAAATAGCAATGGGAAAAGGGAATCGGTTTTTGATAGACTTTATAAACCAAAAATGGTTGCACCAAAGCAAACTATCAACAATGCACTTAAATTACGTACAGATCCTAATTATTTGAAGAAAGTTATAAATGATTCTAGATTAATTATGAACAAGAGGCATACTGTCTTTGAAAGTAAACCCACTATGCCAGTACGTAGATCAATATCAGCGGTACATTTGAAGAAAATTAGCAGAAAAGAACTCGGTAATTGCTTTCACAAATGGGCATCGATTGGAGAGAAGATAGATAAAGTACACCTCAAGGATATCAATGAAGACGATTGTACTAAAGGCGATAAAGTAATATCAGCTGTTAAAAGTGAACGGAAAAAGGTCAAATTTCAAACGCCAGTCCCTTACAATTTTAATACACCAAAACCTGAGGAACTACAGTCTAAATTGCGGAATTGGTTGAAGAAACGCGGGAAAGCCATCGATTCGTACCACCATTTGCAATGTTTCGGCTTACACAACCTTTCGAGGGACATTAGACCCTTAAATATAGATACACCCAAGTTTGCAGATTATGACGATGAGGATAAAGAAAATGTCGCCCTGGATCATGATAGTGATAATGAATCATATTTGGAGAATATGAACAATCAAAATGGGGAGCTAAATGAAGAGGTGAAGAATGAGATTGGATTTCCTACTGAGAAGTGGCGTAGAGCCAGCAACGTCAGCGATAGTGTGGACTTTAATGAGAGCTACGAAACTACCTTGACATCCGGTGATGTGATGCATCATGTTGATGAGTTGCTGTTAGGTGCTTTGAATGACTTGACCGAGCTATTGCGAGAGGTGAGTTAAAATGTGTTACTTAAAAGATGGTTGTTGACATCGATTCTTTTGCTATAGTGTAGTTTCGTAATTGTAGACAAAAATACTTCGTTCCATAGTAGTAATTGTCGTTGGTGCCTGAGTGTTAATTAGCTGTATATATATATATTTTCATTCAATAGTATGATCACATTTTTGTTTTTAAAAATCTACATTATGTTAATTTGTTTTTTGCTATTTCATATTATGTTAGTTATAAATAGAAAAACGTCATATTGATAACCCTAAATGAATCCGTAAATAGATGCGTAATACGTAATGATAATTTTCAGGGTTTCGACTGGGAGCAGTGCGCGCGGTGGCTCCGCGCGATCCGCGACCGCTTCCCGTCGGCGCCCGACAGCGCGCCCTACTGGGAGTGCCGCGCCGCGCTGGAGGAGCGCCGCGGGGACCTGCCCGCCTCCGTGCAGTGCTGGGAGCAGGCCATCGCCAAGGGGACCGAGGTGAGCCGCCCGCTTCGCCGACTCTTTCATAAAATGTAAACGAAAATTGTGAAATTAAAATAAAAGTCCCTCCTTCCATTGGCTCAAAGAGATATTTCTTTTACAATTTTTACCTAATAATGGTATTATACAGGGTTATTTGTAACGACCCAGCAACCGCGTAAGACTATATAGATAGCTAACACCAAGAGCAACAACTTTTGTTCTACGACTTTTGATACTTTGTTAAATTTTATTTTCACACAAAAATAAGTATTAATTTAATTTCCCGCTTGAACGTTTATAAGTCTACGCACATCGCAAAGATCGACGCATCGCATCGTGATTTCGTTTTGAATGAAATATAGACCTACAAATGTCACGACAGTACGACAAATACTTGTAAAATCATTTTTTTTGTCATGTATTGAGTTATGTCCGAAGTCACAGAACAAAAGTTGTTGCTTATGGTGTTAGCTATCTAGTCCTGCGGGGTTGCTGGGTCATCACAAATAACCCTGTATATTATAGTGTAGTTAACCAATTCCAATGATGAGCCTCGTTGAACAATTTCGGTGTAGACGTGAGCTCTCTGTGCATTTCCCAGCACTACAAAAAAATCTAATCAGGGCAGTTCTCAGTAATAAAGACATATCACATATGATCTGATCCCACATAGATGGCGAGAGTGCCGCTGGCTTTTAGTGGTTAACGTAGCACTGGGATACCACATCCCCCCGCTTAGTGGTGAGGGCTGGATAAACGCATGTTCCAGCTCTCAAAGAAGCACTTCACCTCAAATAATAATAAGTTTCTTAATTTCTTCTTATAGCAATCAGTGGTTGAAGCAAACTTAGACCAGCTGCTGGACAAGTTCATGCAGCTCAAGATAAGTCCGAGTTCAGGGCGACGTCAGGTCGACCCTAAGCTGGTTGACGTGAAGAATATATTTAAGAGTACGATCATACGTTTCGCTGTTCAGCAGGCTAAGTTGTAAGTTAATTTTTTTATTATAAATATCTAATAATGTTTGTAAATCCAAGTTGTCAAGCCCTAACATAATAAAGTTACTTTACTTTATGATACCGCTTCTAAGGGTCTTCTTAAGGGTGCGTAAGCCAGTGTAACTACATGCACAAGCATCTTAAATCCCAAGGTTGGTAATGCATAGGCGATGTAAAGGATTTATTATTTCTTATCAATGTTTACTTTTCATGGTGACAATTTACCATCAGGTTGCCTGTCTGTGATTATAATTCATCTCGTGCTCGACGGTGAACGAAAACATCGTGAGGAAACCTGCATGTGTCAAATTTCACTGAAATTCTGTCACAAGTGTATTCCACCAGCCGGCATTGGAGCAGCGTGGTGGAGTAGAGGCCTTAGCCCAGCAGTGGGACATTCACAGGCTGTTACTGTACCGTTACTGCCTGTCTGGCTGCAATTTACAATAATACAAAAAAGCTAGTCGCACACTTTTGTGCAAAATATATACTTACACGAAATATTAACCATTCTTTAAGATTTATTATCAATTTGAAGCTGCTTTCATTTCTCTGTTTATTCGTATGCAATATAAAATTGTACATGTATTTCAGATGTGTAAAAATATTATATAAAATAATTCGGTGCCTCGGAGAAAAAATTATCAAACTCGTCGTTGCATGTGAGAGTATCACATTTAGTAATAATTATTATTAGTTGCATTTATTTAAAGATATTTGGTATGTCCTTATGGTAGTTAATGTTTTTTTGAAGTGAAAACTTCTTTAGCGGCGTTGTGCTCTTTTTTTGTGATGGGTAAAAAATGTTAAACTCGCGTCAGGTCACGTGACCCTGATTGAAAATTCGTAAGACGTGTTAAATTTTTAATGTAATATAAATTATCATGTTTGCTTACGATTACATAAATGGTAGTACTTTTATACTGATAATTAAAGCAATTCGAGCAAAATTTTTCCCTAATCATTCCAAAATATCAAAAATTTACAACGTTAATATTCAAGTTTTCACTTCTGCCGGCACTCCCGGAGTGCAACCCGTTATTTTATTTTTTTTATTAACCGACTTCAAACAAATCATAGTTTCTTTTTCATGTAAGTATATCCGGATATAACTTTTTGACGTGATAACGTCTTATAAATCGATGAACGCCGGTTGCACGCACGAAAAAGCATGACTCATTGTAACGTTCCGACTGAGCCGAGCGCGCAAGCGAGAGCGCGGAACAAGCAATAGAGAGACACGATCAGCCTAAGCGTTCGGCTTTTTTTAATGAATTGTTTTTGATGAATATTTTTGCATTGTGGTCAGTGTAGCTCATTATTTCATTATTAATCGATATTATTAACACTTTTTTTATTTAAAGAGAAAACTGCGAAGTTTTTGAAGTCAGTTTTTATTTTTTGTATATTTTTTACTTTATGCGATTCCGAAAGTTTGCTCCGATTTTCTGTAGGCGCTGTGGAATATATCAGATCATTGAAACAAATGGCTTGCATACATATTCTAAATTTGTTAAAATATAATTTTATAAAAAAAAAAAAAATAATTTTATATACTGCTATTATAACGTAACTTTAATACTAATATGTACATAAAAGTTACCTTTTTATCGTTAAATTATTCAGATAATTTATTGACGTGCGAAAACTGAAGTTTTTATATAAAAATTACATCTCTGTTATGCTATCCGTATGTTATGTTTTGTAATCAATAATAAGTAATTAATGGACGGGCCATTGATTACTTATTTTTGATTACAAACTAACATATATCAACGGCAAAATTAAAAATAAACAAAGCATAGATTTTAATATCACATTTGTTAATATCTCTGCTTTATTATGCAGTACAAACGGTTCTTGATTAATATATACTCGGTGGTAGAGCTTTGTTGTGCAAGCTCGTCTGGGTAGGTACCACCCACTCATCAGATATTCTACCGCAAAACATCAGCACTTTGTATTGTTGTGTTCTGGTGTGAAGGGTGAGTGAGCCAGTGTAATTACAGGCACAAGGCGATGTAAGCGATGGTTAACATTTCTTACAATGCCAATGTCTATGGGCGTTGGTGACCACTTACCATCAAGCCCATATGGTCGTCTGCCTACCGATACAATAAATATATATATATATAAATTAAAGCGGATATAAGTAGTTAATTTAATATAACATATTAAATTAACTACCTATATCCGCTTTAATTTTCCATCCAACATTCTTTATCACAATTCTTTAATGATTGCTATATATTATTTGTTATATTTTTTATTTATATTCCTTATATAATATAGCTTAGAATTGTTATCATTAATAATATAAATAAATAGTCAAAAGTTCGCCTAGAGACTAAAGCTATTACTATTATTCCAGGCGTCAATCAAACGAACCGCCGAAGTACACCGTGACACCGGTCCGACGTAGCTCGAGGCTCAGTTCGCATTGGCGTCAGACACCGTTACGTGTGTGCACGACGATACATCAGGCGTCAGAACTTGGAGCTGACTTTAAACCGAATAAGGCATTGACCGAGAGCCCTTGACGGTTTATATTTATTGTAATGTAGTATGTAGCTCCATAGCTTAAGTTATGCCGGTCGATAGTTTTTGACACGTGGGGCTATCGTTGTCCCCACTCCCAAACAAAACTTTATAGCTTAATTTAAATATTTTTGTCCGGTTTTTTATTAAATTTACAGAAAGAATAACTAATTCGTTTCCAGTATAATGCGTTCAAATAATTCTTGCCTTTTTTTCTCAACACTGTCTCTTATTTTATTGTATTTTTTTAGCTGAGGCTTGAATTTTTTTTTTAATGTGATCCAAATTTGTACATATGTATAATCCTAATGAAATTTCTATATTAATAGTATTATTTAGTAATATAATACTTTTTTATTTTCTTTTTCACATGTTCATTGACCACCTGCTATGTGACCTCTATTGACCCTCCCCTCCCTTGTAATTAAACGAAGCTTTTTTTTATTGGCCCTCTATCACCGCTAGGGTGATACGTATTTTTCATTATTATGCCAGAAGACTATTGTTTTCTCTTGCTAAAACAACACTAAATGTGTGTTCATCATCATGTGCCAGATTTTGTGAATGCCTCATTGATCAAAGCTTACAGAAGTTGTCGAAGTTTTGAGTCAATTGTCGTGTCAATATCCTAAGTAGACTTTTTTTAATTTGATGTGACAAAGACGAATGATACCATTTTTGTGAAAAAAAACTACCATCTTAAATGACTTTTTCTTGATTTAAATATTTTATAAATTATGGCTTTTTTTCGTTTATAATTTATTTAAACCATTATTACAGTTCTTTTGTATATGTTCGAAATTGGGAAGAAAAGATGTGTAAATAAAAATTGTAATATTTTAATATTTGTTGTTAATATTTGGCTGGGACAATTTGTACGACTGGTATTATTTGTAATGCCAAATATAATAATTAGTGTATGGTTGACTTTTACTTTACTAATAATCTTAATTGTAAAAATCTGATGATATTTTTTCTTTATATTTTAATTCCTAATATATATTTTGATAAAATTGTGTTTTTATTAAATCTAACCCTTATTTTTAGAAATTACTAATTGTTTTAATCTAAGTACCAATGGTGCAGGTCTGAGTCAGTGACTTTAACACAGATTTTTCTCTTTCTGTCTTCGTTGGTTTGACATACGAAAGAAGAAGACGGCATTGTTTAACTAATCAACCGTAAAACATATTTATTATCTGTTATAACATAATATGATACACACTTCTCTATATGGGTATATAATTGCTAAATATATAGATTGACTAGGTATGTATTGCTCACTATTATTTTTTAAATATATTTGAATATTATTCTGACACTACACTTGATTATTGCCATGTAATGCAGCTTAATAAACCTGCAATCGCATAACATTTGGAAATTGGAACAGATAAAACAAGTATGCATATAAATAGAAGATGAGTAGTATATTTAGACCAGTGGTACAAAATAAATTGTATTATTATTTACTACCATAATAGTACCT
The DNA here is from genome assembly GCA_905220585.2 of Nymphalis polychloros. NCBI lineage: Eukaryota > Metazoa > Arthropoda > Insecta > Lepidoptera > Nymphalidae > Nymphalis > Nymphalis polychloros. The sequence continues at coordinate 6,153,606 of HG992270.1, forward strand.
TGTTTGTCCGGGCAACACTGAAATTCAATCATAGTGACGTTCATTCATGAATGACAACCATTAATTTAGTTCTTACTTTTAGTTTAAAAAAATTGTCAATCGACGGAGGTGCTGTCACTGTTCAAAATAATTCGGATTTTTTACGATTACTTAGTAAAACATTTTCGAGTGATTTTTACGCGAGTTATAAAACAAAAGTTATTGTTAAGTGTTTGGTATTTAGATGGTGTTTAACTTATTTTCTCTTGCAAACATCTGATAATATAATTACACTTATTGGTAAGTCCTAAATTGTTATATTGAATACTTTCACTTCAAAAATATATATTGGCCTTAGTACAAAATATATTGAAATAAATCAGTTCAAAAACAAACAACGTTTAAAAAAAACTAATGAAAGGTAAACTTTCATCAAACATTATATGTATAATGAGTATATTATATATAACCAAACATTTTGTAGCGAGGTCGTTTTATTTAATTAAAATCAACAGGTTTTAAACTTGTAATATTAACTTTTAATTTGTTTTACAACATTGTGCAATATATGCTATTTAAATAAGGAGGGAGAAGCTAGCGGTTTTACGCGTTCTAACATTTAATTAAAACTATTTCAATGAAATCGGTTTGCAATTTGTATTTCTATTGTCTGGCTATCCGTGAGAGGAAATGAATGATTGTGTGACTCATGACTTTATTTTTCCATGTAGGAAAAAACTTTTAATGACTATAAGAATACAAAAAATATTAAAATGTTCAATTAAAAAAAAAAAGAATTTCCGTTATTTTTTGTATTATCATACAAGATCTTAATTCATATTAAACTCTAATTCATCATCATTCGGAAATATACATTTATAAAAAAAAAAAAAACTAACTAAAGTTCGTAGTAAGATAATAATAAAAAAGGTAGTTTTTTTTATACTGACTATTTTACTATGTTAACAATGCAATTTCATTTCTTTTATACGTGGCATTGGCTGAATATTTAGCGCTCAAATCGCGTAGAGATACACGCCGGCAAAAAAAAAAACAATGTAATTTCTATTAATTCCATCTATATTTAATCTTAAAACGATCGCTTAGAACCTTCATGTCTCCTTCCTATTGTTATTTTAATAATCTGTACTTTATCTACGAGGCAGTAAGAAAAAAATTGAATTGAATAATTTTTATTTTAAGCGTGTTGAAAAAACCCAGGTAAATTGATCTATCGTGTAGCCACCGTTTTTCTTGGTAAAGTCGTGAAGTGATATATTTTTTTTATAGGCGACTTATATAGTTGAGTCGCGCTTCTTCTAAATACGATCAAATCTCGTTCGTATCTATACCAATATAATGAAGTTGAAGAGTGTTTGTTATTATCCAAATCACTGGAACTACTAGTCGGATTTGATAAACTATTTTGCATTCGCTAACTTAAATCCTGAGTACGGTAATAATCTACGGTCAGAGGGGCGGTGCAGATATGTTTAACGCGCGGTGTAGGAACTAACTAGTCACGGACAACTAGATTAAAAGGAATTTGCCGTAAAAAACCTACATATTTTTCAACTTTATTATAAACTAGCTTTTCCCTGCGGTTTCAGCCGTGCTGTTCCCGTTCCTGTAGGAATACGGTGATAAAATACATGTTACTCGCTGATAATGTAGCTTTCCATTGGTGAAATAATTTTTAAAATCGGTTCTGTGGTTTAGGTGTTAATGCGTAACAAACAAACAAACATTCATTATAATATTAAGTTAGGACACTACATAACGAATACATTATGTATAATATTTTGACGTCGGAATTAATATAGCGTTAAAAAACAAGTCATGTTTAAAATGTTTATACTAAATTATAGTTCTTTTTTTTTAAATTAATTTTGATTACCAAATGCAGTTAACGTAAAGCTTAAATTTAACATGTATATACACGGTTCATTATGTTAATACATACTGTTACAAATGTGTACTTGATTTATATATAGACAGTAAAAATTGAATCAATTTGTAAAAACTTAAAATATGGGCGAGATCTATGTCCAGTAGTGAACTGTACATGAAACTGATATCGTAATCTTGACTAATATTATAGTAAATACAGTGCTTTTTGTCTGTTACGTTTTCACGTTTACCTAGACAACGGATGATGAAATTATGCATCGTAAATAAAAGTACATAGCGTATCTAACAACAAAAGCCGCGGGCGGAAATTAGTATTTTATATTATAAAATCTTTTTTTACAACTTTATAATATACCACATAACATACTAAAGTTGATCAGTTAGATAAAGAACCTACCATTTTTAATCTGTTAAAAAAAACGTGATATTTGAGAATACATTTTTTGCGGTCTGTCCATTGGTATCGAATAACCTTGTTTTATTGAATATTTAATATATTGGTAATAGTTATTTTTTTTTTTTTCGTTTTCTGGCTTGTGTCTCCGCTGTTTGAGCGCAAAATATTCTGCCAATGTCACGTATAGAAGAGATGACACATTCGGTATGAGATTATTTGGTTTCAAATTTTGAAGTATATTTGTAATTAAAATTCAGATAGATTTGACGGATTAGTGTTTTTTAAATTTCATATTACGATATAGCAAAGATGGAGAGTACACATCTTAACCAAAGGTCGCGTGTTCATAATATATGACAGAGCTTTCGTGTGCTTAATATATATTATATTATATTATTTATATATATTAAATACCAATATAAGCGAAATACCACTCATCACGAGATCTCCTAAACTAACCGCCCGATTGACTTGGAAATTTGTCAGTTACTCCTTCCCCGATGTAGACGCTCACTGAGAACGGATTTTACGCGAATCCTATCCAAAATGTACATTTTTCTTTTAAGTAATAAGCTAATCGACCCGGCTTCGCACGGATAGATATAGCTTATGAATGTTATTCATACTATAGAGTAGGAGTACATAGTAGAATAGGTGGTACCCACACGGGCTTGGACAAAGCTTTACCACCGAGTAAACAATGAATTATTCCGCCTGCTTAAGGAAAAAAAATATAGACGCATATAATATATTATCTACTAGCTGTCCTCGCGCTTTCACCCGCGTATAATTAATAAAAATATAATGAATAAAAATCAAGCCTAGCCTAGAACCTTCCTCGATAAAAGGACTATACAACACAAAAATAATTTTTAAATTCGAACCAGTAGTTCCTGAGATTAGCCGGATCAAACATACAAACTCTTCAGCTGTATATATTAATATAGATAACCAACTTGAAAGTTATGTAAAAGTTTATTTCGACTCAGTTATACTTTAAGATATTTAAGAATGTTTCTCGAAAACAGAGCAAAAAAGGCAGGTACTTACTTAAGTTGTTTTTTATAAGCTCGCTCGCGCAATGTTAACGACCGCTGGGGTGACAATATGAGCGGTTGACAACAGGAATATCTGATGAGTGGGTGGTACCTACCCAGACGAGCTTGCACAAAGCTCTACCACCAAGGAAATTGGCTTAGTTGATATGTTTATAATTCGTCTAGTGTTTGGTGGTAAATCACTGAACCGATTTTGATGAAATTCGTATGAAGCAAGTGACCCCAAGGAAGGATAAAGGCTTTTTTATACCTAACACCTGCAGCGAAAAACTAGTTAACTATATTTAGATACAAATTCTATAAACCAAGATCAAATATTCGTAAAGTTTTTTAGGTCGAACGTTACGGGCTCGGCGTTCGATTTTTACACGCGTGACCTTTTCGGGATTCGACGAAGTTGTCTATACTTACATATAATAAAGTTGGCGTGTCCGTGTTGCGAAATTTATTTTTAGTAAATATCTAAAACGTGTGTTTCAATATGTTTTTGATGTGAAACATTTATTGGTGCGTCTTGGGGGTAATATCTACTCGTATGCCCTGACAATGCGCCACCGAGCTTGGGCACGAAGATGTTATGTGTCTGTAGTTACACTGGCTCACTAAACGTTCAAAGCGGAACACAACAGTGCTAAGTATTGCTGTTTTGCGGTAGAATATCTGATAAGTTAGTGGTACGTATCCATTATCCACACGGGCTCGTACAAAGTCACTAAGTGAAGGTCTTTCAATAACAATTAATGTCGATATAAACACATCTATCCGATGTCATGTGGCGATCATATTTTTTTATATTTATTTATTTATTTTAATGGAAATAAATATGGATAAACAAACAGTACATAATAAATTTTATAAATATCAAATATTGACAAATCATTACCAAAATAATTTCCAATGATTAATAACTAACACATAACAGGCGTAGATGCATTGAAGAACGGATACAATTATCGATCAATTAGGGATTAGGTACGATTAGGAGAGAGTGGGAGAAATGACAAATTCATTCAATGACAATTAGTTCAATCAGTACTAATAGTACCATTAGATAACATATTTTTGATATAACGATTAAAGCTATTAAAAGAGACGTGAAATATATCACAATCTAAAAACATCTGGTTATATTTAATACAACTTCTATTTATAAAATAATTCTTAGCAAATTTAGTTCTGGTTACTGGAACATAGAATATGAGCCTGAAATTGGCAGCCGAATTGTAGCAGCCAAACACTGTACCCGAGATACCCGAGCTGTATGCTATGCTCCCTGCTGAATCGGGCTCGAATGTGTTCTAGGCATCTATTAGAAGGTCTCAGACCATTTATAGGATTTTCCACCGACGCCTTCCATCAGGAAAATATAAAATCTACAGATTTTCTGAATTTTTTGAAGTTTTCGCGAGAGTACCCGAGCTGTTTGCTATGCTCCCTGCTGAATCGGTCTCGAATGTGTTATAGGCATCTATTAGAAGGTCTCAGACCATTTATAGGATTTTCCACCGACGCCTTCCATCAGGAAAATATAAAATCTACAGATTTTCTGAATTTTTTGAAGTTTTCGCGAGAGTACCCGAGCTGTTTGCTATGCTCCCTGCTGAATCGGTCTCGAATGTGTTCTAGGCATCTATTAGAAGGTCTCAGACCATATATAGGATTTTCCACCGACGCCTTCCATCAGGAAAGTATAAAATCTACAGATTTTCTGAATTTTTTGAAGTTTTCGCGAGAGTACCCGAGCTGTATGCTGTGCTCCCTACTGAATCGGGCTCGAATGTGTCCTAGGCATCTATTAGAAGGTCTCAGACCATTTATAGGATTTTCCACTGACGCCTTCCATCAGGAAAATATAAAATCTACAGATTTTCTGAATTTTTTGAAGTTTTCGCGAGAGTACCCGAGCTGTTTGCTATGCTCCCTGCTGAATCGGTCTCGAATGTGTTCTAGGCATCTATTAGAAGGTCTCAGACCATTAATAGGAATTTCCACCGACGCCTTCCATCAGGAAAATATAAAATCTACAGATTTTCTGAATTTTTTAAAGTTTTCGCGAGAGTACCCGAGCTGTATGCTCATCAATACGATTATTAATAATTTTAAATAGAAATATTTGACATCGGTATAGCAAAATTGGTATTTTTGTTAAAAATTGATCTTGTGCTAAGGACCCTGATGAAACGGTTATGTATCTGTTCAAATTTATGTATATGATTTTTAAATTGGGGGTTCCATACCGAAGACGCATACTCTAAGATGGACCTTACAAACGCATTATATAAAAAGATAAGCGTAGACGGAAGCTTAAATTTATCAGAGACCCTCAGCACAAAATCAAGCATACGATAAGCCTTATCTGCCACATAACTGATGTGTTCATCGAAAAGCATCTTAGAATCAATTAGAAAACCAAGATCTTTAATCATATTGACTCTAGAAATTACTTCGCCATCCATTTTTTATGTAAAATCAATCACCAATTTATTTCTGGTAAATGTTATAACGTTACATTTTTTTATGTTTAAGAATAAATAATTTTGTGAACAATAGTCACTGAGACGATCAAGGTCTTTCTGGAAATCCAAGCAGTCGTTGGGGTTTTTGATTATTTTATACATCTTATTGTCATCAGCATACAACAAAAACTTTGAGTGTTTAAAATCTGAACCGATATCGTTTATATAAATATTAAATAATAACGGACCTAAATGCGATCCTTGTGGCACTCCAGACGACACAGGAATAAAAGATGAGCAGAAACCTTTAATTGTAACTGTTTAGCTTCTGTTAGACAAATAGGATTCAATCCAACGCACGCACGCACGCACGCAGGCACGCACGCAGGCACGCACGCAGGCACGCACGCACGCACGCACGCACACACGCGCACACGCACACGCACACACGCACACGCACACACACGCACACACGCACACACACACACAAACACACACACACACGGCTACTGGTAAAAAAATACGTAATTAACGATTTGAATTTAATTTTCATAAGATACCGTAGGGTTTACCGATCTTATATAATATGGCCTATCATTTGCGCCATCACATGTTCTTTGTGTGTACCAATTTTCATCAAGATAAGCCGTTCTTAAGTTATAAGAAGACATGCAGACAAAAAAGAAAAAAATAGTATAATGTGAGTCACTACATCATAAAACGTTTATTTATCACAAAATTAGGTGAAAAAAAAAAAAGTACAAACAGAACCAATAGATTTATATAGTAGTATAGATAGTTCTTATTAGTTCTTGTACATTCGAGTACTTGTTTTATATACAATTACAACAAACAAGCAGACAAATAATAAAGGTCTAATTTTAGCGGGAAAGAATAGTTATATTCAATCTCTTTTTTATATAGAATAGGGAGACGGACGAGCATATGGACCACCTTATGGTAAGTGGTCACCAACGCCCATAAACAATGGCATTGTAAGAGATGTTAACCATCGCTTATATCGCCAATGCGCCACCGACCTTGGGAACTAAGATGTCATGTCCCTTGTGCCTGCAATTACTCTGGCTCACTCACCCTTCAATCCGGAACACGACAGTACCAAGTACTGCTGTTTTGCTATAGAATATCTGATGAGTGGGTGGTACCTACCCAGACGAGCTTGCACAAAGCCCTACCACCAAGTAAATCGATGTAGTCGCATGCGCTCCCAATTGAATGGGAATGTAAGCTGTTTATTCACTACATGATTGACTTTAATCAATTTTCAATTAAAATTTAAACAAGTTTAACGAGGCAATGTTGACAAATATTTGTCGATGAATCGATTTTCGTTTGATATATACATATGTAAGAACCTTTAGTTGTTTATTATGTGTTTTATTTTATTTGTTTGTAAATAAGGATATTTAAATGTTCCTCTGCTAGGCAGGCTTCCCATCCTAAGGAAAATAATGAACTTATTTCACAACTGACGTGTGGGTTAGTGAATATACATATGTGTGTATGTATGTAAGTTTCATCTGACACACGCTGTTTACCTCATGTTTTCCTTATCACATAATATATTTTATGTATTCATAAACCTACTAACGCTTTGCTACTAGCTTCGCTCGCATCATAGTTCAGAATTGCTAAATATCAATTTTTTCATAGCTCTTCCTTCAAATATTAGAGACTTTTGTCTGCCCCGTTGGTCTAGTGGCTACATGTACGGCCGCAGACCCGGCGGTCTTGGTTTCAATTCCCAGGTCGAGCCAATAGTTAAAGCTCAATGTTATTGAGATTTTCAATCGAAAGTTCTCAGTAGCAGCCCGGAGTCTGGAAGTTGGAAGTGTGTACACTCCCGTGCCTCGGAAAGCATAGAGAGTGCACAAACACTTGTGTACTATAATATTTCCTGCGCAGTTGGCTAATCTCTCTTAAGATTGGCCGCCGTGGCCGAAATCGATCTGGAGGACTATTATTATTAGAGATTTTCACACAAATTTTCGTCCGCACTACCGTAACGCTTAAATCTTCAAAACTCTTCCCTTTTTGCTAACCTACAGTCTGAAAGGGACTCGCATACATTTTTTTATGCTGCTAACCCCAGTCGTTTGGGATGTGCTTTGATGTGTCAGTCAGTCCGTAATTTTTCATATATAGAAAACAAAAACATACAAAATGTTTTCGTTAAATAAAACTTTTATTTATAAATGCACGCTAACTATATATATGTATATGTTGAATTCCTCCCCAATATAATTCACTCAGTGGTAGAGCTTTGTGCAAGCTCATCGGAAGGCTCGGTTTGAAGGGTGAGTGAGCCAGTGTAATTACAGGCACAAGGGACATAACATCTTAGTTCCCAAGGTTGGTGGCGCATTGGCAATGTAAGTGATGGTTAACATTTCTTACAATGCTATTTTCTATGGGCGTTGGTGACCACTAACCATCAGGTGGCCCATATGCTCGTCCGCCAACCTAAACAATAAAACAAAAAAACCTTAAATGAAGATGATGTCCAGAAATAATCTGTAAATGATAGTACTTTAGTTAGTACTTGATGTAATTACTTCATAATAAGCGGTTTGTCAATATAGGCGGAGTCATCAATAAACGGATTCTACTGTAATTATTTTACACGGCGGTAGTACTTTGAGTTTACCGAATAGCACATTGACACATTGGTAAAAGTTCTTTTTCATCTTATCTTACTTGGTGGTAGAGCTTTGTGCAAGCTCGTCTGGGTATGTACCACCCACTCATCAGATATTATATCGCAAAACAGCAATACTTGGTATTGTTGTGTTCCGGTTTGAAGGGTGAGTGAGCCAGTGTAATTACAGGCACAAGGGACATAACATCTTAGTTCCCAAGGTTGGTGGCGCATTGGCGATGTAAGTGATGGTTAACATTTCTTACAATGCCATTGTCTATGGGTGTTGGTGACCACTTACCATCAGGTGGCCCATACGCTCGTTCACCTACCTATATAATATAAATACATATTGAAAACAATAAATGCACTAAGTATTTAACTCTTTTAAAAGGTCACTGATATTTTTTTCATGAATAGCATGTATAGAAACATACGGTGCAAAAAGTGAAACTTCCTTTTTGTGACGTCGGTTAAAACTCAAAGCGTAATCCGTTAGTCATTGTCAAATCATTTAAATTTTATGGGCATATGCTCGTCCGCCTACCAATGGTATAAAAAAAATAAAAAATAGTAAAACTATTTAGCTTACACAGTTTCAGACGAAACGAATATATTTAGCAATGTGTCTATTTGTGACCAATCCGATCTGTCACGTTGACCTTCGACAGCTTCCATCTTCAGATACAGCTGCCACGTGGCCGATAAGAGACGACGACTGAGACAAAGTATTGCTCAAGATAATTTCTAATGTAATTTTTGGGCGTATTTGATAATGTTATCTTTGTATGCCTAGCACTTTACCCACGGCTTCGCTCGCGGATTTTTATACAACCTTTCATCACTTTATCGCTACATCAGGGGTATTTTTTTTTTGGATTTGATATAGATAAATTTTACGACATATTTATGTATAAATTATAACAAAATCAATTAAATACGATGAAAAACAAAATAAATTATATATTACTATCAATATGAAATATTTATATAAATCTCCTTAATCACTAATGTATTTAGTAGATGACTGCCTCGTTGGTCTAGTGGCTACATGTAAGGCCGCAGACTCGGAGGTCATGGGTTCAAATCTGAGGTCGGTCCAATAAAATGTTACTGAGATTTTCTGTCGGAAATTCCCAGTAAAATAGCGGCCCGGAGTCTGGAAGTAGGTAGTGTGTTCACTCCCATGCCTAGGAAAGCACTTAAAGCCATTGGTCCTGCGCCTGAACTCTTTCCGGTCGTGTAGGATTGCCGTCCCATCGGGTTATGAGAGTTAGGGAATCGAGAGTTCACCACCTGTGTTTGCGTACGCACTTGTGCACTATAATATGTCCTAGGCAGTTGAGATGGGTCGCCGTGACCCAAATCTGTCTGGAGGACTATTATTATTATTATTTAGTAGATAAGTTTCTTGCACGAGTTTCTAATAAGAACTTTAACCAATGTGTCAACGTGATATTTGGTAAACTCAAAGTAGATGGGTGTTTTGTATTCTAGGAGTCGATCTTGTTATGGAAACGCTTCCTCCAATCGCTTAGGTTTCACAAATAAAGTCCAATCACACGTAATGACATTATACAGCTGTTTGATAAACAAAGTCATTTGAAATATACTTTGTTGGAGTTTTTAAGGGAGTTTTTATCACCATGCGAAAATAATCATCGATTTGATTGTAAGTTATTAATACAAATCATTAGATTGGCATTCAAGTACTTATAGCTAAAAATTAATTAATTACTTTTCAGAAAAAAATACAACAACAAAAGCCGAAATAGCCCACGCGTGAATTTTAACTGATGATCGTGGGTTCAAACACAATGTGCTTAATTTGTGTTTATAACTTATCTCGTACTTGACGATGAAGGAAGGCATCCTGAAGAAACCTGCATCTATTTAATTTCACTGAAATTCTGCTACTTGCGTATTCAACCAACCCGCATTGGAGCAGCGTGGTGGAATAATCTCCAAACCTTCTCAAAAAAGGAGAGCAGGCCTTGGCCTTTGGAGAACTAATATTTAACCTTTAGGAACACCCAGTTTTGGTACAATACAAATGTTAAGGAATATTCAATGGAAACTTGTTGAGTCCTTCGATTATGAAGCAATGAGATCAAGAACTTTACCTTTAGCTCATGTGAAAGCGTTTAACAAGCGAATAATTCACTATGAAAGATTAAAATATGAAATACTTCAAAAGCGAAGATTATTGATTTGAATCGGGATTGCGTTACGCGTTCAAGGCTCTCTTTAATTAAAACCTCAAGTTTAATTGCAATTGTTACGAAATTCAAAGCTTTTATAAACAACTACGTTTCTAATTGAGGGAGGGGGGGGGGGGGAGGTGTAAGTTATAAAAATGTAGCCTATGTCATGTAGCCTTTTTTTTTCCTTGCCTTGGCGTTCATTCTTGCTTACCCGTAAGAAGTATAATTATTTTTAACACGACATAACGCTGAGATTAATTGTGTCATTTTTTTACCGACATCATTTTCCCCAATTATTAACTAATTAGTAGGAGAATTGTGTCAGGGCCCAAGGTACTCACGAGTTTCTGTGTAAAACATCGTACGCTGACGGTCGAAATCTATAGGCGTGTACTGACCTGATGGTGTTACGGGGCGTAACGTACCGTTCGCAGCGGGCATGTTACGTTACACCGATCGTTACAAATGCTCGTTTCGAACTCCTTACTCGCACGTGCTCGAGCTTCGTTGCCTCTCGTAGTCAAGATGCCGGACGATAAAGTTGTTAGGATATTTGATTTTACTCAATAATGGTTTCATTTTTTATTAATTCGAATTAAGAAGAAAAAAAAAACGTTATTGGATATTAAAGTTGTATAAAAATAGAAACGCGGGGGGTCTCTCGTTAATGATAATATTAAATGGACTAAACGCTTATCCGTCCGACGCTCGAAGTCTCTGTTAGCCCCTACCGTGGCCCGAGCGTTAAGATGTGAACACATCAATAATATTTGAAAAAAAAATGACACTTCTAACTACTTAGCGAGATTTCGAGTCTCGTGGTAACCAACTTAAACTAAGGGGTTTTCCAATAGGGACGCTTGAACTTTGACAGCTGATTGCGGCCATGTTGTTTGAGTGACAGCTGTCAAATGCAGTGTGTTATATTCATTCCGTCCTCCCAAACCACCATGGCAGGTTACAGTGTCGAGCAGCACGTGCAAATCATAAAATTGTTTTATGAAAATGGGTCTTCAGTTCGAGCAACGTTCCGCGCACTTCGCCCGTTTTACGGTCGCGATGATCGTCCTGCCGAGTCGACTATCCGTCGATTGGTGGACAAATTCGAGTCAACCGGGTCAGTTAACAATCAGCCGGTTCCCGTGCGTCAACGTAACGCGAGATCTGCCGAGAATATCGCCGCTGTGTTCGACAGTGTCCTCGAAAACCCGCGGCAGTCAATTCCGCGTCGCGCACAGGAACTCGGCCTTTCGCAGACGACAACTTGGCGAATTTTGCGTTGTGACTTGAGCCTGCACCCGTACAAGATCCAACTGACCCAAGAGCTCAAGGTTAATGACCATAGACAGCGCCGTGTGTTCGCTGACTGGGCATTAGAGCAGTTGGAAGTTGACGCCGATTTTGGCAAAAAAATCATCTTCAGCGACGAGGCGCATTTTTGGATGAATGGCTATGTCAACAAGCAAAATTGCCGTATTTGGGACGAGACCAATCCACACGAGGTGCACCAAGTGGCAATGCACCCGCAGAAAGTGACTGTTTGGTGCGGATTTTGGGCCGGAGGCGTGATTGGTCCGTATTTTTTCGAAAACGATAATGGTGTGGCCGTCACCGTCAATGGTGAGCGATACCGGTCGATGATAACCAACTTCTTTTGGCCTGAAATCGAGAATATGGATCTGGACAACATGTGGTTTCAACAGGACGGCGCTACGTGCCACACAGCACACGCTACGATGGAAGTTCTGCACGATCAAGCGCCCTTAATGGAAAACCCTATAGTTGATTTCGGTTTTTAGTCAAAGTCAACACGTCAAAGACAATACTACAAACGCAAAAACGTTTCCAAACTACTTTAGCTTTATATGTGTATGCGTATATAACGTAAGTTCTAGAATTACTAATATGGTATATGAGTCGCGTCCTCGCAACGCCCGCTTATATAGATAAAGTCGCATATCGCGATTTTAATTATTTTTTATTTTTAGAGGTTTCTCAGTCAATTTATAGAAAACTCTAATGAATGATACTCCTAAATTTTCCTCACCCTCATTTCACTTAAATCACTCTGTCCGTTGGGGTAAACCGTATTAAAATTCGTTTGTTAGTTTTTGAGTTTATAGAGTTCAGACAGACAGAAGCACCGAAATTTTATTTATGAATTTTTATGTTTTTGTTTATTTTACTCTGTATTTATTCGTTGTTTTTCTTTAATGATAAATTATTTTAATAATCGTGATTTTGATTGGTTCAAATCTGCCTACAGTACATCAGACTACATTTGTTTTATATGGGAGTGAGGTTAATTAAACTGCCTCCACGATATCGTTCCTTATCAACGGCACACATCACGATTGCGAATGGCACGTGTAAATATTGAATTTTCAGAAGCCACTTGTAAATGGTTATTTTTAAACAAAGATAAGTAATATGTAGCTTTGTTTACGCCATCGTGCTACTAACCTTGTGTAACAATAAAATAGACAAACAAAAAAGTCGATGGTACAGATTGTAGCAAAAAAAAATATTCAATTAATATGAAATGTCTATACAGGTTGTCCCAAAATTAACGCAAGATTTGAATTTGCCGCCATTTTTGCAGTATTTTGTTGGCAGTCCTGAAAATAGAATAATTTGATAGCGGAGGGTATAGGGTTGGTAAAAATGGAGGGTTATTATTTAAAAAATAATGAAAGCTTGGCGCCAGTTCGAAAATTTTATACAAAATATTGTCAACATCTTGTTTTAAACTCGTCACAATGAATCTTTTCACAGTTGACGAAATGGCGGCAGTCAAATCTTGCGATAATTTTGGGACACCCCATATTACTAGGGGTTGTGGTCTGGTGTCAGTTAACCTGTGTCGGTTTATACCTGACAATGTTTATACAATATACATGGTGTAGTAGTTAATACGTTGAAAACAAACAAACAAACGTACTTTTACGTTAAACGTACGTTATAATATTAGTTACGATTAATTATGTTGTAACAGCTTTATGTTATTTCCAACTGAAGGCATCGTTGATCTAGTGGCTAGTAAGAGGCTCTGAGGTCCTGAGTTGCTGAGTTGATATGTAGTGGCCCGACCGATAAAAGTCTATGGTCTCCTATAAATGTCAGCGTCACGATTCTTACTACATAAATGTACTGTTGTGGTCTCTGTTGGCGTGTGCACGTCGTAGGCAGTAGAACGCTTTTGGTCGCGTTTATAGTTCTACTCGGCGGAAGTGCTTGGTGCAAGCCCGTCTGGGTATCACCCACTCATCAGATAAGGTCCTCCAGACCGATTTCGGCCTCGGCGGCCAATCTTAAGAGATTAGCCAACGGCGCTGGAGATATTATAGTGCACAAGTGTGTGCGCAAACACAGGTGCACTCTCTTTTCGGCAATCCGATAATCCGAGACGACCGGAAAGAGTTTAGGCGCAGGACCAACAGCTTAACGTGCTTTCCGAGGCACGGGAGTGTTCACACTTCCAACTTTCAGACTCCGGGCTGCTACTGACAGAAAAACCCAATAACTATTTATTGGCCTGACCTGAGAATTGAACCCAGGACCACCGAGTCTGCGGCCTTATATCTAGCCACTAGACCAACGAGGCAGTCATCAGATATTCTACTACTAAACAGCAATACTAAGTATTGCTTTGTTCTGGTTAGAAAGATAACAGGGCTTCTTCTGTTCTGGTTAAAAAGTTAAGGTTGACGGTGCAATGGAGATGTGGGGGTGGGGTGGGATTGGAGAGAGAAGGGGTGGTTAATATTTCTTTTGATGTCAATGTCTATGGATGGTGGTAATCACTTGCTAGTCTACGCTTGCCAGCCACGTTTACACTGAAGCCGGACGTTACGTAACATAACGTCATTTAACAGGGGACCGTAGCCTTGTTGTGTTTTTTCTCTTAAGAAATTCTCACTAGCCGCCTGGAGTCTTGAAAGCCCGTGACTCTGAAAGTACATCAAGCCGCGACTGAGCTCATTCCGGTCCTGCCGGATTGGCATCCAATCTGATTATGAGTGTGAAGGAATCCACTTGTGTTCGCGCACACGCATTTGCATTTTAATCCCCTAAGCAACTGTGCTTAGTCTCGCATAAGAATAGCCTTCGAGGCCGAAATTGGTCAACTTTTACAAAACTACACTTCTAAAGTTTCGTTTTCTCGGGTCGAGTTGCTGGCGATAGTGGAACCATTATTTCCCGACAGCTACTCGCCCCGAGACAGCAACAAAACCAGTTTCAACCGGTTCGTTTCAGCCAGTTTCAAAAGCTACTTCAAGAAACTTTCATTCTGTTCACTAATCCTCCTCTCCTCTCGGTTTTAAATATCTTACGATATTATTGATTGAGTTCTATTTAACATAATACAAATTTTAAAACTCAGCTTTTGTTTAGCGGTATTTTGTCACAAATAAGGACCTTCAATTAATATGAAATATTGATCTTAAGGACAAAAAAGGGCTTTTTAGCTATGTGTATTCGATTGGCGGACAACCCTGGTCAGCTCGTGACCCTATTTGATACAACTTCGTCAAAACGTCGGACGATATAAGTAATTGTGTATAATGTTATTATATAATACGAGTGTACACTTATTAGTCGACAATATTGATCATTATTTGTAATTAAATTCCAATATTTTTTTCATTGGTAACACTAAATATAGTAGGTAAATAGAGACAAAATCATAAAACAAATCGGTTGATAAACAGAGGAAAAAAAGGTGCTGAAGCGTTTTGCCTTTTCCTATTTATATATATAGATATATATTTATATATGGAAATGAAACGAAATATAATTACATACATGAAAGTATATTAACAGCAGCTGGCAGCTCCTTTTTGGAGAAGGTTTGGAGCTTGGATGTACATGTAACAGAATTTTAGTGAAATTAGACACATGCAGGTTTCCTCGATGTTCTCCTTCGCCCAGTACGACAAATAAACACAAATTAAGCACATGAAAAGGGCTTGCCCGGGTTTGACCTCGGATACATTGGTTCACGTCTTCAAACCCAAGCAATCACGACTCATATATATGTATACATAGTTAACAACAATCGATGGAAAAAAAGTCGGCTGAGATTTTTTGGCGTTATCTCGTCAGGTCTGATTTCTTCTATGTAATATAATTGCTATTCCAAATTGCACTTTATTTATATTACTTTAAGTACGAAAGTACATGTTTATTGTTTCATGCAATATTTCATTTTTATGAACGACCGACCTTGGTCAATGTAGACAGTTCGATTGCTATTAACACATTGGTTATAATTATATAAAGAGATACCGTAAAAGGGGTCTTTTGTGACGTATATTTTGGGTGCGATACTAATGACTTGCTATTCAAAGGCTTCGAATAGCGAATAATTGATGAACAATTTATTAGTAAGAACGAATGTTTTTTTATTGTATACGTAGGCGAACGAGCATATAGACCACCTGATGGTAAGTTACCAACACTAATAGACAATGGCATTGTAAGAAATGTTGTCAATGCGCCACCAACCTTGGGAATTAAGATGCTATGTCCCTTGTTCCTGTGATTACACTGGCTCACTCACCCTTCAAACTGGAATACAACAATACCAAGTACTATATACATTTCATTCAAGTTTTCATTTCATTGTCGATGTAAGGGTCCAATGTCTATGGACGGTGTTGACCACTTACCATCAAGTTGCTCTGTTGCCAGTCTTTAACCAAACTTTAAATACAAAAAAAAATAAAAACTTAAAATTTTACAGACAACCTCGTGCAACGCTCAATCAATTCAAGCAGTAGTTGCATTGACATTGTAAGAAATATTTAAAAACACCTTT
Organism: Nymphalis polychloros; assembly: GCA_905220585.2. Classification (NCBI taxonomy): domain Eukaryota; kingdom Metazoa; phylum Arthropoda; class Insecta; order Lepidoptera; family Nymphalidae; genus Nymphalis; species Nymphalis polychloros. The sequence continues at coordinate 6,170,091 of HG992270.1, forward strand.
ACAACACCACTCACACTTAAAACCGGAACCCAACAATACTGAGTATTACTGCTTCGCGGTAGAATATTCGATGAGTAAGTGGTACCTACCCATGTGCTCTGAGACCTCCCACCAGATAAGAGAGAAGTAAAAAATATATTATACACTAAATTGTCGTAGGTAATCTATAAAAGATTTTATTGAGTATGTTTGTCATGTTTTTACTCCGTAACGCGACAATGGTATAATATACATTGTATTGTGAAACGTGCATAAAATGTTTATTTTATATGTTTAATTTATTTGTTTAAAGATAGCAAAACGAAGTCAACTGATTAAATAAGTCATTGTTACTATATAGTATATTTATTTACTAACGTTGTAACGAGACTGCCTCGTTGGTCTAGTGGCTAAATATAAGGCCACAGACCCGGTGGTCCTAGCTATTCCCAGGTCGAGCCAATAAATAGTTATTGAGATTTTCTGTCGAAAATTCTCAGTACCAGCCCGGAGTCTGAAAGTTGGAAGTGTGTCCACTCCCGTGTCTCGGAAACCACGTAAAGCCGTTGGTCCTGCGCCTGAACTCTTTCCGGTCGTGTCGGATTGCCGTCCCATCGGGTTATAAGAGTTAGGGAATAGAGAGTGTACCTGTGTCTTCGCACACACTTGTGCACTATAATATGTCGTGCGCAGTTGGCTAATCCCTCTTGAGATTGGCCGCCGTGACCGAAATCGGTCTGGAGGACCTTATTATTATTATAATTATATATTGCATTATTATTTATTTAATTTTAGCTTTTATTATTATAATGATCTCCTTTTTTAAATTTATTTAGTAATATTATTTAGTATTGCTTTTATTTATATATAATCACAAAGAAAAAAATATAATTATTTGAACAGCATTAATATCTTATATGTAATTTGAAAAAGTTAAAATAATAATTACATTTTTATTATTTAAAATATTAAGCAATCGTGGTAAATATATTTTCCATAGCTGGCAACATTTTTATTGTTATGGCTTCTTTTGTTTACAAATTCTTTTTATGTTTTGATGAATGTATTTTAGCTAAAATTATAAGTTGTTACGTGTGAAATGTGATTTTCTTATCCTTATTTTTTTATGTGGAGTGTTGTGACACCCTTGTACTACACAGTAAGTCATTTTTTAATAAATTGCGCGAGATGTTTTCTATGACACTTTATCGTGACGACTGATGTGTCACGTGACGTCAAATGTATTGAGACTAGTAACAATTTGAATGACTTCAATTCGCTTGGGCCTACATTCCTTCTAAGCGTTATTATTCTATGCCTCGCGCTATAAAAGCGACGCATTTATTTTTGAAGCTGTTATGTTTGTTTAAGTAAGCACTGCCAATACATAGGTAAAGGTGACCCAAGAATTTTAAAACTTTTATAGAAACATGTGAATGTGAGCAGGGTTGTCAAAATAATAATGAAAACATTTTTTTTTACTTTTTGGAGGCATCTTGAATGTATCTGAAAGGTAATCAAGCAAATTAGTTGCCTATCTACCTATGGAGTTGTTTATCAAAATATTTCATAAAAAAAAATTGTATATATATTGTATTTAAAGTTACTGTGTTGGATGACTGTAATCCAGAATACTACTCGTGCAAAATTTGACAGCCCTAGTCACAGGTAGAGTTGATCATTACTGAGCATCACTCGAATTTCATATCTTTTTTGAATGCGCACGCGCTTCTCTTTCCGTAGTCGATGTAGGAAAAGTTTAGATGGATTCTTGTGCGACCCTGGACTAAATTTATCTCATTAAGAAAATACGATATCGCGACGGTATCTACTTTAGATCAAGGACGGTGATGTTATAGTCAGACTAGCTGTGCCCCGCGGCTTCACCCGCGTATAATTAATAAAAATATAATAAATTATTTTATTAGTATAATACATATGTTTGTATGTATATACACGCACGCACGCGCACGCACGCACGCACGCACACACACACACGCACACACACACACACACACACACACAAACACACACACAGACACACACACACACACACACAAGAGAAATACGTAATTAACGATTTGAAATTAATTTTCATAAGATACCGTAGGGTTTACCTATCTTATATATAACCTAAGATTTGCGCCATTACATGTTTTTCATCAAGATTGGTCATGCCGTTCTTGGGTTACAGACAGACAGACAGACAAAAATGAAAAAAATAGTATAATGTGAGTCACTGCATAATTAAAACATAATTTATCACAAAATTTGGTGAAAAAAAAAATTAAAGACAGAACCAATAGATTTATATAGTAGTATAGAAGAGGATATTTACCAAAAACTCTTATAAAAAATTGAATTCGTTATATATAATCAGACCGGCAGACTCAAATTTCGCGCGTTATGAAATGTTTAATATAAAGCGTTTTCCATTTTTCAGGTGGTCGAAGTATGTGAAGAATAAACGAGGAGACCAAGTGCATTATAAACGATGGATCCCGGCTACTTCGACACGGAGAGGAAGCAGAATCCGCGCGAGAGGGCTAACATATTCTCGAAGATATGTTTCTGGTGAGTTATGCCAGAATTTTATAATTTACATAGTTGGATCTTGTGTAGAACGTAATTGTCTGTCTTATATACATAATAATAATCATGTCGTCCTGACCGATTTCGGCCACGGCGGCCAATCTCAATTGAGATTAGCCAACTGCGCAGGAGATATTATAGTGCACAAGTGTGTGCGCAAACACAGGTGCACTTCTTATTCCCTAGCTCTCATAATCAGATGGGACGGCAATCTGAAACGACCGGAAAGAGTTCAAGCGCAGGACCGACGGCTTTACGCGCTTTCCGAGGCACGGGAGTGTACACACTTTCAACTTCCAGACTCCGTGCAGCTACTAAGAATTTTCTGACAGAAAAACCCAATAACTTTTTTATTGGCCCGACCTGGGCCTAGTTGTCTTACATTAAGCCACTAGACCGAGGCAGTCTTGTATATATATATGTATAGGGTTTTCCATTAAGGGCGCTTGATCTTTGAAATGCAAAAAAAAATACATGTAGGAGAGATATTTGCGAATTTTTTTTTTTATTTGGAAGGTCTATCGACCCCATTATGTATTGAATATGACATCATTCAAATGACCGCCACGGCTTCGGTTGGTGGCGCGCACACGAAAGGTCCAATTTTCGATGACTCTGGCGCACAAATCGGGCTGTATTTGATCGATGGCGTGGCGTATGTTGACTTTGAGGGCATCGGTGGTTAGCGGCTTGTTGGCATAGACCTGCGACTTAAGAAAACCCCACAAGAAAAAGTCCAGCGGGGTCAAATCGCACGATCTCGGTGGCCAGTTCACGTCGCCTCCGCGCGAGATGACCATGTCCAGAAATTGCTCGTGCAGAACTTCCATCGTAGCGTGTGCTGTGTGGCACGTAGCGCAGTCCTGTTGAAACCACATGTTGTCCAGATCCATATTCTCGATTTCAGGCCAAAAGAAGTTGGTTATCATCGACCGGTATCGCTCACCATTGACGGTGACGGCCACACCATTATCGTTTTCGAAAAAATACGGACCAATCACGCCTCCGGCCCAAAATCCGCACCAAACAGTCACTTTCTGGGGGTGCATTGCCACTTGGTGAACCTCGTGTGGATTGGTCTCGTCCCAAATACGGCAATTTTGCTTGTTGACATACCCATTCATCCAAAAATGCGCCTCGTCGCTGAAGATGATTTTTTTGCCAAAATCGGCGTCAACTTCCAACTGCTCTAATGCCCAGTCAGCGAACACACGGCGCTGTCTATGGTCATCAACCTTGAGCTCTTGGGTCAGCTGGATCTTGTACGGGTGCAGGCTCAAGTCACAACGCAAAATTCGCCAAGTTGTCGTCTGCGAAAGGCCGAGTTCCTGTGCGCGACGCGGAATTGACTGCCGCGGGTTTTCGAGGACACTGTCGCGCACAGCGGCGATATTCTCGGCAGATCTCGCGTTAGGTTGACGCACGGGAACCGGCTGATTGTTAACTGACCCAGTTGACTCGAATTTGTCCACCAATCGACGGATAGTCGACTCGGCAGGACGATCATCGCGACCGTAAAACGGGCGAAGTGCGCGGAACGTTGCTCGAACTGAAGACCCATTTTCATAAAACAATTTTATGATTTGCACGTGCTGCTCGACACTGTAACCTGCCATGGTGGTTTGGGAGGACGGAATGAATATAACACACTGCATTTGACAGCTGTCACTCAAACAACATGGCCGCAATCAGCTGTCAAAGTTCAAGCGTCCCTATTGGAAAACCCCATATATAAAGTAGGTATCTTGGTAGGTATCACCCACTAATCAAGTATTCTTTTTGTACTGCAATACTTTGTGTTGTAGTGTGTCGGTTTGGAGGGTGTGTGAGCCAATGTAAATACACAATGGACGTAACAATTTCGTTTAAAGGTCGGTGGCGCATTGGCGATGTAAGGAGTGGTTAAGATTTCTTAGATTGATTGATTTGACCTGTTACTTATTTTGTACTATTTATAAATTATAAAAATATATTTATATATATGTGTATTGATATGTTGTATTTTATATAAATGTATTATATATAATGCACTCGCCCGTTATGTCCTGCTAGCATCTTAATACAGGGTTGTCTGGAAGAGATCACTACTTGAGTGATAAGACCGCCCCTTGCATGCATCATCCTTTCTTAGCTTCTATCTTTTTTATTATTATCTTTTTTTCCTTATTATTTGTATCTGACTTGTTTTGATTAAGATTAAGGTGGCCCATTTGTCCGTCCCTTGTGCCCGTAGTTACACTAGCTCACTCATAATTCAAATCGGAACGCAAGAATACTAAGAAGCCGTTTAGCGGTAGAATATCTGATGAATGGGTGGTACCTACCCAGACAGACTTGCGCAAAGCTCTACCACCGGGTTGGTTCCCCAGTGATTCTTCGATATCTAAACCAATGTGTTCAAACGAGCACCACTAAATGTTTATTTGCTTAATTTGTACATCGCGAGGAAACCTACATGGGTTAGGATGACATTCTGCTACATGTATTTCTAATCATACTTCTTGGGGAGGACGATTTTGTCCAGCTGTGGGTCATTAATAGGATACCGCTTACATATTTTTTTCTTCCCAGGTACACCCGTCCGATCTTCGCGAAAGGAAGGAAAGGTCAGCTCAGCATATCGGACATGTACAGGTGAGGTTTTAAGTACTCTTATTATCATATTTTAAAGAAATAAAATTTTTACGCAAATCCTATTCAAACTACATATTTCTTATGTAACCCGTGCGAAGTCGGGACGATTAGCTAGTGTACATATATGAAAGTGATTCATGTGTTAGTTCTAGTGACGTAATAATGACGTTTGCACTTTACCAATATTTATCCGTGCAGTGACGGAGTAAGAATACAATTCACTGCCCCTCTCTCTCCCATGGGTGTCGTAAGAGGCGACTAAGGGATATCTGAGCGTCCATCTGCTCATCTGGTGGTAGGATGACTCTCATCCGCCTGGCTTGTTACCACCGTACGCATGGTGAAAAACTCGTGAAGTGGCTGTTCGCAGTCGCGTTTCGAGATCAGCCAGCGTACAGCCAGTGCACGAGCGCGCATTGCCGTGATATGTGGTGGTCCGGTGGAAGTTGCTGTTGAACCAATGCCGGGGGATATTATATTGACCTGCCGGACAGGGAGACCCGTAGAAACGGTTGTTCCGCTGGCCGCCCGTGGCAGAGTACAGGGGCCCAAGCGTTCTTAACCAGCTCGCGAGGCTGCCCCACCAGGCCACGCATAATCTCGGTGTGGACCGTCGTGCCGGTTGGTGACCGGACGGTGGGGTCCCGGCGGCCACTACCGGGAGAGTTCGGGGGCCCTTCCGTCCGGCGGGTCAGTTTTTTTTCCCTTCTGGCAGCTTCCTGGGGAAACACAGCTCCACACTTTGACCATCCCTGTCGTGGCAATGCGTCGCTCGCTTCACGTCTTGTCCTTTCCTTTCCCAAATGAGAGCGCATACAAGAAATAACGGTCGATCAGCGGTGCACACCCCCACCATACCTTCGCTGTTTGAGGTCGAGTTCTGTAACATCCGTGGACTCCATGTTTACCTCAATACTGTCCACCACCATCTCGAGACAGCACGGCCAGCAATGTTGTTTCTTACGGAGACTCAAATACTCCGTCCTGTCGATACCAGCTACCTTAATTATCCCGGCTACATGCTTGAAGAATCCTTCAAAGCGAAAGCCGGAGTATGCTTGTTCGTCAGGACGGATGTTTGTTGTCACCGTCTGCGCTGCTTGGAGGACCCTTCCTTCTCCATGTTGGTGGTACGTGTGGACCTGATTCGCCAGAGTCGAGTCTACGTGTGCCTCTACAGATCCCATAATGGTGACTTGGAGACAAGCCGACTATTTGACCATCTTAGTCGGGTGGCAGATGCTGCACAAGAGCAGTTTCCTAACGCGGAACTGGTGTTTTTGGGGGACTTTAATGCTCACCACGAGTCATGGTTGAAGTCCCCTAAAACTGACCATGCTGACAGGACTGCTCATGCTTTCGCTCTCACGCAAGACTTGACCCAACTGGTTGATCAGCCCACCAGGATCCCAGATATTGACGGGCAAGCGCCTTCTCTACTGGACCTTCTGCTAACTACTCACCCGGTGGAATATCAGGTTGAGGTTCGGGCTCCTCTTGGTTCTTCGGATCACTGCCTGATATCTACCAAGGTGCCACAGGCCAAGCTGCCGTCACCAGCGGTATGCAAACGTCGTGTTTGGCACTCTAAGTCGGCAGATTGGGACGGATTGCGCGATTACTATGCGTCAGTCCCTTGGAGGGAACGTTGCTTTAGTGAGAATGACCCGACAGCTAGTGCCGCTGCTATTGCTGATGAGATCCTGTTGGGGATGGAATACTACATTCCTAACTCAGACCTCATCAGTAAGGGTACTCGTAACCGTTGGTTCACTCGCGAATGTGCCGATGCTGTGTCATCTAAGCAGGCGGCTAATCGCGCATGGATCAATGGCTGCGTTAGTGGGGCATCTAACATTGACTCACTGAAAGCAACCTACAACAAAAGCTCCAAGTTCTGTAGGAAGGCATACACGAGAGCGGATGCACAGCGCATTGTACAGGTTGGTCACGACCTTGTTTCGCATCCTAGGGGCTCTCGTAGCTTCTGGCGTCTGACCAAGTCTGTGCAAAACAATTTCTGCCAACCTTCGCTGCCACCGCTCAGGAATCCGGACGGATCGCTAGCTCACAGTCCGCAAGAGAAAGCCGATCTTCTGGCAAAACTCTTTGCGGACAACTCTGTGATCGATGATTGCAGTGCACAGCCACCTTCAATACCTTCATATGGCCACACGATGCCTGACATAAAAATCAGGCAGCGCGATGTGCGTGCAGAGCTGCAATCACTCGATGTACGGAAAGCTAGTGGTCCCGATGGAATACCAGCCATAGTGCTGAAGAAGTGTGCAGCGGAGCTGTCTTCTGTGTTGACGCGCCTGTTCCAGCTGTCTCTCTATACAGGACGTGTGCTGGATTCTTGGAGAGAGGCTAATGTGCAAGCGGTTCCCAAAAAAGGGGATCGGTCAGACCCGGCTAATTCACTTCAGTACTTTGTAAGGTGATGGAACGGATTTTAAATAACCAACTGATCCATTACCTAGAAGATCAGTGTCTGATTAATGATCGTCAATACGGGTTTCGACCGAAACGGTCCACAGGTGATCTTCTAGCGTACGTAACACACCTCTGGGGTGAAGCTATCGACAAGCGTGGGGAATCGTTGGCTGTCAGCCTCGATATCTCCAAGGCTTTTGACAAGGTCTGGCACAGAAGTCTTCTCTCCAAGCTGCCGGCATACGGTCTGCCAGCTCAGCTCTGCACCTGGATTGCCAGCTTCCTACACAAGCGTAGCCTTCGCGTTTTAGTTGATGGCTGCGCTTCACAATTCCATGTAGTGAATGCTGGGGTCCCCCAGGGGTCTGTGCTATCCCCCACACTCTTTCTTCTGCATATCAATGATATGCTCTCTCTCGGGAACATACATTGCTATGCAGATGATAGTACAGTGCACGGGGGATACCACGGACGCGCAAGAGCTGGGCGGGTGGAAACTGGGGAGAGACGGAGGGATCTTGTTGTTGAACTCGATAGGACGTTAGGACTCATTGCCAAATGGGGCTCTGATAATCTTGTTGAGTTCAACGCCAAGAAAACACAGGTATGCGCTCTCACAGCGAAAAAGTCACCATTTTCCCCTCCTCCTTCCCTCTGTGGCACTACGCTGGAGATACAAGGCAAAGTCGCCATACTGGGAATTGACGTTCGGTGCGACCTCAATCCAAAGGATCACATCGAGGTTGTTATAAAAACAGCCTCACGAAAACTCGGAGTCCTGAACAAGGTGCGGCGTTTTTTCACGCCACAACAACTGCTCCTGTTGTATAAAACACAGGTGCGGTCTTGCGTCGAATATTGCTCGCACCTTTGGGATGGCTCCGCTAAGTACTTACTGGAGGCCTTGGATCGGTTGCAGCGACGTGCGGTTCGCATTATTGGCGACGTAAAGGTCACCAACACCCTCGAGCCTTTACAGTTGCGTCGAGAGATAGCGGCACTGAGCGCTTTCTATCGACTGTATCACGGCGAGTGCTCAGAGGAGCTATTCACCCTCATTCCTGCTTCCCCTTTCCTTCACAAATCTACGCGTGCTGGCTCTCGATGTCACCGACTAACTGTGACATCAATTCCATCGCGCACGAAGAAATTTGGCAACTCTTTTCTTTGTCGCACCTCTAAAACATGGAATTCGTTACCAGCACACGTGTTCCCCTCCTCTTATGACCCGGGTTCCTTCAAACGAGGCGTGAAGAGGCATCTTGCGGGCCGGCAAGGCGGGGGCGGCTAGTGCAAGTCATTCTTCCTGACTGCACTAGCCGTCGTCGCGTTTGGACTTTACTATCACTTACCATCAGGTGGAGTAGAGTCATTTGCCCTCCCGGGTACTATAAAAAAAAAAATATATATAATAATAATGTCCTCCAGACCGATTTCGGCCATGGCGGCCAATCTCAAGAGAGATTAGCCAACTGCGCAGGAGATATTATAGTGCACAAGTGTATGCGCAAACACAGGTGCAGTCTCTGTTCCCTAGCTCTCATAACACGATGGGACGGCGATCCGACACGGCCGGAAAGAGTTCAGGCGCAGGACCAACGGCTTTACGTGCTTTCCGAGGCACGGGAGTGTACACACTTCTAACTTCCAGACTCCGGGCTGCTACTGAGAATTTTCTGACAGAAAAACCCAATAATTTTTATTGGCCCGACCTGGGAATTGAATCCAGTACCTCCGGGTCAGTGGCCTTATATCTAGCCACTAGATCAACGAGGCAGTCAATATAAGAATCGATTGAACTATTATAGTAGGTATCTTATTTAATGTGTGCACGACATTATATAACTTTCAAATGTCTTTTATTGTAACAGATTAATACGATCAATGTTTAAAATTTCAATTTCTTTATGCTAAATAGCCGTATAATTTTCAGTTTTTAAACTTATGTTAATAGAAACATACAAAATCTATACTAATATTATAAAGAGGAAAGATTTGATTTATTGTTTGTTTGTTTGTTTGTTAAGATTGAACTCAAAAACTACTCAACCGATTTTAAAAATTCTTTCACTATAAGAAAGCTACGTCTTTATCGAGTAACACAGGATAGATTATATTTTCAAAAAAATTAGAGACCCCTACCTAAAATGGAACAATGTAACCCAAGGTATCAAATTGTTGCCTATAAAAGTCATTATTTGGCGTGCGCTGCGAAAACTATTAACGATGTATAAAGTAGTGTTCTATATACTAATAGTACTCATGATTGCTCACAAAAAAGTCCGCGGTGATATATGCCTAACTATTATAGTTAAGCCACAATAACAGTTTTTATTTAAATTATTAACTTCAAATACGAGTGGAATCGAATAGAGGTGATATATGTATCATGATATTATTAACCTTTATCCATTTAAATGGTTTGATAATTAAGGATGATTATTCCACTTTAAATGATCCGAATCGGACGTTTCGTTTAGAAGTTATAACGAAGTCGCGGGCGTAATGCTTGTTATATTATTTTTATAAATGCAAAAGTTTTTTTTTTTTTATTGCGTAGTAAGGCGGACGAGCATATGGGCCACCTGATGGTAAGTGGTCACCAACGCCCATAGACATTGGCATTGGAAGAGATGTTAACCATCGCTTACATCGCCAATGCGCCACCTACCTTGGGAACTAAGGTGTTATGTCCCTCGTGCCTGTAATTACACTGAAAGTGAGTTTGTTTGTGTGTTTATTACGTTTCTTAACTACTTAACCCGTCATCGTTATTTTTTCAGGAATAGATCGTGATACGTAGCTTTGTATGAATTTTAACGGTACGAAGTCGGGACGGGCGGCTAGTGTATTTAAATAATATAAAAATAGCGCAAATTGTACGAACAAACTAACAGACACCTTACAATTTACTTTAATAAATATTAATGCAAATTAAACAAGTATTTTTATAAACTTTTTTTGTCATTTTTGATATACAGTTTTATCGAAATATCTCAACTTGTGTACATATTTCAAATGATTGTATTAATATATGAAACTGTCATCTGTTTGAAAGCTGGTAGAGTAGTCACTACAAGGTCAGTAGTAACGGCGGGCAAAGGACAACAGTGCATAACTTGGAATTCGTTTAATTTTAGAATTTATGTTATTTCATATCAAAACCAATATGATTTTGCTCTTCGGTGGCTTATCATTCTGTCGATTGAATATATCATTTTTTATTTATTGGCTAGCAAATGGGCCAACTGATTTTATGTGGTCACCAACGCCCTGGACAATGACGCTATAGGGAATATTAACTATCCCTTACATCGCCAATGCGCCACCAACATTGGGAACTAAGATGTTACACTGGATCACTCATCCTTTATTTATAATATTAGCTATTAAAATCATATTAACATTTTATAGCGTAAATTTTTATTATTAAAAAGCGGTAATTTTGAAATAACAGAGACACGTTAATGCATTTGCGAATGAATAATCTGTTGTCTTAAGCTGAAAGTTATTCAGCCGACTGGCGTATTCGTCACAGTGAAGTCATTGACACTTCTATGGAACAATATTGTTTTATAAAAGGAGCTCAGAATGCTGTTGATGATTAAAAAAGCTTATAATTATACACCAAGTCATTATACAGTTAGAATGATATAGTATGATAGCACATGTTTGAAACAAAGGAGGGCAACGCACCTGCAAGCCCTCAGGTGTTACAGATGTCCATGGGCGGCGGTAGTCACTTTCCATCAGGTGAGCCTCCAGCTCGTTAGGACCCTCTTAAATAATAAAAAAAAACACGAAACTCACCACCACATAATATTGTAAATGTGACTTTGAAATCACAGACGACATTTCAGTGTTATTTACTTGTATATATATTCGGGTTATGTATGTAAAATATGGGTCATATATATATATCGAGAAAGATTCAAATATCTGTTAAACATTTTTCGAGAAAGTTCAACGAACATAGCACATGCAAACAAAATGAGACTTTATATGTATTAACGTAAAGTCGAGTTTGCTTTCGCAAACGTTTTGGATATATTCCTTTGAAGTGTGAAGTCAATTACATTGACTGGACTACGGTGAACTTAGCGATTTTGTATATTGAATTATTCTATTTTGTGTACTGTACGAAAAAGTGTGCCCCCCGATCCTCGGGAGTGGTGTTACAGCCAACAACAGCGGCTATTTATATGTTTCGTCTCCTTCTTTCAAACGTCAAAGTACTGGTAACTGATAGAGGCATCGGAATAGAGAATGAACATGTGGGGATTTGACAGTCGCTCCGGGTCTTACTTGGCGCAAAGGTTGTCCATTGCCGTACAGCGTGGAAACGGGGGATCACGGGGGGCTCCCCTTGGGGTCCTTAAATTTGATTTAAAAAAGGTCATTAATTAAATTATTAATGATTGTTAAATGTAAAAATAAATATTATACCAATGTATCATATTGTGTAAAAAACTTATTTCCCAACAATAAAAAAAAAAACATTGATTAAAATAATCATATATTACAGATGTACACCCGGACATCGCGCAGCACCTCGCGGTGACGTCATGGGAGAGAAATGGAAGCAGGAATTAGAGAAACAGAGTAAGTTTTACTATTTACTCATCCCGGCATCGAACAGGTAACTGGGTTCTCTGTGTTCCGGGAACACAGCCAAGAAAGGTGGCCCGCGTAATCGGGCAAACCGTCTGGGCGTCGCGGTAGTATGCATAAGCGATCCCGTGCCACATCCCCAAAGACGATTAAGGTACGCTGGTTTTTTAGTGGGTATTCAGGCGCCTTCAGCACCAGCGAGCCCCACATTACACCCCCGGCCCCCGGTGGGAGAAACGCTTTAAACCATTTATCCAGCGAAATAAAAAATAAAAATCGAACTGGTAAAATAAGGATTTACCTCGTGGACTTTTTTAAACATGGATAGAACTCTTTGTTAGTACTTTGCTAATGCTTTGTTACCTTATAATATTTTACTTTATTGATTTGTTATTAACGGTGTTACAGATATGGTTGTATAGTATAGTAGTAAAGTTTACTCGGTGGTAGGGCTTTGTGCAAGCTCGTATGGGTAGGTACCACCCACTCAACAGTTATTCTACCGCAAAACAACAGTACTTGTTATTGTTGTGTTCCGGTTTGAAGGGTGAGTGAGCCAGTGTAATTACAGGCACAAGGGATATAACATCTTAGTTCCCAAGGTTGGTGGCGCATTGGCGATGTAAGCGATGGTTAACATGTCTTACAATGCCATTGTCTATGGGCGTTGGTGACCACTTACCAGCAGGTAGCCCAAATGCTCGTCCGTAATAAAAAAAAGAAAAAAGAAAAGACCATATAGGCTTCGATCAACAATACTATTAGACAACGCTTCACGAACAAAAACAATACTGAAATGTGGCACAGACTGAATATACCATAAAATGGAGAAAACGATGTAAAGGTTTCATTATTTCAACCTAAACTATGCCTTGTTCCCGAGCAATAAAGTGCGGTTTAGATTGTATTAACATTCATTTACGATCTTACGCCATGAATGACAGAAAGAGAATGTACAATACCTTTTGTTCCAAATTCAACCTTATTTCGTTAGCAATAAAGCAGATAATTACAAACTCGACATTTTACTTAAACCATTGCGGTAGTTATTTTAACAAATTTTGACGTCTTAACGTTGGTTATGATTGGACCATACTAATTTAAAATAAAACCACAATCGAATTTGTGCTCTTATTTTCGGGCCGTTTTTGAAGCGCTTACCAGTAATCTAGTATATTATTGATCGAAGCACATAGGATTATTATTTAATATTAAATTATATTAAAATGAAAAGAAAATTGAAAGTAGATATATAGTTAAAGTATTAATATGTACAATAAAAATTAATGCGAGAAAATGATATTAGTGCGCGCGCGCGCGTGTGTTGTGTGTATGTTTGTTTGAAAGTATTATTTTGATTTCTTACGATAAATTTGCATTTAAGTAAGTAAAGTAAAGTAACAGCCTGTGAATGTCCCACTGCTGAGCTAAGGCCTCTTCTCCTTTTTTTTTTTTGAGGAGAAGGTTTGGAGCTTATTCCACCACGCTGCTCCAATGCGGGTTGGTGGAATAAACATGTGGCAGAATTTGAGTGAAATTTGACACATGCAGGTTACCTCCCGATGTTTTTCTTCACCGTCAAGCACGAGATGAATTATAAACACAAATTAAACACATGAAAATTCGGTGGTGCCAGCCCGGGTTTGAACCCACGATCATCGGTTAACGTTCACGCGTTCTTACCACTGGGCCATCTCGGCTTTTTAACTACCCACAACAAAGTTTTCCTAAATTTGCATTTGCGTCTTTTCAATTGCATTTTGGATATACATATATATTATGTATAACATACAGTTCGTTCAGAAAGTCGTAATCATCAAGTATGAGTCTGATAAATATGCATTATTTCCAGGTAAAGGAAAAGTGCCTTCGCTACTTACTGCCATTTATAAAATATACGGGTTCAGGTTCCTCGTCTTCAATTTAATATTTGCTGTCATTGATTGTTGTATAAGGTGAGTTATTTATTCAATAATTTCATTTTACAGTACAGTAGCCTTTGAATGTCCCACTGCTGGGCTAAGCCTCTTCTCCTCTTTTGAGGAGAGGATTTGGAGCTTATTCCACCACGTTGCTCCAATGCGGGTTGGTCGAATACACATGTGACAGAATTTCAGCGAAACTTGACACATGCAGGTTTCCTCTCGATGTTTTCCTTCACCGTCAGACACAAGATGAATTATAATCACAAACTAAGCACTTGAAATTCAGTGGTGCATGCCCGGGTTTGAACCCACGATCATCGGTTAAAATTCACGCGTTCTTACTAGGCCGGCTCGGCTTGCATTGCTTTTTGTATATCATATATTCTTGTTAAGTATATTTTGTATAGCCAAACGTAATCTAGTGACTAGATCGTATACTCCGAGGTCCTGGGTTCAAATCCCAGGTCTTCAAGAAATTGAAAGTGTGTACACTCCCGTTGAAAGTGTGTCGTCGAAAAGCACATCAAGCCAATGGTCCTGCGCCTGAACTCTTTCTGGTCATGTCGGATTGCCGTCCCATCTGATTATGAGAGCTAGGGAACAGAGAGTGCACAAACACTTGTGCACTATAATATTTCCTGCGCAGTTGGCTAATCTCTCTTGAGATTGGCCGCCGTGGCCGAAATCGGTCCGGAGGACATTATATTTGTGATGAATCCCGTCTTCCAAAAAGAATAATATATATATAACTCACCCCTCTGTATATTAAATATATGTATATGTATTTCAGATTATCGATACCAATGTGCCTTGAAGGTTTGATCAATTATTTTTCTCCATCACACTCCGGAGTTAAGGATTATGAAGCTTATTTATATGCTGTTGGTTTAGTTGGGTGAGTATTCTGTCCTTCGTTTTATTCTTTCAGGGCACAAGGGACATAACGTCTTAGTACCCAATGTTGGTGGGGCATTGGCGATGTGGGCGATGGTCGACGTTTCTTACAATGTGGTGGCCCATTTGCTCGTCCGCCTACCTATATCTATAATATATACAAGCTTTTATAATATACGAAATTTCAGTCAGCCAGTGTAATTATAGGCACAAGGGACATAACATTTTAGTTCTCAAGGTTGGTGGCGCATTGGCGATGTAAGAAATACTAACCGTTCCTTACATCGCTACCAACCTTGGGAACTGTTGGGAATATTTGTGGTCGTGACCACTTACCATCAGGTGGTCCGTTTGGCCTGTATTTTAACGCATTGCATCGTAATTTTCCAGCTTCATGGTGATAAATGCGAGTATGATGCATCCGATGCTGCTGTTCCTGCTGGACATGGCTATGAAGATAAGGGTCGCGTGTTGCTCGCTCATTTACAGAAAGGTATGCCATAAGTATTTCATATCCTTGGTGCGAGGGAGAAAGATCAGGTACCAGGTTTGTCCTTTTCTGGACAACTTGTATGTGTCTTAACTACTCAATTGATCATCATGTTTTTTTTTATGATGAGAATTTATAAATAATATTGATAACGATTAACTGATACACGAACTGACAAAATTTTAATTGTATTAATTAAAATTTTGTTTTTCTTTTTTTAATTTCAATATGAATGAGGTTTTAAACAAGATCTTTTGTGTCACATCAGTTATCGAACTCGAGTTAGTCATGCTACGACGATATTGAGCGAGCCAGACACAGAAGACACAAGGGACAAAACATTGTCAATGATTCGTAATCGATGAATTACCCAAAGATAAACAAACTATACATTATGTTATAATGATAATAATATAATATCCTGGGACATTATTCACACGCGGCCATCTGATCCCAAACTAAGCAGAGCTCGTACTATGGAAACCAGACAACTGATATACTACATATACTAGTTTTCTTTTGTAAATACATACTTATATAGATAATTACACCCAGACTCAGGACAAACAGACATGTTCATGCGAACAAATGTCCGTCCTGGGTGGGAATCGAACCCACGACCTGCGGCATGAATGTATCTTACCAATCACGCCAACCGGTTCGTTATATACTCCATGCGATTTGCTAATCTTTATTCACAATTTCTATTTTAATCTTACTTGGTGGTAGAGCTTTGTGAAAGCTCGTCTGGGTAGGTACCACCCACTCATCAGATATTCTACCGCAAAACAACAGTACTTGGTATTGTTGTGTTTCGGTTTGAAGGGTGAGTGAGCCAGTGTAATTACAGGCACAAATAAATATACAATGCCACTGTCTATGGGCGTTGGTGACCATATACCATCTGGTGGCCCATATGATAGCCGCCTACCGCGATACTATAAAAAAAAATACTTTCAAAGTTTCGACGACAAACTTCGCTGATAACGCTTTTTTCTTAAGAATCCATAGATAACGCGACTAAGGATGTCATGTTGTTTCATGGTCAAAATTGTTAATTTATCTTAACTCCTGAGGTTTAATAAGCTGTATTTACGAAAATGATAACTTGGCTGTCTGTTAAAAAAATACAGTACAGTAACAGCCTGTGAATACCCCACTGCTGGGCTAAGGCCTCATCTCCTTTGTAAGGAGAAAGCATGGAGCTTATTCCATCACGCTGCTCCAATGCGGTTTGGTGGAGTCACATGAGGCAGAATTTTAATAAAATTAGACACGTGCAGGTTTCCTCGCGATGTTTTCCTTCACCGTTAAGCACGAGATGAATTATAAACACAAATTAAATACATAAAAATTGAGTGGTGCTTGCCCGGGTTTGAACCCAGGATCATCGGTTAAATTTCACGCGTCCTAACCATGGGGCCATCTCGGCTTATATAAAGAGATAAATAATCAATTTCCAGCTCCTGCGCCTAGATCTGTCTTCAGGCGGTAAAGCGACCGAGGGTCTGGCCGGTCACGTGATCAACTTACTAACAACCGACGCGCAGAGGTTCGACATGGCGAGCTTGTTCATGGTCGACCTGATCCGGACTCCAATAGAGAGTGTTATCATCGTGTACCTGATGTACAGACAGATCGGGGTAGCTACCCTTATTGGGGTAGCTTTCCTTCTGATGTTCATACCTCTACAGGGTAAGTGGTGGTTACCCCTTATATTGATGGTGAACTGCTTCCTTGGCTTAGTAGCTGTTATGGCTGCAGAGTCTGACTTTTGGGTTAAAACCCTGGGTGGAGTCAAAAAAAGTTATAAGATACTTTCAGTCAAGAAATACTTCATGTAGTTCACTCGTATCTCGGACAGCACGTAACTCTATCCGTTTGTATCGGATTTACCATCCCATCGAATTATGAGATTGTCTATATTTGCGCACATATTTGTGCTCTATGATAACTCTTGCGCCTTTACTCAATTTCCCTTAAAAGAGTACTTTGTCTTTATCACAATTAACATGCGATGATAATTTCTTCATCAGGTTATCTCGGCAAAGTTTCGTCCAGATTCCGTCACCAGACTGCAATAAGGACGGACAACCGCATCAGGCTGATGAACGAAGTTATACAGAGCATTGAAGCGATCAAGATGTCCGCGTGGGAGAACGCCTTCGCTGGTATCATTGGGGAAGCGAGGAGGTGAGGAGAACTTATGGCTTGTAGTTATGGTAGTGATGGCAGTGATGGCGCGGTGGGGAGAACTTAATCTAAACTAAAGCTTGTGAGTATCTCTAGTCCGGCAGTGATGAAAGCACCATGATGAAACCTTTCTATATCGGATGAAATTCTGACACATGCCTTTTTACAAAACCATAATGATGTCATACGGGTTTTTTTCATCTCTTTCAAGACAATATTCTAACCTGTGTATTTCGTCGGAAGTCATATTTTTATTTTTCATGATTCGATCTCTAAGTTATAATAATGACCTTTTGTAAATACAAGAGTAACACTTATTGTAGGCCGGATATGTTGGATAACCCGAATCCGAAAGGCTTATGATGTCCATGATGTCCATGTGTAGGATTATTAGAGTCACAATTATAAGTAAAAATTATTCAGCCTGTTATATAACACGCTACTGGACTTTCGAGGAGAAATTTGGAGGTTCATTATTTGAATGATAACAAAAATATTCATTTTTCAGGAAAGAAATGAACGTCATAAAGAAAATGTCATGGCTGAGAGCCGTTATGATATCATGTGTAAAACTAAACACGAAAGTCGCAATATTTCTAAGTATAATATCGTTTATATTGTTTAAAAACGACCTAACCGCCGCGAAAGTG
The DNA here is from genome assembly GCA_905220585.2 of Nymphalis polychloros. Lineage (NCBI taxonomy): Eukaryota > Metazoa > Arthropoda > Insecta > Lepidoptera > Nymphalidae > Nymphalis > Nymphalis polychloros. The sequence goes on from HG992270.1 coordinate 6,188,495, forward strand.
TTCGTCATATTTTCGTATTACGACATTTTGAAGTATTCTCTCGTCGATTTCCTGCCGCTCGCGATAACGTTCACGCTGGAGGCGTACGTCAGCGTGAAGAGGATACAGGAGTTCCTGCTGCTGCCGGAAGTCAATAACCAAGACGGCGTCGATTTGGTGAATATCGATGGGAAGAGCCAAGCGGTCAACGGGGTGTTCGAGAAAATTGGTAACGGGTAAGTGGTTTTATTTGTATTGATGGGTCCAGATTTGAGGATTTTTTTTTATTGTATAGGAAAGCGGACGAGCATGATGGTAAGTGGTCGCCAACGCCCTTCGACATTGGCATTGTAAGAGATGTTATGTCCCTTGTGCCTGTAATTACACTGGCTCACTCACCCTTCATACAGAAACACAACAATAACAAGTACTACTCTTTTGCGGTAGAATATCTGATGAGTGGGTGGTACCTACCCAGACGAGCTTGCACGAAGCCCTACCACCAAGTAAGGTCCTAGATCTAAGGTCGAGCCAATTAAGGTTATTGGGTTCGCTTTTAGTAGTTTTGAAGTTACAGCCTGGAGCTTATTAGAGTAATACTCTCATGTATCAGTAAGCACGTCAAGCTCTTGGTCTTACGTCTGCTCCCTCTACCACCATCCAATTGGATTTACAGTGTCGTCTGAGAGCAAACTCGTGCAATACAATATCACTTCCACAGGCCAATTCTTTTAATTTTGCGTCTGTGGTTTTTCGGTCTGGAAAACATAAGTTGTGCATTTGCACAAACACCTGTGCTTTATAACGTCTTGTGCCGGCTGATGGCTTAATAGTGTTGTCTGTTTATATACGAAGAGCTGAATCCTTTAAAATATAAATAAAATCGTTTTTTTTTTTTAATGTGACCTTGGATTCTTTTGTAATTTGATTGTTTTTTTTTCACCAGCCAACAAACGTACATAAAATCGGATACGAACCTGGAACAGACGAAGCCAGCCGTTCTGATCAGCCTCAAGAACTACACGGCCCACTGGAAGAACAGCGAGAAGGAGGGTGACCTGGTGCTTGCCTTGGGCGATATCAACTTAAATGTAAGTATACAATACTCTTAGACTATTCAAGAGCTGAGATTTTAGAACACGTGTATTTTATCCGAAGGTTCAGGGTTCAAACCCGGGCCAGCACGTGTGATGTGCGTCATTTGTGTTTGTACATGTGTTGAGTTAAAAATCATGCAAATGTGTAATCTCCAACTCTTACTGAAGCACCGTGCTGGTAAGTTCTAAATCTTCTTCTTTAAATAGGAGAGGCCTTAGCCCTGCAGTGGAACATTTACTTTTTACTTTCATTATTTCAAAAATGATACTCAAATTATTAATTTTTCAAGGTATTAATTTCTCTGCTATCACTATAAAGTCTTTTTGAATCGACACGTTAAAAGATTACTTAAATGTTTTTAATTTTGTATTCGCAGATTAAACCGGAAACCCTGACGACGGTGGTCGGAACGGTGGGTTCGGGGAAGACCACGTTACTGTCAGCCATACTCCGCGAAATCACTCCCACCAGTGGTCACCTCTCCGTTAACGGGGTCGTGGCGTACGCGGCGCAAGATCCATGGCTCTTCGAGGCCTCCGTGAGTGTTGTTTTTTAAACCACCATAATAGTGATCCTGTGCCAAAAAGGCTGGCCGGAATACCCAGAACAGCCTAGGGATCCAATAACCCCTTTAAGGAGTAGAACGGACACACAACAGTAAAGAAGCCACAAACAAAAATAACACAGAAGGCCATTTGCAATACTTAAGTTTTGATTGTGATGCTGTTTGGAAATTAAAACATTCTGACAGATCAAACTACCAGACTCAAAGAAATAGCGAGATGAACCAAAGGCACAGAAACGCGGCTGTGGATAATTAGTAAATCTTCTATCCGTCTTCCGGTATAAGTTTCTTAAATTTAAAAAAAAGTCTCCTGATTTAATTTTAACTTTTTTTTATTATAGTATAGGTAGGCGGACGAGAGGTGCCACCTAATGGTAAGTGGTCACCAACGCCCATAGACAGTGGCATTGTACATTTCTTTAAAAAAAACATCTCCATTGCGCCACCAACCTTGGAAACTAAGATGTTATGTCCCTTGTGCCTGTAATTGCACTGGCTCACTCACCCTTTAAACCGGAACACAACAATACCAAGTACTGTACCGTACTGTACTGTTTTGCGGTAGAATGTCTGATGAGTGGGTGGTACCTACCCAAACGAGCTTATTATATAATATATAATAATTAATTATTATTATATAATAATAATAATAAATAATTTATTATTATAATTAAATTTATCTATTAATATCAGGTTAGACAGAACATACTCTTCGGGCAAGAGCTGGACCTACGGAGGTACAAGCAAGTAATCAAATGTTGCCAGCTGAAGAGTGACCTCGATATCCTGCCGCACGGGGATAAGACAGTCGTCGGGGAAAGGGGTGAGTTATAGATTTATTTTATTTTAGGGTGCTCACCCACACCGGTTATATAACGTTATAAATTGTATAGCACGATAACATTTTGTAACAGTGTGTAACATTCTGCTACAATATGTTAAGAATGTTATGAACGCTCCCAAACTGGTTCAATTGGTTGTATAATATTCTGTAGCCATCACTTTGGGTCTGCCTATATATACGTAAATACAACAATTTATTTATTTATTTATTCTTTATTGCACAGACTATTTAGTTGTATAACATCTTACTCGGTGGTAGAGTTTTGTGCAAGCTCGTCTAGGTAGTCACCACCCGCTCTTCAGCATATTCTACCGCAAAACAGCAGTACTTGGTACTGTTGTGTTCCGGTTTGAATGGTGAGTGAGCCAGGGACATAATATCTTAGTTCCCAAGGTTGGTGGCGCATTGGCGATGTAAGCGATGGTTAATATTTCTTACAATACCAATGTATATGGGGCGTTGGTGTGACCACTTACCACCAGGTGGCCCATATGCTCGTCCGCCTACCTATGCAATAAAAAAAATACATTTTATTACATGAAGTTGTATATTACAACTAACAATTTAGAACTCCCCCTCTTCCCGTCTCTTTCACCTGTCAAACCGGAAAACAATACGAAATGGGGGGAGTTTTTTTGTTTTTTATTTATTTAAAACGATGTGGCTGGATATGATTTCAGGGGCGTCTCTGTCTGGCGGTCAACGTGCCAGGATATCTCTAGCGCGCTGCGTGTATCAACAGGCTGATGTTTACCTCCTGGACGATCCTCTGGCTGCTGTCGATGCCAAGGTACTCCAACTCTTAGATTGCCCCATGTGTTTAGTAAGTGGGCACCACCGCCCGTAGACTAAGATGTTACGTTCCTTGTGCCCGTGGTTACATGAATAACCCTGAATTTAGGTATCCTAAATGCTTAATCTGTCGTCTTTTGTATATAATAAGTACGTGGATATTTATAATGGGTCGCAGGTTCAAATTGTGCCATTTATTTAGTGTATAGTCAACTCCTATAGTCTTCAGCACACTAAGTATCCCGTGCTCAATCGTGTCGGTCGCTCCAGGTGGCGCAGGCGATCTACGAGGACTGCATCCGCGGCTTCCTGCGCGAGAAGGCCACGCTGCTGGTGACGCACCTCGTGCAGTACGCGCAGCGCGCCGACACCGTGTGCGTCATGCGCGCCGGACGGGTGAGCAGCGCGCCGGCCGGCGCCGGACGGCGACGGACCGGACCTAACCGATGACTCGTTGCAGATAGTGGCGCAGGGTACGTACCACGAGCTGAAGAACGGGGTCGCCGAGTTCGAGAAGCTGATAGAGATGACGGAGAAGGTCGAGGAAGAGAAGCAGAAGCAGAAGTATGAGAAGCAGGAGAGCTTGGTATGTACGCAATACATTATAATCCAGGTTCGAACGACTTTATTATATACACTTTTCCAATCGAAAAGAAATCAAATCCTATATTTATATTTCCATGCGATTTGCTAGTAACTCTGCTATCACTACAAACAGCTCTTTAATAGATATATTTATAATACAATACTATTCCACTCATATTTCATTTAATTTTACTTCCAAAGTCCCGTTATTTAAAAAGCCATTTTTTCGCGAGTCCATAGTGTATGTCACAGATTATTAAAGACCTCGACCTTAAAGATATCCCGTCAATTCGGTGTCACAATTGTTCGTGACTCCTCCTGTGGTTGACTAATAGATGTTTGATCTAAAATTTTATAACTTAACTTTAACTTGGTGACTTACAAGCACGGTCGTATACACAGGTCTATCAACAACAGTAGTGGGGGTACGGCGGCTTAATATTGCTGTTCAGTTCAATTTACGGCCGCCAGAGGCATGACATGTTGACAAAAGAGGTTATGTGCGTTCGCGTAATAATTATCCCGAACACTTTTTCAAATCCAAACAAAACAAAAATAACTTCAAATCCTCAAAACTCAACAAAACGATATAACAATGATTAAATAACACAATACTTGGGAGAGAAAATTATACGCCGCGTGTCACTCAACCGTGACCGAATATACCGATAGCAACGACGTACAGCGGCGTTGACGCGAAATAAAAGTTGTGATACAATCGTGCCAATCTCTCACCACTGAAATTGGGCTCCGTTGATAGACCTGTATACAAGACCGTGCTTACAAGCCCGTGTTTAGTTCGTTATTGCAAATTAATCAATTACTTTCGGATGATTCATTTTTGTAGTGGCTAACTTGCGACAAAATGTTAACGATATTTATTATCTGTTAAAATAATTTATTCAAGGTATACAACGTCACTACGATGGCGGATACATTAAAGACCGTCGAAAAGCGAAGCGTTAGTTTATAATAATTCAATAATATACTCAGTATTAAATAGTTGTATGTTAAGGTACATGACCATAGATTAAAATATGCGTTTTTATCTGTGGGCTTAGTCATAATCATCATAATTACCATTACCCATCCATAGCATTCACTGGTAGGGCTCTGTGCAAGCTCGTCTGGGTAGGTACCACCCACTCATCAGTATTCTACCGCAAAACAGGGCATAACATCTTAGTTCCAATGGTTGGTGGTGCATTGGCGATCTAAGCGATGGTTAACATTTCTTAAAATGCAAATGTCTATGGGCGTTTATGACCATATACCATCAGGTGGCTCATATGCTCGTTCGCCTACCTATTCTATAAAACCATTCATTATAGTTTTAGTAGTTTGTAGTGGTAGTAGTAGGTAGAGTGTAGCTCCTTTCTTATACAGGCTGTATCATTTAAGTGGACGAACTGACTCACTCTATAATATTAGTAAGTAATATATAAGCGAGTAGTAAGAGTTTGATTGCTTGTACTTCGTAATAAAAGTTGTATCAATTTTGTTACAGGAACACAATCAGAAACTTCGTTCGCAGAGATCGATGTCGGAGGCTTCTCAATTATCCTTCAATATGGACCTTGATAATAATTTAGATCCTAAATATGAAGGTACGTCATATCAATATTAAATTTCTAGTATAGATTATTATCTAGTACTATATAGGAAATTTTTACGTCTTTCTTAGAAAAACCCCCCCATTTAGTTCTATTTTACCTGGACTAATGTATTGATTGGCTAAAAATTTAATGGAAATCTATAAAAAATAAAGCAATTACAAATTGAAATGTAAAGTACTCGAACCATTCCATATAAATGATTAATATATTTATTCGAAGGCGAAAGTCAAAAGAAGGGTTCCGTGGACTTCAGCGTGTATTTGGGATACATAAAGAGCGGTCACGGATCGCTAACGCTGTTCCTGCTCTGCGCGCTGTTCATATCGGCGCAGGTGTTCTACTCGTCCACAGACATATGGCTCAAGGAGTGGTGAGTGTACTGAGCAATCGGTAGATTTATTTATTTGAATCTCCAACTCTTGTACATAACATTTGTAATAATAATAAAATTTATTGAGAAAAAGCGTTATAAATAAAAATATAGTTTTTATATTACTAAATAAAAGAAAAATTAATATTAATAATAAAATTTAAAATACAAAAAAAAAACATATCTAACACAAGAAAAAAAATTACCCATAAAAAATATTAATTGTCATTTTCAATTGTAAATGACGAAAATTTCATGGACAACTGAGGTCATGACCTCGTGTCCTAGCTACCCGATAGGTAAGAGCTATCGAGCGATGTCGCCCGCGCCTGTGTTGCCATGTAATTTTCGTTATTTAAGTAAATTCTTTTTTTTTTTTGGGGTAAATTTTTTGCTTTGAATTTTAAAAATGATTACATAAATAGAACCGACTGACGATACCTAATAACCAGTTCACGGGTCGGACAGGGTTTTTGTTACACTATGTACACAATGTAGGAACGTATATAAGATTATTTTAATAAGAGGTAACAATTTTATGTACAAATATAAAAAACAAACAAAAAATATTTAAATAATTAAAAATAGAGAGCGATAGCGTTTGTTACTTTTAATATGATATATTTCGTATAACTCCAGTCATACTGTACTGATAAACACAAATGAGTTTGTGCAATCTCCGAGTGCACGATTATGAGCGATTGTGAGGGCTTTTTCATAATGTGTGTGCGACAGTCGACACAAATTTATCTAATGTCTGATATCAAATCATATAAATGTATGTCTTAATATGATTTCAGGGTGAACATGGAAGAAGCGAACAGTGCGTACAACATCGGCAGACGAAATGTGACGAACAACGATACCGAGCCACCTTGTAAGATATCAAAGGCTAAGTCAATAGGAAAGCTTATGTAAAATAATATTCAACGCCTACAACTCTTATAATCCGATGGGATGACAATCCTATAGTAGCTGGAAATTCAACGGCTATTGGTAATTTTTTTTTTAAATTTTTTTTAATTATCTAATTGGATAGGAAATCCGTTCTCAGTGAGCGTCTACGTCGGGGTAGGAGTAACTGCGACAAATTTCGAGTCAGTCCGATTGACTAGCTAGCTTAGTCTGGATAGCTTAGGGGATCTCGTGATGAGTAGTGTTTCGCTTATATATTTATATAAAAATATGGCTTATGACCATATATGTATATGACCCATGTCTATGGACAATGGGTAGAAATATTAGACATTCCTTATCAATGCGTCTCCAACCTTTGATATGTAGGATGTGATGTAGTTCACTAGCTGGTGGGGCTTTGTGTACGCCCTTCTGGGTAGGTAGGCCGACTCATCAGGTATTCTACCACTAAGCAGCAGAGCTTAGTATTCAGCATAGAATAGTAGTCACAAGGGACATCTTAGTTCTCAAATTTGGTGGTGCATTTCTTGCCTTACCAATGTCTATTTGCGGTAGTGACCACTTACCATCAGGTGGCCCATATTCTCATCCATCTATTATATCTATTAAATATTTTATGTCGCTCGTGACTATTGTTACACTAGCTCATCTTTCAAACTGAAACAGAACTACATGTCACTGGCGGTTGGATAAGTCATGAGTGGGATCCTACCCAGACGGGCTTGCACGAAGCCCTACCAAGCGTGTGTTCCATTAATTCTGTGTTCTCCTGCTTCAGTGAACTTCGAAGACCTACCGTCCAACCAGTTCCACCTGACGCGCGCCCAGTGCGTCTACATATACGCTGGGTTGATAGGGATATGCATGTTCTTCACCTGGAACAAGCTGCTGGTCTTCTACAACACGTGTATAAAGGCCTCCGTGGCGCTGCACGATAATATGTTCAGGTATACTATCGTAGTGGACTGTGAATGCCCACTGCTGGGCAAACGTCTCATCATGCTATTTGTCAGTTTAAATAACTCAAACTTAGGGTTCTAATAATATTATAAATGAAAAGTTTGGTTGTTACATAATCACACAGAAACAGCTATACAGTTTTTGATGAAATTCGAAATAGAGGTAGCCTGACGTATATCCTACCTAATTTCAGGGGGTGGGGGGTTTTCTAGTAACCAGTCCTTTTGTTTTGTTTCGACACTGTTGCAAAATACACTCTCCAAGACACCTTGTAACATATACAAAGTAAAATTTAGTTTTTTAACAGTAATATTGAAGGTTCGTGTCCCTTTATGGTAGATTAAGACTTTATTGTATCGTATGAGCTAATTGAGTTAATATTTGTTGTGTGTTGATGTAAAAAAAAAAACATAAAACATTATGTGAAAATAAATTATTTTAGTGTGTATCAACTTTTTTTACTGATTTCTAAATGTTTTTGAAAATCATGCTTGATTTTCTTAATTGTAATCTGGATGCCATTTTGGTAAATGGGTCACGTGGTATAATAAGTGGTTATCTCTGGCATTGTGTCAAATATCCTCCTAATTGCGCCAATGTGTTGCCAGCCATGTGTAGTATTATATTCTACTACTCAGTCTGCAACAAACTGAAAGCAATGCTATGTATGTATCGACTTTTGGGTGTAAAGTAATTGGTGTAATGTTTAAAAATATTCGTTCTGATATACAGGGGTGTAACAAACGCGCCGATGTGGTTCTTCCACCACAACCCTTCGGGTCGTATCCTGAACCGTTTCTCCAAGGACATGGGACAGGTCGACACCCTGTTGCCTGTGGCTCTAGTCGATTGTCTCGGAGTAAGTATGAAAAAGGCCTTATATAAAAAAAAGTATATAAATGCCCAAGTGCTGGACAATGACCTTGTTTCTTAAAATCAAACCATGTTAAGTAACTTATTTCACCATTCCACTGTATATTGCTAGCCTACCTTTGACTGGTTTGTTGGTCAAGTGGCAAGTTCAATTGGCTGCCAATCTTGAGGTTGGCGAAACCGTTGGCCCTGCAATTGAACTGTTTGCAGTCGTTTCATAAAACAATACTGTTTTAGTCACCACCGACCACAACGTGGTATATAAGTACAATCGAAGTGCTCATTAAAATCTTACAAAATAATTGTTCCTCAAAATTAACATTTGTCCAATTCTTCAGTTCTTTCTAGAAGTGATCGCGATCCTGGTGGTCGTCTGTCTCGTCAACTGGTGGCTTCTGCTGCCAACTGCGGTGGTCGCGGTGCTCTTGCACATTCTACGTCTGCTGTTCCTCAACACCAGTCGCGAGTTGAAGCGGATCGAAGCTATCGGTGAGCCCAGAGGATTTTATTTGTAGTCCTATTCACCTGCACATACGCATTTAGCAGAACATACAGGAACGGGTTTCCTCGCGATGTCGTCTTTTACCGTTGATAAGTTAAATTATAAGTACAGAAGCACATGTAAACGCGGTACTTGATCTTGGGTTTAAAACCACGTGTCACATATACCCATTATTTTTCATTCTGTCTATATCACACCCCTCCCCCCACTCTAGCTCGCAGCCAGAGCCTAAACCACGCGGCGGCGACGGTGACGGGGCTGTCCACCATCCGCTCGACGCGCGAGCAGCAACGCACGCTGGCGCAGGAGTTCGACAAGCTGCAGGACCTGCACAGCTCGTCGTGGGCGCTCGTGCTGAGCACCAACCGCGCCTTCGGCTTCTGGATGGACATGGTCTGCTGCCTGTACCTCGCCACTGTCACCTTCAGCTTCTTCCTGTTCGTCGGCGAAGGTGAGGGGAAATACATTTTTGTTTCGGAAATGCACGATGGATGGACTCTTTTATTCTTCAGACATTTAAAGAAATATTATATATAAGTCTATACATAAGAATACTTATGTATATACAGTGTATATAGGTGTAACAAAAACCCGATACACGATACCTAATAACCACTTCACGGGTCGGACAGGGTTTTTGTTACACTCTGTATACAGGCACGAGGAACATAACATCCTAGTTCTCAAGGTTGGTGGTGCATTGGTGATTTAAAGAATGATTAATATTTCTTAGAGTATATGTATTATGGTTGGTGGTGACCACTTACCACCAGGAGGCCCTATAATTTTTTATAAATAAATGGTCTTATATATTATGTAAATGTTTTTCAGAAACATTGGGTGGGAATGTGGGGCTGGCGATCACTCAAGTGATAGGTCTGGTCGGCATGTGTCAGTACGGGATGAGGCAGACGGCTGAAGTCGAAAACCAGATGACGTCCGTGAGTATTCTATAATTAATTTCACTGTTTGTAGGGTTTTGTGCAAGCTCGTTTGCGTAGGTACCACCCACTCATCAGATATTCTACCGCCAAACAGATAACTTAGTATTGTTGTGTTCCGGTTTGAAGGGTGAGTAAGCCAGTGTAATTACAGGCACGAAGGACATAACATCTGAGTTCCCAAGGTTGGTGGTGCGTTGGCGATGTAAGCGATGGTTAACATTTCTTACAATACCAATGTCTATGGGCACTGGTTACCACTTACCATCAGGTGGCCCATAAGCGCGACCGCGTTCCTATACTATTAAAAAAAAATCGAAAAACATAGAACGAGTGTGCACCGGCCTCTAGGATAAACACGGTTTTTTCTTGGATATATAAAACGTTTAAAAAATATTGTATCGTTTAGGTGGAAAGAATATTGGAGTACACGAACCTACCATCAGAGCAGCCTGTGGAACCGGATATGAAGGCATTGAGGATGGAACACCCGGATTTGGACTTCGAAACTTGGCCAAATAAAGGTAATTTGATTTGTCTAGATTAAGACTAATGAAGGGAAACATACCTTATACATAATCCAATATATTTCATGCGATTTGCCAATAACTCTTCTGCAGGGTCGGATTGGCCCAACCGGGGCCCCTAGGTCGTATTGCACGTCAATTCCCAGCATGGCGACTTTGCCTTGTATCTCCAGCGTAGTGTCACAGAGGGAAGGAGGAGGGGAAAATGTGAGAGCGCATACCTGTGTTTTCTTGGCGTTGAACTCAGCAAGATTATCGGAGCTCCATTTGGCAATGAGTCCTAACGTCCTATCGAGTTCAACAACAAGATCCCTCCGTCTCTCCTTAGTTTCTGCCCGCCCAGCTCCTGTGCGTCCGTGGTATCCCCCGTGCACTGTACTATCATCTGCATAGCAATGTATGTTCCCGAGAGAAAGCATATCGTTGATATCCAGAAGAAAGAGTGTGGGGGATAGCACAGACCCCTGCGGGACCCCAGCATTCACTACATGGAATTGTGAAGCGCAACCATCAGTCTTAGTCTTAGTTAGCTAGTCGATGCGGGGCTCCTAGGCAGTTGTCTAATCCGCCCGATGTCATATCGATTCAAGGTCAAAGGTGTCTATTACAATATCAACTCACAGGTGAAATAGTCTTCGAAAACGTATCGCTGGAATACGAGAAAACGCCCAAGAAGGACCAGCCGCCCGAGTCCGGGATGAAGCTCGAGGAGCCGGCGTACGCGATACGGGACGTGAGCTTCCGCATCCGCCCCGGGGAGAAGGTGGCCGTGGTGGGGAGAACGGGAGCGGGAAAGAGCTCGCTCATCGCCGCCCTCTTCAGGTGACGGATAGAATGAGTCTGTAGATTTAGATAAAAAGTTAGAGGTAGGAGGAAACACCTAAGGATCCCCTCCCCCCGCAGACTCGGCAAGACGTCGGGCCGCGTGGAGGTGGACGGCGTGAGCGCGCAGCAGGCCGGGCTGCGGCGCTGGCGGTCGCGCCTGTGCGCGCTGCCGCAGCGGCCCGCGCTGTTCGCCGCGTCGCTGCGGGACAACCTGGACCCCGAGCGCCGGCACTCCGACGCGCAGCTGCACGCAGCGCTGCAGGCGGCGCAGCTGCGCGCGTGGAGCGCGGCGCAGGCGGGCGCGCTGGCGGCGCGGCTGGGCGACGGCGGCGGCGCGCTGTCGGCGGGCCAGCGCCAGCTGCTGTGCCTGGCGCGCGCGCTGCTGGCCCGCCGCGCCGTGCTCGTGCTGGACGAGGCCACCGCCAGCGTCGACGCCGGCACCGACGACCACATCCAGGCGACCATCCGGACCGAGTTCGCCGCCTCCACCGTGCTCACCATCGCGCACCGGCTCAACACCGTGATGGACTACGACCGCGTCCTCGTTATGGACAAGTGAGTGTTCGCAGACGCACACGCTGACCACGGATAGTACTCGATTCGGTCTGGTCTGTTCGGCCGTTTCTTACCTTGACTCTATTAATTAGTGATCGTAATGATCGGTTAAATAGTTAATATAATGTACCGTTAACAGGGGCCGTATCGTCGAGTCCGGCCACCCGTTCGAGCTGTTGACTCAGTCGAGTCAGCAAGCGAAGTCGGAGGCGCAGCCGAGACGAGCGATACTCACCAAGAGTCAGGTATTGATAGTAATATTTACTTACTAATATCTAGTCCCCCCCCCCCTGAACTACAGTCCTACCCTAAATAAAATGGGGTGTGAGAACATGGGGAGAGTAAACGCTACCACGACATTTTACAAGCACTTCTATCAAAAACATACTTCATTACAACCCTTAAACTTTTCAATAAATAATCCATAGGTAACACATAACGGTTCCAGATATAAAATAATAATCACTAATAATCGTTTCAGGCCCCGCTCGCCATACCGGAGAACTACCGACACGACGAGACCGAATCGCTCGGCCTCGGCCGGGACAGGGTGCGGACGTACTCAAACCGGTAAGATTTTATACTAGTACATATTCTAGTCATTATTATAACACTTAAAAATACATAATATTACCAAAATTCAATGATAATTGGAAACCAGGATGTCGGCCATTTTAAAATTAGAATTAGCCCTCGAATTCTCAAAACACAAGTTATTTTAATATATATATATTTTAAATATTATCCATTTTATATTGGATTATAATTGTCCTTGACTTTTTGGACTAAAATAACTAATATTTGTAATACTTACACGGTTGTTCATTATTTACGTGCATTGATTTTTATTTATATATTTATAAACGTCCAGTTCCGAGATGAGCGAGCAAGACAGCAGCGGCGGCGTATTCAAGTCGCTGGTCGAGCAAACGGGACAGGAGACCGCCGCCATGTTGTACAAGATGGCGGAAGAGGTAAATCGAAGAGTCGTCGTTTATTGTTAAACTAAATTCGGTTCCCACTGTGTTATATTCATATGGAGGTAAACATCGTGAGGAAACCTGCACGAGTTGTATTTAATTCTGTCATTTGTACATCCGTAGCGACATCTATCTTGTCACATACGTGAACTAAAAACTGACGTATCCTACATTGCGATATTAAAGTTATCCGAGAGATCGAACATATATACAGGAACCCGACAACAACCGCCGGGCAGTAGCCCTCCAGACCAACACCCGTCTGGTCGGAGGATCCTCCCTTTTCAATGGTGGATGAGGAACTTTACACCCTGTTCCTCCCAACACCAAACTTATTAAAACATCTCATTTATTAAACAAATAGAAGATTCACGAATATGCAGCCCTTTTCCAACATCCTCTCGGCCGTGTCGTGCAGCTCCGCGAACTGGACTGCGATCTAAACATAATGAATATATTCGTAAAGTAAATAAGCTAGTTTCATGATGGAATAAGAGGCTTTCATTTTAAGTAGGAGACTAGGTATTTTCTCAGTATTGGAATATTGACTAGATATTAGAGATTTTTTTTGCTGTCCGTACAACGCAAGTACTGTCGGTCATTTATATTTTTTTTTATTGGCACGTTTTATAATAGTCGCTAAATTATATGTTTAAATTGAGCAAGCGATATTTAAATAATGTTTTAGATTTTTGATTTTATCACTACGTACTTTATGTATGTCTATATAGTATAGGTTAGTGGACGACCATATGGGCCACCTGATGGTAAGTGGTCACCAAAGTCAATAAGCCAAAAAAAAAAGAACATCGCCAATTGCACCATCAACCTTAGTAACTAAGATGTTATGTCCCTTGTGCCTGTATTACACTGGCTCACTCACCCTTCAAACCGGAACAGAACAATACCAAGTACTGCTGTTTTGCGGTAGAATATCTGATGAGTGGGTGGTACCTACCCAGACGAGCTTGCACAGAGCTCTACCATCGATTACATATACAAAATATGTACACAATTTTAACATTGTTACATAAACCGCAATAACGTTAATATTTTTGTTTTCATTACAGAGCTACAAGGAATTCATAAAGAAGAAACAATCGTAGAGAAACAACGTGATGAATTTGACGCAACACAATCAAAATCAGTTTAGTCGTTTGGTAGCTATGATCGAACACATGTACATTACCAAAAGGTAATTTAACATAATCTTTGATTATATTATGAATTTATATTTCATTAATTATATTTATAGTCTGTTCCAATGACAGAAGTACAGGTAGAAAAAAAACAGATTTGTCTTTCAATTGAAATGATATGTCGAGTCTTTATAGTCTGTGGTATTAAAAGAATGTCAGAATGGTTGTTATAGAATCTTTGCAAGTAAAATTAAAGTAGATACAAGTAGTTAAATGCGATAGTATTGTATTATGATGAGCCGGTTGGCGTGATTGGCAGATAATTGCCTTTCGCGCCGTAGGTCGTGGGTTCGATTCCCACCCAGGACAGACATTTTTGTTGTCATGAACATGTCTGTTTGTCCTGAGTCTGGGTGTAATTATCTATATAAGTATGTATTTACAAAAGATAAGTAGTATACATAGTATATCAGTTGTCTGGTTTCCATAGTACGAGCTCTGCTTAGTTTGGGATCAGATGGCCGTGTGTGAATAATGTCCCAGGATATTGTTATTATAAAAATATATATTATCAAGAACTGTTTGTTGTGTCATAACACAGCAGAGATATTAACGAATCGTATGGAATATGAAAATCTGACTTTTATTTAGCCGCACTTCTCGTCATCGGAATATACTTATGAAGTAGTTGTATGTGAAAGACAAATATTAACTAAATTGTACTTAAATAATCGGCTGAGCTTAACACAAAGGACATACGGACGAAAAAACTTAACTTGTTAAACAAAATGGCGTCGATTTTCTGCCATATTACTTATAATCTGTATTGTAATTAACATTTGTAGTTAAAAAATATTCGACTACCTCGTGAAGGAACAATCCAGTCCAAATGTTTTGTAGATTGATATAATAGTAGCGGGTTCGATCCCACGTGATGTACTTGCCTTAATATAACTATTGTATTATGTAAATTTCGCCTTAATTATTAAATATAAAGTTACATATAGGATTTATTATATACAATATATAAAGGTGTTAATTAACCGAGAAATAATTACGTTTATACCATAAGCTCCAAGCCTTCTCCTCGAAAAAGGAGAGGAGGCCTTAGCCCAGCAGTGGGACATTCACGGGCCGTTACTGTTACTGTATACAAATTTCGCGTTCGACGTAAGAATTTTTGTCAGAATAAACAGTTCCTAAAAATTTAAGGTGCCATCGTATATTCGTCACTAAAAATTTTACAATTGTTACTTAAAGTCTTAAAATGAACTGCTTAGAGTGACTCAATTTTAATGGAAGAGATCGATTTCCAAACCGAAGCACGACTGAAATTTTATGTGCTTAATATGTTCATCGTTAGGATACCTACAGGTATCTTAAGTTCCTTAGAAAGGAAAGGGGCCATTCGCTTATTACGTAAGACGATTTTTACTAGTTTTTGACCCCCTAAGAAGAATAGGCTGACCCCTCCCCCCCCCCTGTTTAATATTTATTACGTAAGAATCTAAAGGAAGAAATGAATACACGCTTGGTTGGTTTTGCTGTTACGAGTGTCGTTTGTCTCGTAGACGTTTCCACCATATTCCCAAAACTCGACAAAAAAATGTGAAGATGAGCTTTTGTAGCCCAGCGGTGGGACAATTAGACTTACTTTATCACTTAAGTCCATTACACCACAATAGAATTGACAACATCCTGGTGCTTCAGCATAGCTTTAAAATTAATAAGAGTACCACGATTATAATATTATACTATATAACTAAAAGTTGAAGAAAAAAAAATCATTTATGCGTTAGTAAAGTTGTACTCAATTTTTACTTAAGTAGTTTAACTTAAAAAACATTTTTTTTTTCATATAATGAAGAACTAATTATGATTAAAGACGGATCTTTTACAATTTTATATAATGTTGAATTTAGTTTTTATCAAATAAATCTCCATCCATAAAAGAGTGACATAATCAATATGGCTGACATAAGTGTATAGTTTATGAATCTGTGCAATTTTTGGTACCTATCTAACTTATCGTTAGTACAACGTACTTATTAGAAGATGAAAAATGGGTAGAAATTATTCATGTTTTGTGTCAAGGGATGAATCTTATTTAGAATGACGGACTATATTTTGTGAGCATTTGCCAAAACTTCGTTGAGAATGGCCGTCGTAGTCAGACAGGAGAACCTCATCATCATAAAATGTGTTACCATTTTAAATATTTGCGAATATACTAAATATTTTGGCAAATAAATTATCATTGCTACGTTAGCGCGGTTAGCCAGGTGAAGTTTCGCATTTAGTATATGAATGGATAGCTAAGTGTCTTACTAATACACAGCCATAATGTATGAATTTAAGTTAATATCAAAGGTTTTAGCTTTTTTTGAAACCGTTATTAGCAAACTTCAATTGATTTTGAAAAATATAATCTTTATTATAAAGACATAAAAGTTAAATAATATTGTGTAAAAGCACAAATAATTATTGCCTTAAATGGCGAATTTTCGCCATTTTAGATTTCTAGTATCATAGCGTTGTCTATTTGTAGACGTCGTATCTAATCGTGTTTAGGCTGTAACTAGACTGCAGCAAATCTAGGTTCAAAACGTAAGGCTAGCCTGTCAGGGTTCCTCCCTCACTATTAGATAGGAGACGGTAACGATCATTTAGCGCCATCTATCGACACCGACTACAAACACAAAAGTGCAATTATAAAAAAACATTTTAGGGTGCTTATACATGTTACATTTACAACAAGGTATTGAATAATACGGTTGTTTGAATTGGAAGGATCTGTGATCTTTTTCTACTACATAAGTCCAATCGCCGAGGGAATGCGTTTCTGACACCTAACGGTTGGTCATGACTGTTAGTCACGGTCATATACACAGGTCTATCAACAACAGTACGTCGGCTTAATGATTGGGCTGTTCTGTTCAATTTACGGCCGCCAGAGGCATGACGATAGATGGGTGTGCTTTGCAACGAAGACAGAATAGCATTCTGTCTCTTTTCTATCACAACGCGTGTCACTCAATTGGCACGTGACCGCACCCATCTATAGCAACGATGTACAGCGGCGTTGACGCGAAATAAAAGTTATATCACGATCGTACCAATCTCTCACCACTGAAATTGGGCTCCGTTGATC
Source organism: Nymphalis polychloros (assembly GCA_905220585.2). NCBI lineage: Eukaryota > Metazoa > Arthropoda > Insecta > Lepidoptera > Nymphalidae > Nymphalis > Nymphalis polychloros. Next base: position 6,205,715 of record HG992270.1, read on the forward strand.
GACCTGTATACAAGACCGTGGCTACAACAAAAAAACAGTTGACATTACCTTAATAAAAAATGCGTGAAGCTATAACTTTTATTGACGTAATTATATTATTCTTTCCAATGTTTGCTATCGACTTCACTTCAAAGTTACATCGTCTACTCAATCACAGATCTGTCAGAAACGCATTCTCTTAGTCGGACAATAGCTTCCATACCTCTATCAATTAAAATATCGATAATTATACATTAAAGATTTAAATAATACGATAATTTAATTTAAACAACTTACTTTTAGTTATTTGTTTAAGTAATATTGTGTATTTAAAGCAGTATTGTTCCAATCGGATGTCTTAGCGAATTTATTATTAATTTACTTTAGATTATTAAATACTTAATAAATTAATTTGTGTAATTAACAATATGATTTAAATATATTTTGTTAAATGAATATATATTTTCATATTTTTGATTATTATTAAAATTTATATAAAACTCATCTGTAATGCTGACAAAATATTTTAATGTTGTCTTTATAAAAACTTCAATTAATTTAAAATTTATTATCTGTGTTACGTATAAGTAATAATGTTAAAATATGTATACTAATATATTAATATTTTGTGCCATTTCATACCCCATAGCTTTTCTATTCTTGCTCGGTGGCGTAACAAAGTGAGGCCTCCAGTGTATTAGAAATTGTGCTGTAGTATATAAAAGCTTTGCATACAAATGTATGCAAAAAATATTGCATATCTTTTGATCCAACAGTATTGCATTTATATCAGATATAGCACGGATGCTTAGACCCCTTTAAGGCCCCTCACAGACGAGGGTACACACAGGGCATTGTGCCCTGTGTGTAACTATTGTTACGCCACTGTTCTCGAGCCAGCTCATACATATGTATATTTATTTTTACTGATAACGAACTCCTTAGTTCGATAATCATAAACTAAAATTGTTTCTTTCTTTTGTTACTGTACTTAATTGTCAATTGTAGAAATAATTACCTTTATCAATATAACACATGTGCCGAAGGAACTATTCAACAAAAAAATATTCTGTGATTATTTTTTTTTATTACAAATGCCCGAATTTTTTTTGTACTGTCAGATATAGTGAAAATGTATATTTTTAATTCAAGAGTGATGATTGTATTTTTTATGTTCTGTGGCATTTCTTGGCTGTACTTATTTTAAAAATTTAAACGTAGCACATTGTGATATGTTAGTAGGATAATAAATATTTGTCTTGAAAAAGTTCTTTTTTTTTTAATTTCTAATCCTCTTATTTATTTTGAATAATATTTATATCGGAATTGGGTGATACATTCTACGGCCACACAGCAATACTTACAATAGTATTGTTGTGCTCCGGTTTGAAGGGTGAGGAGTGAAATTTCTTAAGCCGTATTGTGCATGACACGAAGCATAAGGTATGTAGTGTGGGGTAGAAACAGAAAACCACAGAACTTTTTTTTATTTAGTTGGAAAAAAACGTTTAAGCGTTTCCACCACATGAAGTGGCGAGTTATGTGGGACTCGCCAGCGCCTAGAACCCTAGAGCACCGGAATTCCCACTAAAAACCAGCAGTACTCTCTTCGGGGGGATGGCACGGGATCGCTTGTGAATACTACCGTGACGGCCCGACGGTTAGCCCGCCTATACGGGCCTCCTTCCTTAGTTGGGTTCCCGGGATACAGAGAACACAACTAACCTTACGCTTACGGGGAGAGAAGATGCCTCCTTTTGCGACATAACACTCTACTATGAGAGATCTCCAACGAATATCGCCTCTGGTGTCCTTAGCAGAGACCTTATTTGCCAGACCCAGCTCCCGCTGATCCTGGACGGTCACCATTCGCCCTAGCTTCCACCCTGAACCGGTACACTTCCGTGAGCACCTCAACCTGGAGTTCCCAGGGCAAATCGCGAGAAGTGTCGCCACCGTCCACGACACCGTATGGTAACCTCGTAACGCTCTCACCGCTATGGCATCTACTTTAACTTCGGTCAGACAGGCCGCCTCCTAGAAAATCCGCCCTAAGAGTGTTTTCCACATAACATAACACCCCCAACCCGGGAGGTAGGGACGGGTGCTCGCAGCAGCCAATCGAAACCGACGTTTCACAGGATTGGGTCAAAAACAGACCCCTGTGGAACGCAGCAACCTACTCGATGTTAGACAAGTCGCCCATCGCCTCCGTCCCAGAGGACCACCCGGTCCTGGAGGTATGCCCCCAACAGCTTTCTGAGATAGGAAGACATCCCGTGGTATCGGAGTGCTTCCCTTATAGTCTCGAAGGGAAGACTGGAAGGCGTTTGCTCAGGCCACCGCTTCCCTGGTCCGGGTCTTCAGAGCGCCCAGAGCATCGATGCTTGATTAACCCGCTTGAGCCTTTGATAGACCAGGTCCCAACTCTTCAAGGTGCTGAATAAGACGGGCAGCGAGAATCTTCTTGAAAAGTTTATTCGTTTTATTCAGCAGGACAATTGGTCAAACAGTTCCCGAAGCTTACTAACTAGGTATTCCAGGGCAACGCGCAGAACAATTATGAAAGATGGAAATTATGAAAAACAGGATCACTTATTTGGTAATCTCAAAGTTTTACCTCAACATAACTCACAATTCCTATACATTTATTGAAGGATGTGATCGAGGAGAGGTAGCTTTCATTCCATTTCATTCCAAGAATGAAAACCTACCTCTATCAGATCATTCAATTCAAATTTCTTTATTCAATATAGAAGCGTTACACTTACTTATTGATTGTCATAAATCTACCACCGGTTCGGAAATAAACAACTCAGACCTGAGAAGAACCGGGGAAAGAAACTCAGCGGGATTCTTTTTTTTAGCTCATTCTTTACAATAATAGTTGATGTACATAATAATATTATTATTTATTTGAAATAGCCTGGAGGCGATCGTTTTATTCCCAAGGTGTGCATGTAATCTAAGAAGTCATTGATTGCGTAATATCCTTGTTATTTCATTATTGCATAGATAAGATTTAATATTTTGTGGCGCTAGGTTGCAATGATTAAGCACGTCCATGTGTAAGTCATGCCAATCGTTCTCCTACCAAATGGAAATACTTCACCTAATATAGCATAAAAAGAGGCATTAAAATAATTCAGGAAATCCCTTTTATCTTTAATTCTAGAATAATATATGTACATCAACTATAATTGTAAAGAATGAGCTAAAAAAACCCCGCTGATAAGCACACTCAGTGGCGGCGCAAGACCGAAATTTTATGTGGGCGAAATACAATTTGCGAGGTCATCGCTTTTACGCGTTACCACCGTATGAAAAGAAATACGGTTGCCCTTTTTTTTCTGCTCTTCCTATATTGAACAACAATATATTTCGATTCATGATGAGTCCAACTTTTTCCTCGCCTTCACGGCTTTTAAGATTGCTTAAGCCTATGAGGGCCGATGCTCCCGAACCGCGAGGCCGTGGGTGAGGCCTCTGCCTCGAATCTTGCGGGCAGCGGGGCGACGGCGGCGGCGGCGCGGGAGCGACAGGATCTTATGCGTAAAATCAAATGGACCGCGCTCCCGCCGCCGCCGTCGCCCCGCTGCCCGCAAGATTCGAGGCAGAAGCCTGATAGCCCACTCCGCCCTCGCTTTGAGCCGCCTCTGATCGCATTCATATTATGAATATGAACGGTTGTGTGTGTTGTGAATATTTGGTTCATCTTCACGCTTTATTACATCTCTATACAAATAAATAAATCTGAAGTTTTTGTGTGATTTCAAAATAACTGCCTCTTTTAAAGTTAATAAGCCTATCAGCGAGTTACCAAAACAACATTTATATCATAAATGCGAAAGGTCGTTTGAGTTTTCACTATATATTACTTCTTCGAGCTTTATCACAGCTAAAATATAATATCATTAACATATTTTGGCCTTTTTTATTATGTTTGATTATTTCGTGGGCAAAGCCACGGGTGAACCGCTAGTTAGCTATATAAGATCAACTATTGACTATGACTTTTGTATTTGCAACGCTACCTCTCGGACCATAACGAAGAATATCGATGGACCACGAACGAAAAATGGTTGCTTGAAATAATTTGAGGATATTATTGGTTGTATGTTATTGATTACTTTAGAGTTTAGATGTTTTACATAAAATTAACGTGTACCAGGGATGAGTGTGTCAGTAGACATATGTACGTTTATTTTATTGACCAAAGATAATGAATTAGGCAACGTAATGCATACTGTGGCAGAAAAATACCGCCTTACCCTCAATCATAATAATTATTGTATCAACAGTGTTAACGTGACAATCTTCGTTCACGATTTTTTTACTCACGTGTTTTTCTTTTTTAGTGTTGGTATGTCAAGAACAATAACAGACGAAGATATAGGTGAGTACAAGAGATAGTTACAGCTCAAACTAGCACACTAATCAAGTTCAATACGCTCTCGGCACTTTCAGCCTTCAAGAACACCGCAATCACATGCAGGGTAATTTAAATGAGCAGGACTAATCAGAAAGTCTGCCTTCTTCATGTCCAAGCACGCCGCGAAGAAGGCACATTTTTTTGAGTCTGGGCAAGAATGGATTTCATTCTACCCGAAGAAGATACGTGAGACGCTACCAAAACCTCCTTGATAAAGGTCGGCTTTCTTTATACGAACGGGCCTAAGCCGAAAGTGTATTGTTTTTCTGAATTTCACCAATAGAATTTTGTTTATTTTTACTATAGCAACAATTTAAAAAACTGTCATGTTTTTGACTTTTTCTATTTATTAGACAATTGACCAGTCCACAAAAAAAAAAATTGATAAGCCCGCGGTCCGAGGCCTGTAATGTCTACTACGTGTCGCGAGTGCATTGTCCAGATATCAAACATAACTACGCATAGTTAAGACACGGACGAGATAATTTTGGGTACGGAGACGGCAGCGGAAGCGTAAAGTGCTCATGAGTCGAATGAACGGCATATTTATATGACTAGAGGCCATCTCTATATACCTATTATATAATTGAGACTTGTTAAGAACATAGTCCAGGCGGTGGTAAATAACGAACAACAGTATTTTTTTATTATAAATCTTCTCGTCTTGATTATCGATTCTTCCTTGTTCTTCTTCATGTCTATAAAATACATGCAATGGAATTAGAAGATGGAATCGATCGATTTCGATTAGTATCACGGTGCCGGTGAAAAGTTGAGTTTAAGTGCATTTCGTTAATAGATATTATCGTCGAAGAAATTGTGACTATACTGATTAATTTAGTGCGAGATATTATGTTGGATAAGACGATTGATAACAATGAAGATTGAGAGATAGGGCATGTGATGATGTTAAAAAGTCGCTGCACCAGTCGGTTTGGGCGCGAACTTCGTGTATAAGAAGCCTCAGAAGCTGAAACCTTTTTTTTTTAAAAGAATTATGTAAAGGATAAAATGTATCCATCTGGGCAATGTATTTTATAGACTTGATAAATTCTTCTAAAATTAATCTTGATATTAATTCACTGGAATTCTTCAATTTCTTCTGGAACCTTCGAAACCTGTAAAAACAGCCGGAGCTGCGATTGACGTCTCATCGAGAAACTTCGAAACAGTTTATTTTGGCGGTCACAATTTTTTTTTTCAACGGCCATTTTTTTTTTTACAAAAGAAAACAAACTAAACCACAAGCCTCTCTTTTCTTGTGTTACAACATCTTTCAAACAAGCAACCGCCTTCAAAAAAATATGCACTGACTTCGTCGAAAAATATTTTTTTTTCACCGCCGTACGTAATTCTTTTTTTTTTTACGGTCAATGGTATATTCTTTTTCTCAGCAATATTCTTTACAAATGATACCTAAGTCAGTAACACATGGAGCTAATCAATTCTAATTATTACAATATACAAATTCTAAAACTAGAAAAAAAAAAAATTAAGAACATAAAACTTTGTACAAATGAGACACATCGACTGCAATTATTCAACAACAAAAAGAAAAACTAAATCATTTACAAATTCTCTCGTTTTAAGCCATTTTTATAATTTCATAGATTAGACGATTACTTTTCATATACGGACCGTTTTGTGGAGAAACGTTGAATTAGAAATGATTAATATTTAAAAGAGAAAATCACCTTTATTGCGACGGTACTCGTCACGCACGTAACGGGCTAATGTCACAATAGAAATATTTTAATCCTTTTAAATATTAACAACTTTAATCAATGTATCTGTCGTCCGAAACAATTCTACAAAACGCGGGACAATCTCAATCCTAGTGCAGTTAATATGTACTCATTTTTTACATAAAATATATAATATACAAATACATACATTTATATAAAAAAGGGAATTAATCTAGTAACTAGCTTAAGGATCACACGAATTTAACGAACGTTTAAAAATTATGAAACTTTAAACAAACAGACACATTCAATCATAAAAAACGTTCGATTAAGAGATAATTAATACGCTGTCTCTACAGGACGGCCAAAAGAAATCTTTACATACATCTTAAGCAAAGGTATATAAGTTTAATATGTCTGTTTAATTTTATATAAATATATTACAAACTATATAATAAGAATGTCATACGATCGTATGAGTGAAACTTATATCGATTCGAAAACGCGATACCGTTAACATAATTATAAAACTATCGTTCTCTATATTAGAATATATTTTTAATTATGGCAACGTTATCGCAAATTTCGTTATTTCAGTTTTCGTCCTCGTTACAAGCATAAAAAGCAAAAGCTCTTACAATAATAGTACAAAACGGTACATTCTCCTTAATATTGTAACTCTAATTATTAAATCCAAGTAAATAATCTATCGATCATAAATAAAACTCAAAATTTAATTTCGAGTTAATTAAGATCACACAAGATTGGTTTTCGTCAACAAAATAAAAAAAATTACATAGATTTTTTTTCGTCTTAATATTAGTCATCCGTGTTTTTTTTTTCATAAGTTTCAATTAAATGTTTTTCTAAATTTACATTACTCTATAGTATAAATTTATTTAAAAAAAAAAATCAACAGATTAAAAATAATTAACGAAACTAATAAAAAAAAAAATTTCAAATGCACAAAAATATAATCGATATCTAGACCTTAAAGACTAACCGCCTTATTCATAAACTTTATTTAACTGGTGATTAGTTAAACAATATTTTGTCTTCTTCTTTCGTATGTCAAATCAATAATGACAGAAAGAGACAAATCAGTGTTTAGCTAACCAGTAACTAAGCAACGTTTATAAATAAGGCCGTAAATGGATTAACTTTTAATATTAATAATAGCCAAAGTGTCGCCATTTTGTTTGATGGTATAAATAATTTGTTAGATAAAATTTATTCATAGATGTTATAGTGTAATAGAATAATGTTTTTATTAAAAGACGTCATATGAGAGTGTGAATAATCGGGTTCCGTGTTTAGGGTACCGTAAATATGTTAACTCGTTTACATAAAACGGAACGTCGTTTACATATAACTTTTTGGACAGAATGACATATACATATGTATACACAGGGTTATTTGTAACGACCCAGCAACCCCGCAGGACTAGATAGCTAACATCATAAGCAACAACTTTTGTTCTGCGACTCAGGACATAACTCAATACATGAAAAAAAAAAAAAAGATGTTACAAGTTTTTGTCGTACTGTCGTGATATTTGTAGGTCTGTATTTCATTCATAAACGAAAGGACGACGCGACGCGTCGATCTTTGCGATGCGCGTAGATTTATAAACGTTCAAGCGGGAAATTAAATTAAAACTTATTTTTGTATGAAAATAAAATCTAACAAATTATCAAAAGTCGTAGAACAAAAGTTGTCGCTTATGGTGTTAGCTATCTAGTCCTGCGTGGTTGCTGGGTCGTTACAAATAACCCTGTATATGTTAATTTCCAATTTCGCTATATCTATATTACATCATTATCATCATCATTAAAGCAATGTTTATAAATTTTCAATTTATTATGACCATTTTTATTATCATTGTAAAAATGTTTCTTTTTTAAATAATATATTGGTATTGGTAATAGCAGTATGTGTTGAATAGCACTTCCGTTCGACAAGGCAGGCAGACTGACCGTTCATTAGTTACGTATTCGAGTTATATTGTGATATAGAAGATTGTGTGTCTCTGTTTACAGATATGTCAATAATATTATGTACGGGCGACGATATATAGACTATAGACAACTTTGACATTGAAACACAACATCTCAATAATTATAATCTGTGGTATGAGATTAAGTTTTTAATGTCGACGATGTTGTTATGGGAGATTAATAGAAAAACTAAATTGAGACACAGCTCCATAACGAAGAAAACTTGATCAGTGTTGAACGAAAATCGTTACATTTCTTGAGGGAGACATCACTTAAGCTCGCTGCTCCAAATGACACCCCCCCCCCCCAAGGACACTGACATACAGCATCAAAGGTTACTTTTCAATACATTCAACACAACTAAACTCTACGTAACTAATTAACGCACCCCGCCATCGATTTCTACATCTTATTGAACGACGGTATGTCTCAAACTGATATCAGTACGAGTTGCAAATTTGTATGTTTTCTTAATTTACTAACTTTTCGATAAACGAGAGCGCTCACGTAATATCGATCGCTAATTAATTTAGCGCGACCTAAGTTGAACGTACTTCAAATCGTCACTATTTATTTACCTTATATACAAACGGAAATAAATTCATAAACGCTAAGTCTAGCTGGCTACACAGAACGTAAACGATAACGCTAATATCTAAACTCGTCCGTCCGTCCGTCCGTCCGTTTCGTACGTAGTTTATATAAATTTACGATATCATATTGTAGTACTAGTATTGCTTTATTGAGGTATTGGGTACATTACATCGACACTTGCATCGTAAACAATTATAAATCGTTAATTACACAAGACTATTTGCATTAGTGTGCGTTCAGTGTTATGTGAGCGTTTCGTATCTGTGCGTTTTTCTTTACATAAGAGAAACTGATAAAATATTAAATATCGCGTATCTTGGAAACAGCTCTTAAAGATTTGACTCAAATATTGTATTCGGATTAGATTTTTTTCATCCGCGTTTAAGGGACTTTCGACAAAAAACGCAATTTCATTAATTATTATTATTAGAACTGAAGTTTGCTTAAATGTAAAACGTCGCTAGTTATTTCAAATTACTCGTGATTTACAGAAAAAAACAATTATTCAGATAAATGCTACAATAAATATATCTCGTTTTAATATATAAACAAAAAAAAATAGTACTTTCGATTACTTCGTTATCCGATGACACATTTTTATATATAATATACTTATTCCTTATGTACAAGTAAGAACAATATTCACACATCGATCATAAAGAAACTCGCTCACAAGACACTTTAAGGCACTCTAAAGATAATATTCTGTGTTTAAAAGCAAAACATTACATGAAAAAATGATTGTGATGATGATTTTCAATAACTCATTAATCAAAATTACTTACATAATATTAAACAAAGTCACTTATGAGACACTCAATTCCATTAGATTGACGATTGATAGATTGATATTGACATCTTTCATCATCAATGCAACAAACATGATATGTATATATTAATTTGTACCAAATTTTATGTCACGATGGATTCTTAGTGATACTTTCGTGTAACGTTCGCAGGAAACATTTCTGATGCTAAGATTCAATGCTATGCATGATGAGTAGAAAGCTTTACCATGTTTACATATTTTTATTGTATGTTTAGTTAATTTAAACCACTTTCAACCAACTGATGATCGAGTTGAAATACACACACACACACACATGTTGCTTCTGACGGTACAGTCTAGTATGCAATGTAAGGTGGATTTGTATGGAAGATTATTTTTAAACATAATAATTATTTTATCTGTTAAACGATTATTGTTATTGCTATTAATTGTAGTTAAGTTACTTTACGTTTCAATAATGAAATTTAATATTTAGTGTAACTGTTTTGATGACGGTACAAATACGACTGCATAACTTTTCAGCCGGAGAATCGAAATTGAGAATTAATATTCTATTATTCTTACAACCATACCCTCGCTTATGTCAGCTCAGTGCAATCTATCTTTTTGTACGTATATTTACTTCACATATATGTTACGTTATGTAAAGTTAGTTAGTCGAGTTAGTTGTGATAACAAAAATTAAATAATTTAAGTAAATTTTATTTCACTACGCTCGCCGGTAAATCGATAATCGATTTAAACTTTTGATATTACAAAGTTTTGGAGGATTTTAACGGGATACACGGCTTAGTTCAAATACGAATGTCTCGCTTGTTACAGTAATATAGAATATTTCTTTTTCAACAATGAAGATGTACATTAACATAAATAATAACGTTTCATGCAAGTGTCGAATTATTTCGATAATTTAGCCTAATAAGTGAAAAAATATTAATTTAATAGTTACAATTTAAGCTACATCCATTGATACGATTTTCCGTTAAGTTCTAATCTATATATAAACTATTTAATGCCTGGTACGAAGTTGCGATGCGTATGGATTTACTTTGTATACAATTATCATCTCGGCTTATGGCCCAGTGGCAAGAACGCGTGAGTAGTTCTTGTGCTTAGCCGATAATCACGGGTTCAAACCCGGACATGTAACAAACTTTTAACAACCGTTACGAGATTACACAGGTTTAGCAAGTATTTTGTGGGACAATGTATACGCTTCTACAACAAGATCGCAGAAAACTTTCAGAAATATTCAATTGTGAAATTTAAAAGAATCGTTACGGTACGCTTGTGTAATAAAGGATATTACACACCCAATGACGTTTTAGATAATTGCACACCCTGGGAATTAACCGATCGCCTCCAGGCTGTTTGAAATAAACAAAAAGTCGCACCAGATAATTGCATACAAAAGAAATTTTAGGACACAGGCATTAGTTAGTAGCGAATAAAACCACGCCCACATAACCCATTACAAACATACCGATTATCGTCCGCCATATTGGATCTCGTGTGACGTCATCCCATAGTTACACGAATTCGACAATACATTTAGCCAACGCAAGCCGTCCTCGTGACGTCACGTCAAGTCTTCGTTATTTTGAATTTAAATACTATTACAATGCCTTACTTATACGATATTATCATTAAAAAGCGATATTGTATTGGTATGACGTCACAGCCTACATAATTTACGACGTTCGCATCGATCATAGAAACTGCACAAAATGTACGATAAGGCGACCACAGACGAGATCGTCATTGGCGCTATAGTCTAATAAAAATCAGAACGCCGAGGTACTCGCGGGAATTGATGTGCAAACACGCAATCGTACGCACGCATTAACGCACGTCTTACGCACACGTTAACGTACACCTTACGCTGACGTCACGTGCAGGTAACGTGTACCGAGCGCTAACATGTCTACACGTCAATAATAACACATAGTTACAAAATTTAACTTTTTAAAATTTTCCAGATTTTTTTTCGCGTTTCCTTTATATTTTGATGCAGTTAATTCAAATCTACCAGTCGTTTTTATCTATCAGCTTTTATTTTTCTTACACAGCTTTTTTGTATTTCAAGTGAGGGTAGGCGCTAATTTACGAATTTAACACGGCGTTGTCATCAGTTAAGATAAAATTATTGCGATGCCTACATCAAGGAGACGTTGTTTAAACAATCCGCAGTGGTTTTGCTTTATTTGTGGTGAATATTTTTTTTTAAATTATAGAAAATCAGTGACAGATTTTGTAAAAACTGCGTATACAGTCGGTATACACATACACACGTACATATTACACACTTGTATTTTAAAGTACAAGTGTGTAATATGGACAAGCCGTGGGTACTAAAACTGTTTGTCAAAATTGTGTTGTTAGTTTGCGACAATGGTCAAGCGGTAAAAGAAGTTCCCTGAAGTACAAAACCCCCATGATCTGGCGAGAACCTAAAAACCACCATAATGATTGTTATTTTTGCCTCGTTGATATAAATGGCATTAATTCAAATAACCGCAATAAATGGAATTATCCTGATTTACCATCTGCCAAACGACCTACTTTGTTATCTAGTCCAGCTCAAGACCCTGCACCACCACTTTTCCATCAACATTTGCAGCAGCTTCTTGCCAAATCGAAACAGATGACACAATAGACGAAGATAAGTCAAAGGATCCTGATTTTATACCCAATGTCCCGATCAAAGAACTTTTTAACCAAAATGAGTTGAATGACCTAATAAGAGACCTTAATTTGACAAAAAAACAGTCCGAAGTACACGCCTCTAGAATGAAAGAAAAAAAAAATTAGCCCCTCAACACTAAAATCACGATATACCGTACGCGCGAAAAGAATTTGTTGAAATATTTTTCACAAGAAAGTGACTCAGTGTTTTGTCAAGATGTCAAAGCTTTAATGAGTAACATGGGCTTCCAACAGTATAATCTACACGATTGGCGACTTTTCATAGATAGTAGCCGAAGAAGTTTGAAATGTGTTTTGTTACACAACGGCAATAAATTCGGTTCAATCCCTATTGCGTATTCCAGGATATTAAAAGAAGCTTGTGAAAATGTTTCTTCCCTTATAGAAAAAATCAAATACCATGAGCATAACTGGCAAATATGTGTCGATTTTAAAATGATAAATTTTCTTCTAGGACAGCAAAGTGGGTTTACAAAGTACCCGTGTTTTATTTGTCTTTGGGACAGCAGAGATAGAGAACATCATTGGACTCAAAGAGTGGCCGCAAAGAGAAAAAAATAGTCCCTGGTAAGCAGAATATAAAATATTCTCCTCTTGTTAACAGAGATCGCATTATTTTGCCACCATTGCACATAAAACTTGGTATAATAAAACAATTCGTTAAGGCGCTAGATAAAAATAATGACTGTTTCGAGTATATTGCACAGAAATTCCCTGATCTAACTACGGAAAAATTAAAAGCTGGAATATTTGATGGACCACAAATACGACTGCTAGTTAATGATGAAAATTTTGTTAAAACAATGAATAAAACAGAGTCCAAGGCATGGAAATCATATTTGGCAGTAATGAAAAACTTTCTTGGTAATACTAAAGCACCAAACTACCAAGACTTAGTTCAATATATGTTGTTATGTCTGAAAGATCTTGGTAGCAACATGAGCGTAAAACTTCATTATTTAAATTCTCATTTGGACGATTTTCCTGAAAACCTCAGTTATTTTAGTGATGAACAAGGAGAAAGATTCCACCAAGAAATTCGTTCCATGGAGGAACGATATAAGGGCAGATGAGACGTGCATATGATGGCGGATTACTGCTGGAGTTTGAAACGAGACCTCAAGCATCCCATTCAAGAAAATCATTAAAAAGATCATTTTTGACTGCTTTCGAAAATTAAACCTTTTCTATGGTATTGTTTTTTGTTTTTCTAGAAAATTACACATATATGCTATATCTCAAAAACTAAAGCTGATCGATGAAAGTGGTTTTTATTTTCAGAGTCAGGATGCCAAATGCCTACATAAAAGTTACTTAACGTTCCGGAAAAAAAACTTTGTAACTATGTGTAATTGGACATGTATATCATGTTCGTGCCATCGACAATATTGTCACGGTTGTGGATGGCGTTCCCGTCTCGCGCGACCTTCAAACCAATTCGACGTGACTAAATCCCGGCTAATTAGTTAACGATCCGTTTCACTCACGAATAGTAGAAGTGTATAATTTAAGTTATCAATTTTTAATTTAATTAAACACTACAATTTGATATAGTTACGCATTAATTAAATTTTAATATATATTCATTTATTTTCTGTTATTTTTTTATATTAATACAATAGATAGTTTTACATTTAGTACAATTTATAAATCCACATATTTTTAATCTGTTATTAGTCTGTATAATCTACAGCATAAAAACTAACTGCGTTCCGCGTTCAGCTGTATTGAGTTAGTTCATATCTCCACACAATATTATACGTCAAATTTGAACTGTCATTACTGGAACGAAGTTCTTTTACGTGGCTTACAGTAGAGTGAAATGGCAATGACCCAAGGTCACGTGAGTAACGAAATAGCGTTCATACTGTGTCTACCAAATGCTACGAAATGCGATGCGTTCGAATTTAAGAGGTCGATATAAAGGAGGTAGAGGTGCTTTTCGGTGTAACAAAAATACAGTAATATAATCAATTAAAATCTAAATTTTAAAACACGGTTTGAGTCGAAAAGGTGTCGCACAGAACTTCGTTCCTGACGGGGGTCTCCCGACCGCACAATTTTTTTAATTTATAGTATGACAATAAATTAAGTGTCTTTCCATTATTCGTAGCCTTCTTATCCTTATACACATTTCTACTATACGTAAACAACTCTCGATCGTACTGGGCACGATTCGTCGTCCCTTTCTCTCCTCACACGAAAAAAGGAGACAGAAATACATGTTCCTATTAAATAATTTCTTACGGGCCGTGTAAATACAATTCCGTACATAGAATCATCGGCGAATATATAAACAGAAGCCAACAAAGTCGGTTATTGACATTAAAACTTGCATCAAATAATAGAACATCGAACGAGCCGCTACAGTACTTAATACGAATTTGTATATATTATATATCGTGGTCACGTAGTAACATACTATGTCGATACTATGTCCATTTTACTTTTTGGAGTACGTCTGTTATATCTAAGTAAATATATAAGTCGAATGTTGGTGTTACGTTTCAAAACGAGTCTATCGAATATGTGTGTATATATATATATTATATAAAAAAAGCTGTTATTTAATATGTTATGTATAAATGTTACAGAAGCGACTTTGCTGTTAAAAGAAATGAGATCACGTCGAACGCGAATACAATGTATGTTCGTTTTGAAGTTTTAGAGTTCGTCCGTGTAGCGAGGGCGGGGTCTGGTTCCAGAGCGCGCAGTCCACGAGCAGCACGAGCAGGGGGGGGCCCCGGGGGGGCGGTCGGAGGTCAACGCCTCCACGAGCGGTCCTCCTCGTCCTCTTCGTCCTCGTCGAAGCGCAGCAGCGGATCCGACGATGGCTCCT
This sequence comes from Nymphalis polychloros, assembly GCA_905220585.2. Lineage (NCBI taxonomy): Eukaryota > Metazoa > Arthropoda > Insecta > Lepidoptera > Nymphalidae > Nymphalis > Nymphalis polychloros. The sequence continues at coordinate 6,220,737 of HG992270.1, forward strand.
TCTGACTCTGAACACGACGACGAAACCAATGAGTACACGTTACGCACGATATCGAACGTAATGCGATTCGTTCGTGATGTGATGAGTTTCGTTCCGGTCTGATGGAACTAAAGTCACGAGGGATATAACATTTTAACCTTGAGAAGGTAGGTGGCGCATTGACGATGCAAGGAATGGGCAATATTTCATACAGTGCCAGTGTCTATGGGCGAAAGCGACCGATTACCATCGGGTGGCACATCTGCCAGTGGTCAACAAAGTATGTAAACTTTAAATAAATAAAAATAGTTGAAAAACGAACGCTTCGAACGTCGTGTCCAGCACGAGTCCAGTCGCGCGTACCTGCGCGTCCTTGTGGTCGGCGGCGGAGTCCCCGTTGTGCGCGGGCGCGGCGCCCAGCGCCTTCCCGTTGGCCACCCACGTGATCTGTGACAGAGTCGTGCGGTTAGAGAGCCCGTCTGCCCGTCGGACGTAACAATCGAAACGAAGACGTCGAAGTGGATACTCACGGAGAGCGTCCGGTCGTTGTAGTGCTTGGCGCGCAGCAGCGCCTGCTCGGCGTGCGCGCGCGCGCGGTACTGCACCACCAGCTCGGGCACCGACAGGTTGGCCTCCTTGGCCGTGATCTCGCCGAACTGCGCGAAGTGCGCCTGCAGCGCGTCCAGCTCGTCGGGCTCGAAGCCGGACACGAGCAGCGCGCGCGGGCGGTGGTCCACCGACTGGTTCACGCTGAACGCCTTCGCCGCGCCGCGCGAGTAGCGCATCGCCGAGTTGTAGCGCCCGCCCCTGCGGACACGCCTCTGAGCACTCGCGCACCGGCGGCGGCGGTGAGCGGTGTGCTCCACCGGTAACGGCCCCGGTGCGACAAGTGTGCGCCGACGATTACGATGAAGATGTTAAGTCTCTCGTGCCCGTCACCACACTCTATCTCTCGGTCAGACGAATCGGAACACGGCCGTACGAATTTAATTTTTCTTGATTGCCAAGAAAGGCAAGCAAGGCGCTCCTACTACTATAGTTTACAAATATTCATCAGAATAATAATAATATAAAACTATTTATGTACGTATAGAGTATCTTACCTAAGTTTTCTCTTCACAATACGATAGCTTGAAAGAATAAAATATAAGTCTAACATTACACGTCTTAACACGTTCACTGTTGAGCTTTCGGTGCGCACGCGCACATCTCGCGTCAGCTCGGCAGATAAGCGACTATTTATCGAATCTCAACCGAAGATTACGGATTCAAAACCACGCGAAGAAGAAGAAGATTTGACGAAAACATCGTGAGTGTATGTGCCTAATTTCACTGAAATTCTGCCTCACGTCTATCCACTAACCCGCATTGGAACAGCGTGGTTTAATAATCTTCAAGCCTTCTCATCAAAAGGGAGGGAGACCTTAGCCCAACAGTGGGACACTAACGGACTGTTACTTTACTTTTGACTTTTTAAAATATATCTGATCGTGTCGGGTTCGAATATTCCAAAAAGAACAATGACTACAAGCTTATAGCGTTTGTTTGTTTATGATTTTGTATTTTTTACGCTGCAGCAATGAACGTGTTTAGACAAAAAATAATAATTTACAGTTAAATATTTGGACGGTTCATAATTTTTCATTTACATAAATAATAAATAGATCCTAGCTTCACAAAGAATTGACAAAATTTGACTTATAAAATAAGTAATTGAATTTTTCCTTCAAATTTATGTTTAAAAATAAACCTAACATATTGTCATTCAACGCGAAAATACTCGATTCTCTTCATCATCCCACGCGGTTACGAGTTGTACAGTAGCAATGATTAAATTTAAAAAAAAAAGATCATTTTTTTTTGTCTGTATAAATATTATTTTTATCGGCACTTATTGTGATATAAAACTAAGGTCTAATGTAGCACACGTGTTCTGACAAACATAACTACATACAGAGCTATTCACTAACCTCGAGTGACCTCTTCGCGTACCGGAAAACGTCGGGAACTGAAGCGCCATCTGCCGTCTCATCTCCGCTATATTCTTGGCCAACTCCGATACGTCCTGGCCCTCCTGAATAAACAAATAAAATTTCTCTTAAAATTGGAGTGCGTGCGTACAATTAAGAATGTCAATTATTATGTGTTGTAGTTGAGTTAAAACCGGACTGAGAATAAAAAGAATATTTTTTATTTTCATGCATTATTATATTTAACTTAAAGGCGGAATATTAAGTTACATTAATTACTTATAGTACTTAAGTTTAACTTTATTTTGTTCCAGTTTATTTTAATTTATTAATATGGAGTAACACTCAAAAGGCGGCGTTTTGAGTTAACACCAGTCTAGTAATAAAATAATACAGTTAGTTCAATTGTCAATGAAGTGTAGTTTACAATATACAACCTTATGTATATATCTTTAAGAAAGATATTCATTTCTCACTAGAAACGTGATCATAATTCAGAACACATTTTGAAATCAATATTGTATATGGTATCCATACAACACGCGTACGATTACCAGTCTAATCTATCTATACTGACATTATAAGTCATTACTGAACCGGTCAAAGACGGGGAGGGGTGCTAGTCAATTATAATCTTGTAAAACAACACAAGAGTGCTTGTAAGAGCCTATGTCAATACACTCGGTGGTAGAGCTTTGTGCGAGCTCGTCTGGGTAGGTACAACCCACTCATCAGATATTCTACCGAAAAACAGCAGTACTTGGTGCTGTTGTGTTGCGGTTTGAAGGGTGAGTGAGCCAGTGTGATTACAGGCACAAAGGACATAACAAAATAGTTCCCAAAGTTGGTGACGCATTGGCGATGTAAGAGACGGTTAAAATCTCTTACAATGCCAATGTCTTTTTGTGCGTTGGTGACCACTTACCATCAGGTGGCCGATATGCTCGTCCGCCTACCTATGCTATAAATATATAATAATCGAAGTCGAATATTATTTACCTGTTGCTTCGTGATAATATCTAGTTCAGCATCCAAAATGTCCTTTTGTACTTCCTGTAACGTCTTCGGCTTTTTTACGTTCATCTGAAAATAAAGTACATAATTCAGACATATGTATGTATTTATATATTAATACATTATAATTATATGTAATGCAGTTTAGTTACAGCGTACAACATATATACAACACACATACACAAACTCACTCAGCCAATAGAACAAAGACGTATTAGTATAATGTATCAAGTTATATCGATTTTAAAATCGATTTTATTTACGATTCTAATAGTAGTTTTAATCTGTGATTTGAAAAAAAAAAATCGTAATTCGGAAATCAAAATACTATATAACCATCTCATTCAACATAAAACAATTAGGCAACAAAAATATTTATTAAAAAAACAATAACTTTTATATTGACAAACGACTTTACCTATAAATGTTATGTAGGAGGTGTCGAGTTAAACAATTCCGTCTCATTCTTTCGAATGTCATATAAATGATTTTTATATATACAGCGTGTAACAGAATCCGTGTCCGACCCGTGATGTCGTTATTAGGTATCGTGCGTCGGTTCTATTTATGTGGTAATTTTTAAAATACTAAGCGAAAAATGTATCCCGGATATTTTTTTATTTGATTAAACGACGAAAATTACATGGCAACACGGGTGCGGGCAATACCGCTCGATAGCTCTTACCTATCGGGTAGCTAAGACACGAGGTCATGACCTCAGTAGTCCACGTTTTTATCACCAACAGTGTCGTTAAACACAATTTATATATTTTTTTAAGTAATTCTTTTGCTTAGTATTTTAAAAATAATTACATAAATAGAACCGACCCACGATACCTAATAACCACTTCACGGGTCGGACACGAATTTTGTTACACGCTGTATATAGATAACAGAAAGAGACAGACTGATTATTTTGTTGTATATGTGTTATTATTATTTTTAACTGTGGCAATGTAAGTAATTATCAATAACTTTCAAAAGATCTACCAACCAATAGTTATTCGATGTCACTTAAGTCATTGTTCTTTTGAATGAGATACCGTAACCGTATTAAAAATTATATTCCACACCGTATTGTATTGTAGAAATTGTTACCATTCAATTAGTGTCGACTTACAAGTTTCGTTTTATTTACAAACATTATATTAATTATTTTGTCAATATCCACACCGTCCTGTATAATGGCGTATATAACTACTCGGTACCGATAGATGGCTCTGATTGAATCTGTCACATTTCTGAATCGCGCTGTCAAGATTCGCTAATCTATACTACTATATAAATCAATTGGCTCTGTCTGAACATTCTCGTTCTGACCTCCGTCCCGCACGGATGTTTCTACCTGGGAAGCCCGATTCCAATAATCGCCAAAACAACGCGTGCAGCAGGTGCGACTACCTGCGTGCCTACCTGAGTGTCGATCCTTTGTTTCAAAGGGTTGCCTTGTCCGCCAAAGCCGCGTCCTTGATCGTTGCCAACACCGCGAAAAGACATTAAGTGCAAGTGCAGTACAGTTCGTGACCGGAATAAGTGAAGTGTAGTGCACTCCGCGAGTTCCGTGTTAAGTTTTGCAAGCCAACACCCGTCAGTAAGTACACCCGTATACTATAAGTACACACTCCTTTGGAGTAGGTATTCAGTTCTGCCACCCACGGGCAGATTCATTTAGGGATCACACCGTAGGCACTCTCCTCCCTGCCATTATGGCAGGGAGGCAACAATTAGGCTCGCCGGGCCCTATGGATCCACTCAGTAAGCTGTCGAAGGAGCAGCTCTTAAAGCTGCTTTATCAGCACCTATCGAACGACGCAGTAGTACGTCCTCTGCCCGACCTCTCGCCACACACCGGTGAGACCATGGAGGTCGAACCAACTAGTGATGGCGAGAGGTCCGGCGGATCTTTATCCGGTGGCTCCGAGGTGGAAGACACGGACACTGAGAACGATGGTCTCGAGACCATCCTCTCCAATTCCGCAAAGAGGAAACCTGCCTCCCTGCCTGCCTCCCGCCTCCTCGAAAACGACCGACGAAATCAACGTCCCCAAAGGCTAATAAAGCCTCAGGCCCGACCCTAGTAGCTAGCGCAACCACTAGCTACCCAAAATCCGCGTCACCCACGCCCGCGAAGCCCCGAGTGACCAGCCCATCATCCGAGGAGCAATCAAGCTCCAAGTTACCACCACCAATCTTCATCCAAGATAAGTCTAATTGGACAAAGATAACCGACGTCCTTTTGGCGAAGCGAATCATAGTGGACGCACGCTAAAAACACCGCGCAGGGGATTAGAGTCCAAGTGCAGGACGCTAACACCCACCGTAAACTAACGGAACTCCTGAGGCGCGACGGCACCCCTTTTCACACATACGCCCTAGAAGACGAGCGTTCACTACGCGTCGTCATTAGAGGAATGCCAAAGGAAACTTCCGAGGCAAAAATCAAGGAAAGCTTGGAAAAAGCCAAGATTCCTATATTAGAAGTACATCGGATTTACCATCCGCGCACAAAAGAGCATTACGATCTAGTGCTGGCCATTTTGCCTCTTACCCCAGAGGGTAAGAAAATCTTTAATGTTAAAATGATCGGAGGCCTTTCCGAATTTAAACTAGTCTCCCCACAGCCGCGGCACCCCTGGCCAGTGCCATCGGTGCCAACTCTACGGGCACTCCGCGAGGCACTGCTATGCCAAACCTAGATGCGTCAAGTGTCTAGCGGACCACCTGACATCCGAATGCGGACGGAGGAAAATACCCGACCCGCAAGACCCTCCAAGTTGCGTATTTATTTTTACATGCAATCAACAGCGTTTTTTTACAATGGTTGTACAATTATTACTCATGACTACATAGATAAGACCATAATATTTCTGTTCTATTATATAAATCCGGCGTGAACAACCCAACCGACAGACATTGAGCTGCTTGCTTATATAATAGTCATAGCGATCATTTAAACGGCGAGTCCCAACAAAGTATATAAAATAAAATTCATCTGCACCATAAAATACAGTATTTGTCAACTATCATGGTGATAGGTCAACGAATCCACGACGGGTTATGTTAGTCTTATAATAACGCAGTTAGGCGGCCATTCATTTATTACGTAAGACGATTTTTACTAGTATTTGATCCCCTCCCCTCCTCAATAAGAAAAGATAAGAATAGGCCTCCCTGTTTAATATTAATCACGTAGGAAACTAAAGGAAATAATATACGCTTGGTAGCGTGGAATGTAAGCTTTTGCTGTTACGAGTGTCGTTTTTCTCGTAGACATTTCTACCATATTCCTAAAACTCGACAAAAAATGTGAAGACGAGCTTTTTTTTTATTTTTCTCTCGGAAAACGAGCAGGAGGCTTTGCGTATATTTGTGATCTTACATAAGAACTATAAAGACTTACTCCCCTCCCACCCCCTTGTAAGAAAAAATAAAGACATGGTCGAACCCGCTCCCCCTAAATCGTCTTACGTAATAAATTAATGGCCTCTTATTACTTTGGGACTTTCATAAATAAAAGATTATATGATAGCTACTATCATATACATATTCAAAGAAATAGATAAAAGAGCCCATTATTGGTGCTTTAAAATTGTCACACACATCATTATTTACAAAATAATGGCTCTAAGGCTGCTAAAAAACCAATTTGAAATTGTTATAACAATAACATAGTTTTTTCACAATTAGTAACAGCCTGTGAATGTCCCACTGCTGGGCTAAGGCCTCTTCTCCTCTTTTGAGGAGAAGGTTTTGGAGCTTATTCCACCACGCTGCTCCAATGCGGGTTGCTTGAATACACATGTGACAGAATTTCAGTGAAATTTGACACATGCAGGTTTCCTCACGATGTTTTCCTTCGCCATCGAGCACGAGATGAATAATAACTACAAATTAAGCACACGAAATTCAGTGGTGCTTGCCCGAGTTCGAAACCACGATCATCGGTTAAGATTCATGCGTTCCTACCCCTGGGCCGTCTCGACTTATTTATTATTTTCACAATTATTCATGTTTAAAAAATATTTAAACATTTAAAAATTATTACTTTAAACCGTTTACATTTCAACAGCCATAAGAAGTTAAGAGACAATATTAAATATTAATAAAATTATTATTAATAAATACATATTATGAACTTAATAAACTTAATTGAATTACTAATTATCATGTAAAGGCTCAATTGAACTACATAACAAATGTATGTAAGTAATCTATACTTAAGCTAAATAACTACATCTCCTAAACTAACTAACTTACATACGATATAAAATGTGTCAAGAATGTAAATAAATATAAAATAGAAAGTGTGAGGGTTCCTCTTGGCTGGCTCATAAAGCCAGTCTGGGTACGGGCCTCGGGGTCGCCCCCTTTACCCGGGCTATTCCTCCCCGGCAAGTTATGTTAACGAGCATACGGACACGGCAGACGAGCATATGGGCCACGTGATGATAAGTGGTCACCAACGCCCATAGACATTAGCATTGTGAGAGATGTTAACCATCGCTTACATCGCCAATGCGCCACCGACCTTGGGAACTAAGATGTTACATAATATCGCTTCTCTTAGACTCGCCTCCTATTTGTATTACATATTTTAAATCACTCATTTGTATTAATATAATAAGTCCAATTAATGTTTAAGTAATAAGGAACTAAATATATAATTGAAAGGGTTTCTATGTACATAAATGTTTTGAGTTAGATATAAGACGAATTCACTAATATATCGAAGCTGTCTATCCACCGACATATATATTTATTAAATATGTTATATACACAGGGTTATTTGTAACACACCAGCAACCTCGCAGGACTAGATAGCTAACATCATAAGCAATAACTTTTGTTCTACGACTTCGGACATAAATCAATACATGAAAAAAAAAATGATGTTACAAGTTTGTGTCGTACTGTCGTGACATTTGTAGGTCTATATTTCATTCGTAAACGAAAGGACGACGCGACGCGTCGATCTTTGCGATGCGCGTAGATTTATAAACGTTCAAGCGGGAAATTAAATTAAAACTTATTTTTGTATGAAAATAAAATCTAACAAATTATCAAAAGTCGTAGAACAAAAGTTGTCGCTTATGGTGTTAGCTATCTAGTCCTGCGAGGTTGCTGAGTCGTTACAAATAACCCCGTGTATGTTATATGTATACATGTCGAGGGTATTATATTACATGGAGATGGAAATGTTTTTAAGCGTGTGCGTTTGATTTTGATAAAAACGATCGACACGATGTGCGCATGCGCCGATTATATCCCCACATGAGTTGCATTTAACGCTTGTTCATCCATAATTTAATTCCCCATCAGTTGGAGTCCATCCAGAGTTAAAAGACTATTGTATTGTCTGTACAAAAAGAGTAAATACTAAGTAAGTAAGTAAGTAAGTAAGCAGATTCTCCTCGGTGTGGTAATCTTAAATAAAAATTTGAGGCCACCATCGATACTACACCATGACGATTCAAAAGTGCCTTTTCGAGCGTACCCTTAATTGAGAATAAATTATATTTGACTCAAAAACGTATATATTACGTGTCCACTACTCGGTCGCCATATCTCCGCACGTCGCTGGGATGCGGCGCCCCTCCCGCTTCCTTCACACGTCGCGCTCGCCCCGATCGCGTCGGCGCGGTCAGCAAATAGCATCTTTGTCGCTGATACGCGTCTCGATAATTTGGTTATTTTCATGTTATTTTTATTTTGCACACCGTACCGTGAATGTGACGTCATCGAGCGAGGTGCAGAGATATTGTGTACTTCCTCGTTCGATCATTTAATTAAATTAACAAATGATTAAATATGACTCAGAAAGTCTAATAGCCTTTAATTAATTTAGTTTCTTAAAGATTACCAATTGCAATTTTTATTCAAACTATACATCTAGAGTGTACTAGGAGTGGAGATGACCTTGACAGCCATAAGCATCACCACGGCTAGAGTTGGAGGGGTTGGAGTTAAAAATGGAGTGGGCAACAATAACGACCACGTAATCGAAATGATTGTACAACTTTCACAACGCTTATCCGTTCATCCTCAAACTAATAAATCTTCAAACGGGCTATGTGTAAATTAAAAAAATATAATTATATTAGAAGAAGTCACGAAAGATAAAACCACTCAGAGATCAAACAAAACGAAGAAGGCAAGCGGTAAAGTTGAAAGCGGACAGATAAATCGGGCCACACATTAAATTGTTCCGTGAACGTAATTATTAATTTAATTTAAACCTCATGTCAAAAAAAACTTTGATAAATTACTCAACACAAGATTAACCCTTACTTGCCACCTTGGGGTACTTAACTACCCCAGGCCTTTGAGGAAAATTGTCATATTTCCACTTTTGTTGGCTTTAGCATTTTTTTTTTTAGTGTACATAAATTTTATTTTTGGTTATATAAAGTAAACGATCTTTTAAAAAAGCTTTCAGTATGTTCTACAACAATTTTCAAGTCGTATTATTCAGTAGTTCATTTTTTTAATATGATCTTTTGAGATTATAAAAAAATAAGCTCATCTTCCTAATTGAATAAAATACATAGCGACAGAGACAACGCTCTACGAAGCCGACATTAATCGATTGTCTCTTTTCAAAGATCGATGTGCAATATTTATTGACGGGCAATATATATTTAAAAAAAAAAAAAATATTCAAATAAAAGTTAATTGACTAATAAAATTCAGCCCTTGTTATAATTTTATCGTACTTATGATCTTACTGTTTTTAACTTTCAGTACGTTTTATTCATTTACTGTTTGGCGAGAGACTATGTGATGAAAGAGTGCCTATCCAGAAAGGACTCGTTTGAATTATACTTACTAATAAAATTCTCACGTCAGATACGTTATACAGTGTGTAACAAAAACCCTGTCCGATCCGTGAAGCGGTTATTAGGTATCGTGAGTCGGTTCTATTTATGTAATCGTTTTTAAAATACTAAGCAAAAAATTTACCCCGAATAAAATTTAATTTAATTAAACGACGAAAATTACATGGCAACACAGGCCGCGGGCGACAGCGCTCGAAAGCTCTTACCTATGAGGCTCTTACCTACCTCGTTGTCCATGAAATTTTAATTTTTTTTGTCAATAATAATTAATATACGCCACGAAAACATTCTATAAACAAAATATGTAACACACACTGACATGTGCATGTTGCTGTATAACATGCAGCCCATTATTTAAAATTCGAAAAGTCAATTCTTAACTCAAGTCAAAATGCAATGCATAAACATGTACATGTGAAACGATACGTATAGTTCGGCATGTCAGTTGGATATATGAAAATGCGTGCATGTATATAGTGTGAGACATGTGCATATCGGCGCATGCGCATCAACGTCCGTTCGTTCGGTACCTGCTCGAGATGCAGCCGAGACATCGATCTTGACACTGACTCGTCCTGTTTCGTTATAAGAGTAACTATTTTATTACATTTATTTATATTAATTACTTTATATTTGTTTAAACCAAAAAAAAAATTAAATCAAACAGAAATATTTTTTAAAAATTATATAAAATATTTTATGTTATGTTTTAGGGCAAAAACGATCATGGCGCTATACATAAAAAAAATTTAACATGGCAACACAAAGTATGTGGCAGTATAGGGCTCGGCCTTGGGCTCAACTAAATCGCTACACTGACCTGCATCTGCTTCAGTATCCCCTGGTTGGCGACGAGCTCCTTCCGAAGCTTCTCGATGCCCTCCTGCATCGTATTGATCGTCTTCATCAGCACAGCTTTATGTTGCTCGGTTACATTTCCTGAAATATATCATAAAATTGAATTACATTTATAAAATGTTATGCTACAAACACGTTAGCATATCAAGAATCGTAAGTCACACGTCGCCAACGCGTTCTCGCACGATACCAGCAACAAATACTTTTACAGATTTACGTTACCGCTGTTGTTTGGGTCACTCACCGGACTCCAAGCTCTGTATGAGGAGCTGCTGGTGCTGCAGCTGAGTCTGTAGCAGCTTGTGCCCGCGGCGGTGCGCCTCCACCATCTGCAGGCCGCCGGCCCCGCTCTTGGCGACCGCCTTGCCGACCACCGCCGTTGTACCGTTGCCCGTCTCTTTCGCCTACCGGGAAATTATGATGATATTAAAATAATATAATAACTTTTTAATAAGCATCTCAAGCGATCCTACAAAAATACTACATATAATAGAAAACATTCCGATAATTCAAAGGTTATTTCCAAAATCAAATCAAAGTAAAAGTAACAGCTTTTAGAATTAATTAAATAAAAAATTGGAAGAGTCGACCAATCAACGGGCGCACGGTATCAACTAATGAATGAATGATCGAAGTCAGATACATAATATCTTTGAGTTTATAATTACTATTAATGTATCATTTATACTCTATTCCAACGAGAATAGGAAACAATCAAAACATACAAAAAATTCAATATTCCAAGTGTTTTGCTGATAACTCCGCTATATGATGCACTACAAACAGTTCTTGATTAATATATCTTCGTTTGTAATACAACATTATTTCACTTAACTACTCAAATCCACTTTAATTTCACTTCCAAAGTTCGGCCACGGCGGTTAATCTCAAGAGAGATTAGCCAACTGCGCAGGAGATATTATAGTGCACAAGTGTGTGCGCAAACACAGGTGCACTCTCTTTTCCTTAGCTCTCATAATCCGATGGGACGGCAATCCGACACGACCGGAAAGAGTTCAGGCGCAGGACCAACGGCTTAACGTGCTTTCCGAGGCACGGGAGTGTACACACTTCCAACTTCCAGACTCCGGGCCACTGCGAAATGCTACTGAGAATTTACTGACAGAAAAACCCAATAACTATTTATTGGCCCGACCTGGGAATTGAACCCAGGACCACCGGGTCTGCGGCCTTATATCTAGCCACTAGACCAACGAGGCAGTCGACCCGTGCGAAGACGAGACGATTATCTAGTAATAGTAATAGATCAAACTCACCTTCTCGGCCTGTTTCACGTCGGCGGTCGCTTTGATGTTGTCTCTGTTTATTAAAACCTTATTGTGGGACATTAGATGATTCTGTCTTTCCGTTTGTTTGTTCGCCTTTTGCCCGCCGGGCGCTGTATTCTCTTGTTTGTTCTGTACAAAAATAAATACCATATTACAGTTAATTCTCTACGTACTTAAATTATATTCAAATCTTATTCTTCATATATCCAACTCGGCACGTAGTTAAAGCCCATTACTCAATGAAGCGAAAAGGCCCATTAAGGTAAAAATTTTGGTGCTTTCATACACATGGGACAAACTTTCATTTGACACATGCAGGTCTCCGTCACGAAAATTTTCTCCAATGCAGAGTTTGGTATGCTTTGTAAACAATTTGTGTAATTATTATTCTCTTTATTTGGGGACATGAAAGATACAAATTTAATACTTATACATAAACATTTTACAAAATCATATATTTTGTATGTATTTGTCTTACAAAATTTGATACAAAATTGATAGTACTTTTTGCATTTTATATATTAGCAGGCAATGTCACACTCTAATTTTACTCTTGACTGTACCAATTTTAATTGGACTCTTAATCTTGTAACACTTTGTCTATTTAAGACAAAGATAAGTTGCTCACTAGCCAAGAATGGTCTCACAAAACATTTATTTCCTAATATAAATATACAATGGTAATCGTCTTCTGGTAAATTTTTCAGAACTGAGCATTCGCTTACCTCAGGATTGTGCCAGAAGACCTTAATGAATCTATTGTTGAGCACAGCTTCAGTACTCTTGTAAGCTACATTCGCTTCCGTTGGAGTTGAAAATGTTATTAATGCAGCTTCGTGATCTCCCTCGTAACAGACCTGTGGGTCAAATTAAAATAATTTATTCACAAATTGTGATGGAGATAGTTAAGCGCAGGAGTTATTATTACTGCGGTGTGTGTGTGCACTCTTGTGAACACACTCAATCAACAAAAAAATCCAATGGAAATTTCATACAGAATATTTTTTGATAGAATCTAATAACATTTTTTTGCCTTTATTCAGGATCAAAATATGCTTCACCCAAATGAGCTTTTACAAGCACTTTGGAATCATCATTTGATTAGATTATATAAAACTAAAAATCAGCCTAGAACCTTCCTCGATAAAAGGACTATACAACACAAAAATAATTTGTAAATTCGAACCAGTAGTTCCTGAGATTAGCCGGATCAAACAAACAAATTCTTCAGCTTTATATATTAGTATAGATTTAAATTTTTGAAGAGAAACTCAGTAATCACTCTTTTCTGATAATAAAATTACATTATAGTATTTTGTTGTACATTAATAAACAACACATGAGCGCTTATATAAGTATAAGTAAAAGTAATCGAATCAATTTCATGTCTCACCTGTATATTAACAATTTTGCCGAACTTGCTGAAATGACCGTCCAGGTGCTTGATCTCGTTCAAGCCCGGCGGGACCTTCTTCACCTCGAGCGAGCAGTTGGCGGCGTTGGCCGGCAGCGGCGGGCGCGGCGGGCCGAGGCGGCCGTACTCGAAGGGCTTGGCGGGCGGCGCCTGCGCGCGCACGCGCGGGATGGGCACCAGCTCGCGGGGCGCGGCGCGCGGCGGCGGCGCGGGCGGCGCGTAGCCCACCACGCCGGCCGCCCAGATGTCGGGCGCGGCCGGGTTGTACTCGCCCGCCGCGCCCGGCGCGCCCAGCGGCGGCGGCAGCGCCAGCACGCGCGACAGCGCCGCGTCCTCCAGCACCACGGGGTCCAGCCCGTGGTCCCACTCGCACAGGTCGCCGCGCATGCAGTAGCCCTTCACTGCGGACCGTTCACACATATATATATATATAAACTTTGTTTCAATACTTCCCCTTCGACCGTATGAAACATGATAAATAATAAGATCTATTGCGGTCGTGATGCGACTACACGAGGCCTATTCCTAAGCTCACCGCCGGCTACGTGGCTACTGACTGAGCGTTCAATATACTGTTTTATATCAGTGACCCCCTTACCGTCGAAGTCCCGACACCGGCGCCTGAACGCGTCCGAGTGGTCCATGCGTGCTCCGGGGGGTGACATCGAGCGGTCCCGCGACCTGGGGACGAGAGACGAATAAATTTTTAGGATCTATTATACGAACTTTACTTTCAAACTCACCCCTGATGTTGTCATTATAACGGTAATATTATAACATAGTTATAATCTTACTAAACGATTTAATGTGTAACAATTTACAAAAACCAACACCATGATAACTGTAAAATCAATGTCAGGAGGTAACTGGAACTATCTATGGAAGATTATTTTACTCACAATATTAGCAATATTGTCATGTTTTGTAATCCTTAAAAGTAACACAATATATATATTTATAAGTCTTAAATGTAACTTATAAAACGAGATGTAAAAAACGAGGAACAACCGGGCAAACCACTAAATGTAAACTGAGAGGAATCTAAGGACAGTCCACACAAAAAATCTGAGGTGGTAGAAAGCGGTAGATAACAAGGCATTTGCATATCCCACCACCTCTTGCACATAGATAAAAAAGACAAGCCCGTAAGCACTAAACTCAGTTTAGTATTGTAGAACTCACCGATCTCGATCTCTGGAACGCGATATCCGGTCCCTGTGCTCCCTGTCCCGCGACATCCTGTCCCGCTCCATGTCCCGGACGATGCGCACCCTGTCCCTCTCCCGGTCCAGCTCACGCTCCCTTAACGTTGGAGATCTTGACCTGGAACAGGGGTATCCAAAAAAATATAAACAATGTTTAAATATTTAATTAAAACCAAAACAAAACAAAATCCTTTATTTATTTATTAAGTCTCTATTTTTACACAAAATTTGCAAACAATTTATATAAAATAATAATAATAATAATATCATGGAACATTATTCACACAAGGCCATCTAAGCATAGCTCGTACTATGGAAACCAGACAACTTATATACTACATATTATACTAATTTTCTTTTATAAATACATACTTATATAGATAATTACATCCAGACTCAAGGCAAAGAGACAATGTCTGTCATGGGTGGGAATCGAACCCAAGACCTGCGACGCGAAAGGATCTACCAACCACGCCAACCAGCTCATCCAAGAAAAGAAACAGTAAGTACATCATGCAAAGGCGGCCTTATCACTCACAGTGATCTCTTCCGGGCTCATCCTTATTTCAACATCACACTTACATATTGATTGTCAAATTCGAAACTATCAGCGGTTCAGGAAGGAAATATTCTGACCTCAGAAGAAGCGACGAAAAATAACAACGCGTGCGTCTCGGGACGCTCGACAGAAGTGATAATATTTATGATTAATGATAACATATTAAATATAATTTAAATTAGTACTTGAGAATTGCTAAATTATTACAAGTACTATCTGTATACGCTAGATGGCATTAGGTTGGTAACTCTCAGGTAAAGCAGTCCGCGTCGGTAATAGTGGCGCCGTAACGCGTTACGTTACGAAGCGGTTTACCCTCCCATAAGAAGTTATCACTTCAAAAATAAAAAAAGTAAATATGCTTGTTCTATACGTATTCTATGCGCCTGCGCATCATTCATCTTAATAATAATACTTGACATGAATCGCTCGCATGAATGGTAACTAGGATACGGAACTCACCGCGATCGGCTGTGTCTGTCCATGTTGGCGGGCGGCGGGCTCCTGTTCCGGTACCGACCGCGCGGTGACGGTGATCGTGAGATCGGTCTCCTAGGGGAAATAAACCACTAAAAATATGCTCCAATAATTAATATTAAAAACAAGATTGCTAGTCTATTGATGTACCACAGATTATTAACTAAAATATATAATCGGATATATGTTGATATGAAAAAAAGTCCTTTTAAAAAAATGTATATACTTAATTTCCTTTAAATACATACTTTACTATTAGAATTTTTCTGTTTTTTTTTATTTCATATTTGTAATAGTATAGACTATTATATTTCATTGGCTCGGCATTGGCTTCCAATAAATAAATAGACATCTCTTTGATCACTTTAACATATAACTCCATATATAGTAGAAATATTAATAACTCGATACATTTGGACCTTATATTAACAGATCTCGTAAGCGGATGCACGGCTATATGTAAGAGTATATCAACCGTCGCGTAGGCACACGGGCAAGCGGGGAGGTGTTAGTGCGGTGGGGGGGGGTGTTAGTAGTACCTGGCGCACCTGCGCTCGTGCTCGTGCGCGCGCCGGCCGCGCCCGCGCCGCTCCCACGAGCGCGAGCGTCGCCGCCGCCGCTCGTCCTTGTCGCGCAGCTGCAACGTCACCGTGAGCTTTAAAATAACATTACTGACATTTTTTTTTTATTGTATATACGGACGAGCGTATGGGCCACCTGATGGGAAGTGGTCACCGACGCCCATCGACAATGGCACTGTAAGAAATGTTAACCATCGCTTACATCGCCAATGCGCCTCCCAACCTTGGGAACTAAGATGTTATGTCCCTTGTGTCTGTAATTACACCGGCTCAAAAGGACACTACATCTTAATTCCCAAAGTAGTCATACAGCGCCAATGTCTATGGACGGTGGTGACCACTTATCATCAGGTGGCCGATTGACCCGTCAGCCTACTTATGATGTCAAAAAATATAAATCCTCTTTAGTAGAACGATTTGAAGTGGACGGTCTGCTGCACACATAAGTAAGTAGATTTACTCACGACGTATTCCCACTAATCGTGTTCAAGTTTAGTATGTAATGTATGTATGTATGTATACTATACAGCGTGTAACAAAATTTACGTAATAATTTATAAAATACTAAGCAAAAAATTTATCCCGGATTTTTTTTTAAATTAAGTTACGAAAATTAATTGGCAACACAGGTGCGGGCAATAGCGCTCGATAGCTCTTACCTATCGGGTAGCTAAGACACGAGGTCATGACCTCAGTAGTCCACGTTTTTACCACCGACAGTGTCGTTAAACACAATTAATATATTTTTTAAGAATTTTTTTGCTTAGTATTTTAAAATTATTACATAAATAGAACCGACACACGATACCTAATAACCACTTCACGGGTCGGACACGAATTTTGTTAAATCTAAAATAAATTACCGGATCATTTCTTCTATCTCTTCTCCTGGGTGGATCCACTGGTTCTTCTAGGAGTTCAGTCGGCAGCACCTGCGATAAAAACAATTTATAAATACTTTTTAATAATATTATTCCTCGGAATTAATTTTGGTTAATGACTACATGTATGTACGCTGCGGTTCGGACCCATAGGATTACGATAGTTCGAGAATAATGAGTACAACTGAGTTTGCACACACTTGCACACTACAATATATCCTGCGCAGTTGATTAATCCAACTTGAGAATGAACGTCGTCGCCGAAGTCGATCGGGAGGACATCAAATCCCTTAATACCATATTAGTACTTTATAGCATCCAGTATCAGGCCCTGTTTACGTTCCGCCAATTATACATATAGGAACTAAGTCATTATGATGATCCCTTAGATCATAGCTACAGTCAGCCCCACCTTGACGAGCGTCTGCTCGTGGTGCGGCGGCGGTCGCGAGCGCGGCACGACGGTGCGGTGCGCGCCCGCGCTGTCGGCGCGCGGACGCACGGCGGGCTTCTCCACGGGCTGCACTAGCGGGACTGAAACGGAACGAACCGACATTTAAGATACATATTTCATTAATTACAATGAATATTCATCATTGAAAATAATTAAATTTCTAGTGATCGTACAAATATAAATGAAAATTGTAATTTCATAGACAAATTAAAACTTAATAAATATTTAAGTAGGATATTAAATTTAACCACCGGTTCAGAGCGTAGTTTCTCCGGCAACAAATTCAATTATTATGTACTCTTAAGATCTCAAGTATCAAAACGAATATTATAAATGCGAAAGAGAATTAGTCCATTTGTTTGTTACATTTTCAAGCAGAATACTCGGTGGTAGAGCTTTGTGCAAGCTCTTCTGGGTAGGTACCACCCACTCGTCAGATATTCTACCGCAAAACAGCAGTACTTTGTATTGTTGTGTTCCGGTTTGAAGGGTGAGTGAGCCAGTGTAATTACAGGCACAACGGACATAATATCTTAGTTCCCGAGGTCGGTGGCGCATTGGCGATGTAAGCGATGGTTAACATTTCTTACAATGCTATTGTCTATGGGCGTTGGTGACCACTTATCATCAGGTGGCCCATATGCTCGTCCGCCTACCTATATAATAAAAAAAAAATTACTCAACCAATCGTCATGACATTTACGTCATGGTCATTACTTAAGTCTTAACACCCCCCTCCCCCCACTCACACGCGGTCGGAAACTGCTATATTATAATTTACCGTGGTTTTCCTCTTCGATTTCTTTCTCGAGCACCACCGGTTCCGGCTGTGGTGACGGCTCTTTCTTCTCACTATCGTTGTCAGCATGTTTGAGGTACTCCTGATTCTCGAGAGTCTTGAACAGCATGTCCACGAAGGGTTTTGTCTCTGAGGGGTACACATTATGTTTAGCTTTAAAGTTTTCATCACACAGATAATAAAAGTAATCTACTATAATATATATAGATAATTACTTGTTGAAAACATCAAACTAAAGTTAAAAAATTAGGTATATTTTCACTAAAAGCTAAATAGGCCCCGGTAATGGTAGGTGGTAATATTGAATAGGCGGCAAAACTTGGTGAGATTTTTTGGTGGGTGATTTTAAGATGCGCCGCGTCAATTTTTCAAAATTAAAAAAATGTAACCAGAGCACCGCGCAAAAGAATGAACCAATTGAATTATTATTTAACATTATATTATTCACATTTTACAGGGAATCGGGCGACGACAAAAATTTTATGCTAATTAGTATAAGTCTAGCAATATAATATAATATAACAGTCCATAAATGTCTCACTGATAAGATCTGCCTTTCTTTCGTTTTAAAGTTTTAGAGCTACTTGTTTCAAGCTACTCTAGTGCAGGTTCTCTCACGAGGTTTTCCTTCACTACTGACCTCGAGTTGAACAATTTAAGCTCACCTTGCTGGAGGAAAACATCAAGCTGGTCTAGCATCCCGTCCCGGAGCTCATCGAGTGGCTTGTCCTTCTTTACCAAAGCGTAAACGTACTTTGCGAGTGCCGGTGGATCTGCGTCACATCTGAAAGTTTAATTAAAAATAATTATTCATATGTGTAATAATATTTTAAGGATTACTATTTGACTTCAAAATTGGTTTTTAGAAAACATTTACATTTTATCATCGTTACACTGCATGTTTTATCATCATCATCATCATCAACCTATGTTCTTCTCCTACTAGACAATGTCCTTGCCGATGCACACACCTGATCTTCAGATTCTATTTCCCCAGATTAGTTAAATATCCATGTTAATATCTGTGTTTTAATAATTATATTCGTTAAGGTTATATCTTATATTTTTGCGAGACAGTGATATCCTGAATCAATGAAAAGAAACTATTTACTTAACACTAATTCACACAAGAGAAATAACATTAAAAACCCTATTACTTTGAACAAATCGCCTCATGTTAGCCTTCTCAATAAAAACAAATAATAATAATTTATAATTTATGTATTGTTATGTAATTGCTGATAATGATATTTGTCCTACTTACACACCACAACATTTAAATTTGTCACACAACACACTAAATTAAGATAAAATGTCCCTACTCTGTCGAAACCGCAGCTTTCCGAGTAACCAATCAAAATAAATTAAAAAAAAAACTAATTGTTTTATTATAACAATAATAAAAATAAAATTAACAAAGGGCATATAATTTTTTATGTATGGCGGCTGTGTGTATTAATTGTTGTAATAATATATTTAACTATTATTACATTAGATAGTGTATTGAGAAATATTATATGCTAGATAATGGTCCTCCAGACCGATTTCGGCCACGGCGGCCAATCTCAAGCAAGATTAGCCAACTGCGCAGGAGATATTATAGTGCACAAGTGTGTGCGCAAACACAGGTGCACTCTCTTTTCCTTAGCTCTCATAATCCGATGGGACGGCAATCCGACACGACCGGAAAGAGTTCAGGCGCAGGACCAACGGCTTAACGTGCTTTCCGAGGCACGGGAGTGTACACACTTCCAACTTCTAGACTCCGGGCTGCTACTCAGAATTTTCGACAGAAAATCTCAATAACATTTTATTGGCCCGATCTGGGATTTGAACCCAGGACCGTGTCCGCGGCCTTACATGTAGCCACTGGACCGATAGGCTAGATAACGCCATACAACAACCACTGGCGGAGCAGTAACATTTAACAGTTGTAAAACAGCATGGTGTATATATATAATATTTTTCAATTCATCGTGTCATTATTCAACTAAAACATATCCTTTGTTTATCATCACAATGTTTAAATATCATTATTTAAATAATAATGCATATAATTTACTTATCTATATCTTATGAAAGTAAATTATGTCATATGATATGAAAGAATTATAATTTTTAGAGATAAAAGAAATAATCGATTCTCTGTTATGCAAAGTTATGATTTTACAAAAATATATAATGGTTTAAAAATTTTATGATTTTAGTACCTAAATACTAGTCAGTACATACTACATTATGAAAACATATTATATGAATTAACATGTTACGTTTCAATTCAATTCTCAACACATACCAAACAAAGTGATATAAAATTTTATTAATTCGTTATCTAATAAATTTCAGTAATTTTTTATCCGCGTGTGTAATAAATAAGGTTATCACGTTAATATACTAAATGGTATAATAATTGCCTGTAACGTCACTTAGTTTAGCTAATTAGTCATCTCTGACAGACGACACGGTTTATTTAAACGGTGAATCTTGGTAGATAACAAGAAACAACTTACAAACTAATACTAATTCATCAATTATAAAAAATATATAAATTTCTATAACACAATAGTATATTATATGGTTATACTATGAATTTGAGTAAGTCAGCTATTTAGATAAATAGGAGTAAGTGTTTTGGGTGTTATTATAAATAAAGACATCACCTGAAATTTTTATAAAAAAAAATTCACTTTCACCAGATCCCTGTCTTAAACTAGATAATCATAGACGACATCCTTATTAGCATTTGGTTAGACTTATATCCCATAAAAATAGTTCAGCCATTGCTGCTATCTACATACTATCTTTATTATTTCAAATATCAATTAGAATGTCTTTTTTTTTTTTAAATGAGAAAATTTTTATTGTATGCATGATATATGTTCATTGGACAAGTTTAAAATTAAATTTACCAACTCTAAGTATCGGGAGCTATATTTAAAGCCAGCATGTGGCAATAAAAACCGTGACCAACAGTGTAGGTTCGGCTCAAAATAGATGTTGTGATTGTGTACTGTTTAACATCTGTGTTTCAATTATTATTTTAAGCATCGGAATATATATTTTTTTATTCTCATAAATTGTATTGATACATTTTATAATGGAACCTAATTGAGAAGATAGTCTATTCAATATACTGTGGGTATAGTGAAGTTGTAATGACATACAGACATATTATATAGTGCAACTTATAGATAAATAGTAATGCTATCTCTTGTAATTAGTAGTTTATAGCTTTATTATGTGTGAGGGATAAATTAAAACTTTAGTAAATTGCTAATTTTTGAAAAGTATAGTTTCTGAACATTCCTAATAAAGTTTAGTAATGCTCATTTTAAAATCTTACATTTTTAATGGGCATGAAATTTATGACAATTAAAATTCAATTTAAATGTTTATTTTCTTTAAATAATAATGTAACTGAGGTCTTGATACATATGTCGTTGTTATATTGGTATCAATATTTCGGAATATAATCGGAAGTTTACGAACTTAGATGCATATGACATATATAGGTTATAATATAAATGTATTTTATAACTACTTTGAAGCTCAAAACAGGACAAAAAGTAGCTTATAAATATAATTTGTCAGTGATTCGTAAAGTTACAAAAGATATTTATAGTTAAATACACGTTTTAAAAAGTTTAACTTTGATACGAAAGTTGTAACATACTGATAAAAAAAAGTATTACGAAATCGAAATGACACCTCGACATATTTTTTACGATGCTATAGCAAATTTTGATTTATTCATTTTAAAGTTTTAATTTCAAGAAACTAAATACAAAACTAAGTTTTAGCATATTTTGTAACGTGATATACGAAATAAACATGGCGCATCATGTACTCACAGTGGTTCCAATATGGACGTCAACCAACTCTTGAAAGCGTCGGGATTTTCTATGATCATGTTTTATTTAATAAAAAGTATCTCATAAACACATAAAATCGTTATAAAAACACTCAACACAAACTTAAAATTAAATTAACCTCTTTAAGAATACTTAAATTCACACAACTATTTCAGTTCTTTCGCGAATAACTTTCCAAAGTTTTATTTTTATTCGTCGTCTATATTCGACAGTTAACAAGACGAATCTGTGGAATGTTGACAGTTTGACAAAAAAAAAACTAACAGATTTATTGTATATGGCAATACCAATGAAATAAAATTATATTGCTATCAACAAAAAATATTCATAAAATTAAACAAAAATCCGGTTTATTTTCTCATATAGTATATGAAAAAATAAACTAGACTATTACGAAAATGTAATTAATCAAAATCAAATTAAATATAAATTAGTAAGGTTATTTATATTATAAGTTTTTATTACAAAATTATATTATATGGTTGTCGCTGTGATTTTTAAGGTTAAGCACTACAACAAATAACATAAAAAGCTGGCGGGAAAAAATGGGATCATCATCATTGGCGCTAGCTGATAGTAAGAGGAATTGCTGGGAAGTTATTATGATATGCTCGATACGAGGATATTGTAATCAACCTTTATCCTACAGTTTTGCTTACTTTTCATTAGGGGTTGAAGCATAAGGATTACAAGCAACTCGTGGTTGGCGATGCATTGATGTTATAAGTCGATTATCTCCTACAGTATTACCCTCTATGAACGAAGATCAAGACACGTAATCGCATGTCTAACTACTTCTTTTATTTTACTTAAAAAAAAAGTAAATTAATGGCAGGTTTTCTTCGTCTTCTTAGCTACCATAAAACAGTTGTACCAAGATAATTTACACGTAATTTTTAAAATATACTAGATCTAAATCATTTATACATCTTTTTCCGACTAAGGAGTATCTAGTAAGTGTAACATGTAACATAAACTTTGAATTGATAATAATAAAGTAAATGATATTTGTTTTACAATAATGTCTCTGTTAGTTAGAAAAGTTATCACCCAAAATGAAATGAAACGTCCTTTGCATTATCATTTATATGGCAATGCCAAGTTATCGGCTATAGCTCGAAACGAAAAATTTGTAATTTCGTATAGCTATAATTAATTGTTCATACGATCATCCTTAAGAAAATTATAATGGTAAGAAGTTAATTAACTTAAAGTATGAAATGAAAATACTATTTTTCAATTTGATAGCGTAAACTTTAATATTTTTATAAATAATGTGACGTTATAATACGTAGGATGACACGCAATGTACGACTTATATGGCAACATTAAAAAGTATAAAAAGTGGGGCTAATTTTGAACTAGGAATCAATTAAACGCTTATTTATGTATACCCTATTCTAATCGGAGTAGGAATAAAGGTAAACAAACAGTAGATTTACAAATTGCATGCGTTTTTCTAATCGTTCTGCTGTATTGTGCACTATAAACAGTTCTTGATTAATTTACCCTTATTTATAATACAACACTATTCCAATTAACTAGTTATAACCACATTAATTTAAATTTCGAAGTTCCGATTACAACATTGAAAACGCCATCTTTTCGCGAGTCCATAGTGAATATCATAGATTATTCAAGATCTCGACCAATGGTATCGCGTCAATTGATATCGATGACCAATGACATCGCATTAATTCGGTGTCAAAGTTGTTCATTTGGGTTCCTGTTGTGGTTGGAATAGGCTAGGCATATTTTTAATTGCTTTTTACAGCTTAAGATATAATTGCGAAATTAACTATCGTGATGACATTCTACAGTATTTATAGCTTGTTATAAATCTAAAGAGGCTAATAATGAATGACGCTGGTGTGTAGTTAAGTATTTTTGTCACGCTAAAGTAAACCGGAAATTGCTCTGTAATAAACAATTAGACTACGCCTCTGGGTAGGCAAACTTAATAAGATTATAAATTGCTATTAAAGTGGTGCCATTTTCAGATTAATAGTAAAGTAACAGCCTGTGAATGTCCCACTGCTGGGCTGAGGCCTCTTCTCCTCTTTTGAGAAGAAGGTTTTAGAGCTTATTCCACCGCGCTGCTCCAATGTGGATTGGTGGAATACACATGTGACAGAATTTCAGTGAAATTTGACACATGCAGGTTTCCTCACGATGTTTTCCTTCACCGTCAAGCACGAGATGAATTATAATCACAAATTAGGCACATGAAATTCAGTGGTGCTTGCCCGGGTTTGAACCCACGATCATCGGTTAAGATTCACGCAATTTCAGATTAATAAACTGATGTTATACTTAAATATATTTAGGTATAATATCAGGTCATTAATTATAATCTTCAGTACCTAAAAGTTACAAATATTCGTCTCTTATTCGAAATTATATTTTTGTTCCGTTTGCAATTGAAACGCTTGGATCTTGAACTAATAGTGCAAAAACTTTTGTTAAAAATAAAACACCCCGACTTATTGCCACTACTGGTGACAGAATTGAGAAGGCTGGTTAAGTTTTCGACCAGAGGATCGGAATTACGATATTGGTAGCTAAACGTTAAAGTGATCTTTAAAAGGTAATATAGAGTGCACTTATTCTTCCGGACACTTGGGCTTTATACAATATCTAATGCGGAAGAGGCTAGTAGCCATAGAAAAAACCTCCAACCAAAACAACAATACCAATGAGAAGCTAGTGTTAGGCAGATGGCTTCTGCCTAACACTATATCTGCCTTTTCCTTGTAGTGCTTTATAATAGTTCAAATACAATAAAACACAGGGCCCCGACCAATAAATCTGATGCGAATGTTGATTTATTTTTTAAAAGGAATTGTGTGTTAGTTTCTCTGTGTGCTTATGTGATTGTGTGTATGTACATATATTGTAATCGCTAATGTTCCTTTTGCCTCTCATAACATCTTGAGGTTAACGACGATGATGACTCCATGACAATTTCATGCGAAGCGTAATTGCATAATTAACGTTGTAAAGTTATTATTTAATGTTTTCCATTAAGTCGATATCACGTTTAGTAATATATCGTCGCGAAAACGCCGTTGACGGTAGTTTTCTATTATTATTGGGTACTATTTTTTTATGTATAAGGGGGCAAACGTGCTCACCTGATGGAAAGCGACTACCACCGCCCATGGACATCTGCAACACCCGAGGACTTGCAGGTGCGTTGCCGGCCTTTGAGGAAAGAGTACGCTCTTTTCTTGAAGGTTTTTATGTTATATCGGTTCGGAAAAGTCGCCGGCGAATGCTGGTTCCACAGTGTTATTGTGCGAGGCAGGAAATGCCTTAGGAAACGAGCTGTTGTGGATTTATTTATTTATTTATTTATTTAGGATCACCAGCATGGCAATACAATAACACTTACAAATTAAAAGATTACAAGTTAATGGGTCTTAGGGTAAGAGTTGCCATACTTATAGGTGACCACGACATTCAAAAATAACACTAAGCACCTAAAGTAGTAATGAAAGAAAATAACAAATTAATTTAACACAATTTGGTATAAAAAGTAAAAAAAAGGAAAGGGTATAAAATGAAATATAAGTGGTATCAATATTACGAACTTACTAAAAAAAAAAAAATTATAATTATATAACAAAGACCAATAAATATCAGCTGTCATGAGCCAACAGCGTACACCTTAAATAGTTCAACATAAGAGTCTTAAATTTAGCAAGCTCATTTGAAAATATATCGACATCTGACTTATTGTGTAATGAGTTATACTGTCTGACTAATCTATTAATGGGGGAGTATAAACCTAAGTTAGACTTGGACATGTTAGCGCAAAAAGGAATGTACTTATCAACACGAGGGGACTTTAATGGAACGTTTATTCTAAATGTAGAAATTAATTGTGGGCAATCGATTTCAGCGTTAACCACAGCATGAAGAAAAGACTATGTTCAATGTTAAAAAGTTCAATGTTTTTCTTGTAAATTTCGTAAGGGGGGTTCCAGACAATACTACAATATTCAAGGCAGCTCCTTACTAAGGTTTTGTATATATAAATTTTTGTTTTTGGATTGCGGAACTCTTTACAATTTCTGATAACAAACCCTAATATTTTATAGCAATTTCCAGACATCTAGCGTTTTATTCCCGGTTTCACCCGCGTAATTCCCGTTCCCGTGGGAATATAGGGACAAAATGGAGCCTATGTTACTCGCTGATAATGTAGCTTTCCATTGGTGAAATAATTTTTAAAAGCGGCTTAGTGGCTTATGCGTGAATGCGTAACAAAAAAACAAACTCACCATCGCATTTATAATATTAGTTAGGATTATTACGATACCGCCGGTATCTCGACGTCAATATCGATTAATATTAATAGTGTAGTCTTACGACTATACTCCTGTAAAGGCGATTGTCGGAAGAATTTTTATTTACGGTTTAGATTTGGTTCCTATACCGTATAGTAATATGGCGAAGCATGCGATCACTCCTGATGACTTTAGACTAGATTTTACAAAGGACAAAACGAGCTCCCAAATAATGATTTGGCCTGAGACTCGTGTTCCCGAATGAAGCTTTGATACTTGTATCACCAAACCTCACTAGCAAATCGGTACCGAACCGATTTTGATCCGTTATAATATGCCGAAAACCGATATTTTTCACATCCCTAGTTATTTATTATATTTCTTACAAGCAAAATACTGTCATATTTATCTAGTATGTTTCAGATTAAAAATAGGTAATCTTAAATATGTATCTTGATATTTTATAACCACAAAAGATATTATTATAATTTTGAGATAAACTATATGGAAGGTTATCGAACGTTATTGCAAAATATACTTTACTGCAATACGAAAAGGTTTTAATTATGTTTCTGCCATCGTTAGAATTTTCCTTTTAAACGATATAATAATATAAAAAACGAAACTTCTTTATGTACATATTTTTGATAAATTTCTAGTTGTCCTTTTAACTTTTAAATATTTATTACATAATTATAGGTCATTCATATAAATTAGTACAATTTATTACAATTATTAACAGTGTCAGATATAAATAAAATTGGTAAGAGACAATTGACTTGGAGCCATACTGGACCAAACCATGCCAACCAGCCATACGGCCACGGCGACCAACATCAAGAGATATTAGCCTACTTTGCAGGACATATTATAGCGCACAAGTTTGTGCGCAAACACAGATGCACTCTCTATTCCCTAAATTTTATAACCAGATGGGACGGCAATCCGACACGACCGGAAAGAGTTCAGGCGCAGGACCAACGCAGCTTACGTGTTTTCCGAGGCACGGGATTGTACTCACTTCCAAATTTCAGACTCCTGGCAGCTACTGAGAATTTTCGACAGAAAATCTCAATAACATTTTATTGGCCCGACCTGGGATTTGAACCCCTTTTAGTGGAAGGGCTTTATGCAAGCTTGTCGATCATCAGATATTCTACCGCATTACTACCATTTGTGTTGTTGTGTTCCGGTTAAAAGGGTGAGTGAGCCAGTGTAATTACAGGCACAAGGGACATAACATCTTCGTTCCCAAGGTTGGTGGCGTATTGGCGATGTAAGCGATGGTTAACATATCTTACAATACCAATATGTATGGGCGTTGGTGACCTTACCATCAGGTGGCAGGTGGTGTGCTCGTCCGCCTAACTATTCTATATATATATAAAAAAAAAACCTAAATAGGACGTATGCTTTGCCAATAACCTTAAAAGTTAAAAGCCAGCGTCACTCAGGCTGATGTAAGGATTCTAACGATACCACATACGTATACATCAGTTCAGGTTCATTCATTCAAAAGTTCTTGTGGAACAAAGAAACTCACGTTTATGAATGCTGAAAACAATACACTCCTTTTTTGGGTAGTCGTGTAAAAAGCATCATAAAAACCGGTTCATACACAAAGGGACCGAATATATTACACTCGAACATATATTAAATATTAATAGACGTGTCGAAAACCCCCTTTGTAGATGTAAGTTAAAAAATTGCAATTTGTAACACAAAAAGAGTATCATTTGCTGGACATAGGTCTCTCTTAAAATGCGCCGAAGGTTCCCGGTTCTTCCCCTTCCGCATCCAGTCAAATCCCGCTACCTTCCTTAAGTTATCCTTTCACCTGGCTAGATGGCCCTCTATGATGCGTTTGCAAAACCGTGGTCTCCAATCTAGGACTCATCTGCTGCAACCACTGTTGGTTCTTCGACATCGTGACCAGCCCACTGTCACTTCATTCTAATTTTGTATTATTAGGTCCTTACATATGAAATTGGTGCTTTGTACGGGAGGAATATAAAGTCAATTTTTTTTTGTAAAATATATTTAATTAATCAAAGTATGCACCGTTGTTATCTAAGCACTTTTGCCATCTCATAGGTAGTTCATTGCTCCCTTTACTAAAAAAGCATGGGGGCGAGAATTAATAAACTCTTTGAAGGCGGTTTGGACTGCCACGTCGGAGTTGAATTATTTTCCTTGTAAGAAGTTGTCCAAATTCCGGAAAAAATAGTAATCTGTTGGAGCAAGGTCGTGGCTGTCGCAGACATTACAATTGTAGCTCATCTGACTTAGTAATAATAATAATAATAATAATAATAAAAATTCTTTATTTTCTTTAACAAGTTTGTACTTAAATATAAGGTTGTTGGAGTCTCCTTTTAAGCATATGAAAAGCCTGTGCCAGGAAACTTAGTGGTTCTTTGTTGTGCAGTGTGTTCCTTTTTTTTATATTACCCGGTAGGGCAAATGACTCTTCTCCACCTGATGGCAAGTAGAAGTAGAGTCCAAACGCGACGACGGCTAGTGCAGTCAGGAAGAATGATTTGCACTAGCCGCCCCCGCCTTGCTGGCCCGCAAGATGCCTCTTCACGCCTCGTTTGATGGAACCCAGGTCATAAGAGGAGGGGAACACGTGTGCTGGTAAAGAATTCCATGTTTTGGAGGTGCGACAAAGAAAAAGTTGCCAAATTTCTTCGTGCGCGATGGAATTGATGTCACAGTTAGGCGGTGACATCGAGAGCCAGCACGCATAGACTTGTGAAGGAATGGGGGAGCAGGAATGAGGGAGAATAATTCCTCTGAGCACTCGCCGTGGTACATTCGATAGAAAGCGCTCAGTGCCGCTATCTCTCGACGCAATTGTAAAGGCTCGAGGGTGTTGGTGACCTTTACGTCGCCAATAATGCGAACCGCACGTCGCTGCAACCGATCCAAGGCCTCCAGTAAGTACTTAGCGGAGCCATCCCAGAGTTGCGAGCAATATTCGACGTAAAACCACGCCTGTGTTTTATACAACAGGAGCAGTTGTTGTGGCGTGATAAAACGCCGCACCTTGTTCAAGACTCCGAGTTTCCGTGAGGCTGTTTTTATAACAGCCTCGATGTAATCCCTCGGATTGAGGTCGAACGTCAATTCCCAGTATGGCGACTTTGCTTTGTATCTCCAGCGTAGTACCACAGAGGGAGGGAAGAGGGGAAAATCGTGACTTTTTCGCTGTGAGATCGCATACATGTGTTTTCTTGGCGTTAAATTCACCAAGATTATCAGAGCCCCATTTGGCAATGAGTCCTAACGTCCTATGGAGTTCAACAACAAGATCCCTCCGTCTCTCCTCAGTTTCCGCCCGCCCAGCTACTGCGCGTTTGTGGTATCCTCCGTGCACTGTACTGTCATCTGCATAGCAATGTATGTTCCCGAGAGAGAGCATATCATTGATATACAAAAGAAAGAGTGTGGGGGATAGCACAGACCCCTGGGGGACCCCAGCTTTCACTACATAGAGTTGTGAAGCGCAACCATCAACTAAAACGCGAAGGCTACGCTTGTGTAGGAAGCTGGCAATCCAGGTGCAGAGCTGAGCTGGCAGACCATATACTGGCAGCTTGGAGAGAAGACTTTTGTGCCTGACCCTGTCGAAAGCCTTGGAGATATTGAGGCTGACAGCCAGCGATTCTCCACGCTTGTTGATAGCTTCACCCCAGAGGTGTGTTACGTACGCTAGAAGATCACCTGTGGACCGTTTTGGTCGAAACCCGTACTGACGATCATTAATTAGACAGTGATCTTCTAGGTAATGGATCAGTTGGTTGTTTAAGATCCGTTCCATCACCTTACAAAGTACTGAGGTGATAGCTATTGGCCGATATTTTGCCGGGTCAGATCGATCCCCTTTTTTGGGAACCGCTTGCACATTAGCTTTTCTCCAAGAATCCGGCACACATCCTGTAGAGAGAGACAGCCGAAACAGGCGCGTCAACACAGGAGACAGCTCCGCTGCACACTTCTTCAGCACTAGGCTGGTATTCCATCGGGACCACTAGCTTTCCGTACATCGAGTGATTGGAGGTCTGCACGCACATCACGCTGCCTGATTTTGATGTCTTGTTTGATGTGATTTTGATGAGGTATTGAAGGTGGCAGCGCACTGCAATCATTGATCACAGAGTTATCCGCAAAGAGTTTTGCCAGAAGATCGGCGTTCTCCTGCAGACTGTGAGTTAGTCATCCGTCCGGATTCCTGAGCGATGGCAGCGAAGGTTGCCAAAAATTCTTGCGTGGTCTTGCGTTGTCGTGAAGCAACAGTGACCTAGAGCGATTGACCAATCCTGGTTGTTTAGCAGCTAGTTCTTCCTTCATGGTTTGCAGTTGCTGACAATAGATATCTGCCGTAATCGTTTGGCCAGATATTAGAAAGCTAAAGTGAACGACACCGGCGCTAGTCCACCAAACACTCACAAGTAACTTTTTCTGAGTCAATTTTCGTTTAGGGCTGGATTTGGCTGGGTCTCCAGTTTTTTTACTTTGCCGATTTGCTTTATGTGGATTAATACAGTTTTATCACTTACCCCGAAGCCTGCAGCTATCTCTGAAGTGCTTTGTGATGGAACGATGTGATTCCACAATAGCCTTTAATTCTTCATTTTCCACTTTGGTCTCCAGCCGTCCACGGGGTTGGCTCTGAAGGTCGAAATTTCCAGAACGAAAATGTTGAAACCACTACCGTGAAAACGTACCGTGCTTTCTTTTGCGACACCAGCGCTGTACACGTCATTAATCCTTCGAGCTGTTTCTGCAGCACTGGTGCCACGGTAGAACTCGTACTCGTAAATATTTCATGTTTTCCATTGTGCGGTAATAAGCGACGCCAAAGAAAATAAAATGAGGAAAAAACTGTTTTCAAAACTCAAATGTACCAGCTAAATGAATTTATAAATTTGAATTTGGAATTCTTAACGAAAGAGGAGATAATTCAGATCAAAGTGGTCAGTAGGACAAAACGCTAATTTCATATGTAAGGACCTAATATTTACTCGCTATTTCTACTTGCTCCAGACCAAGAAGGCCGATGGTGGAACCTAAACTCCCAGCCTAAAATAATATAACTACCCTAACCGCTTCGAGTCTATCAAAGTCAGTAAGCGCCTTGAATCCTACAACCGGGCCTGATCACTTAACTAATGTCATTAAACAAAATATATTAAATTTGAATTCAGTAGGTACCGGTTTGGAATAGACTACCAAGAAGTAAAAAAACCAAGTACCAAGAAGTACCGGCAATGAACTCAGTTGTTATCATTAATCAATTGATATTTAATGACATTTAATGACGAAATCGATTTCGACTGTAATTATGAAAAAAAAAATTTTTGCATTTTTTTATATAGAAAAATGTATTATGTACCTATAAGAATTGACAAAAGGTATTATGAATCATAAATTACAAAATCACTTACTAAATTTTTATTAATATAATAAAATAAGAACTATATTTCACTGTTTAATCAAACTATAAATTTATTTACACGATAATCTACGTAATAGTTATCTACCGCACAAAATTCGCGGTTTGCAAGTAGTTTTAAAAATTTACAAGGTTATACATAATTATGTTATAGGTACCATTCGAGTTCATTGGGATCGTACGATAACTCAGTGAATAATATAGCAAAAAAGCGCTATCAAAAGCGTCGATCACTATTATACGTCCAAATACCAAAATATAAAGCAAGGACAAGATCGCTTGTTGTCTATACATAGCGCATTTCGGCTGTTCTGTCACCCGCGCCGCGTGAGCCGTGAATGAAGCATGTAACATCGCGTGTTCGAATACGTATGTTATGCCTACACATTCAAATAAAAATGGTTCGCAGTTGCCTTAGAATTGTTCAAAAGGGAATATAAATTCAACTATTCCGTATAATGTGACGTAATTGAAGCACTGATTGGATTTTATTGATAGTTAAACGAATTCTGTTGCTTATCGGCTGATGGTACGAAGTGACATTCGCCGTTTTTATTGTTGGCGGGAAGACGTTTTTGAAATCGGATTTTTTTTGTATACGGCTATGAGTGTTGTGTTGTGGTACGGTTTTATTTTTTGATGTTGACAATTGCTCTTTTAGTTGGAGTTGTTTTTTTCTGTTACTTTTTAAAGTTCTTGTTAAAAATCGAGGACAACAAAGGCGAATCGGAATGTAAGTTTTTTTTTTTCATTTTTATTTATATAATAATAATTTTCAAAAAGGTAATAAAATGTAATTCATATAATATTAATTTAGTTAATATTTTACAATGTAACCTAATACATAAGAATCGTATATATCGCTGACTTTATTGAACTTTTTGACGACAATAGTAGACCATTTGCATTCAATAATGAATAAATTAATTTATAATAAACGTCGTATAGTAAATAAATGTAATACTTAAAACTTAAAAGAAATACCAAATACCAGTGCTCATTTTATATGGCTGTAACCGTTTATGCCATTGCATAAATTCTGCAAAAAAATATGCCAAAGAACGTCGAAATACTAAGATTTTTATTAGTAATGATTTTTTATTGAATACCTTAATATTTTATAAAAAATGTATTACTATTAAATTCATAATCTGTTATTTTATTAATTTCCGTACAGTTTTTGAGTTGTATGTGATTTTATTTTACTTTAGTTTATCTCAGCTCGTATTTACTCCTGTCTTAAGATTAAATATTTGTCTAAATATAAAATTTAAGGAAAAAGTATATGAACGCAAAATAAAGCTATATTATATATAATTCATTCAAATGTGTAAATTTGAATAAATACATTATACTATTATAGTCTATAATAAACATAAATATTAAAAAAAAGACTATATTCTCACAATAAAAAAGTTTGATAATCGTATGATATAAGTATGATGTGGTAATTTGTACCTTTGTTCGTTATAAGAAAAATAATTAAAAAATATACATTACCTACATATATTTAATCAGACCAATTACTTTCGTCAAAACGTCATATTTTTTAAATATATTGTAGATTATAAGTCTTAGCAATTGACGAAACTTAGAAATCCTTGAAAAAAACGTTAACCTGTGCATTTATATTACAATAAAGAAATATTATTTTAATAATTTAATAAATTTCAAAAAGTGCTATGCGATATTGACCCTAATAAACATAACATTATAAGAATACACGAGTCAGAATAGTTGGTATATGTAGTATATATCAGTTGTCTGGTTTCCATAGTACGAGCTCTGTTTAGTTTGAGATCAGATGGCCGTGTGTGAATAATGTTCCAGGATTATATTATAATGACAAAAAAAAAGCGACAAAAACCGCGGGAACATTTCGTGTCGACAATACGACCTTGCCTGCTATTAATAAAATCCGGGAATATCGTGAGGCGCATGGGCTACGTCTTCAAACGTTATAATATAGCCTTTCTCAATAATAACACGACAATTTGTCTTAAAATAATCAATCCGTTACGCTTTGATTAAATGAATCAAAGCAATTTTTAGCGCGATATAATCTGTTATTTCCAGTAAAACCCAACTAATCGACAACAAGCATAAAAAAAAACAAAAAAAAATCACTATAAGACTTATTTGATATATCTACTTTTTTATTACCCTACCCTACCATAACTTTTTTTTTAACGCTTGGAAAACGCGTTACGTTTTTCCCCCACGGGAACAGTGGAGGGGGGGTATGTGGGGCTCGCCATATGTCCAGGGCACCGAGTGTGCCCTGGACATCGGAATACCCACTAAAAACCCAGCGGTACCCTTCCCGTCTTAACGAGAGCGCCACGGGATCGCTTGCGCATGCTACCGTGACGCTCCGATACCCTACCATAACTAAAGCTTAATTATTTACATTAAAACTAAAAATATACAAGTAAAGATTAAAAATAGCTGTTGCACAGATCTTGATCGTGTGGAATGGAAAAATGCTTGCAGCATTGCCCCTTTGGATCGCAATTTCGATAGTATAATGACATATAACATAATATATTCTCTGATTGATCTTGTAAAAACATTGAAAAAAAAACGTATTTTCCCTTCAACTGTCTTCATCAATCACACCATACTTGGTGGTATAGCTTTGTGCAAGCTTGTCTGGGTAGGTAGCACCTACTCATCAGATATTCTACCGCAAAACAGCAGTACTTGGTATTGTTGTGTTTCGGTTTGAAGGGTGAGTGAGCCAGAGTAATGACAGGCACAATTTACATAACCATGCCCATATGCTCGTCCGCCTATCTATCCAAAAAATAAAACCATCTCTACAAAATATGACGTAATGACCTAAAATTTTATCGAATAATACAATATTTTATAGTCTGTGTCGAACAAAAGCCCTTATATATCATTATATATAATAGTATTGTACATTACAAATTCGCGTGCACATAACACGTCCTCTATTTCACTTCCTACAGATACAGCGCGTCCTGATTCACCTTCAAGTGTCACTTTGACACTTGACACTAGATAACGGCAGATAAGTATTAATTAGACGCTGCTATCGATAGTCTTTCGCCATCACTAGCGACTAATTCGAGACGCTCTGATACGTAATTACATTGTTTGTTATCTTGTTATATGTTATGGTATTGTTATTTATTATAAAACTTATTTTATGGTAATTATTCAGTTTCAGTAATTTTCCGAAAAAATATATTATGTTTAGTATAGGCTGCTTTTACTGGTCACCGCATATATTAATTGATTGTGTGTGTCTGTTTATGTATGTATATGTGTGTGTGTGTGTACCCCTCCTCTTCTAATGTAAGCGATCGAAAATGCTACATGGTTGCTTGGTCTTCTTCCAGCTGCAAACAGCAAACTTAACACTTAACATCAGGTGACTCGTCTGCTTGATAACCACCAACAAAATGAAAAATGCCGTATTTTATAATATATTTTGGAAACTTCAAAACCACGACATGTCACACTTCCACGACGAATACCATACCAAAAAAACCATTAGTTGATTGGGAAAAGTACTCATATTACATAATTAACAATTTTAATACCGATATAAAGTATCAGTCTATCTCTCAATTTGGGATTATATAATAATTGGTGGTAGGTATTTGTGCAAGCCCGTCTGGGTAGGTACCACTCACTCATCAGATATTCTACCGCAAAACCGCAGTACTTAGTTTTGATGGCTACAGGCGTAAGGGCTATAAATCCGCCAAAGGCTATAGGCGATACATATGAACATATGTACAAATTCACATACTAATATTCAGACATTCTTAAACGTAGAATCGTTGTTAAAATAATGGTCTTCCAGACTGATTTCGGTCACGGCGGCCAATTTCAAAAGAGATTAGCCAACTGTGTGTGCCCAAACAGAGGTGCACTCTCTATTCCCTAACTCTTATAACCTGATGGGACGGCAATCCGACACGACCGAAAAGAGTTCAGGCGCAGGACCAACGGCTTAACATGCTTTCCGAGGTACGAGAGTGTACACACTTCCAACTTCCAGACTGCTACTGAGAATTTTCGACAGAAATCTCAATTATATTTCGTCTCGTCAATAAATTTTCGTCTCAATAATAATAAGTTTCGAAGAACAAACGAAACTTGGGAGTCTTATCACACTAGAAGTCGTATTTTTTTATTATTTTTTAATAGCGCGTCCAATATTTCCGCATTGCAGCATCGCCATTTCGTGTTCCCCCATTCATAATGACGTGACTAATTATATAATACTAGCTGTCCCGCGGTTTCACTCGCGTATAATTATTGAAAATATAATGAATAAAAATCAGCCTAGAACCTTCCTCGATAAAAGGACTATACAACACGAAAATAATTTTTAAATTCGAACCAGTAGTTCCTGAGATTAGCCGGACCAAACAAACAAACTCTTCAGCTTTATATATTAGTATAGATCTAGGAGTCTTATCGAACTAGGTTTAATGTTGTCGGCTCTCTAAATATATGTAATTCCAAATGTATATAATCCAATTGAGCCCATTATTATAACTGACTACTTAACTAGACAATTATAATATACAATATAAGTTAAATAAATTCGTTTTACGTGCGTATTTGATAACTGAATAAACAGGTTTCGATAAAACCAGTTGTTAATGTTTTAATTATAATCATATAAATAATTTATATATATATGTATATATTATATATATTATAAATGCGTAAGTAACTCTGCCTGTTAGGTTTTCACAACTAAACCACTGAACAGATTTTGATGAAATTCGGTATGAAGCAAGCTCGAAAGCCAAGGAAGGTCATAGGCCATTATATACCTACAATCTTCCTCTCCCACTTACACGCGCGCGAAAACTAGTTATCAATAAATAGTCTATGATTAAAGTCGAACCTTTAACGTCATAGATAACACGATAATAGTTGTTACTTGGTGGTAGAGCTTTGTGCAAGCTCGTCTGGGTAGGTACCACCCACTTATCGGATATTCTACCGCAAAACATGTATATATCGTTCGTATATAGGTATCGTTGTGTTCCGATTTGAAGGGTGAGTGAGCAAGTGTAATTAAAGGCACAAGGGACATAACATCTTAGTTCGCAAGGTTGGTGGCGCATTGGCGATGTAAGCGATGTTTAACATTTCTTACATTGCCAATTTCTATGGGCGTTGGTGACCACTTACCATCAGGTGGCCCATATGCACGTCCGCCTAACTATCCTACAAAAAAAAAGAAAATTATACGCGTAATTTGCAGTCAATATAAATTTAGAAGTAAAGTAACCGTATATATCCTACTGCTAGACCGTTGATCTGGTGGCTTGGAGTTCATTCCACCACCGTGCTCACCGTGCAGCACGGGTGATACACGTGACGTCAATTTAATGAAGTATATTACGGTTGTTTTTTTTTATGAATAATGAAAATATAATTAATTGTTAACTTGTATTTCAAAAAACATACATAAAGATGAGACTTGCTATGCTAGTATTAGGCTTATTATAATAATAAGTTATATAGTGTCATATCAAAGTAGGTATTCATAAATTTATAAGGAAAACAGGTGTGGGTACTCTCTTTTCTTCCACTCTCATAATCCGATGGAACAAATCCGATATGACCGGTGGACCAGGATCAGTGGCTTCACGTGCTTCCCGTGGTGTGTGTACACACTTCCAACATCCATCAGACTGCTTCTGAGAATCTTCGATTAATAAGGATTACGATACGTTCCCGATTCAATTCCAATCCAACTTTCATTATTTTATATATATTCGAATCGGCAATTTACCGATATTCTGTAAATATATACATACCGTTACGTCAAAACCAAAATCAATTGTTAACTCTTATGCCAATCGATAGTTAAGTTTAAGAACAGGGAAACGGACAAACGGCAACGATTACGCTTCGATTCGAACTCGATAAAGTGACAATTTGTTAGTAGAATTGGCCCCCAGGGCTTTTGATTCTGCAGCCTATTATCGAGACACTAGAACCAGTTATTTACCATTTCGAACCTTAAAAATAACGATTTTTTGCATTCATTCATGATGAATGAAATTAATGAAATGGGTGAAAAATTATTATGAGTACATATAGTAGTAGTAGAAGCCGAGATGGCCCAGTGGCTGGAACGCGTGAATCTTAACCGATGATCGTGGGTTCAAACCCGGGTAAGCACCACTGAATTTTCATGTTAAGCACATTTGTGTCTATAATTCATCTCGTGCTTGACGGTGAAGGAAAACATCGTGAGGAAACCTGCATGTGTTAAATTTCACTCTAATTCTGCCACATGTGTATTCCACCAACCCGCATTGGAGCAGCGTGGTGGAATAAGCTACCTACCTACATGTTAGTTGGGTAATTCCACTGCCCGGTTACCACTAAGAGCTTAATATATCCACTGGGTCACAAAAGGTATCATTGAAATGAAATATAAATGAGAAAATTATCGTCCAATGGTATTTCCAATATAAAAGGAACGCCATCGAATTTCATTATGGAATTCCTTGACGCAGATGCCATCGGCGCCGTAATCGGGTCAGCTTACATTCATACCTTCTATTGTCACGATACGATCTCAACTGAAACGATCCACATCCTTATGTACTAATGTCACTATATGTACTTTGTCTTGTGTATTCAACTATTTACTATTTATGTGTTCTCTAATCGAATATATTAGGATGTAATCGTAGACTATTTAGTACATTTTAATGATTTTCGTAACATTTTTTTTTATTGTGTAGGTCGGTAGGACGACTAGGACGAGCGTATGGGCCACCTGATGGTTAGTCGTCACCAACGCCCATAGACATAGACATTGGAAGAGATGTTAACCATCGCTTACATCGCCAATGCGCCACCAACCTTGGTAACTAAGATGTTATGTCCCTTGTGCCTGTAATTATCTCACCTCTTATTGTTGATGTCGGCTTTTACATGCCTGCTATTGTACTCTGAGCTGCTTAGCTCAGTCTTTGATGCAAGCGCGTGATCTTGGATCATCAAGATTGGATCGTAAAAAACATTTGCATAACTATTATAAAATTATATAAAAACTATTGTAAAATTTTATTATAGGCCTCTCTGATAAGCCTATTAAATTTCTTTGTCGGTCTTAGGTTAAAATGGCTGTAGTCCCTCCGATCCGTGCGAAGGCCCAGAACAAAAAACGAAATTAAAATCAAAAGCATCATTCCACTAATCGAATGCATTTAATCTAAACTTATACAATTAAATATAAAAATGATTTTAAAAACATGCTATCATATATATATTACAATTTTCGTTTTGCCGTTGACCGTTAAGGAATTCCGTCAGTGGTTAGTTTGACAATACTGTAACTGAATTTGTTAAAAACAAACCTTCGTTGATCACAATCGTTGAATTTGATTTGTTAACTTTTGAATTATCATCAAATAAGTCTATAACATTGTTATTCATTACGAATATTTCAACAAAATTAGTTTCTATTTACATACACATTTCATTTACATTTAGCAGCGAATATATTTAAAATTCATGTAAAATAATAATAAATACGGTATATTATGAGCCGTGAGTGGTTACAATATTCACATCTTAACCGATGTTTCAGAGTTCAAACCCGGCTGTTTTTACTTTATTATTCAATAAGTCTAATGCTTCCGTATTGAATAAATAAATAAAAATTTGAAAACAAAAACTGCCTAGTTTCTTGCCGGTTTTTCTAGATAGAATCTACTTTCCGCAGCTTTCGAAGAGAAATCAATTGTCCAATATTAGTTTTAAAAGGCGCCTCTAAAAATAATATAGCAATTTTATATAAGAAAATGATTGACATAATAATAAGTCAGGCACGTGGATTATCTTAATACGCAAAATGCACTTATATAATTTTAATTTGTTTGTTTGTATTTTTTTTTAGATAATATGGAGCAAGCGGAGCAAGAGCAGGTGCGCTGCTCTTCCAGTGAGAGCGATAACTTCGAAAAAATAGATTCTGAAGAAGCGAAACAAGAATCTAATGTAAGTTTTGTAACTAACCTACTTATATAATATTGCTTTTTATTTATATATATTTTTAATGACATTTTTGTCTTTTAATTATTTTATATTCACATTCGATTACAAAACCTCGCTATATATTTTACTCGAGTTGCCTGAAATTTAATTATAGGATTACATACATACATAAATAAAATTTAATTTATAAACCATTCAATATACCGTTGAGGTTTGTTAAAATTTTGTTATAAATCGCTAGATGGCGCTCCAGCACGAACACTTTTATACGTTCAACTAGTCTAACAAACAGAACACGTAAATTTCAATAATTCTTGCCCGGATTTGATCAT
This sequence comes from Nymphalis polychloros, assembly GCA_905220585.2. Lineage (NCBI taxonomy): Eukaryota > Metazoa > Arthropoda > Insecta > Lepidoptera > Nymphalidae > Nymphalis > Nymphalis polychloros. The sequence continues at coordinate 6,261,023 of HG992270.1, forward strand.
CTGACCTTTATTAATACGCGTTATCTCTACTCAGATATGAAAATGCATTTTTTTGACTATCGCGCTCACGAGTCATTTTTTGTGCTACAAATACCTTATACATACCTAAATAATGATGATTTATTGATCTTGAATTTTTACGTCTTAATTGCACACAATTTACGAATATTATATAAATAAACAAGTAGTAAGTACATAAAGTATGCAAAGTCGGCCTTATTACTGACAGTGAAATATCTCTCCAGGAAACCTCTGTAAAAAGAAAAATATTTTTGTTAACTTTCTAATTTAGTTTATGAAAATACACTGTGTTCATACATTATGATTAATATAAATCATTTTCAGGATAATACGAATTTCGTGGTCGGCGATGAAGCGTCGGACGTTGAAAACCATGACGACGGACCGTCGCACGAAGGCGGCGATTTCTTCCCAAACGCGCCCCCTCCAAATTTACGCCCCAAGATGACAGTTGCCCAGCAGCTAGCGCTCGCTGAAAAGCGGAGCAAACTCAGGTAAGCTTATTATTCGCTCGCACGAGTTTACAAAAATGGCAATTTATATGTCGACTTCTAATTTGACTAATGAAAGCACGACCCGGTCTCTTATCTACATATATATATATATACTACTATATAAATCTATTGGTTCTGTCTGTAAATATATTTTTTTTTCACATAATTTTGTGATAAATAATCGTTTTATGATGCAGTGATTCACATTAACTATTTTTTTCATTTTTGTCTGTCTGTCTGTCTGTCTGTCTGTATGTCTTTTTATAACTCAAGAACGATTTGACCAATCTTGATGAATATTGGTACGCATTGGTTAGGCAATGTTATATATAAGATCGGTAAACCTTACGGTATCTTATGAAAATAAATTTCAAATCGTTAATTACGTATTTCTTTACCAGTAGCCAAATATGTGTGTGTGTGTGTGTGTGTATATTTTTATGAATTATACGCGGGTGAAGCCGCGGGCCACAGCTAGTTTAATATATAATTATAAAAAAATATATTAAAACATTGAGACCGGAGCCGGCAATGTAGACTTCCACGCACTTAGAGTCTTTATATTGGATTTTAAATAGAATTTCGACATTGAATTGACGCGATACCATTGGCCGAGATCTTGAATCTATGATATTCACTATGGATTCGTGGAGATATGACGTTTTGAATATAAGTTGTTATAAGTAGTTAAATGTAGTTTAATTATTTATTTTATTGTATAGGTACGCGGACGGGAAAATGGACCACCTGATGTTAAGTGGTCAACACTGCCCATAGACATTGGCGATGTGAGAAGTATTAACCATTCCTTAAACCGCCAATGCGCCACCAACCTTGGGAACTAAGATGTTATGTCCTTTGTGCCTGTAATTACATTGGCTCAGTCACCCTCCAAACCGGAACACTACAATAACAAGTACTGCTGTTTTTTGTGGTAGAATATCTGATGATGATCTGATGATATTCTTGGCTTTAGGATATAGTTTTTGTCCACGACTTTGCCCACGTGTGGACGCGGAATGGCATAAAAACTGTAGCCTATGTCCTTTTTTGAGTTTCAAGATTGCTTGGTTCAAAACTTTATCAAAATCGGTTCATTGGTTTAGCCGTGAAAGCGTAACAGACAGAAAGAGTAACTCATATTTATAATATTTAGTATAGTTTTAGGCGTGCAGTGAAAAAGTGTGACAGAGTATACCATTAATGTCATTAATTAAGTACATTTATTTATCACAAGCATTTTGCCCGCGACTTCGTCCGCGAAAATTTAAAAACTATTATTTAACGTAAATTAGTTTTAGGTAATAGACGAAACTTAGGACAGTTACAGTTTGTTCAAACTGTGAATTTTTTCTTACTGAGAGAATTTTATACCCGTCGTAACTTCTAAACGAAAAGTCTGATCCGGATCATTTAAAGTGGAATTTACATGTAAATAATCATCCTTAACTATCAAACCATTTAAATAGATAAGGATTAATAATATCATGATACATATATCACTACTACCTTTTCGTATTTGAACTTAATAATTTAAACAAAAACTGTAATTATGGCTTAACTATAATCGTTAGGCATATACCATCTGGGGCTTGTTTGTGAGTAATCATGAGTGCTATTAGTATATAGAACACTTTTTTATATACCGTCAATAGTTTTCGCAGAGCACGCAAATTAAGACTTTTATAGGCAACAATTTGATACCTTGGGTTACATTGTTCCATTTTAGGACAAACAAAAAATCAAATCTTTCCTCTTTATAATATTAGTATAGATAGAACTTTGTATATTCATTAATACATATTGTCATTTTATTTAACGACGCTATATAAATTTTTATAATGAGGTTTTAATCAAATAATACTATAATACTGTCTGGATAATTAACATTAAATATACAAATAATGTTACTTTGAACATGCATTTCTTTATTGTACAGCTAATACAGCGATTAGCTCATGACAGAAATGGCGGGAAAAGGCAAACTGTCAAAACTATGTCAGTTCGCGTCCGACGTCTGCCAATGACGCGCGTTTTGTACGGTTTAAAAACTTGTATTCGTAATTTTACAATACCTTAAATAAACAAAACGGTGAGCGATGAGGAAAACCTTACATTAAACTTGGATTATTTGTGTGACTGCATTTTTTGTTAGTTATATTTTGTGTTTTATGTTGTTTTTTATTTATTTATAAATTGTAACGTAGTACAAGGTGTAAATTTAAGTGATGTACAGTGATAGTCGATAAGGAATATCGGTATGATTATTTATGAATCAAATGTTTTCGTCTATATAAACATACAAAAATATATTAACAAAATATCATGCGATGAATTTGATAATCAATGATAAGAGAACTAACTTTATCTGCACATATATAATATTGATTACAGATATGTTATCATATAAATATAACAATTTGAGGATAAAGTTGAGCGTTGAGTCTTAGTTAACTAGAGTGTTTAAAAAGTTTAATTCGTAATAAGTATAATATAAGTTTAATTCGTAGTAAGTATAATAATTTAATTTCATAACTAACCTCTTTTGGGTGTCTTTTTTTTTTAATTTTGTTTCCTTTACCTTAGAAAAGGTTTATCTGTGTTAATTAATTAGTCGATTAAAACAGCTCTCATGCATTATTGATGCGGCCAGTAGGTCGATCTCTAACAAGTTTTAAGTTATAACGCAACTTATCGAACTTTAAGTAAATCGTGGTTAACTTTAACGAAAACGGTTTCGTGATTATATTTACATAAATAGATTTAATGTCGAAGTTCGAAGTACGGAAGTAAGTTTTTGTAAATTACACATACATTTTTGAAGCAAAAACGGCTTTAAACTTCGGCTCATACCTTAAAATGTGTTTTGTGTCATGACGATAATAGTCACAAGCGTCAAGCTCGAATCTACGACTACTTCATCGCTAGGCAGTCCGTTTTATTGCTGAACTATTGAGGTTCATACATTCATTTTAATCTATTACAATATAACAGTATAATTAATAACTATTTTTATACACACGTAATATATAAAGTATAATAATAATATCCTGGGACATTATTCACACACGGCCATCTGATCCCAAACTAAGCAGAGCTCGTACTATGGAAACCAGACGAATGATATACTACAAATACTACTTTTCTTTTGTAAATACATACTTAGATAGATAATTACACCCAGACTCAGGACAAACAGACATGTTCATGCACACAAATGTCTGTCCTGGGTGGGAATCGAACCCACGTCCTGCGGCGTGAATGGCAAATACCTTACCACAAAACGCATTACGCGTTTCCCCCCACGGGAACAGTGGGGGGGGGGTATGTGGGGCTCGCCATATGTCCAAGGCACCGAGTGTGCCCCGGTCATCGGAATACCCACTAAAAACCCAGCGGTACCCTTCCCGTCTTAACGGGAGCGCCACGGGATCGCTTGCGCATGCTACCGTGACGCTCCGAGAGTACCTTACCACCCACGCCAACCGGCTCAAAAAATAAATATCATAACAGTCATGACTAAGTAAAAAATTATACTCGGAATAAAGATATATACATATAGTAATATATGTATATGATTATTTAAAATACATACAAAATTACATAAAGTAAATAAATATCTAGTGAATTTCACTGCTGGGCTAAGAGCTCTTCCTTGGCTTGGCGTATATCCCACCATTCAATCAATCAACGTCAAGCGTCAATGGGGGTTGTGTTAACAAGCGATTGAACGCGCAATTATCACTTGAGATACATGTATTTAAATCACTAGGTGATCTCTATTAACAATGTTATCCTAATATTATAAATGCGAATGTGTTACGTAGTTTGTTTGTTTGTTACGGTTTCACGCCTAAACCACTTTACTCGGTGGTAGAGCTTAGTGCAAGCTCGTTTGGGTAGGTTCCACCCACTCATCAGATATTCTACCGCAAAACAACAGTACTTTGTATTGTTGTGTTCCGGTTTGAAGGGTGAGTGAGTGAGCCAGTGTAATTAAACCATTTTTAAACCATTTATTTTGCTACACACATACATTACATAGATTATACAGAAGAAAATAATTAAATTTAAAGAATACAGTGTAGGTAGCAAGGGGTTCATCTCAGTATAAGCTGTGCTAATGCACAGCACTGATTTTCAGATGGCCCCTGACTATTGGGTAAACATAAACATCTTAGTTCCCAAGGTTGCTGGCGCATTGGCGATGTAAGCGATGGTTAACATTTCTTACAATGCCATTGTCTATGGGCGTTGGTGACCACTTATCATCAGGAGGCCCAAATGCTCGTCCGACTTCCTATACAATAAAAAAAAAAAACCTTAACCGATTATAAAAAATCTTTCGCCAATGGAAAGCTACATTATCAGCGAGTAACATAGGTTACATTTTGTCTCTGTATTCTCACGGAGACGGGAACTGCGCGGGTGAAACTGCGGGGAAAACGCTAGTATATAATATATGAAACATGAATTTAAATAATGTATCAGTAACAGCCTGTGAATGTCCCGCTGGGCTATGGCCTCCTCTCCTTTTTGAGGAGAAGGTTAGGAGCTTATTCCACCACGCTGCTCCAATGCGGGTTGGTAGAATACACACGTGGCAGCATTTCAGTGAAATTGGAAACATGCAGGTTTCCTCACGATGTTTTCCTTCACCGTCAAGCAATAGATGAATTATAAATGCAAATTAAGCACATGAAAATTCAGTGGTGCTTGCCCGGGCTTGAACCCACGATCATGGGTTAAGATTCTCGCGTTCTAACCACTGGGCCATCTCGAATAATATATGTTAAACATAATAAATATATTGTGCCGTGAAGTTAAGACCGTCTCGTGTGCCGTGACGCCGAATGACATAACGCTCAAGCCGTCATGCCTGTGCGTGTTTACTATGAAGTATGTACTTAGTTGCTACATGTTATTATAATAATAATAACTACATATGCTTTTTTATTTTACTTTATATATATAATTAGTTTTTTAATTTTTATTATTAATTTATTCAATAAAAATCAAATTTAATATTTTACATAAACCTTTCCTGTAACGGCCGCGGTATTTTCATTGACGTCATATACGTTTATTTAAATACAAACGCTAATTACATAGATTAATGCTTATTTTTTTTATTTTAATTTAAAACATTAAGTTACATACGTGATATTAATGGTAGGTCAGCTGCCATACTATTTGGTCAGACCTTGGTGACGACTATTGAAGGCCGTAAGAAATAATCGCACGAGTTACTCCGCGCGCGAGCCCGCTTTTAACAGCTAAGCCTTTATGGGCCATAAAATATACATACATAGTTATACAAGCTTTCTTAATAAATTAAAAGGAAAATTATCTAATGCAAATGTGACGAGCCGATTAGCGTGGTTGGTAAGGTTCGATTCCCACCCAGGACAGACATTTGTGTGCATGAACATGTCTGTTTGTCCTGAGTCTGGGTGTAATTATCTATATAAGTATGTATTTACAAAAGAAAAGTAGTATTTCAGATGTCTGGTTTTCGTAGGACGAGCTCTGCTTAGTTTGGGATCAGATGGCCGTGTGTGAATAATCTCTCAGGATATTATTATTATTATTATTTAATGTATTTTCTCGATCGAATCAATTTTAATTTAATACGAAGCAATCACGACCCCCAAGAATATTTTGTATCTATAAAGTAAAATCGCTTCAATCCGTGTTCAAAATATAGTTTACTTGGTGGTAGGGCTTTGTATAAACTCGTCTGGGTAGGTACCACCCACTCATCAGATACTCTACTGCAAACAGCAGTACTTGGTATTGTTGTGTTCCGGTTTGAAGGGTGAGTGAGCCAGTGTAATTACAGGCACAAGGGAACATAACATCTTAGTTCCCATGGTTGGTGGCGCTATGTTAGAAATGGTTAATATTTTTAATTGTGCCATGTCTATATGGACGGTGGTGACAACTTACCATCAGGTGGCCCATTTGCCCGCCAATATTATAAAAAACAGAAATGATTTATTTTGCTACATATTTAATTATACTATCTTTCTTTGATACTAGCGTTTTTCTCGCGGTTTCCCCCGCTTAGTTCTCGTTCCCGTGGGAATACGGGAACTTGTTACTCGCTAATAATACAGGTTTCCATTGGCGAAATAATTTTTTAAATCGATTTAGTGGTTTAGGCGTGAGAGCGTAACAAACAAACTTACATTCGCATTTATAATATCAGTTAGGATAAATTCGATAACTCAATTTTGATGTTTCAATAATATCGTCTCGGCGAAATTTTTTATTTTAATTTCGATGAATTTTAATAAATATTTTAACATAAAGAATTCCGTAACTTAGGTAATTAAAAAAAATGGTTTACATAACAACAATGAATATTGATAGCACAATGACGTGATGTAATTACGTATTCATTATTTATTATTACATTAATGTTAGTGACGTATTGACGTAAGGGTTAATATTTTTCTAGAGTCCGAATGTCTATGGGCCACTTGCTAGTCTATCTACATGTATTAAATTTAAAAAAAAAAACCTTCTTGAAACGCTCTGTGTCTGTACATAAAGTAGATACTCTTATATAATTAATGTAATGAGTTGACGGCCGTGAGTGAGTCGTACTTAAATGTAATCTTTAACAATTTTATTCGTTGCTTATAACTTTCTAAATTTAAATTTAAATACTGACAATGTATCATATTATATGTATGTACGCTTATATTATTTAACGTACAAGGGAAATATTATTTAACTATTTTTTCTCACGAGCATCAAGGCCTCTACTTCTGCGACCATACAATGCAATACAGGTAAACTGCCTCGTTGGTCTAGTAGCTACATGTAAAGCCACTGACACGGTGGTCCTGGGTTCAATTGCCTAGATCGGGTCAACAAAATGTTATTGAGATTTTCTGTCGAAAATTCTCAGTAGCTGCCCGGAGTCTGGAAGTTGGAAGTGTGTACACTCCCGTGCCTCGGAAAGCACGTAAAGCCGTTGGTCCTGCGTCTGAACTCTTTCCGGTCGCGTCGGATTGCCGTCTCGGGTTATGAGAGCAAGGGAATAGAGAGTGCACCTGTGTTTGCGCACACACTAGTGCACTATAATATATCCTGCGCAGTTGGCTAATCTCTCTCGAGATTGGCCGCCGTGGCCGAAATCGGTCTGGAGGACTATTATTTTATTATTATTATTATACAGGTAAACCGTACTTTACATAAATCTAACAAAAACTTTTATTTATATAAGGTCCAAATAAATACTCATAATCATAAACATAATCGACGTTAATAAACTTTTACGACGTTAATAATTATTATGGCCTAGAGAATCGAATTGCGATTCAACGGGAAAATAATAACTTGCAATCAGTTGTACTCTAGTTTTAATTAACAATTATGTGTTTTACATTTAGCTTTCGGTTACGTAAATATGTTTTCATAACAAGTAAAGAAGGTAATGATCGTAATCTCGTGGATAATCTCGTGTTGGGGATTAAGACCGGCTTTGCTTATGGTGTTAGCTATCTAGTCCTGCGAGGTTGCTGGTACTTTACAAATAACCCTGTATACCACTGTACTTCGTTGCTATATTATTATAATAGTAAGAAAAATATATTAATTTGACTAAAGAAAATATTTTTATATTTATTGGAACGAAGTTCTTTTAGGCGGCTTCCAGTAGAGTGAAATGGCAGTGGCCCAAGGTCACATCATATAACGAAATAGCGTTCATACGTGTGAATCTTAACCGTAAAGGAAAACATCGTGGGGAAATCTGCATATTATGTCAAATTTCACTGAAATTCTATTAAATGTGTATTCCACCAACCCGCATTGGAGCAGTACATGAAAATATTAAATTTTAATTTACGTATGCTTACATAATGTTAACAAACAAGGAAATGTATTAACTTTTTTCTCATTATGTACTGGCAGTCAATTAATCATACATTGATAAACAACTCAAGTGGACGTCAAGCTATTCCATGAGACCTCACATCATCACTAACCCGTGTAATTGCGACAACCGACTTATGTTGATATACAATTTTGACGCGTGTATTCTTGTAATGTTATGATTATAATGGTCAATGTCGCATAATATCAGTTTCTGATATTTCACGACCGTTTTCTGCGGTGTCGAGTATGTTCTTACAGAATACCGCTACATAACTCGATAGTGATATCAGGATATGAAAGACGACGTTGAATATGGCTGCTGTGAATAATGACACTAATATGTTGGCCCCCACGGGCGATATTACCATGACCATAATTGTTATAAAAAAATTGCGGAAATCATAGAATTTTTTTCCTTTTTTTTTGAGCGCAAAATATGTCACGTATAAAAGAGATGGACATATGAGATCATTCGGTTTCATATGTAATACTACAGTAGATTTAACTTACTTGGTGGTAGAGCTTTGTGCAAGCTCGTCTGGGTAGGTACCACCCACTCATCAGATATTCTACCGCAAAACAGCACTACTTGGTATTGTTGTGTTTCGGTTTGAAGGATCAGTGTGCCAGAGTAATTACAGGCACGAGGGACATAACATCTTAGTTCCCAAGGTTGGTGGCGCATTGGTGGTGTAAGCAATGGTTAACATTTCTTATACTGCCAATGTCTTAGGGCGTTGGTGACCACTTACCATCAGGTGGCATTAAAAGAAAGTGGAATTTTGCAAAACGTTGCCAAAGGTACAGAAAAAGGATTGGGCCCCTGACTCCTGGCCGTTGAATCCGTAGGCGGAAACTAGTTATCCCATAAAGGATATCCTTTTTAGACCTACGATGTTAGTACGCCCATTGTGAATCACTTCTGTTGTAATGGTTTGGACCTTTGACGTGACGATTAAGTTAAATCAATATTATGCAAAGGTATGGTATTAATCTTGTTAACACAAATTTAATTGGCATACTATTAATTTTATTAAACTGTCTATACTAAAATTATAAATACTTGGTGGTAGAGCTTTCTGCAAGCTCGTCTGGGTAGGTACCACCCACTCATCAGATATTCTACCGCAAAACAGCAGTACTTGCTATTGTTGTGTTCAGGTTTGAGGGGTGAGTTAGCCAGAGTAATTACTGGCACAAGGGACATAACATCTTAGTTCTCAAGGTTGGTGGCGCGTTGGCGAGGTAAGCGATGGTAAACGTTTCTGACTCTGCCAATGTCTCTGGCGATGGTGAACACTTACCATCGGGTGGCCTATATGCTCGTACTATCATATAAAAATAAATAAGGGTGGTATCTACCCAGACGAGCTTGCACAAAGCTCTACCACCAAGTGAACTAAATAAATATTTTAGTTTCTCACTGACTTCCCTTTCTGTCGTTATTGATTTTTTTTTTTTTTTTTTTTTTTTTTTTTTTTTTTTTTTTTTTTTTTACGCTGGGAAAACGCATGACGCGTTTCCCCCCACGGGAACAGTGGGGGGGGTATGTGGGGCTCGCCATATGTCCAAGGCACCGAGTGTGCCCCGGTCATCGGAATACCCACTAAAAACCCAGCGGTACCCTTCCCGTCTTAACGGGAGCGCCACGGGATCGCTTGCGCATGCTACCGTGACGCTCCGACGGCCGGCCCGCCTATGCGGGCCTCCATTCACTAGGGAGGAATCCCAGGGTACTGGGAACCCCCCTAGTCCCGGCGGCGCCTATTGTGGCGGGAGGAGAAGGTGCGCAAAGCGCCGCTTTCTTCTCCCCAGTCTTCTGCGGCGGAGCGGGTCCGCAGCGGCATCTTCCTCCCGCTCCCGCTCCGCGGCCTCCTTCTGCGACATCACACTTTCACAGAAGGAGACCATCTCCGACCAGCACCTCTCGCTTCCGAGCATCGCGTAGATGATGCACGGCAGGGAAAGGTCTCCGCCTACAACCGCCGCCAGGGAATGCCTCTGGGGCCCCCACGCGGCACACTCGTCAGGGTGTGATGCGCCGTATCAAATGGCGCACCACACTCGTGGCAGGAGGGTGACACCTCCCGCCGCGCTATCTTGTGCAGGTACTTACCGAAGCATCCGTGTCCGGTAAGTACCTGTGTTAACCTGAACGAGAGCGTGCCTCGTTTCCTTCTGACCCAGCGACTCAAGTGGGGACGTATCGCCTCCACTGTCGCCAGGCCCGCCGTGGGGGACCCGAGGTCCTCCTCCCATCGGGTGATCAGAGCTTGCTGGGCTAGAGCCCTGATCCGCCCGACTTCCGCCGACCCTGGACGGTCACCGCGTTCCCTCGCCTCGGCCCGGAAGCGGTACACCTCCGCGAGCACTTCCGCCTGGAGCTCCCAGGGCGGATCGCCCGCGAGGAGGGTCGCCGCTGTCCACGACACCGTACGATAACCCCTTATCGCCCTCACCGCTATCACCCTCTGCGGTTTTCGCAGGAGGGCCCGGTTTGAAGCGGTGAGTGCGTCCACCCAAATCGGGGCACCGTACAGTGCCATCGACTTCACTACGCCGGCATAGAGGCGCCGGCATAGCGATCCCGGTCCTCCCACGTTTGGTAGGAGGCGGCCTAAGGCGGCGGCGGCATTGACGAGCTTCGGGCCGAGCTGCACGAAATGCTGCCCGAAGCTCCAACGCCCGTCCAGGATCAGGCCCAGGTACTTCATCTGGGCCCGCACCTCGATCACCGTCCCGTGGACGGTGATACTCGCCCCTCGTGGGGGGCCCCTCCGTGGACCGTGGAAGAGGAGGGCCTCCGTTTTGGATATGGAGACCCTCAAGCCCAGCATCTCCATCCGATCCACGGTCAGGGTTGTTCCGACTTCGGCCAGGCGGGCCGCCTCCTGAAAGTCACGCCCCATCGCGGTGATGAGGGTGTCGTCTGCATAGCACAACACCCCCATACCGGGAAGGACGGGGGCTCTCAGGAGCCAATCGAAGCCGACGTTCCACAGAATTGGGCCGAGAACCGACCCCTGTGGAACGCCGCAGCCAACCCGACGCCGGACCAACCTGCCGTCGCCCCCCGTCGTTATTGATTTGACATTCGTAAGACGAATACAGAATTGTTTAATTAATCACACACACAGCGTTTATTTACAATTCTGCAAGCCCTCGGGTGTTGCAGATGTCCATGGGCGGTGGTAATCACTTTCCATCAGGTGAGGCCCCTGCTCGTTTGCCCCCTCTTACACAAAAAAAGACGTGTTATATGTTGTAGAGTCAACTCATTAGAAACTAAATTCAAACCAATGGTAGCTTTATTCTAAAAATAATTTTAGTACTTTATAAATTTAATATTTATATAACATTTCTTATATAGTATATAATATAATAGGAATACTTATTCATAAATGAATAAGATATATCGATTATGTACTATGTAAAACATAATATTGAGGAAATAGCGCCATTGCAAACTTAAATACATAAACACTTATATGTTTAATGTTATATCTTTGTTTAACTATATTTCAATAAATAATAAATATATTTCAAGTATATCCTATGCATGAACTCTTTCTGGTCGTATTAGATTGTCGTCCCTTCTTATGAGAGTAAGAGATGGAGAGTGCACGTTGTGTTTGCGGACATATTTGTGCACTATATGTCCTGCGCGGTTGACTAATCTCTCTTGATATGTTCGTTCAATAGGACATCATTATCAACAAAAATGCAAATCTATATTTCTATAATCATAAGCGAAACAACACTCATCACGAGATCTCCTAAACTGACCGCCCGTTTTACTTGAAATTTGTAAGTTACTTCCCCGACGTAGATTCTCACTAAGAAAGGATACTACGTAATACCTATCCGAAATACATTTTACTTATATATACCCGTCCGAAGCCGGGACGACTAGTGTACGTACAATAACTTTAATTGATCTGTCAAATGTTTTCGAACTCTATTAATACCACTCAAACATACTAATATACATTTATATACTATATCAAAGTAAATAACAATTAACAGATTGTTGATGTACTTAATGTTTATATAGGTAATTGGTGACTGCCTCGTTGGTCTAGTGGCTAGATATAAGGCTGCAGACCCGGTGGTCCTGGGTTCAATTCCCAGGTCGGGCCAATAAATAGTAATCAAAGTAAATAACAATTAACAGATTGTTGATGTACTTAATGTTTATATAGGTAATTGGTGACTGCCTCGTTGGTCTAGTGGCTAGATATAAGGCTGCAGACCCGGTGGTCCTGGGTTCAATTCCCAGGTCGGGCCAATAAATAGTTATTGGGTTTTTCTGTCAGAAAATTTCTCAGTAGCAGACCGGAGTCTGGAAGTTGGAAGTGTGTACACTCCCGTGCCTCGGAAAGCACGTTAAGCCGTTGGTCCTGCACCTAAACTCTTTCCGGTCGTGTCGGATTGCCGTCCCATCGGATTATGAGAGCTAAGGAAAAGAGAGTGTACCTGTGTTTGCGCACACACTTGTGCACTATAATATGTCCTGCGCAGTTGGCTAATCTCTCTTGAGATTGGCCGCCGTGGCCGAAATCGGTCTGGAGGACCTTATTATAGGTAATTATAGAATTTAATTATAGTAGATTCGAAGTCAATAAAATTTGTAGATAAGCACATATATACTGAACTGTTTCTAAATATAATGTACTAAGCTAGTATGCTATATTGAGAGCGACAAATAAATGTCACGAGCAAAAATTAACCCGTGACCCATTAAACTATCTATACAAAGAAATAACATTGAAGTGTCTGTCTGTTTCAAACTACGTTTAAATTGATATGGCTGTTTACTAACCATTTAAATGCTTTAAGATATAATTCAAATACGTAATTTAACGTACGTAACGTTAAAATGTTATTAAAAGATTTTCCTCAAAAATTGAATTCTACTGGCGAAGTCGCAATTTTGTTAGTTTAACATAATTAATTTGTTTAACAATTTATTGTTAATACACAAATTTTTAAGGATAGATTTAGGGTATTCAATACTACAGCCCCGGGGCCTCCATAAGTAAAGCGTCCGACAATACGAAACCACCAACGGCAATGAATTGACGTTTCTTTAGATTGTGCTTCAATTAAAGAAATCTACATATATAAACAATATTTGTATATATTCATGATGCGTAAGTACATAGTTCGAATTTAATATACATAATAGCCCTGGTTATATAATTATGATAGTACAGTAACAGCCTGGGAATGGCCCACTGCTGGGCTAAGGCCGTCCCCCTTTTTGAGGAGAAGGTTTGGAGCTTATTCCACCACGCGATGCGGGTTGGTTGAATACATATGTGGCAGAATTTCATTGAAATTAGTCACACGCATGTTTCCTCGCGATGTTTTCCTTCACCGTCAAGCACGAGATGAATTACGAACACAAATTAAACACATAAAAATTCAGTGGTGCTTGCTCGGGTTTGAATCCACGATCATCGGTTAAGATTCACGCGTTCTATCCACTAGGCCATCTCGGCTATGTAATTATTATTATTCTAAATCCGTCAGACGAAGTCAGAAGTGACAAATATTAATTTTATTACAAAATATATTATTCGTTGTGTTTCTTGTACATACCAACTTGTACAAATTTGTTTATATTCTTAAAAACAATTTATCCTCACTAGAGTCGTGATGGAACACAACATACCAAGTAATGTTTGACGATAGAATGGGAGTGGGTTCAATAACCAAGTAAATAAGATGACGAAGAAGATGAATTACGAAAAGTAGATCTTCAAATTTTAATTATAAAGTTTAAGTTATGGATTGAGAGTCAGCCAGCTAACGCAGATATCGCTTTTTGTTTATTAAGGAAATCACGTGTTTTTCCAGTATATATTTCCTTATGTATTACGTTTATCGAAAACCCCATCCCGGTCTAATTGAGGACAAATAACATAATAACAAGGATGTTTTATTTTAATATTTATAGATATAAAGTTTCTTAAACGAGGCAGCCAACATACAATATAGCGAGAATCGTATTAGATATATTTATAAAGTTCAGTGATAGTGTGTGATAGTACGGACGGTCGCCGACCAGTCCGCACCGATGTACCGTTGAAAGAGTGTACAATCGCAGACAAGTCCGTAGCGGTGCGTCGGATCAGCCGCGAGTCGGTAAATTCAAAGGTTCTCGGCCTTAGTGGCAGCGATACTTTCTTTTTCTCTTTGCATTTAGGAATGACGAAATAGCTTCCAATGTCAAGACCGACACAGATTGACGTCCGAAGACTAGATGCGGTGCGCGGCCGGCCGTGGTCATCTGCTGCTGTTGGAGGCTTCACTTAAGGCCTCCTCTCTGTTTGAGAAAGTTAGAATTCCATCACGCTACTCTATCATGCGGATCGGTTGTTTATTTACACGGGATTTGAACCCCTTTTTTAACGCTGGAAAAATGTATTACGCGTTTCCCGCACAGTGGGGCGGTATGTGGGGCTTGCCGGTGTCCAAGGTGCCGAGTACGCCCCAAACTTCGGAATACCAACTAAAAAACCAGCGGCACGTCTTAACGAGGAGCTTCTCGTCCTAACGAGGAGCGCCATGGGATCGCTTGCTAGCATGACGCTCCGACGGCCGGCCCGCCTATGCTGGCCTCCATTCACTAGGGAGGATTCCCAGGGTACTGTGAACCCCTCTAGTCCCGGCGGCGCCTATTGTGGCGGTGGGAGAAGGTGCGGAAAGCGCAAAGCTCGTTTTTCTTTGGCGGAGCGGATCTGCAGCAGCGTCCTCTTCCCGCTCCCGCTCCGCGGTCTCCATCTGCGACATCTCAGTTTCACAGAAGGAGACCATTCCTGATGATATTCGGCAAGGAGAGGTCTCCGCCCACAGGGAATGCCTCTGGGGCCCCCACGCGGCACTCCGTCAGGGTGTGATGCGCCGTGTCGAATGGCGCACCACACTCGTGGCAGGAGGGTAACACCTCCCGCAACGCTATCGCGTGCACGTACTTACCGAAGCACCGTGTCCGGTAAGTACCAGCGTTAAGCTGAACGAGAGCATGCCTCGTTTCCGTTTGACCCAGCGACTAAGTGGTGACGTACTGCCTCTACTGTCGCAAGGCCCGCCGTGGTTGACCCGAAGTCCTCCTCCCACCGGTTGATCACGGCTTGCTGGGCTAAAGCCCTTATCCGCCCGACCTCCGCCTGGAGTTCCCAAGGTGGAGTGCCTGCGAGGAGAGTCGTTGCTGTCCAATACATCGTACGATACCCCCTGATCGCCCTCACCACTATGACCCTCTGCGGTTTCCGTAGGAAAGACGAGTATTGAACCTTAGGCAGCTTTATAAGCCAAAATAATACCAACACGGCAGTTTAAAAAAATTTAAAGATCCATCGCAAACAAGCCAAACATAAACTTGTTATTAATAAAACCCGACCTTTGATCTTATTTTATTATTTTCATTCTCTAACAAGTTATTGCGAAACAGTTAACGCTTCAAATCACAATAGTCAATTTACAATGTAAAGAGCTAAATTTGCGTGATTTCATTATTATATCGCTATAGTTACTCCCCACGGCTTCAGCTGTGTTTGTAAAGGTATTTTTTTTTTCAAGAACAACATGTCAATCTGATAAACAATGTCTCTTTATAATAGTACAATTTATTTAGATTAAAGCCTTAAATATAAATAGTTACTGTGCAAATCGTGACCGCGTCGAATGGTGGCAAGAATGCTAACAGCGTTTTAATTTTGAATCGCAATTCCGATTCTCTAGGCGAAAATGAACTAGCCCTCCTGTCACCAGTACAGGCAATAAGACGGGGTGTAATATTTTTGATGAAAAGGATGTCACTTTTGAATTGATACTATTAGGTACAACAGTGATGACGTTATTTCTGTATCACACGGTAACAGCCTTTGAATGTCCCACTGCTGGGCTTAGGCCTCTTCTCATCTTTTGAGGAGAAGGTTTGGAGCTTATTCTACCACGCTGCTCCAATGCGGATTGGTGGAATACACATGTGACAGAATTTCAGTGAAATTTGACACATGTGGTTTACTCCCGATGTTTTCCTTCACTATCAAGCATGAGACGAATTACAATCACAAATTAAGCACATAAAATTCAGTGGTGCGTGCCCGGGTTTGAACCCACGATCATCGGTTAAGATTCACGCGTTCTTACCGCTGGGCCATCTCGGCTTTCTTATCAGACGTAAGGCTCTTGACTATTATTTTTACACAAGTAAATAATGTCGCTGACTGCCTCTGTCTGTATCTCCGCTCATTATTTGTAAACAACGCAACACATTTCGATACGGTTTCCATTATCTGAAAGAACGATAAATAAGGAAGTTTTATATAAATAATTTGAAAAACAGTTTTCGTAAGCTTACATGGTTAACGTTGGCTAATCTTTAGGAGATATATCTAAAGTCCGCGATAGTACAAGCGATAGCAGGTGTCTATCTTCTATCTTCTAATGTATACCTTAGAAGATTGACACGTATAGGTTAGTGGACGAGCATATGGGCCACTTGATGGTAAGTGGTCACCAGCACCCATAGACAATGCCCTCAACTGGGGAATCAAGATGTTATGTCCGGAATACCACAATACCAAGTACTGTTGTTTTGCGGTAGAATATCTGATGAGTGGGTGGTACCTACGCAGATGAGCTTGCACAAAGCTCTACCACCGAATAAAATCATTTACGTAATCAATAGGATTTGTTAAAAACAATTAGCGCCAAGCAAACAAGCAATCTAGTCTAATTAAATAAAGGTCAAACATCGGATTTAGTGAAGTATGTTATTGAGTTTTTTAAATCAAAATGGCCACGATTTTGTCACGTTGTCTTCATTATATCAATTAAATACGAGAAACAATGGCCCTTGCCCCTTTGGATTGGACGTGTTTGTCTTAGTCCAAGATTGCGAGTTCAAAGCAAGCAGCATTGTATATTAACGAGAACACTTGCACGCGTCGAAATGAAAATTTGCGATATGTTCATCAACCCACGTTGATGCCGTGTTGTTAAAAATGATCCTTAAGAAGAGAAGCCTCTGTTTCGTCTCTCTTTGTCCAGTAGATATATAAAGGCCGTTACTTCTTACCAACTACTTCATCAATGATTATTTACATTCTAACGTTTTCACTGTACACTATCGATATCGATTAGATGTTCACATCACTATGATGAAGGACAGCCTGCACGTATTGAGGTGTCAGTGTTTACTATTTACCTTTTATTGTTTACTTTAACGTAATGTTCTCCGGCTTGGATATTTAAATATACATGACGTATTGATTTTTCGTTACAGTCGCCATTTATGTTCTTTATATGTTGTTGGTTTTGAATTCTTATTAAATAAACAGTTTTTTAATGGTGAAATAATCGCGTCTAGAGAAACTTTTGTTGCTTCGACAAGATTGAGTTGTATGGCGTCACGGTAGGGCCGGATTTAGGGCATCCATGGCTAGAGTCCACGGGCCTCCACAAGGTAGAAATCACGATAGAAATTTCTAAAACTTCTAGTTATCTATATAAATCTATTGGTTCTGTCTGTACATTTTTTTTCCACCTAATTTTGTGATAAATAATCGTTTTATGATGCAGTGATTCATATTATACTATTATTTACATTTTGTCTGTCTGTCTGTATGTCTTCTTATAACTCAAGAACGGCTTGACCAATCTTGATGAAAATTGGTACACACAAAGAACATGTGATGGCGCAAATGTTAGGCCATTTATAAGATCGGAGAAAATTAATTTCAAATCGTTAATTACGTATTTCTTTACCAGTAGCCATATATGTATATGTGTGTGTGTGTGCGTGCTCGTGTGTGTTATTATAGTAATAAAATAATTTATGATATTTTTATTAATTACACGCGGGTGAAGCCGCGGAGCACACCTAGTATATATATAAAGTTATTGACCTCTGTACGTAACGTACTTGAATTTTGATAAAATATTTACATTACAATTGAAACACCAAAGGTAATTATCATAAACTTAATAATAAAAAAATATATATCATTACGACGTAATTATCCAAACGCGCACATCGTACGTTGTGTAATTGAATATAATCAGTAATTCGAAGTTATAAATTAAAATAAACACATCGATAACAATACAGTGCAACACTAAATTGATAGATTTGTGACAAGAGAAAAGTGAAAGTAGTGATGTGCGAATAACTCGTACGAACATTTCGATTCCTGCAACACCAGCCGTTAGTATTACGAACTATCTGAGGAATTTCTTCGAGATGTTGAAACGAAGGACGTCGAAGCGGTTCGTCCTGGGCGATACCTCGGTTGAAGAGGGGAAGTACGACGATGAGGCAACCGATGTGATGCCCTCGGAACTGCTTCAGAAATTCCAAATGACGTTGGATTCTGATCCCGATAAAAACGAGGATGATAATAACGTGCAAGAGCAGGATGGAAAACTGCTCCGGCTTCCGGCACCAACCTTACAGTAAGTCTATACATATCTAAAATGAAACATTATACATACATATATATATATATATATGTATGTATGTATATATAGTCCATTTAATAAGAATTTATCCAAAGCGGTAAATGAACAATGTATTTTTACTTTTTTCCTAACTAGTCGCGTTTATCTGCTTTCTATTAATGCGCATAATATTGACCTGTTTTTAATTCTCTGTACATATAAATCGACAATGAGAGCTGACAAATTATAGCTTAATTTTTTTTTATATAACCTCCGAACGTGGCCTCGCCCGTTTGGGTCCCCCCAAGGTGTTAGGTTAGGTTAAGTCCTTTTCTGTACGGCGACAAAAGTTCATGATCATCATGAACTTTTGTCGCGTTTGATTAGTTTAAACGTAAAGGAATTATAAAGAACTAATGTAATTCATTCTTTTTAACAATTAGCAACATAATAAAGGCACCAACCTGAGACCTTTCTGATTTTGAACATTGTCCTACCGCGTTCTATGTTTAGTATTTAGTGGTCTAGTGGCAGATATAAGGCCTCAGGTCTCGATGAAAAGTTATTGCGTTGTTTTGTTGAAAATAAATATATAGGATCTGAAATTTGGATTACGCGTAAAGTCGTTGGTTCTGCGCCTGGTTTTTTTCCGTGTCGGATTACTATACCATCGGTTTATGAGAGTTAGATATTTCCTCAACCTTGATTATAAAATTTTTTTCGTATTTCCAAGAGTTATTAAGATGGGTGTTTTTAACTAATTATATCTCGGAAAATATTAACAATAGCGAAAAAAAGGTTTAATTATAAAAAAAAAAACGTGTGCGTCTCGGGACGCTCGACAGAAGCGATAATATTTATTACTAATTATAATATATTAAATATAATTTAAATTAGTACTTGAGAGTTGCTAAATTATTATAAGTACTATCTGTATACGCTAGATGGCGTTAGGCTGGTAGCTCTCAGGTGAAACAGTCCGCGTCGGTAAAACGGCACCGTAACGCGCTACTTTACAAAGCGGTTTACCCTCCCATAAAAAGTTATCACTTCAAAAAGATGGGATATCTTATCCTCTACAATAAAAGTCTCTACTATTTTTAGCGTAAAACTTACTGTTTTCGAGATAGAAGCAAAACGACGTTTTTCAAGATGGCGACTAATACTCGCGGTGTGGGATGACAAAAACCCGGTTTTATACTTAGGGAGTACCCCCTAACATAATCCAATCGAAAAATCGAGTAGGAGAATTTAATGCAGAGCGAATATCTAAAAATTTTGGACTATGAGGGAATAGAGAATGCACCATGCAGAGAGATTTAAGTAACCCGTCCTCTTCTGAAGACGTATGTAACATTTTTTGATGATCAGTATAATAATAAGGTGTGTGTGCGTTAACACACACTTGTGCACCGAAATCGATCACGATCATCATCATGTAACGTAGCTATTAGACTACTTTTGACGAGCTATATTTTACTCATTATTGTGGCGATTGCATCTCAAATCTGACATTAAATATCAAATATCAAGATAATACGGGTCATTTGCAGTGATAAGAATAGATAGCACGAGCTTACATAAACTTGGGATGTTATAACACAGAACTCATCCTCTAGAAGTATCTGTTTCTGCTTCTTTTCACAGTGTAACAACAGGCAATTGCATGAACAATCAAACAACCTATGTAATCCTTTTGGTGGTAGAGTTACATTTGGGTACCAACCACTCAGCCCATCTCAGATTTGAAGGGAAATGAAGCAAACGAGCACAAGGGGACATAACATTTTTGATCCCAAGATTGGTGGCGTTGATGTATGAGATGGTTAAAATTTCTTACAGCAGTGATCACTTACGATATGTCTTTTTTATATCATAGGTAGGCGGACGAGCATATGGGCCACCTGATTGTAAGTGGTTACCAACGCCCATAGACATTGGCGTTATAAGAGATGTTAATCATCGCTTACATCGCCAATGGCCCACCAAGCTTGGGAACTTATATGTTATTTCCTTTGTGCCTGTAATTACACTGGTTCACTCACTCTTCAAACCGGAACACAACAATACCAAGTACTGCTGTTTTGCGGTAGAATATTTGATGAGTGGCTGGTACTCACCCTTCAGTGGTTTCACCCTCTCAACTTCAAGTGAGCCGTGTACCCTTTGAAGGTTTCCATTGAGCGAAAACAAAGTACGGACGTAAAGAATATTGCGAATATTGTAAATATCTAATTGATTATACATTTCTTGGAATGAAATGTTTAAATAGGGCTATCAGGATAATATGGGGTTTTCCAATAGGGACGCTTGAACTTTGACAGCTGATTGCGGCCATGTTGTTTGAGTGACAGCTGTCAAATGCAGTGTGTTATATTCATTCCGTCCTCCCAAACCACCATGGCAGGTTACAGTGTCGAGCAGCACGTGCAAATCATAAAATTGTTTTATGAAAATGGGTTTTCAGTTCGAGCAACGTTCCGCGCACTTCGCCCGTTTTACGGTCGCGATGATCGTCCTGCCGAGTCGACTATCCGTCGATTGGTGGACAAATTCGAGTCAACCGGGTCAGTTAACAATCAGCCGGTTCCCGTGCGTCAACGTAACGCGAGATCTGCCGAGAATATCGCCGCTGTGCGCGACAGTGTCCTCGAAAACCCGCGGCAGTCAATTCCGCGTCGCGCACAGGAACTCGGCCTTTCGCAGACGACAACTTGGCGAATTTTGCGTTGTGACTTGAGCCTGCACCCGTACAAGATCCAGCTGACCCAAGAGCTCAAGGTTAATGACCATAGACAGCGCCGTGTGTTCGCTGACTGGGCATTAGAGCAGTTGGAAGTTGACGCCGATTTTGGCAAAAAAATCATCTTCAGCGACGAGGCGCATTTTTGGATGAATGGCTATGTCAACAAGCAAAATTGCCGTATTTGGGACGAGACCAATCCACACGAGGTTCACCAAGTGGCAATGCACCCGCAGAAAGTGACTGTTTGGTGCGGATTTTGGGCCGGAGGCGTGATTGGTCCGTATTTTTTCGAAAACGATAATGGTGTGGCCGTCACCGTCAATGGTGAGCGATACCGGTCGATGATAACCAACTTCTTTTGGCCTGAAATCGAGAATATGGATCTGGACAACATGTGGTTTCAACAGGACGGCGCTACGTGCCACACAGCACACGCTACGATGGAAGTTCTGCACGATCAAGCGCCCTTAATGGAAAACCCTATATAATCATTTTAAAAAACCGTCATCATGATATTTAACAAATTATCTATCGCAATATGTTGACGAATTTACGGTGTGTGAACTGACAACTGACGCTAAGTATACAATACATAAACAACGATAACAATCGCAACCGAAGGATTTATGTCTAAGATCATTTATTTTTATGTGATTTAAATAATATACGACATTTTTTTTTTTATGTTTTCCTGAATAGCTTCGTAAATCTGAACCATTTTGATAGTTATTTAACTGTTTGTCTATTGTTGTATATAAATATCAGTTGCGTCTAAAGTGTAGGACCCGTCATTTAAAAGAAAAACATCTCGCTTAAGTTTTGAATAACGGTACGTACTAATCTTCAATTGTCAATAGGTCTGTGTATATTTATCGATATATTTTTTATGTTATTACTTTTAATGTTTTCTAGACATTGTTCCAAATTTTCACTTGGTGGTAGATCTTTGTGCAAGCTCGTCTGGGTAGGTACCACCCACTCATCAGATATTCTACCGCAAAACAGCAGTACTTGGTATTGTTGTGTTCCGGTTTGAAGGGTGAGAAAAAAAAATAATATAATTTTTTAGTGCGTATAGTATCTCTAAAAGGTAGAGTATGGTAATACATATATTATTCCGGCGTTGTCACAGTAGTGTTTTAACATGTACACCTTATGAATACGATTGTGAATTTGTGAACTACCGATTATGTTTTACAAACCGCTCAAGTTGGCGTGGTTGGTAAGATACTTGCCTTTCAGGCCGCCGGTCGATTCCCACCCAGGACAGACATTTGTGTGCATGAACATGTCTGTTTGTCCTGAGTTTGGGTGTAATTATTTATATATTTACAAAATTAGTATTTACAAAAGAAAAGTAGTATGTGTAGTATATCAGTTGTCTGGTTTCCATAGTACGAGCTCTGCTTAGTTTGTGATCAGATGACCTTGTGTGAATAATGTCGCCGGATATTATTATTATAGTTGTACAAGATTTGTTGATTTTACTTCTTTTTTTGTCTGTTTCGCATATTTATATTTAGTTTTCAAATTATAGTATTATTGACTGTCGTCATATATTTTAATTTTTAATACGCATTTAAATTTATACATTAAATGAAAATCTAGAAAACAGCACATTAAAATTTTACATACATAGTTAAATAAAGGGATTGTTATGTCTTGACTGAAGACAAGTCAACTGCGCAGGACATAATATTATAGTGCACCTGTGTACAGAACACGTGTTCACTCTCTACTCCTCGTTCTCATAATCTAATGAAACGGTAAATCCGAAACGACCTTTCTCGGCTCACCGATGCA
The DNA here is from genome assembly GCA_905220585.2 of Nymphalis polychloros. NCBI lineage: Eukaryota > Metazoa > Arthropoda > Insecta > Lepidoptera > Nymphalidae > Nymphalis > Nymphalis polychloros. The sequence goes on from HG992270.1 coordinate 6,284,429, forward strand.
CGAGACTGTATACACAGCAAATAATTTCTCGACAGAGTAACCCAATATATTTATAATTGTATCTGAGTAAATAATACAGTATATAACATATGTATATCAATGAAGACACATTTAACTTATTGCAAAATTGCAAAGCTACCTAAACCGGTTACCCTTTAAACAGGTACCTTAAAAGTGAAGGAGATGAGGGATGAATGATGATGAAGGAATGTCAATTTTTTTGCACTAGGCCTTACTTTCTTCTGTGAAGCAATTTTATTCACTACCACGAACGATATCTGATATATCCTAAAAAATAAACACCCTGAAAATTAAAAATTCGAGTAGAACTTTAGATTTTCGCTCTTTGAATGGCACATCTGTTTGATAAAAAAGGTTTTCCTTTAAAACCTAAACCTATAAGGTGTTTGCATTTCATAGAAAGCATTTTCACACGCGCTATTTTTAAATTCATATTTTAAACATAATCGAATTTAATGGACTATATATAGTCCATAGTTATTTATTAATTATATTAGACGTAATTCATATTAATCGAGTTAAATTTTTGCTTGAAAAGTAACTTGTTCGTTCCCTCTGGAGCCATATTACCAATGCCATCTATGCCGTATATTCTAAACTATTAATATTATCTAATGGTGATATTTCTGTATTTTAATAAATAGTTGTTAAAAATATCCAATAAAATCTTCATCTTATAGTGTGTTGCCAATCATAATCAGTCAACTAATGTCAAACTTACAGGACTAAAACTATAGCTGTCTCCTTCACATGGGTCTGGTTAAAATCCAATAGGATACACAGGACAGGAAAAGCCTAGGACAGGACATTATATCTTGACTAATATATCTTGGAAAGATTTCCCTTTTACTCCCTGTAAAGCAAGAAAAATTGGGCACAAAAGTCTATAAAATGGTGGCAGCAGAAACACCCACTTCTAATATCTGTAGTCCGCAGTAGATCAAAGAGACAACGATAAGCTTGAAGTTCCAACTAGATGCTCGATGATTCAAACCTTACAGCTTATAAGTCGAAATATTCATGTTGTTAATTTTTCGCTATGGACACACTTTTGACTTTTTAAACTTTGGCCAATCTTTTAATCCTGTCAAAGGATAATAAAGATAGTGAACAGTCGAAAGGAATTAACAAAATAAGTCTTCATCTCTTTCGGTTGATATATAAGAGAAGAATAGCAATACTTTTAGTCCTGTCTTTATATATGTATTTTCGATTGCATTCAATTATTACATTGTCCAGTATAACTGTCAGTATACTTACATCACCATATACGATGACGTACATGCATTTGTTTTTTTAATAACTGTACGTGTGAAATACAGAAACATGCATAAATATATAGAAATCACAATGACATCACAATAATTGTATGGGGCAGCAAATATGTATATTAAAATATTTATATGTAAAAAAACTGTGAGGTCATGTTATTTCGTTTTATTTCAACAGGTCTGACCAGGATCGTAAAGACGAGAGTTCGCCGTATATGTAATTATAATATATAAGTTGTGTAAAAACAGTAGCGCATTGTATTCTTATATAATATTAATTATTTTTTTATATAAACAAGGTTATCATTCTTATAGCGTTAGTTGTTAATGTTTTTTTAGCTTCTATATACTTTTAGTTGCTTGTCAATTTTATATAATATAATTTAAGCTTATATGCACGCTTTGAAGTCAGTGTTAATGTTTTTTTAAATATTAATTAAGCATAGAGTTTTAATTAAATAAGAATATTTTGTTCCTTTAAACAATAAATTCCAAGTTATCTACAATAATTATGTATTATAACTATAATAGAATACTGCAATAACTTCCAAGATTCTTGTGTTGTTGCAGCATAATTTATCGATAATTATGTGGACCTTTCACATTACTACGCAAATCGTGGAAAACAATTTTTCTTATGCAACCACTACGCTTTAATTAATAATAACGGCAACTCTATTTCATTGATACTTTGTCTTTGTTCCTCTTAACATTTATATGTCATTAATTTCCCTAAGTTTGAGCGAGACGGCTATATCGTATGATCAGTCGTTTGAAGTTCATTGGCGAATTAAACGTCACACTTCAGAAAGTGTACGAAAACAAACGGAATCGGTGCTTTCGGCAAAGAAATGTTCAATTCCTGTTTATACGATTTAAAAATTGTTGTGAATATATTCGATATTTAAAAGTGGGTTTTTTAGCTCATATCCTTGAAGAAAATGTATCCTTCGATGAATGGATTATACTCGGAAAGTTCTTACAGGTTAGAGCAATTTATGAGATAATTTACCGTAATTATATTTAAGAATATTTTATTTTTTATTTTTTTATATAAAAGTTTAAGAACTTATAATCTTACGAGTTCGTCCTTTGTATTAAAAAAAAAATAAAGATTTTATTACTCTTACAAGTTAGAAAATATTTGTTTCGTTGATTCACTTTTTAATGTTAATTACTGACATTTCTTTTCTGCTTTAACTGATTTCTAACACGAATCTGAAATGAAATTAATTTCATATAAGATAATTAATATATTATTAAGTATTTACGTTCATAAAAACTCTAAATCTTAAAACATTAATATTTTAACTAACTTTAAAATAGTTTTAAAATATTCGTATTAAGAATAAAATAAGTATGTTGTAATTTAAAAGATATAAACTATTTTTAAATTATTGTTTATTTTATTGCCTTTAACAGTTTACTGTACTAGCTGTAGCTAACTTAATATGATTTTACATACATACAAACTAATTTAAAAACACATTACAAATACTAGCAAACTGTCTAAATATCTTTAAGAATGAAGATCTGTGCCAAGTTGATAACAATGACAAAGATAGGATTTTAATTTAGTAATTAATATATTTTTGACAAATACATGGACAAGGATTATATCTATAAAGTCACTTATGTTGGAGTATTTTAATTAATGAAACAAGTTTTGTTTTAATTTGGTTGTTATGCTTTATTGTAAATTAGGTGGACGATATTGAACTACGACAGCACTAATGTCTGTAGTTTACACCTAAATGCATACTTGTTAATTAACAACCCGGAAATAGCCCACTAATTATCTGAAAAAAAAAGAAAACAAAACAAGAATTGGAATCCATACAAATTGTTATGCTGCACAGAAATAAAAACATGTAGGCACGTTGAACTATCACACTAATAGAAAGAAACAAGGACATAATATGATTATATGCTTGGACAACATGTTTGTGTTTATAAGATAAATTACCTTTATTGTTATGAAAGTGGTTCAGAGGTTTTTCAGCTACATTACTCTAATAGTGTTTAATATATTTAGCTGTCATCAGTATGACTACATTCAGCAGAAGATGTATTATAATTACAAATATATCATCAAAAATGTTATTTATTTATTCTTTATTTCACACAATTTACAAATATATAACAAATACAAAGATCAAGCATTACATATTGCAGTACGCAAAGGTGCCCTTATTTCTTACAGTGATCTCTTCCAGGCAACCGCTATAATAAAAACATATATTGTTGTTAGCCAGGAGAATTGATCGGGCATGTTAGTGCTGCTTTTCAGGATTTTAAACCACAATCTAGGCTTAAAATCCACTACACGGCTAGGATTTTGTATGTGGTAGTAATAAAAAAATATATAATAAAGAGTATATAATAACACAAAAGTTTCCCCAAATTGCTTTACGCACAATTTATTTATTCGGGTACTTTAATGTCATCTGTTTTTTTACATATGCAATAAAGTAAAAATAAACAATATAAAATAATCAGAAAATATAATTAACTATATATAATATACTTATGTTATAATTAATATTGACTAATTCGCAGTAAATATTATTTGCGTAATTGATTTATGTAACTGTTTACGTCCTCATTAACTTAATTCATTATCTAGTGATCAGCTGTAGTATAATTATTTTCAATTGATAATGAATATTGCGTCTCAATGTGAATCTATAATTCTAATAGTGTTACTCAATTAAATATTATGGTTAGTGAAATATTCTAGTGTGGAGTTTCCGTATATACTGGTGAGGCATTTTGGAGTTTTCTGAATCTTCTCCCCTCTTTAATTACCACATCCGTTTCAACACGATCCTACTTGGTTCTAATATTGTTAGTAGCAATAGGACTTCAGAATGCTCAATATCTGAAATTTACTAAATAATATGCCTTAAATTCAAATATTAAATGTAAAAACATGGAAGTATTTCTTCAATTTATAATATACAAAGTTAAGAAAAGCTTAATACAAATATAAATAAAAGCATAATTTTTAAGCTTTATAAAAAAACGTTTTTTGGTATTTATATATATATATCTATTTATGATATTATATTATAATTATATTAAATATTTATTAAAAAGTTTTACCAAATCTATTGTTTGCTTTACTCATGCTTTTTTTGGTGTATGTAGATTGCCATAAGAATAATTTATATTTTGTTTTTGTTTAGATTGTTAAATTTATATCTAAAAAAAAAAAAACATTAAAATGTTATTATAATATTATATTTTTTTATCAACAGGCCATCTATGTCCCAAGGCACAGTTATACACAGCCAGCGTTTCCAAGAGAAAGATTTTACGGTTGCAACACCAGAAGAATTTGTTCGACGTTTCCAAGGGACAAAATCTATTAATAAGGTAGATATTTTCTCATATTTTATGGTAGTGTTAGATAAATAGTTTTATTGTATAAAAAATATGAATTAATTTTGTATAGTAACTTATGTTTCACTTATCAATTTTTTTTGCTTGACAAACAAACAAACTGACCTTCGCACTTGTCATTTCTCATTCTGTATATAAATACATATAATGAACAAATTAACTTCCAACAGGTATTGATAGCGAACAACGGTATTGGTGCTGTGAAATGCATGCGTTCAATACGAAGATGGTCGTACGAGATGTTCAAGAACGAGAGGGCGATACGGTTCGTTGTTATGGTGAGTTTTTATACAGTTTCAATGGTCTGTTTGGTACGCTGTTAGAAATATTAACCACTCTTACACCACCAATGTTTGGTACCTACCTGGACCTTGGGAAGTTGTGCCTCTACTTACTGCTCGTAATTTGTCGCCTCCATCCAATGACATAGTAAATTAAATCTGTACGCACGGTTTTTACGTCTTACAATGGTATGAACTAGTTTTTTCATGTGCTTAATAATTCATTTTCTGCTCAACGATGGAGGAAAACATCGTGAGGAAACCTGCATTTGTCTGAAATCTTCACTGATTTTTTTCCGAGCTCCATATCTTCTCTTCGAAGGGAGAGGAGGTCAGCCCAGCGGCGGGACATTCACAGGCTGTTGCTTTAATATGAATATATTTCACAGGTGACGCCGGAAGACTTAAAAGCGAACGCGGAGTACATCAAAATGGCTGACCACTACGTCCCCGTGCCCGGGGGGTCGAATAACAACAATTACGCAAACGTTGAGCTGATCGTGGACATTGCTGTGAGGACTCAAGTTCAGGTTAGTGTTATATAGACGTTTTCAAGGTCATTATTCCTATATACTTGGTGATTAATATCGTTTTAGCCTCTTTACACTATATATTGGACTCCGGAACTCATTCTGGTTGTGTCGGATTGCTGTCCCAACAGATTATAAGAGTTAGGGATCAGGGCACCTGTTTGCGCACACTCTTGTGCACTATATTTCATGCGCAGTTGACTTATCTCTCTTGAGATTGGCCGCATTGGTCGAAATCAGTCTGGAGGACATCATATATGTATTATTGTAACATAATGTTACATACGCTGAGTTTGCCCGTAAGTGATGCGTACGTACGCACGTACGCATCCGTAAACACTCAGTCACATCGTGTTTGTTATGTGATTTTAAATTTTTTGTGCATCACGTTGTCGTTTATCGTTCGTATTAAGTAAATGGATATGTACTAATATTATTACCACAGGCTGTCTGGGCCGGTTGGGGTCACGCTTCGGAGAACCCTAAGCTGCCGGAGATGCTCCATCGAGCAGGAGTTGTGTTCATCGGTCCACCAGAGAAGGCTATGTGGGCTTTGGGTGACAAGATCGCTTCGTCAATCGTGGCTCAGACCGCTGATATACCGACATTACCATGGAGTGGTAGCGGTGAGCTGCAATCAAATTAATATTAACCTGATAACCGCTGTTTAGGTCAACCATGTTCGATGACCTTTTTTGGTATAGTTACGACACTAATGAATCGAGATCCCGATATCGGAACCGGGTCGATTTTTTGTCAAGAATTTTTGAATAACTGCCAGGAGAACTTACCGTTCACCTCAATGGAATACCTTTTATCCCGACATTTGGGAGGGGAATGACCGCGTACAATTTGCTTTTCATTTATTAGTTATATATATTATAATTGTGAATTTCAGAATTGAAGGCGGAGTACAACAGCAAAAAGATCAAGATATCGTCGGAGCTGTTCGCGCGCGGCTGCGTCACGTCGCCGGAGCAGGGCCTGCAGGCCGCGCACAAGATCGGTGAGTCGCCGCTCTGGGTGGTTCCACCTGACTGGGTACCAGTATATTGTATAGCTTTGATCCGGCATGCAAGCTGGTTCAGGCAGTGTAATTGCAGAAATAAAGTAACTTCTAATCTTATAACGAGTATTGATCGCATAAATAATAACTATATATATTTTTTAAATGGCAACATTACTTGCAAATGCGACGGAAGATCCCTTAGAAGAGTTTCGATCTAGTCTAGTTTTTCTTTCAAAAATTACTAGTTAATAAGTCAAAATAATTCCATCTAAGAGGGTATATTTCCAAATGCCGTGTATTAAAGACGTTTGTTATCTGATTCCAGGTTTCCCCGTCATGATAAAAGCGTCCGAAGGTGGTGGCGGTAAGGGTATTAGAAAAGTGGAGAATCCCGATGACTTCAATAATATGTTCCGACAGGTATGTATATAAACATTGCTCGTTGGTCTAGTGGCTAGATATAAGGCCGCAGACCCGGTGGTCCTGGGTTCAATCCCCAGGTCGAGCCGATATATAGAAATAGTTATTGTCTTATATGTCTTTTAAAAACGGTTCATTTCTGTCATTTCTGTCAGAAAATTCTCAGTAGCAGCCCGGAGTCTGGAAGGTGGAAGTGTGTACACTCCCGTGCCTCGGAAAGCACGTTAAGCCGTTGGTCCTGCGCCTGAACTCTTTCCGGTCGTGTCGGATTGCCGTCCCATCGGATTATGAGAGCTTAGGAAAAGAGAGTGCACCTGTGTTTGCGCACACACTTGTGCACTATAATATCTCCTGCGCAGTTGGCTAATCTCTCTTGAGATTGGCCGCCGTGACTGAAAATCGGTCTGGAGGACGTTATTATTATTATATAAACATTATATTTATTTGTAACAGTAAAAAATTGAATTTCGACAGGTTCAAGCCGAAGTCCCCGGGTCGCCGATATTCGTGATGAGACTGGCGAGATCTGCTCGCCATTTGGAGGTACAGCTGTTAGCTGACCAGTACGGTGAGTCAAACACACCACGGGTGGTTACGTCGTTTCGTCACTGGTGTCGACTGTCGAGTTAATTTGTATAAATATTTGCATATGTAGTATCTTTTGAAATTCTTTCGCTAAAGTTAAAAGTAACTATTTAATATTATTATGATTTTTGACTTTATGGAGACCTAAACTTGCATAAGGGCTGCATTTTAGAACCCCGGTGTTTCGTTTTATTTATTTAGACACAATTAAAACATATTATTTGAGTACACTGGTATGTAAGCACGTAATATGCATGTACAGCGCACACAAAACCTAATTGCAGTAAAGTTAAAAAAAAAAATAGTTTGGCTCTTGCATTATAATCAGTGTTAGAAGATTGTACTTCTTGCTGTGTCGTTGTCTATGACCCTCAAAAAACGTTTGTACGTCCGTTATCAAATTTAAAAAAAAATTTGATTAGCGTCTTGTTATTGTATATTAAATTTCTATTTACAGGTAACGCGATATCGCTGTTTGGTCGCGACTGTTCCATCCAGCGTCGTCACCAGAAGATCATAGAGGAGGCTCCGGCTGCCATCGCGAAGCCGGACGTCTTCATCGAGATGGAGAAGGTGGGCATGCATCTTATGTATTAATTAACTAGCTGTGCCCGCGGTTTCACCCGCGTATAATTAATAATATATGTATACTAATATATAAAGCTGAAGAGTTTGTTTGTTTGATCCGGCTAATCTCAGGAACTACTGGTTCGAATTTAAAAAATATTTTTTGTGTTGTATAGTCCTTTTATCGAGGAAAGTTCTAGGCTGATTTTTATTCATTACTAGCTGTGCCCGCGGTTTCACTCGCGTATAATTAATAAAAATATAATTATTAGTATTTAAAAAAATATTATTTAAATAGAACCGACACACGATACCTAATAACCACTTCACGGGTCGGACACGAATTTTGGTACACCTGTATATATATGTTACCTGTAAGTCGTATGTTAATATTGTATATAATGTTGGCTTACTATCATATTAAATAAGTTATTAACGATTGTCGTGTCCATGGGATTTTGGTACAATAATACAAATTTGAAAGCTAAACTTTTTCATTTCTTGCAATGCTCGCAACTCTTCAAGGTCATATCATGATTACCACTGAAAACGTGTTAACAGCACGGTGATCATAGAGTTTATATCAGATGTTGATCATGTCGAATTGTTATTAATTAAATGGGTACTTTAAAAGTAGCTAAAGTGTCCCCCCCCCCGTAGGCGGCGGTCCGGCTCGCTAAGATGGTGGGCTACGTGAGCGCGGGTACGGTGGAGTACCTGTACGAGCCGCTCACCGGCAGCTACTTCTTCCTGGAGCTCAACCCGAGGCTGCAGGTGGAGCATCCGTGCACGGAGATGGTGGCCGACGTCAACCTGCCCGCCGCGCAGCTGCAGGTTACCCTCGCTTATGAGATATCTCTCTATACGTCGCACGCTAATATTTCAATTACAAACTTATATTAAATAACTATTTATTAAAAGCATAATAAAATTATTATCAAAATGTGGTAAAAAAAATACAATTCAGCCTTTTTCTTCAAAAACTTTTTTATTTGATTTATAGATTCTTTATTCGAGTAAGCTCTAACCGCAATTTTTTTATCGCCATTTTAGAAGATTAAATTTATTTAAAAGACACCCTTTTTTTTTCAATTAATTGAGTTTCTTGTCGGTTCTTCTGCTTCTCATTAGAATCAATATTTTTGTCATCGGATATATCTTTAAATTTAATTTAATTCTGTAACACATTGAATTAAAGGTCATCGAAATAGTCTATCCGCATGTTTCGTGCAAATTATTTTATAATTAATGTTTTTTGTCTCTCAGATCGCTATGGGACTTCCACTCTACCACATCAAAGACATCAGGCTCTTGTACGGGGAGTCCCCGTGGGGAATGACGCAGATAAACTTTGACGAACCAAAGCAGAGACCGTCGCCGTGGGGTCACGTAATCGCCGCTAGGATCACGTCCGAGAACCCTGACGAAGGTGAGTAGAACAAAAAGCATAATCTACACTAATATTATAAATGTAAGTCTGTCTGTCTTTCTGTTACAATTTCAAGGCTAAACCACTTAATCGATTTTGATGAAATTCAGTGTGAACGAGGCTGCAACCCCAAGAAACGACATAGGCTACTTTTTATGCCTTAAATCTGCCCCCCCCCCTTAAGCGTTATATAAGATCGCCTTTGCCCATACTTTTGTGATGAATGTAATATGCCTTATAAAGACTAAATATGTTAAAATTTATTCCTTACAAGGCTGTTTTTATGCTGCATTGCAATACAGCAAAAAATACTTCAAGAATTTAAATTGCATCTAAAAATTTTCAAAAAATGGAATTAATATATTTATAGGTTTCAAACCGTCCTCTGGTACGGTCCAAGAGTTGAACTTCCGGTCTTCAAAGAACGTGTGGGGATACTTCAGTGTGGCGGCTTCGGGTGGTCTCCACGAGTTCGCTGATTCTCAGTTCGGGCATTGCTTTTCGTGGGGCGAGACGAGGGAGCAGGCGCGAGAGTGAGTACACCCCTAAACCGAGTAGAGAGTATGGGTCGGAGCGGACCAGATATGACCCGAGGTTTTCTAATGGGAGAATACTTGAAAGGAAGTAATCATGTTGCGGTGCGATATTGCAGAAGCAAGAATATTATGTTACTAGACTCTTCGATCAACTATACTACTTGATAACGCTTCACGAACAAAAACAATACTCAAATGTGGCACCGACTGACTGTACCATAAAGTGGAGAAAACGATGTAAAGGTTTCATTATTTCAACCTAAACTATGCCTTGTTCCCGAGCAATAAAGTGTTGTTTAGATTGTATTGACATTCACTTACGATCTTACGCCATGATTGACAGAAAGACATAATAAATGTACAATAACGTTTGTTCCAAATTCAACCTTATTTCGTTAAAAATAAAACAGATAATTACAGACACAACATTTTACTTACGCCATTGCGGTGGTTACTTCCACAAATTTTGACGTCTTAACTTTGGTTATGATTGGATCATACTAATTTGAAATAAGATCACAACCATATTTGTGCTCTTATTTTCGGGCCGTTTTTGAAGCGCTTACCGGTAATCTTGTACATTATTGATCGAAGACTAGACCGCTATGGTTCTAGTGGCCAGCTCATAAGGCTGCAGATTCCGAAGTCCTGGGCTCAAATGTAGGGCGATTAATGACGTTTTATGATGATACTATTAAATTAAAATATTTCATTATTTTTTTTTATAGAAATTTGGTAATCGCTCTAAAGGAATTGAGCATCCGTGGTGACTTCCGGACGACAGTGGAATATCTGATCACATTACTGGAGACACCGTCCTTCCAAGACAATAATATTGATACGAGCTGGCTGGATGCACTCATCGCTGAAAGGGTAAGTGGTTTATGTACTGTGATGTATAAATAAGCTTATTAATACATTTAGAATATCCATTATATATCGCCTATTAAGCTATAATGAATAACTGTTATACAGGTTTATTTGTAACACACCAGCAACCTCGCAGGACTAGATAGCTAACACCATAAGCAACAACTTTTGTTCTACGACTTCGGACATAACTCTATACATGAAAAAAAAAAAGATTTTATAAGTTCTTGTCGTACTGTCGTGACATTTGTAGGACTATATTTCATTCATAGTCGATCTTTGCGATGCGCGTAGATTTATAAACGTTCAAGCGGGAAATTAAATTAATACTTATTTTTGTATGAAAATAAAATCTAACAAATTATCAAAAGTCGTAGAACAAAAGTTATTGCTTACGATGTTAGCTATCTAGTCCTGCGAGGTTGCTGGTGTGTTACAAATAATCCTGTATATGGACAATTTAACACTAATAATATAAATAATTTATTAATAACTATATTGAATAATTAATAATTTAGCGAAAACATTATTTTTTCAAATCCATTAGTGATCTGTTACAAGGTCACGTCAACTGTTTACTTGGTAGTAGGGCTTAATGTATGTCTGGGTAGGTACCATTCACTCATCAGATATTCATCTTGTAAAGATCTAAATCTTTTGCAGGTTCAAGGCGAGAAAACAGATGTAATGTTGGGTGTCGTCTGTGGCTCCATACTCATAGCGGACAGCATCATAACGGCGCACTTCCAGGAGTTCAAGAGTGCCTTGGAAAAGTGAGTTGAATTTATCTTGAACAGCTTATTTGGTGGAGCAGGTCTTTATGTGCAAGCCAATCTGACTAGGTACCACCAACACATCAAATATTCCATCGCCAAGTAGCAATATTTAGTAGTGTTGTGTTCCAGTTGGAAGTGTGAATGAGCCAGTGCAACTAAAGGCACAAGGGACATAACATAGTTCCCAGGGTTGGCGGCGCATACATACATAATTATGTAAATGATGGGTAATAATTTTTAGCAAGCATCGATAATCTTTGCAGACCACTTATCTTTGGGTTGGCCCATTAGCCAGTCCACCTACCTGTTAAAATAATATTTTTGTTCACAGAGGACAAATTCAAGGGTCCAGTCAGTTATCCAACTGTGTCGATGTGGAATTGATCCACAGCGGACACAAATATAAAGTCCAAGCTACAAAATCCGGTCCAACGTCCTACTTCCTGTCACTGAACGGAAGCTTCAAGGAACTGGAAGTACATAAACTTACAGATGGCGGTTAGTTAACATATGTATACATATAAAAATATATTTTTTAAACAATATATAAAAGCCGAGATGGCCCAGTGGTAAGAACGCATGAATCTTAGCCGAAGATCGTGGGTTCGAACCGGGCAAGCACCATTGAATTCCATGTGCTTAAATTGTGATTATAATTCATCTCGTGCTTGAAGGTGAAGGAAAACATCGTGAAGAAACCTGCATGTGTCAAATTTCACTGAAATTCTGTCACATTTGTATTCCACCAACCCGCATTGGAGCAGCGTGGTGGAATAAGCTCCAAACCTTCTCCTCAAAAAGAGAGAAGAGGCCTTAGCCCAGCAGTAGGACATTCACAGGCTGTTACTGTAAACAATATATAGGCCTATATAGTGCTCTTTGCATAGTATATACTTAATACTGTCTGTACGGGATTCAATGTTCTGAGTTTTTTAATTTCAAGAAAATGTGTAGCTGGATTAAATTTGTTGTATAGTCTATGCCAATGGTAAGAGGTGTATAGATAAATAAACAAATATGATCTTGAATCGACATGACATCGGTCGAGATCTAAACAGTCTGTGGTATTCGTAAAAAAAAAATGTCAATAAAGTTGGTATCGGAATTTTAACTTCTTACTTGATTGTAGAGCTTTGTGCAAGCTCCACCCATTCATCAGATATTCTACCGCAAAACAGCACTTGGTATCGTTGTGTTCCGGTTTGAAGGGTGAGTGAGCCAGAGTAATTACAGGCACAAGGGACATAACATCTCAGTTCCCAAAGTTGGTGGCGCATTGGTGATGTAAGCGATGGTTAACATCTCTGCCAATGCCAATGTCTATGGGCGTTGGTGGCCACTTACACAAAAAAAAAAGTAAATTTAAAGTGGATATAAGTAGTAAAATAGAATAGTGTTGTATTATAAAGAGAGATATATTAATCTAGAACTGTTTATAGTGCATAATATAACAGAACTATTAGGGAATTTCATGGAATATGTAAATCTATGGTTCGGTTTTACCTTTGAATGATTTTGCTAGTTAAAAGTACTTTTGATTGGTTAAGAGTTTTGACTGTTATATACAGTGTGTAACAAAAACCCTGTCCGACCCGTGAACTGGTTATTAGGTATCGTTAATCGGTTCTATTTATGTGATCATTTTTAAAATTTTAAGCAAAAAATTTATCAAAAAAAAAATTAATTTACTTAAATAACGAAAATTACATGGCAACACAGGCGCGGGCGACAGCGCTCGATAGCTCTTACCTATCGGGTAGCTAGGACACGAGGTCATGACCTCAGTTGTCCATGAAATTGTCGTTATTTACAATTGAAAATGACAATTAATATCTTTTATGGTAATTTTTTTTCTTAGTATTTTAAAAATGATCACATATATGGAACCGACTCAGGATACCTAAAACCACTTCACGGATCGGACAGGGTTTTTGTTACACACTGTATATAACGATTAGAATAAATAAAATTACTATATAATTACAGGTACCCTACTGTCCGTCGACGGAGCTTCGTACACGACATATTTAAGGGACGAGGTCGACAAGTACCGTATCGTGATCGGTAATCAGACGGTGGTGTTCGAGAAGGAAAAGGATCCTTCCAAATTGCGGGCGCCGTCCGCCGGCAAGCTCATCAACACGCTGGTGGAGGACGGCGGGCACGTTGACAAGGGACAGCCCTATGCTGAGATTGAGGTGAGGGAAAGAGAAGGACAAATTTTGCATTCAATTTTTCATTTATTATATCGCTGAACGGTATCACTCAGTAATGTTATATTCTGGTTTGAAGGGTAAGTGGGACAGGGTAAAGGGGTTTCTGTAAAAACATGAGAAGAAGCGGTGACTTTTAAACATCAGATGGCCCACTTGCCTGTCCATTAGGACAGTAACAGTCTGTGAATGACCCACTGCTGGGCTAAGGCCTCCTCTCCCTTTATGGGGAGAAGGTTCGGAGCTCATTCCACCACGCTGCTCACGATGCGGGTTGCTTTAATACACATGCGGTAGGATTTCAGTGAAATTACAAACACGCAGGTTTCCTCACGATGTTTTCGTTCACCGTCTGGCATAAGATGAATTATAAACACAAATTAAGCACATGAACATTCAGGGGCGCCTTGAATCCACGATTATCGGTTAAGATTCACGCGTCCTGACCACGGGGCCATCTCGGCTACGCACAAGTTAGCGTATAACATGGGTGTAAACGTTTGCAGGTGATGAAGATGGTGATGACGCTGGCGGCGCCCGAGGCGGGCCGCGTGACGTGGGCGCTGCGGCCCGGCGCCGTGCTCGACATGGGCGCGCTGCTGGGCACGCTGGGTGCGTCGGGGTAGCCCGCCCCGAGGGGTACACTTCTCCGCTTTAACAAACACTGCGAACTATAATTTCATCTAATCTGTTTCAGAGCTCGACGATCCGTCGCTGGTGACGACCGCTCAGCCCTACAAGGGACAGTTCCCGTTGGAGGATAACCCGCAGCTCTCCGAGAAGCTGAATCACGCCCACAATAAATACAGGGCCATATTGGACAATACGCTCGCCGGTAAGTTCTATATAAATAATTGGATACACTTTTATCACAGACTATTTCAAAATTTACGTAATATCTTATACACTCCATACATTTAGTTGAAATCGACTTAAGTCAAAATCTTTTTTGGAACAAAAGTTCTTTTACGCGGCCTACCGTAGAGTGAAACACCAGCGGTCCAAGGTCACGTCATATAACGAAGTAGCTTTCATACTGTGCCTACCGAGTGCTACAAAATACGATGCGGTTGAGGAGCTTTTTGGTGACAAAAATACAGTAACAAAGTAACACGGTTTGAGTCGAACAAATATCGCACAGTACTTCGTTGCTGACGGGGCGCCCCCGAACGCATATTTTTTTTCAAATAAAACTCGTCAACAAATTTTTATATTGTATTATGCAATAAGCCTGTGCTGCCTTAATGTTTTTTTTATATAAGATTCTTATCGTACAGTTAGTGTCTTGTATTGTACATACTAAAAAATCTATGTAAGGTGATTTCATATATGCACACCTGCCTCGTTGGTCTAGTGGCTAGATATAAGGCCGCAGACCCGGTGGTCCTGGGTTCAATTCCCAGGTCGGGCCAATAAATAGTTATTGGGTTTTTCTGTGTAGGAGATTAGGGAAAATAAAAGGAGCGACTCCGTTTCAAAAGAGATATATTCTCGATATGTAATAAATTAATAAGACTGTAGTAGAAGGAAAACGAAATATTTAAAATTGACAGATTCTATTATTATTCATCTATTGTTCAGGGTTTAAGTCATATAAATTGGTGTGAATTGTTTAGCGGCAAAAGTATTGATCAAATGGTCAGTATTTTTGGTTGCACATGGTTATCTCGAAATTTGTTCCACTAATAAAAATCTCAAACGCAAATAAACATCCCCGATGGATAAATGGTGTGGTATCGCGAAGGCTACACGAGAAGCACAAAATATTGAAGCGATATAAGCTGTATAAAAATCCGATGGACGCAGTATCGTTAAAAATTCTTAGCGATCGCTGTGATAAACTTACTAAAGAGGCCTACAACAACTACCATAAAAAAATCGAAGACCGAATTTATGAGAACCCAAATTTATTCTGGACATTTCTTAAAACCAAAAACAATAACAAAGGACCATATCCAGCCACCATGACGAATGGAATGGAAACCGCGTCGGATGGTAATAAAATTTGCAACATGTTCGCAAATTATTATTCTTCTGTGTATACTAATTGTCAGAGCGTCACAAAATTTGAAATTTCCAAACTAAATGAGCGTTTGAGAGCCATACATGCCAACAGTGATAACTTCTCAACAATAGTACTAAGCATGAGGGACGTTTTATTAAAGCTTGAAAGCCTGGATACCGCAAAAGGTGCGGGCCCGGACAATATTCCACCAATTTTTGTCAAATATTGTGCTCCTTGTTTGGCACAGCCATTACACCATATATATAATACCTCGCTAAAAGCGGGATATTTTCCAATAAAATGGAAAGAGGCGAAGGTAGTGCCCATCCATAAGAGTGATGATGACTCTGTGGTGCAAAACTACAGACCTATTTCAATTCTGTCAGTTTTCGCCAAAGTCTTTGAATCTTTAGTCTGTCCCCTCATTCAAACTCATTTTAAGCCTTTTAATTCTGAACATCAACATGGCTTTTGGCCTGGTAGATCTACAAGCTCAAATTTAATCAGCTTTACTAATTCCCTTTATGAAGCTCTAGATTCTCAAAAACAAGTGGACGTAATTTACACGGACTTCAAAAAGGCTTTTGACAGAGTTCCGCATCATATACTGACTAAAAAATTGATGATATACGGCTTTTCAGGTTCATTACTGAAATGGCTCGCCTCGTACCTAAAAGATCGCACATTTTTCGTAGTTATGAATGGTTACAAATCTGAAAAGCACACAATTTTATCAGGTGCTCCTCAGGGTTCCCATCTTGGCCCTATTTTATTTAATATCTTCATAAATGATATAACTTTGTGTTTCATGCATTCAATTCCATATATGTACGCAGACGATCTTAAGTTTACCCGGATTGTCTCATCTGTGCATGACTCTATTCTTCTTCAGAAGGACCTAAATAGTGTAGTTAACTGGTGCGAGGCAAACGGCATGGAGTTTAATGCAAAAAAATGCGTACACATAAAATTCACACGTAAATTAAAGTATATACCTACTACTTACAATTTGTACGGTAACAATCTAGATGTAGTTAATACCATTAAGGATTTGGGAGTTTTATTAGATAACAAGCTAACCTTTGTATCTCACCATGATGCAATTGTTAAGAAAGCTTCGAAATTATTGGGTTTCGTTATTAGGACTACAAAGCCGTTTAAACAAGTCAGAACAAAAATAATCCTATACAATAGCCTCGTTCGTAGCCAGCTTGAATACTGTAGTGTTGTCTGGCGACCTCACTTTTCTGCCCATTGTCTTAGACTTGAACGTATTCAAAAAAGGTTTTTATGGCATATTTCCTATCAAGCTAGAATTCAGAAATCTATAACATCCTATAAAAATAGACTAAAATATTTTAAAATGATTAGCTTAGAACAAAGAAGAGACTTACTGGACCTTACGTTTCTATATAAACTACTTCGTAATAGAATTGATTGCTCAAGCTTACTCTCTAAAATAAATTTCAGGGTGCCTTACAGATATCCTCGAAAACCTATTACGCTGTTAGTACCACCTCTCTGCAGAACTGTTTTTGCACAAAACTCAATAGTACCACGTTTGTGTAAACTATACAATGGGCTTAGTGATTTGCTCGATATCAGTACGGACTCACCTAAGACTTTCCGTAAAGTTATTACAGAAAGAATGTTACAACAGTATATAAATGTAAATATGTAAACTTATAGTACTTTGTAATGTAGCTAATGAAGTTTTTGTTATTTCTGTTCTTCACTTTTTTTTTTTTTTTTTTTTTTTTCCTTTCAATGTCGAAATATTGTTACTTAATGTTAATCAAGCACTTTAATATTTAATTATATAATTGTAATCGGAGCAAGAACGCTATGCATGCAGTTTTTGCTTTTGAATGGGTGTACATAATGTATCTTATTTTGTACATGATTTTAAAATAAAATAAAAAAAATTCTGCCTCGGAAAGCAGGACCAACGGCTTAACGTGCTGTAAGCCGTTGGTCCTGCGCCTGAACTCTTTCCGGTCGTGTCGGATTGCCGTCCCATCGGATTATGAGAGCTAAGGAAAAGAGAGTGCACCTGTGTTTGCGCACACACTTGTGCACTATAATATGTCCTGCACAGTGGGCTAATCTCTCTTGAGATTAGCGAAATCGGTCTGGATGACCTTATATGCATACCATGTGACATAATTAATGACGAATTACTTGAAACATAGTATTATAGAGCATGTTTCAGTGAAGATTTTATAGTATTAATAGACGATTGTTCTTAATAAAAATGTTCTCCTTTCAGGCTACTGCCTTCCCGACCCGTACAACACGCCGAGGTTACGCGAGGTCGTCGAGAAGTTTATGCAGAGTCTCCGTGATCCCTCGCTACCTCTACTCGAACTACAAGAGGTTGTTAAACTATATATCGTATGCGATTGTTGTAATTACTTTGATTAATTTGTAGGTAGGGTTTCGTGAAAGTCTATCTGGGTATGTTCCACCCACTCACCCACTTACTGGTGAGTGAGCCGGCGTATCTACAGGGACAAGGGTCGTAACTTATGTTCCAGATTTTTTACAGTGCCATTGTTTATGGGCGCTGGTGACCGCTTACCATGTCACTACTTGCTTACCTATTTTATAAAAAAAAAAATATAAAGAAAAAAAAGAGCCCCTATATTTGAATCAGCTTAAGTAAAAGAGTAAATTTATATTGTTATTCTATCATGAATAATGAATTTAATAGAATTTTAAAATTTAGCGAATATATATGCAAAGAAAATTACTTAAAAAACACACACGTTCAGGCTATAACGAATATCTCCGCCTCCAGGTGCTGTCGTCTACATCCGGCCGCATACCGCTCTCCGTGGAGAAGAAAGTCAGGAAGCTGATGGCGCTTTACGAGAGGAACATCACCAGTGTGCTGGCGCAGTTCCCTAGCCAGCAAATCGCTAGCGTTATTGACCAGTGAGTTATCCCCTCCATCTTCCCCCGTTATATGAATTAACCTAACAAGAATGAAATAATATATCGAAGGATTTGTATTACTGGTGGTAGGGCCCGCCTGGGTAAGTACCACCCACTCATCAGATATTCTACCGCAAAACAGCAGTACTCAATATTGTTGTGGACCGGCTTGAAGGGTGAGTGAGCCAGTGTAGATACAGGCACAAGGGACATAACATATCAGTTCCCAAGGTTGGTGGCGCATTGGCGATGTAAGTGATCATTAACATTTCTTACAATGCCTATGTCTACGGGCGTTGGTGACCACATATCAGGTGGCCCATTACGAATTTTATCTATTGCGCAGCGTGTGGGCCTATAATTTTTGTCTATTACGCAGTCAATACTCTATGTCCAACACGTAACAATATCTTTGTTTATTCCAGTCACGCAGCATCCTTGGCGAAGAGAGCGGATCGCGATGTATTCTTCATGAGCACCCAAGCGTTAGTCGTCTTAGTGCAGAGATATAGGTAATTATGTACAGCCTTATATTTGAATGTTGTCAACTTTGGTACTTTATAAATAGTGAGTGGAGTTTTTGTAGTATTTCTGTCGAAAATCGATAGCAACATATTGTGCGTGCACTTGGAAAATTATCGTACGTTTCTTTATCATTTGTTATAAAAGCAGGGAGGGGGGAGAGTGTTGGCTAGGAGGCTTATCATCATCATTACAATATGCCATGAGCTCATATAAGTGGTCGTATTCAGTCCAAATACGTTGACTCCCGTTTGCTCTGCAATCGACCTTAGCGCCTTACACAATAAGGTGCTTTATGTGTTTATGCTTAGAGCCAATCATATACGACCTTGAAAGATGGTTAGCGGGTAATTTATTAATAAACAATGCTGTGTCTTCTTCTTTCGAATGCTAAATCAATAATGACAGAAATAAGTGTTATAACTAAACAGTCGCGAACACTACAATTTCTACCATATTTGGTTGAAATTAGTGTAAAAAAATTATGAAATTTAATTTCTCAACATTTTTATTATTATTTTTATTATAAGAAAATTTAATATATTTAAAGGAATGGTATCCGTGGACGCATGAAGGCAGCTGTACACGATCTACTCAAGCAATATTATCAAGTCGAGAGTAATTTCCAATTGGGTAAGTCCATCATTAATTTATTAAAATAACAACGCTTTCAAATGGTGGCTAGGGCTTTGTGCAAACCCATCTGGATAGGTACCACCCACTCACCCCATCCCAGTCTGCAAGGGTGAGTAAGCTACAACAGGTACAACAGTACAGTTGCCAAGGTTGGTGGCGCATTGGTGATGTAACGGTTGGGTAATATTCCTTACAGCGCCAATGTCTATACCGTGGTGACCACGTACTATCAGGTTGGCAGTGCATTGACAGTGTCCGAAGTTTAAACTTTTAACACCAGAAAAAATAATAAATCTGTCTGAAGTTATCTGTCCGTTGATTCTTTTATCTAATTCGTTGGCATACGTGCAGGCTCGTACGACAAGTGCGTGATGGCGCTCCGCGACCGCTACAAGGACGACATGCAGCCCGTCGCCAACATCATATTCTCGCACAACCAGGTCGCCAAGAAGAACCTGCTGGTGAGTACCACCACCTCATTCACATCTATATTATTAGTGTATTGTGCAAACAGATTGCGCGATCGAGCATTTGAGTAACTTTTACTCTATCACAAATGACATATGTAATTATTGTAACGAAGTTCTTTTACGCGGCTCACAGTAGAGTGAAATGGCAGTGCCCCAAGGTCACGTCATTTAACGAAATAGCGTTCATACTGTGCCTCGGATGTAGGTAGAGGTGCTTATTGATGTGGCAAAAATACAGTAAAATACAGTCGCAAAAATATCGCACAGAACTTCGTTCCTGACGGGGCTTCCCCGAACGCACAATTTTTTTTAGGACGATTTTTCATGTCTTGTAATTGTTTGTCAGGTGACCATGCTGATCGACCACCTGTGGTCCAACGAGCCGGGCCTGACGGACGAGCTGGCGGCCACGCTCAACGAGCTCACCTCGCTGCATCGCGCCGAGCACAGCCGCGTGGCGCTGCGGGCGAGACAGGTCCGGAACCGGCGCCGGTGGTGACGGTGGTGCGGGTGGTAGAGTGGTAGACGCTCACCTCGCTAAAACATGATTCTCCGCTAGGTTCTGATCGCCGCTCACCAGCCGGCTTACGAGCTGCGCCACAACCAGATGGAGTCCATCTTCCTGTCGGCGGTGGACATGTACGGGCACGACTTCCACCCCGAGAACCTCCAGAAACTGATACTCTCGGAGACGTCCATCTTCGACATACTGCACGACTTCTTCTACCATACCAATGCCGCGGTAAGCTAAATTATATCATATTATATTAAGTTATTCAGGAGAATTAGTTAAGGATGAGACAACACCTGGCGGTTAGACAGGATTTTTTAGTGACATATATTGTATAAGCCTCTAGGTTTTCCTGTTAAAGAGAGAGATGAGTTTACTCCATCACACTGTTCCAATGGCTTATACTCGGATATTGTGCCTACCTTCTTTCTAGAGTATAGAGTATTACAGCGCTATTGATCAGACAAGACCTGGCTGATAGACAAGGCAAAACCAAAATTATAATACACTGAACCTATGGCTAGTTTTATGTATGTCCTTTAATAACGTTTTGATTGCCTCGTTGGTCTAGTGGCTAGATATAATGCCGCAGACCCGGTGGTCCTGGGTTCAATTCCCAGGTCGGGCCAATAAATAGTTATTGGGTTTTTCTGTCAGAAAATTCTCAGTAGCAGTCCGGAGTCTGGAAATTGAAAGTGTGTAAACTCCCGTGCCTCGGAAACCACGTAAAGCCGAAATCGGTCTGGAGGACCTTACATAATAACGTAGGGTACTATTTTTTATATTTTAGCACAAGGATAAACAAATATGGTATATAAAATGAGAGTTTATTTATGTATTTAAATAATTTATTTATTAAATACGTGAAGTACATATATAGTTAGGTGAGAAGCAAATCCAGGCTAGAGCATAATAAAAAATATGGCTTTGGCTATATACTAAGTTATAGCCTACTCCAACCAAAGGAGGAGTGGAGACGTTGACTTTCAATAATCTATGATATGAATTATGGATTCGAATAAATGGCCTCTCGAATGTCCGGAGAAGCTGTTGTCGATATTATAAATAAAGATATATTAATCAAGAACTGTTTGAAGTGCATAATATATCAAAGACACCAAATCGCTTGGAATACGTAAATTGTATGGTTTATCTTTAATTCGATTGGAATAGGCTATAAGAGATGGGCTATAAGAAATGGGCTATAAGAGATGGGCTATAGAGAGAATGCAAAATAAATATGCTTTGAATTATATGAAATTCAAGCGCTATTTTTCTTCTAAGACCGCAGTAATGTGTACATCGAGTATGACGAGTTTAGTATCTGTAACGAGAAGACAATTAAAATATATAATTCGGTAACTGTCACAGACGTTTCATTAGATATTCTATAGCCAAATATACTTTGTATTGTTGTATTGTGTTAATGTTTTCCTAGTGCGAGTTTTTCACTTATTAATAAAATTTATTAAATAAATATAAATAATATCCTGGGACATTATTCACACGCGGCCATCTGATCCCAAACTGAGCAGAGCTCGTACTATGGAAACCAGACGACTGATATACTACATATACTACTTTTCTTTTGCAAATATATACTTATATAGATAATTACATCCAGACTCAGGGCAAACAGACATGTTCATGCACACAAATGTCTGTCCTGGGTGGAAATCGAACCCACGACCTGCGGCGTGAAAGGCCTGTCGATTTATTACATTTTTCACTCAGGCGTTGACGTTAATTAGTATGAACAGAAAACAGCGCAATCTAGCGACAATAATTAATAAGTAATAATAATACTATTGAATAAACAAAAAAAAATACGCATATGGCTGTCTGAGTTAGTGTAAGTTATGAGGATGATGTTATCTGACCGTTTACGGCCACGGCTGCAATTCTCAAGGCCACCCGTGCAGGGGCAAATTCTACTTAAAAAGTTGTCACTAACGCAATTGAAGCGTAATCGATTATCGACTATTGGCATAAAAGTTAACAATTAAGTTTTATTTTGACGTAACGGTATACGTCAACATCATATCGAATCGTTTCCGATTCGATTCAATATAGAATAATGAAAGTAAGATTGGAATCGAATCGGGAACGTATCGCAATCGTTATAGATTAGTAGATTTGGCTCCCGAGTTATTTTGTAATTCCAGAGTTTTAAGAGCAATGCTCAAAGCCCAGAGCCTAGCATACGTAGCAGTCGTGTCGGATTGAGTCAGTCATATTATGAGAGTGACGGCTTATGGAATGTACTTGTGTTTGTGCAAACGCTTTGCACTGTATATCCTGTGTAATTGGCTTGCCTCCCTTAGAATGGCTGCTGGATATCATCAAATATGTTTATACCGTGAGTTCGGTAAATCATTGTCTCTCTTACTCATCTTCCTATATCTCTCATACTGTCTCGCTCTTTTTAAAGTTAAATATGAATATGAAATGACCTTACGGTTACGAAGAGATCCATGTCGAAAATCATTAAATTAAACGCCGTTATCTCGATTGGTATCTGTAAATAATATAAACACTATACATAGGATAGTACATAGTGTTAACACGTGTGCCTATAATATACCTATCTCTAGTCTACCTGTATATAATTCTGTTTCATAATCTCAGGATTTGTCAGTCCGATAACACTATAAGTAAGTAATTCTTGCATTAATTCGTCTTTAAAAAGTCATGCTATATTGTGCCTTATTAAAAGGCAAGGATAAACCCTGGTCTATCAATTTGTCTAATCAATCACCAATAATTGTTTCATGGTGAATTTTCTATAAAAAAAGTATTTTTAATAAATACCTGTCCCCCAGCGACCATGAATAGTATCGTCTTTCGTATGCTGTTCGACGTTATGGTCTCCCAGCCCGAGCAGTATATTAGAGTAGCTGTTTCCAAGGACTGCAATAAACAAAATTTAAAAGTAAAAGTTTTCTGTGGTAGGACTCTGTGTAGCTAACGCCCGGGCCTCATTTATTTTACCACTGAACATTTATTCTACTCTGGATGTAGGACTCTGTGGTAGGACTCTGTACTGGGTAGGTACCACCCACTCATCAGATGTTCTAGCGCAAAAGGGTGAGTGAGCCAGTGTAATTACAGGCACAAGGGATATAACATCCTTAGTTCCCAAGGTTGGTGGCGTATGGGCGCTATGGGCGTTGGTGACCATTTACCATCAGGTGGACCATTTTTTTTTTTTTTTTTTTTTTGACGTTGGGAAAACGCATGACGCGTTTCCCCCCACGGGAATAGTGGGGGGGGTATGTGGGGCTCGCCATATGTCCAAGGCACCGAGTGTGCCCCGGTCATCGGAATACCCACTAAAAACCCAGCGGTACCCTTCCCGTCTTAACGGGAGCGCCACGGGATCGCTTGCGCATGCTACCGTGACGCTCCGACGGCCTGCCCGCCTATGCGGGCCTCCATTCACTAGGGAGGGATCCCAGGGTACTGGGAACCCCCCTAGTCCCGGCGGCGCCTATTGTGGCGGGGGGAGAAGGTGCGCAAAGCGCCGCTTTCTTCTCCCCAGTCTTTTGCGGCGGAGCGGGTCTGCAGCGGCATCTTCCTCCCGCTCCCGCTCCGCGGCCTCCTTCTGCGACATCACACTTTCGCAGAAGGAGACCATCTCTGACCAGCACCCCTCGCTTCCGAGCATCGCATTGATGATGCTCGGCAAGGAGAGGTCTCCGCCAACAACCGCCGCCAGGGAATGCCTCTGGGGCCCCCACGCGGCACACTCCGTCAGGGTGTGATGCGCCGTGTCGAATGGCGCACCACACTCGTGGCAGGAGGGTGACACCTCCCGCCGCGCTATCTCGTGCAGGTACTTACCGAAGCATCCATGTCCGGTAAGCACCTGCGTCAGCCTGAACGAGAGCGTGCCTCGTTTCCTTCGGACCCAGCGACTCAAGTGGGGACGTACCGCCTCCACTGTCGCCAGGCCCGCCGTGGGGGACCTGAGGTCCTCCTCCCATCGGGTGATCAGGGCTTGCTGGGCTAGAGCCCTGATCCGCCCGATTTCCGCCGACCCTGGACGGTCGCCGCGTTCCCTCGCCTCGGCCCGAAAGCGGTACACCTTCGCGAGCACTTCCGCCTGGAGCTCCCAGGGCGGATCGCCCGCGAGGAGGGTCGCCGCTGTCCACGACACCGTACGATAACCCCTAATCGCCCTCACCGCTATGACCCTCTGCGGTTTTCGCAGGAGGGCCCGGTTTGAAGCGGTGAGTGCGTCCACCCAAATCGGGGCACCGTACAGTGCCATCGACCTCACTACGCCAGCATAGAGGCGCCGGCATAGCGATTCCGGTCCTCCCACGTTTGGTAGGAGGCGGCCTAAGGCGGCGGCGGCATTGACGAGCTTCGGGCCGAGTTGCACGAAATGCTGCCCGAAGCTCCAACGCCCGTCCAGGATCAGGCCCAGATACTTCATCTGGGCCCGCACCTCGATCACCGTCCCGTGGACGGTGATACTCGCCCCTCGTGGGGGGCCCCTCCGTGGACCGTGGAAGAGGAGGGCCTCCGTTTTGGATATGGAGACCCTCAAGCCCAGCATCTCCATCCGGTCCACGGTCAGGGTTGTTCCGACTTCGGCCAGGCGGGCCGCCTCCCGAAAGTCCCGCCCCGTCGCAGTGATGAGGGTGTCGTCTGCATAGCACAACACCCCCATACCGGGAAGAACGGGAGCTCTCAGGAGCCAATCGAAGCCGACGTTCCACAGAATTGGGCCGAGAACCGACCCCTGTGGAACGCCGCAGCCAACCCGATGCCGGACCAACCTCCCATCGCCCCCCGCCCAGACGACCTCTCGGTCCTGGAGGTACGCCTCCAACAGCCTCCTCAGATAGGTCGGCACTCCATGGTATCGGAATGCCTCTCTGATCGTCTCGAATGGGAGACTGTTGAAGGCGTTCGCCACGTCCAGCGACACCGCCAGGACCACTTGTCCCCGGGCCACCGCTTCCGTGGTCCGAGTCTTCAGGGCGCTCAGGGCGTCGACCGTCGAGCGACCCGCCCTGAACCCGAACTGAGCCTCTGAGAGACCCGGACCAACCTCATCGAGGTGCTGAACGAGACGGGCTGCGAGAATCTTCTCAAACAACTTGCCCGTCTCGTTCAGCAGCACAATCGGCCTGTACGCCGAGGAGGAACCGGGCGGTCGACCCTCCTTCGGCAACAGCACCAATTTCCCTTGCTTCCAAGGCTTCGGAAACTGTCCGCTGATCAGACATTCGTCGAACAGCCCCCGAAGCCTTGCACCTAGGTATTCCAGGGCGTCGCACAGAACAGGCCCTGGAACACCGTCCGGACCCGGCGCCGTCTTCTTGGCCCTCAGGCGACCGAGGGCCAACTCCATTTCCCGCTCCGTGATCAGTGGTGGAGCCACTGCGTTCTCTATCACGGAGCGGGGGGCCATAGGCGGAGGGACAAACTCACCCGGGTGGGGAAACAGTTCCCCCACCAGGCGCAGGAGGAGCTCCGGTGGCAGTGTTTCCGTCACGGGGGCGGCTTGGGTGCGGAACTTTCCACGCACACCTCGGTACGGCCGCCCCCATGGGTCTCGGTTGAGACCCGCCAGCAACTCCTCTCTCGCCTTCTCCTTGGCCTGACTTATCGCCAGCTGCAGATCTTTCTTCAGCTGGCGGTAAGCGGCCAAAAGCTGTCCCTCCAGGTCCGCGTCGAGGCCATTACGCCTTCGACAGCGGACGTAAGCCCTTCGCGCACGGTTGCACATCGTCCGAAGATCGGCTATTTCGGGCGACCACCAGTACACATGCCGGCGCGGAACTCTGCGCCGGGTTCTCGGCATGGCCGCATCGCAGACCTCTTGCAGGGCACTCCGCATGCGGCCCGCCAGCTCATCCACGCTGGCAGCCTCCCACCTTCCCGCAGAACCCCAACGCTGCACGATGGCAGCCTCCTTGACCAGTTCGCGATCGAGCTGGCCAAGGGACCACCTCGGGAGCGTGGTTGGCACCCTTGAAGGTTCCGCCAGCCTGCGAGACGTGGAGATCTCGAATCGGATGTACCTATGGTCCGACAGAGTCTCCACATCTTTCTCTACTCTCCAATTCATTATCCTGCGCGCGGCTACAGGGGTGGCGAACGATAGGTCCACCACGGACCCTCCCTGCTGGCGCACGCAGGTCTTAACCTGCCCCCTGTTAAGTAGGGACAAGCTGGAGAGTAGAGCCCACACCTGGACAGCCCTCCCTCGCGGGTTCGTGGCTGGGTTTCCCCAGGCACGCGATTTGGCGTTGAAATCGCCGAGGACACCAGTACTGGCCTTGGCGACTGCCTGGTCACCGCAGCTCTGACCGAGTCGAGAAAAGTCTCGAACTCCGCCAGGCTGCGATTAGGGGAGAAGTAGATTCCCACAACTACGTATTCTCCCCACCCCGCCACTACGTAGCCCGAGCCTCTCTCAATAAGTGAGAGAGGGGGACCCGTTCCGCTCCGAGAGAGGACCGCCACGGTGTCGTCCAAATCCCCTACCCAATGAGGTAGGGGAGGGACGTAATAGGGCTCGCAGGCCACAGCCAGATCGATCCTCCACTCCACCATGGACTGCAGAAGTAGGTCCTGAGCCCCGGCGCAGTGGTTGATATTACTCTGAAGGAAGCTGATTTCTGCGCTCATGTTGACATTGCAGCTTCCTCCTCGGCCTGGCGCCGTCCAACGTTGGTGGTGGTCTGGGTGCCTAAGACCACCTTACCCTTCATGATGGGTGGGTTGCATTCCCTTGACCCCATCACGTGCCCGGAAGGCTTTCCGGCGTCCGCGCAAACTGCGCAGCGCAACTTCCCGGTGCAACTCGCTGATGTATGGCCATCGACGCCGCACCGGTAGCACAGCCCGCCTCGTTCAGCTTTGGATGGACAGAGCGCTTTGGTGTGCCCGAGGCTCATGCATTTGAAACAGCGTAAAGGGCGCTGCTCCAACATGCACACCTTGGCCGAGCTCCATCCAACCAGTAAGCGACCTTCGTCGGACAACTTTTTCGCCGCCGCAATCGGACATGTCACACGGGCCATACCCATGTACCCGGGTCCGCATGACACCTCTCCGCACCTGACCGCTTCAATGGGGCAACTCCCCTCACGGGCGACAGCAGCGATTATCTTATCCCTAGTGACGGAGTCGTCAAGACCCGTCACTCTTAAGTCCACCCTCGTCATGGGACGGACCACGTTGGCCACTACATCCAACACCGTACGAAGCTTGTCGGCAAGCTTTTCTGCTTTGTCCGACTGCGCCTTAGGCAGCTCCAGTACTCTGGCACCCGTCGCAGAGCGACGAACTTTAAGTCCGCCACATATTCCGAGGTCCTGAAGTTTTACCCCCTGCTCGGCTCGCTCCAGGACATGAGCGTACGTGACACCCTTTTCTTGCGCCTCTGGCTGCAATGTTATAATCACTGCAGCTGTGCTAGGGGCGACCAGCCTCGGTTTGGTCGCCTGAGGTGCCTTCGGTGCCATTGGCGCTGACGTATTGGATACTGTGGCCGGGGGTGAAGGCTTCTTCCCCTTCTTCCCCTTTTTAACTACGGTGGACCAGGACATCTCCTGGGCCTCCCGTGTCTCCATCGCGGTCGAGGGGACCGAGGGACCAGCCGTTGGTGTTGGTGCTACGGCTGGAGCCGCCGGCTTCAGCACAGGTGCATGTGCCACCCGCTTAAGTGCGGGTGCTGAATTCGGCGGTGAAGCAATTTGGGCCGCCTGTGAATAGGTCGGACCATTTTCCACCAACTCCCGCCTTTTGTCCGCCGCTAAAGGGGGACGATGCACCTTTACGGGAGGCAGGCGCCCCTCGATACCATCTAACCGGGCGTTAATCACGCCTACCGCAGACACTATGGAGGCCTTTAACTCCTCGAGTGCCTGCGCATCCAGCGAGGTGCTGGGCGCCGAATCGTTCGCTACTGCCACCGTCGTTCGCATCTCCGTGAACTCACGACGGTGGGCTTTTAGCTCCGACTTTAAATCATCAATTTCTTTACGAAGGCGACCGTTATCCGCGCGAAGTCGGCGGGTCTCCTCCGCTTCCGTCCTGGAAGCCAGAGCATCGACAATACTCTGGAGCGAAGCCGCGGAATCCCTCAATTTTTTCGCAAGCCCCCCTTTTAAGTTGGAGGATTTCTGCGCCACCTCTAAAATGAGGGCTGCGCTACGGCCAGCTTGCGCACGAAGTTCCTCCGCGCCCAACTTCGCGGGATCTCCCGTGGCATCCGATGCGGACTCTTCAGAGTCCAAAACAATATTAGGGGTAACCTTCCGGAACGCCCTACTTCGGAGCGAGCGCTCGAAAGCCTCCTCCCTGGCCTCGGCGGCCTTTGCCTTAAGCTCAGCTTTAGCCTGAGCTAGGCTTCCACGTCCCCTGGAGGAGAGTTTCCCCCGACGAGCACTATTACATTTCGCCACTGTTCTGACATCCGCTTCCGTATCGGAGTCGGAATCGAAAAGGGCGATTCCCGCATGTGGGCGTTTACGCCCACCATTGTTTTCCGACACCATCAGGTGGACCAATGATATCACGTCAATTCAATTTCAAAGTTCATTGTCTTTACTTCTTTTGTGTTTGTAATAGGTCATACGACAGCTGCCCAAATAATCTCAACCGAACCAGCGACTGGTTTGCCAATAGCTGACTGTTTATCAACCCTTGAGGGTTTTGATATTTATTCTACTAAACCTATATATGTATATGTAAAGCGAAATAACACTCATCACGAAATCTCCTAAACTATCCGTCCGATTGATTTGAAATTTGTCACAGTTACCTTCCCCGACGTAGACGCTCACTAAGAACGGTTAATACGCAAATCCTATGCAGACTACATTTGACTTATTATCTTAAAAAAGCCGAGATGGCCCAGTGGCAAGAACGCGTGAATCTTAACCGATAATCGTGGCAAGCACCACTGAAAGTTCATGTGATTAATTTGTGATTATAATTCATCTCGTGCTTGACGGTGAAGGAAAAACATCGTGAGGAAACCTGCACGTGTCAAATTTCACTGAAATTCTGTCACATGTGTATTCCACCAATCCGCATTGGAGCAGCGTGGTGGAATAAGCTCCAAAACCTTCTTCTCAAAAGAGAAGAAGAGGCCTTAGCCCAGCAGTGGGACATTCACAGGCTGTTACTTTACTTTTATTATCTACCCGTGCAAAGTCGATTAGCTAGTAATTGATATTTACCATATGCTTTAGTTTAGCTGAATATCGACACGGTAGGTAGATGTGTATTACTGTTCCTGTCATAAAAATGATGTACCGTAGATCCAAACCGTAGCCCTGCAAAGAGACAAATGTTATTGGTAATACTTTTGTTAATACACAAAGAACAGAATGACAGCTTGCGTAGAAAGAGGCTTCCGTACATTTGGTACGGAATAGTAAAAATCTTGGAATTATTGTTCTTTCAATTCCTGAATGAGGTCTATGAAAATAAGAATAATTACACCCAGACTCAGGACAAACAAACGTGTTCATGCACACAGATGTCTGTCCTGGGTGGGAATCGAAACGACCACGCCACCCGGGTCGTCCAACGTCATAGTTTTAAAGATAGTATTCGTTAATAAGTAAATCAGCGATTATAATCACTTTAAAATGATGTCTGTCAGGAACGCATTTTCTCAGTGGCCGGACATTACTAAGATAAACATTAACAGGCATAGCAAACTTTAAAAAAAAGCCTTCAATTCCAACAGCTTACCTCTGTAATGTGATACATACAAGTTCCAATTTGTATCATTGTAGCGATTAAAATTAAGCCAAGCCAAATATTGAAGGTCTCCTGAATTAAATCCACATATCTAAAATGAGGGAATTATTAATAAAAACTATTAAATCTTTAACAAAAGTTATGGGTAAGCACGATTGTGTTGTACTTCTGCTATATTCGTGTTTTGACTGCCTCGTTGGTCTAATGGCTAGATATAAGGCCGCAGACTCGGTGGTCCTGGGTTCAATTCCCAAGTCGGGCCAATAAATAGTTATTAGGTTTTTCTGTCAGAATATTCTCAGAAGCAGCCCGGTGTGTCGAAGTGTGTGCCTCGGAAAGCACGTTAAGCCGTTGGTCTTGCGCCTGAACTCTTTCCGGTCGTGTCGGATTGCCGTCCCATCGGATTATGAAAGCTAAGAAAAAGAGAGTGCACCTGTGTTTGCGCACATACTTGTGCACTGTAATATGTCATGCGCAGTTGGCTAATCTCTCTTGAGATTGGCCGCCGTGGCCGAAATCGGTCTGGAGGACCTTATATATTCGTGTTTAAATGTGTGATGTGACGGGACATCACCAGGAAACCTAAATGTCAGATGAATGCATAATATAATGCGATGATAGGATTGATAGGAAAAATGTTGTCCTCCAATTATTTGTTATATAATGTTACCTCTAAAATAAACTAAGATAAAATTGTAATTATGGAGTTTTGTCAGTTTTATATTTATTTCGAAACGGAAACCGAAGTGGCAGTTTTCTATTTATTTGTATTGAGTCAAAATATACTAATGAATCTACCTGTAAATGATCCATTGTTGGGCTACCCCTTTTGAGGAGTAGGTTTGCAAAATGACAATCCAAAAGTGCTCTTGAAGAGCTGTATTTGGTATATATGTTTAATTACCTTTTCAATTTATTCTGTTCACGAATAACATCAACGATTCTGTCATGTATATCGCTGTCGTTAGCTGCCTTCAACGCGTCCTCAACCGCCTTGCAATACAACTCCATTTTTAAACAAGCATGGTTAATGCAGAGACCGAAAAAACCATCATATCCGGTGAAATTTATAACGTATAAAAGACATGCGTACAGCATGTAAACGAACATGATTTCGAAGGTTGGCGAATCAAATCTACTCTCTGGTTCCATTAATGGAATGATCAGGTCGTGAATCATGTGTTTCGTGGGCTCGGATTTGAATAGAAAGTTGTATATGTTCAATGTGACTGCCATAAACGGGAATGTCATGACACAAGTTATGACGGTAACGGCCCAGCACTTCTCGCTGTAAAGTAGGCTGTTGGATATGCTCTTATTGATGATACTCTTGTAGCTCGATGGTAGATTGTTATAGGATTCGTAGTCATTGTCTATCTCGTCTACGATACCCTTTGCTGGTATCTTCTTATAGTACATGATGAACATCTGGTGGGATAAATCTATTAATATTCGAGTAGTTTCATCAAGGATGTTATAAGTTTGCATGTGACATCATAGCTCTCTAACGGAAGCATTTCACTAGATGGTTGATATTTCTTAGTGACAATATTTATGGGAGGTGGTGATCGCTTACCATTAGAAGGTCATTTCTCCCGCGTATTTAAAAAAATTGAGTACATCCGCTAGAAGAGCTGCTTGATGAGAAAAGTGAAGTGATATGCGTTTGCTCTTATACATAAGCGGAATTAGCTTTTCAGTGTGATTGGCCTTGTAACTTACCTTAAATATACCCCCAAGAAACGGACCGACAACGGTGCTATGTCTGATAATGTTGATGATGTCCCGTCGCTTCCAACAATTGTATATATCCATTAATATCATTATCGACAATGGCACCACACTAATTAGGACAAGAACTAGAAAAAAGTAGGAAACTAGTCACTGCAAAGCCGATAATACAAGCTTTTAAGGCTCTGGTTACAAAATGAGAGATTTTTTTTGTCGTGGTTGTTATTGGGCGAAGTGTATTCAATTTGGTATCTTTATTTAAATGTGTCTGATGAAACGTAGTTTTACTAAAAGAAGTGGAGCCCAGCTGTGGGACATTTAACCATGGAACTCTTTCTTGAATACAGTAACTAGATATTAGTATATATCGGGTCATAACTCCATAATACCAGTTTACCAAATTCAAGAAAATGTATGCTTACGTATACCAACTATTCGTCGCGTTTCCGTCTTCGGATTTGGGTATATCAACCCCACTCCCATCACGAAAGGTATAATTTTGTACGTATCGACGAAAGTCGTGTAAATTCTCTCTAAAATATAATATAAATGACGTTATGTGGTTGTTCAGATCTAGAGTTTTGCGTTACATCATTAGCATGAAAAATCTTGGAAAGAATTTGGGGCACTTTTGGAGGGAAAATTACATCATCC
Source organism: Nymphalis polychloros (assembly GCA_905220585.2). Classification (NCBI taxonomy): domain Eukaryota; kingdom Metazoa; phylum Arthropoda; class Insecta; order Lepidoptera; family Nymphalidae; genus Nymphalis; species Nymphalis polychloros. The sequence continues at coordinate 6,317,546 of HG992270.1, forward strand.
ACTAATGCTAAATTTTATTAGAATTCGTCCAGTAGTTATCGATTTGGTCACGTGGAAAATTTGTCCATCAGTTTTCTCGCATAATCCAATGAGACGGGATTTTCGACACAGTCGGAAAGAGTCCACGTGCAGGACCAATGGCTTTACGTGCTTTTCGAGGTATGGGTACAGTATTACCATTGCTATATTTAACACTGGGCAGTTGAGGATTTCTCCACAGAAACACCTAGTAACTTTATTTTTTTGGCCCGAACCAGGGTTTGAACCTAGACGACCTGAGGCCACTAAACCAAGAGGCATTCTACACGAACTTTTGCATTTATTAAATAGATTTTAGTAATTCAATGAGAGATTATTTGATAATTTATTTAGTGAAACTTTCAGTGAACTATTGTAAGACGTTATTACCTTTATTATTATTAGTTTTGCTGCTTTTAAGGTCGTCCATCTTGTAACTCAATTGCTAATGGATTATGAAGACTACGTATCTAATGAGCTTTTTATGCAATTACTCGTATACCTCGATAATGCCTCGGGCGTCAAGCGAAATGTAAAAACATGTCTTGTTCAAAGGAATCGTTGCGATTATATTATAATGGATAATTTCTTTATATAATATTCAATCAGTAATTCGTGTCTGAGCTTTATAATCGAAATAATTATTTTAATGACAAAAAATTGTCATAACCTTTGAGGGAATATAAGTCAAAGAAAATAAATTATGTTAATGAATTAAATTCATTATATATTATCCTTGACTTATTAGGAACTAGTTTACGCCCACGGCTATGCTTAAGGGTGAAAAGGGTGCTAGGGTATACTTGGTGGTAGAGCTTTGTGCAAGCTCGTCTGGGTAGGTACCACCCACTCATCAGATATTCTACCGCAAAACAGCAGTACTTTGTATTGTTGTGTTCCGGTTTGAAGGGTGAGTGAGCCAGTGTAATTACAGGCACAAGGGACATAACATCTTAGTTCCCAAGGTTGGTGGCGCATTGGCAATGTAAGTGATGGTTAACATTTCTTACAATGCCATTGTCTATGGGCATTGGTAACCACTTTCCATCAGGTGGCCCATATGCTCGTCCGCCAACCTATATAATAAAAAAAAAAAAAAAAAAAAATGGTACCTTTCCGTATCCCTGGACGTGTATTCAAAATTTCATGATGATCGGTTTGAGTTTGTTTGATTTGAGTGTGGTTTGAGTTTGAGTAGTTACTAACTTTTGGGTAAATGTGTATCTCTTGTTAAGTATGATGTCATATGAATATGATGCTGCGTTATGATGTGTAGGAAAATTACCTGAAAGCATTTTAAACTGTTATTGCTCTTTAAAAATATTTGGAAAGAAATATTGTGATATTTCATCCATATACCAAGTACATACTGAGCTTAGAAACTGTCTGACAGGGTGTATAAATGTTCCCCATCAGTGGGAAACTCGTTGAGTTATTATATAAACATTATTTACTACAGGTATGTAACGCGGCGTTGGAAGTGTACGTCCGTCGCGCGTACACGTCGTATGACATCACGTGTCTGCAGCACCTGGCGCTTTCCGGCGAGTTGGGGGTTGTACATTTCCAATTCATTCTACCAACGGGTCATCCGAACAGGTTTGTGAAGTTATCTTGGGTAACGGTACAGTAACAGCCTGTGAATGTCCCACTGCTGGGCTAAGGCCTCTTCTCCTCTTTTGAGGAGAAGGTTTGGAGCTTATTCCACCACGCAGCTCCAATGCGGGTTGGTGGACACGTGACAGAATTTCAGTGAATTTTGACACATGCACGTTTCCTCACGATGTTTTCCTTTACCGTCAAGCACGAGACGAATTATAATCACAAATTAAGCACATGAAATTCAGTGGTGCTTGCCCGGGTTTGAATCCACGATCATCGGTTAAGATTCACGTGTTCTTACTACTGGGCCGTCTCGGCTTTTTTCTTGGGTAACACCTTTACCATATCTATCTGCCCTTCGAAGATTAGAAAATTGACTCCAAAATTTAATTGAATTTGGCATCGGTACCAAATGGTTTTTTCTAGACAATCACAAAACTTAATCGGCGTGTAAATACGGAATATACGTTAACAGTAACCAAACAAACTACCGAAAACATTTAACCACCAAAACACTGATATTCAAATCAACATTTAAAAACAAATAAATATTTATATGTATAAATCTTTGTTATTAGGATACCTATAAGTCAATCAGAGATCGAGCTGGCTTCGGCCCAAGACCAGGAGGGCGTGCCCGCGGAGCTGTCCACCGCCGCCATGAAGAAGTGCCATCACCGCACCGGGGCGCTGGCCGCCTTCAACTCATTCGAGCAGTTCGTGGAGTACGCGGACGAGCTGCTCGACCTCGTGCACGACTTCGCCAGTTCGGCCACAGTCAGGAAAGAGGTGAATTTAAGGATAAAACAATATTCTACCGCAAAACAGCATTACTCGGTAATGTTGTGTTCCCGTTTGAAGGGTGAGTGAGCCAGTGTGATTACAGACACAAGGGACATAACATCTTAGTACCCAAGGCTGGTGGCGCATTGGTGATTTTTTTTTTTTTAATAATAAAGTGCGCGGCGCGGACGGGCACATGGGTCACCTGGTAAGTGGTCACGACCGTCCATAGATATTGGTGCAGCGAGAAATATTAATTACTATTCTTTAAATCGCCAATGCTCCTAATTTGGGAACTAAGATGTTATTTCTTGTGCCTGAAGTTATACTGGTTCTCTCATCCGTACTGAGTATTGCTGTTTGGCGGTAGAGTATGTGATCAGTGGGTGGTGCCTACCCACCGTGTAAATATATAAAGTAACAATTTATGTTCAAATGTCTTCGTTTCTAATCAATCGAATACTTAAGGTATGTATTGTTGCAGGATTTACAAGCGCTCCAAGATGGTAGCGAGAACCGGGACAGCACGAGTATAAACGTCGGACACGACTTGAAACCGAACATCGAGGAGGAAATGGTGAGTTTTAGTCTGTGGGCTTAGCTTAGTTAGCTTAGCTAGTGCAAGCACCTCTAAGTTTTCGTGTGCTTAGTTTGCTTATAATCTCGTGCGGGGAAGGAATTTAATAAATGAGTAGGTCGTGAAATAAGCTCGGAGCGTCCTCAAGGCACGAGGAGTCTTTAACCCAGCAGTGAGACACCAGTAGATTGCTACTTTAATAGTTGAAAACTCAATCGATGGTAGGATTAATCTTATCCATTGCTATTGGTTTCGATGATTTAGTTATCTGTACTGCCAACTAGATTAGTTTGACTTTTAGAGTTTCTTTTATGTCCCAGTATACTCGTATTGAAAGTCTCTCGTGTCGTGCGCAGCCGCTGGAGCCGATCCACATCCTGATGATCGGCGTGCGCGACAGCGGCGACAGCGACGACGGCGCCGTGTCGCGGCGCTTCGGCCAGTTCTGCCGCGTGCACGCGCGCGAGCTGCACCACAAGCGCATCCGACGGATCACCTTCATGCTGCTCATCAAGTGGGTGCACTCGTCTGCCGCCGCGCTTGTGCCGCCCTCCGCCGGCCGGTCGCTCCGGTTCGAAGGGGGAGTGAGCCGGTCTAGCTGCGCACGAGGGACTTGACGTCCTAGTTCCCAGGGTCGGGTGACGCATTGGCGATGTAGAGATTGATAAATGGTAGTGACGCATTCGCCGGTCTGTCTCCCTATCTTAAATTAAAAAAATCCCTTCGACTTTTAAAAATATTTTTCGTTTAAAATTACCCTCCATATAATATATCTTTACATGTATGTATAATTCTTATGTCCATGTGTATGTCACCGAGCTACTAAACTAAATCTTGATCTAAATTTTGAGGATGTTTTTTTGCTTGCGACTGAACCACTCGTGGCTACATAAAAACTATGAGCAGTGGTGACCACTTATTGTCAAGCGGCCAATTTGTCCGTCTGTACCTATATTATATAAGAAATAAAACCAATCAATTCAATATTAACAATAATAATAATAATTCGCAGACGTCAGTTCCCGAAATTCTTCACATACCGAGCCCGTAACGAGTTCACCGAGGACACGATCTACCGTCACTTGGAACCGGCGTCCGCTTTCCAGCTGGAGCTCTACCGCATGAGGAGCTACGACCTGGAAGCGTTGCCGACCAGCAACCAGAAGATGCACTTGTATCTCGGGAAAGCTAAGGTACGTATCATCGGCTGATAGTTACGTGTCAGACAGCATCGGGTCTGTCTGTTTGTACGTTTTTTTTGTCAATATTTGAATTACAATACAAGAATATGTATATAATAAATATACTTACTCACTCACCCTTCAAACTGGAACACAACAATACCAAGTACTGCTGTTTTGTGGTAGAATATCTGATGAGTGGGTGTTACCTACCCAGACGAGCTTGCACAAAGCTCTCTGCCACCAAGAAAACCTGGAACCTAGATGGTTCCAGGTTTTCAATGAATCAAATTATTAATTTAAAAAAAAAAATGTTTTTATTTGTAGGTCAAGAAAGGCCAGGAGGTTACGGACTTCAGATTCTTCATACGTTCGATCATCAGGCATCAGGACCTCATCACCAAGGAGGCGTCCTTCGAATATCTACAGAACGAGGGAGAAAGGTAACAATTTATTTAACTTACTATCAATATATAAAAGCTTAACTCCGTGTTAAATGTCATAGCTGTGGGTCGCAGCTTAATATTATAGTCTTAATAGACTTATTTCTCAATAAATGGACTATAGAATAAGGCGAGATGGCCCAGTGGTAAGATCGCGTGAATCTTATTTATTTATATTATTTGTTCATTATTTATTTACTTTTATTTATCATATATGTGCCTCAGATATAAATATAAATGCTCTTGTGAATTGTATGTTCGTTATATACTTGAACTGTTTCCGTATACAGGGTGCTGCTGGAAGCTATGGACGAACTCGAGGTGGCGTTCTCCCACCAGCTCGCGAAGAGGACCGACTGCAACCACATCTTCTTGAACTTCGGACCCACCGTCATCATGGATATCGCTAAAGTGATTACGTATATGATATTATGTAACAATCATTAAATAAGTTTTTATGTGATATTGATTTGCATATTTAGGTATGCTTAATACTGCCTCGTTGGTCCTAGTGGCTACATGTAAGGCCGCAGACACGCTGGTCCTGGGTTCAAATCCCAGGTCGGGCCAACAAAATGTTATTAAGATTTTCTGTCGAAAATTCTTAGTTAGTTAGCAGCCCGGAGTCTGGAAGTTGGCAGTGTGTACACTCCCGTGCCTCGGAAAGCACGTAAAGCTGTAAAACGGTCGTGTCGGATTGCCGTCCCATCGGGTTATGAGAGCTAGGGAATAGAGAGTGCACCTGTGTTTGCGCACACACTTGTGCACTATAATATGTCCTACGCAGTTGGCTAATCTCTCTTGAGATTGGCCGCCGTGGCCGATATCGGTCTGGAGGACCTTATTATTATTACTAATTAAGATCCAGATATCATTGAGATTTTATGAACTTTATTTGTGTTTAAACACAAAAATATCGTGAGGAAAACTGCATTTTTGTTGCATTGGAATTCTATCGTCAACAGGAGGACCCTACTTGTGCAATATTTCTAGGTCGATACTTTACTCATTTTATAAAACAATTGTAGTAAATATTTTTTTATTTGTTCACCAGATCGAAGAATCGGTTCTGGGCATGGTGATGAGGTACGGACCTCGGCTGTGGAAGCTGAGAGTCCTGCAGGCGGAGATTAGATTTACACTTAGAATTGGTGAGTGTCTATACCATATTTGATGTAGAATAGCTTATGTAGTAAAAATATCTATTAATGGCGGTATATTTAATGCAGTCTCGCTTGAACTTTTTAATACATACTTTTATAAAAAAAAAACTGTTTGCTTATATAAATCATGAACACTTTATTCGAAATAAACATTACATTGAATTATTGTTAATTATAGAGAGGGGGGGGGGGGTTTGTCGTATAGAGAGCATCGGTTCGATGGGTATTAAAAAGTAATAACTTTAAGAATAATTAATATTTAAATATTATTATTGTCGATTATTTTAATGTAAAACTTTTTTTTTATTTTGGGAAATAGTACATTCATTCTCAAAACTATAATATTAACATTGGAATACATACCAGTCAAGTTTCTACTGATATCTTAAACATAATTAGAGCAAAAAAAATAATTAAATAAAAATAAAAAGTCATGAGTAAGGGGCCGCCTCTTAGGGGCCAGGTATTTAATAATCAAAGATCTAGGTTTTACTTGGCTCTAACACAAACTTCCTAAAGTTTACGATTGTTTTCGTAAATATATCTATACTAGAAAATTTAGTATCATATTCCTTAGAAAGTCTATATATCAAGGAATTTCGCGCATAATTAGTGAATAAAATATTATGGAATAATCTTTGTGCTTAAGGCCCCGGAGCGCCGACGAAGAACATCCGTCTCTGTCTCTCAAACGGTTCCGGTTACTCGTTGGACGTGTACACGTACGAGGAGGTCATCGACCCGAGGACCGGTGTGGTGAGTACATAAACTAAATTACGTCATCTTTAAACACACTCGCCCCCTAGGGTTGTTACCCTAAGTGCAACAAAATATCTACGAATAGATGCCAATAAACTTTACAAATATCCTTGTCTCACTCTCTTAGTCCTATGAGAAGCACTGTCTGATAGAAACCGGACCCAGGACTTAAGGCTTCATCTGTTCCCCGAGGCACGAAAGTATCAGGAAAATCACATAATATAATAAATCTCATAATATAATTTATCTGCGAACTTAACGATGCAGCTGTGTATATGACACGTTTATATGTATATAATGATTCGTTCACAGATAATATTCCAATCATTCGGACCGAAGCAGGGCCCCATGCACGGTCTGCCGATATCGACGCCCTACGTCACAAAGGATTATTTGCAGCAGAAGAGATTCTTGGTAAGATTTTTAATTATAACTATGATTTAATGAACGGGGCTTGTTCATTATCGGCAAAAGCTCAGCCTGCGCAGACTATTAAAAAATAAGTATATTAAATTAAATATAATATCTGTTTTGAATCTCAAATCAATTTATTTATTTATTGAGATAGTTACACCATCAACTTATCACTTAACTAACACGTCACACGACACACATAGCACAATGCTCATAACCAGGGCAGGATTTAGAGGTGTGGAGGCTTCGGGGCAACAAAGGAGTGGAGGCCCCCTGGCCCCAAAATATTTTCCAAATAAAATTCACAATTTCTGTCAGTTGAGTTTCTAATTTATTGTGTAACCAAATAGATTCTTATGAAAAGAATAAAAAAAAATCAACGACTGCACGTCAGCAAAAATTATGATTTTCTGCCAACAGTTTTTTAGCAACCCAGTGCAGGCCTGAGGGCCACTGGCACCCCGGGCAAAAATGTTGTGGGAGGAAATCATAATTTTTGCTGACGTGCAGTCGCTGAGTTTTTTTTGGTACCACCGCACTCACCCATTGAGCCATCGGGATAAGGAGAAGTTGTTTCCTAATCGGAATTTTAAACATTTTTCGAAGTCTATTGTGGAGGCCCCGGCGCTGTAGCCTCGGTTGCGCTCCCCTAAATGCGGACCTGCTCATAACACTTAAAATGAACACTGAGATTAACACGTATATTCCAGCAAAATGATATTTCTTTAAAAGTGTAAATGATATTCAATGAATCAATTTAATTCGTTCATTCTTTCATTATCATAATTAAACAAAATTAAAAAAACCTCTTGTACAAATATAATTTACGTATATTAAAATCTAATCAACTTTTTCCAGGCCACGTCCCAAGGCACCACATACGTGTACGACATACCGGACATGTTCAGACAAGTGGTGGAGAAACGGTGGCGGGAGTGCATCGACGAAGGCACCGTTGATGGTGAGTTTGGACTTTTTAACTTAGCCATGTTGTACATACAAATCGAAGGGATTGTTCACCTCGAAGCAAAGCAGCGTGATAGTGCTCTATTATCAATGTAAAAAAAAAAGTTAGAACCAAAGTTATAAAAAAATACAGCAATGGTATTGAGATGGTAGTTATATAGCGTTATTTTTTTTACTCGTGTTAAATATATGATAATTCCTCTTCAGGTCCCCCCCCTGACAACGTCATGAGCTCCGTGGAGCTGGTGATAGAGCCGGACGGCGAGCGGCGCGTGGTCGAGGTCACGAGGCTTCCCGGACAGAACACCGTGAGTTTTTAACGACTGTCCGCTCTGGACATTATCCAAACGTAGTGAACTTTGCGAAACAAGAAATGACACGTGACCTTAACTTGACTGGAGGTTGAGACCGGTGTAAACCGGATAAGTAACACTTTTTTAATGTAATTTGAATTTCAAATACAGTCCCACGTAGCCGATTTTGATGAAAATTTACTTTTTAGTTTACGACAATATACAATACAAGCGTACAAGCAACATGGATTAAATAAAACCTTTTTTGACCTCGATGTGACCTCGATGTGACATTACATCTCCTTTCTGACATTAGTGTTATATTTCTGTTGTAATTCATATTGCTATTAATAAATATGGTTTGTGACATTTTATTTAAATGATAATGTGTAGTCGTTTAAGTGAGCTGCGACTGAGTGTGCGTGTGCGCAGGTGGGCATGGTGGCGTGGCGCCTGTCGCTGTGCACGCCGGAGTGCCCGGAGGGGCGCGACGTGGTGCTGATCGCCAACGATCTGACGCACTACATGGGCTCGTTCGGCCCGCAGGAGGACTGGCTCTACTTCCGCGCCTCGGAGTACGCGCGCGAGCGCAAGATACCGCGGGTACGTACCCGATCACTAACTACTGACAATCTCGCTGGTTCTTCTCGATAGAATTCACATTTCGTGCTTTAATTCATGTAAAATGAATAATGAAAAGATTTGATTTTCAATCAAACGCAAAAAATCCTATTGATTTTCTTATGCCGGTTCATCTCAGACGTGTGTGTTTAATTATTGACTAAAAATTAAATGAATGTTGATATATAGCTGTACGTGAGCGTGAACTCGGGAGCGCGTATCGGCGTGGCGGAGGAGCTGAAGGGGGAGTTCCAGGTGGCGTGGATAGACGGGGAGCGCCCCGAGCGCGGCTTCCGCTACCTCTACCTGTCGCCGGAGGCCTACTCCAGGCTCGCTGCTCTTAACTGTGTCAAGACGCAGCTCATCGACGACGAGGGAGAGGCGCGCTATCGCATCACTGACATCATAGGTAGCATCTTTATTACAAAAAGAGATTCAACTTATATTATTTGAAAGATACCGTACATGCAAAAATAAGTCGTTCAACTTCGTTCAAAAATAGGTGGGGAATATTATATTGTATATCTAAAGTATCATTAGAAATTAAAGGACGATCGTGCATTAATTTAAACAATAAATCGTTGTCAATAGCAACGGCAAAAGATCATAAACGGGGTTCGATTAAACTAAAACTAAGCTAGCTAAAAATGTTTACTCGCAGGCAAGGAAGACGGTCTCGGCGTGGAGTGTCTGAGGGACGCTGGTCTCATAGCCGGGGAGACGGCGCAGGCCTACGAGGACGTGGTCACCATATCCGTGGTCACATGCAGAGCTATCGGTATCGGTTCCTATGTGGTCAGGTTGGTAAAATACTTTAATATATTAGAACGGTGTATTTATAATTGTATGATTGGTAATGTAATGTGCTAGGGAAATGTTCATAATGTAAAGTTATTTTCTTATACAAGATCGTTCTAATTTTTTTTCATAGATTATTATCAATAATCTATGCTTAACATGAATTCTTCCAATCGTCACCAGACTCGGGCACCGCGTGATCCAAGTGGACTCGTCGTACATAATCCTGACGGGCTACGCCGCGCTCAACAAGGTGCTGGGCCGCGCCGTGTACGCCAGCAACAACCAGCTGGGCGGCGTGCAGATCATGCACAACAACGGCGTCACGCACGCCGTCGCGCCCACCGACCTGGAGGCCGTGCGGACCGCCGTGCGCTGGCTCTCCTACGTGCCCAAGGTCAGTCGCTAGCACGGTAAACGATACCACTGATAATAAACTATGTACCCACCACTGACCGCTGTAACCGGTAGAGTGGAGGTGGGGGTTTAATGACTTATACGATAGCTTCACTGACCACACTCTCTCTTGCCAGGACAAGATGAGCATGGTGCCTATAATGAAGTGTGCGGACCCCATCGACCGCCCGGTGGAGTGGGTGCCCCCCCGCGCCGCTCACGACCCCCGCCTCATGCTGACGGGAGACAACACGCGGTCCGGCTTCCTAGACTTTGGCTCCTTTGACGAGATCATGAAACCCTGGGCGCAAACCGTCGTCACTGGTCAGTGCTGTTCTTAACCTACGTTTAACCCCCTTTCTTTTTGGAACCAGTCAGTGGAAACATGCGGTTCGTTCCGAAAATTCGTAATTTTGTACACCCCCGCAGGTTCCACGCTATCCTTAAATAAAATTAGCCATGATCAGTTGATCAGATCGACAAAGTTGGAAGTAACTGACGTGATTTGACATAACCAAAGACTAAAACGATGATGATTGAAACACCATATTAATTTCAGTTACGATGACTATTTTGCTCAATTTGTCAATGTGCCCCGCATTGTAAACGTACGTTTTGTAGGTCGTGGTCGGCTGGGTGGTATCCCAGTGGGGGTGATCGCGGTGGAGACGAGAACGGTGGAGATCACGTTGCCCGCTGACCCCGCCAATTACGACTCCGAAGCCAAGACTATACAGCAGGCTGGACAGGTGAGGGGGTTATCCAGACTTATATACTTATATATAACTTGTATATAGAAGATACTATTAGTAAAGATCAATTAAGTAAATAAGGTCACAGTGAACAGATATTCAAATTATTGAATTTAACTTAATGAACTTATGAATTTAATTATTATCCTAACTAGTATTTTTATTAATATATTCTTTACTGGATAAAGATTACAAAATATACGTTATTTAATATTAAATCGTTATCTTCGGCTCAATAACGAATCAAGGCGTGATTAACAGTCTAAGAGAAAGGAATCATCAATTATTATTATTAATCTCTTATTTGTATTGACGTAGTGATTTTAACTTCGCTATATTTTCTCTCCACATTCCAACAATATTAGTATTTTCAAGTGTAGTAATATTATATTTTCTGGTCCTTCGAGCTGGATCTGAACCAGCTACTTATAACCAGCGATATAGACTAAGCACATTATGCAAACAGGAAACATAATAACGTTTTTGTCTTCAGGTTTGGTTCCCGGACTCAGCTTATAAGACGTCGCAGGCCATCAACGACTTCTCGCGCGAGAACCTCCCGATACTCATCTTCGCCAACTGGCGAGGCTTCAGTGGAGGACAGAAGGGTGAGTGACAGAAAAGTTATTTCACAGTCAGACACTTGCTAGATTACAGTTGTATGGTCAAGAATGATCATGATGGTTCGGACAATAATATAGTATAATAGTAGCAAAACCCAAAAAAAAAATTTTTTTTAATCACCTCGTCAGTATTGTACTGAATTGAGAATGTGATTTTATCAAGGAAGATTAATGGGTACAAAAAAACACATATATCATAAATTTAACGAATGAAATTTTGTTTCACTCAGACATGTACGAGCAAATCCTGAAGTTCGGCGCGGAAATAGTGCGAGCGTTGCGCGGCGCGACCGCCCCCGTGCTCGTGTACATCCCCCCCGGGGCCGAGCTGCGGGGGGGCGCCTGGGCCGTGGTCGACCCCAGCGTCAACAACCTGCGCATGGAGATGTACGCGGACCCGGAGGCTAGGTCAGTGTTATTAACTACCCAACTTTGCGTAGGACTCTCATTTTTACTTACTTTACTCGGTGGCAGAGCTCTGTGCAAGCTCGTCTGGGTAGGTACCGCCCACTCACCAAATATGCTACCGCAAAACAGCGTTACTTGGTATTGTTCTGTTCCGGTTTGAAGGGTGAGTGAGCCAGTGTAATTATAGGCACAAGGGACATAACATCTTAGTTCCCAAGGTTGGCGGCGCATTGGCGATGTAAGCGATGGTTAACATTTCTTACACTGCCAATGTCTAAGGGCATTGGTTAATATAAGGGCACCACTTACCATCAGGTGGCCCACATGACCACAGTCTACCTATCCTATAATTAAAAAAAAATCTAATTTCCATTAATATAAGTTTCGCGTTCTAACATCGCACTATTCATGTAATTTTCAAATGATGATTAATCACAGAGGCGGAGTCCTGGAGGCTGAGGGCATCGTCGAAGTGAAGTTCAAGCAGAGAGACATCTTGAAGACGATGCACAGGCTGGACCCCGAGCTGCTCAGGCTGGGAGCGAGGACCTCGGGTGAGTGACACTTGACAAATCCTGTGTACTTATGTGCTATCTGGTGGGTGTTTTAATTGGTGGTAGGGCTTTGTGCAAACCCGCCTGGATAAATATACCCGCAACAGATATTCTACCGCTGAACAGCAGCATTGTTGTGAGACAGAGATATGACACCTCAGTACCCAAGGTTGGTGGCGCATTGCCATCGGTAAAGAATGGTTAATATTTTTTATTAAGTAGTGTCTATGGGCAGATGTCATGGATGACTTACCATCAAGTGGCCCATTTGACATATATTACAGGTAACTTTTAAATGTTTGTAAAGAAATATCTTATTGCTTAACGTGTTATTAGGAAAAGTAAAACAAGTTGCTTCAACGGTGACGGTGAGTATCAAAGAACTAATTTATTTATTTTTCTACAGATTATAAAGACATTATTAAATTGAGTTCTTACACGCTTAGTACACCATATTGTTAATAGATGGGGTTACTGGTTGCATTTGATGTATTAAACTATTAATTTTAACACATATACATCAATACTACTATATAAATCTATTGGTTCTGTCTGTACATATTTCTTTTTCACCTAATTTTGATGAAAATTGGTACACACAAAGAACACGTGATGGCGCAAATGTTAGGCTATATATAAAATCGGTAAACCCTACGGTATCTTATGAAAATTAATTTCAAATCGTTAATTACGTATTTCTTTACCAGTAGCCGTGTGTGAGTTATTATAGTAATAAAATAATTTATTATATTTTTATTAATTATACGCGAGTGAAGCCGCGGGGCACAGCTAGTATGTATATAAGACACATTGTCCGAGTTTAAGTGTATATAAGTCTATTGTTAATTTTAAGTCATATTCGAATATATTCTAATCGATTAATTTAATATAATAAGTATTAATATTATTGTTTAATTTATTTTTACAGAAATGAAGGATCAAATAAAAGATATATCGAAGAATCTAGACCGTCGCGGTTCAATTGACGACGTCCTCATCACGACTGAAGCCGGGAAACAAGGTTTGTACAAATCGTTTATGATTTTTCACGTGCTTAATTTGTGTTTGTAATTCATCTCGTGCTTGACGGTGAAGGAAAACGTCGCGATGAGACCTGCATATGTCAAATTTCACTGAAATTCTGTCACATGTGTATTCCACCAACCCGCATTGGAGAAACGTTGTGGAATAAGCTCCAAATCTCAAAAAGGGAGAGGGAGCCTTAGCCCAGCAGTGGGACATTCAATAGCTGTTGCACATTTATATCCACTGTAAGTAAAGTGAGATAACAATAGTCTGTGTCTCAATGCTGGGCTAAGGCTCAGAAAGCTCCAAGCTTATTCCATCATACTGATCCGATGATTTGGTGGATATCACTAATAACAATAAAAAATTAATATATCATTTTTATCTATATTAAAAAAATTACTCAACCAATATACATAAAACTTATACCAGAAGATGTGACGTGTCTCGGAGAAGGTTAATAGTTAAGAAAGTATATAATTAATAAATTTATATATAATAATATTGTGTTAGCTAATACATGTCTTGTTTTCAGCCGAAAGTCGAGTCCGTGAACTAGAAACGGAGCTGCTGGCAGCTGAAAAGACAATAAAGAAGAGGGAGAAGGATCTGGCGCCCATATACCACGAAGTCAGTATTTACAAGCAAAGTTCAGTCGTTACGAATTTATTTTGTATCTGTAGGCACAGGGAAGACATTTTCTCTATATAAAAAAAAAACCACCAAACTTCCGAAGCACACAATTCATTCGTATTATAACAGTTTGATCACTAAAATAATTTATTATTCACTTTCACTACTACACACTTACACAATTATAACATTTATTATGATTACGATGCAGCATGTTCACCGGGCAACTGCTGTCGAACGAAAGACCCTCCGCTTTGTCGAGCGTTGCATTTTATAGAGTTTCAGTGGTGGGGGCTGACAGTTGCACGTGCTGCTTTAAATCAGGGTGACGGCGCCGTCTTATATATAACAAACAGTTATTATAATAATATATAATAAATATTTATATACAACACTATTCCACTGAACTACTTATTCAAAAATTATAAAATTATCTTCCAAAATTCTCTGATAACAGCTTCGCCGTTATTTTGTCAATCAACAATGGCATATTTAATGTCGATCAATGACGTCATGTCAGTTCAAGGTCAAACTAGCTTATTTACTATACGAATATATTTATTATGTATAGATCGCAGTCCAGTTCGCGGAGCTGCACGACACGGCCGAGAGGATGTTGGAAAAGGGCTGCATATTCGTGAGTCACAAATCTTCTATTTGTTTAATAAATGAGGTTTTAGTAAGAACAGGAATTATAATACATTCATTTCTCGATAACCGATTTTTGGAGACAATATAATGTCACTCGAACCATTTTTTCCTTCGTTTTCCACTGTCTCATACATAATAAATAATGTCCTTCAGACCGATTTCGGCCACGGCGGCCAATCTCAAGAGAGATTAGTCAACTACGCAGGACATATTATAGTGCATAAGTGTGCGCGCAAGGGTGCACTCTCTTTTCCTTAGCTCTCATAATCCGACGGAATGGCAATACGCCACGACCGGAAAGAATTCAGGCGGAGGATCCACGGCTTTACGTGCTTTCCGAGGCACGGGAGTGTACACACTTCCAACTTTTAAACTCCGGGCTGGTACTGAGAACTCTCTGACAGACATGACAGAAACGAACCGCCTTTAAAAGACAAAAGTGTGCCCCGCTTTCGTCGCGATAAAAGTGTAAATGACCGACGGAGCGGTGACGCGGCAGGACATCATCCCGTGGCGCTCGTCGCGGCGGCTGCTGCACTGGCGCCTGCGCCGCCTGCTGCGCCAGAACGCGCAGGAGCGGCGCGTGCAGGCGGCGGCGCGGCCCGAGCCGCTGGACCAGCGCGCCGCCGCCGCCACGCTGCGCCGCTGGTTCGCGGAGGACCGCGGCGAGACGCAGTCCCACCGCTGGGAGCACGACAACGAGGCCGTCTGCCGCTGGCTCGAGGCGCAGGCCGCCGACCACGACTCCGTGCTCGAGCGCAACCTGCGCGCCATCGAGCAGGACGCCGTCATGCAGACCGTCAACCGCCTCGTCATGGTGAGTGTTAGCCTAAACTCGGATATTACTGGTCGGTCCTTCGAGCCGGATTTTATGAATTCAATGTCTTCTTCATTTATTTGTAGTTTTTATTTTGTCGCTTCACTTACATGTTAATGAAAGTTTGATATAAGTGTCCCGTTGCTCAGCGAAAGCCTCGATTTCTCTTAAGAACTTAAGGCTTTGTTCCAGCAAAATTTGCCTGAAAACTCAGCAGTACTTGCTCAGTTTTGAACCCACGTTCTTCAATGGACATCCACGTGCTATGTCCACTGAGATATCTCGATTGTTGATTATATAATTATAAATGTGTATATTTCTATTTCACAGAAACTGACGCCGTCTCAGCGCACGGAATTCGTAAGAAACCTCACGACACTCGGAATGGAATCCGACTTCAATAACTGATCCCTGCCAGTGACGATTCCGTAAAGAGAAATGAATCATATTTGTTATATAGTAGAGTCGAGAATTGATTGTAATGCGATTTTATAAATACTATTTATTTTGTATAATTTTAGTTGTTCAATTGTTTTCTCGATCGTCGACGGCTCCCGAACGTTCGACGAGAAACGATAATATCACATAAAACGTCTCGGAAACTGTTCAAGCGACAGACGTCTCGTTTCACAAACATATCGTTTTATATGAGATCATATGAAAAACACTCGATACTCAAACGTGTTGAATTTTGAAGTTTATATATTCTAACCTATTCAATATTATTATTAAATCGATTGTTTGTCATTTTTTTAAATATAAAATGACATGACACCGTCTTCAGATAGTTAACTTGTACAGATTTATATGATAATTAATATTTAACATTATATTAGTTAATGTTACGATATATCCGGCTTCGCTTGTTCGACATACAGAGGTATTCATGCCAAATATAATTATGTAAACGTGTTTTAAATAAATCGTCTCTGTGTTGAAATATACAAGATGTTACAATCGATGGAGCAAAGATAAATAAATAGATTTACGCTACGTCATGACACTACAAACAGTTCGCGATTAATATTTATAATACAATACTATTTCATTCGACTACTTATATACAGTTCAGTAACACCCTGTGAATGTCCCACTGCTGGGCTAAGACCTCCTCTCTTTTGATGAGAAGGTTTTGAGCTTATTCCACCACGCTGCTCCAATGCGGGTTGGCGGAATTTCAGTGAAATTAGACTAGAGAGCTTTCTTCACGATGTTTTTCCCTGCACCGTCAAGTACGAGATGAATTATAACCGGATTTGAACTCGCGATCATCGGTTAAGATTCACGCGTTCTTACCACTGGGCCATTGGCTTTTTATACTCACTTATATACAATTTTATTTTACTTCCAAAGTTTCGATCCCAAATTTGACATTCAAGACGCCATTTATTCGAATCCATAGAGAATATCATAGATTATTTCGTCGACCAATGGTATCGCGCCAATTCAAGGTCAAAGTTGTCTATTTGTCTTTGCTCCTGTCGTTGGAATAGTTGGAATAATTTATATAAAACATATTTCATGTAACATAAAAAAATGTGCCTAAGATTATGGCGCGCAGATTTTTATATGTATATAGAAGACTAGAACGACTGCCATATTGAAGCAATAACTGTAGCTATATTGAAAATGATTTGAAAATCATTTTAGTGTAAATTGTAATGTAATTAGTGGTACCACAATGAAGTGACCGTAGTTACACGTTCATATAAAAGAGTAACATCCTCACTTTGTGGAGGAGGAGGGGGGAGGGGTATTTAAATGTAATTATTATTTTTAAAATAATTATTTATAATTTAGAAAAGGTAATAGTAAAAATTGTAAAATAAATATACAACACATTTGAACAACTACAATTATTAATTTGGAACCAAAAAAAATAATTAAATTGTTAAATTATTTAAACGCAATCAAATTGTTAGTTTCTATTAAGTGTGACTGTTGTTGTGAGTGGTGATAAGGCTTACATTCGCGTGTCTTGTGTCATGACAAATATAATATAAGTAGATAATATCCTAAAACGTCGCCTATATTGGTGTAAATGTTACATGAACATAGGTCCGTCCGATGATAGCGAATTTTAATCGAATTATCAACTTGAAAGTATATACGTGTAATTGTAACGTTTCCTATTTTATGGAAGCTGTACGAGGGGGGTGATGTAGCGAGCATCCGGAGAGCGGGTTTAAGATAAAAAAATTTTTGCTGTCGGTACGTAAAATGTTTTTGCCAACGGTACATCTCACAATTGGACCGACATTCGAGAATATTGTATGCAAGCGTTGTTTAGTGTTTGAATTAAATTATTATATCCTGTTTATTAAAGGAAAATATTTATAAGTTTATTTAAAAAGATAAAGATTGTTAACACCGATGATATAAACCGCGCGCTCTTTTCGCCTGATACATCATGGCCGTCGAATGACGCACTTTAAATTGTAATTAAAAAGTAATAATTGGGTTGTTTCGAGGAGAGCCCACCGAGAGCGATTCATTTGTTATATCAGCGCACCGCAGCCATAATGAAAAATAAGAATTAATTGCAAATTAATTTGCACTTTACATTGTGGTGGTAGGACCTTGTGCAGGTCCGTCTAGATAGGTACCACGCACTAATCGAATATTCTTACTTGGTATTGTTGTTACCGGTCGGAAGGGTGAGTGAGCCAGTGTACAGGCACAAGGGACATAACAGTTCCCAAGGTTGGTGGTGCGACGACGGTGGAACGATGTAAGGAATGGTTAATATTTACTACAGCGCCAATATCTGTGGGCGGTGGTGACCATTTACCATCAAGAACTATATACAATAAATTAAAGTGGAAATTACATAATAATTGCTATGTAACACTCGAATGCTCTCAGTGTGCACCCTCCCTTATACGAATATCATTAATTTAATCAAAACGATCACGTGTGATGGTTGTTATCGGGGTACATTATTAATTAATTTATTTAATGATTTTAAGAAGTTTTTTTTATTGCAATCCACTTTGTGCTATATGTTACCATATCGTACAGTCAAGATATTAAAAACAATGTATAGATTTTTGATCAAAGTAAATTTTTTATTGTGATAAAGTTTTTTATAAATATAGGATTATTTGTAACGACCCAGCAACCCCGCAGGACTAGATAGCTAACACCATAAGCGACAACTTTTGTTCTACGACTTCGGACATAACTCAATACATGAAAAAAAAAGATTTTACAAGTTTTTGTCGTACTGTCGTGACATTTGTAGGTCTATATTTCATTCATAAACGAAAGGACGACGCGACGCGTCCATCTTTGCGATGCGCGTAGATTTATAAAGGTTCAAACGGGAAATTAAATTAATACTTATTTTTGTATGAAAATAAAATCTAACAAATTATCAAAAGTCGCAGAACAAAAGTCGTTACTTATGGTGTTAGCTATCTAGTCCTGCGAGGTTGCTGGGTCGTTACAAATAGCCCTGTGTATGTACAAACTGGATTGGTCTGTCTTGAGGCTCCTGTTGTTAAATTATTTATTTCTTCTTAATTAATTATTAAAGCCAAAAAATAATCATAACATTATATTTGAATTGAATATTTGATAAATGTTTATTCTTAAAAACGACTCGTAATATAGATAACGGAGCGTTTTTTATCGTCAATACCATAAACGTACTTACGTTACATATATATATTTTGTCTGTGTTTGTGCACGGAGCACAGACGCCAGCTCATATGTCATATAATAATATGTCTCGACTACTTGGCTTTTATAGTCGCTGTGTCGATATTAGACGTACGGTATTGTATTGATTTTAAAATGTTCTTTTGAATACTAAACCAATTTTGATGCGGTTTTGGGATAAGCAATAAGTGTGATGCAGGAGTCTCGGATTCGAAATCAGATACGTATGTTTGTGTGAATAAGAACAATATATTTTTAACGTATAATGTGTCATAAACATATATATGTGTCTAATTTCGAATATCATTTATTTTATGTTTTTCTGATTCTTTAAGGAATGCGGGTAGTTTTAACATATCAGAATCGTGTAATTGTTCATTCTAGTAGAATTCAATGGATTTTCGTTTTCACAAGACCATCACTTACTCCTGCTGACGTACAAAGATATACATTCCTGTTTTATTATTATATATAAATCAATAGTCGTTTGGTCAGTATGTAGAGATTTTTTTTTTCTTTTATCTTTTTCATTCTGTGTGAGCTCCATAAGCTCAGCGCGCTTCGCTTGCGGCTGGAGAGTGACAGGGGTTCGTGTCCGGTTGTAGTACTCGATATTTTTAGTAATAAAATATTTGTTAATTTTTATGTTCATTGTTTTATTTTGGTGTCCACTAGTACAGACTTATATTGAACCTGTAATTATTTATATCACTACGGTACCAAGGAATCTGTCAAACACTCGGAAATCTTCATTCAATATAGAAGCGTTACATTGTTATTGATTATCATAAATCTAACGCCGGTTCGTACACACTTCAGACCTGAAAAGAACCGGCTGAAAAAACGAAATAATTATTTTTTTTAAATTTGAAACACTGGAGGCCATCCTTTCATTCCTAGGGTTGCACACCCTCAAAAGTCATTGGTTGTGTAATATCCTTTAGAAAAGAAGCGACCCTCAAGGATTCTTTCACAAGCATATAATTGACCATTAAATATTCTTTTAAATAACGCAACATTTCTGTGCCTTAATAAAGCTCCAATATCATGTAACCATGCTCGGAAAGGCACTGGCCCCTTTTCTGCTGACACTTCTTTTCTAGTTTAGGATTCAAATGAATTTTATAAATACAAGTTACACGCAAATATAACTTGTTCTTATTAATTGGTAAATATGTCTTATATAAATGTTAGATGATTGTTTATTCATTACAAGTATGACCACGGTCGTATACACAGGTCTATCGACAACCGTAGTGGGGATACGTCGGATTAATGTCGCTGTTCAGTTCAATTTACAGCCGCCAGAGCAATGACAATTCGCGTAATAATTATCCCGAACAGTTTTTCAAAACCAAAGAAAACAGTTAAATAACAAAACGAAATTAACAACAAATCCTCAAAACTGAACAAAACGATATAACAGTGATTAAATAACACAATACTTGGGAGAGAAAAATATACGCCACGTGTCACTCAACCACGTGCGATAGCAACGACGTACAGCGGGCGTTGTTGCGAAATAAAAGCTGTGACACAATCGTACCAATCTCTCACCACTGACATTGGGCTCCGTTGATAGACCTGTATACAAGACCGTGTATATGACATGAATGAACGCAAAATAGATATAATTTGGTATTGCCAGTATAGAATGATTTATAAAATATCGCGTTCTTAATAAATATTATTAATAATATTTAAAATTATTGAGAACTGGGTGAAACCATCCATTAATCGGTGATAGCTGGTGAGTGAATCAAATCATAATTACATAATGATTTAATAATTTAAATACAATTTACTACAAATAATGTTAATATCGAGTGTCAGTATTATAAAGTGAACTCCTTCTTCTCCTCGAACATGACGACGAAGGTCCGTACCTGCGTGGGGCGGAGCGTGATGACGTAGTCGGGCTCGGCCTGCTCCGCACTCTGCTCGGGCTGGTCTTCGATTGCACTGTCGTGTCAAAATGGCATTGCTTTATGAATTTATACTCGTTATTTAAACATCTATAATTATATAAGAGATTATATTATGAAATACTAATTTTATCTTCGCCCGCGTTTGATGGGGGGGGGGGGGTTTCATCAGACGTTAGGTTTTCTATGTCCTTTTGTAAAAAACGGGGAGTTTTCATATGGTTTACGGAATGGGTTTTTTATAATTGCCGGGAATATGACTACTCCACTTGATGGTAAGTGGCAGTAGATTCCAAACGCGACTACGGTCAGTACAGTCGAGGAGAATGTTCTGCACTACCGTCCCCTACTACTAGGAGTTCCCTGTCCCGCCTTGCCGGCGCGCAAGGTGCCGTTGCTAGCGTTAAGTGATCATAACATACTTTGTGAAACGGTAACCACGATGTACTGTACTCGGTAAGTCGTGTATGTATCCTTTATAAGAATATTTATATATTCTTAGTAAATATATAAATAAATAATTTGACAAGAATGAAGTTGTAAGGAACAGCTAATTAAATAATTTGTTAAAAAAATGTTTTATGTTTTTATACCGTTTTCTCCTCCTGTTATAGTCGTCGTCGTCGTCTGTGGTCTCTTCTTCCTGTGAATCTTCGTCGTATTCGCTTTCTTGTCTCTTATTCCGACTTCTCTCGCGTCTCACACCTGAGAGCATCGGACACTCATTAATATTTTCTTTAAATTATTTCAACTGTACACCTTACCGCTTTATTACTCTCATGTCCTTCACCCAAAAGTTGTCTGGAAGAGATCACTATCTTAGCGATAAGACGGCCTTTTGTTTATACCACGGATATAAAATATTTTTTCATTTAATGTGTTTCTGTAACTTATTTTGGTGTACAATAAATCATATTGTATTTTATTCTATTCTAATGCCAGTAATTCCCTGCTAATGAAGACTCACTTAAACTTATTTACTTCTGTTGCGAATGTCAAAACAATAAAAGTACTAAATAGTCCATGATCTCTTCTCAATGTCTTTCATAAGATATGAGTAAGGTATATGTCAGTTCACATTGTGACAATTATTAAGTAAATAGTTGATTGAACAAATACTAAAGACAAAAGTAATAATAGAATCGGACGGCCATCCGACACGGAAAGAGTTCAGGCGCAGGACCAACGGTTTTACGTTCTTTCCGAGACACGGGAGTGCACACACTTCCAACTTCCAGACTAGTGAAAATTTTCTGACAGAAAACTCCAATAACTATTTATTGGTCTGACCTGGGAATTGAACCCAGGGCCACCAGGTCATATCTAGCCAATAGACAAACGAGGCAGTCGTCAATATAATTATATATAGTGAATTATTAGATAAACGACAATAACAACTAAATTCTAACTGTGTCAATAATAAAGTTTTTACATAAATGACTAACCTCTTATAGAATAGATATCTGCATTAGAGTATTTTCTTCTATCCCCGGCTCCACTTCTCTCTTGGTAACTCCCACATTGTTCTGTATTTCTGCCTTCATTATCTTCTCCACTATTATATCTTCTATTCACAATGAAGAAAGGCATCCCCCCCGAAAGTCTTCTTCTACTTTTATTGTTATTACTTTTAGCTGTCGATTTATATGAGTCACCCTTTTTAATTCTTCTACTGTTTCTTTTAATTTCTGAACTTCGCCGATAATGTGTCTGTGTGTCTGTCCGTTTTTTTGTTCTGTAATACATATCGTACATAGATTTCGTTACGCCATCTCCGTAATCATCAGTTTCTGAAAACAGAACAGTATACTTTATTAATTATTTAGTTTGTCTTCTATTATATCAGGGAAGATTTTTTTCAATTTTGAGCCTAGTTGGCTTAATACTGAAAAAACGTGAACTCTTACCGAAATTTTCGGTGTAAATCAGACACGCACGACTGACTGACTAATTTGTCATGGAAGAAATTATCGTGAGAAAACCATATCTAAGTCAGATGAAATTCTGCCAAAATTTAATCTCTTCCAAAACATTGTGATTCTCCCCTAGGGAAGAGGCCTTAGCCTTTTACATGTAACATCTACTAGTGACAAGGGTCTGTTATAAGGCCAACCTACTCATCCGATAAAATACAACCAAGCTTTACTTCATAAAATATTCGTAAAATATTATACCAAATGTCACTAGTTCTCAATAATAAAATACTTTCTTAGATCTTACACTTACTTGAAATATCTTGTTTGTCAGCCTTATTCCTGTTTCGATTCCTTTTCTTCGGCAATCGTCCATTTAAGAATAAACCGTCTTCAGACGAGAAATTCTCTTGACTAACTTCTTGCGTAAATTTTCTAGGCATTTGTGATGTAAGGAAGCTTAATCTTGGCAGATTAGTTGTGTACAATTTCGATCTTAATGTCTTGTACCGCTTGATTATATTAGGTCGCATTGTTTTGCTGTCGAAGTACCATAAAGTGTCGTTCCTATCTCTGACTGATTTCGCAAATGCTGTCAAATTTGAGTCTTTAACTCTGTCAGATAAAACAGTACTGTTTGTGGATCTTCTTCGTCTGTTAGCAAACCCACGGCTTACTGGTTGATTTTGTATGTTATTTTGACCGTACGTTTTCTTTCGGTAATAATTTTCATCTGAATAATGTTCTGTAACAAATATTTTGAAATTATTTGTTTCCTATTCAACATTGCAATATTTTTAATATATTTTCATGAAAGCTAATTTTAAACATGACTTGAGAATGCTGTAAAAAAACGATTCTATTTACTTTCTATACACTTACGATAGTTTATTACGATTTAGAAGTGAATGCGATTGCGCGACGTTTCGATTTATAGATCGCGAGATTCAAATTTTACGCGTTTTACTAAAGCGAAATTTCGTATACATGCAAAAATGTTTTACTTTAGCGAATTACATATTTGTAAGTTTTCGCTTGTAAGTTGTTATACTAGAAAGTATATAGTCACATTAAGTTACTCACCAGATTCTTTGACTTCAGTTTGTTTGCTGAATTTGTAGTCTTCGACGTAGTCCGGATTGTCTTCTGGTAGGATACCATCGTCACCACCCGAATATACGTATCTAGAATGTATTTTGTGTAACTAGAAACGGCTACAGAAAGAAAGTGAAAAAAGCCGTGATGGACGGAATCGCGAGTTAAGCCCTCATCCTCATCTCGTGTTCGGCCTGAGGAAACCATCAGATGAAATCCTTCCACATGCTTATTCCAACAACCTGCATTGAAGCAGTGTGGTGGAATAAGCTGCAAACCCAAAGAAGAGAGAAGGCCTTAGCCCAATCATTATTATTTAATCACATCACCCAAGTTCCTCTATTGTGCAATTATATGTCATAAACTCGAGACGAAGCAATGCTGCAGATGAATTTTAACTGTACGTGTTTTAATTTCTTCAAGTCAAGACTGCAAGACAACACAGCTTTAACTTACTTACAATACTTACCTGGTACTCCAATCCATCTGCCTTGCATCCTGTAGCCACTGATTAGCAGCCAGGGTCGTCTCTTGGATAGCTTTGATCGGATGCAGCAATATCTTGTGTATATTGACCGTTATGTGACCAGCATCGTGGTCAATCGATTCATTGTCCAAATTATGGGACCCTGAAAATGTAATCAAACACATCGTACAATAAATTTGAAAAGTGTTGCTTTTTAAACTAATGTAGTCAATAACAACTCACCATGACCCTTTTCTAAGGTATTTTCTAATCTCAACAGAACGGAACCAGCTTTCCAAGGTTCCAGCGTTAGAATGTGAATGTGACGAGGAAGTCCGTGAATACGCAGAGCTGAATACTTAAAAAAACAATTTTAAATCGGTTAACTTTTGTTTCTTTTGATTAGAGGTATGACTAGAAGGAAGTAGGTCACCTTCTCCAGAAAGATAAGCCAACTGCAATATATATGGTATAACGGAGAAAGTTTAAATACGATTTAAGATGCTTTTCGAGGCACGCGAGTGATCCTTCCAAGTTCCAGACTCCAAGCTACTACTGAGAATCTTCGACAGAGAAACCCAAAAAACAAAGAAGAGATGGTGAGCCAAAGATCCCGGGTATGAATTAGAGTAAGCACTACAACCTTCCATTCAAGAAGATAGTAGGCATTGCTCCAGCAGTAGAACATTTGTTTAACAGTTCAATATTTATAGTAAAAGTGAATTTATATAATGACCATTGATTCATAATAGATTTCTTTAAAACACTACTACTCTCACAGATCCTTATAGTAAGGTAGAAACTGATAAAAACTCACTCTCTTATTTCTGACGTTTTGCCATTTCCTCCTGTTGATTTTATCCCCTGACGTCATGAACAGCCAGGGCTCCAGCGTCCACTTCCTTGCTAGTTGTGTCGCTCGTTCAGCGAATGATAACCCTTCAACTAGAGAGAGAAATATATTCTTATATAATGACTGAAATAAACGTAAATTGTCGTATGATTTGGAGCTCATATGGCTGAAACGTCTAAACGGAAGTACAGTAGTACTCGATTATCCGAACCTCGATCATCCGAACCCACAATTCAATCCGAACGATGACTAAGTTTATCCGAACGCTCAATTATCCGAACATTGGTGCGAAAGATACATTGTTTGTTGAGACTTGGCCGCTCAAAAACGCGTTACAGCCGTTCGTCAATTAAAAATGAATAATTTTATAAAAAAATATAATATAACAAAAAGTATTCGACTTTTTTCAGTTGTTGAAAATACACATATATATATTTCAACGTTAATATGCATGTCAAATTTTAATATATTTATATGTATGTACTGTTTTTATGTAAAACAGTGCATATTATGTGTTGATTATGATCTCGTCCCAAAAAACCTACGTTTCGATTATCCGAACTAGTCTCAGTCCCAATTGGTTCGGATAATCGAGGTTCTACTGTACTTCATAGCTTGTTCTTAAGCTTAATCAATGGCTACAATTCATCTCTTCTTCTTTTGGTAACGGAAAATTTTATAAGGAATCCTGCGTGCATATTATAATATACTTAACAGAGTATACTCTTTCACTTTAAGTTCCAAATAAATTCGAATGGAATCTTTTGAATGTATTATTTCTCCATGTTGCCTCTTCATTTTTTTTATTGTATAGGAAGGCGGACGGGCGTGTGGGCTACCTGATGGTAAGTGGTCACCAACGCCCATAGACATTGGCATCGTAAGAAACGTTAACCATTGCTTACATCGCCAATGCGCCTCCAACCTTGGGAACTAAGATGTTACGTCCCTTGTGCCTGTAATTACTCTGGCTCACTCACCCTTCAAACCGGAACACAACGATACCAAGTACTGCTGTTTTGCGGTAGGATATCCGATGAGTGGGTGGTTCCTAACCAGACGAGCTTTATTTCGTACTTATGAATTTGGAATATTAATTTGAACTAGAAAATGTGAACTTAATTTAAATTCAAAATTTATAGTAATCTTTATATTTTATTAACCTTCTTGTTTATGATTTCCAAAAAATATTTTATGTTTGCCCTTCACGACTAGTCCTACACCGAAGGCTTCTTCGTTCAGAGATTCTTCAAGACCGAAGCCGTCGTCTGTTAAAAGTCTTCTATGAACCTGAAAATTAATGGTTTCACCAAAAATCTATTTTATATAAATTGTTCTATTGATGTAATTTTCTATTTGTTTAGATATTTTTTTTATAAAATAGACAGGCAGGAAGCATATGGGTCACCTGATGGTAAGTGGTCACCATCGCCCATAAAAATTGATTAAACTAAATATTAACCATTCCTTATATCGTCAATGCGACACCAATCATGTGCAATAAGATTTTATGTCCCTTGTATCTGTATTTACACTGGGTCACTTTTTCTTCAAACCGGAACATAACAATAGTAAGGATTACAATTTAGCGGTAGAATATCTGACGTGTGTGACGTGACCCAGATAGACTTGCACAAATTTCTGCCACAAATTGAAAGTATTATACGATATACAGAATGTACTAAAATTCGTGTCCGACCCGTGAAGTGGTTATTAGGTATCGTGTGTCGGTTCTATTTATGTAATAATTTTTAAAATACTAAGCAAAAAAATTACTTAAAAAATATATTAATTGTGTTTAACGACACTGGTGGTGGTGATCAAAATCGTGGGGTTTTAAGGGGAGTTGAGCGCCACCTGGTTCCATTTTAACATTACTTCGATTGTAAGAAAATATTTTGTTGTCATCAGTATTCAAATCCATTTATTTGATAAGAAGCTTATTCCAGTTTAGAGTAAAACTACTACAAATTCTGAAAATAAAATGAGATTCTGACCTGAGAAGAACCGGTGAAAGAAAGTCTGCAGCTGATTTATTATGTTATTTCAAATTTTTTTTATATAAGGTTTTCCAATAGGGACGCTTGAACTTTGACAGCTGATTGCGGCCATGTTGTTTGAGTGACAGCTGTCAAATGCAGTGTGTTATATTCATTCCGTCCTCCCAAATCACCATGGCAGGTTACAGTGTCGAGCAGCACGTGCAAATCATAAAATTGTTTTATGAAAATGGGTCTTCAGTTCGAGCAACGTTCCGCGCACTTCGCCCGTTTTACGGTCGCGATGATCGTCCTGCCGAGTCGACTATCCGTCGATTGGTGGACAAATTCGAGTCAACCGGGTCAGTTAACAATCAGCCGGTTCCCCTGCGTCAACGTAACGCGAGATCTGCCGAGAATATCGCCGCTGTGCGCGACAGTGTCCTCGAAAACCCGCGGCAGTCAATTCCGCGTCGCGCACAGGAACTCGGCCTTTCGCAGACGACAACTTGGCGAATTTTGCGTTGTGACTTGAGCCTGCACCCGTACAAGATCCAGCTGACCCAAGAGCTCAAGGTTAATGACCATAGACAGCGCCGTGTGTTCGCTGACTGGGCATTAGAGCAGTTGGAAGTTGACGCCGATTTTGGCAAAAAAATCATCTTCAGCGACGAGGCGCATTTTTGGATGAATGGCTATGTCAACAAGCAAAATTGCCGTATTTGGGACGAGACCAATCCACACGAGGTTCACCAAGTGGCAATGCACCCGCAGAAAGTGACTGTTTGGTGCGGATTTTGGGCCGGAGGCGTGTTGGTCCGTATTTTTTCGAAAACGATAATGGTGTGGCCGTCACCGTCAATGGTGAGCGATACCGGTCGATGATAAACAACTTCTTTTGGCCTGAAATCGAGAATATGGATCTGGACAACATGTGGTTTCAACAGGACGGCGCTACGTGCCACACAGCACACGCTACGATGGAAGTTCTGCACGATCAAGCGCCCTTAATGGAAAACCCTATATAAAAGAGAAATAACCAGATGGCGATCACAATATGCTTGCGTCATTTGAATCTCGTAATATCCACGCGATTCTCATCTCCGAATCCTGGTTAAAGCCATGTTTACCATCTACATCTTACTGCTTACCAGGGTTTACACTGATACGTAACGACCGCATTGGTAAAGGTGGGGGTGGAGTCGCGATCTACCTTCGTTCTTATATTCCCTTTACTATTGTTAGCTCGTCGACTCAGCCTCCTCCAGCTAATGCTGCTGAACACTTACTCATCGAAATAACTCTTTCTCTCACCAAAATTCTTCTCGGCGTATTTTATATTCCCTCTCTACATTTTGATTATTTTTCTGCATTCGAAAGTTTATTAGTTAATTTGTCTCCTTTATATAGTCATACCATAATTATGGGTGACTTTAATACATGTCTCCTTAAAGGTGACAACCGATGCAGAAAGCTAAACTCTGTAATTGAAGCGTGCAACCTACACATTTTGCCTCTCTCGGCCACTCACAACCCCCCTAACTGTGTCCCTTCACTTCTCGATCTCATTATAGTGTCATCTCCAGATTTTGTCCTCACGCACGGCCAATTTGAGGCTGATGCCTTTTCGAATCATGATCTGATTTTTGTTTCATACAAAGTTCGTCCTCCTAAAGCAAAATCGAGAATTCTTCTGCGGCGTAGTTTTGGGGGAATGGATAAAGAACGTCTTTCTGAGGATGCTCGCAAAATTAATTGGTCAGCTGTAGTTGATGCCAGCTCAGTCGACTTAAAAGTTGACATGTTTAATTCTTGTCTGACTGGTCTTTATGATAGTCATGCTCCGGTTAGACCTATTAAAATTAAACACTTACCAGCGCCTTGGCTATCTGAGGAATTAAAAAGTCTAATTGCAAAAAAAGCGATGGCTAAAAGTAAATTAAAATCGGATGCATGTGACAAAAACCGCATTAAATATAATAAAATCCGGAATCGCTGCAATACATCGTGTAGAGATGCGCAACGACGCCACATTCATAAATCAGTCGAAAACGGCGACCCAGCTAAAGTTTGGAAATTCCTCGAATCGTTTGGAATTGGCAAATCATCTCACAATTCTCTTCACCGTAACATTGACATAGAGTGTCTTAATAAGCATTTTTCCTCATCTGACGTTATTGACAACGCAGAAAAAGAGCGGACGTTAAATATTCTTTCTTGTTTGCCAACCTTTGACTATCCACCGTTTAATTTCACTCCTTTCACCGAATGTGATGTTAAGAAGAGCATAGTGTCCATCTCTTCTAATGCCGTGGGCGATGACGGCGTTGGCCGTAATATGATCATACCTATCCTTGAAACTATTGCTCCTGTTATTACTCATATCCTTAATGAATCCATCACTTCCTCAAAGTTCCCCGATGCCTGGAAAGTAGCCCGTATTATTCCACTCCCCAAAAAGGCTAATTCTATGAACTACTCTGATTTTCGTCCTATCTCCATCCTTCCATTCCTTTCCAAAGTTTTAGAAAAACTAGTGCTCCAGCAATTAATAACATTCCTAAATAGGCATAGCCTTCTTAATCCACTCCAATCTGGCTTCCGCTCCGGTTATAGCACGGTCACAGCGCTCGTGAAAATTACCGACGACATTAGACTGGGCATGGATAATAAACAACTTACAGTGCTGACATTGTTAGATTTTAGCAATGCTTTCGGTACTGTCAACTTTGACATCTTATTGAGTTTGCTGCGTTCTCTTAACATATCTCCATCGGTGATTGGCTGGTTTCAGAGTTATCTTAGAGGCAGAAGGCAACGTGTTCAGGTAGACGAAACATTTTCGTCTTGGTGTGAAGTACGTGCTGGAGTGCCTCAGGGTGGCGTGTTGTCTCCTATTCTCTTTACAATTTTCATTAATTCTATTACTCAAAAGATTTCTTCTCTCTACCACATGTATGCAGATGATCTCCAGCTTTATACCCAGTCAACCTTGGATAACTTGCCCAGCGCTATCACTGCCATTAATGATGACCTGGTTACAATCAGTGATTGGAGCAAGTGTTATGGTTTAAAGATCAATCCATCAAAATCACAGGCCATTATTATTGGCAGTACCGCTATGATTTCAAGAGTTGACTGGAGAAACATTCCCACGATTATATTAGATAATTGTACTATACCATATAGTTCCACGGTAAAAAATCTCGGTATACATCTAGATTCTACACTTTCATGGTCTCATCAGTTAAATGTAGTCAGCAGGAAAATGTTTTCGGCGATGGGCTCTCTACGACGTCTCCGTTCTTTTCTTCCTATTTCCACCAAGACTATGTTAGCACATTCTCTACTTCTATCTATTCTCGATTATGCAGACGCAAGCTATCTAGATTTAAATGAGGACCAATTAAATAAACTTGAGCGTCTTCAAAATTTAGCTATACGGTTCATATTTGGCTTACGCAAATATGACCATGTCTCTGAATTTCGTACTCAGCTCAAGTGGTTACCTATTCGTTTTCGCCGGAATCTACATATTGTTTGTCTTCTGTACTGTGTGTTATTCAGTCCTCACTCACCTATTTATTTGAAAGAAAAATTTAAATTTTTGAATTCTCGCAATGTTATTGACGGGCACAACATGAACTTACGTTCATCTGAAAATTTATTTTTAAATCCACCTGTGCAGAAAACAATTTTTTCCAAAAAATCTTTTACGGCTGAGGCTACTCGATTGTGGAATGCCCTCCCGCTTAATATCAAATCTGCAACCTCTTTAACATTATTTAAAACTAAAGTTACAAATTATTACCTCATACTCTCACACTGAATGGCGACTAGATACCATTTGTTATTTGTATATATCCGTATATTTGTATGTATTTATGTATGACTATGTATATATGTATATATATGTATGTATAAACGTATTTATATACCTAGCTATATGTATGTAGTAGTTTATGTATGTATTATATTATTTGTATCTATGTATGTAGTCTATTTTACACCACCTACCATCTCTCTGTTGGCTACTACTCCATATCACCTCGGTTGTCTGGAAGAAATCGCTTTAAAGCGATAAGACCGCCGGTTGTACCATCTTTTATTTATGTGTAGTTACTATAAGGCTAATCTGTTTAATTTGTGGTGTACAATAAAGTATTTAAATAAAAAATAAATAAAATAAATATATAAAAGTTTGAATAATATATAAGGACAAAATCGACTTTCTAGATTTATCTGCTAGAATGCCATAATAAAATGTTAGAAATAGTTTAGAACGATGATAACACTAATGATCAGAAAGACAAATTATTGTAATGATAATCCTAACTAATATTATAAATGCGTATGTGAGTTTGTTTGTTTGTCACTCCTCAAAGGCCAGCAGCTCCCCTGCAAGTCCTCGGGTGTTGCAGATGTCCATGGGCGGTGGTAGTCATTTTCCATCGGGTGAGGCTCCTGCTGGTTTGCCCCATCTTACATAAAAAAAACGCCTAAACCACTAAAACGATGTTAAAAATTCTTTCACCAATGTAAAGCTACATTATTAGCGAGTAACATAGGCTACATTTTGTCCCCGTATTCCCACGGGAACGGAAGCTACGCGGGTGAAACCGCAGGCAAAACGCTTTTTGTTCTATAATTAATGCAGTTAGTAATATTACCATTAGCTCAATTTCTCCTTCGTTATAAGAGGTGCCGGCCTGCGTCCGGTCCGGCAGCACGCACAGACCCGCGCTGCTGTTCACGCCGTGCAAGCAGATCCGGGAGGTCACCGGGTACTGGCACGCTGGTACCGGCTTCTTTTGTGTGTGACCTGTTCACCATATAAGTTGAGTTTTTGTAACCGAAAATATAATATTAGTTCCATCTGAATTTAGGCCATTCCAGCCAATTACAAGAAGGTGAAAAAAAGCCGAGATGACATCGTGGCTAGAACACGAGAATCTTAACCGACGATCGTGGGTTCAAACCCGGGCGAGCGCCTCTGAATTTTCTTGTGTTTATAATTCATCTCGTGCTTGACGGTGAATACCTGGAAAAAGCTTCGCGGAATAAGCTCCAAACCTTTTCCTCAAAAAAGAGAAGAGCCCTTAGTCCAGCAGTGGGACATTCACATGCTGTTACTTACAAGGATGTGAAGAGAATGTTGTGTTATGTTGTGTTCCGGTTTGAAGGGTGAGTGAGACAGTGTAATTACAGGCACGACGGACATAACATTTTAGTTCCCAAGCTTGACTACCAATCTTTTTCTTGATGTCAGGGTTGATGAATATATTTTACATTGCATTTGTATATGGATGGAGACCACTTACCATCCGGTAGCCGTTTGCCCGTATGCATAACTATTCCAATGAAAAGATCAATGAAATCCACTCATAGCCAACTTACTGGTGGACTCGTTCCAACATGTTCTCTTCATCATCTGTCTTCCGTTGGAGTCGGTGTAGAAGACGCCATTGTTGCTGATGTTGGTGTTGAAGATCGTCACCACTTCCTTACCCAGATCCGTTCTAATTAAGAAAATATGGAGCGTAAACGTGTAAACTTGTTAAGCAAAATAAGATTGCAAATTATTGTGATATCGTCACAATAATTTGCTAATATTTCGAAGAAGTATCTAAACAAACCATTGATTTACATATACCACACGATTCGCTAATATTTCTGCTATATTACGCACTACAAACAGTTCTTGATCAATATATCTCTATTTATAACACAAAACTATTCCACTTAACTACTTATATCCGCTTTAATTTTACTTCCAAATATCCGATGTCATACTTCATCGATCTTTGAATCTTTAATAAATTACCACAAATTATTCAGGATCTCCAATGAAATTCAATTTAAGCTTAAAGTTAGTACAAAATTTATATTAAATATGTAATTCATCATCATCATCATCAGCCCTTCCTCGTCCACTGCTGGACGTAGGCCTCTCCAATGGCACGCCACTGGGATCGATCTTCAGCTCTCAATCTCCATCCGCTGCCAATATATCGTCACTCTACCTAGCTGGAAGGCATCCTTCGCTACGTTTGCCAATATGTAATTATCATATTAATATTCATGTGTATATGTATAGTGTTACCCGATGGGCACCGGTCCTATAATCCACTCCACCTCCACGAACTCCTCCCCGCGGTACAGCCGAATGAACTGCGTGATCCAGTCGCTGAACCGTTGCCTGATCTCCTTGACCAGCGACCCTCTTATCGTGTGGTAGGACACTTTGTCTGTAATCTTAACGATTACATTCAACTTATCTGCTTCTAAGATGCTCCCACACAGCAGTTATATAACGTGAGATAATGTTGCATAAAACTTGTTGTGTAACTTTTTTTAACAAATTGAACTTTTAACAAACAAACCAGTGTGGGGGCGTTTATAACATATAACAATCTTGACATGTTGTAGCAAAATGTTACACATTGTTAAAAAACGTTATCGTGCTACACAATGTTTTATAACGTTATATAACTGCTGTGTGAAGCACCCTTACATTAAATTTACTAGAAGCAGCTGAGCCGTGGTGTAAGACCCCTTAAATGATGGTACAGCAAAACATACTTAACCTTAAAATAATCTGGATAAATTTAATACATACAGGTGTCGGCCTGTCCTTCCCAGGTCTAAAGCTGTACGCTCCAGACTGCAGCGCCTGCTGGTTCTGACTGTAGTAGTACCAGTTCTGGCTGATGAGTATTTTGATTCCTTCTATGTGCTGAATAGACTCCAGCAGTCCAGAGGTTTTGTTTATATTTACTTTTATGTACTGGAATAGATTGTTACATAATTTAATACATATAGCTGTCAAAGTTCAAGCGTCCCTATTGGAAAACCCCATATATGGGGTTTCAACAGGAGCAACGTTCCGCGCACTTCGCCCGTTTTACGGTCGCGATGATCGTCCTGCCGAGTCGACTATCCGTCGATTGGTGGACAAATTCGAGTCAACCGGGTCAGTTAACAATCAGCCGGTTCCCGTGCGTCAACGTAACGCGAGATCTGCCGAGAATATCGCCGCTGTGCGCGACAGTGTCCTCGAAAACCCGCGGCAGTCAATTCCGCGTCGCGCACAGGAACTCGGCCTTTCGCAGACGACAACTTGGCGAATTTTGCGTTGTGACTTGAGCCTGCACCCGTACAAGATCCAGCTGACCCAAGAGCTCAAGGTTAATGACCATAGACAGCGCCGTGTGTTCGCTGACTGGGCATTAGAGCAGTTGGAAGTTGACGCCGATTTTGGCAAAAAAATCATCTTCAGCGACGAGGCGCATTTTTGGATGAATGGCTATGTCAACAAGCAAAATTGCCGTATTTGGGACGAGACCAATCCACACGAGGTTCACCAAGTGGCAATGCACCCGCAGAAAGTGACTGTTTGGTGCGGATTTTGGGCCGGAGGCGTGATTGGTCCGTATTTTTTCGAAAACGATAATGGTGTGGCCGTCACCGTCAATGGTGAGCGATACCGGTCGATGATAACCAACTTCTTTTGGCCTGAAATCGAGAATATGGATCTGGACAACATGTGGTTTCAACAGGACGGCGCTACGTGCCACACAGCACACGCTACGATGGAAGTTCTGCACGATCAAGCGCCCTTAATGGAAAACCCTATAGCAGATTTCGTGAAGATTGCTTGTATGCTATCTACGTTGCTGTAATTTGTCACAAGATGGCGTTGCTCATCACCGTGTATACCGTTCAAACGGTCGCCATTATAAAATGGTGTATATGCTGTAAATATGATTATTCTAGTAGTATATGAATGAAGTAATGTGTTGATTAATTTGCTTTATAAAAAATATTACCTCATTAGAAATAAATGACGTGAGCTCCTGTTCGGTTTCTTGGTTTTGTGATCTTTTTATAAATTGCCCTTCTGCCTGACAAGTTATAATCAAAATATTTAATATTCGTATAAGCTTCTTATGAGCATTTTTAATATAAAATTAAAGGTAAAACTATAAAGATATAAAATTATATATTTATTATAATATATTGATCATTTGATTTTATCATATTTTTTCGATTTGATTTTACTCAGTGGTAGTCGGGGTAGGTACCACCCACTCATCAGATATTCTACCGGAAAACAACAGTACTTTGTATTGTTGTGTTCCAGTTTGAAGGGTGAGTGAGCCAGTGTAATTACAGGCACAAGGGGCATGACATCCTAGTTCCCGAGGTTGCGCAGTGGCGATGTAAGCTATGGTTAACATCTCTCACAGTGCCAATGTCTATGGGCGTTGGTGATCACTTACCATCAGGTGGCCCATAAGCTCGTCCGCCTACCTATACAATAAAAAAAATATATGTTTTGTCTTTGTTATATTTTATTGTTTGTGTAAATTACTACCGGTGGCCTACTGTAAGTGTAATTTAAATAATAATATTTTCTTGGTGGTATGGCTTTTTGTAAGCCAGTATGGGTAGGTACCGCCCACTCATCAGATATTCGACCACTAAACAATACTCAGTAATGTTGCGTTGCGGTTTGAAGGGTGAGTGAGCCAGTGTATCTACAGGCACAAGGGACGTAGCATCTTATTCGAATACAAAAAACCATATAAAATAGAGTCCTCTTAAAGTTCTGATAATCGCTCAAAGATAATAAATTGAGTTTTAGGCAAATATTCAAGATTCATCTCACCAACTGATCTCGTATCGGTGACAAAAGATACGAGGTGAATCCCAATGGTGGTATATTTTCGGCTTCGAAGCATAACTCTTGTATGCTGTTGGAAGTACGACCTGGCATATTGATAATCGCAGCTGGTAGCGGTACCAGTTGGTATTCTACTTCCTCGTCTGTAAAACAATTTAGCTGTCTCAAATTCAATTCAAATTTTAATTCAAAATACTTTATTAAATATTGGAGTATTATTCTACTTCCTCGTCTGTAAAAATAATACAATTTAGCTGTCTCATATTCAATTCAAATTCTAATTCATAATACTTTATTCAATATTGGAGAATTACACTTTCTTATTGATTGTCAAACTAGAAACTACCCCGGCTCGGCGAAGAAACACCCAGCCCTGAGAAGAACCGGCGAACCGTGTCTATCTTGTTCGTGTTGTATCTGGGTTATAAGTGTACAGTTCGCACGTGGAATCTTGGATCAGGCTAGTGAAACGTCATGGGGTGGGGTGTCCTTTACCTAAGTAAATTAGGTAAGTACGCTACGCTAGTCTCTCTTGAGAATAGCCTCCATGACATGAAATCGTTCATGAGTACATCGTCAACCTTTTTTTTAAAGTAAGTAACATAAAAAATTTACAAAACAATATATTTTCCTCGGATACATTTTATATAAGAAATACAAGGAAAGAAATATTTCGATTTCGATGACGGCGACTCTAATGTGGCTCGCTAGACCAAATTTCGTTTTAAGTAAGAGGGCTTAAGTCTCTTTTTTCTTAACTGGCGCTTTTCGTCTAGTGTCTGAAGGCGGTTTTTCTCAAACGTCTTGATCTTATTGTAGGTGATAGAGCGCCAAGATGACCTTTGAGAAGCGATCTCCTCCCAACATTCTGTGTCAATGTCACAAGCTTTCAGGTGTCTTTAAACACGTCTTTGTATCTCAAATACTGACCACCATGCTTCCAATAAAATATAAATGCTATTGCAGTATTTTCGAGGAGAAAAGCTGATCATTTTCAGGAAGAAAGAGAAGAATTTATAGTCCTCCCATCTTCCACATTTCATGACATGGAATATCAGTACGTACCATTGTAATCTCTGATGGAGTAGTGCAGAGCGATGGCCGGAAGTCGCACGTGGAAGTAAGCCTTCACACTGAGCGGGTTGTACACTATCAGGAGTATTGACTCTTGGGTTTCCGTGAACTGAAAATATTTATGGGCGAATATTAATTTTTCATACCAAGTCTACATATTTGATAGCTTAGGTTTGGCAGAGAAAAGAGCAAGCGAATTCGACTTGTAAATAAGATTAATTAAGAGTCATTTTCATTTATCATATGGTGACATTAATCTTTCCACCAAATTTTTCCTGCTAATGATCAAGGAGAGTTGGTAAGCTGGTGACTGTTAGAGTCCGCTAATCTTGTAATAACACAGAGTTGATCCTGAAGAAATGCCGTAAGAGCAAGTATTTATTTATTTGAGAAGGCATATCTACAGTACATAATAGTACATATATTAAATACTTTCGAATTAAGCAGCATCTTTTAGTAATATCTATCTGATATACTGACCGATTATAGATACAGCCAGGATTAAGCCGAGTTGGCCGAGTGTTAAGAACGCTTGAGTCTTAACCGATGATCGTGGTAGAAACCTGGGCAAGCACTACTGAATTTTCATGTGCTTAATTTGTTTTTATAGTTCATCTCGTGCTTGATGGTGAAGGAAAACATCATGACGAAACTTGCATTTGTCTAATTTCAGTGAAATTCTGCCACATGTGCATTCCACCAAAACCATCTCCTCAAAAGAGGAGAGGAGGCCTTAGCCCAGCAGTGGGATATTCACAGGCTGTTACTGTAACCGTACTGTATTTATTATTACAGTACCACCTACCTCATATCCTATGAGTAATTCCTTACACCGTTGGTTGCCTGGAAGAGATCGCTATGTAGCGATAAGGTAGTCTAATGTACGCTACTCATATTTAGGTTGTATCCATGTTTTGTAATGTTTTCTTTGTGGTGTACAATATAGTATAAAATATGTAACTCTCGGAGTACCGTGATAAGAGGAGGAACTCGCCCCAGCAGTGGGTTATAGAAGTATTGTAAAGTATCTTACTCTGCATTGGCTCATGTTTAACTGATGACAAATGATGAATTGCTGTCCGTTCTTTGGTCGTCTGCTCCCACCCCACGTTGGTGTCAGGATACTATGAAATATAGTTATAATTTTATTTTAATATTAATTAGCAGGGCGGCGTGGTAGAGCGAGAGGCACTAGGTAGCAACGGTACTTTTACTGATGGTAAAGCTTTGTGCAAGCTCGTCTGGGTAGGTACCACCCACTCATCAGATATTCTACCGCAAAACAGCAATATTTGGTTGGGTTCTGGTTTGAAGGGTGAGTGAGAGCCAGTGTAACTACAGGCACGAGGCACTTAACATCTTAGATCCCAAGGTTGGTAGTGCATTGGTGATGTAAGGAATGGTTAATATTTCTTACATCACTAATGTCTATGGGCGTTGGTGACCACGTAGCCTCAGGTGGCCCAGTTGCCCGTCCGCCTACCACTACCTTGTGAAAATACTAACTATTAGGTAACTGTTTGGCTATAGAATATAAGTTGAGTGAGTGATTATTTTATGTTTTTATACATCTATATATTTACTAATATTATAAAGAGGAAAGATTTGATTTTTTGTTTGTTTATTTGTTACGATTTAACTCAAAAACTACTCGACCGATTTTAAAAATTATTTCACCATTAGAAAGCTACATCTTTACCGAGTGACATGGGCTTTATTATATTTTGAAAAAAATTAGAGATCCCTACCTAAAATGGAACAATGTAACCCATAGTATCAAAATGTTGCCTATAGAAGTCATTATTTGGCGTGCGCTGCGAAAACTGTTGACGGTATATAATAAAGTGTTCTATATATTAATAGGACTGCCTCGTTGGTCTAGTGGCTAGATATAAGGCCGCAGACCCGGTGGTCCGGGGTCCAATTCCCAGGTCGGGCCAATAAATAGTTATTGGGTTTTTCTGTCAGAAAATTCTCAGTAGCCGCCCGGAGTCTGGAAGTTGGAAGTGTGTACACTCCCGTGCCTCGGAAAGTACGTTAAGCCGTTGGTCCTGCGCCTGAACTCTTTCCGGTCGTGTCGGATTGCCGTCCTATCGGATTATGAGAGCTAAGGAAAAGAGAGTGCATCTGTGTTAGCGCACACACTTGTGCACTATAATATCTCCTGCGCAGTTGGCTAATCTCTCTTGAGATTGGCCGCCGTGGCCGAAATCGGTCTGGAGGACCTTATTATTATATTCATAGTATTCATTGTGTAAATACGATGAAATAGAAAAGTGGTGATATATGATATTATAAATCCTTATCCATTTAAGTGGATTGATAATAAAGGATGATTATTTACATGTAAATTCTACTTTAAATGATCGTTTGGAGGTTAGCCGAGGCGGAGAGGAGCCGCCATGGCTATAAAATTTTCTTAGTAATAAAAATATCACAGTTTGATTAAACTGTAACTGTCCTGTAATAATCGTTTTTAAATTTTCGAGGACGAAGTCGCGGGCAAAATGCTTTGGATAGTATTAAGTATATAAGTTAATGTAACTAACCTTAAGTAACTAGACACTCTCTTCGAGCACGCCTCTACAGCCTCCGACAATAATCTTATGAAATCGTTCGTCACATGCTGTTGACTTGTCCCTGAAATAAAAAAAAATTAGTTAATTTCACATACAAAGTAAATTGAAGTAAATTATAATAAAGGTTTTATTTTTAAATAACCGAGTAACTACAGAGCACTGCTGAGCTGAGCTGTGATGGCCTAGTGGTTCGAAGACGATAATCTTAACTAATGTATCAAACCTGGATAGCCTTCACTGAGTTGTGACGTGTTTAGACGAAGATACAAGTAGTTAAGTGGAATAGTATTCTACTTTTACTTGGTACCACCCACTCATCAAATATTCTACCGCAAAACAGCAATATTTGGTTGGGTTCCGGTTTGAAGGGTGAGTGAGAGCCAGTGTAAGTGGACTTAACATCTTAGTCCCCAAGGTTGGTGGCGCATTGGCGATGTAAGCGATGGTTAACATCTCTTACAATGGAATTGTCTATGGGCGTCGGTGACCACTTACCATCAGGTGGCCCAAAGGCTCGTCCGAATACCGATACAATAAATTTAAAAAAAAAAGCTATAAGTAAATATGTATTTATCAAGAACTGTTTGTACTGCATAATATAGTTACGCTATCATATCGCATGGAATATTAAT
The DNA here is from genome assembly GCA_905220585.2 of Nymphalis polychloros. Taxonomy (NCBI): domain Eukaryota; kingdom Metazoa; phylum Arthropoda; class Insecta; order Lepidoptera; family Nymphalidae; genus Nymphalis; species Nymphalis polychloros. The sequence goes on from HG992270.1 coordinate 6,357,889, forward strand.
TACTAAACTTTGTTTATATTTATACTCTTGCCATTAAAATGTATTGTAATTTCTTATATGATTAATCCAGAAATTGATCGCGACCTGTAATTGCATCGTGGTGTAGCACCAAGCCGACCGCGTGTCTCAACAAATGAAGCTCGTATGAGTCGCCCATTCGCGCCAGCACCGTCAGCTGTTTTACAACCTAAAACGTTGATATGGAGAACTCATATATCTGATAATATAAAAAAGCCTGACATATAGAAGATACTGGATAATAGTAAGTGGTCACCAATGCCCTTAGATATTAGCAGTGTAAGAAATGTTAATCATCGCTTACATCGCCAATGCGCCACCAACCTTGGGAACTGATATGTTATGTTCCTTGTGCCTGGAATTACACTGGCTCAATATGTCAATTGCAAGCAACATTGTGCTTTACTTGTTAAATTTGGTGACGAAAATAAAAAAAAATTACTTTGTTGGACATATTATTTGCACATGAATATCCACAAGTCCTTCAGTTTAATACAATAAGCTCGGAACGGTAATTTTAAAGCAATATAAAATTTACCTGCAGAAACACATGTGCCCTTTTGATCAGGTATTTCAAACTAGGTCTGGAAGTGTAGAAGCCTGTCCAGTAAGTATTGGCGTCGCTGGCGTAGGGCAGGTGATCAGCCTGAAATATCATAGCGGAGTATAAATATATCACAACGGAGAATAATTAACTATATTACAGTGTTCAAATGTGTTTGACATACATAACAATCTCCCTTACTGTCATAATTCTATGAGATGGCAATCCGACACGATCGGAGAGAGTTCAGGTGTAGGACCAACGGGTTTGCGTGCTTTAAGGCACTGGAGTTTTAACATTACCCAAGGATTCTGCGTTCAAACCCGCGTTAGCACCAGTGTGTTTTAATGTGCTTATTAATTTGCGTTTGTAATTCGTCCCGTGCTCGGCGGTCAAATTGCGAGTGCCTACACTAATCCACATTTGGGCAACGTGGTGGAATGACCTCCAAGCCTCCTCCTAACAAAAGGCCTTAGTCCAGCAGTGGGACATTAACATTCTGTTTATAATTATTGCAAATATTTTCACTCGTTTGCATTATTTTGTTTAAAAAAATAATTATGTTAATCATCAATCAAAGTTAATGAATCAAGTTCCCAAGTTACCTTCTCAGTGTGGAGTGCCTTATCCCTCCTTCCGTACAAGTAAACGGACTTCAAATAACAAGAGGGCGTCGAATAAAATATATTAACATCGGACATGTTTGCTGGATGCGTGGACACGTGACTGTAAAAAGTTGAATGAACTTTACTTAGCAGGGCTTTATGCAAGCCCGCTTGGGTAGGTACCACCACCATTCTACCGCCAAATAGCAAAATTTTTATAGTGTTCAGGCATGAAAGGCTGCCTGTTACTTTTTCACTCACACGTACCAATATACATATACCGAATTGGTAGCGATTGCGCCGCATGATCAGCAAGATCCAAGTCGGCCAGTTGAACGTACAATAAATGAAATTTAATATAGGAATTATAAACAAAAATATCCGTTTATTAATTAGAACAGTCACGTGATGCAATTAAGCAGATAACATTTCAAGATTGCTTTTTTTATCTATAAATAAAACTGGTGTCAGTGTGCCTACTAAGCCGTGACGTTTTGATTCACTGACCGCTTCAGATAATTCGCTGAAAATTATACGAGCTTCACTTCCTTCCGTTGTTTTTTCGTTTCATTTCAACCACTTGCAACATTGTAGTTAAATAATAACTATTCAAAAACTAGTATCAAAATCGCATGGTTCTTTATCAATAAAGAAATAATTGGAAAAATGTTATATTTAATCTATATAAGCAATTCAATGTACATAATTAGGTGATGTGAATACCATCAAAAATTTGTACAAAATTCCTAGCTTATAATCTAATTGCAAGATCTGAAACACACAAATAGTTCTAAAGAAAAAAAAGAGAAAATTTCGTCCTTAAATACTCCATTCGTCCTTCGTTCGTCCAGCTTCTCTCCGTGGCATCCCCCGCCCTCGTGCTAGAGACTTGTTGTTGATGATGTTAGACGAGATGTATGTAAAATTTCATTATGTACGGTTTAGTAGTTAAGACGTGAAAGGAACCCGTATGCTAAATATCATGGTGCTAACTCTAGTATCATCGCACGTGAAATTTAGTATACGTGATCCTTTTACGCAGCAGTTTAGAACTAAGGAATTATTTAAAAAAAAAAAACCCTTAAAGCAAATATATACAGGGTTCACCAGGGTGCACCAGCAACCTCGCAGGACTAGATAGCTAACACCGTAAGCAACAACTTTTGTTCTACGAGTTCGGACTCAATACGTGAAAAAAAAAATGATTTTACAGTTTTTGTCGTACTGTCGTAATATTTGTAGGTCTATATTTCATTCATAAACGAAAGGACGACGTGACGCTCGCGCGCGTTTAATCTTTGCAATGCGCGTAGATTTATAAACGTTCAAGCGGGAAATTAAATTAATACTTATTTTTGTATGACAATAAAATCAACAAATCGTAGAACAAAAGTCGTTGCTTATGGTGTTAGCTATCTAGTCCTGCGAGGTTGCGGGGTCGTTACAAATAATCCTGTATATAAATATATAACTAAAGAATACTTTGTTCCATAAAAGTGTTATGTATTTATCTTACCAATATGTATTTGATTCTCATATTTACTTTATTAATTTGTCAATATTGATGAACCAGTTCGCCGCGCTCTGGTAGGTGAAGTCTCCCCCCATCGTCACGATTATGTTATCATGGTCGTAGTATTTCGCCTGACGTTCGACTTGCGAGATGAAGTCATTTACCTGGGTAATTAATTAACGACTAATTTTATCATAAACTGCCGTAACTGTAGGCGGACGGGCAAATTGGCCACTTGGTGGTCACCAACGCCCATAGACATTGGCGATGTAAGAAATATTAACTATCGCTTACATCGCCAATGTGTCGCCAATCTGTATGCACCAATGCCTGCACAATACTAAATATATTATATATTGGTACCCATACATTTTAATTTGATTACAAAACCCCGTCTTATTGTCTACTGACGCGACGGTGAAAACAATACTTAAGTCCTAAATGTAATTAGATGTTATGTTTTAAAAGGAAATATTTAATTGCGCATCAAAATAATGAACATATAAAGTCTCCATTATTAATTAGTATTATGGTCTACAAGTCTGCGAATACATAGGTGCACTCTATATTCTTCCACTCCCAATATCCGATGGGAAGAAAATCTGATACTAGGGGATAGATCACGTGTTCCACGTGGGCCATGGGCCAGCAGCGTTATAACCCTACTTACCTACCCAGACAGGATTAATACAAGGCTCTATTACCAAGTGCTCTATCACCAATTTCTTATTTTAACATCCAAAATTATAATAAAATGGACTCACTCGTTTATCAGCATTGTAAACTTTGCTGTCAGAATCATCAACGATCGGTTCGTCACTGCAGAGGAAGTCGAAACAGAATCCGTCCGGCGCGTTGTACAGGTTGAACAATGTGTGCGTTATTATATCGGACATCTTACCTTTAACAAACGGTCTTATTTATTACTAGGTAACTTAGCTGACGTGATGACGTCTGGATATGTTTCTGAATCTTTAGACCGTTGATTGTTATTGATAGTTCCGTGATCGAAATGACGGTGCAACTTTGAAGTAGTGAATAATTTATGATAAAAAATATTATTGAATTTACTAATGAATAATATCAATAAAGGCTATTAAAAATATTCTTCGTCTTATTTCCTCTACCGGAGAGAGGTTTCTTTTTTTTTTCGCTGGAAATACGCCTTACGCGTTTCCCCCACATGAAGTGGGGGCTATGTGGGGCTCGCCGGTACTGAAGGCACCGGAATACCCACTAATAAACCAGCGGTATCCTCACCGTCTGGTGTGGAGCGCAACGGGATCGCTTGCGCATGCTACCGTGACGCCCCGACGGTCGGTCCGCCTATGCGGGCCTCCATTTCTAAGGGGGTTCCCGGATACAGGGAACCCACTTAGTCTCGGCGGCTGTTAAGGCGGGGAAAAGAGGTGCGCATAGCGCCGCCGCCTCCTCCCCGGTCTTCTTCGGCGAATCGAAACAGCGATGGCACTTTCCTCACTCTGCCGCTTTGCGGCCTCCTTCTGCGACATAACACTCTTGCAGAAGGAGACCATTTCCAACACCTCTCGCTGTCGAGCATTGCGTTAATCATGCCGAGGAGGGTTTCTTCTAAAAGTGGTCAAATTTTCGCCCAATACCGATTGGTATTGCGATACAAAAGGATAATACTGCTATGTGCCACGTGGACGTGATTTGTACAGTAACTGTTTTTAATTTTTATTTTTAAATTATTCTTATATAACTATAAAACACTAGCATATGAGAAGCAAAAGTGTATTATGTACTTTATTATACCGTTGACAACGTGCATGCAAAAATTCATGATGATCGTTTCAGTCGTTAAGTGTAACAAGCAAATAAACTCACTTTCGCATTTATAATATTAGTTAGTATATCAAATAGATGTTGTAAAATAGCACGAAGTTTATTTTTTTAAATCTATTCTGTGCTGTTACTGGGATAAGTCAACTGTATATTTGTTTTAGTGATACACAAGTCATACTCCCAGTGGTCAGCCTTTAGCTTATTATTTAATATTGAAACTGACTCAGATCTCGAAGTATGTGCCGCAGATAACATATAGATCAGCTAAATAAAGCATGTAAAGCTTCATAAGTTTTTGGAGCAAGCTTTGCTAATTTATGTTCCAATATAGCTTACCGAGCACATCGCTGCCTCTCCAAATGAACTCCATTCGATCTTCGTCTATCATTGCTTCTCTTTCTTTGTGTTCGACTCTACCTGTGAAAACAAATTAATTAAGCTGATTCCAGGTGGTCATCAGGAGTTTCCTTCTTGTTTCTCCTCACTGATAGCCCTACAGTTCTGAATTTTATGTAATGTCAGTAGTTACCTCCCACATGTGAGTGGACATTTTTTATTTATGAGTTAATTACGTTGATTACGTTGCATCAGCTCTCAAAAGTTACAATCGAATCGAAGCGTAATCGTCGCCTCTTACCTGTTTTCCAATCCTTTAATTAAATTATCGACTATTGGCATAAAAGAAACATAAAGTTTGGTTTACATAACGGTATACGTTAATATCATATCGGATCGGTTCCTATCCAAATAAAGATGGATTGGAATTGAATCGGGTACATATCATAATCGTTATAGATTAGTAGAATTGGTCTCAGGAATATATAATTTGTAACCTATAAAAAGACCATCGAAGCCCATTTGCGCGAGCAAGGACGAATGTTCCCGCGTATGCCCGTACGTGTCTATCTGCCACGCTGCTTTGGGCTTACCACACGGACCCAACGTGTCGTTGAGTTTCCTGCAAAAGAAATACATCAGATCAGATCAGTTTAAGCAGAATCGTCTGGAATATTTTAGCAAGCATATTACTTTTTATATATTAATATTGCATGCACCACCTCATATCTTATAAGTGGTTCTTTACACCGATGGTTGCCTGGAAGAGGTCACTATGTAGCGATAAGGTAGCCAAATGTATCCGAGGACGGCGATCGCCAGTGGCGTAACTATAGGGTGGCAGGGCTGGCAAAATGCCACGGGCCCCCGACCCGACGGGGCCCCGCCCCGGTCCGAGACGCCCTGAGCTCAGAAGTGTCTTAACATTTTTAATTTTTTTTGTATTGTCATTTTCAATAACATTTTACGTATTTTTGCTTATTCAGATAGGGGGCCCCGTAACTTTGGTAGCAATGCCCTTGAGGGGCCCCATGCAATGAATTTGCCACGGGCTTCAGATGGTATAGTTACGCCACTGGCCATCGCAGTGGTTTTAGTGGGTAAGAATCCCACATAACTCGGTTCGTCTCCCTAATGGAGTCGAGTACCTTTGTGATTTAGTGATCTAGTGACTCTAGCTGATCCCATATCGGAACTAGCACGAACCTTTTGTGATTAAAATTAAATAGTATTACCATTTGATCTTATTATACCTAGAACTGGAGTTTATGGAAACGTATCTGAACACTATCAGCATTATTAGAGAAGACTCACAAACTAGTACACAACCAGTTACCAGACTTTACTATAGCTATATTTATTATAGACTAGCGTTTGCCCCCCTTGTCCCCGTTTCTGTGGGAATTCGGGGACAAAATCTCGCCTATTTTTCTCGCTGATAATGTAGCTTTCCATTGGAGAAAGATTTTTTAATACGGTTGAGTGGTTTAGGCGTGAAAGCTTAACAAACAAACAAACTCACACTCGCATTTATAATATTAGTTAGGATTAGGATATTCTTTAAGTAAATAACCTCAGTCCCCAAGTATACTGGTCCAAAAGTTGAAGATAGTCAACGGTGGCCTCGTCAGCTTGAACCCATCCACCGCCCGCAAACTCTATCCGACCTTCCGCGACGAGTGATCTGAATGTGGCCCGTGTTGTACCACGTTGTTCCTTCCACCAACGCCAGAAATATGCTGTTTCCGAGAAAGTGAATCTAAGAAGAGAATGTTATATATGAATATAATAATAATAATGTCCTCCACCGACCGATTTCGGCCACGGCCAATCTCAAGAGAGATAATCCAACTGCGTAAGAGATATTATTGTGCACTAGTGTATGCGCAAACACTGGTGCACTCTCTGTTTCCTAGCTCTTATAATCTGATGGGACGGCAATCCAACACAACCGGAAAGATTTTGCATTTATGTAAGAGGGGGCAAACGAGCAGGAGGCTCACCTGATGGAAAGTGACTACCACCGCCCATGGACATCTGCAACATCTGAGGATTTGCAGGTGCGTTGCCGGCCTTTGAGGAAAGAGTACGCTCTCTTCTTGAAGGTTTTTATGTCATATCGGTTCGGAAAAGTCGCCGGCGAAAGCTGGTTCCACAGAGTGATTGTGCGAGGCAGGAAATGCCTTAGGAAACGCGCTGTTGTGGATTTCCAGACATCGAGGTGGTGAGGATGGAATTTTGAGTTCTGGCGTGATGTCCGGTGGTGAAATTCAGCGGCCGGGACTAAACCAAACAACTCCTCAGAACACTCCCCGTGATATATGCGATAGAGTATGCAGAGTGACCCAACATCTCTACGCAAATCCAAAGTATCAAGCCGGCCGGTAATAGCTTGATCGTCGACAATTCGAACTGTAGAGCAGTTGCAGAGCGTTGAATGGAACAACGGCTTAACGTGCTTTCCGAGGCACTGGAGTGTACATACTTCCAACTTCCAGACTTTGGGCTGCTATTGAGAATTTTAGACAGAAAAACTCAATAACCTATTTATTGGCCCGACCTGGGATATGAACCCAGAACCACCATAAGGATCTAGCCACTAGACTAACGAAGCAACGAGCAACGGCTACCTCTATATTTAATTTATTTACGATCAAATATACTATAGGGTTTTCAATTAAGGGCGCTTGATCGTGCAGAACTTCCATCGTAGCGTGTGCTGTGTGGCACGTAGCGCCGTCCTGTTGAAACCACATGTTGTCCAGATCCATATTCTCGATTTCAGGCCAAAAGAAGTTGGTTATCATCGACCGGTATCGCTCACCATTGACGGTGACGGCCACACCATTATCGTTTTCGAAAAAATACGGACCAATCACGCCTCCGGCCCAAAATCCGCACCAAACAGTCACTTTCTGCGGGTGCATTGCCACTTGGTGAACCTCGTGTGGATTGGTCTCGTCCCAAATACGGCAATTTTGCTTGTTGACATAGCCATTCATCCAAAAATGCGCCTCGTCGCTGAAGATGATTTTTTTGCCAAAATCGGCGTCAACTTCCAACTGCTCTAATGCCCAGTCAGCGAACACACGGCGCTGTCTATGGTCATTAACCTTGAGCTCTTGGGTCAGCTGGATCTTGTACGGGTGCAGGCTCAAGTCACAACGCAAAATTCGCCAAGTTGTCGTCTGCGAAAGGCCGAGTTCCTGTGCGCGACGCGGAATTGACTGCCGCGGGTTTTCGAGGACACTGTCGCGCACAGCGGCGATATTCTCGGCAGATCTCGCATTACGTTGACGCACGGGAACCGGCTGATTATTAACTGACCCGGTTGACTCGAATTTGTCCACCAATCGAGGGATAGTCGACTCGGCTGGACGATCATCGCGACCGTAAAACGGGCGAAGTGCGCGGAACGTTGCTCGAACTGAAGACCCATTTTCATAAAACAATTTTATGATTTGCACGTGCTACTCGACACTGTAACCTGCCATGGTGGTTTGGGAGGACGGAATGAATATAAAACACTGCATTTGACAGCTGTCACTCAAACAACATGGCCGCAATCAGCTGTCAAAGTTCAAGCGTCCCTATTGGAAAACCCCATATTAAAAACCCATATTTTACACAAGAAATTCACAAAACATGTTTCACGCTGTAATAATAATCGACCGTATGATTTTTTTTTTATAGAATAGGGCGGCTTACGAGCGTATGGTCCACCTGATGGTAAGTGGTCGTCAACGTCCATATACATTGGCATTAAAAGAGATGTTAACCATCGCTTACATCACCAATGCGCCACCAACCTTGGGAACTAAGATGTTATGTCCCTTGTGCCTGTAATTATACTGGCTCACTGACCCTTCAAATCGGAACACAACAATAGGTAAAATATCTGATGAGTGGGTGCTACCTACCCAGACGAGCTTGCACAACGCCCTACCACCGAGTGAAATGATTTAGCTGTTATGAGATAACAGACATACACAAAACCTTTCACATTTATAATCGAGATACTTACTTTCTTCTCTTATCGTGAAGGAGTTCAGACAACACGGAGTGGTATATCAGTTGAACGTTCGCTGAACTGACGCTGGTCTTCGCTGCAATCATAATTTATCCAATATAATTTATCTGTTCCTTTAACTAAGTAATTGTATATATATGGTTAAAATTATATAAATGAAACAGCTTCGAAATGTCACACTTCTTTTACTTTTTGATAAGAAAGTTTGAAGTATATCAACAGGTTCAATGCAGGTATATGGTATATTTAACCCTTACTTGCCACACCTCTGTAGAATTACGTTCTTGCCACCATGGGGTAGATTTCTAACCCTTTGACAAAAATTGTTATAAAAAATGAACTACTGAATATTTCGACTTGAAAATTCTTGTAGAACATATTGAAAGCTTTTTCAAAAGATTGTTTACTTTATATAGGCAAAAAAAATATTTAAGTACATTATAAAAAATGCTAAAGACAAAAAAAGTGGAAAAATGACTAGTCCCCCAAGGTGGCAAGTAAGGGTTAAGGAAACCGGGTAGGCAATTGTCTTCACTTCACCTAATGGTAAGTGAAGTCCAAACGCGACGACGGCCAGTACAGTCGAAAAGAATGTTCTGAACTAGCCATAAACACGATAAATTATAAACACAAATAAAAACACTAAAATCTAAGTTACACTTAATCGGCTTTGGTCCCAAAATATATGTTTAAAATTCGTATGTGCCCATCTTGACCTTGTTTTAGTTTTGAGTCTTAACTTCTGGTGTTTTTATTTTTTAAAAACGAATTAATAAAAAATATAATGGATATATCTTTATTATAACAAAGAACAATTTTCCGGGTGAACTGGATATAAACAGAAAGATAATATTTATGTTAAAATTTAAGCTGTTCCGCCAAGATATAATCTTGTTTTTTATAAATTTTAAGTGTTTTGTTGCATAAAATGTGTGGTTATGGGTTAATGCAGAATGTATATTACTGGTGGCTTTGTGTAAGCCCATCTGGGTATGTACCACCTACTCATCTGATGTTCTACCGCAAAACAGCAGTACTTGGTATAGTTTGAATGTTGAGTGAGCCAGTGTCAATACCGGCATAAGGGACATAACATCTTAGTTCCCAAGGTTGGTGGCGCATTGGCGATGTAAGCGATGGGTAATTCTTACAAAGCCAATGTCTATGGGCGTGGCTTACCATCAGGTAGCCGGTATGCTCGTCCGCTTACCAATTCTATAAAAACTTACTGCCATAGTAATATTCATCGAAGGTCTTCACCCAGCCAGCGTCCATGTGCGAATGTGGTATGACGTGAACGTTTAGTGCTCCATCTTTCGTCGCTGGGCATTGCTGTTGACATAAGGAAACCACGACGTGAACTGACCGTAAATGCTTTACTGGAGTGAACTGTAAGGTCTCCTCCGCTTTAAAAAAAAGGTTGGAGCTATATCCAACGCGATGATCAAATTCAGGTTGGTGGTGTCATTTGACTGAATCACATCCTACATATGTACGCTGGTATTTTCTCGTGAAATAAAAGTATAATTTTTTTTTGTCATATAAGGTACAATATTAATAAGTATATGTTACATAATTTGAGGTATGTTTAATATTATTTGTTCATCCGACATGGTCAGTGCGCACGTGCGGTACCGTCGACTGTTCTCAATGCAATAACCCCGCTCTATTGATTCACGATAACTTATGTAACTGTCAAACGTCTTAAGTCAGTGTTGCCACTGGTTATACACGATATTTAATTATTATTAAGTTATTATTATTTATTCTCTTACCTGTTAATGGGACCATAAGTAACCCATTATGGCAACACAATGGTGACCACTCCGTTAATTAAGTTGTGTTCAAAATATTATAAGTATACTACTTGGTGGTAGAGCTTTGTGCAAGCTCGTCTGATATTCTACCGCAAAATAGCAGTACTTGGTACTGTTGTGTTCCTGTTGTGACATAACATCTTAGTTCCCAAGGTTGGTGGCGCATTGGCGGTAAGCGATGGTCAACATTTCTTACACTGCCAATGTCTATGGGCGTTGGTGACCACTTACCATCAGGTGGCCCATATGCTCGTCTGCCAACCTATGATATAAAAAAAAATAAAAAAATTTTGTGTTATAAAAAACATTATCTATATATAGGGTTTTCCAATAGGGACGCTTGAACTTTGACAGCTGATTGCGGCCATGTTGTTTGAGTGACAGCTGTCAAATGCAGTGTGTTATATTCATTCCGTCCTCCCAAACCACCATGGCAGGTTACAGTGTCGAGCAGCACGTGCAAATCATAAAATTGTTTTATGAAAATGGGTCTTCAGTTCGAGCAACGTTCCGCGCACTTCGCCCGTTTTACGGTCGCGATGATCGTCCTGCCGAGTCGACTATCCGTCGATTGGTGGACAAATTCGAGTCAACCGGGTCAGTTAACAATCAGCCGGTTCCCGTGCGTCAACGTAACGCGAGATCTGCCGAGAATATCGCCGCTGTGCGCGACAGTGTCCTCGAAAACCCGCGGCAGTCAATTCCGCGTCGCGCACAGGAACTCGGCCTTTCGCAGACGACAACTTGGCGAATTTTGCGTTGTGACTTGAGCCTGCACCCGTACAAGATCCAGCTGACCCAAGAGCTCAAGGTTAATGACCATAGACAGCGCCGTGTGTTCGCTGACTGGGCATTAGAGCAGTTGGAAGTTGACGCCGATTTTGGCAAAAAAATCATCTTCAGCGACGAGGCGCATTTTTGGATGAATGGCTATGTCAACAAGCAAAATTGCCGTATTTGGGACGAGACCAATCCACACGAGGTTCACCAAGTGGCAATGCACCCGCAGAAAGTGACTGTTTGGTGCGGATTTTGGGCCGGAGGCGTGATTGGTCCGTATTTTTTCGAAAACGATAATGGTGTGGCCGTCACCGTCAATGGTGAGCGATACCGGTCGATGATAACCAACTTCTTTTGGCCTGAAATCGAGAATATGGATCTGGACAACATGTGGTTTCAACAGGACGGCGCTACGTGCCACACAGCACACGCTACGATGGAAGTTCTGCACGATCAAGCGCCCTTAATGGAAAACCCTATATATAAAAGACTGACTGGCTGACTGATATTTTTACACCATAGACCACTAGGCTTGCACCATGAAAATTTGCATACGGGTTCCTTTTACACTGTAGGTCAGCACTAAGGGAGGATTTTTGAACATTTAACCCTTAAGATGATAATGATAAAGGGGATGAAAGTTTGTATGAAAATACTTTATTTTTGAAGATAGCTATGGGAATTGGTTCTTTGCCATCCGAATTATGACGCGAGCGAAGCCGGGATTGAAGCAATGTTAAATGCAATAAAACACTCAGTTTACATTCATACTGTCACTGTCAAACACATCTATCGTTACTTATCAAACTTTTTTGACATTTCAATGGATTTTTTTATTGCCACCCCGATCGGGTTCGACAATTATAATTAAAAAATAAATATTTATTATTATTTTATTACGATCGAGTTACGATCACTACTGGATATCTATTTATTATAATATATTATATATCTAGTATAAAATATAGTGTATGAAACAATGCCTTACCTTGTACCCGCATTCTGGATTTGGTTTAGTCCAAACAATATTGTTTACAAACGCAAACATAATAAAGTAATTCAACATTATATATTAATATATTTAACAGAAAATTAATTAATTAATATTCTTAGATAAAAACCGCTATGATTTTCATTTCATTCATAATTTCTGAAGTATTTAAGCAAATAATGATTAATAGAGGGTATTACTAAAAAGTATAATTAATGTATGTAATGTTCGATACGATTATGTCCGTCTGTGTTAACGTATGTGAACTGATTACGTGTTTTCAAATCACGTAATAGCGATTATGATTCGCGTTCACGATAAAAGCAATTGTATAAGACTTTTGTCTTCAAGTAAAATGTCAATAGCTTATCAGTACAATGCATATTGATTGTTTTGTTGGTAAAGTAAAGTAAAGGCGCAGATCCAGAGATCCTGGGTCTAACCCAGGTCGGGCCGATAAAAGGCATTGGGGTTTTCTGACGAAGAATTCTCATTAGTATCTCGGAAAGCACGTAAAGCCTTTTGTTTGTCTTTCAATAGAAACGTTATACAGTAGACCTTTATTTCACTATTTTTTATGTTATAGGCACGTGGTCAAATGGGCCACCTGATGATAAGTGGTCACCATCGCCCATAGACATTGGCAATTTAAGAAATATTAACTTTCCTTACATCGCCAATGCGCCGCCAACTTTGGGAGCGAAGATGTTATATCCCTTTTGTCTTTAGTTATACTGGCTTACTCACCATTCAAACAAGAATACCTGACGAGTGGGTGGTACCTACCTAGACGAGCTTGCACGACCCTACCACCGAGTAAAAACTAAGTACTCGTGTAAATCCGGGACGTTTATTTAATATTTGTTCTGTGCCAACGTCTTAAGCTGCATGGCTACCATCGTTAGTCACTTTTTCGACTGTCTTTTTTATAAATGGTCAACTGAAAACCATCACAGAGTATTTTTTCCAAATTAAGATTAAAGCTTACATAACCAGCTTCAAAAATCAATTTATTGATTTCTTTTTTATTGTATAGGAAGGCGGACGATCATATGGGCCACCTGATGGTAAGTGGTCACCAACGCCCATAGACAATGGCTTGAAAGAAATGTTAACCAACCATCGCTTACATCGCCAATGCGCCACCAACATTGGTAACTAAGATGTTATGTCCCTTGTGCCTGTCACACTGGGTCCCTCACCCTTCAAACCAGAATACAACAATAACATGTACTGTTGTTTTGCGGTAGAATATCTAATGAGTGGGTGGTACCTACCCCGACGAACTTGCACAAAATCCTACCACCAATGTATTTATTTAAACAGTTGTCGCAATTTTAAATTTGTTTCTGAACGCAGCCTTACCATTTCACAGTGAACCCGTGGTACTACTTCTTGGTAATATCAACACGCTCGTTTTTCCCAAACATTGATATACGCAATACAACGTAAGAATATACCGATTCTCACTGGAAAATATATACGGACTTTTTTGCGTTTATTTAGTGAATAAAACACACTAATATTTTTTCATGTTTTCGATTTTAATAATTTAGTTATTATTATATACTGTATAAAGACCCCGTGGGTTCTATTCCCAGGTTGGGCCAATATAATGTTATTGGGTTTTTCTATCAGAAAAGTCTCAGTAGCAGCCGGAGTCTGGAAGTTAGAAGTGTGTTCACTCCCGTACCTCAGAAAGCACGTAAAGCTATTGGTCCTGCATCTGAATTATTTCCGGTCGGTTCGGATTTCCGTCCCATCGGGTTATGAGAGTTAGGGAATAGAGAGTGCACCTGTGTTTGTGCACACACTTGTGCACTGTAATATCTCCTGCGCAGTTGACTAATCTCTCTTAAGAGTGGCCGCCGTGGCCGAAATCGGTCTGGAAGACATTATTATTATTATTATATTAAAGTACACTTATTCTAGCGGGGGTTTGTATACTACTCAAGGCCTTTTATAAATATAGAAATTTCGACATTAAATCGATTTAATTTAATCAATTAAAATGAAATAAAATTATTGATGAAATCGATTTTATTACGAGACCGATTAATTACATTTAAAATGATAACATGTAATTATTGTATAATGTAAATTATACAATCAAACGAGACCGCCTACATTTCAATTTTTAATCTGTAGGTCATATACATGGTGCTAACATTTATTTTTTTAATAAAGAGTTCAATTTATTTATCAAAACTAGTGTTAAACAAACATATATTTCCTTAGTTGTTGTTAGGCTTAAAAATCTTTATTTCCATAAAAGACACGTCACTTACATGGTTACAATAAAGTTTCCATGTATGATGTAAATGACGTAATGACGTTTAAGTGATCGTAAGTTATCACAAGTTACTTATCCATTTAATATACTTACTTTTAGTTTGAATGAGCTCACACGCCCAATCTATACTAATATATAAAGCTGAAGAGTTTGTTTGTTTGATCCGGCTAATATCAAGAACTACTAGTTCGAATTTAAACATTATTTTTGTGTTCGATAGTCCTTTTATCAAGGAAAGCATTGAAACATCCTGTATAAAGTTCCGTAATTGAATGTATGTTTGTATGTATTTGCAATGATCCTAATCTTAATAACATAGATCGTTGTCTATATATAATAAAATGATCACGTTCGCGTCTGTTCGTGAATTTTTTTAATAAGATTAATCGTGAATCATCGTTTGTGTTGAAATCAATGTTCTAGTTAGAAAAGTAATTTATTTATTTATACTTGATAAGCAGACAAATGGACTAGTGGTCACCAACGTCCATAGATAATGGCGTTGTAAGAAATTTTAACCATCGCTTACATCGTTAATGCGCCGCCAACCTTGGGAACTAAGATGTTATGTATGTGTAGCTCTACGCTAACCGTTTACCAATTTTGGAAGTTGGTAAATTGCTACATTTAACACAAGTTCTTCAAATAACCCGTGAAGGATAGTGAGTTCCAGTTACCAAATATAATAAAAGTATAACCAAAATGTTTAATTAATACTACTTATAATATTATGTCTTAGTAAATAAGCTTACCAGTTTGAAATCTATGTATCAACTTATGTTTATGTTTGCGTTGCGCGCCGCAGGTCGTGTGTTCGATTCCCTCCCAGGACAGACATTTGTGTGTATGAACATGTCTGTTTGTTCTGAGTCTGGCTGTAATTATCTATATAAGTATATATTTACAAAATAAAAGTAGTAAATGTAGTGTATCAGTTGTCTGGTTTCTATAGTACGAGCTCTGCTTAGTTTGGTATCAGATAGCCTTGTGTGAATAATTTCCCAGGATATTATTATTATTATATAAACTTAGCTCTATTATAAATAAGTATTTTCAAAATTGACATAATCCTTGTGACTTTGATGCTAAGGCTAAACGCGAAGGTCAGATAACAAACGGATACACAGACGCACGACTGATCTCAGATGGACTCTTTTTATTGATGCTGCTTCAATGAACTCATAACAACAGTCGACAAAGACACGTGGATTTTATCTGAAGGTCTCAGGTTCATATCCGGACAATATTGGTATTTTGATTAAATGTTTTACATTGATTAAATGTTTTGTCAACATCCTAACTTATATTATAAATGCGAATGTGAGTCTGTTTGTTTGTTACGCTCTCAAACCTAAACCACTAAGCCGATTTTAAAAATTAGTTCACCAATGGAAAGCTACATTATCAGCGAGTAACATAGGCTACATTTTAGAACGGGAACTACGTAAATAAATATTCAAGTGCAGGATGGAGATGGTCTCGTAGAATATTCGCGGGCTCAGTACCGGTGAGTGCCACATACCTCCCACGTGAAAGGAACACGTTAACCTTTTTACCAGCGAGACAAAAATGCATAAGGCTCTCGATTAATGTATGGGATAAGAAACTAAAAGGTGTGCGCACTTTATTCGTATCGCATAACTGCGCTAATGCAATAGAATTTGAGAGTGAATGAAGAGTGCAATGAGATCAAGCTGATCTGGTGTCATGAGCAAGATTATATTGAATTTAGTCTTGTTTTTTTATACCTTAGGTAGGTGGGTAGATGGGCCCACGGTAGCATGCGCAAGCGATCCCGTGGCGCTCCCGTTAAGACGGGAAGGGTACTACTGGGTTTTTAGTGGGTATTCCGATGACCGGGCACACTCGGTACCCTGGTCATAGGTGGGAAGATGGGCAACTTGATGGCAAATGAACGCGACTCATTGATATTGGCGGTGTAAGCAATATTGACCATTTCAAATATCACCTTGAGAACTAAGATGTTATGTCAATTGTGTTGATAGATGCCGAGATGGCCCAGTGGTAAGAACGCGTGACTCTTAACCGATGATCGTGGATTAAAACCCGGGTAAGCACCACTGAATTTCATGTGCTTAATTAGTGATTATAATTTATCTCGTGCTTGACGATGAAGGAAAACATCGCGAGGGATGCATGTGTCAAATTTCATTGCAATTCTGTCACATGTGTATTCCACCGACCCGCATTAGAGCAGCGTGGTGGAATAAGCTCCAAACCTTCTCCTCAAAAGAGATGAAGAGGTCTTAGCCCAGCAGTGGGACATTCACAGACTGTACTGTGTGTAGTTAAACTGGCTCACCCTTCGAACCGGAAAAAACCCACATAGTATTGCAGTTTGCGAAACAGACAAGTATCAAAAATCAAAATAAGTAACTGCTATTTGAATAAATATACTTTGATTTCATTTGAATAACACGTCCGCCATATTTCCCGCGCAACAGGAAGTTATTATTATTACTTTAAATGAAAATGTCAAATTATAATAATACTATGTCGTGTTATGTTATCATTTTAAAATGTAAATTTTTTCAAAATTTGTTTTTAATTCACATTTAGTTAATTATATATTCAGCAGGAAATGCATGCTTAATGTTATATAAGATTAATTATATTATATTAAAATATATTATAAGAAGTATATAACACCAAATAAAATAAAATTTTTAGTACCTACTACCACCAACCACTATGAAAATTGATTTGAAAGTAAATTTTTAAATGCGCTGATAAAAATACTGTATTTGAGAGCTCAATTCTTAAAGAAGGCTATTTTTTTATAGCATAAGTAGGTGGACAAGCATATGGGCCACCCGATGGCAAGTGGTCACCAACGCATATAGACATTGGCCTTGTGAGAGATGTTAACCATCTATTACATCGCCAATGCGCCACCAACCTTGGGAACTAAGATTTTATGTCCCTTGTGCCTGTAATTACACTGGCTCACTCACCCTTCAAACCGGAACACAACAGTACCAAATACTACTGTTTTGCGGTAGAATATCTGATGAGTGGGTGGTACCTACCCAGACGAGCTATTTAACATAACATCATACACCCCACAGGAATGAAGCAGATACTTATGACGGGTGAAACCGCGCTTAAGAACTAGTACATAAAACATGTTTACAACAAATACAATTTAAATGTAAACATGAGTGGGTTATATCGTATTTTCAAATTGAATTTGTTATTCAAATTAAAATTCGAAAATCTTTATTCAATGTGGAAGCGTTACACTTGCTCATTGATTGTCATAAATCTACCACCGGTTCGGAAATAAACACCTCAGACCTGAGAAGAACCGGCGAAAGCAACTCAGCAATTAATAAACATTTTAAGTGACCATACACGTGATGGTTCCTTCAGTTCTCTCGTTTTTAAACTTTAAGAGCTATAAACGTAATGGATGAACGGTTTTAAAAAAAAAACATATTTATAACATAGTATATAATACATAAGAGATTATTTACTGACCACTAGTTTTCACATTTTAAAGTAACATTAATGAGGTATATACTAATAATAGTCCACCAGACCGATTTCGGCCGTGGCGGCCAATCTCGAGAGAGATTAGCCAACTGCGCAGGACATATTATAGTGCACTAGTGTGTGCGCAGGCACAGGTGCACTCTCTATTCCCTAGCTCTCATAATCCGATAGGACGGTAATCCGACACGACCGGAAAGAGTTCAGGCGCAGGACCAACGGCTTTATGTGCTTTCCGAGGCACGGGAGTGTACACACTTCCTCAACTCACAAAAATTCAACTCAAAAGTACACACTGTCTCTAGTTTCAGACTCCGGGCTGCTACTGAGAATTTTCGATAGAAAATCTAAATAACATTTTTTTGGCCCGACCTGGAAATTGAACCCAGGACCAGCGTGTCTGTGGCCTTACATGTAGCCACTAGGCAGTCGAGGTATATACTATTTAATTATAAAACATATATAAGACAAAGTTATTAGCATTTTAATAATTTGATTAATAACCTACAAATCAATTTAAACAATTAATAATTAATATGGAAATGAATAAGTAAATGGATCAGGACAGTATTTTAATTGTGAATTTGGAAATATTTGGGAATGAAACGATCGCCTCCTGGCTATTTTTTTACACTGAAAATGTCTGTTGAACTGTGTTTCTTTCGCCAGTTCTTCTCAGGGCTGTTTCTTTTCCGAGCCGGTGGTAGTTTCTAGTTTAATAATCAATAAGTAAGTGTAATTCTTCTATGAATAAAATCGTTTGATTTGATTTGATTAAATTTGAATTAATTCAACAACAAAACTTTCAATTATTTAAAATCCTCCATTTGTTTTGTGACAGTTGATAATGCTGTTAAACTTCATCCATAAAACGTAATACATTCGCAATATTAACAAAAAATACAAAAGCAGTCAATATTTTTATTATACTAATGATTTAAAAAAAAAAACTTTTTTAATTTTAATGGTCTTAATATACGAATATTTGTACTCATGTAATTAAAAGTGGTGCGAGTGACAGCGGAAATAAAAAAAATCTTAATTATATATAGTTATATAATTTTAACTTTCCGAATAACGCCATATATTGATGACGTCCTGACCGATTTCAGCCATGGTGGAATCTCATAAGAGATTAGATTTTGAAAAGAGTATTAATGAGTTTCTTGTATTTTCTCAGTGGGATCTACATTTCGAACCAGTGCAGTGGTAACTATTAAGTGCATGTAAAAAACTACTTAAATTAATAAATATTTTGATTTTGAATACTGATGCATTGGGTGGTGGGTTGCAAGCCCGTCTGGGTACAACCACCCACCCACCATATACTCTAACGCTAAACAATTACTTAGTATTGTTGTGTTAGATTTGAAGGGCGAGTGAATCCAACTACAGACACAGCTAACTTAGTTTTTTTTTTATTGTATAGGTAGGCGGACGAGCGTATGGGCCACCTGATGGTAAGTGGTCACCAAGGCCCATAGACAATGGCATTGTAAGAAATGTTAACCATAGCCTACATCGCCAATGCGCCACCAATCTTGGGAACTAAGATGTTATGTTCCTTGTGCCTGTAATTACACTGGCTCACTCACCCTTCAAACCGGAACACAACAATACCAAGTACTGCTGTTTTGCGGTAGAATACCTGATGAGTGGGTGGTACTTACCCATACGAGCTTGCACAAAGCTCTACCACCGAGTAATCCCGTAAAGTTTCTACGGGTGGTGGCGCATTGGCGATATAAGAGATGGTTAATATTTCTAACAATGCCTATCGTGATAGCTGTACATCAACATAAAACTTACAAGCAAATTTGCTGGTAAAACCGACAGTGCGTAAAGATATATAAATAAGGTGCAACTATATATATAAGTATAGTTATAGTATCATATTTAAATATATAATAGTTCCTCGTCAAGCGGTTAAAATTGTGTTTTCGTACCGCTCACACTCGCGCCACACCAGCGACTGTTGGTAATATTGCTATCGAGGTCCTTGTCTGCTGCTTTATGGTTTTGCAGTATATGGAAACTCCAAGATAAAACATAGTAAAGATTTTGTTAAAGAAAATAATTTATATGTAATTTTAAATTAGATTATTAATTTATTATTTACATAATAAAAAAGAAAGGTACGAAAGATATAAGTTTTCATGTAAAAGGAAGAGACTCATGACGCGGAGTCGGAAAATATATTTAATTTATTTGTACACTTTTTGTTTGTATTCACCGTCCGCGCGGTAAGACTTATGACGTTATTTGCTTATATATAACAGTCAACTTAAAAGTGAAAATATCAATTAATTAACAAATTACATAAATACATACCAATATTGGGATAAAATACCTAAGACTCAGTTTTTTGTAAGAATGACGTGATCATCACTCGCCCGTGAAATGTTGACAACTGACTTATTATTCTATTATGACGTGTGTATTCTTGTAATGTTATGATTATAATGGTCAATGTCGCATAACATTTTCTGATATTTTACGACCATTTTCTGCGGTGAGTTTCGTGTTAGTTCTTACAGAGTAGAGCAAACAGCAATACTCGGTATTATTGTGTTCCAGTTTGAAGGGTGAGTGAGCCAGTGTAATTACAGGCACAAGGGACATAGGGGAGTTCCCACGGTTGGTGGCGCATTGGCGATGTAAGCGATGTATAACATTTCTTTCACTGCCAATGTCTAAGGGTGTTGGTGACCACTTACCATCAGGTGGCCCTAATGCTCGTAATCCTACCCTATCCTATAAAAAAAAAACAGAGTAGACCTACTGAGAACTGTATAAGAAAATCTATATTATATATATATTTTGGTATATAAGTAAAATTTATATTTTAAATTAAAAAAATGTGTTAGTTTTGTATAATCTACAATGATCGAATTTAATCTGAGGTTCGCGCGTGTTCTGCGCACTGACCTCGCCCCACATAAGCCTTGGTCCGTTATATAATGTGAAAAAAAATAACTCACATAATAATTTGTATTAAGCTATTCGAAACAATTTAAATCGACATTTATATAAGACATTATAAATAATGTTTATATAATGATATATATATTTTTTGGGTCCAGCAACATATAGAAGTTCATGAAAATCGGTTCAGCCGTTAAAAAAGTACAATTTATTTCTTATATAATTTTTTTTATTGAATAGGAAGGCGGACGAGCATATGGACCACCTGATTGTAAGTGGTCACCGACGCCCATTGACAATGACATTGTAAGAAATGTTAATCATCGCTTACATCGCCAATGCGCCACCAACGTTGGGAACTAAGGTGTTATGTCCCTTGTGCCTGTAACTATACTGGTTCACTCACCCTTCAAACCGGAACACAACAATGCCAAGTACTGCTGTTTTGCGGTAGAATATCTGATGAGTGGGTGGTACCTACCCAGACGAGCTTGCACAAAGCCCTACCACCAAATTAAATCCCACACACATTGGAGTAAAGCTACTTCAAAAAGTTAGCCCACCAGTGGGACATTCACAAACTGATACATTATAAATTTAAATGTTTTTATTATCGAAAAATGTAATCATATGTAAAATAAAATTAATTGACAATCAAAAGTGAAATAATAATGATTTTTGAAAGTATATTAATTGTCTGTACGTAACAGTTATCGTTTTTTTTAATAAGTACTTCATTTAATGAGATAAAAACATTATTGAATCATTATTATGTAAAAGCTTCGGTTTAAGAATAACATGGAAAACTGCAAGTTTAACGTTAAACGTTTTAACTCAATTCAATTAAATAGCGTTAATTAATTAAATATAAAATGACGTAACTTTTAAGGTAAATAGGTTTATATACTTATTAAATACGTTTGTTATGTATTAGTATTTATGTACATACACACATACAATATTAAATATGTGTCGTAATGTGTCTATTTAGAGCTCGTCTATGTATTATTTTTATTAAACATGTTTGGGTAGGTTTAAGCATGTATTTAGAGACAGTGTCGGCAAATTGTTCAGCATCCACACAATTTGATAAATCTTATGGTAAATAATATCCTGGCATATTATTCACACAAGGCCATCTGGTCCCAAACTAAGCAGAGCTCGTACTATGGAAACCGGATAACTGATATACTACATATACAACTTTTTTTTTATAAATACATACTTATATAGATAATTAAACAGAGACTCAGGACAAAGAGACATGTTCATGCACACAAATTTCTGTTCCGAGTGGGAATCAAACCCACGACCTGCGGCGCGAAAGGCGCCACGCCAACCGGCGCATCATCTATACATATAATAAATCTGTAACTGGTCGATGTCTGTACATGGAAGATAAATGAGTAAAACTTTTATCGGGGGTCTTTATAAACACAATAGAACCCAAAACAATGATTAATAGACTTTTTGTCTGTTTTTCTGTTTGTCTGTTTGTCTGTTTGTCTGTTTGTCTGTGCGTTTGTGCACGCTAATCTTAAAAACGGCTTAACGGATTTGAGTGCGGTTTTCACTAATGTATTGTGGCTAACTTCACTTAACATTTAGTGTTTGTTTTATTTCAATCGGTTCATAAATAATAAAGTTATGTCAATTTAAAGATACACGTAGAACATTTATTAAAAAATGGTTATGGTCAAACTGAAAAGAGATTAAATATTACATGTAATTTACACTTTTGCTTATGATTTTTCCTATATTTTGTCCTATAATTTTTAATCTCTTTATTAATTTATTATAAGTTTAGTATCCCTACTAAAAATCAATAAATTATTATCTGTAGGAAAAGTACGCGCACCTGTTAGTTGTCAAAATCAAAAAGTTTTGATAAACGGTATATCACTTCTTAAAACTTTAAATAGGTATAATTTTTTCGCAAATTCGTGTTTCCTGTCAAAAGTTTTAAAACGGCAGATAAAAATTCAAACGTTTTACCTACCGAAGTTTTTTCTAAACAACGAAATAAATAACAATTTAACGCGGAAAAAATGGCAACCATATTTTGAACTATATTTATTAGCCTCTGGAAATATATAAGGAGTATTAGCCACTGTAAATAGAGAAAAATAGCAATTTTGTTCAACATTAAAATAACAGAAATTACTTTAGAAGACCTCATTAATAAATGTAACAAGTATTTCGAACCGAGGAAAAATTTAACTATGGCCTGACATGTATTTTTTATGAGAAAACAAAGCAAACACGAAAATATAACCAACTTTATTACGAGTCTAGAAAATTACAGTTTAAAATGCGATTTCGTTGAATTAATAGTCATTGGTCAGTGATAAATTTACAGCGAATATGTGTTAGAGTAGCTCGCCAAACATCAAAGATTATTACAACGGTTTGATCTGTCACTAAAGAAAGCTATAGAGATAGCTAAAATAGTAGTGATCGAACAACAAAATACGGAGCACATAAATAAAAGCACTGAGACGTCGTCATCACCGTCATCATCTAATGAATATCAAGTGATGAAGGGGGAGTAAAAGGGTTAAACAACACACAGTACAGAATAGAGAAGATGTGCATATTCCTATGAAGTCAGACGGGCAACTAATTAAGAAGAGAACAAAATTGTGAAACGTGGTTATATTTGCCTCATCCTAATATAAACCGAATAAAAGTATTTTGTAATCTCTCAGCTTAATTCAATTGGTCTTTGGCTACATCAAGCTTGCGACAGCATAATCATGAATAGGAAGAAGTAGATCTGTGCGAGCATATAATATATAATTAAGTGTACTCAGATATTGATATTATATATTTAAAAAAAAATCACTGCAAAAATAACATAAATAAGTTAAAAATAATAATGTATTAAATGTATTAATTTATATAAAATGAATGTACCAACCCATCTTAATATTCAATATTTAAGTTTGTTATAAATTTTGTACTGTAGTCATATTCTTGCTTGCCTTTTAATTGTATTTGGTTAAAAAATATATAAATAATATATATATATCATTTATTTATTGCATTTTATTGGCCTTACTCAATGTAATAATGCTTAAGCTATGTGATTTCATTTATATTTTGTTTTTGTTAAATTTGTGTTTTCATTAAGTAATTAATTATATTTGATTATAAAAAAATATTATATGATTATGATGGTTTAGCTGTTTGATTTTATATATGTTTTTATTATTTTAATGATTGTGTAATTATTGTTGGTGGAAACTAAGCTAATGTATGTATATATTTATATATATATATGCTATAAGTGTCATCTCATTTTTAACACTTAACCTACCAGAGCGGTCAAATAACTGCTTTTGAAACTTTAATTAAAATTGTTATATAGCTGCTTTTGTTTGTATATTATATACTTTTTCTACATAAAATGGCCGCTTAAGCAGCTTATTCAGATGTGTCAAGTTCAATGGACAACATTTGTTTTAATTCCCTTTTTTTGTTTAATTAAATTAGTAGCCTTGGTTAAGTCTGATTTTATTTAGTCTCTGACAGAAGAAACTTTTCCTTTATCCTTTATATTGTACACATAAAATAACATAAATCTATAACAAAAACGAATTAATTAATAAATTATCCATACATATAAATAAAATTGAAGTTTCTGTCTGTTATTTCAAAATAACTGCCTGTTTTAAAGGTTATATGGCTATTTACGATTTACCAAAACCAAAGCAATCATTTTTTTAATTTTTTTACTGTCTGCATGTCTGTATCTTTTAATCGTCTAAAAATTGAAAAAAACCGAATTATTATAAGAACTATTTCAAGATTCCGTTTAGCCTTTATTTCATCAAAATTAGTTGAGTCTATCAAAAGTTATTAAAATACGTATTTTTGTTGATATCTATTCACATAATATTATTACTCTTCCTAACTGATTCATTAACGCAGAGCCTTAACTGCGGGGGTTAGAAACTTGAAATTTTGGCAGTTGATACATTTTATAATACCCACTAAGGTAGGATTTTTGGAAATTCTACCTAAAGAGTTGAACGATTGTTTAGAAACCCGTCATTTTATAAGTTAGAAGCATGAAATTTAATGAACAAGCTTAAAAATAAATAAAAATGTATTTCAGCGTTTTTGAAAATCTAAATCTGAGAGGGTAAAAAAGGGGTTGAAAGTTTGTATGGGGATTCCGTCACTTTTGGTGTAAGAAGAATGATATTTAGTATTAAAGCTATGCATACGTATTTCGTCGTTTTTAGAAATTTAATTCCAAACGGGAGAAACGGGGTAAAAGCATTAGTATAAAAATTTAATAAAATAGAAATATACTATTTGAGTTTTTTGATTGAATTAATAAACATGAATTTCAAAGTTTTTAGAAACTTTTATTTTTGTTTGGAAGAGTTGGGTGCAAATAATGAAATTCAAAATACGCAATATCTTATATCAATATCTCTTAGGGAGAAATATACGAACTTCACTATGTTGGTGATGTTTGGATAAAAAAAACATATTCCATTATTGACATATGTACCACTTAATTGGTATTCCCTAAGCTTATATTATTGTAAAGTTTCATTAAAATCCATTCAGTAGTTTATGCGTGAAAGAGTAACAAACGTCCATACATCCATACAAACTTTCGAGTTTATTATATTAGTAAGAAGTAGGATTATTATATGCCCTATACTGAACACACATACACTATACTGGATGGGCGAATAAATCGATTGGTAAATGTTTATATCTTATTGATTAAAAAATGATAAAATCCTTATTTTACCCGTACGAAGTCGGGACGGGCAGCTAATTACTCGCTGATAACGTATCTTTCTGTAGGTAAAAAAGGTTTTTGAAAACAGTACAGCAGTTTTTTAGTTTATTCGCTACAAACAAACATACAAAAAATCTATTTTTACTTATTTATAATATTAGTATAGATAAAGACCACGCGCGAGCGAAGCTGCGGGCAACAGCTAGTATCTCAATAATTTTGTTAGATTTAATAAAATCTACAAATTGAATTATATATTAATGCTACAATAGAATTTATGTTGCATATTTATTTATTCTAATTATATTCATATAATTAACATAAGTTTTACTAAAATATGGGGTTAGTAGTATTTTAAATCGCGCTATCGGCGTGTTGTTTTAATAATATAAGGTACAATAATTGGGCTTTTATTAATATCCCTGCTGAGAGCACAGGCCTCAGTAATCTACCAAATAGACTCGGGCAACGATATAGACGACACGATAACTCTCGCGAACGCTCCCTTCTCAGGGAAAACACTACACATCACACCATCACTGTTTCCGCTGGTGGAAACGCGTTCCTTGACCAGTGACGTCACGAAAATATCGTGACGTTAAACCACAGTGCTGTAAAGCGCTTCCTACCTCGCCGTCTACGTCCTGAGCCGAGGTGCAATCTCTCAGGAGACACTCTTGAGATATACGTCTCTCAGAGCCTGAGACCGCTCAGATTTCAAGGTGGAGTCCAGTACGAACCCGGTGCCGCTGTAAAGGCCAGTAGGACCAATGGCATACCACTCATACAGAAAAAAACATTATATTAATTATAAATTCCAAACAATATATTCAAGTGGTAATATATTACTGTGAATTTGGGAATAATAATTGTAGTGTGTATGACGTGGTCTTTATATAAAACTAATATCTTTTTTAACATAATTAAGAAGAATATTGGATCAATTTATAATCCGTGCCATTTTCTTTCCGATATAAATTGCGAACATTAAAAAAAAAATTTTAACCACTCGCATTAGAATTAATTATTTCAAAGTCAACAAACTTTTTAGGAATGATTGCGAAACGAAATTCACTATTTCTTAGGCCAGTCTAGATCACCTTGTGTAGTTTAGACCTTTCGAAATTCGTCACGTGTACTCGGTCTATTGGCCAATATTTATAATGTAAGGATAAATTAATTAATTATATAATTAAAGTTTTACTTTTATAATTAAAAGTATGAAAAAAAAAATAACAATTTGAACAATATAAAAAGTGTACTCAAAATTATAAATATTTAAATTATATTAAAAAAATACGGATAAAAGTTATGAACCAATAATTAAAAGCTGAAGAGTTTGTTTGTTTGATCCGGCTAATCTCAGGAACAACTGTTTCGAATTTAAAAAATATTTTTGTTTTGTATAGTCCTTTTATCGAGGAAGGTTCTAGGCTGATTTTTATTCATTATATTTTTAATAATCATACGCGAGTGAAACCGCGGGACAGCTAGTATTATATAAAAAGCACTAACTATTATAAATAAATAATATAAATTAATTAATACAAATAAATACATATTAAAAATTACATTTTGATACACAACATGAATGTGTGCTTATGTCTTTATTTTAACATTTACATATATATAATATATCTCGTATTATTTACTCTACTGGTGACAGAATTAGTTCATCGTTTCGCCTCGATCGGGGATAGGGGAAATGCTGTTAGCATTCACGCCACTATTCCATGCTGTCATATATACTATATGCATGGTAGAGTAGCTAATTTAATTTTTTATTTGTATATGTAAAGGCTTTAATTTCAATTATTTTACTTGGTGGTAGAGCTTTGTGCAGGTTCATCTGGGTAGGTACCACCCACTCATCAGATATTCTACCGAAAAACCGCAGTACTTGTATATGGCAGGTGGCAACCAACTGGTATACATAATTACATATATACTTTTGAATAAAAACATATATAATACACTCAGATTCGTGGTGGGAATCCACAACACCGGAGAGGAAGTCAGGTTCACTGCCACTGCGCCAACTGACCTGTCAATCCAGTTACTACTAGTTCAGCTTAAAATTAACTGACGTCATATAAGGGATCATTTTTTGATTGTAATAAATCCTTTACATCAACCACCAACCGACCACTTTTATTTATTTAAAGGCTTTATTGACCACCATAAAGGAAGTGGAATAAAAGGCGGACTTAATGCCTGAAGGCATTCTCTGTCAGTCAACCTTTAGGTCAAACAGAAATCCATGAAGGCGGTAATTAATAATTAATAGTACATAAAAATATACATACTTATATATAAAACTATAGAATAGATAAGCATATACATACATACACATATAGCATCTACAAAATTAATATCGATCTAAAATAACGTCCTCCAGACCGATTTCGGCCACGGCGGCCAATGTCAAGAGAGATTAGCCAACTGCGCAGGAGATATTATAGCGCACAAGTGTCCGCGCAAACACGTTTGCACTCTCTCTTCCCTAGCTCTCATAATCCGATGCTACGGCAACCCGACACGACCGGAAAGAGTTCAGGCGCAGGATCAACGGCTTAACGTGCTTTCCGAGGCACGGGAGTGTACACACTTCCACCTTCCAGACTCCGGGCTGCTACTGAGAATTTTCTGACAGAAAATCCCAATAACTTTTTATTGGCCCGACCTGGGAATTGAACCCAGGACCACCGGGTCTGGGGCCTTATATCTAGCCACTAGACCAACGATCTATAGTATAAATATATAAATAATAGTGCATTATAGATGTCATGAGAACTAGGGGCTTAGGAACTTTCTGTCATCATATGCTCATGTAGACGAGTCTTAAAAGTAGATTTAGAGGTGGCTTTCCTAAGGGTACTTTGTTTCATAATCGGACAGCTTGAACAGAGTAAGAATTAGAAACGAATGGTGGGCTAATGTTATGTATGGCATTAAGTTATTTCGTTGCGATATGATTAAGCTAGTGTTATTAAATTCACAAGGTCGACCAATTGCAACGCATTGACAATGACCAGGTTCAAAGGTTATATCGAAGTTATTAAGCACATTTTTATATATTTTTATATAATAGTCGGACGGGTAAATGGGCCATGTAAGTGATCATTACCGTCCATTGGCTGTTTGGCAGTGTGATTTGTACCATTGATATAATCGTATTTGAAATAAAAAATACTCGCTTAGTTTTTTTTTTTCTAGTTCTTCTCAAGTCTGAGTAGATCGTCTACAGTTCATTCGTCTACAGTAATAGTTACAAATTAAGTCTGAGGGTAATAGCTGTCATATTTATATAATAGGTAGGTTTTGGGAATGTCACGAAAGCCTCCAGGCTATTTCAAATTAAAAAAAAAAATATTCTGTTATTGTATAAATTGCCTTTATTGTAAAGATGAGTTATAAAAAAAACCCGTTGAGTTTCTTTCGCCGGTTCTTCTCAGGTCTGAGGTGCTTATTTCCGAACCGGTGGTAGATTTATGACAATCAATGAGCAAGTATAACACTTCTATTCAATAAATATTTTTGATTTTGATTTTGAGCCACGACGTCGACTACACGTGGAATGTTTAATTCCATAAAAAATATAATAATCAAAATTACTAAATAATTATCAAATTATAGTTATAATATTCCATAAATGTATCTCCATCGTTTTATTTAAACTCATTATATTACACGTAATATAATGAGTTTAACGATGATTTCCCTTTGACTCACGAGTCTAGTGGGGTACCACTAACCCACAAAGGGAAATCATAATAGAACCGGATATCCGAAATCAAACAAACAAATCAGTTAAATTTTATTAATTATATCAATATGATTTCATTCCGTAGTAATAAAATTTATATTGACAATCGGTCAATGCCAACGTTCGCGATTTTAAAAAGTATTTCCTGTTTCCTATTCAGTATGTAAATTGAATTTAAAAAAAAGAAAAGGACTACATTTTATGAATAACTAAAAAAAAATTATCGATCTGATTTTATAATTTTATTGTCATTGTGATTTCTGTAATAATATTTAATTAACTATTGTTTCTGACGATAATCATATATTTTTTTCGTGGAAAATTGTATTAGAGGTTAATTGCTCTTAAATTTCATTTTCATTATATTATTATTTTTAATTGGATTATGAAATTTACTGTCAAGTCATATTTTAAAAATGACAATTCTAGGTTAATGACAGATTAAAAAACGTGATGACATTTTTACGTAACTAATTAACGAACAAATGAAAGGTATTAAATAAAAGAACTTATAAAAAATATATATTCCATTAAAATATTATTTTGTAACTGGAATTTCGGAAAATATATACATAATATAATAAAAAATAAAATTCCCACGCATATATTCGTAGGGCGCCAAAATTCTTGTCCTCATAACTTTTTTAAAATCCAACAGAGTACAAAGTCCAAAGATGTAATTCTTAAATTAAAATAAAATGTTTCCAATCCAAATTTTACGACCTAATAAATGTAAAAATGTTTATTATTATATATTTTATGGTTCATCTAAACAGTGAACCGACCTCTGACTTCCACCAAAGAACCAAAGAGCATGAAGGTCAATTTAATCAAACGTTAATTATTAGATTAAGTTTTCTGTTAATTGTCGCAAAAAAACTGTCACGAATGATCGGTTGAAGCCGGGGTCGAAACGGTTGACGTTACTGCTGTCTAATTTTGGCGCCAGTTTTGCTTCCAAAGATAAAAAATATAATATTACTTGTTGATCGTTAACAGAAAAAGTGGCAGTGTTAACAATTTTAGCAAGATTTTAATTAAAAAAAATATGATTTAGGTAGGGAGACTGGCAAATGGGCCATCTGATTCTAAGTATCATCAACCATCACTCTTGGAGCTGATATGTCATGCCTGTTGCTACACTGGCTCACTCACCGTTCAAACTGAAATATAACTCTTTTAAAAGAACTTCTAATGTATTATTATAAAACAGAATAGTCATGCCTGTCATATGTATATATTAAAACCTTAATGTAAATAAGATAAATGATTCTAATACAAATAAAAATATTACATTTAGCAATTACCAAGGAACTAGAATCGATCCTACGACCTTGTGAGCCTCAGTCCATTTACTGCGAAGTGATTTATAGCTGTTTTAATAGTGTTACGAAATAATGTCTTACAAAGATGTGAGTCCGTTAACTGTGTATTTTTGCGATATTTAGTTGTAAATAAGTTATAAAAAAGGATGAATAAATATTATATTTTACAAGATTATATATAACATTTAGGAATCAGTTACATGTCGTAACTGATTTTATAAAACCACGAATTGTTTTTTTTTTATAAATAGAACAACAAATCAAACAAATTGATGTAAAACTCACTCGATTATTCTTAAAAATTCATGTAACACAATTGAACACATTCAACAAATGACTAATGAATTAATTACTTCACCTTTCTGTCCACCAACAAAATGGCGGTTTTAAATTAGCGCGCTTCTTTTTTTTTAACAGCGCTGTTATATGGATGAAGGAATCTTCTAACTACACATTAAAGGGTTTTCATATATTTAATTCAATGTTAAAAGGGTGTAAGTAGGATTAAATTATATTTACTTAAACAAGTCAATTATTGTTATTTTTCACCGTTTCACTATCGCGAGTGTTTTGGAAAGGTCACAAAACGGCACACTTAAATTGCGCGTGTTATTATAATGACAGTGCTTAGATTAATGTAATTAATAATACGCGTTACATTTTGTAATTATTAATTTACATTAGATATTCTAACAATTTCGTCCAGTGGTTACAACACGTAGATTAAACGTGTTTAAAATAAAAACGATGGCGAATTTTATCTACCGTTTCCGAGATATTTGCAAAAATACGTTTATAAAGATCGGATGGTTGATCGGACGAGACGGTCTGGCATGACAAAAAGTCGGTTTTCTACTTAGGGGGCAACCCTCGAACATAATCCAATCGAAAAAGCGAGTAGCGGGATTTTATGCAGAAATCATGTCTGTGGGTGGTGCTGCGTTTTATTTAATTTTATTTATTATTTTTATATTTATAGCAGGTCGAGTATGTTATGGGTCATCTAATGATAAGTAGTCACCAACGCCCATAGACAGTGGCATTGTATATTTCTTAAAAAAAACATCACCAATGCGCCACGAACCTTGTGCCTGTAATTACACTGACTCGCTCACCCTTCAAACCGGAACACAACAATACCAAGTAATGCTGTTTTGCGGTAGAATATCTGACGAGTGGGTGGTACCTACCCAGACGAGCTCAAAGCTCTACCACCGAGCGTTGTGGCCCTTCCACCTATATCATAAAAAAAAGTAAGGACTGACTGTATAAAATATTGTTTTAATAA
Source organism: Nymphalis polychloros (assembly GCA_905220585.2). NCBI lineage: Eukaryota > Metazoa > Arthropoda > Insecta > Lepidoptera > Nymphalidae > Nymphalis > Nymphalis polychloros. The sequence continues at coordinate 6,390,204 of HG992270.1, forward strand.
AAATAATTGTTGTTATTTACGATTATTATTTTCTTGTTTATTGCCTAGTTGTAATTATTACTATTTACTTCCTCGATCTTTTAATTAATAATTTAAAAATTTATTTTATGTTTTTTTTTAATTGTAAATAATTAAGTATAAATCCGTCTTGGATGTTTAAGTGAAAGCGATCAGCCCTTCCATCCGTGTTAAGGATACACAATATACATTTGGCAATAATCGAAACTATTTCGCCCTTACTCTCGTTTAAATTATTCAATGCAATTGCCTAATGTTGGTCTTCTTCTTCTTCGTCCAAACCCTCTTCCTCGTTCAGCTGGGGTCAGGTCTCCTTGTACTCCTGTTCTGGCTTGTCTGTGTACTCAGATTTAGATTATCTTTCTGGGCCTCCTTTTGCATGTTTGACCATCAGGTTGCGGGCGATCGTCCTCTTCACCGCGGTCGGTCCGGGATATTTGAGGCTTTCTTGATGAGATGGTCATCTTCAAATCTCAGGATGTGACCTTAGCAGCGTAGTCGACCTTCAGTTTTTCTTAATTGTCTAATGTAGGTTACGTTATTAATTGAATACATTTACATAATCGCTATTAGCTTTAGACAGGCCAGGTTTTGGTGGATAAAAATACCATATAATCTGGTAGCCACCAGATTATATGGTATACCAGATTATATAAATCATTTATTCAATATAGCAGCATTACACATATTGATTGTCAAAGTAAAAACGCTCACCGGTTTGGAAAAATAATACACTGATCTGAGAAGAACTGGCGATAGAAAATCTTCAGAATTTCTTGTCATATCTTATAATTGTTTACAAATTTTCACAATAACAAACAAATCGTTAAGTGACGACCGTTTCATTCCCACTAATTACACAATAATTTTGCACACAAGCACATTATAAATATATACATTACCATAAAAAGACGAGATGGCCCAGTGGTATGGACGCGTCAATCTTAACCGATAATTGTGGGTTCAATACCGGACAAGCACCTGTGTACCTACTGTTGAAAAATGAAACCAGGCTTAAAATGTCAAAATACATACATATTTTTTCTTTCTTTATTTAAGTTATGTTGATCGATGGTCTGTTGATTGTACAAGCAGGATATGGATAAAATTAATTGTGATGGATTGACTCTAAAAAGGTGAAAAAAGAGTAACTTTATTGCCGATATTTCACGATAGAATCAACATTTAATTCAATAGTGTAGCATGTCGAATCAAAAGTGTATTATGAGCTAACTTCAAAGAACAATTATTTGATTTAATTTCATTTAGTGAGAGATCTCTTAGAGATGACTCGGTGGTAGGGCTTTGTGCAAGCTCGTCTGGGTAGGTACCACCCACTCATCATATATTCTACCGCAAAACAGCAGTATTTTGTATTGTTGTGTTCCGGTTTGAAGGGTGAGTGAGCCAGTGTAATTACAGACACAAGGGACATAACATTTCAGCTCCCACTAACTATACAATAAAACAAAATAACGATGAGACGGCGACTTTTATTTTAACCATTTTTTGTACAATATATATAATATTCTCTATTTTATAATATATATATTCTAACCGCGACTTCGCTCTTTTCATAATTCAGAATTGCTTAATACCATTTTCTATAGTTCTTTCTCCAAAAATGAACGATTTTCATCCAAATGTTTATCCCCTTTATACTTATTACTTTAGGGGTTAAATTTCCAAGAATCCTCCCTTAGTACTAACGTACTGTGTACAAGGAACTCCTATGCAAATTATCATGTTGCTAGCGTCAGTAGTTTGGGCTGTGTGTTGATATGTCAGACAATTCTTTTATATATACTTACAAAATTATTATTGCTAGGTGACTCCTTGGTCCATACAACAGCGGTGTAAAAAAAAAGAAGCGCGCTAATTTAAAACCGCCGCCATCTTGTTAGTGCACATAAAGGTAAAGTATTTAATTAATTATTGGCGCGACTTGTGATTTGTGATGTACTCAAATATGATATTTGGATTTAAAGAGTTATTATTGAGTGAGTAATTTACATCAATTTGTGAATAGAGCAATTCGAGGTTCTTATAAAACCAGTTTTCACTTCTGGATCTTAAATGTATGTACATTTTATTCAACTAGACTGTTACATTTTAAATAATTAAATAAAATATAAGGCTGTCAATAAACATAGAATAAATTAATATTATAGAGCAGTCTGTCCATTAAAAGTCGGTGGATTTTATCTCCAAAAACGGAGCGCTAAGGTTAAGTGACATAGTTTGAATTCACTTGCAGTCAGCTGATGTAACCGGCTTGTCACTTACTGAATAAGGTCGCGGTATTAATTACGATATTATTTTGTTAAATACTTCACTTATTTTGTTTTTTTTTTTATTATTATTATAACTTCCGTTTTAATAATTGTAATTTAATATTGAAAATGGCTACTTACTATAAACTAAACTTTGAGATACTTATATACTATATAGTGATATATTGTCCCACCCAGGACAAACATTTGTGTGCATGAACACGTCTGTTTGTCCTGAGTCTGAGTGTAATTATCTATATAAGTATGTATTTACAAAAGAAAAGTAATATATGTATGTAGTATATCAGTTGTCCGGTTTCCATAGTACGAGCTCTGCTTAGTTTGGGATCAGATGGCCGTGTGTGAATAATGTCCCAGGATATTATTATTATATTACTATAAACTAAGCTGATAGTGTTCGCATATTACTATAAAACAAACTATTATTTATAGATAACTAGTATTGTGCGGGGGCTTATTAGGATTAATGATTTAAAATTCATATTCAAATTCAAAATACTTTATTCAATATTGAAGTATTACACTTTCTTATTTATTGTCATAGAAAAGAAACACCCATCCCTGAGAAGAACCGGCGAAAGAAACTGTGTGCTATCATCCATAAATTCATAAATTTTAGAATAATATAAATTTTTATGTATCTCTGTGTGTGAATGTGCATACCGTGAACCCTGATCTCGGATATCTTGATTAGAAATTATGATAACGACGTCATGCTAATTACAACAGCCTTATACACTCATTGTAAACAAGTGATTTTTATCGAAAGTTAATTTTGTTTCTACGCTAATAGAAACTACATGTCATTTTAAATTAGATCGTGTTAGGGGATGATTAAATCACGCTATTGTAATGTAAATGTGCTTGGAATCCACGACCATCGGTTGAGATTCACGCGTTCTTACCACTGGGCCATCTTGGCTTTTTTTAGAGGTTATAGGTCAACTTAAAAATGAACTATATATAATAATGCGTTTGGTGTTCAATGTAAGTTCAATGTAGTGTTCAATATATATGGGTGTTAATTATATAAGAAACTAATAATAACATGTTTAGTTTATGCAATTAAGAATGTTAATAGGTATGCCAAATCGGTTGAAAGTTTGTTACAGTAAAGCTTGTATGTATACAAATACACTAGTTTTTGTTGTAGTCAAAAATACCTATTAATTTTGATTTTACAGGCATTTAAACATACGATAAATATCGAGTCCCGCTAACAGTCACGTGACCGCATGTGACGTTAATTTACAACGCTCAGCTTAGTAGCTTCTAATGAAGACGACACCGTGCTGAGAGCGCGAGCGGACTGAGCGAGTGTTGTGAGATGACGTCACACCGTCACACGCACAGTACAAGTCCGAATCGCACGTTTACTTCTATAAATTGGAAACTAATTGACGTATCGAAGTAATTCCTTCACTTGTATTATTTAATATGGAGAGCTAATATTCAAAATTAGTTAACATTCTTAATTATTATTAATAACAATTTTATTACCATTCATCAATTACTGTTTTTCATTGAATTACTCTCAAAATCTGTTGATTTATTTCATTGTTTGCTATTGAATATAAATGATATAGCGAAAGCAACTTCATTCCAACTGGATCTTTCACAACATTTCAATCGTGTATTTATTCAAATAAGTTTTGATAAATAGATTACAATAAACAGCGTAAAGCGGTACTCGTTTCCTTTCACGAATAAAAACGTCATAATTCGTTCGCAGTGGTGACTTAGTGTTTGTGGAAAAAGCAGGTCGTTGGACGTCCAGCTATATGGGTTGACGACATTGTCGAAAGTATGAAAAATGAACCAGCCCTCCTGTCAGTGGGGTAGCTATCGTGGGGCTAGGTGGTGCAGTGAACCAGGGCCCTGGTCTCAGAGGCCCTCTAAGCTAAGCTTTGAAAAGAGAGAAGCATAAAAGAAAAAAAAAAGAAAAGCTCGAGCCCCGGGAATTTTTTTTTTTTGTTTTTAAATAAACATTAACAACTACAGAACTCCGTAAGTTCAAGCCACTTGGAAAGAGGGGATGAGGGCCCGATTCTTTCTCTATGCACCGGGGCCTTTGTCCACCTAGCTACGCCACTGCCTCCTGTCATGATATATTTTGTTTAATACAAATCATTGTTTCTATTTATTGTTATTCTATTTAAATATTTCTAATTTCTGTTATTTATTTTAATTTATATATAAATTTGTTAGCTCTTGTACATAATTAGTTTGAAGTATATGTAAATCGTGTTTCAGATGTACGTTATGTATAATTAAATAAATAAATAAATAAATACTAAAACAATGTACAAACATTTTTAATGATTTATGAATTAACATAATAGATTAATATGTTAAATAAGGAAGTGTTTTTGCACTTAAATATGTCCCACACTCGTATAACGGATATCCTGGTTCACCGCAGAGTATGTTGTATCAAGGTGAACTGTAATCTTAAATATTTGACTAACCAGTTCTTTTGTGCACACGACGGATTAAAGTATGTATGTAAGAAAATAATGTCCTCCACCGACCGATTTCGGTCACGGCGGCCAATCTCAATAGAGATTAGCCAACTGCTTAGGAGATATTATAGTGCACAAGTGTGTGCGCAAGCACGGGTGCACTCTCTCTTCCCTATCTCTCATAATCCGATGGTACGGCAATCCGACACGACCGGAAAGAGTTCAGGCGCAGGACCAACGGCTTAACGTGCTCTCCAAGGCACGGGAGTGTACACACTTCCAACTTCCAAACTACTTTTTTATTGGCCCGACCTGGGAATTGAACTCAAGACCACGGGGTCTGCAGCCTTATATCTAGCAACTAGACCAACGAGGCATGTATGTTTTAAATAATGATAATATACTTGGTGGTAAGGCTTTGTTCAAGCCCGTCTGGGTACCACCCAATCACATATACTACCGTCAAGAAACAGTAGTAAGTATTGTTGTGTTCAAGTTTGAAGTGAGTGAGCTAGTGTTAGGCATAAGGGACACAATTTCCAAATTAAATTAATCTTAATTTCAAAGGTTGGTAGCGGATTGGCGATGTAAGGAACGGTTAATATTTTGTACAGCACCAATGGCTATGAGTGGCGGTGACCACTCACCGCCAGGTGGTCCATTTGCCGATTCGCCTTACAAATTTATAAATAAAATGATATAATTCAAGTTATGCAACCTTGAAAATCGAATAAGATTAAGCAACATTTTTTTTATTGTTTTCTTTTTATGTTTGACTCTTTTCTTATTGCGTTTAATGGTGAAAGCATTAAATGACGTTGTAAACAATAATTTCTGAATATTATAAATTGAGTGTATTAATTATTGGACTGTTTTTCATTTCATAAAACCCACAAGTGTTAACACATTGGTCAATAATTATTTTTTTAGTTCATTTTATAATACATTTTAATTTTAACTTTTATAAAAACACATTGACGCGACATTTTGTGAATGTTGTGTACTCTTGTAATCTATGTAGATTGCAGAAGTTGTTTTTTTCAAACCAATACGTTAATTTTTTTTTAATACATTCATTCATTTAATACAGTCATGAACCATTCATTCAAATTGAGAGAATTTATTATCTCCCATTTCTTAAGGGAATCCATCCCGACAGTGGATTTAATTAATTATGATCTTATGAGTATTTTTAAATCGACATTAGTAATTCATTTAAAATCATCTAGTAATTAATTTAAATTTATCACTGATTCGTAATGTAGTGTCCTCCTAGATATTTGTGTAGCACAGACAGCACAGACCATGGGGTAGAACGAGTTGACGATGTAAAAACGGTTAATAATTCTAGCAGCTTCTACTTGGTGGTAGAGCTTTGTGCAAGCTCGTCTGGGTAGATACCACGCACTCATCAGACATTCTACAGCAAAACAGCAGTACTTGGTATTGTTATATTCCAGTTTGAAGGGTTAGTGAGTCAGTGTAATTACAGGCACAAGGGACATAACATCTTAGTTCCCTAGGTTGGCGCATTGGCGATTTAAGCGATGATTAGCGTCTCTTACAATGCCAATGTCTATGGGCGTTGGTGACCACTTACCATCAGGTGACCCATATGCTCGTCCGCCTACCTATGCTATAAAAAAAGTCCCAATTTCCATGGCCACTTACCTATACAATAAAAAAAAATTGTAACAATTTTATAAGCTAACAAGACCAACAGTACTGGTTAAGTCAAATTAAACTTGTGACCCTTATCGAGTTTAATGTATAAATATAGCGAAAGTGAGGTCAAATAGCTTGTAAAAATAACTTTATATTTATAGAATACTTAAAAATAATTTTACTTTATACTAGCTACCCGTCCTGACTTCACACGGGTCTTAATATTTTTTTATATCATATACATAATATAATCATTGGTTTACGCAGCACACGTCAATAAAGCTACCAGTCGACGTGATGTCGTCCAACATCTTCAACAACTTAGATTTAATCCCTACTGGAAAGCCCACGACCGATGGTCGCTCTGGTCTCATCTGGTGCGCTTGATCGGGGTAGACCCGGGCAAGAGTATCATCCCAGCTGGACGAGAACACTAGCATTGATCACATAATGAACCCAATAGACGACGCCGAATCCACCAGGACTTCGAAACACCAACACACCACGACCACACCAGGTCGCCTAAGGAACACCACTGGCGCAAAACTAGCTCCACATTTATTCATATATGTTTATATATAACTTATTTTCAATCAGAACTCATAATATATTATATTTTATATATCCTATAATCTGTACTACTATATAAATCTGTTGGTTCTGTCTGTACATTTTTTTTCATTTAATTTTGTGATAAATAATCGTTTTATGATTCACATTATACTATTTTTTCATTTTTGTCTGTCTGTCTGTCTGTCTGTATGTCTTCTTATAACTCAAGAACGGCTTGACCAATCTTGATGAAAATTGGTACACACAAAGAACATGTGCTGGCGCAAATTATAATTATAAAATATTATTAAATACTATTAAATTTTATTTGATACTAGTATTAAATAGAAGATTAGCAATTTTGCTTTATCTATCTTAACAGACCGCCATGATTCGTACACACAGACAGGACAACCATATACAATAGATATACATACACAACCCACGGCATTCGCGCCATTCTCACGTTTATCGTTACTTCCTCACTGTCCTTTTGTCCAGGGTCAGAACCGGTTGAAACCAAAATTCCAACTTACCAGCTGCCCGCATTTGTAATGCTTCGTTACATTTACGAGCCGGTGGCGTGGTTGGTAGATGCTTGCCTTTCGCGCCGCAGGTCGTGGGTTCGATTCCCATCCAGGATAGACATTTGTGTGCATGAACACGTCTGTTTTTCCTGAGTCTGGGTGTAATTATCTATATAAGTATGTATTTACAAAAGAAAAGTAGTGTACGTAGTATATCAGTCGTCTGGTTTCCATAGTACGAGCTCTACTTAGTTTGGGATCAGATGGCCTTGTGTTAATATTGTCCCAGGATATTATTATTATTATTCTGTATCAAACGAAATTAAAATACACTTTGTTCAAGTGATCTCTGGCAGGTATCAATCGTCAATTTACAAGATTAAAAAATTTATAAATTTAATGCTACCAACGGTTGTGTACTTTCTACTAAGAATGAACAGAAAATTTTGAATGATTACAATGAAAGTGTGATTACTTTGACGTGATCTAATAAAATATATAATATAATCCCGCAGAACATTAAGTTTGTATTTTTTGATTTTGTGTATAATAGTAATATACATATACAGGGTTACAGGGTAATATGTCACGATCCTTTTAAAGGGTTATAGTTCAGGACAATAGCTATCAAATGACCCCCAAAATGCTTATGCAAAAGTGTATCGTTTTCGAGTTATTAATTTTTTAATATTTTTTTTATTTAAAGGATGTTTAAGATTCTAAAATTCAATAAAAAAAAAATCAACGTATTTTCCCTATTTTTTTTTGTATTTCTTGCTAGGGTACATTCTAGTTAATAATAACCAGTTATAAAACAAAAACAATCTTCAAGCATTTTTAAATTACAGATCCAAAACTGTACAACTTTTCGATTTTTAATTTTGATTCTTTAAGTTACTCGCAATTTTTTTGTAAAAATCACTATGGCTCTTATCGTGCGGATCATTTTAAAAACATCTGCGTTTCCTTAGCTATCCATCGGTACATAAAAAGTACAGTAACAATCATAAACTCAGGAGAAAATTAGATAACAAAGAGACCAGGTAGGAAATTCTAAGAAATGCTATTGTTAAGAAATTAAATCTGGATCAAAGACAAAAGGACCTCAATGCAAAGTAGTTAAAGATTATTTTTAATAGGGGTAATAGGTAAAAAAGGAGAGATAAACCAGAGCTGTCATTGCAATTTTGAATTTAAATCAAAAACAAAATACTTAATCTTTTTAGTTACTCCATACTTTCGAAATTACACTGTTTATTATTCATAATTCGTGTTCAAAATGAGATCCCCTATGTCGTATACAAATACGCATTCTTTTTCTTAATTCACTTTTTACTACAACACTACTCAAGCTATGTCGAATAGAATTTGCAGCATTCATTATTCTTGTTTTGAGTTCTTCAATTGTTTGTATTGGTGAAACATCATTGGTGGAAACTGTAGGGTCCTCTCGAAAATGACGAATAATTACATCTTCTTCATCTGGAGAACGGACACGAGGGCGTCCGGAATCAGATTGTCTCCTTTGCACGCGACCAGTTTCTCTAATTCGACGATACACATCAATAAAGACACTATTGTCAGGTGTCCGGCGATCCGGAAATCGACGATTATACTCACGACGAGCAGCTGCGGCGTCACCGTTACAATATCCATAGCAAAATAAGATGTCAGCGTATTCCTCATTAGAGTACGGACGACGAGAAGAATTTTGTTCTGCAGCCATAATAGTCCTTTTTACGCGCCAAGTTATCACAAACACAAATCACAAATTCCTTTTAGCTAGCCGAGTCACGAAGTTGTAAGAAACAGAGTCCAGTAAGAAGTAGAAGTAGAATTTCCTACCTGGTCTCTTTGTTATCTAATTTTCTCCTGAGTTTATGATTGTTACTGTACTTTTTATGTACCGATGGATAGCTAAGGAAACGCAGATGTTTTTAAAATGATCCGCACGATAAGAGCCATAGTGATTTTTACAAAAAAATTGCGAGTAACTTAAAGAATCAAAATTAAAAATCGAAAAGTTGTACAGTTTTGGATCTGTAATTTAAAAATGCTTGAAGATTGTTTTTGTTTTATAACTGGTTATTATTAACTAGGATGTACCCTAGCAAGAAATACAAAAAAAAATAGGGAAAATACGTTGATTTTTTTTTTATTGAATTTTAGAATCTTAAACATCCTTTAAATAAAAAAAATATTAAAAAATTAATAACTCGAAAACGATACACTTTTGCATAAGCATTTTGGGGGTCATTTGATAGCTATTGTCCTGAACTATAACCCTTTAAAAGGATCGTGACATATTACCCTGTAACCCTGTATATAATCTTTTTACACAGTGTGCTATAAAAACCACGTCCGATCCGTGAAGTGGTTATTCTTATGTAATAATTTTAAAAATACTAAGCAAAAAAAAATACCCAGAATAAAATTAATATTTAATTTAATTAAATGACTAAAATCACATGGCAACACAGGCGTGTATGTGTTAAGTATAAGTTTATGTTCATGGCTACCCAGACTATATTTTTAAAATCTCTCTCAGATTGGATTGTCTGAAGGAGATGGCTAATTAGCCATAATTCCGGGGATTGTACAACGCATCTATTTTATACGTATTTTTAAAGATTTTCTTTTTTTTATGTTTGTAGTGTACAATAAATAAGGTCCTCCAGACCGATTTCGGCCACGGCGGCCAATCTCAAGAGAGATTAGCCAACTGCGCAGGAGATATTATAGTGCACAAGTGTGTGCGCAAACACAGGTGCACTCTCTTTTCCTTAGCTCTCATAATCCGATGGGACGGCAATCCGACACGACCGGAAAGAGTTCAGGCGCAGGACCAACGGCTTAACGTGCTTTCCGAGGCACGGGAGTATACACACTTCCACCTTCCAGACTCCGGGCCGCTACTGAGAATTTTCTGACAGAAAAACCCAATAACTATTTATTGGCCCGACCTGGAAATTGAACCCAGGACCACCGGGTCTGCAGCCTAATATCTAGCCACTAGACCAACGAGGCAGTCAACAATAAAGTGTACAATAAAGAATATAATGATAATGTATATTTTTTAAGAATAAAATATTTAAAACCACAACTGGTTATGGATGTAGATCCTATCAAGAATTTTAAGAACTTCAGTAGTCACTTTTTTCCGAATTAATTAACATAGGTATGTAAATAAATAAAAAAACATTATATAAGATACGAATACAAAAGTATTTATTAAAAATAACTTTCCTTTTTTGGAAAAAAATCGAACTTGGCATTGAATCTCCTTGGCATTTTGAACTTGGCCCGTTTTATTTTCGATTTTATATCGTTGCCAATCACACGCCATTTTGAATACAAAGCGATTGCAATCTGACCTCCGTCCGTCAAGACTTACTAAGCACACTTATGTATTAACGCCTTAATTTATATTTTTTAATTATTCGTTAACTATTGAACTTATATATACAATTAGCTTCGCCACGAGGCTTCACCCGCGTATAATTAATAAAAATATAATAAATTATTTTATTACTATAATAACACACACGTGCAGATACACACAGGCACACACACATATGGCTACTGGTAAAGAAATACGTAATTAACGATTTGAAATTAATTTTCATAAGATACCGTAGGGTTTACCGATTCTTTGTGTGTACCAATTTTCATCAAGATTGGTCAAGCCGTTCTTGAGTTATAAGAAGACATACAGACAGACAGACAGACAAAAATGAAAAGAATAGTATAATGTGAATCACTGCATCATAAAACGATTACTTATCACAAAATTAGGTGAGAAAAAAATGTACAGCCAGAACCAATAGATTTATATAGTAGTATAGATGATAATTAATACATTTAAAAGGCAAACAATCCTTTAATAAAAAATCTTAAAAATGTTTCTACATATCTATAACCTATATACGAGACGATACGAGCTGTAGGCGGAACGGCAAATGGGCAATGGGCTACCTTATTGTTAGTGGTCACCACCAATTGATGTAACTACATGCACAAGTGGCATGATAGTTCGCAAAATTGGAACATTGACGATCGTAAGACTCAATCAGATTGTTATATTATACTAGAGTTTTTCCCGCGGTTTCACCTGCGTAAGTCCCGTTCCCGTGGTAATACGGGGACTGAACCGATTTTTAAAATCTGTTCAGTAGTTTAGGCGTGAAAGCGTAACAAACAAACATACTCTCATTCGCATTTATAATATTATTTACGATTAGATGTATTTATATTAAATCTTACTGAAGACTGTTATAAATATATATTTTGTTATATTAACAATAATAATCTTCCATTTTTAATCTGTTAACACGAACATTGACAGATACTCATAATGGCGGGAAATTGATTTACTTTTAATTGTCTCACGGGACATTGCGTGGTAAATTGTCTTGAAATATTTAACGATAACCTTTGCAAGTTAAAAAAGAACGATTATGTCATACTTAAAAAGTAAGTTAATAGTATAATCGGTTAATATTTCCAATTTTTTTTTTTTTTTTGCAGTAATATTGAATCTTACGCCACAGTTATGTTAAATGTCATCTATTATGAAGGTAGGATTTAGCCAGTATCTTAATAACTGTTTTTATTTAAATACTAGTGATTTAGTGGTTATTTTGTTGGAGTTCTATTGTAAATAAATAAGTACATGACGATATTTTATGATTAAACATATAAAATAATCATAATAATAGTCCTCCATACTCCATACCTATTTCGGGCATGGCGGCCAATCTTGAGAGAGATTAGCCAACTGCGCAGGATATATTATAGTGCGCAAACACAGGTGCACTCTCTATTCCCTTACTCTCATAATCCGATGGGATGGAAATCCGACATGACCGGAAATAGTTTAGGCGTAGGACCAACGGCTTTACGTGCGCACCGAGGAACGGGAGTGTACATACTTCCAACTTTCAGACTCCAGTCTGCTACTGTGAATTTTCGTCAGAAAATCACAAAAATGTAACAATTTTATTGAATTTAGAAGTGTTACCGGCGAAAGAAACTCAGGATAAACTCTCAATAAAAACTCTTATATAAACATTTTCTTGGCCCCACCTGTGATTTGAACCCAGGAACACCGGGTCTGAGTTAGAACATATAAAATATCCATTAATGGGAACCTTTCAAAATGTCCCTTACATTTTGATTATTATTTATGAAAAATTATACAATTTGATACCCATTATTCGGATTCGAACCGGTAACCTCTAACCAACAAGGTCGGTAAGGGTTATAATAAACGTAATCTCATTACATTATATTCATTAAATATTTTCAGTTAACTTCCTATAGGAAATTTAAAAGACCGAGATATTTTATAATATAATATTTTAACCATTTATATTGAGCCCTGAGGATATTAATCGGTATTTACTCCTGAATGTACTGTTATAAGAAGGGAGGTCATATTGAAATGGACTTAGCAATTATTATTGCGAATATAGAACGGGCTGCGAGTTCTTGAATTTACGTTTTAATATCGCGAGAAAGAAAACATTGTTAAAAATGATTGTTAGTAATTATATAACCACTTTCTTTATTGTGTTAATTAAAAAGCCATTTTAATTAATACTTTTTAAATACCCAATAAAAAAGTAATAAAATTATGTTATGAAAGAAAATATATGAACAAAAGGATGGAATTTATTATTAATGGCAACACTTATGTAATTTAGCACTTAAATGAAATTAATATTTTACAATTATTATAAGAATACTTAGTACTTACATCGTTAAAAATGTAACTTTATAAACAAAATGCATAATATGTTATATGATTTAAAAAAAATAAATGCAAACTAGATTTCGAAATGCATAGATTTTAATCGAAAACCACAATAAAAAACGTAATTATAATATTCAATTTGTATATCCGGCATGAAAAATATTCAAAATATATTATGATAAATACTAAAAAAAAAATTATATTCTACATACTTTAAAATAGTTCTGTCTCTCTTTAATTTAATATCAAATTATTCTCAGTGAGCCGAGTCAATGCTAAATCACAATGTTTTCAATGGTATAACATTATGCGATTATTTAAAAAGCTGTTTGTTTGGCATCCATTCAGTTATGCAGTAGGCGCGGAGTGAGCCGCGTTTGCTCAATTAACGAAAAAAAAAAGACAAGTAAATTTACGCGCGAAAACGTATAGTTACTTGTGTATCTGTGGTTATTGAGACGGCGTGTTGTGCTTTTTTAATTGGAGTGATTCGATCTTTCTTTTCTTAACCGAAAATAATAGATTGGTAAGTTTTAAAACTATTTTTTTTATTTAACGTTTAAGTTTTTTTTTTTTTTCTTGTAATAATATCGGAGACAAACTCTAAAATATATTTGTTTGATTAATAATAAATAAATGTATTTAAATCCTTACGTCAAATAATTTCTTACTATTATTAACATAATAACCAATTTTTAAACCTAATTCAAAGTTTAACACAAATTTTTTATCAATATTGGCCCAGTTATCTCTCCTTAACGATAAATCTGGGACTATATCCAAATTTTTTTCCCTAGATAACTTATTTTCCTATAAATTTCGTAAATTATACGTCTGTGTCGTTTTTCTGGTATCGGGTCGCTATCTTAGATTAAGGTAACATGCTGATAGACCGAATTTATTTCGTTAATACGATATTATTCAAGTAAAAGTCCTGATTGTATTTCTCTTGAACATAGCTTATGTAGTAATTTCATGTTACTAAGTCCTGTCCTTGCAAATTTTATATTAAAATATTTAAAAAAAAGAATTAATTTATTAAAAATACTATCATATTTATAATTTTCTTGTATACACCGCCTAAATATGAAATTCCATATTATGTAACTAAATAAATGATGATCTTCCACACAAACTTTCATTTTCAAAACTAAAAGTAAAGCCTTTGGATGTCCCTTTTCACACAGACAGAATTTCAGTTAAATAAGACACATGCAGGTTACCTTACGATGTTTACCGTCATCGCTGAGCACGAGATGATTTACAAAAACAAATTAGGCACATCAAAAATTCAGTAGTGCTTGCCTAGGTTTATTATATTTCTAGCTTTGCCTAGGTCTATTATATTATATAATAAAATGTATTCATAAATGCTTGTAGATAAAAACATATATATATGTATTTTTTTGGAGTAGACCTTACAAGAGAATCTTATTTATAAATAAACACCTAAACAGTAATTTTAATATTTATTATTAGCTTCAAAAATTAAGAATTTCCATACAAAATTTCATCATCCATATAAACCCCTTATGATTCATCAAAAAGGCAAACACGAGTAAGAAACTGTTATGCCCTATTTAATAAACTTCAAAAAGTCGTTCATTCACAAACATTATAAAAAGAATTTCTGTTTCAAAAACCCTTTACAATTACGTATTTGTAGATCCACTAGTTTAGGCTCATACGTCGTACATTCTGGTCAAGATTTAACCCAACTGTGGGCCATTAACAGTTAATTTTTACCTTATAATTATAATCTGTGCAATTTTAATTACATTTAAATATTCTATATTCAGTCAATGTTATTTTATAGTTTTAAGGGTTCCGTACCCAAAGGGTAAAACGGGAACCCTATTACTAAGACGCCACTGTCCGCCCGTCCGTCCGTCTGTCCGTCTGTCACCAGGCTGTATCTCATGGACCGTGATAGTTAGACGGTTGAAATTTTCACAGATGATGTATTTCTGTTGCCGCTATAACAACAAATACTAAAAACAGAATAAAATAAATATTTAAGTGAGACTCCAACAACAGACATGTTTTTTTTGCCGTTTTGATAGATAATGGTATGGAACCATTCGTGCGCGAGTCCAATTCACACTTGGCCGGTTTTTTATGGTAGCTTAGACATTTATAAGACAAAGGACAATGCTATAATTATCTAAAATTTACATAAAATAACAAGATCGGAGTTATTCTGTAACAAACTTCAAACTAGTTACGAGAACACGGTCGTGAAATGCCAGAAACTGACATGCGACATTCAACGTAATAATTATAACATTTCAAGGTGCTTCGCATCAAAGTTGCGTATCAGCATAAGTTATTTTTTTTAATTTGACAAGCGAGATGCGAAATGAATTCTTACAGAATAGCACTTTAGAGGAAAATTACATGAATTACTTCAATTAATTTTCTATATGTATAAGTAATATGTAATTAATTTTCCTTTGTTTGTTTTTAAATTATTACGTAATAAAATCAGAATTTTGTAAAAGTTTTATAATAACGTAAGAAATAATAAAATTCGCAGCTATATAATTAAAAAAACTTCATCATTAATAAAAACAATTAACTGTTTAAATATCATATAAATTTTAACCAGTTTATGTCCTACTAGAGGCCTTTTAAAAATGTGTTAATATTTAATACGTATGAATTCGAAACAGTAGAGTAGCAATTTTTTTTTTATTATAATCGAAAATATCAAAAATGATACTTAACATGTTTTGCTTTTGATGTCATACCCAGTATAATTATATATTACATTATGATGATGATGTTCTTCTGATCGATTTCGGCCACGGCGGCCAATTCCAAGAGAGATTAGCCAACTGCGCAGGACATAGGTATTACGCGCTTCACGAGTTTTAAATTTTGTCTATTGACATGGCAGGCATGAATTTAATATTCTGCGAAGCATTCTTACTCATATTTTAAAAGCCGTAATCACCAAACCTATTTCAAAAAATCTTTCACTAATGTAAAGCTACACTATCAGCGAGGAACATAGGCTACATTTTGTCCCCGTATTCTCACGGGAACGAGAACTACTCAGGTTAAACCGCGGGGAAAACGCTAATATAAAAAAAAAAAAAATTAGTTACAAGCATTTGATAGAAAATCATTAACACAAGTATGCCAGCTGTTTAACTCACGAAACAATGGATGCTGTTCCGTTGCAGAGGGTCAGTGAGTGAGTAATTACTCGAGACACGTTAAATCTTTGTTCGCAAGGTCGGCAACACTTCATGCATGTCTAATGCTGTGCTGGTTGTCTAAATTATAAGAGTAAAGATTAGGCACATGGAAACTCTGTAACACTTGCCCGGGCTTGAAAGCAGTATTTAATGAAAGTAAAGTTAGAGCCTGTGAATGTCCCATTGTTGGACTAAGGCCTCCCTTCCTTTGTTCAGAAGAAGATTTGGAGCGTATTCCACCACGCTACTCCAAAGCGGGTTTGTGGAATACACATGGCATAATTCCAGCCACTGAGCGTACTTGGCACATATACTAATGTCATAATTCTAATGTTATAAATGTGAAAGTGAGTTCGTTCGTTATGTTTTTATGTCTTAACTACGCAGTTGGTCATCGTTATACTACATATAGTTTTGCTTGGTGGTAGGGCTTTGTGCAAGCTCGTCTGTGTAGGTACCACCCACTCATCAGATATTCTACCGGAAAACAGCAGTACTTGCTATAGTTGTGTATCGGTTTGAAGGGTGAGTGAGTCAGGTAACTACAAGTAAAAGGGACAATGTTAACGGGCGGCGTGACCACTTACCATCAGGCATATTAACCAATCAACTACCCATTTGGCAATGAAAAAAGTTAGGCACAGTACCAAATCTATGTCTAAAAATGGTTACTATGAGTTATCTATAAAAGATATAGATTGTCGCCGACTTTTCTATTAACAATTTTCTATAAATTTTTGAAATCTTCAATTCCAACATACATACAAGCTCAACGCATTTCTCTACGACGTCAGCTATATAATAAAAGTACACAATATATTAACATACTATACTAATATGTTCATCCTGAAAATATGCCTAAAATGATATGAAAGTTTTAGTGTTTGGTTGTAACATACGGTTTATTTATTTTTATTTATTTAAAAACTTTATTGACCACCACAGAGTACATGGGACAAAAGGCGGTCTTAATGCCTGGAGGCATTCTCTGCCAGTCAACCTTTAGGTCAATCAGAAATCAACGAAGGCGGTAATTAATAAATAACACTACACAACAATACACGTACTTATATATAAAACTATAGAATAATAAACATATACATACATACGCACAGTGTCTACAAAATAAATATCAATTTATAATTACTATATTAAAAATATGTAAATAATAATAGTGCATTATAGATGACATGAGAACAAGGGTTGTACCTACAGTTACAGTACAATAACAGTCTGTGAATGTCCCACTGCTGGGCTAAGTCCTCCGCTCCTCTTTTGTGGAGAAGGTTTAGAGCTTATTCCACTAAGTTGCTCCAATGCGGGTTGGTGGAATACACATGTGACATTATTCAGTGAAATTTGACACATGCAGGTTTCCTCATGATGCTTTCCTTATCCGTTAAGCACGAGATGACTTATAATCACAAATTACGCACATGAAATTCAGTGGTGCTTGCCCGGGTTTGAACTCACGATCATCGGTAAAGATTCATACGTTCATACCTACACGCACAAAGTCCTACATATCCGTATAACACTTAAACATAATCTAAAATGTCATCAATAATATTATATAATAAAAATGTTTGATAATAGATTTATTAGTTTTTTTATATGCTTACCGTCAGACGTTAGGTCACAAGAAACGCCGTTACAAGGTTGTTTAGATGCGGCATTTTATAATATATTGTTTTTTTTTAAGCAAAGGCAGCAACTTTTTCTTATCTGTGCTAATATTATAAATACGAAAGTAACTCAATTAAATGTGCTTATAGCTACACAATTTCGTTCGGTTTTAAATAAATTAAGTGTATATTGTATTTAAAGAAGTCTTGTATATAAGAAGACTTTCATCGCTAGATTATGTAAACTTATTCAATAATTTTGTAAAACATGGTTTAAAAATGTTTGCACTTCGCTATTATGAGATGCTTCACTCGCTTCCCCCTTCACCCCCCTGCTTTCGCCCTATTTTGTCATCACTCATTACCACATACGTTATACAAAAAAAATAAATCTAATTAATATTTCTAGGTGATAATTGTTTTTCGTACCATACCGATATAACGTCATCCGGTGCATAGATTATTACGTTTTTTTTTTGTCTAATTAATTAATTGTTTTAAAAGAAGCTAGTTTTCGCTTGCCGCTTCACCCGCGTGTTTGAGAGGTTAGAAGCAGTTAGATTATGTAAAACGTAGCCTATGTACTTCCTCGGGTTTAAACTTGCTTCATAAGAAATTTCATCAAAATCGGTTCATTGTTCTAACGGAGAAAGCATCACTACAGACATAATATAACAGATTAAAAATCTATTATATTACCTATTTATTTATTTTTTGTTAAACATATTAATTGTTTAATTATATAATAATATAGCTTCATTCATTATAATCAGTGAGCAATTATAACACCTCCAAATTATTTCGAATCAATGGCTGTGGCTTCGTGATTACTCAGTATTGAGGTCATTGTTATCATAAGAGAATTATAAGTCGTACAATTTTCGTACTTATATCATTACAATAAGGGTTGGTTTAGTTTGTACTCGATTGCATCTTAAAACTAGAACTAGGTTAATACTAGGAGTCTGTGACCTCGAATAATCGATGATTCATCTCGATTAAATATTCGATTCTTTATCGATAAAAAATAGATCGATTCACAATCTTTTTTAGAAAGCATTAAAATGTATATATATCATATAATTATTTGATATGTATTTACTAGAAAAACTCGAGGCATCGCCAGCGTGGAGTTGAGTTTGTCATTTAAAGCCATTAAAATCAATCATTTCAACGTATATAATTAAACGTCGATAGTAATTTGGGTTTTTTTAACTCGCAAATATCAATATTGACAACAATAGGATGACATGATGTCACAGACACTCATAAATTTTATTTATTTTATGTATGTAGTAGTATTATATACTGTCAGGGGAGAGAAAGAAACGCGTGCCGCATACATGTTGTCAGGTACAGAAAATGTACTTGGTAGAGCCTTATGCAAGCCTCTCTACTTACACGTCAGAGGCTTAAAGGGTGAGTGAGAGTTACTACAAGCACAAGGGACATAACATCTTATCATCTCCCAGAGTGATAATAAGCTAAGTGTGCCCATATGCCATTCCAAATTATATGCTAACTCCTTCACGGCTAAGGCAGTGAGACTGTGGAACGCACTTCCATTCGATATCCGTCAATCATCTTCAATTTCCATCTTCAAACTTCGTACTAAAAACTTTTACCTATCGCTTTAACCGTACTTACTTCCTTCACACTTCACTCTGGCCACTGTGGCTGTAGTGTTATAAATGTGACCTGTTCTTTATTTTGTACTATTTATACATTTATTTTATTTGTATATGTAATAAACTTATATACGTATGATGTATATTTATATATATGTATGTATATATAATGCACTCGCCCGTTATGTCCTGCTAGCATCTTAATACAGGGTTGACTGGAAGAGGTCACTACTTGAGTGATAAGACCGCAACTTGCATACATCATCCTTCCTTAGCTTTTATTTTTTTAATTATTATTATGTTTTTTTCTTTTTATTTATATATGATTTGTTTTTTTTTCTTTGTGAGCTTGCAATAAAGTTATTTATTATTATTATTATTATTATTATTATCTTAGTTCGCAAAGTTGGCGGCGCATTTGTGATTAATATTTCTTTCATCGCCAATGTCTATGAATTGCGACCATCAGATGGCCCATTTGCCCATCCGTCTATATTATAACAAAAAAAAGAACGTAGAGTACATAACACGTGACCGGCTCTTCATTTGCAGCCGAAGCCGCGGGCAAAAACTAACATATCAATATATTCAATTCACCTTTAGTTAGTAGTGGTTTAGTTTTACCTCGGCCAAGTTTTAACGGTGAACGTGCAACATTACGACATTTTAGATCCTTGAACGTAGCGTACACTTGATTTATTACCGCTTAAGGATGACACATGGACAACAGCCCTGAACTCACTTCTCTATTATGTGAGTGAGAGGTTAGAGTGTCTATTTGCGCAAAATTTTGTTATCCACTGATAACAAAACTCCAAGATGGCCCAGTGGTAAGAACGCGTGAATTTTAACCGATGATCGTGGGTTCCGGGCAAGCGCCACTGAATTTGATGTGCTTAATTTGTGATTATAATTCAACTCGTGCTTGACGGTGAAGGAAAACATCGTGAGGAAACCTGCATGTGTCTAATTTCACTGAAGTTCTGTCACATGTGTTCACATTGGCATTGTAAGAAATGTTAACCATCACTTGCAATGCGCCATTAACCTTGGAAACTAAGATGTTATGTCCCTTGTGCCTGCAATTACACTGGCTCACTCACCTTTCAAACCGGAACACAACAATACAAAGTACTGCTGTTTTGTGGTAGAATATCTGATGAGTGGGTGGTACCTACCTATACGGGCTTGCACAAAGCTCGACCACCGGATAAATATGAAAATAATTTTTGAAGCAAGAGCCATGTAAATTAATATTAGGTAATTCTGAATTATAGCACGACGTGTGCTTATTTGATTATACAGCGTGTAGCAAAATTCGTGTCCGACCCGTGAAGTGGTTATTAGGTATCGTGGGTCGGTTTTATTCATGTAATAATTTTTAAAATTCTGTACATAAGAAAAACCAATAAATTTTAACAGACGCGGAATTTAGACCAGTGACCTTATACAATCTAGCCTATATTGAACTGGAATTACGAGATAATTGAACACACTGCACTGTACTGGTTATCCAGGAAAATGAAAGCTTTCAAGGTAAACGCGATCAAACGGACATACTATTTGTTTTACTCTTTACCATATCACTTCTAATTAATACACTGTATTAATTAAATCAATAAATATAACACTATAATCTTTATTGTCAAGCAAATACAGTTGAAAATCGCTTAGCATTTGTCAATTAATGTGCCTTTCTTTAAATGAATTTAGCCTTCAGGTTCAATAATTAAACTTATTTAAAAATGTTGCAATAAATTCGTGATTTATATAAAATAATTATAAATAATAATGATTTCTTCAACGGAACTGTGATGGCTCAGTGGTTAGAACATGTGAACATTGACCTATTAAAGTTCGAACCCGGTGTTATAATTAATGTGTTGCTAGTAAATTCTAGACTTTTATATTCTAATCTAAACCTAGTATCTTATATAGGGTTTTCCAATAGGGACGCTTGAACTTTGACAGCTGATTGCGGCCATGTTGTTTGAGTGACAGCTGTCAAATGCAGTGTGTTATATTCATTCCGTCCTCCCAAACCACCATGGCAGGTTACAGTGTCGAGCAGCACGTGCAAATCATAAAATTGTTTTATGAAAATGGGTCTTCAGTTCGAGCAACGTTCCGCGCACTTCGCCCGTTTTACGGTCGCGATGATCGTCCTGCCGAGTCGACTATCCGTCGATTGGTGGACAAATTCGAGTCAACCGGGTCAGTTAACAATCAGCCGGTTCCCGTGCGTCAACGTAACGCGAGATCTGCCGAGAATATCGCCGCTGTGCGCGACAGTGTCCTCGAAAACCCGCGGCAGTCAATTCCGCGTCGCGCACAGGAACTCGGCCTTTCGCAGACGACAACTTGGCGAATTTTGCGTTGTGACTTGAGCCTGCACCCGTACAAGATCCAGCTGACCCAAGAGCTCAAGGTTAATGACCATAGACAGCGCCGTGTGTTCGCTGACTTACTGATTAGAGCAGTTGGAAGTTGACGCCGATTTTGGCAAAAAAATCATCTTCAGCGACGAGGCGCATTTTTGGATGAATGGCTATGTCAACAAGCAAAATTGCCGTATTTGGGACGAGACCAATCCACACGAGGTTCACCAAGTGGCAATGCACCCGCAGAAAGTGACTGTTTGGTGCGGATTTTGGGCCGGAGGCGTGATTGGTCCGTATTTTTTCGGAAACGATAACGGTGTGGCCGTCACCGTCAATGGTGAGCGATACCGGTCGATGATAACCAACTTCTTTTGGCCTGAAATCGAGAATATGGATCTGGACAACATGTGGTTTCAACAGGACGGCGCTACGTGCCACACAGCACACGCTACGATGGAAGTTCTGCACGAGCAATTTCTGGACATGGTCATCTCGCGCGGAGGCGACGTGAACTGGCCACCGAGATCGTGCGATTTGACCCCGCTGGACTTTTTCTTGTGGGGTTTTCTTAAGTCGCAGGTCTATGCCAACAAGCCGCAAACCACCGATGCCCTCAAAGTCAACATACGCCACGCCATCGATCAAATACAGCCCGATTTGTGCGCCAGAGTCATCGAAAATTGTGTGCCTTTCGTGTGCGCGCCACCAACCGAAGCCGTGGCGGTCATTTGAATGATGTCATATTCCATACATAATGGGGTCGATAGACCTTCCAAATAAAAAACAAATTTCGCAAATATCTCTCCTACATGTATTTTTTTTTGCATTTCAAAGATCAAGCGCCCTTAATGGAAAACCCTATATATGAAACATGGGTTTTTCATATTTTCTTATATAATATTTTACGTATATTCGAACGGTTTGTTATATTATGTAAATATAAATTAAAATTTTAATCTTTTCGACTTCGTGTACAATGTCACGGTCCCACATAGTTCTGACCGGTTGTTGAGAAAAACTAAATATGTGTTAATGAAATTTTTAAAATATGCATAAATTGTACGTGGCCTTAGTGTTTCTATGAATTATAAATACAAAATCAAATTTATGATAAGTTATAATATGATATTTATAAAAAAAAACGTTTTTTTTTATGGTGTTATATACTTCTTATAATATATTTTAATATAATATAATTAATCTTATATAACATTAAGCATGCATTTCCTGCTGAATATATAATTAACTAAATGCGAATTAAAATCAAATTTTGAAACAATTTAAATAAAATAGTTCCAATTAATTATTATTTAAAATTTAACATTTAAAAATGTTAAATTTTACACGACACAGTATTATAATAATTTGACATTTTCATTTAAAGTAATAATAATAACTTCCTGATGCGCGGGAAATATGGCGGACATGTTATTCAAATGAAATCAAAATATATTTATTCAAATAGACTTCAAGTAATTATGAATTGTCAAGGTGCGATGTTCATTCTACCTAGCAGAACAGGCACCCAAGTGAATTGAATAGAGTTCGTTCTAAACCATCCTTAAAGGTATAAAGGCGTATGCCCAGATGTGGGGAAATTTATGAGCAATCACTGTTACTGTTATAAAAAACTGCCTCGTTGGTCTAGTGGCTAGATATAAGGCCGCAGACCCGGTGGTCCTGGGTTCAATTGCCAGGTCAGGCCAATAAATAGTTATTGGGTTTTTCTATCAGAAAATTCTCAGTAGCAGCCCGGAGTCTGGAAGTTGGAAGTGTGTACACTCCCGTGCTTCGGAAAGCACGTTAAGCCGTTGGTCCTGCGCCTGAACTCTTTCCGGTCGTGTCGGATTGCCGTCCCATCGGATTATGAGAGCTAAGGAAAAGAGAGTGCACCTGTGTTTGCGCACACACTTGTGCACTATAATATGTCCTGGGCAGTTGGCTAATCCCTCTTGAGATTGACCGCCGTGGCCGAAATCGGTCTAGAGGACCTTTATAAAAAAATTAAAACAGACGTCTTGCGTAATATTAACTTAATTTGATTTTTGATACCGCTTTCAAAAAAGGATTTTACTTTGTGCAAGTCCATGTGGTCCACCATCATGAGATATTCCAACGCCAAACGGCAATACATAATATCGTTGTGTTTCGGTTTGAAGGGTGAGTGAGCCAGTGTAACTACAGGCACGAGTTACATAACATCTTAATTCCCAAGGTAGGTGGCGCATTGACGATGTATGGACTGGTTAAAATATCTTACATCGATAATATCTATGGCCGTGGTGACCACCGTACATGAATCGTTTTAGGTAGTTATTGTTGAGTTAACTTCAGTCTAGAATCAAGGTGGTAACGGCATCTCAATTTTATTAATATTGGAAATTGTTAAGGTTTTAATTAGAGCGTCTTTTCAGGCAATTTTTCAGTCCAAAAAAAATACAGTTTCACTTACAGGCATAAATCGAATTACTAAAAATAGTTTTAAGTATTTTTTACGACTACTGAAAAACCCGAAAACCAGTTTTGCATATAAGTAATATCGTTAGCAACAATAATTATTTTTTTCTTATGTTAATAAAAACATAAAAAGTTCTACGTCCTTTTTTGTACTACATTACAATTATAACAAAAACAAAATTTATACATGTAGATGTTGGTAATTATGATCGTTAAAAAAAAAAAAATTGTCTCTAAAAGGAATATTCATATTATTTTACTAATTTTCACAAAAAAAAATATTGGTATAATACAATTTAAATAAATTTCTCAATTTTCAAGGCTAATAACAGATAATGTAATAAAATATATTAATGTTGCCATATTAAATAATGATAAATAAATTTATATGTCAATCATGCGGAAATATAATTATGTATTTAAGCTGAATAGAGGAAGACATACAAAAATGCTTACATACATATACATATGTACATAAATTAACTAAGAATTATATATTTAAATGATTTTAGTAAAATTAATGCGAAGTTTTACAACTGCGTAGAAGATATAAGCGTTTATTTTATGTATTTATTAGGCAGACAGGCAATTGGGCCTGATGATAAGAGAACACTAAAGCCTATAAATGTTGGCATTGTTAGAAATATTAACCTCTTACATGGCCAATACGCCATCAACCATGGGATCTGACCAGCACTGCCCAGACTTGCACAAAGCTCTGACATCTTAATAAAAGTGTTACATGCCAAATGCATTTACTGAACTCTCAATAAATTCAAGTCAGCAATTGGACATGAGCGCTAGAATCCTATCTTCTAAACTCCAGATTAATACAGAAAAATCCATCATTATTGGTCCTATGGACGAGCCGGTTGGTAGATACGTGCTTTTCGCGCCGCAGGTCGTGGGTTCGATTCCCACCCAGGACAGACATTTGTGGGCATGAATATGTTTGTTTGTCCTGAGTCTGGGTATAATTATCTATATAAGTATGTATTTACAAAAGAAAAGTACATGCAGTCTAATCAGTTGTCTAATGTCCCAAGATATTATTATTATTATTATTAAAATAACCTTGCTACTCTTGTGCATCCAACGCGCATTGGAACAGCGTGGTGGTAAAACCTCCAATCCTTAAAACGAGAGGCCTTAGCCCAGCAGTGGTATATTTTCAGATAGCTACAGTTATAAAGTAACGGCCTGTGAATGTCTCACTGCTGGGCTAAGGCCTCTTCTCCTCTTTTTCAGAAGAAGGTTTTGGAGCTTATTCCACCACGCTGCTCCAATGCGGATTGGTGGAATACACATGTGACAGAATTTCAGTGAAATTTGACACATGCAGGTTTCCTCACGATGTTTTCCTTCACCGTCAAGCACGAGATGAATTATAATCACAAATTAAGCACATTAAATTCAGTGGTGCTTGGCCGGGTTTGAACCCACGATCATCGGTTAAGATTCACGCGTTCTTACCACTGGGCCATCTCTGCATATTACAGTTATAATATATTTTAAATAAAAATTATATTGGTATATCTTTTGATTAATATACTATAGTGAAAGATGGCATCAGTGTTTTTTAATTGGACACGATTTATTTATTATCTATTTTGTTGTACTACACCGTTCAACTGATCAAATATTAGTATATATGTATAATGTTTATACACAGACAGAAAACGTCTATTTATATATGGGTATGGGATTATGCTAGTAATTATATCTATACTAATATATAAAGCTGAAGAGTTTGTTTGTTTGATCCGGCTAATCTCAAGAACTACTGGTTTTAATTTAAAAAATATTTTTGTGTTGTATAGTCCTTTTATCGAGGAAGGTTCTAGGCTGATGTTTATTCATTATGTTTATTAGACGCGGGTGAAACCGCGGGGCAAAGCTAGTATTAAATATTATAATAATACAGCCTCGTTGGTCTAATGGCTAGATAAAAGGCCGCAGACCCGGAGGTCATGGGTTCAATTCTCAGGTCGGGCCAATAAAAAGTTATCGGGTTTTTCCGACAGAAAATTCACTTTTCCGATCGTGTCAGATTGCCGTTCTTTCGGATTATGAGAGCTAGGGAATAGAGAGTGCACCTGTGTTTGCGCACACACTTGTGCACTGTAATATCTCCTGCACAGTTAGCTAATCTCTCTTGAGATTCGCCTCCGTGCCCGAAATCGGTCTGGAGGTCATTATTATTATTATTATATATTTAAAAAAACATACATTATTATATTCATAATGGCGTTGAAGTAATTCCAAGTAAATATAATTAAATAAAATTTTCTTTGTTTCAGATATCAAGTCCAGCTTACAATAGGGCACAGACTATATAGCATACAAGATGGCGCCACAAGAGCGAACTTCATGCTGCGAAGAGGAATCCCGCCAATCCGAGTCCATGGATAACAATCTTTCAAACATCGACCTATCAGGCAGTTTCATCAACAAAGGCTTCACGAATGACAGCTCAGATAATACAGCTACAAAAGGAACAGATAACGAAGATAATCGTAAAAAAGTTACCGATTTTGATGATCTTTTGCCATATGTCGGTGAATTCGGTATATATCAGAAGATCTTGTTCTTAATGATGATACCGTTCGCCTTCTTCGTTTCATTCGTGTATTTCTCGCAAATCTTCATGACAATCGTACCGGAACAGCATTGGTGCTGGATACCTGAGCTCGCCAATTTGACCGTAGAAGAGAGGTGAGTGCTTTAAACGTATAATACTTTGTGGTAAGGCTTTGTGGAAATCTGGGTAGCTACCACCCACTTATTACTTATTCTACCGCGAAACAGCAATACTTAGGATTGTTGTGTTCCGGTTTAAATGAGTGAGACAGTGCAACTACAAGCACTAGGGACATACAGTAGCGGATTTACCAGGTGAGTAGGCTTCAGCCTAGGGCGGCTGATTTTGTGGGGTGGCAGATTTGGGGACCAAATATTTTTATTTTTGCTACATCATAGAATCAAATCAAAGAGATATCAAAGAGAATCTTTTCACTCTTACTAGTCCTTGTAAGGTTCCCAAACTTCCGGTGGTACATTTCTAGTATCCCCAACAAAAAAGAGATTCCATCCAATTTGTAAATCCAAGTGACATCGCTGACCTTTTTTTTCGTTCCAATGTATGGTGACCACTTTTATATTAAAAAAACTGCTATATTCATCAATTTGTAATATTTATTTTTAATCCTGGACAGAAAACCAAATAGAATTTTCATTATATACTTGTGATTTATATAATCAACTGATGTTACTATATAACTATGTAAATTTCTTTCGTTGCCAATTAATTCTATTATTATTATGAATCATAATAAAAGTCCGCGCGTTCGCGCGCGTTAGAAAGATATAATTAGCATCCAGAGACGAATATCTAAGCTGTATTTTTAAGCTCAGCATTTCCGGTTCCGGCTCCGGCCTTTACTATTGCTACCCTGGCATAAGACGGGGTCAATAGTTCAACGCATATTATCATTATTAATAATATTAAAACTAGTATAACTTGCTAATGACAGGCATACACGGTTTTGTCTATGGTTAAGATTTTTTTTTAAAACGTCTACAACTAAATAATAAATTAAATTAAGAATTTTAAATGAATGAAGGAGAGGGAAGAATTTATTTTTCTTTCTATAATATGATGCAATAACGACCCGACACGACCGGAAAGAATTCAGGCGCAACTCAACAGACTTACTTGCTTTCCGAGACCCGAGATTCAAACCCAGGACCTCGCGATCTACACCATTAAACCACTAGATAACTAAGCAGTATATAATAACAATAATAATAAAATCCTGGGACATTAATCACACAATAAATTTGAAGCCCAAACTAAGCAGAGCTCGTACTATGGAAACCAGACAACTGATATACTACATATACTACCTTTCATTTGTAAATACATACTTATATAGATAATTACACCCAGACTCAGGACAAACATGTTCACGCACACAAACGTCTGTCCTGGGTGGGAATCGAACCCACGATCAACGTGAAAAGCAAGACCAACCACGCCAACCGGCTCGTCATTATAATAATTAATATAATGAACACTTACATTTCATAGAATTAATAATTATAAACAGTAAGGTTGAACATAAAAAGGCCAAGCATGCAAATAATTAAAATATAAGCAATTAGCGCGCATTAGTGACGCATATGCGAGCAAATATAACAATTTATCAAAACGCTTATTTGGGTCCGACAGCAACAACTATAATCGTTTATAAAACACAGGCTTACAACTGCGATTTCAAGGTTTGCAGTTGTAAATCTGTCTAGCGTTATAAAAAACAAAGTCCAGTGGTATTGGGTTAAATTCTTAATCAGAATTAATGTCATTTATAAAGAGAAAGCTCGTCTGGGTAGGTACCACCCACTCATCAGATATTTTATCGCAAAACATCAGTACTTGGTATTGTTGTGTTCCGGTTTGGAGGTTGAGTGAGGCAGTGTAATTACAGGCACAAGGGACATCGCCAATGCGCCACCAACTTTGGGAGCTAAGATGTTATGCGATGGCATTTTATGTCATGCCAATGTCTATGGGCGTTGGTGACCACTTACCATCAGGTGGCCTAATTGCTCGCCTACCTATATTACAAAAACAAAAAAAAAGAGACCCATTGTTAATAGCTAACATTCTGCAACACATATTAGTATTCTCGTTTCGTTCCTTGCGTTATCGTTATTCTATCGTCGTTTCGTCTGATTGTTGTGATTTTTTTTCATTAATTTAATTATTTTAATTTACATTCCTAATTATTAAATACTCCGTGTTCTATTAGTCTTAACTTCTTAAGTAATATTTTCGTTTTGTATTTTATAGATTAATACCTTTTTGGTTTATTAACCTATGCCTTAGTTGTAGGGTTTGATAAAGTTTACATTCAATTCCTAAGTTTTATCCTTATGTATACTTTCATTAGATAATAACGGTTGTAATTACTTGCCGCTGCTTTATCCTTGAGCTATGTGAGTCATGCCAAAAATATCGTAGTTCTAGCAAATGGAAATACTACACCCAATATATATGGAGGCATTACAAGAATTCAATATATCCATTTATAGTTAATTACTATAATAGTACTCGCAGTGATACCATAGATATGAAAGGTTGTGTGTGTTTGTGAATCTTAGTTATTTCTTTACAAACACACATACACACTGAAACAGTTAATATATTTTGGCCATGTTAACTCGTTTAACTGTATTTTCGATTATGACGCGGGCGAAGCCGTGGCAAGCTCTAGTCTATACATATAAATGAAATTGAAGTGTCCGTCTGTGATTTCATTTTTTTTTTTTTTTTTTTTAATTTATTTATCCATTTGAGGAACATACAAAACATTAAAAATATTGATAGCAGCTAAAAAAAACCACTAAGGTTTATACGTGTGCTATCATTAGTCTACACAACAAAATAAAACATTTAAATTCTATCACAATACTACCACAATACAAAATAAAACATTTAAATACTATCACAATACTACAGATCAAAAATACGTACATATACACTTAAAGTAAACTTAAAAAATATTGCTTAAGGTTAAGCCTAATGTTTTTATTTGAAATATTATAACACAGATCTGAAGGTAATTTGTTAATTAGTCTGGGAACAATAAACTCGGTAGTCCGCTCGCCATACTTATTGTTTGCACGCTTAGTGCAGATCCGTTTCGCGGAAACGGCCCGAGTGCATACAGGATGTTCGGTAACATTTTTTAAAAAATAATTGAAAAATTGTTCTTTCAATAATAAAAAATTTACTTGAGCGTGTACTGGTAAAACTTTACAATGTTTAAAGAGACCGTTTGCATTGTCATAA
Source organism: Nymphalis polychloros (assembly GCA_905220585.2). NCBI lineage: Eukaryota > Metazoa > Arthropoda > Insecta > Lepidoptera > Nymphalidae > Nymphalis > Nymphalis polychloros. The sequence goes on from HG992270.1 coordinate 6,420,625, forward strand.
AACTGGTTTTTTATTTTAGGTGTCACTAGTGTTTTAAGAATCTTAACTTGTAAGTTATAAATAGTATCAAGATATGTCTTGTAGGTACGACCATAACTACTAAGACCATACTGTATATAAGAATCAGCCAGTGCGTGATAAAGCATAATCTTTACTTTGAAAGGGATTCGGTTTTTGAGTATTGTGATATTCGCAAGAAATTGCCTTAGTTTATCGCCAATCCTTTCAATGTGATGGCTCCAGTTGAACTTGTCGTCTATAACCAATCCCAGGTATGTTTGGTTTTTTACAATGTCTATAGATGGACAGTTACAGTTTAACGCACTGTTAGCATGTAAGCAGGCATGGTTGTGAGCTACAAGGTTTTGTACGGAGATTTGGCTTTTATATGGGGATTTAATAATCAATAATTTAGTTTTATTTGCGTTAAGTACTAGGCCGGCATCATGACACCACCTTGTTAGAGCATCTAGATCAGACTGCAGATGTACGCATGCGGTTTGTGGATTTTTATCTGCAATTACTAGACAGGTGTCATCAGCAAACTGGTAGCATGTGCTGTTAGTAATACAGTTCCTTATGTCATTAACATAGGATAAAAAATGAAGAGGGCCTAATACGGATCCCTGGGCTGTTCCCTTACTTATAGAAATGGCCTCACTACAGATGTTATTGATTTTTACAGTGAAGGTTCGGTTTTCGAGATAATTAGCGCACCAGGTCAATAATGGGCCACGGACCCCGCAGTCATTCAGTCTCTCAATAATTTGATTATGCGCCAATGTGTCAAAGGCACGTGAAAAATCAATAAATAGAGCAAGAACATATTTTTTCTCGTTTAGGTGCTTATTGACTTCATCGGTGAAATCTGACAAGAGGGCTACGGCGCTTTTACCGGACTGAAAGCCAAACTGGTACCGATTTATTACGTTGTGCTTCTTATAGAATGCGTGTATTTGCTCACACACATATTTTTCGACTATTTTATCAACCGACGAAAGCAATGTAATTGGGCGATAATTTAAATAATCGTTTCTTTTACCCTTTTTATGGATAGGTCTTACGCATCCTATTTTAAGGCCATCCGGATATATTCCAGTTTCAACGCTTCGATTTATTAAATCAGCAATAGGGCTAGCTATTCTATCGCCTATGATTTTAATGTCGGAAACCTTAATATTATCTAGACCCGGTGCTTTCCTCGGGTTCAGTTGTTTAATGATTTTATGAACACTACTAGCTGAGGCTTTCTTAAATAAAATACTTGTGTCCAGAGGCTTACGCGTTACATTAGGGTCTATCAGCTTAATATTACAGTTGGGGATTATGTCTTTAACCGCTTTATCAAAACTGAGAGCAAAATTGTCAGCAATATTTTTGGTAGAAATTCCTTGCGCATTAAACGCTTTGAGTATGGCTTGATCAATCGACAGTGTCACTCTTCCTAACATTTCATTAACTATTTGATATATTTTTCTTACATTTTTAAAATTATTATTTATTTTTTGTAAGTAGTATTTATCCCTTTTATTTTCCAAAATTTTATGAATTTTATTACGAATTTTATTATATTCTAGTTTTATTTTTGAATCATTTAAACTATTTTTCCAAGCAGAAAAAAGTTTATCTCTTTTATCACAAAGCCGGGTAACATTGTCATCGATCCAGGGAAACCTAAAACGCTTCAAATTCCTGTTAGACAATTTACTTGTTTTATTATCGTTTGCAAATTTGATTGCATTACTAAAAGAATTATTAATAAAATTTAAAATATCGTCAGAAGAATTCATACCTTTTGTCCTTATCCACTCAACACTCCTGAGTTCCTTATAAAAGGTGGCGTAATTAATAGTTTTTTTAGGAGCATTCTGTATTCGTCTATGCGTTTCAAGCGATTCGTCAACGCAGGTAAAGATAATGCCTCGATGATCGGCCAGTGCGACATCGAGCACCGCCGCAAAAGAATGTAGTGCGGGGAAGCGTGCAAATATATGATCAATACATGATTTAGTAATCAAGTCTTTTCTACTTTCAATTCGGGTGTAGTCAGTTATACCACACATCAATCCGTGTTCGCTAAGTGATGATAAATAAGAATCTTTGTGTGCAGAAATTACCTTCAGATCAATATTTACATCGCCAACAAGCAGCAAGTTTTGTTTCAAATTAAAACCAGAGATTAAATTACCTAGCTCTTTAACAAATAGGTTTTTATTTGTGGATGGCGGCCTATAGATTGCACACACAGCCACATCACAATGAGAACTTACTTTTAGGATACCTGTAAGACTCTCAAAAGTTTTACTTTTGTTTTCAATAAATGTGAACTTAATATGATTGCGTATGTAAACAATAATACCACCGCCTTTCTTGTTTCTTCGTAGTTGTGAGTACAATCTATAGCCGGGTAAGTTGTACAATCCTGCTATGTTATTTGTGATACCTACTTCTGTTAAAATTATGAGATCTAGAGGAAAGTTACAATTATGAATTGTTTGCTGTAGTTTCGTAAAGTTTTTCACAATCGATCTGATATTAAAATGCAAACATGATAGAACGATACTAGTTTTTGGCGGCATTTGTTTGAAGAAGTGATAAGTGGAATTACAATTAAATAATTCTTTTACTTTTGTATCCATATTTAAATTATAATTAAATAACTAATAAAAAATAAATAAAAAAAAAAAAAAACAAAAGATAGATAATACGTACTTAATAACTTACGCGGATCCTGGTTGTTTTTCAGAATCATTAGAACATAATTTGTCAATTTGTTTTATATCATTTAGTGTACGAATATAATAAATTTTACTATTACTATACTTCCTAGCACACACTTTTCCATTCTTACACCATACATATTGACAGGACTTGTTTAGTAGCTGGGTTTTAGCATTATATAATAAAGTTTTTTGGTATTTGGTTAAGGCCTCCCGTATGTAAACACGATATTCAGCTTTTTCTTTCGGGACGTTCGGCATCAGTTGACCCACGGTGAGGCAATGTTCCCTGCCAGCGTCTATCCACTGTTGCTGGGGCGCCTTCGATTTCAGTTCCACGAGGATTGATCCTGGTTTATCTTTAGTTCCTGGTAGTCGCTTCGATGATTGGATGTCCTTAGTCTCTACATGAAGTTTTATGGCCACAGTATCTACGACCTTTCTTATATCACCAGACGGAACTTCAGGCAGGCCAGCAATTTCAAGGGATGTTGCAAGGGATTGTTGTTCAAGCTCTTTGAATCCTTGTTCCAGAACATTCACTCGCAGCTCTAAATTTTTGTTTTCATTTTGCAGGGCACGATTTTTATTTTCAAGGTCCTTAATTTTGCTGTCTTGATTTTTTATAGACTGCTCCATTGATGTAATCTGATCACTAAGGAAGTCAAGTGAGTTCTCAAGACTACTGATTTCCTCTCGAAAGGTTTTTTTTACCTCTCGACTGATATCCTGCACCAGTTTTTGAGCATCAACAATAGGGGCCATCTCCGCATACCCATTAGCGTTCTCATCATCCTTATCGTCGTCGTCTTCAGGGATAACAAAGGAAGACCTGCGTGATATATTTTTAAGACACTCTTCACAACTCCATTCTATCCCGGGTGTGTTTTTGAGGGTATTTAGTTGCTTATTCGATAGCTTTGAGCACACGGAATCAGAATGAACTATTTTGTCACACCTACTACACTCCAGTCCTGGCATTCTCTTGGTTACATTTTTTTTGCATTTGATACACTTTTTGATTACCATGACTATTAATGAGGGTAGAAATATATTTTAAAGCGTATTGGCGCGTGCTATACCGACAGAGGTTACGTGTAGACTATCCATAACTGCCTCTTTTAAAGTTAATATGGCTATTTGTGACTTACCAAATCCAAAACAATATATTTTTTTATTTTTGTCTGTGTCTTTTTGTCCAAGCTAATCATCAATACATATACTTAGTCTTGGAGTTTATTTCCATGCGACAAATGCAGTTTTCCTACCATGGCAAAGAAATCACATGAAAATTCATTTGAACTTGCCCCGGTTGCACAGTCGTCGTATACGTTTCTCGCGTACTAACATTCCGTTTGTAACACAGAAAATGTGCTTGCACAATTAGAATGTGTTACATATATCCTTCAAGGTGATGACGTACATAACAACGACGTTATGTATTTATTATATATACTAGTTATTCGACTCGACATTACCGGTAAAGGTTCTTCAATAAAATAAAAAATGAAAGGGACAAGGGGTCTACATCTCTCCCCCCTTACAGAGGAAGCCGTGGAGGGAATCTAGTATATTTTATAATTGAAAACGATTGCGGAAAAGCTCTTCAACCGACAACTCCGTGGTTATACTTATTTCAAAATACATAAAAGATATAATACTATAGTCTGTGTCAATCCTGAAATTATTAACTATCGTATCTATATAAATCAAAATATTGTGTGTCTGTTTGTCCTCTATACGTTTCTGAATCATTGATCCGATTGTGATGATAATCCGATAAGTTGATCTGTCGTCCGACTTTTAATGTTTTAGTCTAAAATAATGCTTTGTATGTTTTTTCATCAATCATGTAAGCCCTGATTCTACTCATGTGTTCCGGTTTGAAGGGTGAGTGAGCCAGTTTAATTACAGGCATAAGGGGCATAACATTTTAGTTTCCAAGGTTGGTGGCGCATTGGCGATATAAGCGATGGTTAACATTCTTACAATGCCAATGTCTATGGGCGTTGGTGACCACTTACCATCAGGTGACCCAAACCATTTACATTAAGGACTTGATTAATATATACTAAATAGCATTAGACGATGACATGAACGCTAGCAGAGTCGAAATTCTGATTATCATTATCATAATCTCAGCCAGACGTCCACTGCTGGACAAAGGCCTCACCAAGGATTTCCACGATTGCCGGTCTTGCGCTACTCGCAACGGCTTCCCGCGACCCTCACGATATCGTCGGTCCACCTTATAGGGAGCCTGCCCACACTACGTCTTCCGGTTCGTGGTTGCCACTACCCTAACCAACCTTGGAAACTACCTTGGTACTTACAGCTCACTCACCCTTCAAATACAACAATACTAAGCATTTGTTATATTTATAATATCAAATTAAAGAGTATAGAGATAACAAGAGGTGTGTACTTATAGCAAGTGTTCTTCAAATTGTATGGAATTATAATGGCGTTGCTTGAACTGGAAGGTGAAATTTCGTAGGAACGCGCTAATATTATTACTTAGTTACTCATCTTAGAATCCGTATGGTAATCAGACAGACATACATATGATACTTTGTTTATATATACTCTCAACGTATATTCATTCGTTATATTAAAATAAAACCGCATATGCTATCTATATCGACTTCACACAGATAAAAAACTAGGAAGATTTTTTAAAATATTTATGTATGTATTTTTTATTGAATAAATATACCTTGTACTTGTACGTGATGTTGAATAAATTAAAACATCGGTTAACTTCGTATTACCATACACAAAATATTAATTAAATAATTGTACGTAAATTCGCCAATGGCAAACTCGATGTTTGCAGATAACGGTCCTTGAAAGAATACGAAATCGTTATCTTATTTGTGTTTTATTTAAAATAGCTTCTGGTAAATGTAAGGTTAGGTTACAGGACCTCAGCGTCACGATAGCACGCGCAAGCGATCCCGTGGCGCTCCTCGTTAACACGGAAAAAGTAGCTGGTTTTTAGTGGGTATTCCGATATTCGGGGCGCACTCGGCGCCCTGGACACGGGCGAGCCCCACATACCCCTCCCACTGTTCCCGTGGGGAAAACGCGTAAAAAAAAAAGGTTTCAGGACCTCCCGCAGACTTATCTGTATACTAATTTCTTAAAAAACAACTCGAGATAAAATCTTTATTTTATCCGTGCGAATACGTGTCCTTCAAAGTAGAAGAGACCTACTACGCTGTTCTGTGGTTAAAAATCAGAAGATTCACATTCAAAACAAAGATTTTCCTTAATCGTTAAACGCCTAACGAATTATAAACAATACTTGAAAACTGAGGTGCTTGTTAGAATTATATACGCATCGACCTTCGATTTTGTTTTATGAGTAAAAAAAAAAAACAAAATAAAATGTCTTCCAAATTTAAATGTCAGTAATAGCAAGCCGAGAATACTTCGAGGGCATGACTAACGAATTTACGTGCTTTTAAGTTACTCCAGAATATGAGCTAATAGTTTGCACTAATGTGTTCGCTCGCATATTGTTGGATAGGAATAAAAATCCCTTGATAACCTTCCTCATGCAAATAAAAAAAAATCCCTTATGATTTAAAAAAAGACACAGATATTTTCTCTAAAAACACTTACTTAACAATTAAAAGTAGACTTTAAGGCAAACGTCTGGTGTATACGCAGATTAAGATAACATATTCCTTGAAGAGGTCTGACGTCGCTGAATCTTAACCCGTGTTGACCGCAAGCATTCTTCAAATCAACAAACAATCGGATTACATAGAAACGTGTACTTGTATCGTTATGTAAAAAGATTATATTGTTTGGAGATCCGGGTTTTTGTTGGGGTGAATCGTTTGATCTTGACCTGATAAGGATGCGTGAGGTAGATACCTAATTACGTCACTATTACTATGTCAGGAACACGGATAAGGATAGACGCCGGGTAATACCCGACTACACAGATATATTTATTATTTTGTTGGATAACAAAACACGTTTTTTTAGATAGCACACCGTGAGAATGAAAACTCATTATTAGTTTGTTATTTTGAACATTAAAAATATACAAATACTGGCAAAAAAGCTAAGTTTCTGACATCGATTCTTCTCAGGTCGAATGTTTTCTCCAAACCGGTGTCTTCTTCTTCTTCTTAGAGGAATATTAGACACGCAATAAAAACGATATAATTTAGTGATTTGTACATACATAATTACTAACATTGTATAAAATTAAAACACGTACAGAGCCGGAGGACGTTCTATGCTACGTTTGCCAAGACGTGGTCTCCACTCCAGAACACGTCTACTCCAACGGTTGTCGGTTCTGCGACATATGTGTCCAGCCCACTGCCACTTCAGCTTGCTCAACCTTTAGGCTATGTTGATAACTTTGGTTCTCTGTCGGATCACCACATTTGGGATTCTATCCTTCAGAGAAACTCCGAGCATAGCCCTTTCCACAGCTGACCTTAAAATGGTGGACCAAATGCACTGTCAGTGTCCACGTCTCGGCTCCGTAGGTCATTACTGGTTCAGCTTATATTTTTTTATAGAAGATAATAGTTTATTATACAATTGTGTTCCTATGTTTTAGCTTATTGATTAGCATTATCTTGTATTACAATAAAGTATTAAATGAATTAAAAAAATGATAAATTTGCATCATTGCAAAGGGTATCGTTCTCACAGCCTTCATCGATAGATAATACTTGTGCTATAAATAAAGTTTCCAATGAATATTCAAATGCTGTAATATTTAAAACCAACCTGATTTTATTGTTTTTATAATTACAATAATTAATAAAGAAATTTTAATTCAAGGTGGTGATTATGATGATTACAGAGAATTCATTGCTAAAACAAAATTTGATCTGGTTTTTTCAAACAGGCTTTCAGGTAGTTTGAATTTTTCTACAGCTATTCAAAACTTTTTTCGACTGTATGTTTGGTCTAGTTAGATATGAGGACGTAGGCCCTGCGGTCCTGGGTTCAAACCATAGGTTGAGCTAGTAAAAAGATATTTGGGTTTAGATATATAAAATACGGGTTACAATAACATAACGGAGTTAGAAGTGAGTAGACTCCCGTGCTTTGGAAATCACGTAATCGATCCTGCGACTGAACTCTTTCCAGTCACTGTACATACACACACAAACACACACTTTTACACTATAATGTCCTGTGCAGTTTACTAGTCTCCCTTGAGACGGTCAGGAAGACGTCACAGCATTCAATACTTTCTTTCGCTGTGTTCCTGTTTCATAAAGTGAGCCAGTGTAATATCATGCACAAGAGATATTGTAAATCCTATGGTTGTATCATCACCCGGAAACCTACACCGGTTTCCATTTAAAACAACTAACTTTTTGCTAATTGTACAATACTAAAATCTTGGTTTTGTTGATAAATAAAAAAAAAGTTTTTATAAGAACTTACTCACTAATTATTCACAATGAATTTTCATGTGCTCAATTTGTGTTTCTAATTCATTTCGTGCTCGTTAAAAGAAAACGTGTATCCACCAACGCACATTGGAGCAGCGTGGTGGAAAGGCACCAAACTAAAGGGAAAGGAAGCCTTAGGGCACTCATTTATTTCTAAATAAATAAATGATTTAAAAATATTATTATATCTTATGATTTAAATCAAATTATACTCTTTTCAAGTAAGCTCTGACATGCACTTATGATTCGTCATTTCACAATTTTTTTCTAAACTTAAATTTAAGGCTGCTTTAGCAAATACATTCTAGCAAATAGAACCGACTATTTCAGTAATACGTCCCCGGGCTTGTACCAGCAATCTTTAGTTAATATTCAGGTGTTCTAACTACTGAGCCATCTCGCTTATCTATATATTCATAGATACATCGAAATCTAGCTTCGTGATTAATTATATCACGAGAGCAAATAAATAATTCATGCTATAATCTCTGAGAAAATCTTATGTAAACCAATTTATAAATAAAAAACTATATAACAATAGTCACATATAAAAAAAATTCAAAAAAAAATTTTTTAACCCTACCCTAAAATTATGCCTGGTGAGCTGGTGAATGGTGAGCCACTTTCACCCCATAATTTCACCCCTGTGTTCACTTATTTTAACATAAAAAATTCAACATTTATCGACAACGACTATTTCGTTTTTACAAAACATTTTAATTAAAATATTTAACTTGGCTGTTAAGTTAAACACTGATTTCTCTTTATGTTATCATTTTAAGTTTTAAAAGTAAAATTAATTAATTATTAAATCGATGAATGACAATTTAATTTTTAATCACTAATTAGTTGATTTTGTAAATAATAATAATAATAATATCCTGGGACATTATTCACACAAGGTCATCTGATCCCAAACTAAGCAGAGCTCGTACTATGGAAACCAGACAACTGATATACTACTTATACTGATTTTATTTTGTAAATACGTACTTATATAGATAATTACACCTAGACTCAGGACAAAGAGACATGTTCATGCACACAAATGTCTGTCCTGGGTGGGAATCGAACCCACGACCTTACCAATCACGCCAACCGGTTCGTCAAGGTCGTAAATGTACGCCACAAATATATACATAATAATATCAATACATAAATTATTGCTTGCATCGTGAAGCTACATTGAACACAACGCATATATTATCATCAAAAACATACAAATTTACGACATCCTCTTTTTAGAAGTTGAAAATCAAATAAATAACATAACACAGTGCTGTCATGTGTTGCCATCATAAATAATTCTAAACGTTTTAACGTGTTGCAATATTAATAATTAAGATATAAGAATAACAAGTGTTATTTACAAATAACCTTCGTCATTACGGATATCCGGTACACTATCGGGCACATTTTTGCAAGGTTTCAGTCGTACAGACATTTGCTTCAATACTTAATAACTAACCTGAAACCTATCTATCGTGGAACTCTTTGGGGGTGGCCTTTGTCCAGCAGTGGACGTTCTCCGGTTGATATGAAGATGATGATGAACCTGAAACTGGGTGCGCACTTACATATGTATGCATATATAGTAAAGTAGCAGCCTGTAAATGTCCTACTGCTGAGCTAAGATCTCTTCTCCTTTTTTATGAAAAGTTTTGGAGCTTATTCCGCCGCGCTGCTCCAATGCGGATTGGTGGAATACAAATGTGGCAGAATTTCTAAGTAGCAGCCCGGAGTCTTCGAGTTGGAAGAGTGTACACTCCCGTGCCTCGGAAAGCACGTAAAGCTGTTGGCCCTGCGCCTGTACTCTTTCCGGTCGTGTCGGAATACCGTCCCATCGGATTAATAGAGCTAGGGAATAGAGAGTGCACCTGTGTTTGCGCACACAATTGTGCACTATAATATCTCCTGCGCAGTTGGCTAATCTCTATTGAGATAGGTCGCATTGGCCGAAATCGGTCTGGAGGACATTATTATTATTATAGATAACATATTCTTATTTTATTTTATTTTTATTTATTTATTTATTTTGGACAGCCAACAGTAGTAGTAATAATAGAGGTTGGAAAGTTTTTTGACAAATGTTCTACTAATTACAGGTTATCACATCATTCGTAAAAGCATCACATTATAAATACTTATTAAATAGGGTTATCATTGAATAATTAAATCGAATATTACATTATAAATAGTCATTAAATTAAGTAATACAGTAACAGCCTGTGAATGTCCCACTGCTGGGCTAAGGACTCTTCTCCCCTTTTTGTGGAGAAGGTTTGGAGCTTATTCCACCACGCTGCTATAATGCGGGTTGGTGGAATACACATGTGACAGAATTTCAGTGAAATTTGACACATGCAGGTTTCCTCACGATGTTTTCCTTCACCGTCAAGCACGAGATGAATTATAATCACAAATTAAGCACATGGAATTCAGTGGTGCTGGCCCGGGTTTGAACCCACGATCATCGGTTAAGATTCACGCGTTCTTACCACTGGGCCATCTCGAGTAATACGAGTCCATAAAATACAAATACATTAAATTAAAATTATTAAAAATACTGTGAAATGATTATTAAATTTACAAATGTTTATATTAATTAAAAAAAAAGAAATCAAGTCATAATTCTTATATAAGTAGTAAGTAATCAAATTGGATCTTAGCGATAATTTGACTTGGCCAATTGCTCGAACGAAAAAACTATTATATGCCGTAACTACGATTAAAAACGTAAGTTACGTTTCGTAAGTGTTTATGTAACGATTGCGTTGACAACTTGAACTTGAAACTTAAGGTCAGATCGCTTGAGGTCATTGTATTCGTGTTGAGAATTGAGAATTTAATTGATTCATGATAATAAAAATTTATATTAAGCTGTATACTGTATAATTTCAAACATCTATTTCAATAAATTAGAAAATTATTTAATAATGGCTAAATATAAGGAAATACTAAACCAAAGTACATTAAACTTATATCAATAGATGCGGCGCGTTTCGGAGAAGATTTTAGTATGAGATGAATAAAACTATAAAACTATATAACAATAGTCACACATAAAAAAATTTAGTATGAGATGAATAAAACCATAAAACTATATAACTGGTAGGGCTTTGTGCAAGGTCGTCCGGGTAGGTACCACCCACTCATCAGATATTCTACCGCTAAAAAGCAGTACTTTGTATTGTTGTGTTCCGGTTTGAAGGGTGAGTGAGCGCGTGTAATTACAGGCACAAGGGACGTAACGTCTTAGTTCCCAAGGTTGGTGGCGTATTAGCGAATACTCATGTCTATGGGCGTTGGTGATCACTTACCATCAGGTTGCCCATATGCTCGTCCGCCTACCTATACTATAAATCCTACTACCAAGTATATACCTAAGCAATAAAACAATTACAGTTAAATATATTAACAAATTCAATAAATATATAACTCAGGAAGAAAATTAAGGTCATACATAATGGCAATAAATACGGTTATTACATCAATAATAACAAAACAATCAGTTTGGCTGAACAGAAAATGATTAAAAAAATCAAGGTCCACAGTTTCGCTATTGTGATGCAAGGTCCTTCCTCGTTAATAACAGAGACGTGACCACAGAACTTATATAAGTTAGTACATAACTAGACGAGCGATAACTACAATGAGCTTAATAAATACGTCATCAATATTACAAAAAGATAGCAGTTATTTTTTAATAACTCATTAATAATTGATAACTACAAAAATAATTAATTTTTGTGTTGCTGGGAGACTGAATTATGGATTATATATTTTAGGGGGTAAATTAAAAAAATATATCTGGTGCTTTATATAGGGTTTTCCATTAAGGGCGCTTGATCGTGCAGAACTTCCATCGTAGCGTGTGCTGTGTGGCACGTAGCGCCGTCCTGTTGAAACCACATGTTGTCCAGATCCATATTCTCGATTTCAGGCCAAAAGAAGTTGGTTATCATCGACCGGTATCGCTCACCATTGACGGTGACGGCCACACCATTATCGTTTTCGAAAAAATACGGACCAATCACGCCTCCGGCCCAAAATCCGCACCAAACAGTCACTTTCTGCGGGTGCATTGCCACTTGGTGAACCTCGTGTGGATTGGTCTCGTCAATAATACGGCAAGTTTGCTTGTTGACATAGCCATTCATCCAAAAATGCGCCTCGTCGCTGAAGATGATTTTTTTGCCAAAATCGGCGTCAACTTCCAACTGCTCTAATGCCCAGTCAGCGAACACACGGCGCTGTCTATGGTCATTAACCTTGAGCTCTTGGGTCAGCTGGATCTTGTACGGGTGCAGGCTCAAGTCACAACGCAAAATTCGCCAAGTTGTCGTCTGCGAAAGGCCGAGTTCCTGTGTGCGACGCGGAATTGACTGCCGCGGGTTTTCGAGGACACTGTCGCGCACAGCGGCGATATTCTCGGCAGATCTCGCGTTACGTTGACGCACGGGAACCGGCTGATTGTTAACTGACCCGGTTGACTCGAATTTGTCCACCAATCGACGGATAGTCGACTCGGCAGGACGATCATCGCGACCGTAAAACGGGCGAAGTGCGCGGAACGTTGCTCGAACTGAAGACCCATTTTCATAAAACAATTTTATGATTTGCACGTGCTACTGGACACTGTAACCTGCCATGGTGGTTTGGGAGGACGGAATGAATATAACACACTGCATTTGACAGCTGTCACTCAAACAACATGGCCGCAATCAGCTGTCAAAGTTCAAGCGTCCCTATTGGAAAACCCTATACAACCAATCATAGCTAAAGACCATAAATACACCATAATTTTTTTTTAAATTAAAATTGGCCAAGCCCTTTAATACCCTATTAACGAATAACAACATAACAAATAAAATTATTCTCATTAATGTTATATTTCAATAATGTGGATGTGGACTTCACAGACCAGTATGTACTTTGTGAGGAATGATCATTGTTTTTGAATATAACTACTTTCTTCTACACCATAATTATTGGAACGAAGTTATTTTACGCGGCTTACAGTAGAGTGAAATGGTAATAAAATAAGGATAAGGTCCTCCAGACCGATTTCGGCCACGGAGGCCAATCTCAAGAGAGATTAGCCAACTGCGCAGGAGATATTATAGTGCACAAGTGTGTACGCAAACACAGGTGCACTCTCTTTTCCTTAGCTCTTATAATCCGATGGGACGGCAATCCGACACGACCGGAAAGAGTTCAGGCGCAGGACCAACGGCTTAACGTGCTTTCCGAGGCACCGGAGTGTACACACTTCCAACTTCCAGACTCCGGGCTGCTACTGAGAATTTTCTGACAGAAAAACCCAATAACTATTTATTGGCCCGACCTGGGAATTGAACCCAGGACCACCGGATCTAAGGCCTTATATCTAGCCATTAGACCAACGAGGCAGAGAGTGAAATGGTAGTGGTCCTACGTCACATCATGTAACGAAATAGCGATCGTACTGTGCCTAGCAAATGCTACAAAATGCAATGCGTTGGGTGTTTGAATTTAGGAAGTCGGGGGTAGATAACGGAGGTTCAGGTGCTATTTGGTGTGTCAAAAATACAGTTATATAATCAATTAAAATCTACATTTTAAAACACGGTTTGAGTCGAAAAAGTATCGTACAGAACTTCGTTACTGACGGACCCCGACCGCACAAATTTTTTTTTAACTTCATCTTTTAATTTACAATAAGCAAAACTCATATATAAGCTCAGTAAGTTTGTCCGAACTTGAACGCACAATAAGATGCTAGATGGTCTATATTTTAGTATATTTAGCGATGGTTAATATTTCCTACACTATCAATGTGCATTGGCGGTAATCTCAAGTCCATCAGGCCAGCTTCCCTATTATAAATAAACCTATGTAACGATTTACAAAAGTTCATTAAGCAAAGATTGCACTTTTTTTATAGTGTAGGTAGGCGGACGAGCATATAGACCACCTAAAGGTAAGTGGTCACCAACGTTCATAGACAGTGGCATTGTATATTTCTTAAAAAAAAACATCGCCAATGCGCCACCAACCTCGGGAACTCACATGTTATGTCCCTTGTGCCTGTAATTACACTGGCTCACTCACCCTTCTAATGCTGTTTTGCGGTAGAATATCTATATAATACTTTAAATTACATCACGAAATTCGATTTAATCATCAACAAAAACCAACCATTACTATCTTAGATTAATTTCTATGATCACGAATTAGAGCAAAAAGGGGTCTCGCTCGGGCGGAACGTCGACAAAAAACTTTTATTATCTTCAGGAAAAACCTTATAAAACATCTAAAAAACCATAAATTATGGTCTTCGTGCGTCGATTTACGCTTAATAGAATTGTGGCGAGCTATTTCTTTTTGTAACGAGCTTTCATGATAATATTTCCTGCTCTTAGACGATGATTTCAAAACATACACTCACTCGTATACTTCGTATACTCATAAATAAATATAAAAGAAAGTTAGAATAAGAACTTTTTTTATAAATTAGGTAAGCGGAAAAGAAAGTGGTCTCCACCATAGGAAATATTAACAATTACTTACATATTTAATTCGCCACCAACCTCAGAAACTAAGATGTTATGTCTCTTGTGCCTAATTTTTTTTTTTATGGGATAGGTAGGTGAGCGAACCTATGGATGATGGTAAATGGTCACCAACGCCATTAGACATTGGCAGTCTAAGAAATGTTAACCATCGCTTACATCGCCAATGATGGTATGTCCCTTGTGCCTGTAACTACACTGGCTCACTCACGCTTCAAACCGGAACACGACAATACCAAGTACTGCTGTTTTGCGGTAGAATACCTGATGAGTGGGTGGTATCTACCTAGATGCGCTTCCACAAAGCTCTACCACAAAGTGAAGAATATGTGATTATTACAACTAAAACTTATTATGTAATTAAGTCCTATTAAAGGTTTTAGCTGTTTATCCAACTAAATTTATGATAAAATTAAATTAATATGGTCACTTTTATAAAATAAGTGTATAATAAATTCTTATCTAAATGGTTTTTTTTTCAGACGAGCTCTCGCCATCCCCCCCAAAACAAATGGACCTTTCGCCCACGACCGTTGTCATATGTTCTCAGCGGACTGGGCCGCCGCTCTGTCACAAGGTCGAACCACCCCTGATGACGAATGGCCAATCATACCATGCACACATGGCTGGGAGTACAACAGGAGTGATGTGCCGTATGAGACCATTGCTTCACAGGTGACGACAATTATATCATCATCATCACAATATTTACTATGTGTGTGTCATGTGGTTTTTACAGAGAGATCCCATCTTAACGCCATGGGTGTTCCATCCATCGTGTTTCAATCGAAGGAGTAAAGATAGATTTGCTTACAGTAACAGCCTGTGAATGTCCCATTGCTAGGCTAAGGCTCTTCTCCTCTTTTTGAGGACAAGGGGCCTTATTAAGATTTAGTTATAGTAGAGCTATAATATACTACAAACTGTTCTGGATTAACTTACCTTTATTTATAATTATATCCACTTCAATTTTAATTCCAAGGTTTTGTTAATAACTTCGCAGATATTCAAAACGCCATTTTTTTCTCAAATAAATTATATTTTTTCCATAGCTTGATTGGGTGTGTGACAAGGACAACCTACCTGCCACAGCCCAAGCTATCTTCTTCTGCGGGGCCATCGTCGGAGGGCTGGTCTTCGGTTGGATAGCTGATAAATACGGCAGAATTCCCGCTCTAGTTGGTAATGACATTTTGATTTATACTATTCTCTAGTGGTAATCAGGGCCAGATTATCCAAACCTGAACGTCAGCGTCGTCAGCGTCGTCAATATCGCTACAAAATAGTTAAAAATAAAAACAAAAGAAATCTATGTACTGAAGGCGGTAGCATCGCTAAATGAGTGGGTTCTTAGACTTTGGATAAAGGATATTGATAAAGAAGGAAGGAGGTAAGGCCCCCCCCTTTAAAATTTTAAACGTATGAACCCCTATTCATAGATGTCCATCCACCATCTTCAAAGTTATTACATCAGACCTTAGTCCAACCGGCGAAAGAAATTAAGTAAAACACAAATATTATATTTTACTATCAACTTTGGATTAATTTAAAAGATGTGATATCTATACTATTATTATAAATGCGTTTTTACGGCTAAACCACTGAAGCGAAAGCTATGAAGCAAACTTGCACCCCAAAGAATATTAAGGGAATTTTTGATTTATTTACAAACATTATATAAAAATGCAGGTAGGTACATAAAGTGTGCAAAGCCGGCCTTATCACCCACAGTGATCGCTTCCAGGCAACGTCTTTGAAAAAAGTTTATATTTTTATTCTGGTCCAACCACTAAAACGCGGTTGTAGCCGATGAATACTAGTTATCTATGAAAACATTAAAATCTATCTAATAACTTCAAACTTTACAATTTAAAATTATCAAAATATTTCTGGGATCTCACTAAACACACACAACAAACACACAATGTCCCAGAAAATAATTACGACCCCCTGTGTATTTTAGGATAAAAAAGTAACTTTATACATGAATTCCATTCAATAAAATCGGTACTACATTGTCACAATATGCGAGGCATTCGTGCGATACAGCCGCCAATTGTTATCGATTCGCCATTATACATGGTGCTCTAATCAATCTATGTATTGACAGGTAAGTGAATACATAGAAATACTATTTTGCAAAGTAGTGAAGAGATAAAGCGTAAATGTTATATAACTTGGAAATAGAAAATTTGCAAAAAGAAAATCCCTGCGTTTTTCGCGCGAATTATGAACTTACCCTGATAATTTGTCGTTAGCCAGCATTTTGTAACATTTATCTTTCACAATAATTAACTTAAACAGCTTTGAAATACGAAACAAGGTTTTAACCTGCAGCACAATGTTGCAAGATTATGAAATTTCAATTAAGTGTTTTTTGATAAAAACTGGTTTTTTAGACTTGAAAATATGGGCACTTTTATTTTTTCTAATTTTTCAAACCCACTCAGGTGTCGTAACAAAAAATCGACCAACTCTCGATACAGAAAAACGGTCGATCAGTCAGTGTTACAAGCGTGAAGAATTTGATTTTTCGAATTGGAGGACCCAATTCTTTCTTTCTATCAATATTGTTTTGACATTCGAAAGAAGAATACGCAGTATTTTTTAACTAATCACCACTAAAGAAACTGTTTATTTTTAAGATAAGATTTGAATATATTTGAATATACCTTCGATCGAGTATTTTTTTTCTTTTCTTTAAATTTGTGCAATCGTCACTAATATTATAAAGGCGAAAGTGAGGTTAGGTTAGGTTAGTTGTTTGTTACGCTTTCACGCCTACACCACTAAGCCGATTTTAAAAATTCTTTCACGAATGTAAAGCTACATTATCAGCGAGTAACATACATTTTGTTCCCGCATTCCCACGGAAACGAGAATGATACCGCGGGAAAAAAGCTAGTCTAAAATATTTTGTAATAGAGAAATGTTGTTTTGTTGGCGGGCGTTAGTAGCTGCGTCACCGTTTTATACTGTTGCAGTTATTATCGTTCACATTGTTTCTGATATTATGGTGGTTCTAAATTAATTATTATTATTAATTAAAGGTACAAATCTGGTGGGATTCGCGGCGGGCATCGCGACGGCATTTTGTAACACGTTCTGGTCGTTCGCGCTCTGCCGGTTCCTGGTGGGGCTCGCGTTTGATAACTGCTTCACTATGATGTATATTCTTGGTAAGTCAACAGTTAAAATTTTCACACTTCACATTCGAATTTCCTTACAATTTTTTCCTTAAAATATATCGTTACGAGTATTTGCTAAGTAAATTTTATTAGGAGCTCAGTATTTATCACAAAAACACATCGACAAAACATGCATATATAACGTATAATAGTAACTATGCCTAAGAATCTAATTATTTCTAATTGGTTTATATTCACGTTCTCTAACCACAGGACTATCAGCTCAGCTTCATAACAAACTGTTATACCGTATTATTTTCAACAGTATTGGAATACGTCGGACCAAAATGGCGTACGTTCGTTGCGAATATGTCTATAGCCATATTCTTCACGTTGGGGGCTAGCTTGTTACCCTGGATCGCACTGTGGGCTGATGACTGGAGGCGATACGCTTTGGGGATCAGTGCTCCATTCATAATCGCCGCGGCTACCCCATGGCTGGTGCCAGAGAGTGCGAGGTGAGGATTTTTTTAAAATTCCAAATTGATATGCAGACTGCCTTTGTGAAGTAGAAGTAAAGCTAAGGGAGGATGAATTTACTTTTATTTAATTGGTGCTAACATTAAAACAAACAAACAAATGTCGACATTAAAACAGGAACTGTTATATTTCACCAGATGGCTCCTCTCCCAAGGCAAGATCGACAAGGCGTTAGTGATCATGAAGAAATTCGAAAGGATCAACAAGACGAAAATCCCGGACAAAGTTCTCAGCGAATTTACCGTAAGTTAAGATACACATTCCAAACGATTTGATAACAGCTCTTATATATTATGAACACCACAAACAGTTCTTGATAAATATATCTTTGTACATAATACAACATAATTTAACTTAACTACTTATATCCACATTAATTTTACTTCCAAAGTTCTGATAACAACTACGCTAACATTCAAAACGCCATTATTTAGATTTCCACCACGGTCGTATACACAGGTCTTGCAACTTCAGTATGGGGTACGTTGACATAATGACGCTATTTACGGCCAGAGGCATGACAATTCGCGTAATAATTATCCCGAACACTTTTTCAAATCCAAACAAAACAGTTAAATAACAAAACAAAAATAACAAAAAATCCGCAAAACTCAACAAAACGATATAACAATGATTAAATAACACAATACTTGGGAGAGAAAAATATCAGCTTCGACAGCATCGCTAGTACCTCAAGCGAATGGTATTGCGAATTAGCAGTTGTAACACACTCGCACCTCATCTCTCACCACTGATATTGGACTCAGTTGTAAGACCTGTGTATACGACCGTGATCTCAACCAATTATGTCATATTAAAATAATCTGTCAATTCACGGTCAAAGATGATTATTTAGCATTATTCTTTCTGCCATGGCTTAGACTACTTACAAATTTTTATATAAGCTCGAAAGTTGTTAAATTTGAACGCACTAATCTCAGATTCTACCAGTCAAATGTGACAATAGTTTTTTATTAGATAGCCCATTTATTGATAAAGGCTAGACTATATAGTGTTGCGCTCTTACCCACGGGGGAAGAACAGTCACGTTTAACGCGGGCGAAACCGCCGGTAGATAAATTAATATATAATACATGATTACGGAACCCGTCTGTATGTCATGACACGTATTTCGCTAAATTAATTGTCTGTCTGTGGAGTATACATTAGAAACAATTGGTAAGTTATTAATGTTATGATGTCTTTAGGCAATTACTGTATCGTAAACTGTTAAGATGATAGCCTGAAAATTGTACTTTTATGTGATAGGAAGCATCCCATAAAGCGATCAAGGAATCCGAAGCGGAGTCCAAAACGTATTCAGTTCTGGACATCTTCCGCACACCTCGTTTGAGACGGAATGCGTTGCTGCTGATCATCATCTGGATGGCGATCTCTCTGGTGTTCGACGGCCACGTCAGGAACGTGGGGTCGTTGGGCTTGGACATTTTCCTGACGTTCACCATAGCCACGGCCACTGAGTTCCCGGCTGATACGTTTTTGACAGTCGTTCTGGATAGGTGAGCCTAACTTTACTTAATCTCATTAACTTTAATTCCCTGAGAAATTTAAGACTCTTATAATCAGATGGGAGCAAATCCGTGATTGAGAAATTTCAGACATCGAACCAAAGGCTTTACGTGCTATGCGAGGCACGGAAGTCTTACATTATGTGCTAAATGTATCATGTATTTATTAGTTTGTTTTGGTATAGATTATATATAGATTGTTATTTTATTTTGTTATTACTGCACCATCTACCTCATATCCTATGGGGTACTCCTTACACCGTTGGTTGCCTGGAAGAGATCGCTATGTAGCGATAAGGTCGCCAAAATTGTATGCTACTGTTACTTAGGCTGTCTAAGTTTTTGTAAAAAAAAAACTGTTGTGGAGTACAATAAAGTATAAATAAATAAATGATCTCTAAATTTGCGTCAATAAAAAGTGTCACTACAGAAATCTATCAATTCTTATTCATATCAAAGGAATTTGTCATCCTGTAATAGTACTTATATACCATATAGACTCAATTTTGTTTCAACCACTTGCGAAATACTTTCGAAATACATGTTCGTATGTATAATTAAAAGAAAAAAAAGTATGTATGATTTATGTAATAGAAAAAAGTCTGCGTCGAAACACAGACTCCTAAAGACCACTAATTGTTGATGATGGTGATGATGATGATAATGATCATGGTGATACGGTGACCATTCTCAACGAAACCAACTACCCAGATCACTATATGCTAACTAAAATGTGCTCAGGTGGGGAAGGAGATGGCTCGCCTGCGGGTCCATGGTGATCAGCGGCATCTTCAGTCTTCTAGCTACAGCTGTTCCTGTTGGTATGTCGATCATTCTGTTTCCTTAGATTTTCGTAACGTTACAACATTAAAAACTTCTATTGCTTAGTAGTAATAGCTTAGTTTTAGATAGTGTTGGTAAATATTGGTAAACATAAAAATTATTTACATTCAGGCAATTTAAAAAAGCTACTATATAAATCATGACTGCGTGGAATATTGGTAAGAATGCTTGAGTTTCTTTCGCCGGTTCTGCTCAGGTCTGAGGTGTTTATTTCCGAGCCGGTGGTAGATTTATGACAATCAATAAGCAAGTGTAACGCTTCTATATTATGTTTCTGATTCAATCTGTCACAATCACGTATTAGAGGAAAAATCCTCTTAATCCTCCTGGTCCCAGCCCAGCAATGGGATATTTATGGTGGGTTGGTCGTCTGTATCGCGGTGTTTCGGCAGGCGGCCCGTCGGCGTCGCTGGCCATCCTGGGCCGCTTCGCGGTGAACATCTCGTACAACATCGGGCTGCAGTACGCGGCCGAGCTGCTCCCCACCGTGGTGCGCGCGCAGGGCGTCGCGCTCATACACATCATGGGCTACGTCGCCTCCATCCTGGCGCCCTTCGTCGTCTACCTGGTGAGAGCGCGCTTGTCGTAACGGAATGGGGGTGGCTTATTGGTTGAGCTTTGTGCGACCCCATTTATGCCGGTACCACACTCACATATCACACGATTCTGCCACGAAACAGTAATTTAGTTAATGTCTATGAGCGGTGGTGACCATTCAGTATCTAGTGGCTTATTTGCAAATTTACCTAATTATTTTAAATTAAAAAAACCTATTTGGACAACCTCAACAAATCAACTTACTATTTTCTCCTTAACTTCTAGATTAAAATAATGCCATCACTCAACGCGATATGGACTTTTCCAGGCTAATATTTCCCAAGAGTTGCCGCTCCTGATTCTTGGGGTCCTGGGAATAGTGGGAGGCATCCTGTGCCTTTTGCTGCCGGAGACCATGGACACGGAGATGCCGCAGACCCTCGCCGATGGAGAGAACTTCGGCAAGGATCAGCGGTTCTGGGACATGCCTTGCTTCCCACGGTATGATAACATTTTAATTCAACTTTATAATGTGAAGGCGAAGTTCTTTGCTAAATAGTCTTTTTAAAAGAGACCGACTTGGCTTAGCAGCTCGTTTAGAAGCTGTCCAAGTAATTGGGTTTTTCGTTCGCAAATTGTGTAACGGCCGGGAGTCTGGAATTTGGCATCATCAGAAATGAGAGCTCCGTGGGAATCTTCGATTGGGTCTGATTCCCTTTCCACGGGATAATGAGAGTCCACTCGTCTCTTGCAGCTCGATGATCTCGAAGAATTAATAACAACAATTCCTGTAATCGTTCTCGTATCGTTCCAGGAGTAAGAAGGAGCCGTCGGCCGGCGCGCCGGGCCCGGTCCCGGACGAGCCGTTCCGGCGGTCGCTGCCCGCGTCCGGCTCGCGCGCGTCCGTGCGCGCGTCCGTCCGGCTGTCGGCGCGCTCCCGGACCGGTAACCACGCCGTCTGAGCGC
The DNA here is from genome assembly GCA_905220585.2 of Nymphalis polychloros. Classification (NCBI taxonomy): domain Eukaryota; kingdom Metazoa; phylum Arthropoda; class Insecta; order Lepidoptera; family Nymphalidae; genus Nymphalis; species Nymphalis polychloros. The sequence continues at coordinate 6,442,880 of HG992270.1, forward strand.
GGACGCACCTTTGCCTACTTGTAGTAATTTATTTTTTGTAATCCTTTGATAATTCGATCTCCTAAATTGTTTTTTGGTAAAATTGTATTTATTTATTTAGTTGACTCCATTGTGGGAGTTCCGGACTACCTTGTAGATAGCTTTCAGAGTTGTAGTCGTAATACAATAATTGAGGCGATGAAATTGTGAACTTTATTTTTGCTGATCGTTGATTGGATTCTAAGTATTCGAAATTGGATTTTAAAGTTATAATTTGGACTGTATGTCCTTCTGCGTGTTCGGTTGAATGGTTTCGGAGCTGAATTATGAGTGAATGATTCTATGATGATTTTAATTATAAAGTCCAATATTTGGACTAACTTCAACTATCAGAATTAATTGTGATTGCGATTCTAAATTTCTTTCAAATTCAATTATTATAAATCACACCATCAATTTATAAATTCAACGAACAAAACAAGTCCAATTTCTAAATGGACTGGACAAAATCATATAACATTTTGTTCTAATTTCTGATATTTTATAGATATCGACCAAAGAATCGATAAATCGATGACTTATTCAAATGCCTTCATCACAAAACACATATGGCAGCTATGGCGACTTCAGCCATATTAAATATTGAGCGACATACCGTGGCCGTTAATCTTGCCTCTAACTGCGGGTCGAGTTTAAAAATTGTTATCTTAATATTAATTATAATTTTAATTATATTTAAGTTACTAAGTAATAAATGTAAATATTAGTGCTATAAACAATATATTTTACATATTTAACCGAAATACCATTTATTTGTTAATAAATTTAAATTTCGCAACTATTGAGCGTTACCATTAAAATAATTACTTACCCTACCACACACAACCACAACGCCGGAAACGCCCAAGTCCCAAAGAATTCACCCCCTAAGGGGTAATATTTCGAATTAACCAAAGAGATATTCCGTAAGAATTAACTCGAAACTCACGTTTATATGACGTTTCTCATTTTTGTTTAAATTTTCACTCCCTGTGGGGTCACCTTTCGATGTTAACATTAGAGTTATTTAAGAACAGTGGGCACCGGTTTCGTTGGTGAGTTTCTAGTTTATTCTTACAGTATAACTACCGGTCTAGTACATACTTTGTTTCTGTGAAATGGTATTTCGCGTATATATGTTAACAAATAATTGTCAGGTCAGTTAGTTTATAATAAATCTAGATAGATTGTGAACTGTTTAAAGTCAAAACATTTTTAATATAACGGACTAACTTTTGTTTTTGTAACACTAAAAGCTTAAAGACTAAATAAAATTTTATGTTTTATTGTAAGCTAGTTTTCGCATGGCGTGTTAGGGGGGAAGGGGGCAGTTATTATGTATGAAAATGTTTATGTTCTCTCAAAGTTTCATCAAAACTGGTCCAACAGTTTGACCATGAAAGCGTGACAAACGAACAAACAAACAGAGTTATTTTCGCATTTATAATATTGGAATATATTGATTGCTTCATAGTTTTCGACGGTTAACGATCTATCTTGATATATTACAAACTGACGTATCTTACAATTTCTCAAATATATGTATACATTATTATATATTATATAACAAACTTCAAAAAATATCGATTATAACTTCATATATAAATTTTTCTATGTAAATAATTCCATTCCTCCGCCTATATTGTATCTTATGTAATAATAACTTTAAATAAGTTAAGTAATTATATTAAGTACAAAGCAATGGGAACATACATAACACGATACGATGAAACACATATATATGTCTATCTCACTCACACACCAGATAATTCACTGCCATATAAATAGTATAGTAACCATCAATAAATTTTGCACCATTAAAAAGAGACAATCGACAAATTTCATCAGATATTCTACCGCAAAACAGCAGTACCTGGTATTGTTGTGTTCCGGTTTGAAGGGTGAGTGAGCCAGTGTAATTACAGGCACAAGGGACATGACATCTTAGTTCCCAAGGTCGGTGGCGCATTGGCGATGTAAGCGATCTCTTACAATGCCAATGTCTAAAGGCAATCGTGACCCTTTACCATCAGGTGGCCCATATGCTCGTCCTATGCAATAAAAACATTTAAAAAAACCGGCTTCGTAGAGCGTCATCTCTGTCGCACACCGTTACAGTCCGATCCAATTCCGATTTTTCCATAACCTACACATCACTTATAGAAAGAACTGGTGTATTTCATTAAATAACACAGAAACTCATGATTGTTTCAACAACTCCTAATAAATACCGAACAGTTAGTGTTTCGTGCGACAGAGATAGCGCTATACGAAGACGAAATTAGCCGATTGTCTCTTTTCAATGGTCGATGTGTAATATTTATTGACGGGTGTTATATGTCATTTGTTATATTTAAACAAAATGTCGTCATTTCTAATGTTTTCGCGTATGCATGTCCTCCAGTATTCATACTCCAATATGTAAAAAAAACATACGGCCTTACTGGTTTTCTCTCTCTTTCTATCGTCATTAATTTCTTATTCGCCATCTCTCTCACACAACATTTATATGTAATAATAATTATTTGTTAAAAACCGTTGATGTATTTGTATGTAAATAATTGTCATTCGAGATGCCATTTTATATTGTTGGTGCGAAATTATAAAGAGACAAATTGTTTCTGTGATAATAAATAATTTAATTAAACATTAATGAAAGTGTGTTTTTTTTTATTACAAATTTATATTAAATAATAAATGCTTGTCTGTATAATAATAAGGTCCTCCAGACCGATTTCGGCTACGGCGGCCAATCTCAAGAGCGATTAGCCAACTGCGCAGGACATATTATAGTGCACAAGTGTGTGCGCAAACACAGATGCACTCTCTTTTCCTTAGCTCTCATAATCCGATGGGACGGCAATCCGACACGACCGGAAAGAGCTCAGGCGCAGGACCAACGGCTTAACGTGCTTTCCGAGGCACGGGAGTGTACACACTTCCAACTTCCAGACTCCGAGCTGCTACTGAGAATTTTCTGACAGAAAAACCCAATAACTATTTACTGGCCCGACCTGGGAATTGAACCCAGGACCACCGGGTCTGCGGCCTTATATCTAGCCACTAGACCAACGAGGCAGTCTGTATTGTCTGTATAGTCGGTTTACGGACTATAATTTTACGTGATAACGTCATAAGAAAACATCGATGAATACTCCGACGGAGATAGACGCGTCACAAGCCTATCGTGTCTCTCTATCGCTAGTTCCGCGCTCTCGCTTGCGCGCTCGGCTCAGGCGGAACGTTACTACGACTCATGCTTTTTCGTGCGTGCAGCCGGCGGTCATCGATCTATAAGACGTTATCACGTGTCAAAAATATACAAGCGTTACTTATTGATTGTCATAAATCTACCACCGGTTCGGAATTAAATACTTCAGACCTGAGAAAAAGCTGTACAAGATACTCAACGTGATTTTTTTAACTCATATTTTACAATTATAATTGACAATAAATATTTTATATAATTATTTTTCTTATTTGCAATGGCCTGGAGGCGATCGTTTCATTCCCAAGGTGTGCGATCATCTAAAAAGTCATTGGTTGTGTAATATCGTTTATTACAAAAACGTACCTTAACGATTCTTTTAAATTTCACAATTGAATATTTTAACGCTTCCTGGGATCCTGTTGTAAAAGCCTACACATTGTCCCTCAAAAGACTTCAACATCCGAGGACTTGCAGGTGCTTTGCCGGCCTTTGAGGAAAGATTACGCTCTCTTTTTGAAAGTTATTATGTCGTATCGGTTCGGAAAAGTCGCCGGCGAAAGCTGGTTCCAAAGAGTGATTGTGCGAGGCAGGAAATGCCTTAAAAATCGCGCTGTTGTGGATACCTGTAATCTGGTCTCCATAAACATAAGTCTCCTGTACGTTACTTATTATTCTTAAGGGAAGATTTTTCAAAAATCCAACTCTATTGTTGACTAACGTTATATTATAAGTCATCAGTAAAGCTGTCAGTTTGCTTACAAGGTTTTTAAGCAGGCAGGTGGACTGGCAAATGAGTCGTTAAACGGCGTCGGTTCCACAACCAAGTTTCTCAAATAACTATGAAGCTCAACAGTTAGCGTATCCCCTAGTCAGCATGATTTTTTCCAAAATAATTTTCCAAATTTTACCAAACCTTATTGAATTAATCCATTGATGAAAACTGAAAATCGTATGAAACTCCGCTCTATAGTATTAGAGTTTACAGTAACAGGCTGTGAATATCCCACTGCTGGGCTAAGACCTCGTCTCCTCTTTTAGAGGAGAAGGTTTGGAGCTTACTCCACCACGCTTCTCCAATGCGGATTGGTGGAGTACACATGTGACAGAATTTAATTTAAATTAGACACATGCATCCTCACGATATGTTTTCCTTCACCGTTGAGCACAACATGAATTATAATCACAAATAAGCACATGAAATTCAGTGATGCTTGCCCACCCACGATCATCGGTTAAGATTCACGCGTTCTTACCACTGGGCCATCTCGGAGTCATTTTAGAGTTCATCGCGTTCAAACATACAAACACATACGGCGGGGGCAACTTTATTTAACATTATATGAATTAATGTGATTACACAATATATTTTTTTCGCTCGTTATCAATTTACGTCAACCGGCGATAACCGGTTCATTCCAGTGCGTTCAATATTTGTTTTATTTACGAATAATTTAATTTAATAACTAAATAAATAATCACGGAGATTACTTTTGAGAATACTTATAAGATCAAGATACTGTAAAACAGTTAAAAAAGGAGGTGAAGTTGCTCAGTGGTTAGAAAGCGTGATTTTAACCCATGATTTTAGATTCAAACCCAGGCACCATTAAGTTTTCTTTTTTTTTGTGCGACGACCATATGGGCCGCCTGGTGGTAAGTGGTCACCAATGTCCATAGACATTGGCATTGTAAGAGATGTTAACCATCGCTTATATCGCCAACGCGCCACCAACCTTGGGAACTAAGATGTTATGTCTCTTGTGGCTGTAATTACACTGGCTCACTCACCCTTCAAACCGGAACACAACAATAAAAAGTACTGCTGTTTTGCGATAGAATATCTGATGAGTGGGTGGTACCTACCCAGACGAGCTTGCACAAAGCCCTAAATATGGCTAAACGTCTGAACCGATATTGATGAAATTTGGTACCCTTGAACCCCGAGGAAGGATATAGGCATTTTTATAACAATCCCCCCCCCCCCTCCAACTTCTCCTCCTCCAACATCTCCCCCCTTACCTAACATGATAGCGAACACTTACATACAAAAAAATTATTATTTCCACCAAAAACAAATTAAACAAATATTAATTTATTATTTGAACATCTGAAAAGGCCTTGTTTGAAACAATCACGCCATATAAGGCTTTATGATAACAATATAAAGGTCAAAATGGTTTACACATAGTTGCTATGTGTCTTCCTAGCTATATGACGTCATGGAAACAGACTTTCTTACTTTATTGCTGAGCTAACTGACCGTTACGACTCGTTAGGGTGGTAAAAGGACTTGGTGGTAATATTTGGTGAGTGGATGGTTCTCTAGGCGGGCTTTGAATCAAGGAGTTCAGGGTCTCCGGAGCTTACCGCAAGACCATAGATATGTAGCCGAAAGGTAGGTAATAAAAGAATAATAATCACACTTTGTGCAAGCCCATCTGGGTAGGAACCACTCATCAGATATTGTAATGACTGCCTCGTTGGTCTAGTGGTTAGATATAAGGCCGCAGACCCGGTGATCCTGGGTTCAATACCCAGGTCGAGCCAATAAATAGTTATTGGGTTTTTCCGTCAGAAAATTCTCAGTAGCAGCCCGGAGTCTGCTGTGCGGTGTCCCGTGCCTCGGAAAGCACGTTAAGCCGTTGGTCCTGCGCTTGAACTCTTTCCGGTCGTGTCGGATTGCCGTCCCATCGGATTATGAGAGCTAAGGAAAAGAGAGTGCACCTGTGTTTGCGCACACTCTTGTGCACTATAATATCTCCTGCGCAGTTGGCTAATCTCTCTTGAGATTGGCCGCCGTGGCTGAAATCGGTCTGAAGGACCTTATTATTGTTATTCTAATGCCAAATTACAGTACTTAGTTTTGTTATGTTCCGATTTGAAGTGAGTGAGCCAGTGTACACAAGGGACATAACATCTTAGTTCCCATGGTCGCTGGCGTATTTTCGATATAATTAATGGTTAATATTTCTTACAATGTCTATATGGGCGATGGTGATCACATACCATCAAGTGGCTTAATTGCCACTCTATCTTTTTTATAAAATAAACGTAGAATATACTTCTATTTCTGTATATAAGCTGTACAGTAACAGCCTGTAAATGTCCCACTGCTGGGCTGAGGCCTGTTCTCCTCTTTTTAAGGTGAAGGTTTGGAGCTTATTCCACCACGCTGCTCCAATGCAATGTAAAAATGCAATGGTGAAATTAGACACGTCATGCAGGTTTCCTCACGATGCTTTCCTTCACCGTCGAGCACGAGATGAATTATAATCACAAATTAAGCACATGAAATTCAGTAGTGCTTGCCCGGGTTTGAACCCACGATCATCGGTAAGATTCACGCGTTCTTACCACTGGGCCATCTCGGTATTATATAGACTGTAGTTTCACGTATTATAATTATATAAGTTTTATATTTTTCTCTCTATTTAAAAAGATATAGTTTTAATCATTGTTGTAAACTTCATGGCTTAGTTCACTGGCTCTCAAACATTACAATTTGATTATTGATTAAAAATATATATTTTTATTTTTATCGAGATATTTTTTATTTTTTAAATAATAACTCGACTGTTTTTCTTTGCTATGAATAATGCCGATGACGATGTTGTCCTGGCCTATTACCAATTTGGCCAAGCACGGTGGCCAATCTCAAAGGAGACTAGTAAACTGCGCAGGATATACTATGATGTACAAGTGTACACAACGCAGGTGCACTCTCTATTCCCTCACTCTCATATATAATATACTAATTAACTTGAGGATGACCGCCGGGATACCGTACGCACTAGCAAAGAATGCAGGGGGTAACACCTTTCGTCCTCCTGAAAGGAACTACGCTGAGCAAGCGGAGCAAAGCACCCTCTCCGATCAGTACTGAAAACGGCCATCGCAGGGGTTTAAGTGGATATCTGTTCCATGCATAATAAGTACCATTTTTTAAATTAAATTAAAATAAATAACTAATATTCCAAAAATAAATACTCAATGCAGAAGTTTTAGAACCAGTGTCTAATTCATCATCACAAACGAATCTAATTTAACGATAATCAAATGTGATTCTTATCACATATGTCCGTAAGGTTCAAAATACATTGTATCAAATAAATTAACAACATATATTTAACCACAATAATTGATCAAGACTTATCAATCCGTTGTCAGTCGTCGTTGGAGACATACGCAATCAGTGACGTCATATACACGTTTTCTGTGTTCATACTTTTAATAGCGTCTTTGGGGAAAATTAGCACAAACAGCGGTAAGTAAATAATAAAAGTGTAATATATATATATTTTATTTTATAAAATAAACAGAATTATTGTTTATATATACAATAATAATATCCTGGGACATTATTCACACACGACCGTCTGATTCCAAACTAAGCAGAGCTCGTACTATGGAAACCAGACAACTGATATACTACATATACTACTTTTCTTTTGTAAATACATACTTATATAGATAATTACACCCAGACTCAGGACAAAAAAACATGTTCATGCACACAAATATCTGTCCTGGGTGGGAATCGAACCCACGACCTGCGGTGTGAAAGGCAATTGTCTTACCAACTACGCCAACCGGCTCGTCATAATATAACACACATGATCACACAAGTGTCGTGGTCATGACAACGTGATCATGTAATCTTGACCGTGTTGAATGGTGGCGAGAATGGTAACAGATTTTCTACGTTGACTGTAAAATATTTATTTTATCCTGTCACCGTTTTAAAATTTAGATTATACAAGGAAAATCGACAAGAAATCATTATCATTAAATATCCACATCAAAAAACAATTGTTCAAATCGTTTAATATATATTAACATATCCTAACAAACACACTTCGTTGTGTCAAGATACATTAAAGGTAGCTTTGTTATCTGTAAAGGTAAATATCGTGAGACGTGAGGAAAACTACACGCTTGGAATCAAAATCAGTCATCAAACCACTAGTCTATCCGTTAACCAGCATTGAAGCAGCTGTCATTCCAGCTCCAAAACTTTTTAAGGAACTGCTGCTGCTGTAGCCCAGCTGTGGGACACGTATAGTCTGATAGTTTAATTTAAAAAATAGCATAACTAGTGGTAAGTAAAGACTTACCACCAGTTATGCTTGTGCAAGCTCGTCTGAGTAGGTACCACCCATTCATCAGATATTCTACCGCAAATAAGCAGTACTTTTTATTGTTGTGTTCCAGTTTGAAGGGTGAGTGAGCCAGTGTTACAGGCACAAGAGACGTAACATCTTAATTCCCAAGATTGGTGGCGCATTGGCGATGTAAATGATGGTTAACATTTCTTACAATGCCAATGTCTAGAGATGTTGGTGACCACTTACCATCACGTGGCCCATATGCTCGTCCGCCTACCTATTCTATAAAAAAAAGATTATGACAAAATTATATAGCGACAAGAACTGTGGGGCTTATAAGAACAAAAACGAATCTACCCACAGAAAATCGTAAACGTCAAAAAGTGTTATGCAACATTGACTGTAATAATCATAACATTACAAGAATACACGCGTCAAAATTGTATATCACAGGGAGTCGGTTGTCAACATTTCAAAAGTGTGTAATGAAATTAGTTCTTACAGTACTACATGGTTATGTGTTATAATAATAATATGTAATAAGTGATTTATTTAGTTATTAAAATGAACTCTATTCGAATATACTTGAGAGCTATATTTAAATGTGGTGAATTTTAACCCTTGAACCGAGGTCCAGAGAACATACATGATTCTAAATCGGTGCAAGGTATAGCACCAATGAATTTTCATATGCTTAGTTGGGTTCATAATTCATCTCAAGAAAACTATCGTGAACAATCAGCCACTCTATGGAACCAGTTTACGCCGACTTTTCCGAACCGATATGACATAGAAACCTTTAAGGAAAGAGTCTCCTCTTTCCTTAAAGGCCTCTGGCCTACATCTGTAAGCCCTCTGGTTTTGCAGGTGTCCATGGTGGATGCTACCACCCTCTAATATAAAAAGAAACAAATGTTAACTGAAAGCGTGTATAATACACATTGGAGCAACGTAGTGCATTTTACTTCAATTCTCCTCAAAAGAATCCGTCTTAGTCAGACAGTGGAAAATTTATAAAATGTTACATTACAATGAGTCATTTATGAAACCTGTTTCATTTTAATAACTCACCTAACTAAAAATATAAATTTTAAGTTAAAAAAATCATTATATAATAAACACAATACGTTTTATGTAGACTGGCGTGTGAGTATTTGTGGATTATCAGGCAAAATATATACTTAATTATATTTACATAACTATGTTTTACCACTTGGTGGTAGGGCTTTGTAAAAGTCTGCGTAGGTACCACCCACTCATCAGAGAATCTATCGCCTAACGTGTTAGTGAGTCATTGAAACTACAGACACAAAGGACATAACATCTTAGTTCCCAGGGTTGATAGCGTATGTATGAATTGGTTTCTTAACGCACCAATGTCTTAGGCCGTGGTGGTCAGTCTGTCATCAGATTAGTAACGGCCTATAAATGTCCCATTGCTGGGCTAAGGCCTCTTCTCCTCTTGTTGAGGAGAAGATTTGGAGCTTATTCCACCACGCTGCTCCAATGCGGGTGAAATACACATGTGGCAGAATTTCAGTGAAATTAGACACATGATATTTTTCTTCATCGTCAAGCACGAGATGAATTATAATCACAAATTAAGCACATGAAATTCAGTAGTGCTCGCCCGGGTTTGAACCCACGATCATCGGTTAAGATTCACGCGTTCTTACCTAAATTACCTTCCTTCTAAATTATATTAATATTTTTGTTTATAAATATTATTTTATACTTATTATATCTCTCATTTTTTTAGTCTCGTAATTAATAATATCTAATTAGTATAACTCACGTTATAATTACATGTACATAAAATAAGGAATTTATATTATCTACGGGAAAAATATTCGCGGGCAATAGATTACTTATAACATTACGTAGAAATTAACTATTATATTAGTCAAAACGTTGTAAAGGCACACTGCAAAATAAATAAAGTGTTTATTTACTGAACATTAATTACTTAATCGCTGATAATAACCACGAGATTGTCACGCTGTTAATTAGCTTATCATTAACGGCATATCAATTAAATGCTTTTACTTTTATAGAGTTACTAGTTGCCACCCGCGTGCGAAGGAAATGTTTTATCCCCGTATTCCCAAGGGAACGGAAACCACGCGGGTGACGTACTTAATATATTAAATGAGTAAGTTTTTTGTCACGCTTTCACTTCTTAACTACTCATCCGATCATCATGAAATTTGACATACACGTTGTCAGGGATACAGAAAAGATCCAAGCCAGACATATTTTTTGTCTGTGAATTTACAGCTTAATTTATTTGTATATAGAGCCTCATTGTCCTACAAAGGAGTTACTGACTTCGAGCAGTTATCTAACAAGCGTAATGAGTGCATATTGTTTCAATAATCGATGCTGATGTACGATGCAAATATTTCTCTTATTGTACTCAACAACCAATCAATTTTAGCATTCTGTAATATATAATTTGGTGAGGTGAAGTAATTAGGTCATTAATAATTCTAGCCAGGGATATTTTTTATAGCATAGGCAGGCGAACGAGCGTATGAGCCACCTGATGGTAAGTGGTCACCAACGCCCATAGACAATGGCATTGTAAGAGCTGTTAGCCATCACTTACATCGCCAATGCGCCACCAACCTTGAGAACTAAGATGTTATGTCCCTTGTTATATAATTACACTGGCTCACTCACCCTTCAAACCGGAACACAAAAATACCAACTACTGCTGTTTTGCGGTAGAACATCTGATGAGTGGGCGGTACCTACCCAGACGAGCTTGCAGAAAGTCCTACCACCGACTGATAATCCAATAAAGTTCTTTTACAGTTAAATAATTTAATTACAATTATTTAATACTAGTTACCCGTGGCTTCGCTCAAATAGAATAAAGTTATAAGACTTTTTAATATAACTTAAAAAAATAATTAAAACCAATTTACATAAAATTTATACCAGATGACAAAGCGCGTTTCGAAGGTTTTAGTAAATAATATTATCATATAAATAGCTACGCTTCGCAGTTCCCCGCGTTTTATATTTAAACTATTGATGTGACGAGCGTGGATTTCAAGTACAAAGGAATTTGAATGTGGCCGTTGTCTTAGCGCACACAGCTGTGTCTCTTCTAGACATAGCTGTGTGTGCTAGCTGATGCTGCCGTAGAATATATGTCTGACAAAAATGCGTGGATTGAATGATTGCTGAATCTCGTGCAGGAACTAACTAAGTAAGCGGTTGGCGTGGTTGGTAGATAATTGCCTTTCACGCCGCAGGTCGTGGGTTCGATTCCCATCCAGGACAGACATTTGTGTGCATGAACGTATCTGTTTGTCCTGAGTCTGGGTGAAATTATATATATATATATAAGTATGTATATACAAAAGAAAAGTAGTATGTGTAATATATCAGTTGTCTGGTTTCCATAGTACGAGCTCTGCCTAGCTTGGGATCATATCCTTGTGTGAATAATGTCCCAGGATATTTCTATATATTGTATTATGAAAGAAAAAGATTTACTACTGAGTATCTTACCGGTTCTTTAATGTAGACCCGAACCGAAATGACGAACCAAGCGCTTGACGATTTATACGTACTTGTAAAAGTCTATTTGGATAATAATATTTTGATTTAATTTTTGAGAATAGACACCACGGCTGAAAGCTGGAAGTCTGGACGTCATCATAAAACAATATTATGCCTCGTCTATTATTTGTCTTAATATAATCTATGTATATTGCCAATTCAGGCCGACAAAGTGCTCCGCAAACAAGGCGACAAATCCATTTGAAAGCACACTAGCGATGCACTTCAATTAAAAGCAATTTAACGGCCAATGGAAGCTAATTATATTTTTTTTATCGGACTGACATTCTGAACTTATGAATTATTGTGTGATCACGTGGTCACTTGGATCGTGATCACGATCGCGTTTAGTGATGAGATATACCGAATCATATTGTTACACTACAACACTTTAATATGTAGTGTTCAATAATATTGTTACGCGCGACATCGAGGCGAGCCGTAAGCGATAGCTGCGAGGATCTAAGCAAGAAGGTTTTTGTACGGCGATTGACATGTGCGTACTGGCACGATGGAGGGAACGTGAAGGATATATACGTGGTTTGATAGATAGCTAATTAATAATTTTTATTAATAATTATTGTGAAACAGAATGATTTTGTAATAAAAAAAAAATTGCACTCTGGGAATACCGGCAAAAGTGAAAACTTGAATATGAACGTTGTGCATTTTTGATATTTTGGATTGATTAGGGAAAAATTTTGCTCGAATTGCTTTAATTATCGGTATAAAAGTACTATCATTTATGTGATACAATGCAATATTCATTTTTTGCGCTATCGTACACAAACATGACAATTTATATTACATTAACAATTTAACACTTCAAAATCTGTCTTACGAATTTTCCATCAGGGTCATGTGACCTGACGCGAGCTTAACATTTTTTACCCATCACAAAAAAGTGCACAGCGCCGCTAAAGAAGTTTTCACTTCAATAAGTGTTTATTTCCTCAAAACAGTATTTGATTTTAACAATATATTATATTAAAGCTTATCCAAGCTTATTAAGCAGATTAGAATCAAGCTTAATCGCTCTACTATGCCCACTAGAGCGTATCGATTCAAATTCAAAATATTCTCGCCGACAATAATTACTGACGGTCCGTGCATCGCACGCAACGGTGCCGATCGGTGACGGGACGGTCTAGTGGGCATAGTCTAATACTTTCCAGTGCAAATAATATATTTTTTATCGGACACGTTCCTATTACGGTCATAGTATGAAACTTTTTAGTGGACAGAGCCCTTTAAGAATCAACATTATTACACATAACAAATTAAATCTTGTAAAAGCATGATTTTCAAGTTCTCGCAAAAGCCTATATTTACATTTATATATCTATATTAATATTATAATTATAAATACGAAAGTAGCTTTGTCTGTCTGTTACACTTTCACGGCTAAACCACTAAGCCTATTTTGATGAAATTTCGTACGCATAACTACTAATAACTGCCACCTCTTTTTACACGTGGGCGAAACCGCGGGCGGAAATTTGTTTTGATTATATTTAAAGCGATCGATATTTATTGAATTTTTCCATTGTTTCAGCTTAACGCATCAGTGTTCAGGTTTCAGTGATCAGGAAGACGTCGGGGAAAGTGTCTTTTAAGGAAAAAACCGACTTCGAGAATGGAATCACATGAGAAGATGGCCAAGATCGCGGCTGAACCCCGGGATCTTGTTGATGTGAACTTGGAATTGGAAAATACTAAAAGTATGACGATCCTTACATTCTTGTTCTTTCAGTCTTATAGTCCATCTAAAGATCAAAGGAGACATTGCGCTGATATTCAGCAACTATTAAATTCCGCTTAAATTGTTTTATTTTTCTGAAATAATCATATCTCAAGAGAAGTTTTGTAGACATGTTGATTCATTTTACAAGACATGCAAATGGCAACCTGCCACCTGAAGGTTAAAGGTCACCAGCACCCATAGACATTGGTAAAGTAAGAAACCATTGAACTCACCCTTGAAACCGGAACGCATTAATACTAAATATTGCGGTTAAAGGGTAGAATATCCGATCATTTTGATTTCGATTATTTTGTTATCCTTGCATTTTTATTGCCAGCTAGCTTCACATCATTGTCATGACTACATTTCTTGGTGGTAGCTTTGTGCAAGCTCGTCTGGGTAGGTACCGCCCACTGATCAGATATTCTACCGCAAAACAGCAGTACTTTGTATTGTTGTGTTCCGGTTTGAAAGGTGAGAGAGTCAGTGTAATTACAGGCACAAGGGACATAACATCTTAGTTCCCAAGGTTGGTGGCACATTGACGATGTAAGCGATGGTTAACATTTCTTACACGGCTAATGTCTAGGAGCATTGGTGACCACTTACCAGGTGGCCCATATGCTCGTCCGCCTACCTATCATATATAAAAAGAAAATTGGACTCTAATCTAGAAACATTCAGTTAGATGTATGTCGGTCTTTTTATTTTATTTTTTTTATTTACAACACCTTAATTATCCTGTGATAATGTGTGCCAATTGTTTGCTTATCTTGAATTTGGCGAAATAAACTAAATTTCAATGAATGAATTCACAATAACAACAGCCAAAACTGTATGTTTAATGATTCTTATGTATTTTTTATTACAGTAAATGGCGTCACACGAAGAAACAGACAGCTCAAAGACCTGGACGACCTCTTCCCCTATATCGGAGACTTTGGCTGGTACCAACGAATGCTGTTCCTTCTCATGATACCATACTCATTCTTCTTCGCTTTCGTTTACTTCTCCCAGATCTTCATGACCGTCGTTCCAGCTGAGCATTGGTGCTTTGTTCAGGAGTTGAAGCACTTGAGTGTTGACGAACGGTTAGTCATTTATTTAATACGTGATTATATTATATTTTAAAACGTATAGGTACTTTTTCAAATTATGCAATGCAAATATTTCTACGTTGAGCGATTTAAATGATTTCTTGTTAGAAATGAACCATGTAAGACTATTCTGTAAGAACAAATTCGAAACTCACCGCAGGAAACGGTCGTAAACGTCAGACAGTGCTATGCGACATTGACCGTAATAATCATAACATTACAAGAATACACGCGTCAAAATTGTATATCACTGTAAGTCGGTTGTCAACATTACACGGAACTAATATCACTACTGATTCCATATAAATTTCGTCAGACGCATGAGAGAATAATCAAGCTTCGATTTGATTTCGATGATGTTTTTTTTATGTTCTAGATACTTCAGCGATAATATTAGGTCCTTACATATGAAAGTGGCGTTTTGTATGGGAGGAATATAAAGGCAATTTTTTTTTTGTAAAATGTATTTAATTAATCAAAGCATGCACCGTTGTTATCTATGCACTTTTGCCATCTCATAGGTAGTTCATTGATCCCTTTACTAAAAAAACCATGGGGGCGAGAATCAATAAACTCTTTGAAGGCGGTTTAGACTGCCGCATCGGAGAATGAAATGGAGAAAGCATCGGTGAATTTTTTTCCTTGTAAGAAGTTGTCCAAATTCCGGAAAAAATGGAATGGTAGAACTCGTACTCGTAAATATACCGATATTTCATGTTTTCCATGGTGCGGTAATAAGCGACGCCAAAGAAAAAAATAATGAGGAAAAAACAAATGAATGACTGTTTTCAAAACTCAAATGTACCAGCTAAATGAATTTATAAATTTGAATTTGGAATTCTTAACGAAAGAGAAGATATTTCAGATCAAAGTGGTCAGTACGACAAAACGCTAATTTCATATGTAAGGACCTAATATTATGTAAATCTTATCAAGATCTTATAATGGGATGTATAACTTTTTTTTTTTTACCTGTATTTTATATGTATTAAAAATATATATACCGATCAGATAACAAATAGTTTGTTTTATGTGTTACAGACGCCATCTAGCCATCCCCCAAACCGCTGATAGTAAATACGAAAAGTGTCTAGTCTACGATGTAGATTGGTCGAAAGTTCTAGAAGGCGGCAGTTTAACACCGAACACAACATGGCCGACGAAGAAATGTCAGGAGAAATGGGAATTTAATTTTACTGACGTGCCTTACGAAACAATCGCTACTCAGGTATAATATGATCTGAAAGATAATTTTTTAATAATAGATATTCCGAACTGGCAAACGGCCACCTGATGGTAAGTGGTCACCACCGCCCAATATACATTGGCACTGTAACAAAGAACCTTGGGAACTGAGAAGTTATGTCCCTTGTGCCATTAATAACACGACAATATTAATAGTGCTGTGTAGCGAAAGAATAAGATGAGTGGGTGGTACCCAGACGGGCCAGCACAAAGCCCATCCACCAAGTAGTAGTACTATTTAATTCATCATAATGATATTAATTTAATAGACTTACAAGTACTTTTCAATCGCCAAGCCATTAATTTACCATAGGCTATGATTGTGGATACTTCTGACAATAAACTCAGCTGTTACTCTTTTGTAAAAATAAAAATTTGCTGTCGAATTTGCCTCATCGGATTATGAGAGTGAGGAAGGGATACTCTTGTGTTTGCACACACATGCCTGCACTACAATATGTCTGCGAAGATTTCTTATGAAAGCCACCGTAACAAAAATCGGTTACAAAAACATTATCAGATCAATATCCTTATATTATATTATCTAATTATTTATCTAAAATTCTAAGTACTCTCTTACTAAAAGAACTGCTATATTATTATTTTATTGTGCTATATATTTTGTCTCCTTCTTACATATAGCTCGGTTGGGTGTGTGATAAGGACGAATACCCAGCGACGGCGCAAGCAGTTTTCTTCTGCGGGGCGATAGTTGGCGGACTAATTTTTGGGTGGATAGCTGACAAATTTGGAAGAGTGCCCGCTATTGTAGGCAAGTTACTAATTAACACTGTTATCTGTTGAGTCGCCATAGATCCTCGCATTAGAATAAATAAATAAATTATGAAATTTCATTAAACAATCATTAAAATAATATCAGTTAGTATGTTGCTTTGCCTCGTTCATTTTTTTATAGGATAAGTAGATGGACGTATTTATGGGTCACCTGATGGTAAGTGGTCACCACCACCATAAAGGTGGTGGTTGAGAGAAATATTAACCATCCCTTACATCGGCAATGCGCCACCAATATTGTAAATTAAGATGTTATGTCCCTTGTGCCTGTGATTACACTGACTCACTCACCCTTCAAACCGGAACACAACAGTACTAAGTATTGCTGTTTGGAGGAAGAACCTAGGTGATGAGTGGGACTAATCTACACAAAGCCACCACCAACACTATTACACTCAACGTCACACATCACTTTCTGACATTTTACGGTCGTGATCTGCTGTGAGTTTTTAAATCAACTCTAAGAGAATAGCTCAACGGGTCTGATAACCACATCTACAATGGCGACATATTTTGTAATTTTTCAGGAACAAATTTGGCCGGCTTTCTCGCTGGTGTGGGCACTGCGTTCGCCAACAGCTTCTGGTCGTTCTGTCTGTGCCGGTTCCTCGTGGGTCTGGCGTATGACAACTGCTTCGTGATTATGTACATCGTTGGTGAGTAATTTTATTAGTATCCTAATAGCTACCCCGAATAGTCTAATGCAGAAATGTATGTTATTTCAATATTCGAGTATACAAACTTTAGCATTTTTAATAGTAATAAGATTTATACTAAAATTTGTCATATATAGATCTTTTTTCGTCACCGATTTTAAGATGGGCCATTTTCTTACAGTGATAGAGTACGTCGGTCCAAAATGGCGGACATTTGTCGCTAACATGTCTATAGCCGTTTACTTCACGTTCGCCGCCTGTCTCCTGCCCTGGATCGCTCTGGGGGTGTCTGATTGGAAGATATACACTCTGATAACTAGCGTCCCTCTGGTGTTGTCGATATTCACCCCATGTTTGGTTCCGGAGAGTGCAAGGTGAATGACGATTTATTTTACAGGGGTTGCTTTTCTTAATATATGATCACGCCACGCTACTTTAGTGCGTATTGGTGGATGCACTTTTACACATATGACTGTTTCTCTTGACATAAAATATTTTCCATCGTGTTTTTTCATAGAAGACCGGCGAATGGTCTACCGAATGGTAATTGATTAACAGCTCCCATAGATATTGGCTCTGTACGAAATATTAACCATTCTTTACATCGCTGATGTGCCACCAATCTTGAGAGCTCTGGCTATATAAGAACCAAAGCAAAAATAACAGCCTGTAAATCTCCCACGACTGGGCTGCAGGTTTCTTTTCTTAAAGAGAAGATTTCTGGTCTATCCCACCAACTAATTCAATATGGATTGGTTTCCTAATCGCCGATCATGATATATCAATAACAAACACATATTAAGCATACGAATATTCAATAGTGGTACGGATTGGAACTGGGATTTCTCGTTTAGATCCACATATTCTATCCACCATGCCATCGCTACCTATTATTAGTAATACCATTTGTACTCTATGCAAAATCTTACAGATGGTTGATAGCTCAAGGTCGAATAGATGAAGCTTTGAAGATCTTGAAGAAATGTGAGCGAATGAACAGAAAGAAGATTCCTGATGAGATCATTAAGGAATTTAAAGTGAGTCATATCATTGTTTTTAAGAAGAATATAAGTTAAGCCGTTTACTTTTTTATTAGTCTTACTTCACTTCTTTATTCCACTAACTTTATTAGACCATAAATTCCTTGGCTTAAGCCAATAATAATCTATTTGGGTTTTCTGGTATTAGAAAGTCGGTAGTGTTTATACTCCTGTGCCTCGGAAAGCACGTAAAGGCTTCGGTTCTGTGCCTGAAATCTTTCCAATGTAATCGAATTATGGGAGTGAGGAAATGGAATGTATGTGTATGCGCACACAATCTGCACTGCGCAGTTGGCTAGTCTCTATCTGGCGTTACCAAAGTTGGTTAGGAGGATCATTTTTACCCGAATATATAAGCAGACTCGACCAGACCATTGTGAATGGAATCATATATCAATAATCAACAGTCTTCATGATTATCAACCAGGAAACCGCACAAGAGATAGCGAGAGTGGAGCAAGAGAATGCGAAGTACACCGTGCTGGACCTGTTCCGCTCTCCGCGCCTGCGCCGCCGCAGCACGCTGCTGGTGGTGCTGTGGATGTGCGTGTCGCTCGTGTTCGACGGACACGTGCGCAACGTGGGCGCGCTCGGCCTCGACGTGTTCCTCACCTTCACCGTCGCCACCGCCACCGAGTTCCCCGCCGATATCCTGCTCGTGTTGACCTTGGACGTGTAAGTACAACTCTAATTTAAGTTAAATATCAACTAGGTAAACGCAAAGGCCGCTGTCGCAATGTCATTTCAATTGGCTTAATATCTATTATTTGATACGATTTGCGCTTAAATATTCTTCTTGCTCAAGTGTATATCGGTAGACATCAATCGCCCCCAAAAAGTGTCACGAACATACATGTATATGTTTATATTACCGTTCAATCTAATCTGTCTAATATAATTGGTGATAGGACTTAGTGGCTCCTGGGTAGGTATCACGTACTCTTCATATATTCTAACGCCAAACAGGAATACTTAGTATTGCCCTGTTCCAGTTCAAAAAGTGAGCCAGTGTTACTTTTTTTTTTTTTTTTTTTTATGTAAGAGGGGGCAAACGAGCAGGAGGCCCACCTGATGTAAAGTGACTACCACCGCCCATGGACATCTGCAACATCTGAGGACTTGCAGGTGCGTTGCCGGCCTTTGAGGAAAGAGTACGCTCTCTTCTTGAAGGTTTTTAAAACTACAGGCACAAGGGACAAAATCTTAGTTCTCAATATCGATGGTGCATGACGATGTAAGATTTAGTTATTATTTCTTACAGTGCCTATAGACATTCTATGGTAACCATTAACTATTAAGAGGCCCGTTTTGCCCTATCTACGGGTATTATATGAACTTTAAAATTTCCCCGGGAAATTAACCAGTTCTCCCAGAATATTCACAGTATACTCAGGTGCATATTGAAAGCTTGCACCAAATTTTCTTCTCAGGATCGGGAGACGTTGGCTCGCGTTTGGATCGATGGTGGTTAGTGGACTGTTCAGCATCCTCGCTACCACCGTGCCGTTTGGTGAGTTATTTATTATGACTATTATTTATTTAAGCTTATAAACCATAAACAATCACATGATCCTAAACCATCCACGCAATCTCTGCCAATTATCCTTTTATTATATCATATTGTACTTTGTTATAGATTCATGATGAGAGTGGAGTAGACAGACAGACGGCATACTATTAGGGTTTCCTATCGTCTCTGTTAACTGCTTAGATGTGTCTTTAGAAACGTAATAGCCGCTTTAGTCAGTTTTTTACAAAATCCATGTATGCGCTCTAGTCACAATTGTCTATCAATATTCACAACCCAAAATCGAGGGAAGTGTTAAATAATGATTAAAATGAGTTTATTAAGTAACAGTCCGTAAAGATCCCACCGCTGCGCAAAAGCCTCATCACCTATTAAGGAACTGGTTCAAAGATTACTTCACTCACTCATATGTCGCAGAATATCATCCAGTTCATGCAAGGTTCCTCACAACATGATAGGCCATCATCAGTGGACCTCCAGTATTGCCTCTTTGATGCAGGTTTCTCCATATAATATAGTAAGTTCTGGGGTTCACAGGGCTCCCATCTGCATCACTCGCTATCGTCGGCCGGTTCGCAGTGAACATCTCGTACAACATCGGCATGCAGTTCGCGGCCGAGCTGCTGCCGACGGTGCTCCGCGCGCAGGGCCTCGCGCTCATCCACATCGCGGGGTACTTCGCCACCATCCTCGTGCCGTACATAGTGTACTCGGTGAGTCACAGGGATGATGTCTTTAGACATAAAGACCGTTTTCCCCCATTTCAATTGCTTCCAATTATTCTTTCATCTAGATCCCGTAATTGATATACTAAGATCCAAGTCCTGAAATTAATATCGCACAGAGGTAGCCTGAGCTATCACAGTATCGTATTTCATAACGATCAATTTAATGGTTTAGTCTTGAACAAACAGACAGGGAGAATTTAGCTTTATAATATTAATCTGAGTAGTAATAGTGTTTGTTATTGCGATGGAAAATATTATTAAATGTTTTATTTGTAACTTAATTTTGGAAAAAGTCACAACCGAGTTTCTTACCGGTTCTTCTAAAAGAATATTTCCGAACCGGTGGTAGTTTTATAAGTAATTTATCTTGTAAAATGACGAATTAAGAGTTTTACTCCGTGGCAGAGCTTTGTGCAAGCTCGTCTGATATTCTTCCGCAAAACAGCAGCACTTTGTATTGTTATGTTCCGGTTTGAAGAGTGAGTGAGCCAGTGTAATTACAGGCACAAGGGACATAACATCTTAGTTTCCCATGGTTGGTGGCACATTGGCAATGTAAGCGATGGTTAACATCTCTTACATTGCCCATAGACAATGACAATGTCTATGGGCGTTTGTGACCACTTACCATCAGGTGGGCCACATAGTCGTCCGCCAACCTATACAATAAAAAAATAATAAAAGTACATGTATGAGTTTACTTCCATTAACAATGTAATGGTAATAAATACGAGTTAAAGAAAATTAGTAACATTTGATTGTCAAACATATACAAAGAAGCATCTTAAGTAACCGTTAAATATATTCTGAGTGTGGTAATTATTCTCGTAACAATTTAAATTTCTAGTCTACGCGCGCTGGCTCTCGATGTCACCTGTGACATCAATTCCATAGCGCACGAAGAAATATGGCAACACTTTTCTTTGTCGCACCTCCAAAACATGGAATTCTTTACTGACACACGAGTTACCCTCTTCTTATGACCTGGGTCCCTTTAAACGAGGCGTGAAGAGGCATCTTGCGGGCCGGCAAGACGGCTAGTGCAAATCATTATTCCCCGTCGTCGCGTTTGGACTCTACTACCACTTACCATCAGGTGGAGTAGAGACATTTGCCCTCCCGGGAAGCATAAAAAAAAATTAGCGTCGGTGGTACAAACCCGTCTGGGTAGGTACCAGCCCCTCATCAGATATTCTACGGCTAAACAGCGCTGTGTGCGTGCCGGTCCACGTCATCATATATCAATCCAACACATGTTGGTATCGCAGGCGATAGTGTGGTCGGCGCTGCCGCTGCTGTTGCTGGGCGCGCTGGGCGTGTGCGGCGGCTGCGTGGCGCTGCTGTTGCCGGAGTCGCTCGGGGCTGACATGCCACAGTCCGTGCGCGATGCAGAGGACTTCGGCCTGGAACAGAAGTTCTGGGACGGACCCTGGAACAGGTACAACACACACACATACACTTCTCGAGCATCGCTGCTCGCAGTACAGCTGAAATATTTTGTATAACTCTGTTTTAATTTAAATGATGATTGAGCAAGAGGAATCACAAGCAAAAATGACACGATCGGAAAAAGTTCAGGTGCAGGACCAACGGATTTACGTGCTTTCCGAGGCACGGGAATGTACACACTTTCAACTTTCAGACTCCGAGTTGTTTCAGAGCCCGGAGTCAGGGAATAACTTTTTACTGACCCGACTTGGGATTTGAAACCAGGACCTCTGAGTGTCCGGCCTTATATCTCTCGCGTGTCTAGACCAACGAGGCTGTCATTATTTATCTAAATACCAAACAAAGTTTACGAGCAAGGCGGATAAAGATCAATATTAAAAGACGATAGTTGTGATTTAAATAAAGTAAATAAATGGGTTATGAAAATATAACTATTTTGTCGTATGCACTTGAATATCTCCAGCACTCACTAATCTCACTTTGGTGGTAGGGCTTTGTGCAAGCTCCTCTGGGTACCACCCACTGATCAGATATTCTACCGCAAAACAGCAGTACTTTGTATTGTTGTGTTCCGGTTTGAAGGGTGACTGAGCCAGTGTAATTACAGGCACAAGGGACATAACATCTTAGCTCCCAAAGGTGGTGGCGCATTGGCGATGTAAGCGATGGTTAACAACTCTTACAATGCCAATGTCTATTGCCGTTGTGACCACTTACCATCAGGTGGCCCATCTGCTTCGTCCGCCTTCCTATGCCATAAAAAATAAGATTGAGATTGGACGCCGTATCATCGATCAGGAGGACATAAGTTAAACAATGCTGTCCTCTTCTTTCGAATGTCAAACCAATGATGGCAGAAAGAGAGAAAACAATATTTAATTAAACGTTCGTCTTTTTATACTTTTCTTTATTTACAGAAAGGTGAGCGACTCGAGCAAGGAGACATGTAAAGTGTGAACAAATGATATAGAACATTATATAACTAAAATACATAATGCAGTATTATAAACTATATACGAATAAATAAATTTAATAACTAAAGTTCTTATTATTTTACCAAAACCCTTATTAACTAAGTAACTGTTGGGAATATCACGGCCGTATTGTTTTCTATTCTAGAATCCTGGTGATCTGTAATACTGGGGCCGAATCTATTAAGCTATAACGATTACGATACGTTCCCGATTCGATTCCGAACAAACTTTGACTATTCTATATTTATTCGGATATGATGATATGATGTTAAAATTTATTTATTTATTTATTTGCTTTTTTTTACATACCGACAAAAACATTACAGTTGCCCAAATCGTTTTTTTCGGGTTATTAACAACAGAGAAATACAAAATATAAAAAAAACAACAATACAAAAAATATAACAATACAAAATATACGGTTATGTCAAAACCAAACTTAATTGTTAACTTTTATGCCAGTAGTCGATAATTAAATTAAATAATAAGAAAACGGATAAACGACAACGATCACGCTTCGATTCGATTGCGATAAAGTGACAATTTGTTAGTAGAATTGGCCCCTGGGGCCTATAATAACTCCCAGTTGCTTAAGCTGCTTGCTTACATACTTGGCTGTAAGCTGCTTCTAAAGTAATTTAGTAACATGAGGAATTGTTTTGTTAAGAGAAATAAAAACAAAAATAAATATTTATCGATTACAAACCGAATAAAAACTTTGAATATACGATGGAACGTTAATACATACAAAACAAATGACGGTAAACATCGCTAGTGACGTGCGACCATTGATAGTTCGATATCAAGTTTTGTTTTTTTTTTTTATAAATACAAAATATAAATAAAAACATTTAATGTCAACTATTACTCATGAGGTTTTTATTAACAAGAAATAAGAGCTAAAATATTTTATAAGATATTATTTTCAATTATTATATAGTTAGGAGATACCTTGATCCATACAACAGCGCTGTTAAAAAAAACGCGGGCTAATTTAAAACCGCTATTTTGTTGGTGCACAGAAAAATAAAGTAATTAATTCATCGTGTAAGCATGAGATACTACATATATGTTTAATTTATGGGTGATAGCACACCTTGGGAATGAGACGATGGCCGCATGGCTATTTCTCCTTTTTTTTTTGTAAACGATACATACATAAAAACATGACAAAAAATCAACACGCTGAGTTTCCTTCGCCGATTCTTCTCAGGTGTTTGTTTTCTGAACCGGTAGTAGTTTCCAGTTTAACAATCAATAAGAAAGTGTAATATTTCAATAATGAATAACGTATTTTGAATTAGAATTATATTTTAAATATCAATTACCTACTATTTCGATGATTAACTACCCGATATAAAATGATGAACGAGCTTTTTTTTTAAAGTATTGAAACTGTCATGAAAGATGTCAAAAAAATTGGATACAAGAAAACTTTTCACAAAAATCGCAGCGTTAAGACGAAAGTTATCGATAAAAAAACAACCCAACACTCAACCGACTAATATTTACAAATAAAATAACACTTAAGATTACAATCGATATACAAGCAGAATACCGGATCTAACCACCATTTCATTTCAACCGTGACATGACACAGTAGTGATGTTCAAATCAATAATAATATCGATAGTTTTAAAACTTAACTTTATATTAACTCCATATTTAGTTGAGTCCGATTCCGTAAAACCGATGCTGGAAAGAAATAATGTCGTGAACAAGGGTCTCTGGGTGAGGAATAAGGCTGACATCAAAAATCCTGGCGACTTCATCTTCAGGGCGAACTCCTTGGACGCTGATAGTGTGCTGCAGAACAACTTCGAAGCGTTTGATGAAAACAATATGCAGAACTCGCCGTTCTTGACTAGCTATTTTGAAAGGAACAAGAGGTCACCACTTAGTAAGTCGATTTTCAATATACTTGGTGGTACAAACCACGTATCACATATTTCACCAGACAACAATACTTATTGTTGTTGTGTTCCGGTTTGTGGGGTGAGTGAGTCATCTTAGTTCACAGAGTTGGTGAGGCATTGACTATGTAAGGAATGATTAGTATTTCTTCTAGTGCAGATGGCGATCTAGGCGGTTGCGACTATTTTATCAATATTCTTGATATTTTATAAAAAATATATTTATATTATACGCACATTAATATTATTTAATATAATTTAATTATTTATGTATATAAGGTACAATTATACAAGAATACTAAAGCGACAATTGTATAGATGAAATTTTGTTGACGTGTACTCACTGTAATGAAGTTTTATTGCACACCGACAAAAGAGAGTAAAAACAAAACAATACGTGTTATAAAACGTGACCTTATTAGCTCGCTAGGAGCACCCAATCCACAGATGGTCTAATAAATTCTTGTACTATATGGGTCGCTTCACATCCTCTCTGTAGTATAGGTTAGTGGACGTGCATGTGGGCCACCTGATGGTAAGTGGTCACCAACGCCCATAGACAGTGGTTTGTATATTTCTTAAAAAAAAACAACATCACCACTACGCCACCAACCTTGGGAACTAAGATGTTATGTCCCTTGTGCCTGTAATTACACTGGCTCACTCACCCTTCAAACCGGAACACAACAACACAAAGTACTGCTGTTTTCCGGTAGAATATCGAGACAAAATATAAAAAAAAGCTACTAATATGTAGTTGACTATATAATAGATTAAGCCCTTAATTTATTTAGTAACTTCATTACTTCTTGACAGCTTCATGATAAGAGAATATCGCAACACGGCATCTATGATTACACCTCCTTCAGCCAGTGACTTACAAAACAACAATCTTAGAGAATTTATTATACAAAATATTGTCACCTTTTATTGTAACTTTGGAAAAGTTTTTGAAAGTTTAAAGTTTATTACGTAATTTAGTACATTATATATTTTAAAACTAAATTTTAATAACACATATTAATTTATCACCGAAAACATCTCATCCGTTATTTTCATTATAACAAACAATAGGCTAATGATGATGAATCAATTAGTTATTATTATAAATACGATAATAATTAGTTTTTTGTCAACAGTTGAAACAAAACAGCAATCAAAAGAGAGCTCCAATAAATGTAAAAATAAATCACAATGCTTAAACAATGTCCAGCAAATGGAGTCAAGCGTAAATTCCAAATTTATATCAACACTGAAACCTGGATCTGTTTTCAACGACTACCCTTACGCAGTCGCTGCTCTTATAAACGATAACGATAAATATTATATTGATAATTCAAAACAAAATCACATTGAAAATAATAAAGAAAAGAAAAATTCAAACAGGGATACAAAAGTAACATTAAATAATCTAATTAAATCAAGTAATGAAAATATAAAGGTTACAACAGATTTCACAGAAGCAAACGATTTACTTAATACCACTTCATTTACAAGAGAAAATAATAATGGAACTTCAATAATACCAAACCGTTATAAACATAATAACGAAGCTGTATTTACTGAAGTTTATTTTAAACCAGGCAATGATACAGTAATTGACAAAAAGAATGTTAGGGATACTTCAGAAAGAGACGAATTGGTATGGCAGAATTCAGCTCCAATTCCTGATACGAATGCATATAGAACTTTACCAAAATTCAATGCAAATAAAAAGAACAAACCAATTACAGAAAGAGGTCTTATTAAAGTGTTAACGATGCTGACAAAAACGTTCAAGAAGATAATGAAACATCATAATGATATTAAAAAAATCCATAACAGATTATATAATTTGAATGATGATTTTGTAAAAAATGTTGAAGATTTAACAAAGAAATTTGAAGATTTCAACTCGAAATACTTTCAAATTCTGAAAGCAAATCAGGAGTTGAAGCAAGTGGAGACAAAATTAAACGACAAGGAACGGTATTTTTTGTCAAAAGAAAAAGAAATATCAAAGAATTTAATTGAATTCGAAAATCAACAGAAAAAGTTCTTAGCACAGCAACGACAATTCTATGACGCACAAAAACTTATATTATCACAGAACGAGAAAATTAATTCAAAACAAAATGTTATAGCTAAAACTCAGAGCGAAATCGCACACAGACAAAACAACTTCGCAAGAATATTGAAGAAAGCTAAAGAAATTTACGTAAAGAATAAAAATGTTGTTAAAGAAAAATTAAACTCTAATATTATAAGACCAAAGGCTAATTATCTTAAAGAAAAAACTAAAACAATAAATCAAGAATATTTAACAAGACCAACCACAGCTGAACCTGTTAAAATCAATCTATTCTCTATCCCAACAGTCAGTGGCATTGAGAATCAAGATAAATTATTGCTAGACGAAAAAGACTACCACGCAATAGACGATTTAATATACAAATATTACTTCAACAACACATTCATTGATGAAATAATTAAAAATAAAATTCTATCACCATTTGTATCAGCTCCAGAAACAACTGATTATTTTAAGAAAAGTAAAAGAAACGAATTAAAACTGAACACAACACAACTTTTGCCTGTTAATAAAACAACAAAAATTATTAAATTCAATAGAGAAAGGAGGTGGATTAAGCAGTCCAATAAAAACATTCACACAAAAGATAAACCATCAGTCACGCGGGTTGTGAATATAAAAGGAAATGTAATTGATATTGGAAATACAGTTCCAACGTTTACTAAAGTTAGTTTGAAAAAAACTAAAACACTAAGCGATCCATACATGACGATGACGTTGAATTTTTGCAAGGAAATTGGACAAGATCAAACATTGCAAGCACTTAATTGGTGTGTGGAGAAAACATTGAGAAGATTGCAAGTCATAGGTAATATATATATATAATAATGCAGTAAATACTCAAGTAAATAAATGCAAACACGATATGCAATTACCAAACTGAATATTAAAGTTAAAACTTTAAATATTTTACTGAAAATTATAATTTATATCCCACACATACAAATAGATGAAAATAAATATAATTATATTATATATATATTAGGATAATGCTTGGAGCTTAATCATTTAGCTACTCCAGTGCGGGTTGGTGAATACACAATAGTAGAATTCTGAAGGATTCCTCACAATGTTTTGCTTTACCACCAAACACATTAAAATTCAGTGACATTTAACCAGCAATTTTGATTATAATTCACGCGTTCTTGGTGGGCCATCTGGTCTCCTCGACGATAGTGACGTGTTTTCTCGTCTGGGTGGAAACCACCCACTCACCAGATATTCTACCGCAAAACAGCAGTACTTAATACTGTTGTGTTCCGGTTTGAAGGGTGAGTGAGCCAGTGTAATTACAGGCACAAGGACATAACATCTTAGTTTCCAATGGCGCATTGGCGATGTAAGCGATGCTTAATATCTCTTACAATGCCAATGTCTATGGGCGTTGGTGACCACTTACCAACAGGTGGCCCATATGAAAATAGTGACGACCAATTTTCAGATTTCAAGCCCGCTTCAATCATGCCGCCCTTAAAGCAAAACAAGGGATCAGAAAAGAAAAATATTTCACAATACAGTACTTCGCAGAAACCTACCACTCTGAGTAAGTTGTCTATATTAATAAATAAAAGCTTAAGTATATAACATTATTATATAAAGCACTGCGCTTGGTAGTTTCACCCACTTTAAATTTAGTCTTTTGACATTACAAGCGTGAATTTCAAGTTCTTGTTATTTATAAAACACGATTTATAAATAACTTTAAAGTTAAAGATCTTTTTTTTAGAACCGGTAGGCGGACGAGCATATTGGCTACCTGATGGTAACCGGTCACCAACGCCCTTAGACAGTGACATTGTACATTGCTTTAAACAAAAACATCGCCACCATTGCGCCACCAACCAGTAAGATTAATATATATGTATATGTTGATTCATGATTCACATACAAAGTTTTATTACATTGTATCATAAAAAAATCAGAACCTCTTTCTTATAAAGCAAGTTTCTATTTAAAAAATGGCTCATTTTTTCTAACTTATATAAATCTCACTTAAATATATGTAAAACAGTGCCTTGTTTTTCTATGTATATCGATGCTAATATAAAAGCGAAAGAAACAGTCCGTTAAGCTTTCGACTAAACCGATTTTGATAACATTTGGTATGAAGCAAGCTTGAATTGCAAAGACGGACACAAGCATCTTTTGTACCTAATGCTCCTCTGATCATAAGACGTAAACAAAGCTGCGGGCGAATGCTGGTAATAAATATATTATTAATTTTCTTATAGAAATATCAACTACAGAAAATGTTCATACCTCAAGTTCTGCAACGACAGAACCATCATCGACTAAGTTCTTTCCAGGTGAGGCCGATAACATTATTTAAGGCATACTGGTCAATAGACCACCGCCCATACCATTGACAATGCAACGAATACTAACCATCCCTTGCGCGCCACTAACTTTGGGAACTAAGATGTTATGTCCGCTGAACCGATAATTATATTGGCCACTCACCATTTAAAACAAAATACAACAATACTAATACTATTGTTGTTTGCAGTATTATAAGTGGTGAGTGGGTTCAATTCTTCAACTTTAAAGATTGATAAATCATATCGACTATATTATATTGCTATGTTAAAAAAGTTTTGATTACATTCGTTCAAAATCAAAAATCTTTATTCAATATAGATGCGTGACACTTAATTATTGATTATCATAAATCTACCACCGGTTCGGAAATAAACACCCCAGACCTGAGCAGAACCGGCGAAAGAAACTCAGCGCTTTTTTTTAAAGTGCTATTACATATCTACCTAATATTTTGACGCCAAAAATTACTCTCACAACTACCCTCATATGAGATATGGAAGAAGTCGGAGGAGAGTTGTTGGACTCCCTGTATGACCATCACCGAATATAAATATTCGTTGTCCTTTTTCAGATAACGACGAACTCGAGGAAAAAATAAAAGAATATGGTAAGAGTAGAACATTCGAACAATACCTTAAAAGCCTTCGTTAATATATAATCAGATACCTAAATCCTATTTATTAGGCTTTTTCTTTTTTTTGCTTTTAATTAACCAATATTTTTTGTACTAAAATCACTCAGTATCGCTCTTTGGCAGTAGAATGTGATGGTGGTCCTTACCCAGATAAGCTTGCATAAAGCCCTACCACCAAGGAGACATGTTTGTGGCATGGAAGTGAACAAGTGCATGATAAAACACATGACCAGAAATGCTTGTCTGAATTTTAAACGCCTAAATTTTTTATGATATATGTTTTTGTTTAGGACATCATGAGCCTCGTTATCACTGATCATATATTTCCGTTACCAGAGTTGAAGCCAGACACAGAGGGCACAGTGTACTATGATGGCAGCTTGCACTCCAGCGATCTCAGTCGTATTGGTAAGTTTTAAGATATATCATTAAGATTTCTTTTGAATTTAAAATAGTTGGACAGGCAAATGAGCCACCTGGTAGTAAGTGATCTCCATCGTCCATAGATATTGCCTCTGAAAGAAATATTAACCGGTCCCTACATCGACAATACACAGCCCGCCTTGGGAACTAAGAAGTTATGCCCTTTGTGTCTGAAATTACACTGGCTACAATCTATACTAATATATAAAGCTGCAGAGTTTGTTTGTCTCAGAAACTACTGGTTCGAATTTAAAAAATATTTTTGTGTTGTATAGTCCTTTTATCGAAGTAGGTTCTAAGCTGATTTTTATTAATTATATTTTTATTAATTATACGCGGGAGAAACCTCTGACACAGCTAGTACTAAATATTGCTATTAAATTTGATGAAATTAAAATACCAAATATTTGCGAATGTCTCACTGCTGGGCTAACGCCTCCTCTCTTTCCTTGAGGAGAAGGTTTGGAGCTAATTTCACCATGCTGCTCCAATGTGGGTTGGTGGAATACATATGGGGTGGAATTTTAGTGAAATTAGACACTGCAGGCTTCCTCACGATGTTTTCCTTCACCGTCAAGCACGAGATGAATTTTAATCACAAATTAAGCACTTGAAATTCATGGGTGCTAACCCACGATCATCAGCTAAGATTCACGCATTCTTGGGTCATTTCACTGGGTCATCTCGGCCCTCCCATTCACCAGTGGACTAAATAATACACGAGACACAATTTATTTCAGTAAAAGTAGACAGTGAAGGGTTTTCAGACGTGATGCCGGGACTCGAGAGTGATTCCAGGATACAAGTGGATCCCCTCGCGCTCGACCTCCAAGCACAGAGAAGAGCTGAAGTTCGCAAGTATGTTTTTTTTATTATTTGCATATATTGAGCAAGTACATGCATTGGAAGAGCATCAACCCTATGATGATCAGGTATACATGTATAGTGCATATATCTGCCTGTTATACTTTCGTGGTTAGACCAAGCCACGGAGTTTGATGAAATTTCGTATGAAGCCAGTTTATAACCCAAGCAAGGACATATGATTTTTTATGCCTACCACACTTAATTATAGCTCCTTCACCTCCAACAGATATAAAAATTATAAGAGATTTATTAATTACATTTACTCGGTGGTAGAGCTTTGTGCAAGCTCGTCTGGGTAGGTACCACCCACTCATCAGATATTCTACCGCAAAACAACAGTACTTTGTATTGTTGTGTTCCGGTTTGAAGGGTGAGTGAGCCAGTGTAATTACAGGCGCAAGGGACATAACATCTTAGTTCCCAAGGTTGGTGGCGCTATGGCAATGTAAGTGATTGTTAACATTTCTTACAATGCCATTGTCTATGGGCGTTGGTGACCACTTACCATCAGGTGGCCCATATGCTCGTCCGCCAAACTATACAATAAAAATAAAAACGTGATTATTTTTTTGCTATCTGTACCAATTTTTTTTTCAGAATAAACGAAAGAATAATGAAGATGAGATTCAGCTGATTGAATAATTAAATAAATAAATGCATTTTGAACAATATTTTTTAAAAATTAAATTATATATGTAATCTACTTATTATATATCTTTTATTTTCTCCATAACTGTAACATAACAAATTAGTTTACTATGTTCAGGATAGTTTTAAAGTGCTCTAGATAGAAAGTACAAAGAATGGGCTTTAACTTTATTGATAAATTGACCGCCTAATACGAACTTATGTTCTTATTGCAAATTTTGTGTTCCTCACCAATTTTGACCACAAAACCAGTCATTAGAGACATAAAGAGACTTTCACAATAAAAGGTTTTCTTGCAAAAATGATACCACAAACTATTTTTTTCTGAAAATATAATCTCTATGTCAAAAATAGTTATTTCGAGAATTAAGAATATAATATAAACTTAGTTAACATTATTTTACTTGCCATTCTTCATTAATTTCAAGTTGGTTTAGTGGATAAAAGCAAGCACCACTATGTTCACCTCATGTTGCGAATACAACACTAAAATATCGAAAATAAATTTTGGATATAATTCTGCTATCATCAGTGCTAATCTGTAAGAGCTCACTTCATTACTAACTGGTGAAATGTCGACAACCGACTTATAGTGATGTACTTCTTTGGTGCGTGTTCTTGAAATGTTATGATTATTATTGTCAATTTCGTATATCACTTTCTAATATTTACGATTGTTTTCTGCGGTAGGTTTCAAGTTTGTTCTTACAGAAGCCCTACTGTACTTGTGTCTCCAATAACTCGCCGTGTACAACCGTAATGGAAGCGAAATAAGGTGCTTAACAGCGAGATATATGATTTAAGTAAATAAGATAACATTTAGTTTCGTTTACAAGAAAGAAACATTTTGTTCATTGTAATATATTCATTTTTATGGTTGAAAATAAATATAGACATATATAAAAAATGGAACCTCTCACCTGATGGAGACATAATAATATGATATGATAAATTGACTATTTTCGATCTAGAAAAACGGTATTTTGGGCTATATATGAATCTGAGGTGGTGAGGATGGTGAGGATTCAAATTTTGGCGCGATTTGAAGTTCAGCAAATTCGGGACTAAACCAAACAATTCCTCAGAATGTTCCCCGTGATACAAGCGATAGAGGATGCAGAGTGATCCGACATTTCTACGCAGATCCAAAGTAGCAAGCCGGTCGGTGAAAACCTGATCGTCGACAATTCGAACTGCTCTACGTTGAATGCGGTCAAAGGGAAGAAGCTGATATTGGGGAGCTCCCGCCCAGAGATGAGAGGCCGTATTTGCGCCTTGTAAAGTTTAATATTTATTGATGTTAAAAAACCTTCTTTTATCAATTGTTCTTTTAATTAAATAAATTAAAAATTGTTTGCGTATCATACGTAATACAAATTAATGAATGTAAGCAACTGAAATTTTTCAAAATAAATTTAAAATGGTTTGCAATATTAATTTATTGTAATGGGGTAATTTAATAAAAAATGTGTCTTCTGTTGTTCAAGACTTGTCAGCATCGATTATTCAGAGAATGCTTTATTATAAATAATATAAATTTATTTTTCTTAACGTAAAAGGCTCATCAAAATCGTTTCAGTCGCATCATGAAACAAATGGCCTGCCTGTTTAAAATTCGAAACGGAAATCAAATAAAAAAGTAAAATTTCATTGTACACCAAATTTTATAACTCTGTTTACAAAACATGTGATTGTGGCAGAAATACTTGCGCTGTAAAGTCATACGGACACAAGTACAAACTTTGATATACATATATAAATTATTAATTGTTTGTATAGTCCTAATGTTGCGATGCGATTACAACCTGCTTTTCTACCGGGTGCTGTGTGCGACGCTGCTCGTGACCGCGTTCACGTTCACTGTGATCTTGACTAATGTTTTTATCGATATCGATGGCATTTTATCGAATAAAAATAAGCGTGAGTGATGTTTGAAAATAATATTTTATGAGAATAATGACAATTCGATTTTGATGTAATCTTCTTTACTAAGACGAGCCATTTGGCGCGGCAGGTCGTGGGTTCAATTCCCACACAGGACAGACACATGTGTGCATGAACATGTCTGTTTGTCCTGAGTCGAGGTGTAATTATCTTTATAAGAATGTATTTACAAAAAAAAATAGTATATGTAAGTATATCGAACTCTTCTTTTTTTATTGCATAGGAGGGCGGACGAGCTTATGGACCACCTGATGGTAAGTGGTCACCAACGCTCATAGACATTGGCATTGTAAGAGATGTTAACCATCGCTTACATCGCCAATGCGCCACCAACCTTGGGATCTAAGATGTTATGTCCCTTGTGCCTGTAATTACACTGGCTCACTCACCCTTCAAACCGGAACACAAAAATAGCAATTACTGCTGTTTTGCTGTTTTGCGTAGAATATCTGATGAGTGGGTAGTACCTACCCAGACGAGCTTGCACAAAGCCCTACCACCAAGTTCTCTGCTCTGCTTAGTTTGGGATCATAAGGCCGTGTGTGAATAATGTCCCAGGATATTATTATTATATTAATTGACCGCTGGCATCGAGTTCAATACACCTTTTTTAAAACATCGTTCAAAGTACATTAGTATAATAACATGGTCCCCGTGTTGAGCAGTTCATTGTGATCGGCTCGAGTGTTCAAAGTTCTCTTACCACGATAGACTGAAACATTCCTGGGAAACCTTGGAACTCTAATGAATTTGTCTGATATAGTTACATAAGATATTCAACTAATAACATTGATTCTTCTATTTTGTTCTCAATGAATATTAATTGTAATTTACGATTAAGAAATCTCAAGCCGTTTGTCCTTAGTTACAAGAATTACACGTCATTTCACAACTTATCTTATATAATGTTTGAATTATTGAATAAGTAAAAATTGTAACATTTAATAACATTTCAGATAATTCCCAAATTGCTGATCATTCGAAAACAGTTGTAAAGTATGAT
Source organism: Nymphalis polychloros (assembly GCA_905220585.2). NCBI lineage: Eukaryota > Metazoa > Arthropoda > Insecta > Lepidoptera > Nymphalidae > Nymphalis > Nymphalis polychloros. The sequence goes on from HG992270.1 coordinate 6,477,865, forward strand.
ATCGAAGGATCAGAAGCAGAAGGACTCAACGATGATAAAAGTTCAGAAAGTGAAAACGATCCGTTTTACAGAACTAAAAGGTCCATCGGTAATTCAGACAACAGAGGCAACAGGGCGCAACATGGTAAGTATACGCAGCTTCACGTCACTTCCTTTATGCCTTATGTAGTTTAATCTGTATTTGTAATAAATATAAAAAAATCTTAAGCTTTTGATATATAGATTCATAATTACTTCCTAACGCCATTCGCTAGCTTATATTTATATCAAAAATTCAGTTATTTACTAAAACTATTTTTTTATTTAAATGTTAATTTAGCCTATAATTGAATTATATTTTACTGAAATATTTTAATATAAGCAATAACACGTTGACTTCCTAAATAAAATAGATTCTATGGTGCATCACCAAGGAGGTGGACGTCTCCTCACTGATCGCTTTTCGCTTGTTAATTACTTTTTGTCTGCCTACAGCGTATTAAAAATCTTTAATTATTTCTTTAATTTAATTAATTGTTTGCTTTCTAAAAACTGTTTCAATTTCAACATTATTTCTTCTACTATACAGTCTGAACTATTGTCCTTTGTTTAGTGTGCTTTTTTAAATTGTGCTTGTGCTTATTCGTGAACATTTGTGTATATTGAACTGTAAGTGACTTATAATGTAATTGCGTATTAGATTTAAGGTATAAAGTACCTAAACTATATAATTATTTTTCAAAAAAGTTTTTAATCATCAATGTTCTGATAATTGATGAACTGGTTAATCTTACGCAGCTGAATATCTGGAGCACCTGGGATTGAATACTACATCTGGACAATAAAAGTGTATAGGTTTTATTTTTCTGTTGGGAAACATCTCAATACTAAATTGATAATGCTTTTACTCCCATTCCTCGTCAGATATCTCTCTCTACCTCTCTCTCTCTTTCCCTCTCTTTGTGTCGTATTGCCCCAACTGACTTAGAGAGTAAGAAAGCGCTATGTTTGCGCTTACACGCCTGAAATAGATACATTCAAATTAAACAAATAATTGCAGAAACTAATAATATTCAGCTTCACGTCAAAGATCCAGGTCTTAAAAAGATTCTGACGAGCCGACTAGCAAGTCTTCTTAAAGAACTAGACGAAGAAGAAACTACAACTGAAGATATCAAAGCTGAATTAACTACAGCACCTGTTAAGGCTTTTGAAAAAGTGCAAGAAAGAGATAGCAAGAGAGAACGTGTCAGATTTTCGGATTTGTTTCATCTCGCGATGCATAACATTCTCTTGCAAGGAATGCTAGGACACATGGATTTAAATGATGTATATAATAAAGTACATATACTTGTTAATCATTTTAACGATTCAGATAAAAATAAAGGTAATACAAGAAACAGAACACGTTGACATTATCCTGTTAATTTTAAATGTAAAGCACAGCCAAAAAACAAATCGAAAGTCTTAAATGCTTTCGATATCTTTCAGCTTTTTTCCCGTATGTCTGATTTTAATTTTTTGATATTCATTATATTAAAAAAATGATTAAAATATAAGCAGAAGTCCAATTTTCTGTGTACATACGACATATTAATTTTTCATATTGTTGTGTAATTGTTATCCATAAATTCTTAAGTGAAGATTGCGTGTTCAGTCATGCAAGACTGAGGTTTCATGTGCTCAATTTAAGTTTGCCATATTTTTTTTCATGTATTGAGTTATGTCCGAGGTCGTAGAACAAAAGTTGTTGCTTATGATGTTAGGTATCTAGTCCTGCGAGGTTGCTGGTGTGTTCCAAATAACCCAGTATATATTTTATAATCAGTTCGTGTTTGGTTGTGAAGAGTAACATCTTAAGGAAACCTGCATGTGTATCCACTGACTCACATTTCTACAGCTGCTATTAGTTCTTGTTCTAAAGTTTCTCATATATTATATATTTATATTTTTTCTATTTCTATATTGATTTACTTGGCTTATCAACAGTTGTTGTATATGAACAAAATACAACGCGCGAGAATTATTTTAGGCTTAGATAATATCTAGTATTAGTACATTAAGTCTCAACATTAAAAACAAAGTTTATAACACTAATTATCTTTCCAGATAACCCGAGAACATTAAACGCAATAATAAATTCAAAAGAACGGTATCAATATGACGGGGAACGTAGATTGTTTGAAGAATTAATTAAATGTAAGAAACTAGAAAGTGAGATAGCTCGGAATAAGCAATTTAAAAGTAATACAACAAAAGGCGATGCTAACGAGAAAGGTAATATTCTAATTAAAACAAGTGAGCTATAAATAGTATTGTGGTAAATAAACAATATATAAGAGTGGTTACAACTTTTAAATATAAACATTTAAATGTAGTCGTCAGAAAATAAAAAGCAATCTGTAAATGACTTCGATCAATAATGTACTAAATTACCGGTAAGCGCTTCAAAATACGCACAAATTCGAATGTGGTGTTAATTCAAATTAGTATGGTCCAATCATAACCAACGTTAAGACGTCAAAATTTGTGGCAGTAACCACCGCAATGGCGTAAGTTAAATGTTGTGTCTGTAATTATCTGCTTTATTACAAAAGATACAAGGTTGAATTTGGAACAAAAGCTATTGTGCATTTCTTATCTCTTTCTTCTCATTCATGGGTTAAAATCGTAAGTGAATGTTAATACAATCTAAACCGCACATTATTGCTCAAGAACAAGGCATAGTTTAGGTTGAAATAATGAAACCTTTACATCGTTTTCTCCATTTTATGAAACAGTCAGCCCGTGCAAAGGTCTTTTGCTATTGAAAGTCGGTACACCCTGTGACTTAAATCATTCCTCCATGCTGCTCCAATGTGGTTTTATATATAAATATAGCAGAATTTCTTATGACCAGATTTTCTCAATGTTCGCCTTCACCACTAATTAAGCACAAGATAACATAGCAGAGCTTGATTGAGTTAAAACACGCAATCGTCTGGGCTATTCGTTATTACCTGTACGTTATATAGTATTTTATAGTGTTCTTTGCTGTATCAGACAAAACTATTAGATTTATTAATTGAAATAGATTTCAACAGTATTATATATATATAATATATCATCATCCTGAAATGTTATCATATTCACAATTCATAACGAAAGTTGCGACATAACATTACTACAATAATAATAATATAATAGAATATTTCAGATAATAAAATTATCATTAAAGCTGTGATCGAAATAAACGAAGACAATGAGAAACTAAATAAAATTAATTTAACGTAAGTTTTTAACATTTTAAATAAAGTTTTATTTATTCACCAACCTTGGGAACTAAGACGTTATGACCCTTGTGCCTGTAATTACACTGGCTCGCCCTTCAAATCAGAACACAATAATACAAAGTATTGCTGCTTGGCATTAGGATTGATGAGTGGGTGGTACCTACCCAGACGGCTTGCACAAGACCCTACCACCAGTCTTACAATACGCACAAAATAAGTTGGTAGCTCAGAAGTTTACAAATCACTAAGCAGATAGTTTTTAGGCTCCAAAACGATTGAGAGCAAACTTAGGTATTATACGATTGAATGTTTCAGAGCGCTATATTCAGGCTGGCCATAATTAGCACTACAGACATTAAACCATAATTATCTACATCACTGTATGTCGTTATAATTTTAAATTGCAGAAATTCAACCGAAAATGTAGAAGGTGTGATTAGTTTAATATACAATGGAAAACCTATTAAAGTAAATCAAATTGAAAACATAAAGTACAATAATACTGAAATGAAGAAGATAGATCGAGAAGTTGAAATAATAACAGTTGTTAATGAAATTAAAAATACCAATGAATTAGAAACAATTCAGTCAGAACCAACCTATAAATTTAGAGAAAACCAGAACACACTATTAAATAAATTAATAGATGAATATTTTAAAACAAGCTCACCGAGTACTCTTTATTTAGATAGAGATATAAAAAGATTGAAATCTAAACGCCTGAAAAGACAAATTAAAATACGTTACGAGGACGATCAAACAAGCAGTAGTCCCAAGACTTCTCGAGACAACAGCAAAACAGATGATGACAACGTCTACATAGAAATCGAATCACATTTCAGTGGAAAAGGTATTAAGGGAGAGAAGAAAAAGCTTATCAGAAGTCTTATAGATAAAATACAAAAAGCTCTACGCTCTGATACACACGAAACAGACGATACTATTAAACATATAAAATTTGTTAAAAGAACTCAAGATCCGATAGACGGCAATAAACATATTCTAATTAATAAAATAACTCCACCACACGATCATATTGAACCGAGAAAACTCGATCCAATAGACAAAACACTGAGAAAACATGAAAATGTAGTTAAAGATGATTCATGGACGAATCAAATTGAAAGTCCTAAGTTCCTATCAGTTTCGAAATCAGTTAATTCTGCAGAAATGAGTGAACTCAACATTAACTATGATAACGTTCTGAGAAATGGTATACCAAAAAGATTTCAAATACCTATAAATACGGATACAGATGAAGATCAGACAGTAACTCCGTACATTGACAATGATCGTAGTAATGTAACTTTACTTTTAAAGGATATAGATGGCACTGGCTTCTCGATTGGTATTAATCAATATGTTGGTGAACCACCAGACGTTAACAGTATGAAAATGTTTAACGGTCTCGAAAATCTCATTAAAGAATATCACCAAAGCTACGACCAAGATGTTAGTAACGAGTCTGAAATTGATAAAGCCGAAAACTTTGTTCACATTAGAAATAAATTAAATAATAAAAATAGTCACAATATCCTAAAACGGTCATTAAAAGGTATCGGTAGTGTTTATAAATTCAAGTTATTTTACAAAAACGACACATCTCTCGATAAATATTTCAAGTACAACAATGACAACAGAGTATTTAAACTACAAAAATATTTAAACAAAATAAATACAGATAAAATAAGTAATAAGACTATTTACAAATTATTTAATAAATTCAAGCTAAGTGGAATGCCCGTAATAGACAAAATTAAACTGGACAAAAAGTTAAAGTCTCCAAAATTATCATCAGATAGTTTTATAAGTCGAAAGAAGAGATCTTTGACCGTAAAGAAAATTTCAAACGTTAATTCAAAAATAAAACTCAGCAAATACATAAATACACATGCCAGGTTTTATAAACGAATACTTCTAAACAATAAAAGGAATAAACGTCAAATCAATAAAATACGAATAATTGCAAGAGAATCACAGAATCCGGAAAGAAAATCTGAAGAAAATATATTTATGATTTCCGGTGAAAATCCGGACACAATTATAAACGCTAGAAATCATTACGATGACGTACTTCCGATGGGTGATTTCTTCAGAATACAGCACAATGCACAGCCAGTGTACTCAAAATTTTACGATCAAAAACGGAGTTCAAATCGACTCATGTCTAAATATCCACATATACTTATAAATGACGGTATAGCGTCGAAAGAGGAAGATATCACCTTAGACAAGATATATGGTATAAATGAGCAGCCGAATAGAATACCACCAAAACAAAATCACTTAGAACAAGAAACAGTAACAATAGATTCACAGACTGTATCTTCAGATAATATACCAAAGGTCGAAGAAATTATAAATGCCATAATGCCGTCAGCTTCCAGACCAAACTATAAATTGACTGTAAAGATAACACCTAAAAAAACACTCAATATGAGCACAGGCTTCAAGGAAGTGCACACCAGCGTTAACAAAAGCTTCGACGAAAATGGCTTACGATACTTTTCATTGTTTAATCTCTCACAAATATCTAAAGTAGAAGAGTTAAATAAGACAAACGATACAAAAAAAGATAAAATCATTGTAAAACCACTAAATACACAAGTGAACGAACAACAGATGCAAATAAAAACTCTACTTCAATTACACAAAAAGAGAGTTGATCAACAATTAGGTAACTTAATAAGAGAAAGTAGACATCTAGAAAGAATGATTGATGGTAACAGTAATAATAATATAAATAAAACAATAAACATACTACACGACGATATAGTTGCCACTGGCGATGGCGATGACAAAATGAATAAGATATTAGAATCCATCAAGAAACTTCAAGAAAGCTACAATTTAATCAAGAACGATATCAAAACGCAAGGCAATTTCGCTACAGAGAAGCCAAAAACATCTACAGATACACCTGTGATTATACATACCGTGAAATCTAACGATAAAATCACGAACGAAATATTAAAGAAAATCGACACGAATACTAATATATTAAAAACGTTTCTAGAAAGATTTTCAGATAAACTTAAATATAACAATAAAGAAGCACCAAAAGAAACTGTAAGAGCAACGGACAATCCGGCTGAAAAAGATTGGAAGAGGTATAACAAGAAATCATTTTATGGACCAGAAGAAAACAAAACCGCAACAATACCGTTTATTTACCCATATCAACAGAATAAAGGACCTCCAGCTGGCATGGTATATCAAGGACACATACATACAAATGCCATACCGATTGATCGTAAAGAATACAAGCCTGTAAGCAAAATTGAATCTAATGACTTCAATAATTCAGACATTAATAAGCAAAATTTCAATGAATCAAAGTTCTTTATGGATGAAATTGAAAATGATTTTAAAGCGGCGAATAAGCACTTTATTGATGCGAATTTAAATATGAATACTACTAAGAATTAATTCACATTTTTTGTATTGATTTTTGAAATGTAATGTATTGAATATTATTGAAATTAAATTGATTCGTTTTCTAATTAAGGCAACACTGTTTTGATAAAAGTTTGTTGATTTGTTATTTACTAGACACCCGTCCCTTAAATGTTTTTTTTTATAGCATAGTTAGGCAGGCGAGTATATGGGCCACCTGATGGTAAGTGATCACCAACGCCCAAGACATTGGCATCGTAAGAGATGTTAACTATCGCTTACATCGCCAATGCGCCATCAACCTTGGGAACTAAGATGTTATGTCCCTTGTGCCTGTAATTACACTGGCTCACTCACCCTTCAAACCGGAACACAACAATAACAAGTACTGCTGTTTTGCGGTAGAATATCTGATGACTGGGTGGTACCTACCCAGACGAGCTTGCACAAAGCCCTACCACCAAGTAAAAATTATTCTGTTATATATTATACATTAATTGAGACAAGCCAAAATCTACATTTACATGCACGCGCCCAAGGCTATAGAGTATAGGCCATTGGACTTTTGGAGGATGCGTAGTTGGGTATAAGTAAAACTTTCTCTTGATGTCGTAATATGGAATGAGTAATGTGGAAATGACGAATGTGGAATGCCTTATTAAAAAACGGAACGGGTATATATACAAAAAGTGAAATAAAAATAGATCAATAGGAATACAAGAAAAACATTATATAAAAAATATCGAATGCGAGCGTCTTGTTACAAGTAAACAAAGTTGTATTAACAATATCGCAGCGAGCGTCTTGTTAGAGAGTTGTATATCGATTATCGAGTGCGAGTGTTTTGTTTCAGATAAACAGTTTTAAGAACTATTCATTGACCATTGTTTCAAAACATGACGTCATATATTGCGGCACGCGTTGTGTTAGCGACGTACTGCTACAGGGCCATCCCGATTCTTACAGCAATTAAAAACTGCTCTTAATAATAATCAAATTATATTTGAGCTAATTTACTTTGAATGGCATAGACACAACTAAAAAGATTGACCATTTTTTAGATACGATATTTCAATCTAAGATCACTTGTGGATTTATAACCGTGCAATTATATCAACATTGTTTTTACCTTTCGTTGAAAAAACAAAATGTTTTTTTAGAGTATAATAAAACAATTTATTAAATAGAACACATTTATTTCTAATGTATAAAATAACAACAATTTTATGGCACTTTGTTAATTTAGATATTTTTGTATAATAAATATATTTTTTGTGCAAAAACAAATATTCAAAAAACAATTGACCAATATAAATATTTTACTTAAAAAGTTATTTAATTGATAATGGCAGTAATATTATAATATATTATTTCTGAGTGCGTCAACTATTATTTATATACGGTTTTCCATTAAGGGCGCTTGATCTTTGAAATGCAAAAAAAAATACATGTAGGAGAGATATTTGCGAAATTTTTTTTTTATTTGGAAGGTCTATCGACCCCATTATGTATGGAATATGACATCATTCAAATGACCGCCACGGCTTCGGTTGGTGGCGCGCACACGAAAGGTCCAATTTTCGATGACTCTGGCGCACAAATCGGGCTGTATTTGATCGATGGCGTGGCGTATGTTGACTTTGAGGGCATCGGTGGTTTGCGGCTTGTTGGCATAGACCTGCGACTTAAGAAAACCCCACAAGAAAAAGTCCAGCGGGGTCAAATAGCACGATCTCGGTGGCCAGTTCACGTCGCCTCCGCGCGAGATGACCATGTCCAGAAATTGCTCGTGCAGAACTTCCATCGTAGCGTGTGCTGTGTGGCACGTAGCGCCGTCCTGTTGAAACCACATGTTGTCCAGATCCATATTCTCGATTTCAGGCCAAAAGAAGTTGGTTATCATCGACCGGTATCGCTTACCATTGACGGTGACGGCCACACCATTATCGTTTTCGAAAAAATACGGACCAATCACGCCTCCGGCCCAAAATCTGCACTTTCTGCGGGTGCATTGCCACTTGGTGAACCTCGTGTGGATTGGTCTCGTCCCAAATACGGCAATTTTGCTTGTTGACATAGCCATTCATCCAAAAATGCGCCTCGTCGCTGAAGATGATTTTTTTGCCAAAATCGGCGTCAACTTCCAACTGCTCTAATGCCCAGTCAGCGAACACACGGCGCTGTCTATGGTCATTAACCTTGAGCTCTTGGGTCAGCTGGATCTTGTACGGGTGCAGGCTCAAGTCACAACGCAAAATTTGCCAAGTTGTCGTCTGCGAAAGGCCGAGTTCCTGTGCGCGACGCGGAATTGACTGCCGCGGGTTTTCGAGGACACTGTCGCGCACAGCGGCGATATTCTCGGCAGATCTCGCGTTACGTTGACGCACGGGAACCGGCTGATTGTTAACTGACCCGGTTGACTCGAATCTCCACCTGTCGCCTGACTGTCCACCAATCGACGGATAGTCGACTCGGCAGGACGATCATCGCGACCGTAAAACGGGCGAAGTGCGCGGAACGTTGCTCGAACTGAAGACCCATTTTCATAAAACAATTTTATGATTTGCACGTGCTGCTCGACACTGTAACCTGCCATGGTGGTTTGGGAGGACGGAATGAATATAATACACTGCATTTGACAGCTGTCACTCAAACAACATGGCCGCAATCAGCTGTCAAAGTTCAAGCGTCCCTATTGGAAAACCCCTTATATTGTAAATATAATAATCTTTAATATAGATTACATAATTATGTTAGAAAAAATCTAAATGTACATATAATATAAATGTATAAATTAACCATACAGGGTTATTTGTAACACACCAGCAACCTCGCAGGACTAGATAGCTAACACCATAAGCGACAACTTTTGTTCTACGACTTCGGACATAACTCAATACATGAAAAAAAAATTACAAGTTTTTGTTGTACCGTCGTGACATTTGTAGGTCTATGTTTCATTCATAAACGAAAGGACGACGCGACACCTCGATCTTTGCGATGCGCGTAGATTTATAAACGTTCAAGCGGGAAAATAAATTATTACTTATTTTTGTATGAAAATAAAATCAAACAAATTATCAAAAGTCGTAGAACAAAAGTTGTTGCTTATGATGTTAGCTATCTAGTCCTGCGAGGTTGCTGGTACTTTATAAATAACCCTGTATATAGATAAAAAAATAATTAAATTAAATCAAAGTAAAAAAATTGCTAAATTGCTAAAAATTATAAATACATACAGTATTTATAAAAATCATCGCTTTAATTAGAATAATTATTATTAATAAAACTAGGATAAAAAACTCTTTTTACTAACATTATGATTTTAAGGTAATGGCTCCGCTGTATTAAAATATCTTATAAACTATTCGTTCATTAATATATCAAATCTCATTTTATCCTTCTTGTTTCTTCGATATAAGGCAATGGTTTCGCAACGCATACGATATAAATAACCTTGACCGTTGACCTTGTTTTGACCTTAACTTGACCATTATAAGCTTCTGTCAAACTTTTTAGTATCCAGGGAATTCTTCCATTCGTATAGTTAAAATCTTGTAAAATGTTAGGTGATGTGTTCACGCTCATAATGAAAAACACAGGATTAATATTTTTGGAACGAAGTTCCTTTACGTGGCTTAAGTCACATAACGAAATAGCGGTATGCCTACTTTTAAATTGCTACAAAATGTGAAGCGTTGGGCAATTAAATTCAATACTGCGCAAGCGCTTCGATGTAGGATCTATGCAGAATTGTTGAGCGCCAATCGATCGTGAATGAGCGTGAACTATATAGTGCGTCTACGATTTTATTATTAATTCCGAACTTCGTTCCTGACGGGGTCCTCGACTGTACATTTTTTTTAGTATCATTAGATCGATCATTTCATTTATTAACGACTTATAATGTGGCAATGAAAGAAAATCGTCGGTATTCGATAAATTAAATAGTGGTGGTATTCGACAGATACATCAAAAGGCATAATATACCGAATAACGAAAAGTACATAAATACTCGTTTCAACGTTTACTCAGAAGCTGAAAGCGATTGGTGACAGGCTTTGTGCAAGCTGTCTGGGTAGGTACCACCGTCTCGTCCGATATTCTAACGGCAACCAACAATACTCATTGAGCCCGAGTTACAAGAGACACAATGGAGTGAAAACATCTTAGTTCACAAGATATTTCTCACAGTGCAAATGTCTATGGGTGGTGGCGGTGGTGACCATCTGCCAAACTATTGATCTTCCTGTCAAATATCTATCATTTTTCCGATGTATTTTCCTTTTTTCTCAAACATTAAAACAATTAGTTCACATTTACTAATATTCTCTCCTTTATTAATATTTACCTAATTCATATATAAGACATAATAAATAAGACTTTTTTTTGTAACGGCGAACTGTTAAATCTACTAAACCAATTTACATAAAACTTATATCAAAAGACGCGGCGAGTTTCAGAGAATATTTATTATGTAATACTATTATATAAGTAGCTGCGTTTAGTAATCTCACCCGATTTTTCTAGACCATTGACGTGACATTGATTAATTTCATATTATTATTTAATAAAAAATTGCGCGGTAGGGGGCCCCGTGTCAGGAACAAAGTTCTGTGCGATATTTTTTCGACTTAAGGCATTTTAAAATGTAGTTTTTAATTGATTATATTGCTGTATTTTTGTCACACCGAAAGGCACCTCAACCTCCTTTATATCGACCTCCTAAATTCGAACGCCCATCGCATCGCATTTGGTAGGCACAGTATGAACGCTATTTCGTTACTCATGTGACCTTGGGCCAATGCAATTTCTCACTGCAAGCCGCGTAAAAGAACTTCGTTCCAATAAAAATTAAATAATTATATTAAATAAAGGCCATTTATTTTTATAATAACGACAATGAAATAAAATTAGCCATATGTTATAATTGTTTTGTTTTAATCATAATAAATATAAAAATATAATGTTCTTATTTAAAGTTTGAAATAGGAACTAATTATATCGTTTACATAAACCCTAGGTACAATTCATACCTATGTATAATCTATGGCAGAATTTGTTTACACGTTAATATTACAAAATATTTGCATTAAAAAAAAAAACAAAATGCATACTCGTTGGTGTATTAAACGTGGAACTGGAATACGACTTGAAATTTAGGAAGCTGGCAACATTTCAACCCCTACCAATCATTACCTTGTGCCTGTAATTACTGTCTCGTTCACACTTCAAACTGATATAACAGAACAACACATATCAGTATTTAACTTATGTAAATCTATGATTTGTAAACGATACGTACAAAAAAATCAACTGGCTGTCTCTTTCGCTGGTTCGTCTCAGGGCTGGGTGTTTCTTTTCCGAACCGGTGGTAGTTTCCAGTTTCACAATCAATAAGAAAGTGTAATACTTCAATATTGAAAGTATTTTGAATTAGAATTTATTAAATGCTTGTCTTTAAAGTCGATTAACGGACGATAATTTTACGTGATAACATCGATGAATACTCGGACGCATCGGCCGATGGAGTGGAAGAGAGATAGATGCGTCACAAACCGAATGCTTAGACTGATCGTGCCTCTCTATCGCTTGTTCTACGCTCTCGCTTGCGCGCTCGGCTCAGGCGGAACGTGACAATGAGTCATGCTTTTTCGTGCGTGCAGCCGGCGTTCATCGATTGATAAGACGATGTCACGTCAAAACCCCCTTTTAAAAATCGATGCGATTTACATCAGCGCTATGTACTTGACGTTGTTAATTATATAGAAATATTTACCAGCTCCTTAGCAACATGCCTGTTACAACATATTGTACTGATTAGACTTACAGTTTTAAATATGTCTTTCTCTTTCTGTCATCATTAATTTGACATTCGAGAGAAGAAGACACAGAATTGTTTAAATGATCACTAACTAAGCGACATTTATATAAAAAGCCCTCAATTTTAACCCTTACTTGCCACACCTCTGTAGAATTACATACTTGCCATCATGGGGTAGATTTGTACCCCAGTGACAAAACATATTAAAAGTTTTTTTTTAAATATTGTTTACTTAGATAGCCAAAAAATAAAAGTGCAATAAAAAAATGCTAAAGCCAATAAAAGTGGAAAAATGACTATTTTCCTCAATAGGCCTGGGGTAGTTTTGAACCCAGGGTGGGAAGTAAGGGTTAATTGTAACTTATATACATTACACGATTTAATACATAAACGAGTTATGGATTTGTTCTTTATATAGAATCACACAAGTATATCTATTGCAATAACAATTATATAAAAGTATAAGTATATATATATATATATATATATATATATATATATTAATTTGATTTGAAATTTCTATTTAGACTGCAAGAATTATTTGTTATTTAAAAAAAAATTATTAAAATTCTCTTCTTTAACTATTATATCATAAGATTTCAATTTATAAATGTATAAAAAATATCTATTAAGGTATTTCTCGAATTTAAATAGATTTTTATAAAAAAAAAAAAGTTTAATAAACAGTTATTCAGGTTTAAACCACGACCACGCATTTTAAACCCATAATATATAAAATTAATAAAATACATCACAAATATTTTTAAATATACAATATATTAAAAATATCAAATAAAATACAATATATTTAACAATGGCAAGAACGAAAGCTGTCTCATAAGAAAATGGCAACACTTCGTAACAGATAATAAATATAAATAAATTCACTTTCTGATGTAGTATAATCTCTATTCTACAATAATTCGGTTATCGAAAAATATATTTTATAATTATATCATAAGATCAGATTTTTATGAATATTGGCACTGAGATAGTTCAAGAAAGGATGACATTATAAAAGATTAAAAGCTTAAATGTTTCAATACAATTAGTATATTTATTGTAATTATGTAAAAATCTAAAATTATTAAATTATAAAAAATATAGTTTCTATTTGTATTCTGTAAGGCAGAAAACATTTGAATCTTCCAGTGCTATTCTGTGAGAACTCGCTGTTTTTTATAGCATAGGTAAGCGGACGAGCACATGGGCCACCTGATGGTAAGTGGTCACCAACGCCCATAGACATTGGCAGTGTAAGAGATGTTAACCTTACGCCTTTCGCTTACATCGCCAATGCGCCACCAATCTTGAGAACTAAGATGTTATGTCCCTTGTGCCTGTAATTACACTGGCTCGCTCACCCTTCAAACCGGAACACAACGATACAAAGTACTGCTGTTTTGCGGTAAAATATCTGATAAGTGGTCTAACCTAACCTACCCGGACGTGCTTGCACAGAGCTCTACCACCAAATTCTTTGGAACTCTTGCAATTAAAAACCGACTTATCTTTTGATGCGTGTATCTTTTATCTTATTCATTAATAATATATGTAAATGAATATTTGTATGTTTACCCTCTATATCCTAGGTATTCACCCAATTGAAATGATACTGTTGAATTATTGTGTATACACAAAGGCTGTTTGATATTTGAGTAAGTGAGTGAGTCAGTTTGTTCTTACAGAATAGCTATATACCTGTAAGTGCTATATATCAATTCTAGTTTCCCACGCGTGGGCTATTTCGTAACCTATGTTCGTAATATGTAAATTATTTATCTGAAATCCTCAATTCAGCTAGTTCCTTCTCTTCGTCCACTTCGTCTTCGTCCTCTGATCCGTGAACTGATGCCGCTGGCGTGGTTGCTCCTGTAACAGACACAAGAAAATCTTTAGAAGATTGAAGTTGTCTATGGTATTTTTTTAATGTAGCTCGTTTTTAAAATAACATAATTCCATCTTCACAGATTATCCAAAGATAATATAAAAAAAGTTTATCAATGCAAAGAGAAATGAATCCTATTTGTTATATAGTAGAGTCGAAAATTGATTGTAATGTTTGGATTTTATAAATACTATATATTTTATATAATTTTAGTTGTTCAATTGTTTTCTCGATCGTCGACGGCTCCCGAACGTTCTACGAGAAACGATAATATCACACAAAACGTCTCGGAAACTTCAAGCGACAGACGTCTCGTTTCACAAACATATCGTTTTATATGAGATTATTTGACAAACACTCAATACCCAAATGTTTTACTTTGCAAATGTATTCAATATTATTATTATATAATAAATATGTATATAATTAAATATGAAAATATTATTCATCATTTTGCCAAAACTTGTTTGTGAAATGAGAAAAATGTCATTGTTTTTTTTTTGTAAATAGATAAACCCCTCCCCCTCTCCCCTCTAATCAAGTACGTGCCCCTGACCATATATCAGACACCGCTAATCTCATGGAGACTAGATATCTAAGGCTACCTATACATAACAGTGCAAGTGTGTGTGAACAAACATACACTCTTTATAGAAACGAGTGATGATTAAGTGCAGAAATATTAACCAATGAGTTTCAAACTTTTGAGCAACCTATTCAGTTAAATTACTTTTTACTAGCTAAGAGGTTTGACTGCTACATAAATGTATATACTTGTATATAAATAAATGGTACGCCAACTTCCTAACCAATCGTCTTCCACACAACCAACGTCCAATGTTTACAATAAAATCAAAGTGCATTACAGTGATCACTGGCTACTGTCTCGAACCTATTCCGAAGACTCGACACGATCCCCCAACTTTGAGATGAGCTGATCTATTTGCTCCGAGACAGCTTCGGTCAGTGGCTCCAGGAAATCGTTGGGAGTCTGATAATCTTCTTGCTCTGACTCCGTAAAGTCTAGATTCTTCTCGAACGTGACTTCCAAATCCGTTGCACTCTCCAGATCTGTTATTTCGAGTATTTCAAGGGATTTCCTGACGATTGCGTTGCGTTTTTGGTCTATTTCCGTTTGGACTTCCTCGTCTTTCGTGTCTCTGTGTTTCTCTATTTCCTTGTGATAGGAAGCCGTGAGCCACGACATTTCGTGGTGACTTCGACGCACTGATATCAGATATCAACCAGGGTTTTATTTAAAACAATTTACAACTATCGGTACAACCCAATTCAGATAAGATTTATAAATGGCGGTCGATAGCATGCTATCTCACCCACACACTGTTCACGTCTCTGTTTAACTTTTAACGGGTGGGAATCAATTTCGATTTGCTTTTCAAACGCATTTAAATAACAAACTAAATTCATAAGAAAGTTAATAAAAAAACTTTATAATGTTTTTGCTTAATAACGAGAGTTACCACCATTTATAAATCAAATCAGATCGTAATATCAAGTACACACGGTAACTGTTTTCTAAAAATGTACTCACTAGAATGCGTAGGACTGGGGGGTTCGGAGATGGGCCGGGGGTAGTTGAACTGCTTGCCGAGCTCCTGGTCCATGTGGTCCACGTAGTCGGGATACACTATCTTCAGCGCTTGGGCTCGCGCTTGACGGTAATACTGTGGAAATAAAAAAATGACATACTTAATTGGTGGTAGAGCTTTGTGCACACTCATCTAGGTAGGCACCACCCACTCATCAAACTGCAATATTCAGTATTATTGTGTTCCGGTTTGAATGGTGAGTGAGCCAATGTGATTACAGGCAAAAGAGACATAACATCTTAGTTCCCAAGCTTAGTGGTGCATTGATAATGTAAGGAATGGTTGATATGTCTGACATAGCCAATTTCTACGGGCGGTGGTGATTTATCATCAGGCGGCCCATTAGCCAGTCCGCCGCTTTGCGCAACAGTGAGACACTAACAGGCTTTAACATATCACATATAAACGCTTACAATTCCCAGATTCCTCCAATCCATGAGGTCGGACAGTCTCTCGGTCCTGTTCCTCTGGATGATGCGTTGCCGACGCGTCAACCTGGAAAATACCATCAATTAGCAGCTGCTCGGTATTTTATTATATACTAAGAAAAACATTATCTTAGGGCGTATATAAAAGTAGTGTAGAAGCAAACAAATGTTATTGCAGACTTAAGAACACTCTAATTGACGCAAAACAAAAAATAATCTTTAACATATATATAAAAATGTGTGGAACATAATATATAACTGAATAATGATATGAACTATGATATAACAAAAACTAGTGAAGTATCTTAATATGAATCAGAACTTAGAATGGAGAAAAATCGTGAGATGATGCCTTAAAAAAAATGATGAAATTTCATTCGTAAAACTTCACAGCTCAGCCCTCTTAGGTCGTAGCAGTTTCTCAATTCAAAAAAAAAATCTTAATTTATAGATTCAGAAACAAACTCCAGAGCTTGCTTGCATTGCATGAAATAGTAAGACCTGTGACGTATATCCACAAACCCGCATTGGAACAGAGTGGTAGTAAGTTTCAAAGCCTTTCCAATTCCTTTTCCTCGAAGGGCGAGTAGCCTTGGCCCACCAGTGGGAACTACTTTACAGGTTATTACTTTTCTTTAATTTTTTTTCTTTAATAAAGTGCTTAAAAATATATGTACATAATAAATTGAAAGGGTTAGCAAGCGAAATTGATAGTGGGCTGGACACACATGTCGCAGAACCGACAAAGGAAGCAAGAAGGTGTTCTGGAGTGGAGACCACGCCTTGGCAGACGTAGCGTAGGGCGCCCTCCGGCTAGCTGGAGTGACGATATACGCAAAGAGGCAACGGATGGAGATTGAGAGCTGAAGAGCTCAGTGGAGAGATCTATGTCCAGCAGTGGACGACAAAGGGATGATGATGATGATGATGACATTAAATATAAAATATAATATGTCTATATATACTCACTTGGTGAAATCAAACATGTATTGAGCGAGTTGCTGCACGGAGCCCTCCAGCGATATGTAGCGCCGGTCGACGACGTATATCCCGTACGACATGGGGTCCGCTATATGCTCCTGCATGAAACATCCGAACCCTGAAACATACGAAATAAAAATAAACTTTAATCAAGTAAAGTCGGGCGATAGATTAATAGTTAATAATAAAAAAAAATAAAAAAAAAACAGTTTTCAATATGGTAACAAATCCACGAAAACTCATGGACGGATTGTCATTGCAATAAAGAAATGCTAAATTCACCCGTATATACTAAACATAAGATTCATTTTTTTCTAATACTGCTGTGTGGCGGTCCCTTCAAAAACAATAGGTGGTGAGGTAAGGTCGGAATTTGTTTATCGCCAACCGGGTTCAAAAGAGCCGACCCGCCACGGCGGCTAATTCCAAGAGACTAGCCAACTGCGCGGAACATATTATAAAGTGCACAATTGTGCACAAACAGAGGTGCATTCAGAAAAACCCAATAACTTTTTAGAGGACCGAGATCCTGGTATCAGGTCGGGCCTGGGGTTTGATACCAGGAACTCGGAATTTGCAGACTTAGATCTCTTCACTAGACTACGCAGTCGAAATAATTAACTTACTTACTAAGTTAAGGTTTAAACACGATATGAAAATGAATCGTGCCAAAATAGACCGTACGGCGTAGAGGTTAAAGTCGTGGTAACTGACCGGACAGGTTGGTGGTGATGCTGGGAATGCCCATGACGGTGCACTCGGCCGGCGTGTACCCCCAGGGCTCGTAGTACGACGGGAACACGCCCAGGTGGCAGCCGCGGACGAACTCCTCGTATTCCAGCCCGAACAGCGGGTTCGTGGACGTCAGGAACTCCGGGTGGAATACCACCTGAAGCCGGACGACACTTTAACTATTCATCAGTAGACTGTAGGTTGTTCAAATGTTTAATATTTATTTGAAAAGTCCATTACAGTAAATAGATAACCCTCGGATTTACATATTCCATGGGATTTGGTTTGTATTATGTACTACAAGCAGTTCGTGAGTTATATATTGTATAGGTAGGCGGACGAGCATATGGGCCGCCTGATGGTAAGTGGTCACCAACGCCCATAGACATTGGCACTGTAAGAGATGTTAACCATCGCTTACATCGCCAATGCGCCACCAACCTTGCGAACTAAGATGCTATGTCCCTTGTTCCTGTAATTCCACTGGCTCACTCACCCTTCAAACCGGAACTCACAACAATACCAAGTACTGCAGTTTTGCGGTAGAATATCTGATGAGTGGGTGGTACCCAGATGAGCTTGCACAAAACTCAACCCCCAGTCTCGACCAATGGTATCATGTCAGTTCAAGGTCAAAGTGGCTTATCAGTTTTTTCCTTATCTAATGTAATCCTACGTATATATGACGTCATCTTGTAGTAAATAACTCACTTTAACTTTATCGTTGACCGTGTTGAACAGCTGACAGCGTCGCACGGAGTTCAACACCGGGTCACTCCAGTCGTCCACCTGAAATATTTATATATTTATCTTCGAGGGAAACAGAATGTGATGACACTCATAACACAATAACATACATACATTTATAAAATATCATAATAACAAGTGAGATCAATGATGTTGAAGAAAATAAAACTTTTTTTAAATCACATAAAAATCACTTAAATTACTTATTGAAAACAGTTGTTTTTCGCAGGAGATATTATAGTGCACAAGTGTGTGCGCAAACACAGGTGCACTCTCTCTTTCCTAGCTCTCGTAATCCGATGGGACGGCAATCCAACACGACC
Source organism: Nymphalis polychloros (assembly GCA_905220585.2). Lineage (NCBI taxonomy): Eukaryota > Metazoa > Arthropoda > Insecta > Lepidoptera > Nymphalidae > Nymphalis > Nymphalis polychloros. The sequence goes on from HG992270.1 coordinate 6,497,045, forward strand.
GGAAAGAGTTCAGGCGCAGGACCAACGGCTTTACGTGCTTTCCGGGGCACGGGAGTGTACACACTTCCAACTTCCAGACTCCGGGCTGCTACTGAGAATTTTCTGACAAAAAAACCCAATAACTATTTGTTGACCCGACCTGGGAATCAAACCCAGGACCACCGGGTCTGCGGCCTTACATGTAGCCACTAGACCAACGACGTAGTCAATAGATCAATATAATGAATATGATATTAATGATAATGGCCGGTAGTGTGGGGTGGTTGGTGCTCACCACGTTGTGCGTGGTGACGGGCGGCAGGCCGTCGCGCTGCAGCGCGTAGATGCAGCGCTTGAGGCGCACCGTATCGTCCTTGTGCAGCAGGCCCGCCGCGTCCGGCAGGTGGCCGCTGGAACGGTGATCATCAAACTTTAACTTTTTCTCTATTAGTTATGTACGATTTCTTGTATCTTAATTATAGATAATATATAAATGAAATGCATATATCGGTTTGGTTCTCACCTAAAAAATACATAACTATTGTTTAACACTTCTAGAAACCGGGTCGAGGTCATCCGGATGATTGTTTAAAATTTTGAAGAGGAACATGTGATCTAATTTTACTGGGTGGTAGGGCTCTGTACGAGCCCGTCTGGGTAGGTACCGCCCTTGTTGCTTCGACTATTTTTGTGTCTGGTTTGAAAGGTGAGTGAGTCAGTATAACTACAAGTATAAGACACATTGACAATGTAAGGAACGGTTAATATTTCTTACGTCGCCAATTTATTTAGGGTGACCCAATTTTGACATGAATATTCAGATAGAATTCGAATTTCACCTTGTAATGTCATAAGCGACATTATGTAATCAATCAAAAATAATCCTTCTCACCTTAAGCATATGTCATACATTCGCTTGCCGATCTTCTGCTGTATGTCGTTAATGGTGTCCCTAAGAGCCTTCGTGACGGCGTGGCCGCGCAGACTTTCCACGTTGAAATTGTTCGTCTTCGCCGGGAAGATCAGAAACGCCACCACTGTCATTTCTGATCCTGAAGACTGTAAAGACATTAGTGATTCAGTGAGAGCCTGTGAATGTCCCACTGCTGGGCTAAGACATCCTGTCCGCTTTTGAAGAGAAGGTTTGGAGCTTATTCCACCACGCTGCTCCAATGCGATTCACTAATTATAACTATAGTAATAGCTATTAATGAATAAGGATTATCATACTGTACAGAATTATATAAATGATAGAAGAGCTCCATGTCCATACACGATATATAAATACAAGAAGAAGAAAATTGGAGACAAGAAAATAATTAGTGGACCTATTTTCCTTAACTTGGCCTTAAACAAAGAGATCTCTTATTATCTATATTCATTTATCTTTACTATAATCGAAGGAGTAAACATAAAAAAATCTTAGTTTTATAATCCATGTAATTTGCTACTAACTCTTTCATATTTCACACTAACAGACATTTCTTGATTAATATATATTTATTTATAATACAATACTAACTTGACTACTTATATGAACTTTAATTTTTTTCGCGAATCCATAGTGAATACCATAGATTATTCAAGATCTCGACCAATCGTAACGCTTCAAATTTGTTTATTTGTCTTTTCTCCTCCTGCGATTGGCACAAACATTGGACCAATGCTGGAACATCCAATAGCCTTAGATAGATCTTGGCCCAGCTGCTCTGCCACGTACCTTCAGATAGTGGTTCAATCTCGCCAACGCCTCTATGAAGATGTCCGCCCCCTTGTTTCCGAACTCGTACCGCCCGGCGATGAAGAAATACAGCGTCTTGTCGAGGTTGAAGTTGAAATGCCTACAAGGAAGAAGATTTCCTTATATTAATATATGTATATAAGCTAGATAGGTAATCTATTATACAAAAAGTATATGTGTAATTATTTATCTGCTGACGGTACACTACTAACTGATCTGACTGTAGAGTTCCGACGAACCTCTTTGTTTATATCTGATGACTGCAAACCAGCCCGGAACCAAAGCTGACCGGAAAGCCTTTTAAACTAATAAAAATCAAATTTTTTTTTTATTTAACTAGCCTTTTATCAATACTTATGAATCGTCAAGCGTTACCACCGGTTCGGAATGTGGATTCTAACGGGGAGAACCGGCAAGAAACTTAGTTACACTTTTTTACAAAAATACAAATTTGTATCAATTACATACACTTATCATTCAATCCACGCATTCTTACCAAACATATATTCAGTAAAAGAGTAATACTCATATACTTTTTTGACGTGATAACGTCTTATAAATCGATGAACGCCAGCTGCACGTACGAAAAAGCATGACTCGTAGTAACGTTCCGCCCGAGCCGAGCGCGCAAGCGAGAGCGCGGTACAAGCGATAGAGAGGCACGATCGGCCTAAGCGTTCGGCTTGTGACGCATCTATCTCTCTTCCACTCCATCGGCCGATGCGTCCGAGTGTTCATCGTTTTCTTACGACGTTATTACGTAAAATTATCGTCTGTTAACCGACTTTGCAGACAAACATTTATGCTATTTTTTTATATATACAGGATGACTGGTTAATTACTATCAATATTTAAGGAGAATACTCGGTACATGATTCTCATTCGAATTATGTAAAAAAAAATAGGTACTTAATTTTTGACCAAATTTCCGTATAAATAAATAAAGTGTGGACCCGTTCCCAGCCTTGCCGGCGGCGCGTGCGGCGGCGTGGTGTTGTGTCGCTACTCCCAACCCCCGCCCCGTGGCGTTAGTCGGGCGAGCGCCGCCGTAAGGTCTGTACGTCCGTCTTCCCGCGCGCGCGCCTAGCGATCGATCTTACGCGTATACCTAATCTGTCGTGTGTGCGTGTGACCCGTTATTACTTATTAGTAATTAAGTATGGCTTATCAATACACAAATGCAGAATACTTGGACAAAAACATATTGTTCACGGACGAAGCTACGTTTACTAAGTTAGGTATTTTTAACGTACACAATGAACATTGGTGGAGTCATTCCAATCCATACGCGACAGGACGCTTATCAACACAGGTTTAGTGTTAACGTGTGGGCTGGTGTTTTAAATAACTGTTTGTTAGGGCCGTATTTCATCGAAGGAAGACTCAATGCTGTGTCATACTTAGACATTTTAAACAGTGCGGTGAATGACATGCTCGATGATGTACCACTGAGCAATCTCCAAAACTTATTTTATCAACACGACGGAGCACCCGCGCACTAAACAATACGTTTGGAGATCGCTGGATAGGGCGCGGAGGGCCTGTGCCATGGCCAGCTCGCTCTCCAGATCTCACTCCACTGGACTTCTATTTATGGGGGGAGGTAAAACGTCTTGTGTATGCTACAGAGTATGTCAACAGAGAGGAGTTGAAATTAAAAATCACTAGTGCTTTCGAAACTATTAAAAGTGACCCATTCGTATTAAATCGTGTGAAAGACAATATGCGTAAACGTGCCGAACTGTGTATCACACGAGAAGGAGCTCACTTTGAACATTTGTTAAGGTTAGTGTAGTTATGTAGGTAAATAGGTAGTTTAATGATTGACAATTGTTGTACGCCGGAAATACCAAGATAGGTAAACAGTTCATATTATTTTTTGTGTCAAGTTCACACCATTTACCTAGTCAATAAATTGGTTGCTTAAACGAATGAAATATCTTGGTATTTTTGCCTGTCCTAAGCCAGGATTAAAGTATGAAGGGAATTGGATCATTTTTGTTTATCTAAGGTAGCCTGCTACCCTGTTAACACGCGGCGGCGCGCGGCGTTTGGATGTAGGTAAACTACCGCGCGATAACTAAATGTACCTACCTACATAACTGTTTTGTGTCGATAACGCAGCTAGGGTGTTCACACGATGCGTAATTAATTACATAACTTTTGGTTAACTTTACTTAGAAGTTTATTAATATTTATGTTATATTAATTTTTATTTTGTCATATATGATCGTCAAATATCACATCCTCAAGTATCGATAGTAATTCACCAGTCACCCTGTATAAAGTAATCGAAGCCAGATTGTTGGCAACTCAAGTACGGTGTGTACTCGACAGTCCAAGGGACTCACCCGTAGAAGTGTCCCCTGGAGAATTCGTTTATCTTGTCCTTGGCCAGCGCGTGCAAGTTCTGGAACTCGTGCAGAGCTGAGAACTTCTTGACGTTCAAACCGTTCGGGGTAATGAAGTCCGGCTTCCGCTTCAGCAGGTGCTCCGCTTCGTAACCTAATAATAATTATTTTTTTATAGAATAGGTAGGCGGACGAGCATACGGGCCACCTGATGGTAAGTGGTCACCAACACCCATATTGGCATTGTAAGATATGTTATCATCGCCAAAGCGCCACCAACTTTGGGCACTGATATGTTATGTTCCTTGTACACGTAATTACACTGGCTCACTCACCCTTCAAAGAAGATTGATGGCAACCGAATGATTGTTCAAAATTTCGGCATGCTCCACTCCTTAGCGGTAGTAAATAGTGGTAGGTGGATATGCTCACCCGTGATGTCCGAGACGGTGGTGAACACGTGCGTCATGTGCGCCGCTGCGCGCTCCATGCAGTACCGGTGGTAGATCTGCCGCTTGCCAGCCTCCTCATCCACGGAGAACTGAGGCGACATTAAGACATTACATAAATACTTTTAGCTACCAACATTGGAGATCACCAAAGCTATCAAGACGGTCACCATATTGTACTCTTTCCAAAACGGTAAGCATTTACTTTTGCATCGTTTCAAAATGATTACTATCGTTTTGCTCATATTTATTTTATTATATTTAGGAAACAAACAGTACAATATAACATTTTTATATTTAAAAAAACATAAAGATAAATTAGCTACCAATAAAGTCCACTCAAGTACATTCATTACAGTACGAACAAATTAAAACAAGAAGTATAATGACATGAATAAATTAACAAGAATGGATATGACTGACAATAAAACAATAATATCAAACAGAGATTGAGATAATATTGATAATAAATGGCAACATTATTATTTACCTTATCCAAATTATTATAGAAGTCAGTGTTGCCAGCGCAGAGGTACCGGCCGAGTAGGGTCGCGTGCGTCGTGAACACTGTCGCCACGTCAACGTGACGAACTCTAAAACACACGGACAAACATTATAAAATTTTATCATTAATATCATATTCATTATATTGATCTATTGACTACTTCGTTGGTCTAGTGGCTACATGTAAGGCCATAGACACGGTGGTCCTGGGGTCAATTCCCAGGTCGTGCCAATAAAATGTTATTGAGATTTTCTGTCGAAAATTCTCAGTAGCTGCCCGGAGTCTGGGAGTTGGAAGTGTGTACACTCCCGTACCTCGGAAAGCACGTAAAGCCGTTGGTCCTGCGCCTGAACTCTTTCCGGTCGTGTCGGATTGCTGTCCCCTCGGGTTATGAGAGTAAGGGAATAGAGAGTGCACCTGTGTTTGCGCACACACTTGGGCACTATAAAATCTCCTGCGCAGTTGGCTAATCTCTCACGAGATTGGCCGCCGTGGCCGAAATCGGTCTGGAGGACTACTATTATTATTTTATATATATCAAATAATAATGAGTCTAAAATTAAAATTGAGGACTCACTCGAGGAGTTTGACAATATTTAATACATAAATCTACCCTGTCTGCTTCTATTATTATTATTTAAGTTAGTAAGAATAAGCCGTCAATATAGGTATTGATTAGAAGCCTTAGAAATAATAAAACAGCTTAATAACGAACTATTTTTTAATGTTACAAAAAATATGGGAGTTACACACGCTGTTTACTCGGTGGCAGGGCTTTGTGCAAGCTCGTCTGGGTAGGTACCACCCACTCATCAGATATTCTACCGCAAAACAGCGGTACTTGGTATTGTTGTGTTCCGGTTTTAAAGGTGAGTGAGCCAGTGTAATTATAAGCGCAAGGGTCATAACATCTTAATTCCCAAGGTTGGTGGTGCATTGGCGATGTAAGCGATAGTTAACATTTCTTACAATGCCAAAGTCTATGGGCGTTGGTGACCATAAGGTGGCCCATGTGCTCGACTGCCAACCTACACAATAAAAAAAACACAGGGATCAAACATAGGACCACTCTTTTATTTTATTTATGAAAATGACTTTCTTTGATTGACATGCATTGAAAAAAAAATTGAAGCCCTCTAAAGTGTTCTTCGACATTTCAATAAATCGTATGTTAGGAACATATGTGTCTAACCTCAAAACAATAAGACCGATGCCGGCTTGCCACTCGTGGAAGTGCGCGACAACTCGCGGTGGAGTATCGCTGTAGCCTTCTGCCGCTTTACGGAACTGTTGTAACAAATGTTAATTTTTACACATGATGGCGAAACTCATGACGAAAAATGGTTAACGTAGGACTGGTCGACTTGTCATGATTACTGTTATCATGGTTAAGGCTTTACTTGGTGGTAGGACTATGTACAATCCCATCCGGTACCCCATTCATCAGATACCGCTAATCAGCAATACTTAATATTGTCGTGTTCCGGTTTGAATGAACATATTAGTTCTCTAGGTTGGTGGCGCATTGGCGTGGCTAATATTTCTTACAGCGCCAATGTCTCTCAGCATTCTCCACCATCAAGTGGCCTATTTGCCTTTCTATTGAACAAAGATCAGCTAAATACTAAGATAAGTGAGCACACTGCACAACACTGTCTTTATCAAATGCCCCCACATATATGCGATATAAAATTATCAAATCAAAATTAATGATTAATTGTATTCAGTATATATCAAAGCAAAACGTACACAGTAAAGTATTGACTACGCCAATGACTTCAATAATGAAATCTTAAAATGACCACCTAAAGATTCAATTCTACATCAAACCACAGTTAAGCAAGAACTTGGATTAAGTTTTATGTGAATGAATTGTCAAATTAGACCAACTTGACAAGTGGCTTTCCTCCCACACGGAGAACTTCCTGCGAGATGATCAGATCTGATTCTATCAGCAAAAATATTTATACTCATCAATACTAAAAATGTTTTTAAAGTGACTCACCTCGGTGATAAAGTGTGCCACCATGAACCCAAGGATAACAGCATCGTTCGCCTCTACATCCAAGTGCGGTATACCGATGGACGTGGTGTCCCACAGCTCCTGCTTGTAGCTGTCCATCTGCCAAGCGGCTGAACCGATGTCGAACAGGATAATTTGTGGATTTCCGTCAACTAGCCATGTTCCTGTGTGGACCTGGAGCATAAGGATTGTTGTAAAAAAACTTAACGGCCTGGTAATGTCCCAGAGCTGGGCTAAGGTCTTTTGAAGAAAAGACTTGGAGCTTGTTGCACTACGCTGATCCAATGCGTATTTTAATGATGAGTTTAAGATGGTTTTCATTACGTGTTTTGCTTTAAGCGTGTACACTATCTATCTACCAATTTGATGCATTCTCTTCTCAGTATCACAAAGGCTGAAAGAGATCTCTTTTAGGTTTTGTTTCTATTAACTGAATTCCTTGTACGATAAATTATTTACAACAACATAACTTCAAGGAAGAATATACTAAAAAAAATTCCATAGTATTGGAAATTGTCAAGTTCATATTTGAAGTGTTTTTATCGTATGTAAATTATTCGAAAGTATTAGAAAAAATGGTGAATGGAATTGGCAATTACTTTATATCCTTGACTCCGCATTGCGTTGACAGCGATCGTTAGGGGAGAGTTGGGGGGGAAGTCGGCCTCTTCCACTTCTGTTCTTGCGCATTGCTCCTTGAACGGACCTACGAATTAATAACATATAAAACAAATATCTAATATCATCATCATCAGCCCTTCCTCGACCATTGTTAGACATAGACAAAAGACAATAATTGTCGAGCCGGTTGGCGTGGTTGGTAGATATTTGCCTTGTGCGTCGCATGTCGTGGATTCGATTCCCAGCCAGGACAGACATTTGTGTGCATGAATGTGTCTGTTTGTCCTGAGTCTGGGTGTAATTATCTATATAAGTATGTATTTACAAAAGGAAAGTAGTATGCGTAGTATATAAGTTGTCTGGTTTCCATAGTACAAGCTCTGCTTAGTTTGGGATCAGATGGCCCTGTGTAAAAAATATACCAGGATATTAATTAATTTATTAATTTATAGGCCTCTCCAATGCCACTGGGCTCGATCATCAGCTCTCAATCTCCATCCGCTGCCAGCCACTTTGCGTATATCGTCACTCCGCCTAACTGGAGAGCGTCCTACGCTACGTTTGCCAAGGCATCTATGTTCGTAATAATTTTGTCCGACTTTGATAACCTACTCGATCGTTTTTGTAGGTATTGCAACTGAATTTAAGCCAGTTATACTTAAGTGATTGCATTCAATTAGTGGTGATTATACTTGGTTTTGTACAATCCTCACGGTAGGATACGCAAGCGATCCCGTGACACCCTTTCAAAAAGACGGAGTGGGTACGTTTGTTTTTAGCGGGTATACCCGCACCTTCAGCGCCTGCGAGTCTCACATACCCTTACGTGGGGGAAACGCGTAAATGCGTTTTTCCATCCAAAAAAAAGGGCTATGTTCAAGATTAGCTATTAAGTGTAACGGAATGTTTTATATTGTACCTATAAAAATATAACAAATATTTTTTATTTTTCTGCTGCCGGTCCGAGCTGGCTGTACTTACCCAAAAGACAATAATTATCTCCCATTTCCTCGGTCGATACATACGCCTTCGATCGTATAACTGTGTATATACCGCCAACTGGAATAGAAAGCATATTTATTTAATTATATTACTAAACAGATTTAAAAAATTTACTTGGTGGTAGAACTTTGTGCAAGCTCGTATGGGTAGGTACCACCCACTCATCAGATATTCTACCGCAAAATAGCAGTACTTGGTACTGTTGTGTTCCGGTTTGAAGGGTGAGTGAGCCAGTGTAATTACAGGCACAAAACATCTTAGTTCCCAAGGTTGATGGCGCATTGGCAATGTAAGCGATGGCTCACATTTCTTACCTGTCTATGGGTGTTGGTGACAACTTACCATCAGGTGGCCCATATGGTCGCCCGCCAACCTAGGCTATATAAAAAAAAAAAAAATATAGGAATAAATAATTACTATAGGAACTACAAAAATATTGAATGAATATAATTGTTAAAAGAGCGAACGACACGCATGAACTGATCGTAACAGCGTAATTCTACTAACAAATTGTCACTCTATCGCAATCGAATCGAAGCTTGATCGTTTATCCGTTTTCTTATTACATATTTAATTTAATTATCAACCATTGGCATAAAAAGTAACAATTAAGTTTGGTTTTGACATAACGGTATACTTTAACATATTGTTGACTAGAAGTTGCCCGCGGCTTCGCTCGCGCTTAAGTATGTGTAACGGATAAATGATTGTTTGGAGTTTGAATTGGTCTTTGGTTTACAAGTATGAAATATCATTCTGGTTAGAAAAAAGTATATTAAGGGTTTTTACTGTAATTATTCTTAATTAATTAATTATTTTAATAATCATCATTGAATTAACTGTGAATTCCTGTAGTTTGTTAGATTGTTTTAGTTTTGGTAATTGACAAATAGCCAACTTACCTTTAAAAGAGGCAGTTATTTTGAAATCACAGACAGACACAACAATTTTATTTATATGTATAGATTCGTTTAAGATTCGAATAAATATAGATTAGTCAAAGGTGAATCGAATCGGGAACTTATGGTAATCGTTATAGATTAGTAGAATCCCGCCCCAGTAAAGATAACCCAAAATAAAATGATAATTTTATAATAGAAAAAATTGAATATAATACGAGATATACAGACATAATGCGATGCTGTTTATGTATATATGAGGTCTTAAGACATGAAACGAGTTGATCCCGTTTACGCCCATTGTACATGCTCTGAATGCTTACAATAGCCTTTGTAAAGAACTCGTCTAACTAGGAAACTTATAAATGAACATAAAAGACACTTTATTACTTAACATTAATTAACGATATAGTTTTGGGTAATATTTCAATTTAACGCTTATATTTTAAGGATTAAAAAGATAACTACATTTTTTTTAAGTTAATTTATTTTTATTCTAAATTATAATATATAATAATGCAGGTAAAAACGTAATTAAGTTAATTGTAGTATATAATAGTGTTAAGCGACCCAAGTTCGATTCACATGCGCTTCAAAAGCGCTTGCCAAATTTGAACATAATCTTCGATTATGATACCATAGTGTACTCTGTGCCACAGTCTGTGGGCCATATTGTCTCATCTCCACTGTACATTTAGTGATACTAACATAATACTTATATTATTTATGCTTATTCAAATACTTACTACACTATACTTGGTGGTAGGGCTTTGTGCAAGCTCGTCTGGGTAGGTACTACCCACTCATCAGATATTCTACTGTATAACACCAGTACTTGGTATTGTTGTGTTGCGGTTTAAAGGGCACAAGGGACATAACATCTTAGTTCCCAAGGTTGATGGCGCATTGGCGATGGATAGCATCTCTTACAATGCCAATGTCAGTGGGCGTTGGTGATCACTTACCATCAGGTGGACCATATGCTCGTCCGCCTTTTCTATAAAAAAAAACGGTTTATAATTTTACTATTAAATAGTCTTACTGAACTCCTCACTCTTTCTTTTCATCTTTATGCTGACGACTTACAAATTTACTTGACTGCTCCAGTTGAGAACATTTCTGAAGCGGTAGGTAAATTAAATACCAACCTAAACATTATTACCAATTGGAGTAAGTCATTTGGTTTGTATGTCAATGCAAATAAATCGCAGCTTTGTATTGTAGGTACCACTAAACAGCTATCCAAAATTGACTACGCTGGCCTACCGGATGTTGTTTTCAACGACTCGGTTTTACCTTACAGCGACGCTGTTAAAAATCTAGGCGTCATTATGGATAGATCTCTTTCGTGGCGACCTCACGTAGCTGAAATAAGTCGCAAAATTTTTTCAAAAATTCACTCATTAAAAAGATGGAAAAACTTCTTACCTATTAAAACCAAAATAACACTTGCCAATACTCTTCTCCTTCCAATTTTGGACTACGCGGACTCCTGTTATCCTGATTTAACGGAGGACCTGATTCACAAACTGGAACGACTACAGAACCTATGCATCCGTTTTATTTTTGGACTCAAAAAATACGATCATGTATCCCAGTATCGATCTGAACTCGGATGGCTCCGAGTAAAGCATCGCCGCAACTTACACGTCCTTTCGCTCCTTTATTCCACACTATTTCATCCTTGCTCCCCGTCCTATTTGAAAGAACGTTTTTCCTTCCTTGGTAACCTTACTCTTCACCTTAATCTTCGCTCTCAGAGTGATAATAAATTAAGCGTACCTTCTTGTAACTCCCATTCCTACATGAATTCGTTCACGGCAAAGGCGGTTAAATTGTGGAATGCACTACCAACTCAAGTCCGTCAGTCTCCAACACTTCAGTTATTCAAAACCCGTGTTAAATTGCATTACCTGTCAATAAATTAAACCTCCTCTAACCCTTTCGCTACTAGCAGCTAAGTATGCTCGCACCTATCTGTTGTATTGCCTATTGTATTTTGTGTGTATGTATATTTACTTTTAATTTGTTAATGCACTAGCCCACTATGTTTTCTCTTGTAAGTCTCTTTCAGTAGGGTTGCCTGGAAGAGATCACTACTTAGTGATAAGGCCGCCCTTTGCATACTTTTGTAGTGTTTTTGATCTTAAGCTTTTTTCTTGTATTTTGTTTATTTTCTGTGTGCAATAAAGCTGTTTATTATTATTATTATTATTATTATTAAATGACATTTTGGCCGATTTAATCTACGACGGCTATTTTCAAGGAGTCTAACTGCACATATAACGAACAGTGTGTTCGCAATCACAGGTGAACTCTATGCCCTCACTCTCATGATCCGATCGGAAGGTAAATTCAACACGACCGGAAATAGTTCAAGCTTTTTGTGACAGATGTATAGTTTTCACCAAGATCTGAAGCCTCGACCAGATCCAGATGTTTTCTCCACTAAAACTTCTCTACATACATGCGATCAATTAGAATCACTCCGTTTTTGAATCCGGACAAAAACACAATTTTCTCTTCAATAACATCCCGTGCCGTGATTACGTTTTTATCTCGTTTCTTGTTTATTAAGAGTTGCCGAGCATGAACGCGTAAAAGAAATGTGTTTACTTTTTAAAGTTGATTTTAATTTATCATCTTTTCATTATTAGTCACCAATCGGTCAAATAATAAATATAATTAACAAGCTGTGGGTTTAGAGTGTAACCTCCTTTTTATGTACTTATGTCCTTTTTTTGTTTAAATTTTGAGAATGTGATTTTTTTAAAAGATAATTATAATTATTTATTTGCATGTAGTTTTACTGATGTTCAAAATACTTTATTCAATATTGAAGTATTACACTTTCTTATTGATAGTCAATTTGGAAACTACCACCGGTTTGGAAACTACCACCGGTTTGGAAAAGAAATACACAGACGTGAGAAGAACCGGCGAAAGAAACTCAGCTGGTTGTTTTTTTTTTTATTGTATCATGTACTGTATATAAAAAATAAAAATTAAATAGCCATGCCGCAATCGTGTCATTCCCAAGACGTGCTATCATCCATAAAATCATTAATTGTATAATAACCTTTAGCACACAAGCGTTCCTTTACAATTTTTTTAAATTTAGCCACTGAGGCATTTTGAACGCTTTCTGGGATCCTGTTGTAGAACCGTATATATTGCCCCACAAAAGAGTTATTAACTCCATGCAGTCGAGTGTTATGATTTCTTAATAGGCAAGTAAATATATTTGTAAAAATGTCAAATAATGTTAAATACAGATCACACCAATAGTACATCAAAATCGTTTATATATATATGAAAGGTATATAACATAAATTAAATGATCTACTTATGCTTATCTATATAGTATTTAAAATTGTCATAATGAAATAGTATGTGATGTGTTAAAAGACATACATATACACTATGTATTGCAATAAATGTTATATGAGTTTTAATTTTTAATCACATTGCAACACTGTCCCCACCAGGACAACTTACAGGTCAACTGAATCATTTATCTGGAGAGAACGTCGCAATATAAAATCGAATAAGCAAACAGTACCTTTGTTAGCTGCCTCCCATGCTGTTTCAAACGTCCACCTGTTCTCCTCCAGGGCCGCCTGACCCTTGTCCATGTAGGACAGCAGGTCGTGAGTGGACTCTGCGCGGTAGAACCGCCTCGAGCTTCGATCACGCGACATGGTCACCTACAACAATACATAATATATAACTTTATATAACGACTAGCTAATCCGCCGATAATAATAATATAAGCCGAGATGACCCAGTGGTAAGAACGCGTGAATCTTAACCGATAATCGTAAGTTCAAACCCTGCATGTGTCTAATTTCAATGAAATTCTGCCACTTATGTATTCCACCAACCCGCATTGGAGCAGCGTGATGGAATAAGCTTCAAACCTTTTCCTCAAAAAAGAAGAGGAGGCCTTCACAGGCATTAGACATTCACAGGCTGTTACTGTAGCTTATCGTCCCGGTTTACGTAAAAACCGTTCTTAGTGAGCGTCTACGTCGGGGTAGGAGTGATTGCGACAAATTTCAGATCAATCGGGCGGATAGCTTAGGAGATCTCGCGATGAGTGCCATGCCAAAAATAACAATGAAGAAATTATTTCATATTAACTGTAGAATTTTTACTATTATATTTTTCTGAATGTATAACGAATAAGTATTATGTTACAAAATATCTTAATTAAACATCCCAGAATTGTTGATCGAAATTAGTTTTCATTTTAAATTTTGGCAATTATATTTATGTGTGTGTGCCATGTGTGTATACACACGAACACCTTAGTCTAGCCAATCGAAATAAACCATTGATGTTACATTGTATTTAATTTTTATTTGAGCAGAAATATTAACAATAATTTATCCGATCCGATATAAACAGCAACGCACTTTTTTATGAATTTTTGGGAACTGGCCATTGAAAAGGGAGGATCCTCCGACCAGACGGGTGTTGGTCTGGTGGGCTACCGCCCGACGGTTGTTGTCGGGTTCTTGTATATATGTTCAATCGCTCGGATAACTTTAATATCGCGATGTAGGATACGTCAGTTTTTAGTTTTCATATGTGGCGAGATAGATGTCGCTACATCACTCCCCTCCGAGACCGGAGGTCGATAGCAGGTTGAGTCGTCCATATGTCTTGTGATGTTTGCCGGGCCAGTGGAATGTTCCAGTGAGTCGGAACCAGATGCCGCATAGTTCACGGTGAGTCGGAACTGTCTGCGGTGATGCCCCAGTGAGTCGGGGTGATGCTGCAAATGCTCCAGTGAGTCGGAGTGGTGCAGTGCTGCGTAGTGGCTGGCTGCTGCGTCGACCAGGAGAGAAGTGCGTCTCTGCTTGCTGACCGGCCGAAGTGCAGTGTGCTGTGCCAAGGTCGCTGAGAAGACTGTGGGTGATGACCAGGAATGCGCGTCCGCTGCATGCTGGTGGTCAGGATACCCGTAGTAGTCGTGGATGCTGGCTGGCTGTATGACTCGCTGCTCGAAAGCTTGAGGAAGTGATGATGACGTCACGATGACGTAGTTTTTGCGAAGGCTGCGCTGACGTTCATGCTCGGGGTCACCAGTTTGGGAACTGGCCATTGAAAAGGGAGGATCCTCCGACCAGACGGGTGTTGGTCTGGTGGGCTACCGCCCGACGGTTGTTGTCGGGTTCTTGTATATATGTTCAATCGCTCGGATAACTTTAATATCGCGATGTAGGATACGTCAGTTTTTAGTTTTCATATGTGGCGAGATAGATGTCGCTACAAATTAGATTGGGGGCCTGCCAAATAGGCCACCTGATGGTAAGTTAACACCACCGCCCATGAACATCGGAACTGTAAGAAATATTAATCATTGCTTACATTGTCAATGCGCCACGAACTTTAGAAACTAATATGTTATGTCCTTGTGCCTACAGTTACTCTAGCTCACTCACCATTCAAACCAGATCTCTTTAACGGTAGAATATCTGCTTTGTGGTACCCAACCAGAAAGTTTTGCTTCAGAAGATTCAAATTCCTTATTCAATTAAAAGCATTACACATACTTATTAATAGTCGAAGTAAAAAAATATGAAAAATGAAAATATCAAGAAGTAAGAAGAACCAGCCTAACTATTCTCATAATTTACTACAGTCTACACACTAGACAAGAAAAGGCAGGTAAACTGTACTAGTGTGAATTTAATTTGCTAATATGAACTTATAATAATATTTATAAGGGTTTCCGTATGCTTATGGAACATGAATGCATACACATTTATGATAATTTCAGTATGAAGAAATCTTTCTCTGTAACGGTACAATATTTAACTCAGAGTGATATGATGACGTCATCCTGACCGATATCGGCCACGGCGTCCGATCACAAGAGAGATTAGTGAATACTGGACGTACTATAGTACACAAGTGTGGTCGCTAACCCAGGTGCACTCTCTATTCCCTTACTCTCATAATCCGATGGAACAGCAATCTGATACGACCGGACAGAGTTCGGGCGCAGGACCAACGGTTCTACGTGTTTACTACGTTTAGGCACGGGAGTGTACACACGTCTAACTTCCAGACTCCGGGCTGTTACATACATCATACAATAACTTTTTATTGACCCGACCTGGCTTCGGTTGAAGCAGTCATACATATATCGACCTCTTTTATCAAATTATTTGATGGTAGAGCTTCATTTATTCTATCGCTTTAGACGCCATTTTTCTAATATGGCGGCGCGAGCGGCAAAGATACGAGGTGGCAAAGCGAAAATTCGAAAAGAGCACGTCGAAATCTATTAAGTCACCAATTTTCAAAACTCCCGGTAAACTTTCCGGGAACTTTCCTTTCCTTTTTGAGCACCAAATGACTGGACTACTAATAAATATGCCAAAAGCAGAAGGGCTTCTGTATGAACAAACACGAAACTCACCGCAGAAAACGGTCAGATGTCAGATCGTGACATGCGACATTGACCCTAATAATCATAACATTACAAGAATACACGCGTCAAAATTGTATATCAACGTAAGTCGGTTGTCAACATTACACTGGACTAATGAAGTGGGTTCATACAGAATAGCACAGCTGTTTAATATTTCTATTTATGCTAATCAGCTCTAAGTATAACACAAAAAAAATTGCTGAGACGCGCAACAGGTACCCTAATTATAAAATATTTAATTTAGACCATGAATAACGTCAGCATCGGCGTTTGTTGGCGTTTTACCAAAAACAAGCTTCGACGCGGATGAGTTAAATGATTATGCAAAAATTGCAACGTCGCGTCATTCATAACACTTATGCAATGTCAGAACTGTTAACGAACAATCGATTTTTTTTAATGATGAAACAGATATTTTAATTTCAACTAATTATTGAAGTTGAGTATCGTTGAGAGTTCGTCAGAGCGAAGGACGAAAAGGGTACCGCAAGTTTGCTAGTAGATACTCCGATCTTCGGTGAATACTGGCGAGTCCCACCTACCACCCTACTGTTCCCGTGGGGGTAATGCTTAATGCGTTTTTCCAGCGTAAAAAAAGAACAAAACAAAACGCGTTGAGAGTAAAATTTGATTATGGAACGGAATGACGTCAAGCAATTACACTCCGAAGTTATTTGCAAAAGAGATATATACTTATGTGTATGTTCACTATGGCATCGTGGCGAAAACATATGTGCCCTTGAACAAGACTAACACACCACCACTAATACAAGACAAGACAAGAGAACCGGAAGACTTGGAGCCTAATTCTCCTCATCTATAACTACTACAATACGTTTCCGATTCAAGTCCAATCCACATTTGACTATTCTATACAGGTGTAACAAAATTCGTGTCCGACCCGTGACCCGTTGAGACAGGTTGAGGGTACGAAACGCGAGAGATTTAAATAATAGTAAAATGAACAGCAACGATAACGTTCCAATTCGATTGCGATAAAGTGACAATTTGTTAGCCTGGCCTGAATTGGCCTGATGGTAGGTGAGAACCAATGTTCATAGACAATAACAATGTAAGCGCATTCTAACTAATATTATCAATGCGAATGTGAGTTTGTTTGTTTGTTACGCTGTCACGGTTAAACCATTAAACGGATTTTTACCTTTTCCAGCCACATTATAAACGAGAAACATAGGCTATGTTGTATCGGACTACGCGGGTGTAACCGCAAGGTAGTGTACTATAAAATTAAAACTAGTAAGGTCCTCCAGACCGATTTCGCCCACGGCGGCCAATCTCAAGAGAGATTAGCCAACTGCGCAGGAGATATTATAGTGCACAAGTGTATGCGCGTACACCGGTGCACTCTCTTTTCCTTAGCTCTCATAATCCGATGGGACGGCAATCCGATACGACCGGAAAGAGTTCTGACAGAAAAACTTACTTTACTCGGTGGTAGAGCTTTGTGGAAGCTCGTCTGGGTAGGTACCACTCATCAGATATTCTACCGCAAAACAGCAGTACTTCGTACTGTTGTGTTCCGGTTTGAAGGGTGACTGAGCCAGTGTAATTACAGGCACAAGGGACATAACATCTTAGTTCCCAAGGTTGGTGGCGCATTGGCAATGTAAGCGATGGTTAACATTTCTTACATTGCCGATGTATAGACATTGGCATATGCACGTCCGCCAACCTACACCATAAAAAAAAAGTAAAGTTGGCCAATCAAATAAGTGATTCCATCCAACTTTTTACAAGTAACAGTCGCTGAGCATTTTTTTTTTCTTTTTCTTTCTGCAACGCATCTGCAACATCCGAGGACTTGCAGGTGCGTTGCCGACCTTTAAAATATTATCTGCCTAAATTGATAGGTGAAGACAAGCCAACATTTTAGTTCTTCACTATCGAAAGCAATCGAATTTTCTTGAATGAGCCTGAAATTGGCAGCCGAATTGTAGCAGCCAAACACAGTACCTGAGAGTACCTGAGCTGTATGCTATGCTCCCTACTGAATCATACTTGAATACGTTCTAGACATCCAAAAGAAGATCTCAGACCATTTATAAGATTTTCCACCGACGGCTACCATCAGGAAAATATAAAATCTACAGATTTTATGAATTTTTTAAAGTTTTCGCGAGAGTACCCGAGCTGTCTGCTATGCTCCCTACTGAATCGGGCTCGAATGACTTTTAGGCATCTATTAGAAGGTCTCAGACTATTTATAGGTTTTTCCACCAACGCCTACCATCAGGAAAATATAAACTGACCTTCTTTTGGATGTCTAGAATTTCTTCAAGCATGATTTAGTAGGGAGCATAGCATATAGCTCCGGTACTCTCGCGAAAACTTTAAAAAAATCAGAAAATCCGCAGATTTTATATTTTATTAATTGTGAATTGTGGAACCCCATGTTTTTGTCACGCCAACGTGGAACCTGGACTACTTTTGGAACTATAGAATTAAATAATAAAAGTGGAACTGCGTTACTTAATAACTATTAATAAATTCGTGTAAAAAAAAAAGCTTTTAACATCTAAAACAAAATGAAAGCTCTACTTAAAATAATAATAAAATCAAACACCACAATAAGTTAAAGTAATGTACAGATTTTATTATAATATTATAAGAAGTAAATAAATTCTTACAGTACAATCAAGAAACTTGAAGTATCATAGGTTTAAGAGAGCTTAAGTGACTTGTTTGCGGAAAGCTATTACATAGTTTGTACTGTTACCGGTTTTGTGTTTGTCATTCATAATTATTATTATCAAGTTAATTTACATGGTGGTAAAGGACTGTGCAAACCAGTCTGGTTACCATCCACTCATCAGATATTCTACCGCCAAACAGTAATAGTATTGTTATGTTCCGGTTTGAAGGGTGAGTGAGCCAGTGTATATAGGCACAGGGGACATAACATCTTAGTTCTCGAGGTTGGTGGCCATTGGCGATGTAAGAAATGGTTAATATTTCTTAAAGTGCCGATGTTTATGGACAGTGGTAACCGCTTACCATTAAGTGATCGATTTCCCCGTCCGCCTATCTATTTCATAAAAAAACACGATATAACGTCACCCGTCGGCTCCATAATAATTTACTGGTAACCTTATCCCAGTTAGTGGTTTATATTTGATTTGAATATATACTAATAATATAAATACGAAAGTAACTCTGTATGTCTGTTACGCTCACACGACTAAACCACTGAATCGAATTTGATAAAATTTGTTTTGAAGCAAGCTTGAAAACAACATTGAATTTAACTATGTAAAATTCGTTTATTTCTGGATATTTTATTGTATATTATGTAGAATATTTTAATACAACATGAACGACGGGGGTGTACGGTAACAGCCTGTAAATGTCCCACTGCTGGGCTAAGGTCTCTTCTCCTCTTTTGAGGTGAAGGTTTCGAGCTTATTCCACCACGCTGCTCCAATTCGGGTTGGTGGAATACACATGTGGTAGAATTTCAATGAAATTAAAGACATGTAGATTTCCTCACGATGTTTTCGTTCACCGTCAAGCACGAGATGAATTATAATCACAAATGAAGCACATGAAATTCAGTAGTGCTTGCTCGGGTTTGAATCCACGATCATCGGTTAAGATTCCGTCACATGTCTTTTCGGTCGGGGGGAGTAGTATAAGTTATATGTTTTATCTTCCGATTTTGTCGCTTGGGTTATGATAATTTTATTCTTATTATATAACGATTCGCTTATCAACGTTGACGTTGAATATCAATTCATTGACATATTTACCTCTTGTCATTGACCTGATATTATCTTATATTGTAATATAAAAGAAACACTACTCATCACAAGATTTCCTAAACAATCCGCCTGATTGATTTGAAATTTGTCACAGTTAGTCCATCCCCGACGTAGACACTCACTGAGAACGGATTTTACGCAATTCTATCCAGAATACTTTTTTTTATCTACCCGTGCTAATCTTATATGTAACTATTTATTGGCCCGACCTGGGAATTGAACCCAGGACCATCGGGTCTGCAGCCTTATATCTAGCCACTAGACCATCGAGGCAGTCAAAGCAGTTTCGAGCTTTAATTAATACATAAAAACCAGTAAAAAATCTATTTATGAATACGCTAAATAAAAAGAAATGTTAAGGGCACAGGGGTCACGTAAGATGCCATTGAAATGTAATATTTATGTGTTTACTGTGTGACTCGTTACGTGTTTATTTCCTTATCGGACTGCGAACTACGCGTGAATGGACACGCACGCATACTCTCTCGCTTGCGTGCGTAAAACGTAATAGACACGCGTATACGACTGCAAACGAGTTTTATTCGAGTGTGTATTTGCTATCAGAAAATCTTACTAAGACTATTCAATAAGCCGAGATGGCCCTGTGGTATGAACGCGTGAATCTTAATCGATGATTGCGAATTCAAACACGGGCAAGCGCCACTGAATTTTCATGTGCTTATTTTGTGTTTATAATTCACCTCGTGCTTGACGGTGAAGGAAAACATCGTGAGGAAACCTGTATGTGTCTAATTTCACTGAAATTCTGCCACATGTGCATGTAGGCTCTTGAAGGTTCCTAAGTCATATCGGTTTGAAATGTCGCCAGCGAAAACTGGTGTCACAGAGTCGTTGTGCGAGGCAGATGCCTTAAAAGTCTTGCTATTGTGGACTTTTTTTCATATTGATATTTAATCTTTGGATTCGATACAATTTTGGCCATATTACTATGAGACAAAAATTGTGCACTTGTGGCTCTCGAGCAATAATATTCATTGTGTTATAATATAGGCAATATTATGTGCTGCAAACATCCATATTATTTAAGATAAAATATAAGTATGTTTTTCTCATATCATTCGATTATATTATATACAATTATATTATCTTACAAACAAAAATATTTGTGATGTATAAGAGATAACATTTTATACATTATTCCTTGATTATAGTCATACTTGATAATAATTTATATAATAACTTATTTGAAGTTTTGTTTTTTTTTTTTATTAATTGTTTTTGGCAGAAAGAATAATGCCTTTTCATTCATAATTTATAACCTTTACTAAAGGTATTTTTAAATAAATATTTTTCTTAAGATGACTTTAATCATTCACCTCATTTTATTATAATATCTATTTTAATATTTTTAAGTTATTTTACATACAAAATGCAATTATTTTTTTTTTCATAAATAATATGATAAATTACATTTTTATTATATGAACCTGTTCAATGTGACAGACTTATTTAATTTTCTTAAATACACAAATTATATGTACCTACTAAATAATATATAAAACAAAAATTCGAATAATATATTATAAATAATTTCTAACAATTAAATTATTATTATATTCAGCAAGATAAAAAACTGAAAATAATTTATTTTGTATACCACTTTTAAATACCTGTTACTCATTATATTACTAAAAGATAAAGAAAATTCAAATGAATATTGAGCGTTTTCGAATATATATTTTTTAAATATTTATAATTTTATATCCTTGTTAACTATTAAAGAAAAAAAGTTACAATGTTTATAAAATACTACAAGATAGTGAAACTATTTTTAAACCACGCCGGTGATGAATGAAAGACACTGGTCGTAAAAAAGGTAAAATTTAACTTACCGATATAAATGAAAGCAAAGGTAAGAGTTCCGAACAGGTAAAACTTGTAATTTATCACTGAAAAAATCACAATTCACGTGGCACAATTTATGCAAAGCACAGTTTCAGTGAAACGAAATAATATACGGTAATTTTATTACATATAACATGTCTACGCGGGTAGAAAATTCAAACGAAAATAATTTTTTGTAGGTTAGCAAACGTCAAATTCAGTGCATTTGAAGGTCACCTTGAGATGACGGATTGACGGGCGTGAGTGTTGTCTGGTTTAGTATATTGAAGAATTTAAAAAAACCAAACCTTTTAATTTTTGTGACGTAAATTTAGCTTGAAGTTAAAATATTTTATTTACATTAATTATAGATTAGATATTAGCAAGTCATAGTCTATTATTCTATTTGCGTTTATATGCGTGGTTAAAGGTTTTTGTGAAAAAGTTTTATAATAATAATATAATAAATTAATAAATAATTGTGTTTGTTCTTTAAATATTTAGGATAATTTTTAGGTAGTTTTTATAGCCCCATTATTAAAAATATTTTTTGTCTATTGTCAATTGTCAGGTCTGATTCAGAGAAATATAAAGCCAAAGGCTGTATTTGCTAGGTACCTACTTTATTTTAACATTTACATCTACTTGATTGTAAGTCTCAGATAAGTTTATTATAACTAAGTACTAATAACTATGCATATTGTGTTATATACATTTGTTGTTACACTAAATAATTTCCTAATGTTAATCTTTCATCTTGTCCATGTTAAGTTTTTGTTATGGCGAGCTGACAATAATAATATTTATCTATTAATAATAATAAGGATGTAAAAATTTATTCATCTGCAATATCCTTGGAATGATGATATCCATTTTCTATTCAATTCCTAATTTTTACCATGCTAATATTTTCCAAGAATAAGCTATTAAATTTTTGCCTCTCTTAGTCAGGCATTTCCCTAAATGCATAGTTATAGTTTTGTAATTCAGCAACTTAGTTGAAATTGAAAAACAAAAAATAGTCTACTTTTGTTTCTAACATAATTCTCAGTAGCTAAAAGGTTTTGTCTCTAAATTTCTCGTCCTAGGCTCGAGCCTATTCAGCCTGCTGTAGATAAAATAGTGAGGCACAGCTAATAAAAAAAAGAAGCAATTAAATATTTTATTAACAATTTATACATTTAAAAAACAACAGATATCTTTAAAAATACAATAATTTTCGTATAAATATAATCACAAAAATAATGTTAAAAGGAATTATATGGCTATTTATGGTGCCTGTTTTTGAAAGGCTAACTGCGCAAAGACATATAATCGAATTGAGTTTACTCAATGTCTGCACCTCTTTTGAAGGGGGCTTCACTTATTAATAACTTCAATCACGGTCTTATAGACAGGTCTATCAACAACAGTAGTGGGGGTACGTCGGCTTAATTGATGCGCTGTTCTGTTCAATTTACGGCCGCCAGAGGCATGACGATAGATGGGTGTGCTGTGCAACGAAAACAGAATAGTATTCTGTCTCTTTTTCTCTAACACGTAACGCATGCGTACCGCGTGTCACTCAATCGGCACCCATCGATAGCAACAACGTACGGCGGCGTTGACGCGAAATAAAAGTTATGTCACGATCGTACCAATCTCTTACCATTGAAATTGGACTCCGTTGATAGACCTGTATACAAGACCGTGATTAATATATCCAGTGACGCTTGTTTTTCACAGCGGACTTTACGTTGACATGACGTCATCAACGCCGGTTGCACAGACAATGTGACCGGTGTATGCGTATTGTACTTCACTTACATATATGTAATAAGGCATCACTTTCCTTTTGTATATTTTTCGAAAAATATATTTCGCCTCATACCAAAATGTGTAACGTTAGACCAAAACGTTCCAACGCATGAATCAGAGGTAAGCAACTTTGCGTTAAGAACGTTTTCTTCAAACATTACACGTACAAACATTTCAACAGAAATTATACTTCATAAGTTTATTCTATACTTAGGCTACATCTACACGGTGGTCCGATTTACAGGTTAATTATATCCTATCGGCTTTTTTTTTATGCGAGGCCGTACATAGTTTATACGTAATATTTATTTCCCAATCCGATCCGATAAAATACAGAGTGATCCGTTTTACATGTCTGTCAGTCAGGTTAAAAAACTGCCTTGTAAATACAGACATCTGTGTAAACGTGCACTGTGTGTAATTACAGGCACAAGGGACATAACAATTAGTTCCCAAGGTTGGTGGCGCATTGGCGATGTAAGCGATGGTTAACATCTCTAACAATGCCAATGTCTATGGGCGTTGGTGACCATCAGGTGGCTCACATGCTCGGGCGGACGAGCAACGACGATGCTATAAAAAAAAACTTAATTGTAATATAGTGAGATAACAGAGAGTGTATCTGTGTTCGTGCACTATAATGTGTCCAACGCAAGTGGCTAATCTCTTGAGATTGGCCGCCATAGCCGAAATCGTTCAGGAAGACAACATAATCATGCAGATAATATAAACAATCAATGTTCACAAACATTGTATTTCTGCACGAATTCACTCCAAACTTAATGGCGGACTACAATCAAATTCTTCAGCAAAAGGATCCGTAGTGTTACCGTCTTTATCTTCATCTGTAAAGTTTAACTTCACTGGATTTATACACTTAACATAAGTTCTATTTACTAACGCTGGACTAGAATTCAGTTCAACATTTTCAGGTAAATTATTAGCACTGGCAACATCGATCGAAATCTCACTTTTTGTTATCAGAGGACTTTTATAAGGTTTAATTGAATTTGATTTGTTTATTATATGTATTGAGCTCAATGGCGGCGGTTCGCCGTACATTTTAAGCTTAGCAATTCTTTCGTTTACTTTCCTCTTCCTCGCTAGGTGTTTAGGAGATAAGTCTTGTGTATCCGTTTGTTTGAAAGTCGATTCAAAGTCTAAGCCGCTAAGGTTCAAATTAATGTCCACCTTTTGAGCTAATGGAGATTCAATGAACAATCTATTTCTTGATACATTATAATCACTGTTATTTAATCTGTATGGCGTGACATTTTCAGTGTTACCATATTTCAAATTAATAAAATTATTTTTAATAGCAATACAATCGTTCATAAACTTTTTCTTATCAATAGACAAGAATTTCGTCGACAGTTCGTCAGTCATCTTCCTGATAAAACCAATTTTACAGGTTCTCGTGAAATGTGAAAACTCCGTCGCTCGATACTGTGCGATTTCTTTCCTAGTATTACCAGTTCGCTTCTGTAAATTCAGACACGCAACAATTTGACCTGTGTCTAGAATATTTTCAAAACCAAACTTTTTAATTCCTCCCCAAAAATTTATGGAGATTATATTTTTATTTTCGTCCGTTAAATATATATTTTGAAATTGATTCGTCTGTGGTTCGATTAGAAAAACCAATCCGAAAGTGTCTATTTCGTTGCTATCCGTATTTGCTATGTGTTGGAGGTCCTTTATGGGGTGACATTTTCTTCTAAGTGTATCTGTGTACATTTTCGTTTTATTTTTATTGAATTTTGATGGTTGAAATATAGATTGCCTGCCAGCTGATATTTGTACCTCAGAAAATCTGTAACAAAAAAAAAATTGAAGTTAAACAAAACTACTTGCGGTGCACACACACACAGACAGGATGGGACAGCAATAATTCCAGTGCAAGACAAATAGTTTTACGTACTTTCCGAGGCATGGGAGTATAAACACTGACTTCGGATGACTGCTGGTGGGAAAATTTCTACAGGAAAACACAATAACGGACCCGACCCGGAATTTGAACCTCGGGATTAACCTTTAGCAATCCTATATGCAGCGCAGGTTCGAGGGTTTATAAGTATTAAGTATTTGCATTTACCTCACAGCGGTAGGGACGATATTGTACACATCAAGCCACGCCCCCTCGGCTATGAGGTCCAGCACATACTCGTTCGGTCTCCATATTGTTATCATGGCTGCAAAACAAATTACATTACATATTATATAGATGATAAATGAATAGATGGAGATCGTATTGGTCGATTTCCATGCAGGTCATACAGAGGATATTATTGTTTCAATTTTTTTAATTTTAATAATTTTTCAGACTGGCAAATGGGCCACCAATTATGGTGCCAATCATTAAATAAGTTTTCATCATCGCCCATAGATATTGACACTGCAACAGATTTAAACCATCCCTTACAATGCGACACCGACCTTGGTAGCTTTTATGTCCCTTATGTCTGTAGTGGTTCACTCCATCTTCCGATCGGAGCACAACAGTATTGCTGTTAGGCGTTAGAATATTTGATGAGCAAATGGTATAACCTACTACAATGGTACATCCTACTAACAAGTAGAATTGTATATGGTTGAGTATTTATTTCCTCGATGTCTGAAAATCTACAACAGCGCGATTTTTAAGGCATTTTCTGCGTCGCACAACCACTCTATGGAACCGGCTTTCGCCGGCGACTTTTCCGAACCGATATGACATAGCAACCTTCAAGAGAAGTGCGTACTCATTCTTTAAAGGCCACCTGCAAGTCCTCGGGTGTTGCAGATGTCATGGGCGGTGGTAATCACTTTCCATCAGGTGAGCCTCCTGCTCGTTTGCCCCCTCTTACATACATTATTTCATATGAGAATAAGAATAACTACTGACCTCTTTGCCGGTTCTTATCGATAGAATGTACATCCCGAACTTACATTAAATCATTCAACATAATGATTTTACAAACAGACAATTCAGTTACATGGCATACCTTTTGAAACACAGTCGTTATGTACATCGGCCACTCTCATCTTCAGCAACGGCACCACATTCCTCGCAACGTCCAGCCCTCGCTTCTTCACCATATCCTGAACCTTCGCCTGCATATTCTCTAGCAATTTTTCGCGTTTTTTAATCGCGTGCTCTTCTAGCAGATGCGTTTGGGATTCCGTCAGGTTGATCTTGAAAAAATATTTTTTTTGGTTCTCTTAGTAAAAACACATGAAACAGGCGTCGACAATAGTGACGTTGACGATGTGCTGCTCAACGGAAACAAACTAATTGAGACATAATAAGACATGATAAGACATGGTTCTAACGCAAAACCAACGGTTTTACATGATCTCCGAAGCGCGGGTCTAACAATTGCCAATTTCCAATGTTCACGCTGCTACTGAGAACATTTCGAACTTAATCAATATCGTTTTTTGACACAGTCTTCGGGTGAACCCAGGACGTTGGGATCTATTATCACCTAGCCATTATACAAACGGGGCAGTCGAAAGCGTAATATATATGGAATAAGTGCAAGAGTATATTAGTCACAAATAAATTATTATTATTTTGCCTATAACCTCACCTTAAATCCTGATAAGTCTTTACTTTTCTTCATGAGTCTGCATATTTCGGAACCAGTGTCCAACCCCTTGTCAGAATCTAGGCCCTCCGAATCTTGAGATTCCTGTGTATATACTTGATCGTTGTACATCATAATTTAATTAGTTATTTTATAAAGATAGATAAAAGATTACTGGTGCATTGGCAATGTAAGTAACAGTTATAATTTCGACGAGTTTTTGTTTTACTTGCTACTTTTTTCTTTTTTAAGTTTAATTACAAAATGGTGGTAGGGTTTTGTGCAAGTTCATCTGGGTAGGTACCACCCCCACACCAGATATTCTACCGCAAAACAGCTGTGCTTGATATTGTTGCGTTCCGGTTTGAAGGGTGAGTGAGCCAGTGTAATTACAGGCACAAGGGACATAACATCTTAGTTCCCAAGGTTGGTGGCGCATTGGCGATGTAAGCGATGGTTAACATCTCTTACAATGCCAATATCTATGGGCGGTGGTGGCCACTTATCATCAGGCAACTATAAAAAAAATTACAAGCGGTGTTTACCTATAATTATGCTATTCTGTGTGTGTTTTTTTTAAGTATTAAGTGTTGTGATTAGTGTGTACAATTGTTGGTAGACCTTAATAAATAAAATAATATTTGCAGTTACACTTTTATAAAGGAATTACTAATATCTAGACGAGCGGTAACGTGTCAAGCCAAGTTGAAGCGAACAGAAATGGCGGGCAGCACCGTGTGTTATATTACACGAACCATTTGGAGACACTTTTGACCTACTCATAACTCAAAAACTATTTCATTCCTACTGGAGGGCGTTAAGCGTAAAGCTTGTGTTAGGAGTGGGGATGACAACAGCCATCGATCGAACCTGCTATTGGCACTTAAGTTGAAATGCTTAATATAGCAGAGTTATTAGCGAATCGTACGGAATATGTACGTTCAGCTTTGTTTATACCTAATCCTCCTAGAATACTCTATAGAATCCTTACCTGTTCACCCATTTTCTCGATTTCATCGTACAACTTCTCGATCTGATTCTGTCTGTCCGTTTCGTGTTTCATCTGTTCGATATGTTCCAAACGTTCTGAACGTGTCACTGAAATCATTTTACAAAATTAAATATGTAATTAAAAGTTTGTCCTGTCGTTTATAAAAAATAAATATTTATAATCACCAGTGCTGCCATCTGCAAACTTCTCGATATAGAGTGTAGGATACACTCTGGTGACGAAGACGCGGACACGTGAAATTTTCCCGCCCTCTGGCTTGACAGCTGACAGGCGGGCCAAGATGGCGCCGTTGCCATGGAAACCTAGTCTCGTGTCCCATTTGGCGCGCCTGGTCGAATTGCCGGATATCTTGAGGCGAATCAAAGATGTGTCCTAAAATTAGGAAATAAAATAAGGTGATGGAATGAGCTCCGAAACATGAAGAGTTCTTTTTATATTAAATATATAAATACCATCAGCGCTTATCACCTGAACAACACATGATGACGGGGCTCGTAATATTCTACCAAGTAAATTTATTGCAGTGCTATAAAGATCACTTGCTTATGTAAAATACGTAGGTAGTACATATGTAAAATACCTACAAATGACAAATGTCAAAGTTAAATGGGCCACTTGATGACAACTGTTCATCACCCCCTAGTATTACATTGGCACTTTAGGAAATATTACCCATCCCTTCACCAATGCGCCACCGACCTTGGGAACTAAGATGTCATGTCCCTTGTGCCTCTAGTTACACTGATAGAAAATATAATGAGTGGATGGTAGCTACCCAGTCGGGCTTGCACAGAGGTCTACCATAATTATTAGCAAAGTAAAAGGTAGCAGATTTTATCCTAATCACTTAGGCTATTGTGAAAGTCTAGAAACAAATCTACATAACCTTATTGTAAAAAATTCCAAAAATACTACCTCCCAAGGAGACACACCCTGTTCGCAGTTCATCAGCTCAGCGCCATATATCGCCAACTTTGTACCGACACGTATGTTACCGGCTGATATTAATCTATCAACCATTCTGTCAGCGCACGCCTTTATGCAGTACCAACCGTCAGTAACCAACAGTTCTATGTTTTGCATTTGGTTGGTAACACTGTAAATTAAGTCAAAGAATACATCATTATTGATACTTTATTTAAATATATAAATTAAAGTTTATACATCTATTGATTGCGTTATGATTTTATTGTTCAGATTATGTTCATCTTTTTCTTGCGGCAAACGAAAAATTTGCGTACTGTAATGTATTGTGTGTGTGTGTCCTCCGAGTTTCCTGTTTCTTTTTTAAATTTCAAGTCCTGCTCGTTTATGGAAAACATTATATGAAAATTACGAATATACGTGCACCAACCCGCGACC
Organism: Nymphalis polychloros; assembly: GCA_905220585.2. Classification (NCBI taxonomy): domain Eukaryota; kingdom Metazoa; phylum Arthropoda; class Insecta; order Lepidoptera; family Nymphalidae; genus Nymphalis; species Nymphalis polychloros. The sequence goes on from HG992270.1 coordinate 6,526,424, forward strand.
GAGAGAGTATACCGTCAGGTAGGATAAAGTACCTGATCAGTGGGTGGTACCTACCCAGACGGGCTTGCACAAAGCCCTGCCACCAAGTAAATCGAATAATATCGAAAATTTTACAGTAAAATTAAAGTGGATATTTTTTTTTTATGGCATAGGAAGGCGGACGAGCGTATGGGTCACCTGATGGTAAGGGTTCACCAACGCCCATTTACATTATAAAAGATGGTAACAAATGCGCCAATGCGCTACCAACCTTGGGAACTAAAACATTATGTCCCTTGTGCCTGTAATTACACTGGCTCACTCACCCTTCAATCTGAAACACAACAATAGCAAGTACTGCTGTTTAGCGGTAGAAACCTGATGACTGGGCGGTACCTACGCAGACGAGCTTGCACAGAGCCCTACCACCATATATTGTAAATAAATCATATTTATCAATAACCATGTAAAGTGCACAATTTAGAAATACTATAAGCAAATCACATGGATTATGTAAAACTACAATATATCTTTACGCTTATAAAACGATAATTAATACATACCTACTAACACATACGTCGTTAACGTATAATCCAACAACGCTCAAGACCATTAATTTGGAAGCCGGTTCATCCTTTTCCAATATCTTCCGTAACGCTGGTCTCTCAACATTATACAACTCTCTGTCATATCTATATTTTAGCTGTTGCAGAACATTTTTCACCGTGCATATATAATTCATAAAATTCGGAAATCGAATTTCATACGATAACAATTTCCAAATAATCAATTTCAAATGATTTTCTATCCAACCGTCAGGCACTATCTTTTTGTTTACGGACTCTGTGAACCTTTTTAATATTTTATCTGTTGACCAGATGTCACTGTCAATGTCGTTTCGTTTCGCACCAAATTCGAAATCGAGTAGCGTATCGAATTTGAAGTTTAAAACGTACGGATCAATGTTGGCATTATTGGAATTACTTGATTCAAAATGTCGTAGGTCTTTTAGTGTGTATATTTTATTTTTCTTATAATTTTCATCATAAATATAAGTTTTTATTGGTCGTTCTGTTATATGACTGTTAGGTACACTAATTTTATTGGTAGTTTGAGGTGTTTTAAAAACTTTTCTCCTCTTAGCTTTAGGGCATGATAAAATCGGACTTCCAGATCGTTTACTAACTGGTGATGTGGCTTTAGAGAAGTCTTCTGTGTATAATGTTTGTTCTAAGTTCTTCATTACTTCTGTATTGATTATGTCTTCAATATTAAATTGATCTTTGTCAGCTGTTTTTCCTTCTGTAGTTTTTGAATTATTTCGAGCTATTCTTAATGAATCTTCAGATATATTTACATGTTTATTGTTTGCAGTTTTAAATCCAATCGTGTCTTCATTCGTTTTCCTACCAGCATCAGTTTTATTCTCATAAAACCCATCTTGATTTAAATCAATACCTTCAAATAATTGTTTACTTTTCAATAAAGTTTCTTTTGATATTTTAACAGTTTCATTGTTACCTGTTTTAAAACCATTAAATTCATTTTTTTGTTTTACGTTTCGTTCTTGCTCGTCATCCATATTAATATCTTGAAATATTTTTTTCGTCTTAGCGAGAGCCGTGTCGGAGATTTGAACAGCCTTATTGCTAGCCGTTTTGAATCCTTCAAATACTGAGTTAGTTGTTTGACGTTCAAACGTTTCAAAATGACGAAATATATCTTTACTCTTAGTTAATGCTTCGTCGGTTATCGAAACTGGTTCATTGCTAGCAGTTCTAAAACCTTTATTAATGGAATCAAATATTTTTTTATCTTCAATAATTATATCATCATTCGTTCGTTCCGTATTAAACATATCCTGAAAAATACTCTTAGTTTTAGCTAAAGCTTCATCAGATATTGCGACAATTTTGTTACTTGCAGTTTTAAATCCTATCATTTTTGTTTTAAGATTGCAAGGGGACATATCTTGACAATTCTTAAATTTTCTATCTTGTTCATTATTTGCACTTTTGGAAACATCTTCGTTAATATCGGTCATATTTTCTTGTGACCTAACTGAGTCATGTTTTTTATTGGGATTTTGCAACTTATGTAGAAAGTAAGAATCTATCACAGAGATCTCATCTTCTTCATAAGATTCTTTGTTAGTTTTCACGGACATCATTTCTTTGAAAACTTTTTCCGATTTAGCTAAAGCCTCTGACGAAATTTGAACCGGTTTATTACTGGCTGTTTGGAAGCCTATGAATGTAGGTATTTGTTGCGCAATATCATGATTCACATTAATTGATTTCTCAGATAATGATGGCTTTTTAATAATTTCATTCATATTCTTATGTGATAGAAAAGGATTAACAAATCCATTACGTTTATTACTAAGATTTGTAAGATTGTTTTTATTCAGTGCAGCTTCTTTTTTATTTTTGGTTGCATTTACAGGTAATTCTTTAATAGTAACTATTTTATCGACAGGTAAATCTTCATTATCAATATTATCAAAAATATTTTTAGTTTTAGCAAGCGCTAATTGAGACACTTCTATTCTTTTATTAGCAGCTGTTCTAAAACCCATACAATTTTTACTTGTTGATGGTTGATCTTTATAAGAGTTGAATTTATCAGTGGTCATATCATTTAAAGGTTTCTCTAAGTCAGTTAAATTGATATCTTCGAAAATATTTTTTGTTTTATCTAAGCCCTGTTCAGATATTTTGATTTCTTTATCATTTGCAGTTTTAAAACCAATAAATGGTCTTTTCATAGCAAACTTTTTGTTAATTATATCGTCATTCGTAGTTTTCATAGTACATGTAGCTGTATCATCTAATGTTTTACTGTTACTATCTTTGTCTTTGTCATTAACAATGAAATTACTTTCAAACTCATTCATAATGTGTTCATCAATATTCACCAGTTCATTCAAAAGTCCAACTTCATCTAGCCCAGTATACATTCCATTATCTTCTGCACTAAACTTTGATTGTGTGTTTAATTCTGAATGTTTTTCACGTAAATCTAAAGTATCTTCTGTTAATTTAACTTTTTTATTACAAGATATGTCATTGGTCACATTAGTATCAAGCAAATCTTTAGCTTTATCAGCTTCTAATACTTCTTCAAAGATCCTTTTACTTTTCATAATAGCTGCCTCAGATATTTTAATGTCTTTTCCACTTCCTGTTTTGAACCCAGCTATTGGACTTATAAGAACATTATCATGGCTGTTATTTCTTTCTTGCGAAATACTTTCATTATCCTTAGTTTCGATTGTATTGTTATTACATTTTGAAGTGCTATCAAAAACTTCCACAAGTTTAGAAAGTGAAAAATCTTCTTCATGAATTTTAACATTATTTAAAATACTTTTAGCTTTGCTGTATGAATCTGAGTTCACTTGTATAGACTTATTGCTGGCAGTTTGAAAACCAACATACATAGTCTTATCTAGTACATCATTTTGTTTATAAAATGATGTCTCTAAGGCACATGTCAATGGTAACTCTTCAAAATTATTCTTAAAATTATCTTCTTCATCACTACTAAACAGTAATTTATCTTCAATATATGATGCTCTTTTTGTTTTAATTTTGCCTGTAACTGCATGAGGTTTATTGCATATGTTTAAAATGGGACTCGGTGATTTGTCTCTGTCACCCAAAACAGGCTCTGCGTGTGTTTGAATAAACAATTCATTATTCTTTATTTTTGAATTAATCAATCTTTTTGCAACATCAAAATCAAGATTATCATTTATGAAAGGAACTGCTATTGTTTCGAATTTTTCAAACGAATCCAACTTGTACACTAGAGGTGGTGGTGTTTTCGATTTGAGAATAGGCGAATTATTTTTGCTTATAATAAGGCTTTTTGGTATATCTTCATCATATTCTTCAACTTCATTTAAACCTAATGCTATTTTACTGTTAACCTCTATATCTTTATTTACATTACTTAAAGAGCTACATGTATCATTAAATCTTGAACTGAGGGTATTTAAAGAAATATTATCATATATATGTGATGACATTTCGTTAATTATTTCTTTAACTTCTAAATCATTGGAATTTTTATAATCGGTAACTTCATTTGTATTTATTTGTGGATCATTAATTCTATTACTATCTAACTTATTAAATGAACTATCAAATACTTGTGTCATATTTCTTGGCACATCTATTAAAGCTTCAGCGTCTTCGATGATATGTATAAGTTGTGTATCCAGTACACATTGTGTTTCAAATTTATTTGATTGTATTTGTTCTGAATGCTGGAACATACAAAATAAATTATAAAAATTACTTTTCTATATTGCAATAATTTAAAATTATTTTTATATTAAACAAAATAACAGACAAATATTGATAAAAAAAGTAGTTACAATGTATCTAAATATGAATAATGTCTGGCAAATATCCCACTACATTTGTCCAGTGAAAATCATAATGCACAGGTGTACATTAATGAGTCTCTCATTATTTCTCCATTCTCAATAGCTATATATGATTTCTGAGTCACGGGACTCATCAATACCAACACACAGACTCTGGGCTGGTACAGAGAATTTCTCTACGCAAAAAATTAATTTTGCAGTAGCCCGACCTGCAATTTCAACCAGGGGCCTCATTATCTGCAGTCTAACCAACTAGCCACTAGACCAATGGGGCAGTCGAATTAAGTATATATACATGTACTTGCATATAAATTTATCAATTATAATTAAAGCTTACTTGTTCGGTTGATATCATTGTTATGGGTAGGAAGTTGCTTTTTTTATGCTTATCTAAACAATTTCGAGTGCTACCACCTTTTCCATTGTTGTCTGCGTTTTGAAACGCCTTTATTTGCTTCGAAATATTAGATATTACATCTTGAACTTTATATTCTTTGATTGTGTTTTGAGTAACATTTTTATTTTCACGGTACAAGGCAGCTGGTGTTTGTACAATATGTTTTTTTAAAGTATTCGCGAATATATCAGCTTCATTACTACCCATTACAGCACCTCTCAAATATTCTTGAAAAGTAAAGTAGTAAACCGCGAACAACAATAATCCTATAATATAAATAATATTTCAATAAATGTCTGTATGACTTAATTTTTTTTATAAACTATGTAAACAGATGATTTAAAATTAAAATGATATGCGTTCCGTTGTATATTTTCATATTACATATTTCAGCCATTTTTTTTGAGTTTTAAAATGATAAATTATTTTCTCTAGAATATTTATTATTTATTTTATCTGATTTTGTTTTCGTTTTATTACTTTTCAAACTTAGGAAGTAAAAGACTAAAATAAAATAACAATCCAGTTTTAAAACTATTCTATTCAATTTGTTTTTAGCGTAGATCGAATCTTGATCCGATTACGTTCAATAACTTATAATTATTGCTCTGACAATAATTCCAAAAAAAGATGTCCTTTACATTTAAATTTGTATTTTTCAATCTTATCAATTACATAATTCGTTTTATCTTTTGTATCTAAAAAAAATATAATTTCAAATTTAGTGTACTAAATTTAATTACTTGCTACCGCAAACTTGTATTTTCTTTATCTGTGTACATTTGTTTTTAAACGCAGGCTTTCTGAACACCGACCAAACTCAGATTGTGATTTGTTCGTTGAAAATAGATAATTCTCGAAATACGATAATAATATACTTATAATTAACTCCAAAGTGTAGTGGGTTAATAATTAAGCAGTTTCGTGTGTAATATAATAAAAAATGGTAAGTATGTGAGTGAAAAAAATATCAATTTTTGTTTGAATAAAATGGCGCTAACTAAGGTTATAATTTTAGTCTCACACAATTTTACTTGTACAACCGGGACCAAGGCCTGAGACGAGGACATACTCGGACTACGAGAGCGTCAACGACTGTATGGAAGGCGTCTGTAAGATCTATGAAGAACATTTGAAGAGAAGAAATCCGAATACGCCAACTATAACATACGACATATCTCAGTTGTTTGATTTCGTTGATCAGGTAATAAATTAATACATATATATAAACAAACAACATTCATCAGAACTTCGCTGATCACTGTTTTGATGAAATCATCATATTATCGTTAATAAAGCCGCTAACGCGGTTAAAATTCAAACTATGTCTGTCTGTCTTTTCACACATTTGCTTAACAACCACTAATATCAACTATTTGGTTATACTTTACACATCAATTTTAAAGTAACTTGATAAGCTTACCATCATTACCATCCTACAATAAGGCCATGGTTCTTCAGCCAAATCTTTAATCAATATAAAGACATTAGACTGGACAGTTCACCATTTGTTGTAACCAAGTATATAATGCACCAGCATTAGCTATGTAAGTAGGAGTGTTTTCATAGAAATTTGCAACTGCAACTACGGAGTTTGGGCTGTTTTTTATATGACAGTCAGTTATTCACTTATACAGACCGTGAATGTCCCACTGCTGGGCTAAGGCCTCTTCTCCTCTTTGTGAGGAGAAGGCTTGGAGCTTATTCCACCACGCCGCTCCAATGCAGGTTGGTGGAATACACATGTGATTGAATTTCAGTGAAATTAGACACATGCAGGTTTCCTCACAATGTTTTCCTTCACCGTCAAGCACAAGATGAATTATAAACACAAATTAAGCACATGAAATTCAGCGGTGCTTGCCTAGGTTTGAACCCACGATCATTGGTTAAGATTCATGCGTTCTTACCACTGCACCATCTCGACTATATATACAACTCGACTCTCGACTATATATATATATAATATGTATATAATATATTATATATATATAAACATATATATATATATATATAATATATTATATCATATGATAGATATATAGATATATATATATATATATATAGATAAACATAATAGACAATAACTGTCTGTCTGGATTCATTTCACCCATTCTGTGTTATAGTGCCTCTTGGTCAGCTTTCTCAAATTGTTTTCATTGTTGTCTTTATAAATTAAGAGGCTTTTCATGTGTCACAATGTTGCATACATTACCTTTTTAATTCAAAATAATATTATTTCCCCAGCTCGCAGATCTCAGCTGTCTGGTTTACCAGAAATCAACGAACACATACGCACCCTACAACAAGGATTGGATAAAGGAAAAGATATATGTACTTCTACGTCAAGCGGCCGGTCAGAGCGACTGAAACATAACATAGTAATTATACATTTGGTATCGTACGAATTCTTGTAAATAAAAACATTTTGAAATAATTGTGCACATTGAATAACGAATTTTCTTAATTACCTTAATCTTAGAATATTTAATGTTTTTTTTTTAATACATTAAATACGTCCAAGAAGTGATAGAAGTTGACGTAAAAATTTACCGTCTGGAATAGCAATAATTTTGTAATAATTAAAGTTAAATATTGATGTTCATCTCGTTCACTTATATCTTGTCTTGTTATTTATGTTGTGTCTTAGTTTGTGGTTCATCAATAAAAAAAATATATTTATAAATGGCTGAAAGTTCTAGTATGGTCAGCAAAACATTTTTTTTATTTATGACATAATGATCATAATGTGAGCTTGTTTTATGCGCAAGAATAAATAAAAGTTAATTACACTATAATATAATACTGTTATAATTTTTTTCTTTAAAGTTATTTTTTTAATAATTTCTCTCGAGTGACACACACACAGATCTTTTTAACTCTTGCATAAAAAATAATTTTTACTATTAAAATGTATAGAGCTTGATAAGCTATGCTCTCAACTAACGGCTAACATTAAAGCGTGTAACAGAGATGCGAACAGTGTGCGAGTGAGCACGAAATCGATCGACATTTACAAATACTTTTTTTTATTGACAATGACTGCGACTGAAGTGATTTCGCTTGTTTTTTTTTTTCATTAATGGCGCGGGTCGTTTCCCGCCTAAATTCGCGTCAGCAGAACCACAAATACATAATAAATAGTCTCGTTTCAATTATATTACCAATGTGCTTACTTATAAGAAAATTATTTCGCTTATTTTGACGATAAATTTTAAATATATATTATTATAATTTGTACAATTTTTAAAATATCTACCAAAGTAATTAATTAAGTACTTACTTTGAGGGCAAGGTTAGTGTAAGTTGAGCTTGTTCGTGTGTTTGTATCGCTTCGTTTGAAATATTTAATGTGGAATGGATAAGATTGGGTTAGGTTAGCGCTCAACGCGGATGGAACTGGGGGCTCAATTCTACTAACAAATAGTCACTCTATCGCAATCGAATCGAAGCGTGATCGTTGCCGTTTATCCGTTTTCCTATTCTTTAATTAAAGATTTTAATTCAAGACTATAAGTTAACAATTTTGTTTTTGAAGTAACGGTATATGTTATTATAGACTACCTCGTTGGTCTAGTGGCTAGATATAAGGCCGCAGACCCGGTGGTCCTGGGTTCAATTCCCAGGTCGGGCCAATAAATAGTTATTGGGTTTTTCTGTCAGAAAAATTCTCAATAGCAGCTCCGAGTCTGAAAGTTGGAAGTGTGTACACTCCCGTGCCTCTGAAAGCACGTTAAGCCGTTGGTCCTGCGCCTGAACTCTTTCCGGTCTTGTCGGATTGCCGTCCCATCGGATTATGAGAGCTAAGGGAAAGAGAGTGCACCTGTGTTTGCGCACACACTTGTGCACTATAATATCTCCTGCGCAGTTGGCTAATCTCTTCACCTGCGCATTCTCTCCTGAGATTGGCCGCCGTGGCCGAAATCGGTCTGGAGGACCCTATATATGTTATTATAATATCGGTCCGTATCGAATAAATATAGAATAATCAAAATTGGATTGGAATTGAATCTGGAACGTATCGTAATCGTTATAGATTAGTAGAATTGGCCCCCAGCAGAGCATACTGATTGATAGACAACTAACATTTATTTTTTACGCGTATTTCTTGATCATACGTGGCATTGGTGAAATAGATTATACATATATATAAATAAAAGTTTGTGTATGTTTGTCCTCTATGCGTTCCTAAACAATTGATCCGATTGTGATGAAACTTTAGTAAGTTATTATTAGTTATTCTGCGTACGCCCGTGAAGGTTCTAAGTCTATAAAAAAAAAAGATTTTCTTCATATGTTTGTCCTTATATAAAAAAATATATATCTTGTTACCATTTGTACAAATTATAATTATATATAAATAGAAGTTAAATAAACACTTGCGTTTATTATGCTATATCGATTTATGTATAAATTTCTAAAAAAAAAATAATTAAGGCAGTGTTTTTCAATAATTTTTGAAGATTCGATAATGATGTCTCCCTTAACAGTGAGAGCTTTTACCGATTCTCAAAAGCAATGAATCTGTTACACGTTATGTTATAAACCGTAACATCTCGTAAGTTTATATACAGATGTGTTTTTTTTTGTAAGTAAATAAAGATGCTAACCTATAGCTGTGTAGTATGGTTCACACGTGTGCGTGTGCGTGTGCGTGCGTGCGTGCGTGCGTGCGTGCCTTGCCTTTGTATTTAATAACTATATACCAATCGGACGGAGTAAAGGTAAACACACTGTAGATTTACAAATTGCATGCGATTTTCTAATCGTTCTGCTGTGTTTTACACTCTAAACAGTTCTTGATTAATTTACCCTTATTTATAATACAACACTATTCCATTTAACTAGTAACGTTTCACTCAAACGTTGCACTCGAATGTGACCTTGATATTATACTCACACAGATTAAAAAAGACTAATTATTATTATAAATAATGTCTTATCTAATTATTTAAATGAGACATTGTAAATAGAAATTGAACGGACATTTTCTCACTCTCTGTCATCGTTTATTTGACATTCGATAGAAGAAGACAAAACATCGGAATACAACGTAAAGTGCTCGATTCCAATGGCAGGTGTGGTGAATGTAAACAACGATGACCTTGAAACGACGTGACGTCATTGGTCGTTATTAATCTGCCCTGCTAGTACAACTGTAAGATATTGTGCTAAGAATTAATCGGTTTATTGTGCATTTTTGAAAATATGGCGTCTTAAAAGTCCGTGATGTTATCGGAAATTTGGATATAAGTAGTTAAATGGAACAGTATTAACGAATCCATATCAATTTCCATACTAATATATAAAGCTGGAAAGATTGTTTGTTTGATCCGGCTAGTCTCAGGAACGAATTCGAAACGGTTCGAATTTAAAAATTATTTTTGTGTTGTATAGTCCTTTTATCGAGGAAGGTTCTAGGCTGATGTTTATTCATTACATTTTGATTAATTATACGCGGGTGAAACCGCGGGCGCAGCTAGTCGTATGTAATATCTGAATCTAAGCTTTGTTTAACTTAACTCCTTTTTCCAATGGAATCTAGTATAGTTTACTAAGATCTATTACCAATGTTACAATGTTTAGATTGAGTATTCCATGTGTGTGCGCCATCATCAGCCACGCACACGCTGTCCATATACAGGGTTATTTGTAACACACCAGCAACCTCGCAGAACTAGATGGCTAACACCATAAGCAACAACTTTTGTTCGATGACTTTTGATAATTTGTTAGATTTTATTTTCATACAACAATAAGTATTAATTTAATTTCCCTCTTGAACGTTTATAAATCTACGCGCATCGCAAAGATCGGCGCGTCGCGTTGTCCTTTCGTTTATGAATGAAATATAGACCTACAAATGTCACGACAGTACGACAAATACTTGTAAAATCTTTTTTTTTTGATGTATTGAGTTATGTCCGGAGTCGTAGAATAAAAGTGGTTGCTTATGGTGTTAGCTATCTAGTCCTGCGAGGTTGCTGGTGTGTTACAAGTAACCCTGTATAGTGCATGTACATGCCTTGGGTTAGATATTACGTGGTTCAGATATATATTGTAAACGAACTTTATTTTATAAATAAAGTATGTATTAAAGTTTTGTATACAGCTACATAGTGTAGCATTTTTATTTCATTTAAGTACAATAACATAAGTGTGAATTCGTTAAGTAAAATTGAGTTTGTTAATTTTAGTTATAAGTTATGATTAAAAATTCTTGTGAGTATAAATGCTTTTTAATTGATTTTACTATTACAGCGTATCAGGTTGGAGATGTGTTGCGTTTGTAGTGTACCGTCAGCAGATGAATAAAGAAATAATTGTTATAAATTTTTGTGTATGAATGAATTTCTTTAAGCCGAGATATTTCGTAGTCACACTAGACAGCCTCCGCCTTGTTTTCATCGATATTTCGTTACGATATTGTTTCTGACGTCGCGATTCTACCCTGAAATTTATTTTCCGGTTATGGCACTTTCTTCCCTATATACACAAGACAGTACGACAAAAACTTGTAAAATATTTTTTTTTTTCACGTATTGAGTTAGGTCCGAAGTCGTACTTGGTATTGTTGTGTTCCGGTTTGAAGGGTGAGTGAGTCAGTGTAGTTACAGACACAAGGGACATGACATCTTAGTTCCCAAGTATGGTGGCGCATTGGCGATGTAAGCGATGGTGACTTACCATCGGGTGTCCTATGAGCTCGTCCTAGCTGAGCCTACCTATCCAATAAAAGAAACACACTTGTGCACTATAATATCTCCTGCGCAGTTGGTCAATCTCACTTTCGATTGGCCGCTATGGCCGAAATTGGACATCATTATTATTATATTGTAATTCATAAATAAAAGACTACGTAAGAATTAAATTTGAAATATTTATTTCTGTGAGAGACGACATTTTACAATTTTGGTAAAATCTTATTATCTAAAAACTAACTTTACAATAAACTATTACGTACAACACACAATTTAATCTTATAAACAGAAGTGCACTATCTAGGTTTTGAATGAAACTAAAGTCTAGATAATTATACATTATTTAAGACATAATTTGGTTCCTTTAATAATTTCAAATCTGTTTTCTTTTTAAATTAAAGATATACAAACGTAATACTACATAACAGCTTGTAGAAAATGTAACCAATGATAAATAGTAAGTTATTAAAGTAAAAAAAAAATAAACGAAAATTTATTGCTTTTTGATTTTCTACCAATCAAAAAAAATTCAGTAAAAAAAAAACACGTTGTATATACAATATATACTTTTAAATAACAAACGGAAAAACTAGCGCCCTGTCGAATAAAACAAAATATATTACAGTAATAATTATTTTTCTATCGCTTAAAATTATTTTAAACTACAAACAGATCTAAGACTTTTTTTTAAATATCCCATTATTTATCTGTGTCTTTTAACAATCTGTCCCGTTGAGACAATTTTCTAACCTAATTATACATAATAAACAATATTTGTGATAATTTGTTAAAGAAAACATTCATAATACTGTGTTCTGTCATAACCTGTCTTAAAACGGTTTTATATATCATAAATAGTATAACGATATCATAATTAAATAAATTCACTGTTGTTGCTCGAATAATAATCCAGGGAAGGCCCAGTATCGAAATTACAATGTTGCCAGTTCAAATTATTGAATTTAAAATAGTATTTTATTTAATTCGATTCAATACGAAAAAGAATGTTATATCTTCAAGCTACAAACCTTCTCCTATAAAACAAAGAGAGGACGCCTTAGACCAGCAGAGTGAGATTCAGAGTGACAAATATTGTCACAAGCTTGAAAAGGACATAGAAAATTACGCCCCAATTAATTTATTATAGCGTTCAGCAACAGATTAAATGAAATATAATATTGCAATATACGTTACGTTTTAATAAACGAAAACAAAGATACGACCAAAAAAGTGTTACCAGCGTCGAAAATACGATATAATGTTGCATACTACTAACATGACAAAATGTTTTGTTGACAATTGTCGCGATCGTCAATATTACTGCGTGTGATGATTACTATATCACTGGCTCACTACTACACGCAGTAGAAGCTCGGACGCACGTCCAACCCGCACGGTGGCTAACACCCGACAGGCCGACAACGTGATAAGTGATTGACGGCTACCCCCTCCGCTCGTGTACATTAGACAATGTATTATTATTATATATTGCATAGATATAAACACTACACTACGGAATCGACGTAACAACAATTTAATAGACAACTAAATAATACCAATCGAACCCCAAAGTGTTTAAGTGAAAGTTTACATGAAAACCCTTCATTTATGACGGAAGAGCTATTAATATATGAAAATTGTTATTTAGCAATTAAGAGTTATGAAACGAGCGAAGCCGCTGGTAAAGTATATAATATATAATAATTTTTAAATGAATAATTTGACGGAAAACAGTAATTTCGTTTGAACTAAAGTCGAAATTATTTACAAATAGTTTACAATAAATTTATATTTTTATATAAATAAATTCCAAGTATGTGCACTATCTTACATCAACTACTTATTTATTTAAAATTATACAAATTAAGATTAAAAATATAAGTACTTACAACATCCACACCTAGCATCGTATTGATTACTTAAAAAAATCTAGGGGATGGGGGGCAAATTTAAGATTTCGTTATGATATTATAAAGACTATACATCAATTAGATGGTATTTCTTTCATTAAATAATAAAAAATCCAATTTTAAAAGTCAAGTAATCCCCCACCATTACATTCTGGAGGGGAGCATCATGAGAAATTGGAGAAGACTTTGCCCAGCATTGGGACGCTTACGCTGTTACTTTAATATTCAAACGTGCGCTAGTGGAATGGTCAATAATGTAAAAACTTGTAATTTTGAAATGTTAGACAAACGAATTCAGCTTAAATCTCAACGCTCATTGGTCGATGCAGCTGATGACGTAATAGGCGACCAATGGGCGATCAGATAACAGTTTAGTATAATGTTGTATCAATGACAGAAAACACAAAATATGACAATTAACAAAGAGTGGAGTTAGTATTAGTACATAATATATAAAAATTAGTTCTTACTTTGTGTCAGTCCGTCTGGGTAGGTAAAGACCACTCATCAGATGTGCTACCGACGGACAGCAGCAAGCTTTGTATTGTTGTGTTCCGCTTTGAAGGGAACTCCTACTTTTCTTTCTAACCGTACAGAATGCTATATCACGAAATCCGCCATTCGTAAATTTTCTTTATTGGCACAGATTATAATAAAAAAATCGATTCAAATGAAATTTAAAACGTACAGTACGTCTTATTCGATAGTTATATTATAATCCTACTTCAATTTTCTTACAACGATTTAAGATATCTTTTAAAAATTTATTATTTTTAATTATTACATAATAATTATGTGTTATGGTGCTATAAGGGTGCTTTACTAGGTGGTAGAGATTTGTGCAAGCCCATCTGGGTACGGCAACAATACTTCGAATTATTGCGTTTCAGTTTCAAGGTTGAGTGAGCCAGTGTAACTACAGACACAAAGTATATAACATCTTAGTTCCCAGGATTGGTGGCACATTAATGGATGGACACTTCTTACAATGACAATGTCTATGGGCAGTAATGGCCCCTTATCAACAGAGGGCACATATGCTCGTCCACCTAACAATAATAAAAAAAGTATAAATTTAAGTAAAATTCAAACCACATTTTCCCATAAATCATTTTGACCTTAAATACATAATAAAGTTACTACATCTGTCTGTTACACTTTCACACTAAACCACTGAACTGATAGTAATGAAATTTAGTATGAAGCAAAATGTTCATTGTTTCTATTCTCATAACCAAAAGGGCCTATATCCATCAACTGCGTCGTTGAGTCTAGTGGCTAGATATAAGGCCGCAGACCCGGTGGTCCTGGGTTCAATTCCCAGGTCGGGCCAATAAATAGTTATTGGATTTTTCTGTCAGAAAATTCTCAGTAGCAGCCCGGAGTCTGAAAAAGTCCTGCTCCTGAACTCTTTCCGGTCGTGTCGGACCAGGTCGGCCGCCTCATCGGATTATGAGAGCTAAGGAAAAGAGAGTGCACCCGTGTTTGCGCACACACTTGTGCACTATAATATCTCCTGCGCAGTTGGCTAATCTCTCTTGAGATTGGCCGCCGTGGCCGAAATCGGTCTGGAGGACCTTATTATATCATCAAAAATTTAATTGATATTGACCCTTATAGCACCACAGCACAGAATTGATTTAGAAAATATTGAAATAATTTTCTATTGTAGATAAGAATGTGAAATATTTAATTTTCAAATAATTTAACATTTTCTAATTATTATTGATATGTTAACTTTAATATCGGACATTTAATTTACAAAGCTATATAGCCAACGTCGGCCATATTGGTTTTGAAATGACGTCATCTATTCGAAATTCGAATTCAACAACACTTATATTAAACATTATTCGGTTTAAGTTCTATGTGAGAAAGAAATAGATACACTTGTATTTGAAAATTTGTTAATTACATGTTTTACTAAATCAATTCTGATAAGACTCTCTTCATTTTATAACTCAAAATAAGACAAGCATGTCCGGATAGTTCTCACTAATATTAAACATTTAATTTTATAATTATTATCTTATATACAACTATTGCTCCATTGCCGTTCTTACATAAGTATGTTAACAGACCAGCGACCATAGACAAAATTATTTGACATGTTAAGAAATCAAAGATAAGAAAGACATTTGGAATCGCTTCAAATCTTTTCGAATTCATTACTATACAGGTTGTAACAATAACCCTGTCCGATCGTGAAGTGATTATTAGGTATCGTGTGTCGGTTCTATTTATGTAATAATTTTTAAAATGCTAAGCAAAAAATTTATCCCGGAAGAAAAAATGACGAAAATTACATGGCAACACAGGCGCGGGTAATAGCGCTCGATAGTTCTTACCTATCGAGTAGCTAAGACACGAAGTCATGACCTCAGTAGTCCACGTGTTTACCACCAACAGTGGCGTTAAACAATTTTTTTTTTTAAGTAAATTCTTCACTTCTCGGGTCGGACAGGGATTTTGTTACACCTGTATACTATATTTTAATAGCAGGAGTACGGATAACTCGATTAACCGGACTCATTGTTGTCGTTAGGCATTCGGATAATCGAATGTATGAAGAAAAGCGGGTTTTGTGCATATATAGTACATAATGTTATGTGTTTGGAGCCAATCATTTATTACGTAAGACGATTTTTACTAGTTTCTTACCCCCTCCCCATCCTAAATAAGAAAAAATAAGAATAGGCCGACTCTTACCCCCCCCCCCCTGTTTAATATTTATTACGTAACAATCTAAAGGAAGAAATGAATATACGCTTGTTGGTTTTGCTGTTACGAGTGTCGTTTTTCTCGTAGACATTCCTACCATATTCCAAAAACTCGACAAAAAATGTGAAGACGGGCTTTTTTTTCCTCCTGCAAACGAGCAGGAGGCTTTGCGTATATTTGTAATCTTACGTAAGAACTATCAAGACCCTCTCCCACCCCTTGTATGAAAAAAATAAGACATGGTCGACCCCCTCCCCCCCTAAATCGCCTTACGTAATAAATGAATGGCCCCTTTATTAAAAACAACAAATACATAACAACGAAAATCAATGTTTAGTAAGAAATTATAAAGAGATAAATTTTCCAAAATACGATGTAGAATCCACATTTCCACGTCTAGATTTTCTTCTGTTTCATAATCGTCATTTAATATAATCGGTCGCGGTTGGTAGTCCGGATAATCGCGAATCCGTACTGATGGTCGGATAATCGAGTTTCTACTGTATGTATATCCCAAAAATACACTTATATCCACTTAAATTTCACTTCCAAAGTTCTGATAACAATTGTATAACATTTTGATGTGAAACATATATAGTCGCGGTTTAAGCTGATTGTTGGCGTGGCGAGAGGCGACGCATTCCGTGGCGACGCATCGCCACGCTATACGATGGTCAGTACAGTCGATGCGTGGTAGTGCGTACGGTGTGGCGAAATAATTCATATTAAACATTTAATAAAATTATAACAATTATTAATTTAATTAATAATTTTATATTCATTTAATTCAGGCAACTTCGAGTGTAACGATTACTGAAGTCACTTACAAGAATTAAGTTGTCGCAACTTGAAATAAATTTTTGTATTTAATGAAAGTAAACGTTAAATGAAAACCATCACCGAACTAACCGTCATCGTTTCATTTCATTCGATGTCTCACATCTGCCAGGCGTCCCGTGACGGCTCACATAATTTTTTAACAAAACTTTAAATATTTACTTATGATTTTTTGTTACTTTTAAATTTGAATTTGATTAGATTGAATCTGAAAGCCTACACTTGTAATTGACATTCATATTAGACATACTATTATTGTTTTTTAAGTTCAATTGTGTGTGCTCGGCCCAGTGGCAAGAACGCGTGAATCTTAGCTTAAGTGGGTTCAAACCCGTGCAAGCACCACTGAATTTCATGTGCTTAATTTGTGGTTATAATTCATCTCGTGCTTGACAGTGAAAGAAATCATCGTGTGGAAACCTGCATGTGTCTTATTTCACTGAAATGCTGCCACATGTGTATTCCACCAACCCGCATAAGCTCCAAACCGTCTCCTCAAAAAGAGAAGAGGCCTTAGCCCAGCAGTGGGACATTTACAAGCTGATACTGTGGGTGTGCTTTTACAAATAAATACTTTCACGAATAAATACAGATAGATCTCCACCAATGACATAATTTCAATTCAAGGTCACCGTTGTTTGTTTATCCCCACTCCCATTGCAATCGAATGTCAAAACGTATAATCCACGTGTCACGTGACCCCAAACATAATTCTGTCTACTAATCGTTAAAACCTTCCGGACAAACTTGTTCAATGAAATCTGATGAACAACACGTAGGTTTAAATTCATGATCAAATTAATATAACGTACAAAGTTTCTGTTTAAGCGTAGTCGCTGTCCGATTGCACTTTTTTCTTCCTCTTTCCCTTGGGGTGCGCCTTGTACATGTGCTTCCTGAGATCCTTCAGCTTGAGGTACTTGCACGGGCACTGCTTGCAGAGGAACTTGAAGTCCTCCGGGTTTCCGTGGTTCCTCAGCGAGTGCCGGTCGCGGATCGCCTCCGATATGAACGAACGGTGGCACGTCGAGCACTCGAACGGCTTCGATGTGCTGTGCGACTGGAAATTCAGAATGTTTATGTAATTATTTGATTTTAGTCTGGTGGTGACCACTATCCGTCCGGTCCTCTAAGAAATATTAACCATCCATTATATCTCCAGTGCTCCAACAAACTTGAGAACTTCACCCTTCACTTGTAACTTGATTGTCGAAAAACAGTAACTGCTGAGTTTCTTGCCGGTTCCGAGAATTTAAATTCCAAACTACTTGAATAAATTATAATTATACTTAATCTGCTAAGGTCACTTACAACTTTCAAATGCCTCTTCAGACTGGAGTTGGTGCCGAAGCTCGTGTTACATATCTCGCAGAGGAACGGCCTCTCGTTGCGGTGTGTGCGCTCATGGACCTGTCGAAGAATAAGCGTCGTTTATTTACATTCAGCTGCGGAGGTACGCGGATGAAGGCCCCGGGGCGGCGATTATGAAGTTGGAATAAAAATATAAGTGGATAGATATAGTATGGAATTAAAATCCATTTCATGTGTCATCGCCGTTCAACGGTAGAACACCCGATGAGTGGGCGCTATCTACCTAGACTAGAGGTCTACCTAGCCACGTTTACCTGCAGGCTGTAGGCCTCGAAGAAGCCCTTCCCGCAGTACGTGCAGCGGAACGTGGCGCCGCGCAGCACGCGCTCGTGCGTCTTCATGTGCACGTTGAGCAGCGCGCGCGACCCGAACTTCTTCGGGCACTGCTGGCAGCCGTGCGTCTTCTCCTGCAACCGGGTCGGTCAGTGTCTATCTCTCTATAGCGTATTCTAACCGGAACGATGTTTTTCATTGGGCACCCTGGACCCAGGGACTATCGCTGGGGGCCTCGGCTTCGACGCAAAAAAATCAT
This sequence comes from Nymphalis polychloros, assembly GCA_905220585.2. Taxonomy (NCBI): domain Eukaryota; kingdom Metazoa; phylum Arthropoda; class Insecta; order Lepidoptera; family Nymphalidae; genus Nymphalis; species Nymphalis polychloros. The sequence continues at coordinate 6,545,268 of HG992270.1, forward strand.
TGTTTGCAGCCGCCTTACAATAATGCGTATCAAAATCAATAACAAAATAATTTATTTGCAAGTTTGTGCGGTATAATCTCACAATTTTAGACACTAACCTGTGAATGCTAAGAGTTATATTTCCGAAACATATTACAATTATCTATTCATTGATTGTGCCCGAATTTTAGAAGTTGCAATGTTACACCCCGTGCCTCAGTTTGCACATAAAGCCTAGGTTGGCGTTGCGTCTGAACTCTCGCAGATCCGAGTCTGAGAGTACCGTCTCATCGGATTGTGAGATTGAGGGAATAAAGAGTGTTCTTCTGTGTACGCACCCACTAATGCAATACAATATATCTGGCGTAGTTAACCACGGTAGACCACCATTATCGCTCCTGGTCAGGGCGTACATCATCAATATCACCAAGAACAAAATAAATCTCACCAAGTGTGTATCTCTGTGCTTGGCCAGCGAGTGGGGGTGTTTGAATCTCTTTGGGCAGTCGCTGCACTGGTAGCCGGACTCGCTGGTGTGGGTCGCGAGATGGGCCCGCAGCGCCATCCAGCCCGTGAGGTTCTTCCCGCAGATCTTACAGTCACGAGACCGAGTCGGGTGATACCTGGAATTATGAGTAAAGTAATGCAACACCTTTTGTTTTTTTTGTCGCTGAAAAACGGCATTTCGCGTTTCCCCCACAGGAAGTGGGGAGGGATGTGGGGATCGCCGGTGTCCAAGACGCCGAGTGCGCCCCGAACATCGGAACACCCACTAAAAAACCAGCGGTACCTTTCCCGTCTTAACGAGGAGCGCCACGGGATCGCTTGCGCATGCTACCGTGACGCTCTGACGGCCCGCCCATGTATGCGGGCCTTCATTCTCTAAGGGGGTATCCCCCTGGGATTCCTGAGAACCTTTACGCAAAATTACATCATAATCGGTTGAGTAGTTAAGACGTGTAAGCGTTATTATAATATTAGTTAAGAATTTTTAACTCTTTTTTATAGCTTTTTTAAAGCTCGTCTGGGTAGGTATCACCCACTCATCAGATATTCTACCGCAAAACAGCAGTACTTGCTATTGTTGTGTTCCGGTTTGAAGGGTGAGTGAGCCAGTGTAATTACAGGCACAAGGGACATAACATCTTAGTTCCCAAGGTTGGTGACGCATTGGCAATGTAAGCAATGGTTAACATTTCTTACAATGCCATTGTCTATGGGCGTTGGTGACCGCTTACCATCAGATGACCAAAACGCTCGTCCGCCTACCTATACAATAAAAAAAAGTTACAATAATTTTAAAAATATATTCATATACAATTTATTTTGATCATCACTAAGTAAACGTAATGCTTCATTGAATAGAATAATAAATAAAAAATAAAAAAAAATCTTAAATCTCACGTTATATATTACATAAGACGCTAATAACATTCAGTCAGTATGACGTAATAAGCAAGTAAAGACATTTGTTTACGTTGTGAGTTTGTATAGGACGAGTTTGTCTCGACACAACAACAGCTATGAAAACGATACATATGTAATATCACGTTTTAACGCCATGTATATAAGGACCAAAATCGTATTACCATATTAACGCCATTTAATGCCTTATGGCTATATTAATTAAGGTCATAATAATGCGTTTATTTATTGTGAATCTATACTTAAATTATAAATGCGAAGGTAATTCTGTTTTTTTTATTGGATAGGAGGATAGGCGGACGAGCATAATGAGCACATGATGGTAAGTGGTCACCAACTTCCTTAGACATTGGCAGTGTAAGAAATGTTAACCATCGCTTACATCGCCAATGCGAAAACGCATTGTTACGTATCGCTTTCAAGACTAAACCACTAAACCGATTTTGATAAAATTTGGTATGAAGCAAGTTTAAACCCTAATGACAGACATATATATTTTTTTACCAAATACCCCCCCATTTTCCTTTAAAAAGCAGGCGGATACTAGTTATACATAAAAATGATATTTTCATTTTCTCATACATACATACATCAGGTAGCCTCTTATTTATATATTTGTAATATTTTTATAGACAAAATCGGTACAGGAAGCTGGTATATAATAAATGTGACTGCCTCGTTGGTCTAGTGGCTAGATATAAGGCCTCAGACCCGGTGGTCCTGGGTTCAATTCCCAGGTCGGGCCAATAAATAGTAATTGGGTTTTTCCGTCAGAAAATTCTCAGTAGCAGCCCGGAGTCTGGAAGTTGGAAGTGTGTACACTCCCGTGCATCGGAAAGCACGTTAAGCCGTTGGTCCCGCGCCTGAACTCTTTCCGGTCGTGTCGGATTGCCGTCCCATCGGATTACGAGAGCTAGGGAAGAGAGAGTTCACCTGTGTTTGCGCACACACTTGTGCACTATAATATCTCCTGCGCAGTTGGCTAATCTCTCATGGGATTGGCCGCCGTGGCCGAAATCGGTCTGAGGGACATTATTATATAATAAAATACAGTAACTAACCGTTGCTTATGATTCTTCAGACTAGCCTTAGCGTTGAACACTTTATCGCAGTCCTTACAGCCGAACTTCCGTCCGGGTGTGTTCACATCGGTCACCTCGCTCTGGTTCATTCGTTCAACCACTCTAGCCTCCTTCCTCATGTTCCGTCTCATCTCCTTCTCCTTCTGTAGTTCCAATCTCTTCTCGTTGGTCAGGCCGAAGGAGTGCCACTTGGTGTGGATCAGGAATCGCTTCGGATGATTAAAGTACAAGTTGCAGTGTGGACACTCAAAAAATGCACCTTTCACCGATGCACCTGCAATTATAAAGGAAAATATTATGATGATGACCTCTTCACATTTAGTAATATACTAATTTAATTAACAACGAGAAAGATCTTTGTGTGAACCCGACCGGACTTCTTTACTAATTAGGTAATCATTGTACTACTAAAATTTAATAATTCATAAGATCAAACTTGTTTATTTTTTATTTCATATATATATATTAATATATTTTTAATTATGTAAGAGCTAAACCCAAATACATTAACAACAATGAAAGTAGAACACAATATTATATAATATCAGTAAATAATTTCAGATTAACAATGTAAAATAAATTTAAATATAACAATATGAATACAAATTAAGGGTTCTTCTCAAAATTTTTTATTTGATTTAATGAATACTGCTAACAGCTTAGAATTTCGTTTACAAAGTATACTCATAACATTCCTTAAGAAATAGGCCATCGAATGTTAAATGATTTAATTCGAATCAGACTGGGAGATTGTGATAAATCTGTTGGAATAAGCCCTTCAGCTTTATTGTAATAGTTTAGATGTAGAAAGTTAAGTAAGATTTTTTTTTTATGGAGGAGCTGGATGGGTATATCATCTAATGGTAAATGCAATTACATCAGCAATTTAGGAACTAGATGTTATGTCCCTTGTGTCTGTAGTTACAGTGGCTTACTCCAAAAAATGGATTTGAAAGTACTAAGTGTTGCTGTTAAGCGGTAGAATGTCTGATGAGTGGTACCTCCCCAGAGGGGCTGCATATAGCCCTGCCCTCTGCATGTGTGAAATTTCACTGAAATTATGTCAAAGCCGAGATGGCCCAGCGGTAAGAACGCGCGAATCATAACCCATGATAGTGGGTTCAAGCCCGGGCAAGCACCACTGAATTTCATGTGCTTAATTTGTGTTTATAATTCATCTCGTGCGTGTCTAATTTCACATTTAGATACATAGAATACAAGTTAATATAATAATCTTACCGTTTCTTATAACTTCTTTGGCCACATTAATGCTATTCTCAGAATCTATTATGTCATTATTCGCGACGTCTTCATTTTGTATACCAAATATGTCTCTGTGAAACGGATTCAAGTGTTCCATGTCAACGATACTCGGTACAACTTCGACTTTTATAACGACCGAATTGTCTATTCTTATTTCATGTTCTTTGGTCGCATTATTGTCTGTCATTAAAGGAGGTTTAACGTCTTCACTGTCCGATGATTCTGCATCGCTGGCACTCTGACTATCCTTATCAGTTTTAGTCTTAATATTTTCATTGTTGGTATTGTCAGAAGTAGTGGTTTCCACATTTGTATCATTTTTGGTGACGTTCTCATCTTCAGCGTCAATTTTATCGTTACTGACATTAGTACTGTCTTGACTTGATTCGTCGTTAGAGTAATTTGATGGTGACGGTGAATTTGATTGGCTATTTAATGCTTGACTACTGTTGGAAACCGATGCATCTGATCCCCTTAAATTTGATTTATTTTTGTCTGTAATATCTTGGTCCTCTGAATGGCTGTCCTGGCTAATGTAATCGCTTTTTCTTGAGTTTGAAGAATGTGACAGTATATTTTCAATCATTTTAACGGTATTCTCCAAGCTGCGCCGTCTGGAATCTTGGTCTTTCAAAAATCCTTTGCCTAAATCTGAACTAATGTATGGGTAACTTGTATTCAAATTGGTTTCAAGGTTTTGTGGTTTGGGAAGATTAAGATTGTCTGAGAAAGTAGGCTCTGCGGGCTTATGAGGGATAACATTTACCGGTTCCTCATACGTATTTACAGGTTTCTGCACAATGTTTGTGTATTTCTGTAACTTTGCACTTAGATCATGGTCGTCTTCGTTCCTTGTCTCTTGGTATGTATTTACAGGTTTCTGTACAATGTTTGTGTATTTCTGTAACTTTCCACTTAGATCAATGTTGTCTTCGTTCCTTGGCTCCTGGTATGTATTTACAGGTTTCTGTACAATGTTTGTGTATTTCTGTAACTTTGCACTTAGATCAAGGTCGTCTTCATTCCTTGGCTCCTGGTATGTATTGACAGGTTTCTGTACAATGTTTGTGTATTTCTGTAACTTTGCACTTAGATCAAGGTTGTCTTCGTTCCTTGGTTCCTGGTATGTATTTACAGGTTTCTGTACAGTGTTTGTGTATTTCTGTAACTTTGCACTTAGATCAAGATTGTCTTCGTTCCTTGGTTCCTGGTACGTATTTATAGGTTTCTGTACAATGTCTGTGTATTTCTGTAATTTTGCACTTAGATCAAGGTGGTCTTCATTACCTCCATTTTCATGTTTATTAGACGATAAATTTAATTCTGGGCTTTGATACGGACTTGAAAACATATTCAGCATTTTCTGAGGTTTGTTGCTTAAATCTATATTTTGTTCGTAGTAGGTCGGCCGCGGGGCTATTAGTCTCTCTTTTTCTAATTGAGAATAATCATCCATTTGTTTGTGCACTTCTGGTTTGGATTTAGGGTTCATATGTAAACTGTAATCTGTATATTGTCTAAAATTAGGTTTGTAGTACTGATAATTGTTACTGTCCATACCCATTTGTTTGTGAAAGGCCTTAGTTTGGACCTGTGGTATGTTTAAGGGCTTATTAACACTGTGCTCTTTGTGTTCGTTATAAGGATCCGGCTTACCGTATTGATAGCCCAGCATGCTATGCTGGTCATTGTGCATGTTTAGGTTCATTGGCAACATGCTCGTTTGCCAACTGTTGTGGATCGGATTAGGAGCTACGTTACTCGGTTGGAAACCAATTGGGTGATAATTTTGAAAGTGACTCAGATTAGTGTTCATATTTAAACCATATGTTCCATAATCCGGTAAATTAAAGTGCGAAGTCGGTTGAGGCGGAGGATGGGACATTTTACCCAAATTATTTATATTATTATCAATGCTCATTCTATCGTTCATCGATGTCATGTTTGTTTGAGCGTTTACATTCATTGGCACATCGCTTCCAAACTGTCCTGTATTATGCAACATTGTTATAAATTCACTTAATCGACTTGCTTTAGTTTAAAGTTATTAGATCGACACAAAAACACTACATAAACACAATCTCCGATGTCCATTTTGACATTCTCATGTACACTCAAAGCGATAAAATGATTTTTGATGTGGGAACGCCTGTGCTATCGTATATTATTACCCGAACAATATAAAGAGGCTGCTGTGTATAAGCACATAAATACACACTTTGCTTTCGACACTGATGTAAACAATTGCTTTCTTTTTTCTACACTTGAGAAATGGCTTTTTTTTATCTCGGTCTAATAATTTCGATAAGAGTGCTGTCTAGTTATATCCTATATATGTCACGTCATTTACTTTTGCGCAAGTTATATCAATTTGTTTTTTTTTTTAATCTTAATTTGTTTGTTAATATTTTTCTAAATTTTATTGATACTTTACATAAAATAAAATAATAAAAAATTTGCAGATTTTATACAGTGGTAAACTTTTAACTTAAAATAACGATAAATTCCTTTAAGATATTTTGCAAATGTGCTTATATTTGTCAAAAAATAATCCTAAATGTTATATGTATTTTGTTCTCCTCTATAATATTATTAGGCTTTTATTTTATTAATTAATAACTGTATTGAAAATAGGTACAATTAAAATACCTCTGTGCTTCTTGGTCAGATAAAAAACACGAGATGTAAAGTGACGGGTTATGAATTTACGCTTCCCATAATAATGTTATAATGTGAATCATTGTGAATCTAAAATATCGAATTTCATTTGTGTATTTTGACGTGAGCGTAATCGGTTGTGCATTTCCTATTTGTGTTAGTAAATTATGTTGTATGCAATTACGTGACTGATGTATTAAGAATTGAGTATTTTTTATAAAACAGTGAAATTACCACGCAATCATGGCGTTGAGCGCCGTTGCGGAAGATTATTTTCGTTCTATGAATCCTCTAGCCTCAAAAATTCACGAAGATATTACAGAAGCAAAAAATTCGTATGAAAACATTTGGGATACGCTCACGGACAAGGAAAAGGTAATTCTTATAATTTCCATATTAATGGATTTCCATGGTAATTCAAATAATATAACATTATAATATTATCCTAAAAAAATATAAAACAGTGGCAAAATTTGAAAGTCCTTTTTTATTACAGGCGGAAATTATAAATGAATCAATAATTAAACCTGAAATAGTACTCAAATATGCTTTGCTTGAAAGCTTAGAATTTGATTTGAACGAGCCACCGGTGCGAAAAGATAATTTAATGTCGTTCTTTGGACGTGAACATGGATTAAGGATGATACAAGATGAGAACGCATCATATCGCGACGAACACTCCGCCCCTTTCATTTATCAGACGAAAAGTCAACTTAATTTGTGTGTGCTGAGCGAGCACAGAGTCTCTAAAGATGTGAAGTGTACATCGCCACCACCGATAATGACTGAACTGGCGTTATCTCATTCGAAGGTTGTTAATGAATTAAAAAACGCTTTAAAATCTCATGATGTATTAAAAAGCACTTTTAAAGATAAGGAATCCCATGACAGGGATGTGATATCACCCACTGGGTTCATAAGTAAGTTTATGGGCAACTTTAAAAGCAAGGATGAGGAACGGGAATGTTTAATGCCGTCACTACCTCAGACACAAATTGTGGCCTCCTCGGAAAACTTTTTCAGAACAAATTTTAAGAGCCCACAGAACGATAGCAAATTCGATAAGGACTATAGGAGCAGTGTTGTCAAATCACATAGTGGTAAGAATTATTATTTATGTTAAATTTTAATGATAGTCTAGTTTATATATAATTAAATATTTATTTAAAATAATTAAATAATTTACATTTAAACTTAGCTTAGCGACTGTTTAGTTAAACAATTATTTGTCTCTTTCTGACAATATTAATATGACATTTGAAAGAAGAAGACAGCATTGTTTAACTAATTACCAGCTAAACAGTGTTTATGGGTATGGCCGTGACTTGTTTAATATTGTGATAGTTTATTTCTTTAAGTAATTATATTAAGGCTGTTAATATCCCAACTGTGAGACAGGTCTCTTCTCTTGAGAAGAAGACGTGGGGTTAATTCCAAGTTCTGTGGGGAGGTTTCCCTTCACCGTTGACCTATAATGTACACAATTTTAGTATATAAATTCAGCAGTGCCTGCTTGGATATGAACCTGCAATTGTCAGAGATGTTTCACATGCTCTTACCACTGGGCCGTAATGGTCAACTTTGACGATTTGACGATGATTTAAAATACTTAATCAAATGTTAATAAATACTTTTAACATTATACAATAATTAGATCTCGCAATAATGTAAATAAATGCAATGGAAATATGCATGTACATGCATAACAACAGGAAATGCTTGTAATAATTTATGAACACACCTTTATTATCATATGTTAGCCTGCTGTCAGAATACAAACTATATCATGAATACAGCAATTGTATTTCTAATAGCAGTATTATCTAGTTGACTATCTCATGGGTTTAGTGGCTAGCTTATATAAAGCGGCAGGTCTCGATATCCCGGGTTCAAACTCCAAAAATCATCTGGAGAAAAATTCACAGTCCAGAGTCTGAAAGTTGTGTTTGTACTCTTGTGCCTTGGACAGAACTGTAAGCCCTTGATTCCAGGCCTCAACCCTTTTGAGCGTTTTTTTTATATGAGATCTATATTTCTTGACAGGCAAAGTTAAAAGATGCAATAACGTAATGCACGTTTTAAAAAAATTAGTTATTATTCACTAGCTAACCGTCCCGGCTTTGTGCGGGTAGAATAAGGGATTACATAAAACATTTATATTTTAATACATATAATTCAAAATAACAACGCTTCACTGTCGGCAATCGTCGTAACCAACACCCTCGAGCCTTTACAATTGCATCGAGAGATAGCGGCACTGAGCTCTTTCTACCGACTGTGTCACGGCGAGTGCTCAGAGGAATTATTCTCCCTCATTCCTGCTTCCCCATTCCTTCACAAGTTTACGCGTACTGGCTCTCGATGTCACCGCCTAACTGTGACATCAATTCCATCGCGCACGAAGAAATTTGGCAACTCTTTTCTTTGTCGCACCTCCAAAACATGGAATTCTTTACCAGCACACGTTTTCCCTTCCTCTTATGACCTGGGTTCCTTCAAACAAGGCGTGAAGAGGCATCTTGCGGGCCGGCAAGGCGGGGGCGGCTAGTGCAAGTCATTCTTCCTGACTGCACTAGCCGTCGTCGCGTTTGGACTCTACTACTACTTACCTTCAGGTGGAGTAGAGTCATTTGCTCTCCCGGGTATTATAAAGAAAAAAAAAAACTTTCAGCCAATATCTGTTCAGTAGTGTCAGAGTGTGATGATCGTAGGTTCAAACGCACTTCAACCCACTGTGGGTTCAATTTTGATATTCTTAATTTATAATTAATCTCGTGCTTGACGGTGAAGGAAAACATCGCGAGGAAACCTGCATGTGTCCTATTTGCCTGAAATACTGCCACATTTGTATTCCACCAACCCGCATTGGAGCAGCATGGTGGAATAAGCTCCAAAGGAGAGAAGGCCTTAGGCCAGCAGTGGGACATTTACAGGCTGTTACTTTACATTAATATATATATGTAATTATGAATAATCTTCCTAAACATAGCTTCGTGTGTGACTTGTACTTATTATCGACTATCATTATTCAACTACCGTCTCACGTCCTATTGTTTATAAATATATGCATCGCGTGTGTGTCGTTGGATGAACAATGTTTTCAATATTTTGATGTTTTGGAATAATTATATACTAGTAGAAAAGTAAAGGCAGCTTATTAAATATCCTAATGTTGGGCTATTGCCTCTTCTTTTGTGGATATTTATCCTAATTCATATAGGATATTATTAAATAAAGTATAAAATATTTCAAATTTTCAAGTAGCATATTTCATAATGATGCTTTTAGACACCAAGCACATGAAAAGTTAGTTTGGCTGGATTTGAACCGGTATTTATCGGTTTACGTTTCGTAACGAATGCACCATCTACGGATAACGGATTACTAGTGCTTATATTATTTATACGGTATAAATGAGTTTTAAAATAGATTTCAAGAATTCAATTGTAGTGCAATATAATGATGGCCTGACTGACTTCGGCTATGGTCCACTCTTAATCGAAACTTGACTAAATCCCTTGGACTAGTTATTGCACGTCTTCGCTGATGTACCCAGAACATCTTACCAAAGTTTCGTTACAATCAGATGAATGATTTAGAAACTTGGGGGATAAATTTACAAACATTCATTTTTATTAATTGATGCCCTCCTGACCTATTTCGGCCACAGCGGCCAATCGCAACGGAGAGTCGCCATATAAACGTAGTGCACAAGTGTGTGAACTAACACAGACGCCCACTCTATTCCCGCACTCTCATAATACGATGGGATGGCAATCCGACACGACAGGAAAGAGTTCAGGAATAGAAAAAGGGCTTTAGGAGCTTTTCGAGACACGGGTGCGTCCACACTTTCAAATTCCGTACTTTTACTGAGAGTCTTCGACTTGGGGTTTGTGCCCTGGACCACGGGATCTACGGCCTTGTGTCTAGCCACTACACCAACAAGGTGGTCCGTTATTATATTTATACACAGAATAACTCGCATTAGGTATAATAATCAGTGACTCGCTTAATACCAACCAAGATTACAATTGCAGTCATTATGACGCACGGTATGATTGGAACAGTGGGATGGAAGGTCGAATTTAATATATCACTTTAATATAGCTAATCTGTAATGGTTCAAGGAATTAATAATTTGTTTGTGGTAGGGCTTTGCGCAAGCCTTTCTGTGGAAGTACCACCCACCAGGTATCGCTAAAAAGTTATACTTAGTAGGGTTGTGTTCCGGTGTGAACCAGTGTCGACAGGCACAAGGGATATGACATCTTAGTTCTCAAGGTTGGTGGTGCATTGACGATGTAGAGAATGGTTAATATTTCTCGCATCGCCAATGTATATGAGTGTTGGTGACCACTTAACATCAGGTGGCCCATGTACTAGTCCGCCTACCTATAACATAAAAAAATAAAGACCGTTTTGATGTTTCGCTTCTGCGAGGCGGTCCTTGACGACCACTGGTCGAAATCTGGATTATTTTATGCTAGGTGCATAATTATATGATTGATATTAAAGCTGTTTTCGAATAATTCAACGATGTAATATTAATAAATTTGCACAATACTGCTCCAGTTTGTAATAATTTGAATATTGATTTACATAAAAAAATACATAAACAAAATGTCAATGGCTTTGTGTTGTAATCTTTAGGCAAACCGGCCTTGAGGTGAATTTTCCTTCCTTTTTCGATTTAATTAATGTTATTATGTACTTGTGTTTATAATTTATCGCGTGCACAGCGGTAAAGGAAAACATCGTGAGGAAACTTGCCTGTGTGAAATGAAAATTAGCACACTATATGCATCAAAATTTATTTACCGGTGGTAGGGCTTTGTGCAAGCTCGTCTGGGTAGGTACCAGCCTCTCATCAGATATTCTACCGCAAAACAGCAGTACTTGGTATTGTCGTGTTCCGGTTTAAAGAGTGAGTGAGCCAGTGTAATTGCAGGCACAAGGGACATAACATCTTTTTTCACAAGGTTGGTGGCGCATTGGCGATGTAAACGATGGCTAACATTTCTTACAACGCCAATGTCTATGGGCGTTGGTGATAACTTACCATCAGGTGGCCCATATGTAGGTCCGCCTACCTATTCTATAAAAAAAAATACATCGGAGCTGATTGGTGTAATAAGATCATAAAATAACAGACCGTACATATTTTAAAATAATATTTATGAGCAAATACATCATTCAAAGTTAACAATTCTATAAATTAACAGAGACCGTCACACGGGACCTAATCTATGTATGAGTAACGCGAGTACAGTAATTAATTAAACAGGAGATAACGCATGTTCCACTGACCGACGAATAATAAAACAAACGAAGGTATGTAACGGAATAGCTGTGTTGATTTTATTTCAACATTTATGAGAGATAAAGTAAAGCTATCAGAACTTTTGAATCATTTTATAAAAAGTAATTTCTATAAAAAATATAGCTTTGTTCAATGGCCGCCTACAGTACCGATTTTACTGATAATGTAAAACGTATGAATTAATCTGTATTTAAAGAATTCATAATTAAAGAAATATAAATTAAATAGCTTATTACGGTAGATGCGGGCGGCGCGTGGTTGATACTGTTCATAAATAATAAAAACAAATATCCAGCTCGACAGCCATTTCATATAAAAATCACCATATATTTTACAACTCCCTTTCCCGCCTTTTTTAAAATACTGTTGCCAACTTAAAAACATTAAAAGGCCACCACTTAACAGAAAAATATTACGTAAACTTATTTATAAATTGTAACAAATCAATGAAATACGGGAAAACAAAGTAACATAAATTAAATATACTATTATTATGAAATATTTATCAATCTCCTTAATCACTAATTGTAGGTAGCTTAGAAAGGCTTATTACACACTAGCAGTGCCCATACATGCTAGCTAAGGCACTGCTAGTGTAAGGGGGACTCCCCTCAAACTGCATACCTTATGTACGTTTATGTGCCCCTGAGGACTTGCAACATTTCATGGTGATCTGTCTCGTTTTTACAATTTTGGTTAAGGGGTTAAGAATGTTTATTATTGTAATGATATAAAGCTACGCGGTAGGTATATTGTATTCATACACGAACACAATATAATAGACTAGAGATCGGCGGCGAAGAGGGTTTGGCGCTACATGAAATATTAAACTTGTGTAGGGAACGAAGATATTGCATCCCTTGTGTCTGTTGTTTAAAAAAAAGAAATATTTTAATTGTCAATCTCTGATCATTTTATTATGTGTAATTTATGTCATTATCATATTCAGCCCACACTAATCCACTGCTGGACATAGGCCTCCTCACCGGCGCGCCAATTCTCCCGGTGCTGTGTTAATCGCATCCATTGCGCATCCGTTATTTATCTTAAGCCGTCTGACCATCGGGCGGGTGTTCTGCCTACTGGTCTCTTCTCTAGGCCAACACTCCGTGACGACTTTAGTTTTTTTTTTTATATATTATAGGTAGGACGACCATAAGTGTCACCTGATAGTAAGTGGTCACCAACGCCCATTGGCTTTGTAAGAGATGTTAACCATCGCTTAAATAGCCAATGCGCCACCAAGATGTTATGTCCCTTACACTGACTCACTCACCCTTCAAACTGGAACATAACAATACAAAGTACTGCTGTTTTGCGGTAGAATATCTGATGAGAGGGTGGTACTTACCCAGACGAGCTTGCGCAAAGCTCTACCGCCGAGTAATCAAAGTTATTTATTTGTCTTTACTCCTATGGTTGGAATAAGCTATATATTATTTATTTTTTCTTTCAGATCTCTCAGAAGAGAACAGAGGATTGCTGTCCTCTAGCCAGGCGTCTTCGGGAACCGACTTCCAGTCCACGGAGACGTTGACAGAGACCGGCACGCTACCAAAAACTGGTTACGATTTCTTAGATAACTGGTAATATATGTATCTGTATATTATGTACGTTGTTAGAATATATTCTCAATACATAATCGAATAGTCCGTTTGAATTTCGAATGATAGAACTTTTTTTTTTAATTTGTCATTCGATCGTTTGATGTTTGTGAATAGTTTTAGGCAAAAATCTCAAATCTGTAAGTAATATGTATACTGCCCAACTCGTAATTTTTTTATTGTATTTTAAAGTACTGTTAAGTAAAAGAAATATGTGCAAGATAAAAAAAATACAGCCTCAGTAGTTATTGTGGCCGTATTTTGAATCTAAATTCGATACACAAGTAGGATATTATTAAGAATGTTTAACTTTATGCTCTTTTAATAATCGAAAAATATTCAAAACGTCATTAGCGTAATATAGAATTTGAAGATAATAAGTGTTATTTCATGGACGTCATGAAACGTCAAAATGCTTTATTTTAAAGTGTGCGGATAAAAGTGTAATTAGGTATTATTACCAATTATCTAAACAATTTTTTTTTTTATACAAAGCTATTTATATTGAATATAGTTATGAAATACGTAAGTTGAATGGCATGTTGGCCCGACGTTGATAACGTGCGTTCCTCATAGATCAGTTATCAAATGGACGATGTGAATTTGAAGTGGCGAGGAATTTAACACAAAATTATCTTATTGAGAATTTATCTTGTAATAAATGTTGTAATTTTACGTTTAATTCAATTCTATTACAATGTCATTGATCACACAAGTCATGACCAACTGACAGATGTCAGGAACGCATGTCCTCAGTGGCTGGACTTTCGTTTTTTTTTTAACATGTCAATGTCATTCGTCTTTGTGATGTATTGTTACGAGAACGGAACATAGCGTTAGTCGGTTAAGATAAGTTAAATAATATGCTTTTTCTTCGTAAATCTCGTCTTAGATTTATGATCCCAGTATTATAATAGTGTTATATACAATGTGTTATTGTGAATTTATTTTATATAATGTGAATAAAAATGTTTTTTTTTATATAAATTAACTTATGTCTCTTGTATATTAAATATATGTTTTTTATCTGTAAATACTCATAACAAAGCATTGTTGATGGCGGTAAAAGTGACTATTGTCTTTATTGGCCAATATTTTTGCCAAGTAGCAATTAGGTAAGCATTGCAGTGTTCGGACAATGTAAATACGCTACGTATAGTGAAGAGGCTTAGTCGACGGCGTGACGTCACTTCCGACGCATGGTTTCGTCACGATATTGTCCTCGAATATTATCGGCAGGGCTGGATTAGCCACGTAGCAAGAGTAGGATTTGCTACGTACTCCGCACAGGGGCAATGTATGAATAAAATAATATATTTTATTAACTTAAGATAGATTTCCTTTCACGAGATCAGATTAAATAAAGGGCCCTTCGAAAGAAATTGCTACGGGTCCCGCGCTTGCTTATGGCACTGCACAGCGGTGCTCGTCCGGTTTTCGTGTAGTATCGTAACAATAGTAATACGTAAACCTATCTATGACTCGTTACATTGAGGCAATCTGTAATCTCAATTAAAAGACTGTTTGTGTATTGTAAGTGTATATTTATGTTACGAGTTATGTAGTATATGTAATTAAACACTTCATGATTACATACATATAATTATGATTCCGATTATTGTCACTAGATGGCATTGTTCTAGTTCCATACAGATCGCAGGTAACGCTATCGAATATGTAAACTCTCATTGGACATATTATTTTGTAAGGATCAGTATCCAGTCGTAACTCGAAGCTAGATTAACAAATTATTTAGCGTTTAAGTAATTATGTATGTGGTCCAAGCCATTGTGACTACTCTGTAGGAACGAACTCGATGCTCACCGCTGAAAACGGTCGTAATGTTTGTAAGTGACAGTGCGATATTGATCATTATAATCATAACATTACAAGAAAAATGTGAGCCGTCCCGGGACGCCTGGCAGATGTGAAACATCGATTGAAATAAAATGATGACGGTTTGTTGGTGATGGTTTTCATTTAAAGTTTATCTTCATTAAATACAAAAAATTATTTTTTCAAGTTGCGACAACTTAATTCTTGTAAGTGACTTCAGTAATCGTTACACTCGAAGTTGCCTGAATTAAATGAATATAAAATTATTAATTAATTAAATTAATAATTGTTATAATTTTATTAAAATTTTAATATGAATTATTTCGCCACACCGTACGCACTACTACGTCTCGAGTGTATATATATATATATACACAATCTTATAGCGTGGCGATACGTCGCGTGTCGCCACGGAATGATTCGCCACGCCAACATCAGTTTAACCCGCGGCTACAGATGTTTCACATCAATACACGCGTCAAAATAGTATATATATAAGCCACACGCCATAAGTCGGTTGTCAACAGTACACAGTGAGTGATGAATTAAGTTCTTACAGAATAGGACAGATGTTCGTTTGTATTGTTATGTACGCATGCTCTCAATTCTCACTGCATTTATTTTTTTTATTTCTTCGTATGAAAATGTGCTATTAATTATAATTAATATAATATGGATCTTCTTTTTGTTTTATTTTTCTTCGTTGTTACGGATAGCAAAAAAATGTAAACGACCCTTTCTACAACAAAATACTTTTAGGCAGCCCTAGATTATTTGCAAATAAAATTAATTATCCAATATTTTGTTACGCGCGACGTCGAGGCAAGCCGTAAGCAATAGCTGCGACAATATAACCAAGGAGTTTTATATACGGCGATTGACATGTGCGTATTCACGTACTGGCATGACGGAGGGAACGTGAAGAATATATGGGGCTTGTCAGATTTTGGGAAAAATATTGTATTGCCGTCTATGAATATTATTGAAGGGAACGATTCTGTAATCTTTCTGTAATAAAGATAAGTGTATAATTGTTCAAAACACTATTTGATTTTAACAATTTGTATCAATAACCGATAACATTACGAGTACTAATCAGAAAAATGAAAGGTCATTTTGTGAATTTTTCTATGGATTTTTTTTTATGCTTTTATTAGTAGTTTCATACTGGTATCATCCATGACGTCTTTAATTGTATTTTATAACAAACAATAGTGACGATATATAAGTCTTAAGTTTTATATTTAAGAATATTTAATATTTTTAAAATATATGTTGGAGATGTCAACAATACGGGAGTTGTTTTGACAACGAGCCGCAAGCGTTCAGTGTTAGATAACGCTTGGACGGAGTAGATAGGTCGGTGCGAGTCGTCGACACGACACTTCAGTGCCAGCCGCCGTACAGGCAACACGTCTAGGAACCGTCTTGCGACTCATTGCAATAATTGTGTATAAAGTGTTATTGTGTAATAGTAAATCGTTTGAGTGATTCCGGGTTTGTTATTTGTTACCCGTACCTCACATTTCGCCCACACATTAATGGTGAGCACATCCGACATACTTTATGACCCAACTATACAGGGTTACTTTTTAGCTGGACAACGTATTTACGTTAGTGAAAATGGTAAAATAATGTTCAAAACTTATTACCATCACACTTACCATGGAATCAACCAAGATGTTACTGTACCAGCATGTGAATGTCCCACTGCTGGGCTAAGGCCTCTTCTCCTCTTTTGAGAAGGTTTGGAGTTTATTCCATCTCGCTGCTTCAATGCGGGTTGGTGGAATATACTTGACAGAATTTAAGTGAAATTTTACACATGCAGGTTTCCTCACGATGTTTTCCTTCATTGTCAAGCACGAGATGAATAATTATAAGCATATGAAATTCAGTGGTGCTTGGCCGGGTTTGAACCCACGATCATCGGTTAAAATAACACCTTGGAAGTTAGGTAAAAGAAAAAAAAATATTAAATATTATATATTATTTTCCTTAATTTAGTATTTACTTATGAAATTAAATTTCACGTATTCAAATAACAGCCAATTAGCACTTTCATCCAATATTACTGTATCGTTTTTGATGCGACTAGTATCCGGAGATGATCATTCCCTTCTCCACTTGATCGGCCTTCTCCTTGCCGGTCAGCATTTCAATCAGTTTCAGTCCGAACCAGTAAGCTGTGCCGGGACCCTGGATTACGTTAATACATATAATTTTTTTTATTACATAGGTACGCGGGCTTTCATGTGGGTCACCTGATGGGACGTGGTCACCAACGCCCATAGACATTGGCAGTGTAAGAGATGTTAACAATCACTTACATCGCCAATGCGCCACCAACCTTGGGAACTAAGATGTTATGTCCCTTGTGCCTGTAATTACACTGGCTCGCTCACCCTTCAAATCGGAACACAACAATACAAAGTACTGCTGTTTTGCGGTAGAATATCTGATGAGTGGGTGGTACCTACCCAGACGAGCTTGCACAAAGCTCTACCACCAAGAGAAGAGAATAAATATATATTAATAAGTCAGAAAATAAACTATTGGATGGTAAGTCGGGTCACCAGCCTCTGGATAGGTAACACATACTCATACATTCATCACCATAACCTTTCTATTGCCATACAGCAATACTTAGTATATTTGTAGTCTGGTTTGTAGGATGAGTAAGCTTGTACAAGCACAAGGGACATAACATCTTCGATCCCAGGGTTGGTGATGAATTATCGATGCAGGGAATTGTTAATATACTTTACAGGGCTGATGTCTATAGGCACGGTGGTAACCACACACCATCGAGCGGTATTTCAGCCAACCATACATAATACAATTTAAAAAAAATGTTATGAATTATAAAGAAAAACGGTGAGCATTTACCAATCAGTGGGACATTTACTTTATTTTTTTAATTTAGTAACTGGCAACACTAACCCTACTGGTGACGATGTTGCCATCGACCACCACCCTCTCGCCCTCCACGTACGTGTAGTCCGACGTGATCTTGTCCTTAGTGGTCGGGTAGGATGTAATGCGCTTGCCCTTCGCCACGCCGTGCGCTACGAACGCTGTGGGAGCTGAAACAATACAAGTGACAATCAATTCAGTGTAAATTAGTATTTAAGTGAGACGGGGGACTTATGGCAACTGATAACTGCCTCGTTGGTCGAGTAGCAAGCTTACAGCTGATCTTGCGATCTTAAATTAAAAAAAAAAATCGTGTCTGTTGTATGAGAGCCCCTTTAAATATTTATTTTATTCTGTGTTTTATTTTATTTGTTGTTATAACAGCAACAGAAATATATCATCTGTGAAAATTTCAACTGTCTAACTATCACGGTTCATGAGATACAGCCTGGTGACAGACGGACGGAAGGACGGACGTGCGGACAGCGGAGTCTTAGTAATAGGGTTTCCGTTTTACCCTTTGGGTACGGAACCCTAAAAAAAAACATTAGTTATTTATTTATTGATATAACAAACAACATCGGCATATTCCCAAAATTAACAAAGGAAAATTACGACAATAGACTAGTACCACGTGATACACCACTACAGGCATTTACAAAATGAAAATAAATAACAAAAATAAAATAAATAGAAAATATAACAAACAAACTTAATGAATTAAAAAAAAAACTGCAATGAAGCTGCTGCGGTTAGCGGTTCAGTGCTTTCATTAAATTATTATTATTATCTTTACTAATATTATAATTGTGAAAGTAACTCTTCGCGGTCACCAGTTATATAACAAAAATATTCTTTGTTCCATTAAAATGGGGTAAACGGTTTATAGTGGCAACATTAATTTACAAGGTCACGCACACAACTTCGTTAACAACGCCTCACTTGATCCAACTCCTCTGCTTCGGCATGTAGCCACATCTTCTGCTATGGTGTATATTATTCTATTAATAATAATTGTTATCTTAACTCACCGGCACATATGGCAGCGACTATCTTCCCGGACTTCTCGTGGTCTTTCAACAGAGTACCGACGACGCCCGACTTGGAGAGACGCTCGGAGCCCTCCAGCCCACCCGGAAGTATTACCTGGAATCAAAAAATTTAATATACAAATATTATTCGTGCATCTATTTACCTGCATATTATGTATATCCTCGCCTGCCTCTGCCTCGTTGGTCTAGTGGCTAGATATAAGGCCGCAGACCCGGTGGTCCTGGGTTCAATTCCCAGGTCGGGCCAATAAATAGTTATTGGGTTTTTCTATCAGAAAACTCTCAGTAGCAGAACGGAGTCTGGAAGTTGGAAGTGTGTACACTCCCGTGCCTCGGAAAGCACGTTAAGCCGTTGGTCCTGCGCCTGAACTCTTTCCGGTCGTGTCGGATTGCCGTCACATCGGATTATGAGAGCTAAGGAAAAGAGAGTGCACCTGTGTTTGCGCACACACTTGTGCACTATAATATCTCCTGCGCAGTTGGCTAATCTCTCTTGAGATTGGCCGCCGTGGCCGAAATCGGTCTGGAGGACCTTATGTATATCCATTAATATAAATTGTTATTCGAATCGAGAACTACTTGATCGATTTTGATGAAATTTTTCGTGTTCAGAAAGTTTTGATTTTATAAAATGCATAAAAGTTAATAAATTAACAGCCTTCAAATTTCTCACTGCTATGCCTTCTTGCATTTTCAGGAGGTCTACTAGTCGAATACCAAAAATCATAGAACGCAAAACGTTATCTTTATTAATATCAAGTACATACGTGCACTTTCAAATGGGCCACCTGATGGTAACCACCGTCCATAGATATTAGCTGTAATATGTTAACCATATTTTGTCCTTTGCTTTTAGTTTTACTAGCTCACTCACCCTTCAAAGGATTCTTACTTTTCATAAATGTATACTTAGATAAAAAAAATCTCATACTCACAGCATCATATTGAGCACTTTCAGCCAGCGCATTAGCCAATGATTTGTCCGGCACGAGAGTCACTTGTCTCGAGCAGAGCACTGGGGCGTCGCCGTCTAAGCCAGCTAAAGTGACTGTCACCTGGGAGCACCGAACAAGGTTGAATTATAGCACTTTTTTCTTAACCCTTACTTGCCACCTTGGGGTGCCCCCCACTACCCCAGGCCTATTGAGGAAAATAGTAATTTTTCCACTTTTGTTGGCTTTGGCATTTTTTTTAGTGTACTTAAATTTAATTTCTGTCTGTATATATAAACAATCTTTTGAAAAATGCTTTAAACAATTTTCAAGTCGGAAATATTCAGTAGTTCATTTTTTATAACAATTTTTGTAATGGGTTAGAAATCTACCCCATGGTGGCAAGTACGTAATTCTACACAGGTGTGGCAAGTAAGTGTTCATTTAATTTTGGTTTGTACATTACATTCTGGTGCTTAATTAGTCATAAATTTACTAATGTTGTATTTTTATGTCTGGTCCTATTTGTTTTTTTATAATATGTGGAGTTTTCATAGATTTTTGTGTATTTTAAAGTGATTGTTATTAATTAATGATGTCTTTCTCAATAGACATTTATCAATAGACGGCACTTCTGCACAGAATATCAAATCATACAGATTCATGTAACTACTCCACTCAATTATTCATAAAAATCAAAATTGAACACATTCAACAAATCACAAGTCGTGCTATAATGAATTAATATCCTTTTTGTCCATCCACGAAATGACAGTTTTAAATTGGCGCGCATCTTTTTTTTTTTTCAACAACACTTTTGTAGTGATAAAGGAATCTCCTAGTTCTATCTACTTTCCTAGTCCCCTAGTCCTATAATAAATCATTCATAAACGATTTATGAATGATTTATTAGAATTAAAAAGAGCATATTTAGTCATATCATATAATCATACATATACATTATACATGATATTTTCTTGTATCTTCTATGTATGACAGATAAGAAGAAAGTAGCTGTGCTTGGGCACATATTTACCAATTATATTATGTCCTGCGCGGTTGGCAAGTCTATCTTGAGATTGGCCTCAATGGATATCAGTCAGGGGGACATCATATACAATCCCTTTTATCATCTATATAATCTTGTATGGTATAATATGCCTTATATATCAACATTTTTTATTTACAATGATAAATATTGATTCCAGTATTCATATTCGAGGTAGTTTCAAGGTCGCACCTATATCAGATAAATTAAGAGAAAGCCGTCTCCGATGGTGTGGTCACATCATGCGAAGAGACGAGGATCACGTAGTGAGAAAAGCATTGCAACTGCCCGAACAAAAGAGAGGACGACCTCCTGCTACGTACCAGCATGATGAAACTGTTATCCGAGGAAAAATTGCCCAACCCGACAACCCAAGATAGATTGTCCTGACGCATAAAATTAGAAGAGCCAACCCCAAATAAAGTGGGAATGAGCAAGGAAGTAGAAGAAGAAAGAAACATTGATTCAAGTAGGATATGATTCTTTGAATACTTGAATATAAGGGTTATAAAATATAAAACTTACACCACCCCTTCTCAGCATATCAACAGTAATAACTGTCTCCATTTCTTCAGCTCCTTGAGATAATATCATCAGTGCGGTTTTGGACATTGTTGATGATGAGAGTGACCTGTTAATATAGATAAGGAATTGTTAACACAATTTGTATTATTATTAGAAGACTTTATTAATTTACAATGTTTGTTAGTTTATTTTGATGATAAAAGTCGAGATGGCCCAGTGGTTAGAACGTGTGAATCTTAACCAATGATCGTAGGTTCAAACCCGGGCAAGCCGCACTGAATTTTCATGTGGTTAATTTGTGTTTATTTGTTGTGCTCTCCGAAGGAAAACATTGCGAGAAAACCTGCATGTGTCTAATATTACTGAAATTCCACATGTCCACCAACCTGCAATGAAGCAGAGACGTGGAATAAGGTCAAACCTTCTCTTCAATAAAGGAGAGAAAGCCTAAGCTTCAGTGGGTCATTCATTGGCTTTTACTTACTTACATTTTACTTACAAGCAAGCTGAATTTGAAACAATTCCTCTTACCCTACTGAATTCAGGCTGAAGTTAATTTAATAACCCTCAAAAATTCAGTTCACATTAGCTAAAAGTGAAAACGTTATGTTTTGTAATGGTGACTATATGAAACACCTTAAGGATTAAAATCTGGTATTACAGACACATTCGAATGCAGAGACAATTATCGCAATTATTCAAGCAAACTATCATAAAATTTTAGTCCCATGGAGAAAATAATTTTGGTCAGGTAAAAAAATAAATTATTCAATAGTATTTATTATTTCAAACCTCGCCTAACATAGTAGGACTAAAGACAGAAAGGCAAAACATGTTCAATTTAATAGACAAAAAATATGTTATTATTATACTAAACTTATTTTTGGTTTCGAAGTGAATTTAATTAAAAGGCCGACTTAGGTTATTTTTAAGTACAAATATTATTAAATATAGAAGAGACTATATAAATACTTACTTAGTTTGCAACCAAAAAATATCAGTATTATATTTAGTAATTAAAGCTAATTGTGATATTGATATTGGATTCTTCAGACAAAATCGATTAAGCAGGAACACAAACATTAAAAATTGTGGAATCTGTCAGTTAATGTCAAGGTCAAACAATTTTATCAATTTTATCATTGAACGAAAATATTTGATTATGTAATTTGGCAGCATAACATATGAGTGTTTATATACCAATAGTATCTCTAAAAAATAAATTTGTTAAATCTATTTATTTATATTGATTTATCTATATTATGCATGATGTAATTAGAAATTTTATATAAAAATTATGTATGGATGGATATTTTTCTTATATGGTAATCGTACAACCAATGACAAACACGACAGATGTTCGTTGACGGGAACTCTATTATATTTATGGCCAGCTTCCTTTCTTTTGCTCGCTAACGTCAAGCGAACAAAAAAAATATTCTTTTTTTTGTTTTATAACTTACGAATAAACTTGACCTTTATATATGAATCATGTAAATTCTTAACTCTGCTAACATTTGGTTTTTTCCTATAATTTTTAGTGATTGTTTTAAGTTATTAATAAGTGTAAAAAACATTGTTAGGTTAGGAACTAGACGTTATAAAAAATTATATTTCTCATTTATGTTTTTTAAAATACAATACAGTAAATATGGATTTCGTAAAACGAGAAGATAACAATATTTTCGATGAAGAAACCTACAAAATGTACTTGGAAACTGTAAGTAATGAAAAAACTTTTCAAAAGTTGTTGAGAGATTTAAAAGTTTTTACTACTTTATCAACGATGGTGATATTATTTATTACAAAACAAATATGTGAAAATTGAAATAATCATATATGTTTAAATTTATTTGTCACTTTTATTGGAGATTTAACAAATGTTAATACTTTTACATAAAAAAAATATCAATAATCAACAGTATTATGAATAAAACAATATAAAACAACTCGTTTACTTTAATTTTACACTTTTCAAAGTTAACTAGTCACTTCTTCTCTGTTATCTGTCTTCACTTTAAGCATCTCATAAAAGTATTATTATCTTTCAGTTGCAGAAGTCCCACATGATGGACACAACAGATTATCAACACACGGCAATATCTATGGAACAGCTCCATCAAGCTATGCAGTCGTCCCTGAATTCCAGTTCACTAGTTCACAACTTCCAATTGCCATTATCACCGAGACAAATGTCCACTCTCATGCTAAAAACCAACCACATCACACGATCATTAAATTTCAACGAGCTGCCGTCTCATTTACCGAAAAATCTGACGATGGAAATGGAATTGATTTCACTACCTAACGATTTGCCTCATAATCTACGTCACGATGATATGTTAACACAAAATCTGTCCCGGAATCTTGATATAACTCTCGCACGGACGTTGAATAATGATTTGGAGTTGCAGAATACTCTTTCACATGTTCAAAGCTTACAGGATCATGAAATATCGAGAAATATTGGTGCTGAATTAAATCATGGGCTAAGTAGAGTCAACGACTTATCACAAAATATTGGTCGTGAGTTACCACACGAGCTAGGGAATGAAATTGATTTATCACATTTGAGTCGGCAAAATTTGGAACCTGATGTAATTTTAACCCAAGATGATTCACGAAGAAGTCACTCTGTTCAAGCGGCTGTAGATAGTCATTTATTGGAGCAGCAGTTGGTACATAGGTTGGAACAAAACATGGGCCTCAGATTGGATCAAACATTAGATAGACTAGATCAACCGTTAACACAACGCATTGACCAAACATTAGCACAGAGATTTGATCAGAGCTTACCACAAAGATTGGATCAAACATTGGCTCAGAGGCTTGATCAAAGATTATTTAATTCGAATTTATTGCACGAACAAAAGTTGGAACCAAATGAACATTTGTATTCGGTGGCATGTCATATAAAATCGGAACAAGAGGATGATGGCTATTTTTATGACAATATGAATCAAGGCATGACCAGTGCTGGAATTAATGGTAAGACCAAGTTTGTTTTAAGTAATGTTTGTGAGAACCATTTTGTCTCATTGGATGATATATTATAAACTAGGCAGGCAGACTGAGTCTAAAAAGTTTACTGTTAGTGTAATTGTTAACTTTGCATCGCTGATGCTGTAGTTAAAGTGGCTTACCATTCAAACCAGAACACAACAATACAACAATATAATATTTCTGTTTAGTGATTATAGATAAGTGGCCTATAAATTGGCTCTTTATCCCGAGTTGTGTTTTTACTACAGAGCTATTATGTAAAAATTCACTTTCTCTCACTTGTGAAATGTTAAAACACTATTCTTATGTAATTAAAATCCTTCAAATGTTATAATTATTATAGTTAATGTCACATATAATTTGACATTTCATGATTGTGTTCGTATGTAGTTTCGAGTTTGTTCTAACAGAATAGATTTACGATTCTATTCAGTAACGGCATCTGAATGTCCCCACTGTTGGGCTACGGCCCCGTCTCCTCTTTTCGAGGGGGAAGCTTTATTCCACCACGCTGCTCCAATGCATGTTGGTGGAATACACATGTGAAAGAATTACAGTGAAATTTGACACATGCAGGTTTCCTCACGATGTTTTCCTTCACCGTCAAGCACGAGATGAATTATAATCACAAATTAAGCACATGAAATTCGGTGGTGCTTGGCCGGGTTTGAACCCACGATCATCGGTTAAGATTGACGCGTTCTTACCACTGGGCCATCTCTGCTTATACAATTCTATACCGGCTGTTTTTTTAATAATTAATTCGTTAAATTCTCGCGTAAGATTATATGTTATTTAAGCAAGGTAGGTTAGCTTATCTCTACCGTGATTGGCTAAGGATGTAGTGGTGTTTGACTGGATTTAAACCCTCGATCTTCGATTATAAGCCGCGCTATTCACTAGAGGCAAGATAGCCAGGTGGAAGTTCAATCCAATTGGAGGTTCAATCCAATTGGAGGTTCAATTCAATTGGAGGTTCAATCCAATTGGAGGTTCAATCCAATTGGCTATCTCGCCTCTAGTGAATGATAAAAGCTAATAACAGAACGCACTATTGAATGGGTATTACCCACAGATAACGTGTATCGTAATGTGAATAGATATACGAATGTAGTATGTCAATCTTTATCGTCTTCATATTCAGATAACAGGTCTAACTCTTTACTCTATCCTCTAAAATATAACCATAAATATCGGTCTATTCGGATTAGTTATAAATGGGTGCCTTGTATCTTTATTTAAAGTAGTAGTAGACCTCCAGACCGATTTCGGCCACGGCGGCCAATCTCAAGAGAGATTAGCCAACTGCGCATTACATATTATAGTCCACAAGAGTATGCGCAAATATAGGTGCACTCTCTATTCCCTTACTCTCATAACCCTATGGGACGGCAATCCGATCGAAAAGAGTTCAGGCGCCAGAACCAACGGCTTTACGTGCTTTCCGAGGCACGGGAGTGTACACACTTCCAACTTCCAGACTCCGGGCTGCTACTGATAATTTTCGACAGAGAATCTCAATAACATTTTATTGGCCCGACCTGGGAATTGAACCCAGGCCCACCTGTTGCCTTACATGTAGCCACTAGACCAATGAGGAAGTCAAATTACTTAATGTAGGTAGTACATATAATAAAATGCCCATAGATTGTGGTAGAGCTTTGTGCAAGCTCGTCTGGGTAGGTACCATCCACTCATCAGATATTCTACAGCAAAACAGCAATACTTGGTATTGTTGTATTCCGGTTTGAAGGGTGAGAAATCAAATTGTAACATAATAATCCTAAGTATTACTGTTATGCTGGTAGAATGAAGAGTGGGTGGTACCACAAAGACGGGCTCGCACAAAGCCCTACCAATCCATTGTATATAATTTAAAAAATAATATATGTAATGTCCGATTCCAGGAATAACGAGTAATTCCAACTTATATAAGTGTGTCGTGCTAATGTGTGGCAGCTTTACATTACATATAAAAAGATATAATGATGGTTTAAAATTGCCTATGAAGCCTTAAAACTCTAAATATTTTAAGATGAAATCCCAGAACCGTCTCGGTCTGTCTGTCTGAACGCAATTAGTTCAAAAGCTTCCGAACGGATTAAAGCTCAGGTGTATAATTTATTACGTTTTTGTGTAAATTGGCTGAATAATGACGACGATTGTTAAAGATGTCAAAAAAAAACATGACTTCTGGGAGCTTTACTGGCGCGTCAAGCGTGCGAAACCGGCGCGTTGCTTGTAAAGTATATTTTGATTAAGTGATGTTGAAACTATGACCTCCAACTTCTTATGTGTTGCTAAAGATGACAAAACGTAATTATATATTAATTACGTAATGACGAGTCAGATAACATTTGTTTTATATAATACTATCTTTTCTCCTCAAGATATGCAATGCCAAAGAAATTTATAAACATAATAGTATTTACATACATGTTTACAACTTTACAAATACACGTAATCCGTGGAGACGTCAAAACCTGTATCTTTGCCAATAGAATACGGTTGGATTGTAAAAAAAAAAAAAACATTTGAGTCGAATACATAAACTCTTCCTTTTTTTAAATCAGTTTTTGAAATTTTAACGTTAATTGTCTATAATATATTTTTATTAAGAACCAAGATGGCACAGTGTGGGTTACGAGTAGGCAAGCACCATTGAATTTTCATTTTCAAAATTACAAAATGTGCAAGATTCAAATAAAATTAAAGCACCACAGTTTCTAAAAGTATTTCGGAATAATCGGCAAGAAACTAAGTCACTGTTTGTAAGTTTGTTATCACGCACAAACGGCTGGACAGATTCGGATAGAATTGTAAATTGTAATAGATGCCATAATGTACTCTGACTTACTATATAGGATATCCAAAACCTGTCCCAATACGTGAGTGAAACCGCAGGCGGAAGCTAGTCATATATGATATTAAACACCATTAAAGCCATGTATCATTCTTTAGGAAAATCAAAGACTATTCACTGCTAGATTATATTATTATCAATAAAATGATATTAACTTAATTAACATCTATTAATATTTCTAAGAAGATATCAACTACCGTTACAGCGAACGCTTTTTAATACAATCAAATACGGAGAAAATATGACATTGATGACCGCGATAAATAAACATTAAAAACTGATTGACCTTTTTGTTTTTATCTTGAAGTAAATAATAAAGTTTTGTTTAATTGTTTTCAGGTGAAATTCCACAGCAGGCGGACCACAATCAGCCGAGTTCGAACCTCCATCACGATCAAATATACTCCTTATATAACAACCAAATACCCATACCGGCTCTGAATCCGATAGATTTATATTCCCGCCAACAAAACTACGTCCAGAACTACGACACTGACCTTTCCCGCGAAAATCCTCAAAACTTAGTCGTCCATAGACAATTTGACAACGCGAGCCCGTACGCGGAGGAGTTTAAAAAGTTACGTCAAGATAGCGAAGGCGGGAAGAAGGATTCGAAAAACGAAGAGCCGAAGGAAAACCTCAAGCCGACTGATCAGAATAAAATGTACTACGAATATTCGAATGATTATATAATTGCTGAAAAAAATGAAAACGATTCGAGTTCGAGTAACAAAATACCGGAAGAATTGTCGATGGGTATAAAGGGTGAATATGTTTGTTACAAGTGCAACGAAATATTCCCATCGAAACGTCTATTGAAACAGCACGCGAAAACGTGCGAGAACGGCGAGAATAGTGAATTAGAAAAGTTAGGTAAATTTAGTTGTAGCCAATGCGCTTATCGTTGTCAGTCGCCGGCGATATTGAAGATACACGAACGAACGCACACCGGCGAGAAGCCGTACGCGTGTACATTCTGCGATTATAAATCGGGTCAGAAGAATAACGTCGCGAAACACATACTTGTACACATGAAACAAAAACCTTTCGGTTGTCAATACTGTGACTATCGTTGCGCTCAGAAGAACAACTTGGTCGTCCACGAGAGGACTCACACCGGTTACAAACCGTTTGCGTGTCCGTTCTGCGATTACAGAACAGTGCAAAAACCAAACTTAGTTAAACATATGTACTTGCACACGGATCAGAAGCCTTTTAGCTGTGATATGTGTAACTATAGATGTGTACAGAAAACTAACCTAACGAAACATAAACAGAGACATATGAACGAGAAGGACGGTGAAAAAGTTGAAACCAAAGCTCCGGTCAAGCCGTACAAGCCAAGACAGAAGTCTGTCAAGTGTCCGCATTGCTCGTACAGATGTGTGCAGAAGTCTAGTTTAGAAAAACATTTGCAATTCAAACATAGTGATTTAAATAGTGATAATGTTGATAATGATTGTGGTTTGAACTTAATGAAGAGTAACGACAGTATACAGAACTTGAGTGTTAAAAAAGTTGGTTACGATGTGCCTCAAGACAAAGTGCTGGAACCTTTGCCGCTGCAGTCGTAGCATAGTTTCTAGTGTATATCGTTTTTTTTCCAATTAAGTGTGACTAAAGTTAATTGTGAGTCCTAAACGGTTTCCATATGTTTGCGTATGGAATGGTGCAAATGTTTTATTTTTGCTATGTAGTTAGGTGAATTACAAAGTGATTGTGTGATTTTAATGCGGTGTACTTATAATGTTAATGCTCTCTTATCTGTGTTTTTTTTATTGGGTGTATTATATTTAGTCAATTTTTTTAATAACACAATATATTCTGGGAGTATTACAATAGTTACAGATTTGTACAACATAATACTATTTAAGTCTATATTAATGGCATAGACAATTTTCTTATTTTTTATTCTCATAAAAACTTGATTGTACTACAAATTTTCAGTCGAAAGTCACATTTTTAATTCAAGCGAATGTACTATTAAATTTTTAATGTCATGGAATTGAAATTTATTATAAGCTAGTCAATGATCAATGATTTTTTTATAATCTTTTTTATCGAGTAATTGGATTTCACGTATGATCTTTTTTTTTTTTACAATTAAATGCGCTCAAGATTGCTTTCCAATAAAATAAGGTTGTCTGTTTATAGAGACAGATGTGGGATACTGTAAAGCTACGCCCACACCTGTGATTTGATTTATGTATGTGTTTATTTATATATTTAATTTTTATACAGTAACAGCCTGTGAATGTCCCATAGCGTGGTGGAATAAGCTCTAAAACCTTCTCCTCAAAATAGGAGAAGTGGCCTTAGCCCAGCAGTGGGACAGTCACAGGCTGTTACTAAACTGTATAACAATATAGAATTTTTAAGAAATTAACTTTGTATAGGACCTTATTTTGGTGTGATACATAGGTGTGGCTAAAGTTTTACGGTGATGTTGCAAAGCAAAGTGCGTTCGATTCGTCAACTTATAGTCTGTGGATCTAGATAAAGTCAACTAGCGCTTATCGATCTTGATTGGTAGAATCGGCCTAAAAATATATAGGAATGATTTTTTTTTTTTTAATGTGGTCAACAATTGTTTTTGTTGAAGCTAAGTTCAAAATCCTTCAACAATTATTGTCGAATTCACTTTGGCTTTATCCAGACCCCAAGATGGTTTTACTTGCTGACATTTTTGATACAATTTGAAATTGATATAATGCAATTCAGACTGTAAATCAGTTTTATATTAAGTATTAAACATTATGAAGTAAAATTATTATTTATTCAAGTACACTCTGATATGCACTTTTGAATCATGTTACAGGATCTAACTAATTGTAAATCTAAAATTGGTTGTGAATGTAGATTTTATGACGATGAACCAACAAGAAACACATTATCTCGAATGAAATGAAATATGAGCAAAGACATTACATACAGCCGATTCCAGCCACAAAAGGATTATATATAACTAAACATTTACATTGAATTGACTCGAAATCTAAAATTATCTATGATATACATTATGGATTTGAAAAATGGCGCCTTGAATGTCTGAAGTTGTTACTGGAACATTGGAAGTAAAATTTAACTGCATATAACTAGTTAATTGAAATAATGTTGTGTTATAAATAAAGATATAATAATTAAGATTTATAGTATACAGCAGAGATATTACAAAATCTAATATGTATGTCTAATGTTTTTTTATCTTTACTCGTTAGTCGATTGGAGTACTTAGCTAATAACGTGTCTTTGTTCCTTATTTATTTAATTTGCTTAGTATTTTAAAAATGATTACATAAATAGAAACGACTGACGATATCTAATAATCACTTCACGGATCGGACAGGGCTTTTGATACACACTGTATGTATTTTCGTTTCATTCGATAAAGTATTTAATTTTCTAATTATGTATATAATGGTTGACTTTATTACAAGTTTTATACATAACTGTCAAATTATGATCACTTTTCAAAGTAAAGCTTAACTTGAAGCAACAATTCTAGTTGGTATTTAGTTGCATAATGTTGTCTTCTTCTATCCAATGTCAAATTATCAGTGACAGAAAGAGAGAAATCAGTGTCTAATTAAGCATCTTAACAGTTTATATGTAAGGTTGTTAATGATCAATTGTTTTAGATTCATTATATATATGTATAAATGATTTTATTGGATATTCTATGCCATACCAGATGATTTTCATTAAATATATTAATATCAAAACGTACACATATTTATCTAGTATTTATTGTTCAAGCAAGGGATTTAAAGTCATTTTATTTAAAAGTTGATTGATGAAAATATTATTCGAATTTCGTCACAAACCGCAACAAAAATACGGAATGCACCATGATGTGGTTTCTTTAATTTATTTGTAGCATTTCATTCGCCGTTATTTAATTATATTTGCTTTTTATCATCTGCGATAAGCATTTTTCCCAGCATAGCAGTGTCTGACAATCATTGTAACAATCGCAGATCTTACTGTTCGCTGCTGCCTACAGGTAACATTGCTGTACGAGTCGACAGTAGTGTACATTTATCTACCAATTTATTTACATATAACTTTAACACAACTTTAGAAGCGTTACTGTTTGCGATAAAAATGCGTTTTAATGTACTTAATTTGTTTTGTAAAATAACAGTGTTTTTATTTATTCCATACAAATAAAACGATTGCACTTTTAATAATACCGCCAAACTGCTATCTCGTATTGCCGGGAAATGGGCGAGTCTATGTGCATAGATAAAAAAGGGCTAAAATCAGAAAAATAAAGATTTTGTTATATTGTATAGTTCGCTGTATCTACTTCAGTTGTTAACATTTATAAAAGACGGATCGTAATTTAAGGATTATATTTATTGCTGCACTATAACATTTATTTATATTTAACTATTAAAAAATAAAATAACAAACCGCGAAAAATGACATTAGTTTGACAGTTTCTTGACTTGTAACAGATTATACGGAAAAAAAACTTTGTAAAATGTGTAATAATAGTCTTATATTATAATTATTAATAATTTTACGTTTTGATTATAGACAAAAGAAGAGAATGTTATGTAAAATAAAATAAGTTCCGCTGAGCATGCGTCGTAATATAAATGCCTTTAGGCTGTGATGGTATTTCCATAAATTAGCGTTACCAAGAGATTTTAATGTACCTAATGTTTTGACATCACATTTTTTCTAATTTTAAGGATTATTTTAAGATTTCTAGTGATATTTTTAATGTTAATCTTTTTCTATGTTCTTTTTATAATTAAACGCCGCTTACCAAAGTGAAATAAAGTGTTTGTTTAATATTAATATCTGCTTGTTAATGCCCTTATTAAGTACCCCAGTCGTAACATTGCTTGGTCCACTAAACACATATACATATAAAAAAAATTATATGCTGATATATCTGTTTGAGATTTTTGGTGAAACAAAAACTATTAAACAGCAATAATTGTATTTCGATTCGATTGCGGTAAAGTGACAATTGATTAGTAGATTTCGCCCCTCGCATCTATTTTTTTATTATGGTTTTTGAACTGTCCACTTTGATTTAACACATCGCTAGATAGCGCTGCGCTATAATATTTACTTTTATACCATTCGAGCGCCAAGACGTCCGTCAGGTTTGGCTAGGCTTTTTTTTTTTAATACTAACAAATATCTGTTACGACTTAATTTTGTACTTACCAAGATAGTTAAAGCCTTAGTAAAGACTAGCGGAAGTACGAGAGATAGCTAGCTTTGCTTCTAACTAGGTTCCTGTTACCATATTGACTGGATCCGTTTTGACTTCGAACTCATAAAATTAGGGTTAAATAAAAAAAAAACGTGTGCGTCTCGGGACGCTCGACAGAAGTGATAATATTTATTATTAATTATAATATATTAAATATAATTTAAATTAGTACTTGAGAGTTGCTAAATTATTATAAGTACTATCTGTATACGCTAGATGGCGTTAGGTTAGTAACTCTCAGGTAAAGCAGTCCGCGTCGATAATAAAATAGTATAAATAAATAATAAAGTGAGAGAGGAGCCTGCCTACTGCTGCCGTATGCGTAAGAGAAAGGGAAGCCAGACAGAGTGGAGCCGTAACGCGTTACGCTACGAAGCGGTTTACCCTCCCATAAGAAGTTATCACTTCAATAATAATAATTTATTTATTTATTCAAGTAACAAGATCCATTTATAAAACAACAAAAAGAAAACAGTAAACGTTTACAAAAACAAAATAAACACTATTATCTACTACTTATACATTATACATGCATTCTACAATATACTAATATACCGATACTTTACAGCAGCGGTTGATGATGGCGCAGTCTAGTCTATTAACAATCATGCTTAAAATTTTGACGTTGACTCCATCAATATGACAACCAACATGCTGATTATTGAGTACGTCAATGAGCTCGTTCACATAAAGATTGAAGAGGGTAAGTGAGCTTAGCCCTCCTTGCCTTACCCCACGTTATTAACTAATAGAGGTTTTATTTAAAAAAGTGAAACATAAGACACGTAAGCGTCCTTGAAGCTTGTCTAATGAATAGATTACAAAACATAGAAAAAATATAATTTACCATAGAAAATAATTAATTAGGTGGGAGTAAATTGTGTTGAAGGTTCATACTCCGTAGTTCCGTACAGGTAAATCGAGGCACAGCTAACTTTATAATGTGCTCAGCTATGAACCTCGCTATCGAACCATATGTCGAAAATCAATTTTAATGGTACCTATGGCTAAGTGAACTGTGCTAAAACTTAAGTGTTTACTTAAATATTTAAAATATGTATTGTCTATGCGTAAACATTCGAAATTATACATTAATGATAAGGGTCCTCCAGCCCGATTTCAGCCACGGCGGCCAATCTCAAGAGAGATTAGCCAACTGCGCAGGAGATATTATAGTGCACAAGTGTGTGCGCAAACACAGGTGCACTCTCTTTTCCTTAGCTCTCATAATCCGATGGGACGGCAATACGACACGACCGGAAAGAGTTCAGGCGCAGGACCAACGGCTTAACGTGCTTTCCGACGCACGGGAGTGTACACAAATCCAACTTCCAGACTCCGGGCTGCTACTGAGAATTTTCTGACAGAAAAACCCAATAACTATTGGCCCGACCTGGGAATTGAACCCAGGACCACCGGGTCTGCGGCCTTATGCATTAATGATAATGACCTGTATGACTTAGACACGTGCTTAGTTAAACACTGATTTTTAATATAATACGTAATTTGTATTGCTATTAGATACAAGATGGCGCTTTTAGTAGTTTTTAGCTTTTACACAGTAGATGGCACCACTGACATGAATTAATTTTTCTAAAACTTCGAAACTTGATTTAATTAGTTAAATAGGCCTTTAATTCGATCTTGGGTCTATATATTTTATACGCCTAATTAATTTGTTATAGGCTAATTCATATATTCGCTCTAGCAGTTCATTATCTCTTCACGTATTTACTGAATTTACATTTATGTACTATAATATTGTTAGTTTCTGCCTACGGGTTCTCTCACAGGCGAGAGTGTTGGGTATAACAAACAATACAAATTCTGTAACCGTCATGTTAGGTAATTATGGGAAAACAATAAGTGTAACTTGATTTTTTAATGATATAAAATCTTTAAAATTTTTGGTCAGTAAAACATAATAATTAAGAATTATTCTCTGTAAGAGTTTTGATCATTTATGGTAATAGTGATTATTAAACTATAATATATATTTTTCGTTTTACGAAAGAAAAGATATAATAAGTTAGATAAAGATATTCATAATTATAAATGAAATGGTTTTAAACGAGATGAATAATTAAAATGCGGTACTATTACAAAATAAAACAAAACATTTTCCCGCCATCCGTAACAGAAACAATTAGCGAGCTTGGAAATTCGAATTTCGAATAGATTGACGTGGCCCGAGGCGCGGTCAGGCACACGCTTCCTTCATTTAAATCAATTTGATTCGGTAACTGGCAACACTGGGGGGTTTTTAAAAAGTTTGCATGTCGAGTTACGTACCTACTCTATACGAATGTACGATAGCTTTTTGTGAGCCAAATTGCAATATGGTTTAACGAATGTGAGCAACTATTAAATAGGTCTGTTAATTAGTATTGCTAATTATAAATGTATATAAAAACTTTACCATTATTTAATTTAAAATAAACTATTTTAACTCAACTCAAAGAATCAATATTTCAAATAATAATTCTGTTATGAATTGTCACAGTATACACTCGGTGGTAGAGCTTTGTGCAAGCTCGTCTGGGTAGGGACCACTCACTCATCAGATATTCTACTGCAAAACAGCAGTACTTTGTATTGTTGTGTTCCGATTTGAAGTATAAGTGAGCCAATGTAATCACAGGCACAAGGGACATAACATCTTAGTTCTCAAGGTTGGTGGCGCATAGGCGATGTTTTTTTTTAAAGAAATGTACAATACGACATTTTATGGGCGTTTGTGAGCACTTACCATCAGGTGGCCCATATGTGCCTCCGCCTACCTATACTATAAAAAAAAGTCATAATTGACGTAATAATAATAAACTTATAAAATACAAAAGTTTTTGATTTGTAATATTAGTAAGATTTTCCAATATAGTGTATAAATATTTCAGTCTGGTAAAGTTACCTATAATACAGGCGTCTGAAGTTTAATATTGAAATAATGTAAACAGAACTAACCTCATAAGAAAATGTAATTTAAAAAAGAAATAAAAAGAACCGGGTAAAGGCATCCCATTGTAGAGCTGTCACTTGCAAGAACATTATCTTATCTGTATGCGTCTTTCATCTTTTATCTTTCCGGGGTTACTGAACCCGGATTATATTATCTGTGGCGGTACTTTTTTAAAGGGAAGGGTAAAGATATTAAAGAAAAGTTAGTTTTAGTAAAATTTTCAGTTATATCTTCTATCTAATGCATTTTATAAGACTTTTCTAGATGTAAGACGAACGAATACTTATTCCTTTTAAGCTGTGTCTTGCCAGTGACATAATAAATATGAGTACAACAAAACGCATGTGGTCATTTCTTAAATTGCCCAAGGATAATTTCATATGTGAATTTCTTTTTATTTCTCGTAAGTAATGCTCTTTTACTTTTTTGATGGTAAGAACGCGTGAATCTTAACTGATGATCGTGGGTTCAAACCCGGGCTAGCACCACTGAATTTCATGTGCTTAATTTGTGATTGTAATTCATCTCGTGCTTGACGATGAAGGAAAACATGTGTATTCCACCATCCCGCATTGGAGCAGCGTGGTGGAATAAGCTCCAAACCTTCTCCTCACAAAGAGGAAAAGAGGCCTTAGCCCAGCAGTGGGACATTCACAGGCTGTTACTCTACTTTACTATTTTTTATGCTCCTATACTTATATTAGGTATAAAGGTATAGGTATATACATTCATATATGTTTATCGAAACTTATAAAATCGATTTTCTGATTAAAATGAAATTAATTTTCATAAGATACCGTAGGGTTTACCGATCTTATATATGGCCTATCATTTGCGCCATCACGTGTTCTTTGTGTGTAACAATGTTCATCAAGTTTGGTCAAGCCGTTCTCGAGTTATAAGAAGACATACAGACAGACAGACAAAAATGAAAAAAATAGTATAATGTGAATCCCTGCACCATAAAACGATTATTTATCACAAAAATAAGTGAAAAAATAAAATTTACAGACAGAGCCAATATATTTATATAGTAGTATAGATATCTAATACCCGCCCCGGCCTCGCGGGTAGAATATAAAATATAAACCGTTTATATCGTAAATACATAGAACTCGATTGGTTACGCGGCACACGTCGGCGAAGCTCTCAGTCGTATGATTTGTTCTGATATCTTCGACAATCGTCTTCATATTTGAGCCAATTTACACAACACCTCAATGAATGATAGCAGAAGCCTCATGAATCACTCCGTTCATAAGCGGATGCCGTATGAAAATGTCCGTCCTGTAGTTTTTCGCGTTCAAGCATATAGCGAGCTATATAAATACGGTGGGAGGGCTTTGTACATTTGTGTGCTATAACTACAATAATAAAAATATAAATTAATTTGTCGCTAAGAAATATTTTTTTGTAAATTTCAACTTTACGGGAGGGAAGCTACCCCTAGCTTTGTATGAATTTTAACCGTATGTAGTCCGGCAAAAGCAATGACCGTTTTTAAGGTATTATATACCCCCTAATTTAGCGGACAGCCTGTGTTAGGAGTGGGACGTGAATAACCCAAGGGGTTAGTGAATTTGTCTGTGAACTATTGCGCTATTGTTGCTTAATGAATTTTAACGTTCAGGAAACACGGACGGTGTAAGGACATCTTGTGAGAAATGAGGAAGCAATTCTGTATTGACGAAGTAACTCTGTAGATTCTACAATGATATTATACCGCTAAACAGTAATATTAGTATTGTTGCGTTCCGGTTTGAAGGATGAGTGAGCCAGCCATAACATCTACGTTTCCAAGTTGGGTGGCGCATTGCCACGTAAGGAATGGTTATTAATAATGGTCCTCCAGACCGATTTCTCAAGAGAGATTAGCCAACTGCGCAGGAGATATTATAGTGCACAAGTGTGTGCGTAAACACAGGTGCACTCTCTATTTCCTAGCTCTCATAAACCGATGGGACGGCCATCCGACACGACCGGAAAGAGTGCAGGCGCAGGACCAACAGCTTTACGTGCTTTCCGAGGCCCAGGAGTGTACACACTTCCATCTTCCAGACGCCGAGCTGCTAATTGAGAATTTTCGACAAAAAAATTTCAATAACATTTTATTGGCCCGACCTGGAATTTGAACCCAGGACCGAGACGAACGAACGAGGCAGTCAAGGAATGGTTAATATTTATTACATCATGTTTATGGGCGGTGGTGACCACTTCACATCAGGTGGCCCATTTGCCCTTCCTACCTATAACATAAAAAATACTCGTGGCGCCTAGTTGTTGATGGTAGGAGAGATAATAATAACTTCATCTGGACCATCATCTGTTTGTTATGTTTACATTAATTCCGCAACTATCGTGTAACACTCTGGGGTCATTTTGTAACAATATATTGTAACGGGGCACGATGTAAAGTGCTTTGGTAAATAAGGGGTGATTTGAATCTCCTATTTTCTTGTCATAGTTTATAGATGATGTTGATAGCTGAGTATTGTAGTCTTGTACGTATTTAGGTATTGTATATAGAGGAGCGAAGATACTCCAGTGGTTGGACTCTTAACTCCAAATTCTAGATTTTGTTTATAGTTCTTCTCGTAGGCGGATTTGTGAACTGAATGTTCACATCGGCGGATTTGTGAGGATTCTGGATGTGTGGATTAAATAGTCGCCCGCATTGGATCAGCGTATTGGAAACTACAAATTTTTCCCTTGAATGTAGAAAAGGTCATAGCCCAGTGAGAGATTATCGTGTTATTTTACTTTTTTCTGATAGATACTACTGCCTATCTATTCCGGCTTCGTATGGGTATAATATAGGTTACATTACACATGGTTAGTAAGTCTTTTATTAGACAATGTATACGCTTTTACAACAGGATCCCAGAAAGCGTTGAAAAATATTCACACCTTGGGAATGAAACGATCGCATCCAGACTATTTCAAATAAATAAGAATATTATTATGTAAATCAATTATAATTGGAAAGAATAGATTTATGACAATCAATAAGCAAATGTAACGCTTCTACATTGAATAAATAAATTTGAATTTGGTGTACT
This sequence comes from Nymphalis polychloros, assembly GCA_905220585.2. Taxonomy (NCBI): domain Eukaryota; kingdom Metazoa; phylum Arthropoda; class Insecta; order Lepidoptera; family Nymphalidae; genus Nymphalis; species Nymphalis polychloros. Next base: position 6,584,028 of record HG992270.1, read on the forward strand.
TTAAACGCTTATATTTAAGGACAAACATCGCAAGGTTTTTCCAAAGGTGGTGTTATTAGCCAAAGCTGAAGTCGAACGTTCCCTCGGACACTAGACCAAGGATGCAACTGCTCCGTAATTTACCAGTTAGCTAATATTATGTACATTGAATCTTCTATTTATCAGACAATATGTAGTAAATAAAAGTCCATTTTGTGCGAATCGTGTGTTACGTTGTATCGAATGTGAGTCATTTACTCGAAACATAATACCTTGCGATTTCGAGAGAAACTCTACAGGGATGTACTCTGAGTAATATTATTGTATTAACTTGTTATGGGGTATAATTATTACTAAAGAGGGCTTGATGTTAAAAACCCAATTTATAATACATTTTAAAGATCGCTCGTAACAATATTTATAATTCTTTTGTTAAAATACCAAGCTAAAGTGTAATTATTCTCGGTCTATATTTAAAAGTTGAGTGTATTCCATGTTTGAGGGACGTTGTTTGACGAACCTGATAACACGACGTGTTCAGGTAAAACGGAAAAACTGACACAATTGAATCTCTATCCGCACTCTAGTAGACGCATTGCTGTGTTTTTCTAGACAATAAAAAGAATATTTTAAGTAATTGTCAGTTATGTGTTTCTTTATGTTAATTACATATTCAAATACATAAGCTATCCATCTATTTCGTTACGCTCTGAAAGTTTTAAAACGTGAAGATCCGAAACGTACATTGATGTAACAGAAGTTTCAAAATGTGTGTGTAGTTCGACATATTACTAACGATAGTTAAGTATTCCATAGTATGAATCATAAATTTCCAATCCGGTGTCGAAGTCCGTCCCTGCTGACGTCAAGCGGCGTGTTTACAAGCACTACGCTTGTATGTTCACTATTGATGGCTTTTCGTGTGTGATGTTGATAGTTTGGATACGGCATTCACTATATAATTCAATTTAATTAATGTTATACCTACAGTCATATAAGCTTGGAGACGTTTTTGCGTTTGTAGTTGTGAACGATCAGCGGGTAAATAGAGAAACAAATTCTTTTTTTTTATTTTAATAAATAGGCACAATGTTATATTCAACGTAATTTGTAATCATGAATTTCTTTAGTTCCATACATTTCGTGGTTATCCTTATTGTAGCTTTCATCTGATAATCCATTTATGTTAATGATAATTCGTTTCGATAGTCAGTAAAGCCTTCTCAGTTTTTGAAATTTCTTTTCTTCTTCAGTAGCATTCCTCTACAGCTTACTGTTATGACACTATTTTTTTTCTTCAGCAAATGTCATTATAGCCATTGTCATTGCTTAGTATCAAATTGACGAGCCTGTTGGCGTGGTTGGTTAGATACTTGCCTTTCACGCCGCAGGTCGTGGGTTCGATTCCCACCCAGAACAGACATTCGTGTGCATGAACATGTCTGTTTGTCCTGAGTCTGGGTGTAATTATCTATATAAGTATGTATTTACAAAAGAAAAATAGTATATGTGATATTAGTTGTCTGGTTTCCATAGTACGAGCTCTGCTTAATTTGGGATCAGATTTTGTGAGAATAATGTCCCAGGATATTCAATACAATTCAACACAGAATAAACTAAAACAATCAGAAGGATATTATCCGAGTTAAGTTTTTATTATAATTATTTTAGCGACAGTAAACAGTTACACTACACATTTTAATGACGTTTTGATTTGTTGAAGAAAAGTAACACTAATGTCACCCACAAAACTAACCACATGTTACTTAAAAGTACAATCGGCTAAGAGTTGTATTTAATTTGCAAGCAAAATTATGGACTACACAAAAACTAACATTTACAACGATTGTGAAAGTATTCGTGCTATTGTTTTTTTAATTTACTAATAGAAAATGCAAAAATATCTTTATCTACAAATTGTACAGTCGATATTACTCAACTACAGACACAAAAACGTCTGTACGTAAAAAGGAACGTGTGTTAAGTAGTGGTTGTGGTAAGTTGTATTAAGTAAATTTGGCAATTAGGCCATTAGGCTCGTTGTAAAGGTCTGCTAGCTTGGCTTAATATCAACTAGAGATATCTTGCTCCTTGAGGCGAGGACCACGAGCAGAGCACAAGAACAAGGAAACGCGTAAGGGACGACGAGTCTCTCTGACCCGTGTCCAGTACGTCCTTCTTTTTTTTTATTAAAAAAGTAAGGTAGACCTTATAGACATCAAAACAAATATATACCATCCCTTACGTCAATGCATCAACAACCTCGGGAACTTAAGATGTCATATTACATGTGCCCATAGTTGCACTGGCTCACTCACCCTTCAAACTGGAACTCAATATTACTGAGCATTGTGATACAATATGTGATCAGTGGCTACTTGCAACGGACTTGTACTAAGCCCTACCAAGTCGAAGTATTTAGTAACCCTATCTTCTAATAACAATTATTTAATTGAATAAGAGTGACTTGAATACAGCTCATTATCTTCATACATCGTTGTGGAGTTGTGTCGTAATACACTTTTAACCAACATTCAATTTATCATAATGTGTACTTATTATATTTCTTATTTATATATATTATAAATAAGAAATATAATAAGTAACAAAGTATACTGAGAAATGACAAGATATATAAACGCATACCGTTAAAATTGTAATGCTTTTCCGGTAACTGCTATCGGCCCGGCCTAAAGTTTCAACCCAGGCTCTCGGCATCTTCGGTCTTAGCTTAAGAATAGATATATATATAATATCTATACAATAAAATAAAAAAAAATACATGTAATAATATAATAATGTGAAAATTCAACTGTGAATTTAATATTATATATTCACAATTATATAATTATTATGTAATTATTTATTTTTTAATTTACCGTTTATTAAGAAAGATTATAGGCACCAGAGCTTTGTCCACGCCTTTTATAACGACGTAATACGAAGTACAGCTGTTTTGCGACAAAGAATAATTTAATCCTCCATATTTAACCAGAAATTAAAATCCTCCAGACCGATTTCGGCCATGGCGGCCAATCTCAAGAGAGATTAGCCAACTGCGCAGGAGATATTATAGTGCACAAGTGTGTGCGCAAACACAGGTGCACTCTCTTTTCCTTAGCTCTCATAATCCGATGGGACGGCAATCCGACACGACTGGAAAGAGTTCAGGCGCGGGACCAACGGCTTAACGTGCTTTTCGAGGCACGGGAGTGTACACACTTCCACCTTTCAGACTCCAAGCTGCTACTGAGAATTTTCTGACAGAAAAACCCAATAACTATTTGTTGGTCCGACCTGGGAATTGAACCCAGGGCCACCGGGTCTGCGGCCTTATATATAGCCACTAGACCAACGAGGCAGTCATTATAATCACAGATACGATAGAGATTTTTGAAGGATGTTTTTATTGCTTTTTTTTTAAGCGTTCACACGCAAACGATTGTAATTGTAACAGAATTGCGTTACAGACATACCTGTTAGGATTAACTTTGAAAAAAGTTCTAATCCAAAAAGGCTGTATAGGCCCACACGCAATGGAGTTATCAAGTGTTTTAAAATATCTGTATGTTTGTATGTTGTAAATTTATTTAATTTAAATAAAACGATCTCGCATGTTTGTAATGTATGTCCGTAAAGTAAAAATGTCATATGAGGTTCAACTTCAAATGCATAACGGTTAAATGTTTTTATATGAAATAATAAGGGACAGACAATTGTACTGATGGTAAGTGGTCCACACAGACATTGACCCTCTAAGAAATATTAACCATTCCTTACATCACCAATGCGCCACCAACCTTGGGAACTAAGATGTTAGGTCCCTTGTTCCTGTAAATACACTTCTTCACGATGTTTTGACATCGTCATCACGTTCTTGTTTGGCGACGCAATGCCGATATTAGGTATGGTTATCTGGTCGCTAATTTGACTTTTTCACTTTATAAATTAGTTTTAAAAAAAGTTAGAAAGTATATCAAATTCAATAGAGTCTGTTCGTATTTGGACCTGCAATATATATATTAATAATCCATGCGCTTTATTCGCTGCACATTCAATTTAACGATTGCGTATTTTTCAAAACGGACTAAACTTCTCGATATAATTATAGTATTATAATTTAAATTATATTTTTCCTATATTTACATCATTTAAAAATGTAGATTATACAAAACTTTTTTATTGTTGTAGAATAAAATATATTTTATATAATAATATGTATTTAAATTAAATGACAAGTAAACTTACATGAATCAACTAGTATAGATTCCAAACTCCAAAAAAGTCACCCCTTCTTATTAAAAAAAAGGAATGAACGCATGAACGCACCTAAAAAAAAGAACAATGGCTGACAATATGGCTGGCTAATTTGACATTAAAAAACGCGCCAATTCAATTGTCAGATAATTTATCGATGTTTTGATAATAAACGTTTTGAAACTAATGATGGGCCTTTTTAAATTCATTCTCTCGTATTTAGAAGCTATAAATAATATTTATTTCACGCAACAGTTAATTTTAAAGATTAAAATGTTAACGTTTGCTTATTTACATTGTTAAATCATATGAAGAGTTGTTATGTATTTTTTTAATCTGTGCTTATTTTGCAGGAAATTAATTTGTCAAATTATCAGGTCATGCATGTTGAGGATATTATTAATGTATTAAAACAATGTATGTTATAAAAGCATAAAATAATTGCTAGCGAGATTATTGAAAATTATTCTTAATAGATTATATAAAGAAACAAATGTAAACTACGAGTATGAAAAAGTAGACAAGTAAAAAAACTTATATCTACATCATATAAAACAATTAACAAATATAATTAGATGTAATATGTAAAAGAGAGTTAAGTAGTTCCTGTACTCTTACTATTTAGAAACGTAGGTTTAATATAAAATCGAAATCACACGCATAACTGTTCAAATAAAAAACTATCATGCTTGTTAGTATTTGGATATTCCTTAATTTAATATATTATTATTTCAATAGGTACTATAAAATACAATTTAGTACAATATTTACATTCGACAGCAAACATAAATTTTGTTAATATATTAACTTATGAAGGAAGACTAAGTTATCCTTTTGCGTTAATTTTTTTTATTTAATTAATGCTAAAAATAAGGCAAAGGTACAAAAAAGGTGTAGAATTGTAATGATTAATGTTTTATCATTTTACATGTCACTAAATAATACGGATAAAAGATATAAAATCCGCTCAAATTGCAATAAAATTACAGATAAATAAATACACAAGTTATAGAATGTAATATTTATTATAAAAGGTGACGAATAACAGAAAGGGTTCTTACTTTACGATATTTTAATATTACATCTGTGGGGTCGTAACTCAGATAATTCAATACATTAATATTGATCAGTAATATTTATAACGGATTTCCGGACGATTAGTTTATTTATTGATTTTGTGACAAATTATTGAACAATATTTATAATGTATATCACAAAAATATTTTTTTCGATTTTGGTGGAATAAAAGTAATCTTCAACAGAGATATAAAATAAAGTTATACTTAAAAAATAAGTATATTGTATTATTTCATGTGCGTAAATGACGTTTAAGTTTTTTTTTTATTAATGGATAAAAGGTTTTAAGTTTTCTGCCACTTATACTGAGTTGCACGTGGTTTTTGTTATTTTTTCTATAAGAACGATAACTCAATCTATAAGATTAAATAATGAATGATAACAAAAAATATAAATCTTTGTAGATTATAGTAGTCCCTTAGATGGTTATCCATAAAATCGTTTAGTTATCACTAGCAAATTTAGGGGTAGATAATTAGCTATTTATTTTCAGTAAAAGTACTATTTTATTATAAAATGGTTTCTATAAATTTATTTCACTATTTTAAATCAAACTTTCTGATTTTTGTTCGTCCAAACGAAAATTTCTGACTTTGTTTAATCCGCCATTTTGCAAAGGCTGAAAAAGGTGGGAAAAAAGCATAAAACAACAGAACGCTACAAAATAGCAGCTGCCTGAAGCAGCCTCTCGCTTTGATTGAGCCTCCCGCCTATTTCAAATTTCGAACGCTTTTGACACGCCACGGGAGAAGTTCAGGTGTCGAGCGAATAGAAATTTTTAAAAAGTTTTAAAATGGAACGTTTATTTTTTTCTGGATACATACAAATGTATTGTACATTTGTATTTTTAAAAACCATGTGTAATTGATTTAAATAAACATGTTAATAGAATAAATAATTATAAATAAAAAAAAGTTTTTACTCCACGTAACACGTCGTTTACAACAATGACAATACTTTTATGGGACTACTTTATTTGCGTCGTAATTACCAACGATTTTATGTAGCGTAAACTAATTTAAAACTAGTTCTTGTAACAATAAATGCACCCTAACTGACATGTCTGTGTGTCTGTTTGTCAATTCAATGTTAGATCTTGTAGCTATTGTTGGGATTATTTCTTATTGAAGCTATGTATTTATAAGTTAAGTCCTACAGCTGGGCTAAGACCTTCTCTTTTATTAAAGAGATGTTAACAAGCTTAATACACGCGCTTCCGATGGGTTGGTGGCAGACATATTTCACATACAGACTTTTATTCGACACAGAGAGATCAAGAGATGAATTATAAACACATATATAGCCCACCAAAATTCAGAATTCTCTCTCGATGAGAAATCTGGCGCAGGATCAACGGCTTTACGTGCCCTAAGAGGTATGGGATTATAATTCTATCAAGTTTCCAGCTCCAGGCTGTTGCCTATATTTGTCATAAATTTGAATACAGAACAATGGGGTCAGCCTGATCAGTCACCCACTATGTTATAAATAAACTGTTATTTAGGTATGTAATCATGTACCTTAATATAAATAATTAATAGAAACGTTACAGAGACTTTTACAAAAATAAATATGCAATACAAAGGAAACTTCAAAAGACACTGAAAGTGAAAAGTGATGGGGAAATCTCCCTTGGTATAAACCTTGAGTGGGCTTCCACCGATCACTAACAATTACATTTAGTTTTGCAAATGCCTGTCACTAGTGTACGAGTTGTGTCTGTAATGGAGTAATTATAATAGATAAGTTATATACTAAGCTTACCCCAGACTTGAATTATAAGTCCTTCAGTCAACCACAAATTTTTATATTTCTAAATGTTAGACAGCTCCCTTTGATAATCGTTGAAGAAGAAGAAGAAGTTTATTCCGCTACCGCCGCACGTTCAAGAAGTTTCTTCAAGATGGCGCCAAAACATTGTCATCGTTGATTGGTCAAACGACATCCCAATAATAATAAGGGAGGAATACAAATATGTGTATTTTGTTATAAGTTAGAAAGAGTTAATGTGTATTCTTTGTAAGTGTTGCAAGCATTAACATATAATGTATTTATGATAACAAAAATACAGTTCACGAGATCAACAAGGCAGTCGAAGACTAAACATAATATGTACCTGTGTATATATTTATTAATTATTTATATATCGACATAGTTCGGTGTACAGACAGTTCTGAGCTCCGCAGCGACTGGTGCACGGTCATTGGGACCATGGTGGATTTTATAAACTTAACTGTATAATATGTGTAAGTCAATGAGATTGTAATAAATAATTTTAAATATAATACGAGTTATTAATAAATATTACTGCAGACTATCTGTCATTTGTATATCAAATAATCGTAATTTTTAATCTGGCAACAAGAACACTGACAATGACAGATACATGGCGGGAAATTGATTCATTTTTAATTTTTCTTACGGGGCATTGCGTGGTAAATTATTTAATAACGATATTTTATGATTGCCAATAAAATAAAGAATTCTATCATATAAACCTCTTTTTATGATTGATGGAAACGAACTACCGAATTTCTTGTCATAGAAGATCTTTAACAATATTCATGTTAATTAAATTTATTAATATACGACCTTCTTCAATTCACAACAGATTATTGGCTACTGGTCTTAGAGTATTATACATTTATCAAATTCTTTAAGCTAATTCAACATCCTCGTATATCCGTCTCGCTTGTGCAGCAGACGTCGCCACGTCAGCCACGTGTCGGTCACGTGACCACTTGGCGGGATTTTCCATACATGTGCGTTTATTTTATTGACAGAAATTATCGTGTTACGCTCTTGAGTGATTTATTTTATGACAACACACAGATTACATTTTTTTTTAAATATTTAGTTTGCAATGAAAGTAAGAATTTTTGTATGTGGAGTAACATACTAAAAGTAATTTCTTCAAGAATGGTTTTGATCACATTTTAATTTAAATAACTTTAATAAGCTAAGTAGTCTACGTAATGACCGAGCTTAGTTCTGTAGGACTTGTGAGTAAATAGTGATTTTTTTTTTAATTTTTTTTATTGCATTGTTAGGCTGGCGTGCGTATGGACCATCTGGTGGTAAGTGGTCACAAACGCCAATAGACATTGGCAGTGTAAGAAATGTTAACCATCGCTTACATCACCAAAGCGCCACCAACCTTGGGAACTAAGATGTTATGTCCCTTGTGCCTGTAATTACACTAGCTCACTCACCCTTCAAATCGGAACACAACAGTACCAAGTACTGCTGTTTTGCGGTAGAATATCTGATGAGTGGGTGCTACCCAGACGAGCTTGCACAAGCCCTACCACAAAGTTTTGACGCGAGATGGAACTTTAAGAGAGATTTGGCTCAACGGATCCGAACTTTTGCTTAGTTAAAGAATAAAAAATATATATTGTTTAATTACTAATACAGTTTATAGTTATCAGTTTATTTGTGACAATATGGAAAAATATTAAAATAAATAACAGTTAAGTAGAAGGAAGCAGTACTTGTTATAAATGTTATTATATTTCTAATATACTTTTTACGTCGCATTTATTGTTTTTATATTTGTAAGTGATAGTTTAATATTCAAAATTATTTTTAACACTAAATTATTGATAATTAGAAAAAAAAATCATCCTCTCTATAAGAGAAAGTATGTGTAACATAGAAGTCTAAGGCTTAAAAGGTTTTTTTTGGTGGTTGTATTAAATAAAAATAAAACATTGTTTTTTTAACGAGCGACGTCACAAGTAGTCGCTAGTCCCTCTCGAACATCTCGAAGAGCAATTTATTTAATCTGCCCCTAAATAGTGATGTTTAGATCAAACGCACCCGTGTTCCTGACGTTGGTTCAGTTGGGGCGACACGTGTGGTGCCGTCTGGTTGCCATCGATTGCCTGATTTTTTGATGTTTCTAAACGCTGGTATTACTCGTGTTAGTTTACTAAATAAATATTTTGAAATGCATTTTTATTTATAAACTCAGGATATTCTTATCTTATCTATAGCTTATAAACTTAATAATTAATAATAAATAAATTAATAATACCAAAACACTTGAATTTACATCAACTGGTTCTGAATGTAAAAAAACATAAGAGTAGTTAGCCATCATTGCCGCCGGACTTCGGGCAACGTGGCCCTGGGGCCTTGGCAAGAGGGACGGCACAATATAATATATTTTTATAGATAAGAGAAAAATAAACTTCCATCCATTTATAGTATTCAACAAATATAAATTTTTCAAACATTATTAAATGTTAATTTGTATAAAAAGACAAAATCTTGTAAAATAAGTTTTTTAATAAATTATAAAACTATTCAGGGCCTCCACTTTAGTTTATCGTATTCTTTAAGTCTTTTTATAAGATATTCTATCAGATTCATAATCCTTTTACAATTAATATAATATTAGTAGATAGGTTAGAGTTGTAAATGAGAGCATTAATAAATAGGTCATTATTATATCTAAATATTTTGATATGAACATGAATTTAGTATTAAAAAAAAATACCTAAAGGCGTGACCACACGACGAAGGTGCTAAATAAATAACCTATTCTGCTCCCGACGTGTCGACACCTCCGTATTTATAACGCGTAGAGCCGCCCCTTGGCCGGTGATGTGATTTTTTTTTTTTTCTGATATTTTGGGGATTTTTATTCTTTTTGACTTTATATGGCATTTTTTTTAAAAAGTTGGCAACATTTCATGAAAGACAATTTTTATAATATTGGCAATAATTATTTAATTGTAATTGTATTGTATGTATTGTTTGACAAACTTCATTTTTATGTATAATTTAATTTATTCAGTTTTCGATTTTAACTTAAAATCTATTCTAATAAAAAAAGACAGTTTCTTGAAAGGTCTATTTTTAAACCAATATATAATAGGTACCTCGCAGTTTCACCAATAAAACTTACACCGAAGTAAATTTCTAAGGCAATTGACGTCACAAGTGCTCTTGTACTCTTATAAAAAGAAAGTAATAGAATATGAATACGTAATAATGTCGTAGTGTTTAATTTGAAAGTACTTTTTATTTGTTTTAGATTTTTAGCCAAATCGAAATTGTTTAAAGTCGGATATCTATAATTGTTACAAGTATGAATTTTTGTGTGCGTGCTTCTTACGTGTGTGTTTGTGTGCAAGGTTGGGCGTTTTATAAAAGTTAAAACAAAAATGGATTTTCAAAATTTATTTTTCACATGTATGACATAAAATTATGTTATGTAATTTTAATTCTTCAAACTTAATTAATATTTACATATTTGGTGCATTTTAAGTTTATTTTAAAATTTATTTAAATGTGTTTAATTTATTTTTATACAATTATTTCGGAATGTTATATAATCACACAAGTATGACCACGTACATACAATATAAATATATACGTTTATACAGTAATGCCCAGATAAAAGGGAAAATTTTACATGCAAAGAATAAAATCGATTGTAAAGCTATACCCAGACTTACGCTAATATGCTCCGGCCACACTTACCAAAAGATAAAGTATTACTGTATAAAGTATTATTTGCAAGAAGTAAAAATATCTCTTACTCTTAAGAATTTCATTGTTTACTTATATTAACGATATAAGTGATTTATATTACACGTTACAATCTATATTTACAATTGTTTTATAAAAAATGTACTTAAATATTACAGATAATAAATATTTTGCAACTCATGCGGAAATAATGTAAATTATAGATAAAAAAATCATATACAGGATTATTTGAAATACACCAGGATTAAATAGCTAACACCATAAGCAACAACTTTTGTTCTGCGACTTTTGATAATTTGTTAGATTTTATTTTCATACAAAAATAAGTATTAATTTAATTTCCCGCTCGAACGTTTATAAATCTACGCGCATCGCAAAGATCGACGAGTCGCGTCGTCCTATCGTTTATGAATGAAATATAGTCCTACAAATGTCACGACAGTACGACAAAAACTTATAAAATCATTTTATTTTTTCATATATTGAGCTATGGCCGAAGTCGTAGAACAAAAGTTGTTGCTTATGATGTTAGCTATCTAGTGCTACGAGTTTGCTGGTGTGTTACAAATAACCCTGTATAGATGCAATTCATTTAAGTAGAACAGAAGAATAAATATATCGGCTAATACTAAGTGGCTAGCAGAGGTGTTGGTATATTCATCAGTTACACTATCAGCCGATATTACACTAATTATAAAATCTTACTTTGGCCTTTATGTGTTAAACAATTATATGATTTATACACAATACACATCAATGTTTTCATATATTTCACGATTTACATTAAAGTTACAAAAACTGATTGTAAACATCTTTCAAATTTATTCAAGTTGAACAGAAATTGTCATATTTAACTTATTCTATTCTGTGAGAACGAACTCGAGACTCATCGTGGAAAACGGTCGTAAACGTCATATAGTAGAGAACATGCGATATTGACCGTAATAATCACAACATTACAAGAATACACGCGTCAAAATTGTATATCAACATAAGTTGGTTGTCGAGTTTTCACGGGTAAGTGAAGTGTGTTCTTACAGAATGATACTGCTGGCGGTTCACTTGCCTATCAATAAAAGGAACAAAACCTGAGGGTTAAGTCTGAACAGATTATACTATACTAATTGCAGTATCATTTCGTCCGTTTGTTACGGTATTTCTTTTTTTTATAAGAGGGCAAACGAGCAGGAGGCTCACCTGGTGGAAAGGCACATTACCTTATGTACTTTAACCGTGTCATAGTTTATCTCAAAATGTTTGGCATATTGTGTGTACCTTGAGAACTAAGATGTTATGTTCCTCGTTCCTATAGTTGCACTCACTAGCTGACTCATCCTTCTGAGTTCGCGGCTGCTGTTCCACGGTAGATAATGTGAAGAGTGGGTGGTACCCAGACGAGCTTGCAGAAAGCCCTATCACGAAGTTAAAGTAAATTATTTATTAGTTATTTAAAATTACATGTTGTATAACAACAGTATAAGTCTTACGTTTAACTTTATGATTGTTTACGCATTTTTTGTTTTCAATTCAGTGGTTCCTAATGTTTTTGAAGGCGGGGAACACAGAACGAATATTTTTGTCGCGAGGAACACTTTCTATATGTTGGTGATTATGATGTAAAAATGAGTTGCTATTTGAATCTAAGAACGCGTTGAGAAAACCCGGGCTAACACCACTGAATTTCATGTGCTTAATTTGTGATTATAATAATTTTCCTCGTGCTTGACGGTGAAGGAAAACATTTGAGCAGCGTGGTGGAATAAATTCCAAACCTTCTTCTCAAAAAGAGGAGAAGAGGCCCAGCAGTGGGCCATTCACAGGCTGTTACTGAACTGTTTCGTACAGTATTTTATCTCTAGTACAAGATTTTGTATGTAAAATTCAAAGTTCGAATGACTGCAGTTATACATTTTGTGGTATTTGTCATTAATTAATTTTGTCACCCTGGAAACTGCAGAGATGAATTGATTAGTTTGTGTTATACTCTTCTCCAAAGCACACAACTGGAAGATACGACCTTTTACAATAGCGTTAGCAAGATACATTTACTCGGGCTGTGCGGGTGTGTGTTTCTATTTAAAGAAAAGTTGTATCGTTTTTTGTTATAATACAGGGAATAAGAAAATTAATATTTTTACTAGAGAAAGCTCTTTGTGTGTATAGATCAGTATTTCGCGTGACACTAGAAGTGGTTTCAGTTGTAGAACCATTGATTTCATTGTAATTTATCCTATAATATTAATTACAAATTATGTAACACGTCATGTCACATTGATCTCCTCGTCGGAAGCGCTCGCGTCGCTTTCGTAGTCGTCTTCCTCCATGTTCGTGAAAACATTTTCCCGCGCAAATAAGCCGCCAGCGGCCATCTTGTCTTCGTAGCGAAAGTCATTTTGACAGTTCGAAGTCGAAGTGTACATTTTGTTTTTTATTTCGTCGTCTTCGTTTGAAACTGGAGACATTTTGGGCTTGTCAGCTTCAGCGTCGGACAGGTCGGGGTGTGGGTTGTTCTTGTTGGGTAGTGTCTGTTCCCTCGAACCGCCTGACGCGAGGAGTTCCCGCTCTTTCGAGTTGCGCCATTTCATGCGACGGTTTTGGAACCAGATTTTAACCTGTGAAAAAAATAAAGATTTAATAAATACTTATTAAAAGTCCTACACGAGTTTTATCATATTATAGCTCTCAAAGATAGATTAGCCAATTTCCCTGGACAGATTATATAGTGCACAAGTTTGTGCGCAAGCCAAATATACCTATTTCTTGCGCGCACTCTATTCCCTCATAATTCGACAGTAGTGCAAACTCGACACAACCAGGAAAGTGCTTTCCCTATTTCCTAACACATATTGTAGAACGGGATGGCAATTCGACTCGACTAGGGAGAGATCAGGGCGCAGGACCAACTGCGAATCTCTATATCCAGAAAGCTACTGAGGATTTCTTGATAGGTAAACTTATAACTTTTATTAACATATAACTTTAATTATACAATAACTTATTTGTTGATTGAAACGTTAGTTAAACTGTCCTATAACTTTAATTAAACAATAACTTTTGTTGCGTAAACTCGGAATTTGACTCCAGGACCGGATCTACAAAACCGGACAGTTTGTCCCAAAAAATATTCACCAACAGATGTCAACTGGCATATTATACTATTTTTTTATAAATTGATATCAACAAAAACTAACGCGTGCGTGATTCGAATAAAATATGAAATAAAAAAACTCTCATAATCGTTAAATTTATGAATCATCATCAAAGGGGCAGTTTTTATAACATCGATTCCTCATTTTCTGGTTATTTTTGTGAAATCTAACAGTTACGGAGTGTATTGTGTGGGTGACGCTTTATTGATGGCGGGGCGTGGTCGCGCGGGTCCTATACACGGGTGTGACCTAAACAATACATTTGTAGCGAAATGAGACTTACTTTTCTAGTTAAAGGTTGTATTAATAAAACAAATGTAACTGAAATTAAAACAAAACCATTGATAATTTTCATTATTAATTAATTCACGAAGTATTTTTATCGTCTCAAAGCCAGAGTAGGTATGTTTCTATCGTGATCAAGCATCTCTGAATGTTCATGTCCATTTCGTGCTCAGCGTTGACGGGAAACATGATGAACGTGTATGGCTTGTCTGACTTGCTGGCTATGTATGTCTACCTCGCTTTGGAGGTCGAATAGACTCCAAAACTTTGAAAGGAAAAGAGCTTTTAGCACCAAGGCGGCTGGCTGACAACGATTATGACCTCATAATTCAAAGTACTTCCTTAAATTTTCGTAGTAAGATTCTAATCTAACTAATCCTTGTATAACTAACTACTTATATATATTTTTGTATAATAATAATTTATGTGTGCTACATAAATATATCAAGTTGGACCGGTCTGTCATACTAAATTGAAGTTGAACGAACAAAATTCCGAATTTGTTCGGAAAAACGAACAATATTATTTTTATTTAATGCTTAATTAATATTACTTCTCAAAATTTAAACGATATAACCATTACAGATTCTTTTTTTTAATTTCAATATTATAATGTTAATTTCAACTCTATTCGTAATCCTCTATGCGTAAGTTCGATCTTTTAATTATTTTTTGTCCTTAAAAATGCCTTTGCTAATATTAAAAAAATAACACACATTCATAATGTAACCGTTATTTTGTACAAAACAATTATAACAGAAATATTACCAAAAGCCAAAAATCTAGCATAAAAATGTACGCGATATCAAAATGACAAATCACTCTCACCGAACGGAACCAATCAGTTATTGATCGATTTTGAAATTCGAACGAGTCATTTGTCACTTTTGATTGTCGAAAGTTTTTTTTTTTGGCGCGAACTTGATAATTGATACGTGAGACAGATTATACATGGATGTCTTATTTGACAATCTTGATAATGATGTCGCTAAGTTACAAAAAAGTTAATGCTAACTTGAGCAGCAAGCCTTGATGGATAGAACACAAGGTCTCAGCTTAATATCACATTCACGTCGGGGCAACAGTTAATATTCAATTAAATTTGTTATAATAAGCTCGGCTGTACATATTATATGTTTCTTTAACATGACGTAAGTATATTAGCGAACCGGAATGGTCATAGAACCAACAAACCTTTCATTGACAAAAAGCCTTCGTCGCTGTGGGTCACTTAACAATAATATTTTTTCTGTAGAGGTAGGCAGGCTGGCATAAGGGCCGCCTGATGGTAAGTGTTCACCAACGTTATAGAGATTAGAAATATAAATCATTCCTTACATCACCTATGCGCCACCGAGGGCACCAACCTTAAGAACTCAGACGTTATATGCCTGGTGTCTGTATTTACATTGGCTCACCCTTAAAACAGGAACAACACAATACTAAGTGTAGGCCCAGACGGGCTTGCAAAAAGCTCTACCACCAGTGGTAGTGTAAGATATTTTTATTTGGTATGTATTTATGAGATAAGCTAATTATGGTTCTACGATGATTTTCGAAGCGAAGAAATATAAGATCTAACAGCAGGACCGTCATTATGTGCTCACCGAGGCACGAAAATCGAATTATCAACATCCTAACTTCAAATGGCCACTGAGAATCCAGAAAAAAATCACCAGCCCGTGACGACCTTAGCCAGACAACGAAGACTGGTTTTGATAACACGTTGTTTCATTTCAGCAGAATCAAAATACATCTAGCGCTTAACTTGCTACAAACTTATTAAAAAAGCGCTTCTATCAATTATACTTTGATTACGACGATGTCCTTAAAGCGTCTTTCTGCTTAAAAGCTAACCGCATGTAACTCGCACTCCAATACCTAAAGACCCTTCTTGACCGCGTTACGCACTCGCACATTTAGCGACAATACGCCAGATGACGCGACCCTTTCTGATTCTGACTTGCGTTAGTGATGGGGCACTTGTCGATAGATCGTTTAAACATATTGCCGATATTAATTAATTTATTTATACACAAGTTTTGTTATAATTCTTATATAATTGTTCCTTATGATACTAAACAAAAAATATATTAGTATTGTTATATATCGGCTACAAGGGTTAGTAAGCCAGTGTAATAACAATGGACATAACATCTTAGTTCCCAAAGTTGGTGATGATAGCGGGAATTTTGTCTAATTTACTCTAACCGCTTAGATATAGGACAAATGTTTTATTTGTAATTAATTATTTTCGTTAATAAGGCTTAATAATCAAATAATGCATAGCTTTTCACTTAAATTTCTCAATAGACCGCCTGTGGTGATAATATTATTTATTATATTAAGCCCATTTGTTCGTCACCGTTCTTGATAAAATTCATGAACAATATTAATGAATGTGTTGTTGTTGCATGTATTGCACAAAATCAATGATACAAGCAACAAACTTAACTAAATAAAAACAAATATAACATACAAAGACGGACTTAACCCGATAATAAACATTACGTTATTCAATTTAAAAAATATATGTCGATATCGATTATCGAACAATTTATACAGAACATCCCTTAAGAAGACAGGGGTGATTTCGACTAAGAATTAATTACTCTTTGGCATATTCACTTTTATTGCGAATTATACGGAATAAAGAGATAGGCGCGACTAACTCGCCGGGGAGCGGGGGACGGGGGACGAGGGACGTCCGTTAGTGTTGCGATTATGATTAATTAGCTTGGAAGCTGTTACGTCATCGTTATAATTATTATATAATTTGTTAATAAAAAAATATTATTTAGCACAAACAACTAAATACTCGTTCAATTTGAAGGATAAAGATCTCCATATAGTCAAATAAATGCAACGTATAAGGATGTATATGTAACATTCTAGAGTATTATTTAGGTATTTTTATAAATGAGATATTTTGTACGTAGTTCAATTTGATACGTTTACGTACTTATGTAATAATAGACAAACTATGTGGCTAAGATATTGTACAGACTATACAAACCACATGAGGATTGAAGGCAAAAAGAAAACTTTGACATGGAATTGACGCGATATCCTTATCGAGAATATGAGTTATCTATGATTTTCATTATGGAAATTGGTTGGTCTTGAATGTCGGCGAACTTATTTATGGACACTTTGGAAGTCACATTAAATTGGATATAAGTAGTTAAGTAGATTAGTGTTGTATTGTAAATAAAGATTTTCTACTCCTTCGATTGTAATAGGCTTTTTATCTGTGAATCAAATCAATTTAATTGCCCGCTTCAATGGTTCAGGTTTGTGTTATTTTTTCAACAATTAATGTAAGCGGTAACAGAGTAAATTCCGTACGTAAATAACATAGGAATCTATTTTGACTCGACGTTCGTCCAATGAATGATTTTCGGACGTTCGCGTTCCAAATTTGAAATATTCATATTTGGTATGAATATTCAAACGGCCCGCTGTTTACATTCACGGCGTTCCAATTTCGAAATATTTGCATTTATTTATTTTGAATCGGGAACTTTTTGTTGGCGCGGTTTTCGCGGTTTGATTGACATGACGCCATGTTTGTTTGTTTAATTTCGCGGTAATATTTTTTTCGAACATATATTTGCTTAGTCAAATTTTGTTTAATTTAAATAGTGTCTCTGAATATTTTTATAATAACCCTTTTTGTATTTGATTACAATGATTGACATGATACCGTGTATTTATTTAAATATAGAATATTATTTGAGCGCCGTTTTTTTTTTTAATTTTTATTGTTAGAAAGTATAAGCCCTGGGAATATTGAGACGATTTCTATACTATTGTATACATTATTCTGCTTTAAAAGGTTATTTTATTTATTTTAGTACGAATAAATATAATTTAAGAATATAAATTAATATTTTATTAATTATTTTTCAATGTATATTTAAGTAAAATTATCTATACTGAAACTAAATTCAAATTTACATAACATGTACTACGTTTATATAATTGAAATATACAGATAAAATAAGTTACGGGTAAATTTGTCATTACATCAAGCAGCCCCGAGCCACAGATAACCAATAAAGCTAGCACAGATTAAACAATTGTTAGGAACAATTAATTCGAACAAAGCATAGATTGAGTTGATAGGACTCTGAAACTAAAGATGGCGGTCGGTATGGATTTTGTGCTTGAAGTTAAAAATGTTTTATATTATTTTATAACATCTACAGTATAGAATATCATATCAGGTGATTTTATAAAGTTTCTTTCGTTTTTGTAGTAAATAATTAAATTTTACATCATAATTATTAGTTAAGAACTGTTAAATAACAAAATCAAGTTATTTTTTTACTGTTCACCTTTCATATGATAATTTATTTATTTCATTCGATTTGAAACTAAATAATTTATTAAAAAATAAAATGTCGATTTGAGAATGATATAAAAATTTAAATATCGAACGTAATAAATATAAAGCTGCTTCCACACCCGCGGAGCGTGTCCGCAATCTTGGCGCGCTGCTTGCGTTTGACATTAAATAATTGTTGGGCGCCGACGGGGATGGTTGCGGTAAGCTTCTATTAGAGACGGCTGTTTATTTTCTTATAAGAATTGTTTTATGCGATAGTTTTATTGTTATATTATAAAATATTTAAATAATACTTAGTTACAATTTACATCAACAAATTTATTTATTTTTCCACCATATGTATGGAACAAATTTTTTAGAACCCAATTCTTATGATTCTTCCACGGTGGTAATCTATTTATTCATAAATAAGTTATATATAATGTCATCTTTAAATATATAACTCTTGTGTACGTGTGTATGTAAATGAACTCCTCTTAAAGACTGGACTGATTTTGATGTCTTTTTTGCTGTGACTTTGAATGGATCTCTGGATAGATGGATGGATTGGATCCAGTAGCTCCTCCTACTGGATCCAATCCATGTTCCATGATTTTTTTCTGGCAATTTGTATATAATGGTTTTATTTACTACTGCGGCATCATAACTTGTCTGAACTTTTTTTGTATGTAAAATAGGTAGGCGAAATGGCAAATGGGCCACCATATGATAAGTGGGCGTTAATTGAAATGTAAATTAAACCTTACATCGCCATTCCTTTAATCTCTTGATGCACGTGTTCTATATACTAAGCTATCTCAGCTCTTGTTACAAGACTAAAAATAAAAAAATCTATTTCAATAAAAGCTTTCACTCAGCGTCATTCAAAACAATTCGATAAAAATAAAAAAATAACTCAGTTTTATATTAGTGCCGCTCTATCACGTTTGTAAGTCTATAGTTGGGGGAGGAAGTTGGAATTTATTTAATGACGCCGTCCTGAGGGGTTGAGCCGGATTGTGATGGGCGCTGAGATTTTTTTTTGTATATTTTTATCGCGAATTAGGAACCTTTGTATAATCTTTGATGGTTATATTAAATGAAGGTATTGTTTTTTATCTAAAAAGTACATTTATTACACATTTTATAACAACGATTACAAGTAAATACATATTAGTATGTTTTTTATTCTCTACTATTTCAAACCGTCTGTTAGTACTGGGCAACTAAAAATGATTTCTCATTGGACTTGGTGGTAGGTAGGTACCACCCACTCCACCTCCATCAGATATTCCACTGTCAAACAGCAATATTTAGTATTGTTGTGTTCCGGTTTGAATGGTGAGTGAGTCAGTTCTACAGAACCATAGTAACTCATGATTTAAGGCTATTGGTATATGTTTATATGATGTATATTTAATGTGCCCGCGTGCTTTTGTGGCGACTGCCAGTTACACAACTATAATAGTTATATATAGTAAAACTTTGAAAGGGATTTGTAGAATTGTAACGATAGACGGTATTTCTGTTACGTGTAATTCCGTGTGATACGTATTGTTATTAGTTGTAAATGAGTCATAAATATTTAATTGTAACATACACGATCAGGAAAAAGTGCTATTGGAGATATAATGTGTTTATTTTAGGCTTCTATATGTAATAACAGGATAAGTGACAGACGTAACATCACTGTATTTCTTTATACCTACACACATGACTGCCGCGATGGATTAGTTGCTAAATATAATATAGGTCGAAACGATGTCGGTCAGACCGATAAAAAGATTGGATTTTTCTCTCGAAGATTCTCAGTAGCAGCCGAAAGTCTTTAAGTTGGAATGTGCATATCCGTGCCTCGGAAAGCACCATTCCTTACGTCGAAATTGCCCCACCAACGAAGATGTTATGTATCTTGTGCTACAGGCACCTTGGGCCTGTGCCTTTGCCTGTGATGAGCAGGTGGGACGGACAGAGCCGTATTGCCTAGTGAAAATAAGCGACGAATGTTTTCAATCTTACTCTTATCTGCAAAACAAATTAATTATAATGTGATCTAAGAATAGACTTAACACCTTATAAATTAACTCTTAGTTCATTTTTATTAAAATCGTATTTTTATTTATTGTTAATTACAACACCGTCTCCAGTTCATTCGTTGTCTATTATTGTTTACTGTACTATTAAAAGATTTTAAGGAATAATATTTAAATATATCAGTATTATATAATTACTTATTCAAATATAATTATTTCTTAACGATAAAAGTTCATTCATCATTTATTCCAATATTCTTGGTCGAGCTGCAATTAGGCCGTGCCATTCATTGTCAGTTCAGCTAAAACGTCGCCTTGAATAATGGTGGAGTTGTTATCGTTTGGAGTCAAAATGAATAGTCAAGTGAAATTTTGTCTTATTATAAATATAATACATATGTTAATTAATAATTGTTTGAAGTATATAATATAGGGGCGCTATGTTTGTGCAAATGGCATGGTCGTTTATTTTTACTCCTCATATCATTAACATGGACTTTAATGACATTTGTATGATCTGATATGGTCTGTCATACTGTCTGGGTGCCACCTGTAGAACAGTTCCAAACAAAAATCCTAATACATATTAAAATTAGTGTATATTTCATATATATTTTAAATGACCTTCCTGATGTATATGTAAGCCCAATTACGAATACACTAAAAAAAGTTTACGAAATATAACCTACGCTTAAAATCGTATATCTAAACCCACCTTTATATCAAACAAATCTACAAAAACAGTAAACCATAAACCACATTCGAACTGCCTAATCCGAAAACATTCAATAAACAGTAAAACCTGCTTGGAAGTATCCTATAAAAATCAGATATCATAAAAAGGCCGGTACGAGAAACCAAACGCAAAAAAAGTTAAGCGCTCAACGACCAATACGACGCGCGGATACACTTTTATACGATACAAATCGTCCAATAGAATCGCGTTTTAAGACGTAGCAAAGAGTATACGACCGTCTCTTTCCAACTTATACGTTATATATATATACCCATTTCGCTTAGATGCCCTGTCTTGAGCAGTTTAGAGGTTATTTTGTAAATTTATAGGTGTCATAGAAATGTACTTTTTGTTTAGTGTGCAATTTCTTTTTCATTTGTGTTTTTATTGGGTTGAAATGATCGTCTCAATGGTTTTGGCGGGTTATTTAGATCGGCGTGGGGTCGGCTGGGCATTATTATATCAGATATTGTATTATATAATAATGCGACGCTACAAGCGAATTGTTCGTTTTTTAAATTTGAATTTTTATAACGAGTGAAAATGTTATTTATATTCTAAGCTAAGCTAAGCTAAGCAGAGATTGTACTATGGAAACCAGATAACTGATATACTACAAATACTACTTTTCTTTTGTAAACACATATTTATATAAAAAATTACACCCAGACTCACTACAAGCAGACATGTTCATGCACACAAATGTCTGTCCTGGGTGTGAATCGAACCCACAACCTGCGGCGCGAAGGGCAAGTATCTACCAACCACGCTTGTTATTGAATATTTCAACTCTCTTGTCCATTTAGAGAAGTGCTAACAGCCTATCAGCACCAGATATACCAGACTACCACCATATTTATTACATACATGGTACTATATAATGAGAGTCAATACGTTCTCATACAAAATATACTGCAGAATTCGGATACTCGTTTCATTGTAAGACTAAGTAAGAGTCAACTTAACACTCTCTGGTATAGTAAACGGCTATAGACGTCATAAAAATACTTATCTATGGTGTCAATGGTGCAAAAAATGGTGTCTATGAAAAAATTACTTTAATTTAAATTAGAAGAATGGGAAAGTGACCACAGTCACTTACATTCATGTGATCTCGGATGTTACATCTCTGGTGATTCACGTAAATACTTCCTAACTTTATGGAGGACTGCAGCCATTTAAAATGTAGGTAATCCTTTCCTTATTTAACCACTTTCCTAACTCACACTTTCACATGAAACAACGTACGTTATGTACGACATACATATGTACGTATCAGAGTTCCGTTAGAACACAAAAACAATTATCGTAATCGCTTGACGCGGTAAAGAGTTATTCTCCGATATTTCGTGCAGACCTAGAAGCATTCGCAAATGCAAGAGTTTGATGATTTCCTCATGGATTCCATTACTAGATTGTGATCAAATCTATATATTACCAACCTTCACATATCCTTGTCTCGTACAAATATTGGCAAACACAGCTCTATGAACAGAATCTGTGCCGAGCGTAACAACATGTGTTATAAAATTCCAAATCTTGACATATTTTTGGATACCTTACCATCGTTTAAAAAGAAAATTCAACAGCAATTATCACTTTAGTTCATATTTTATTTAATTGTTTTTTTTTTGTTTTTATATATAAATTTTTCGTTTTTAAACTTTTAACTGAGTTTAGATAATAATTTAGTAGTTACATATTTTTTATTTAAATCGAATAGTTAGACAATAAGTTATGAAATGTTGTGTACATCTATAATTGTCACTCAAATCAGATGTAATAATAGCCTTAAGTCGTTAATTTATAAGTGCTGAATATGTGTGACGTTGATGTACCTTTTAAAATAAAAATAAAAATAAAAACCTTAAGGTACAGTACAGTACAGTAACAACCTGTGAATATCCCACTGCTGGGCTAAGGCCTCTTCTCCTCTTCTGAGCAGAAGGTCTGGAGCTTATTCCACCACGCTGCTCCAATGGTGGAATACACATGTGACAGAATTTCAGTGAAACAATGTTTTCCTTTACCGTCAAACACGAGATAAATTATCAATCACATGAAATTCAGTGGTGCTTGTCCGGTTTCGAACCCACGATCATCGGTTAAGATTCACGCGTTCTTACCACTGGGCCATCTCGGCGTACCTTAAGGTACTCCCTTTCTAATTAAAAAAGAATCACTGAAAACGAACAAATATTGAGAGCATCAAAAAATCAAATAACGTTACTTTTCCGTTATATATTAATAACGGCCATTTACCGAAATATTATAACGTTTATTCATATAGCTATTTCTTATAGTAAATGATATTATTTTTGGCAGAAGTAAATATATGAAGCTGTAGACACGTCTGTGTAAATACCCCCATATCGAAATAACAGATCAATTGTCACATTATCTTAAGCCTACAAATGCTTTGTACACAAAATCTCGAAATGCAAATAATATGTAATCGTTGGAGCTCGCAGGCGCGGCTGCTTTTGACGCACCCCTTGTTGGGGGATGAAGAATTTTTTTGTAACACGCTCCCCCAGAACACGGAAGTTATATTTGATATCATATTCGTTTCGGTATTTTCGAGTTCGTGTAATTATTTACAGAGTTTTTAAGTTTAGGAATTTGTGTCATAACGATTATATCTGGTGAATCTATCGGCCTTAGGGATTAGAAATTATATACGGCTTGTAAAATTTAAAATTAAATAACTCAAATACGGCGTTTCATAAAATAAATTTGTCTTTATACACGCTTAAACCGCTTAACCGAGATGGCCCAGTGGTAAGAATGCGTGACTCTTAACCGATGATTGTGGGTTCAAACCCGGCTAAGCACCACTGAATTTCATGTGCTTAATTAGTGATTATAATTCATCTCGTGCTTGACGGTGAAGGAAAACATCGTGAGGCAACTTGCATGTGTCAAATTTCACTGAAATTCTGCCACATATGTATTCCACCAACCCTCATTAGAGCAGTGTGGTGGAATAAGCCAGACCTTCTCCTCAAAAGAGAAGATGAGGCCTTAGCCCAGCAGTGGGACATTCACAGACTGTTACTGTACTGTACTGTACACGCTTAAAATATAAAGACATAAGAAAATCTAAATAGTTTAGAAAAAATGATCGCAGTTCAAAAAATTCAGCAGAAAATGTTATTAAGCTTTTGCGTCGACATTGCTGAACGAATTTTAATGGTACTCCGTTTATTTATAATCACATAAAAAAAATCCCGGAAAAGTAGTGACTTCATGGTAAGCAACACCATATCTCTATGCCCATGACGTCACACCTATAAGCATTTATAATAAATTTTAATGAGTTCATGTATTTATTACTGTACCTGGCTATCCTTCAGCCCTAGTTTCTCAGCCAGCTTCTTCCTATCCGGCTTGGAGATGTACTTCTGCACCTGGAACCGTTTCTCCAGGCCCTTTCGTTGCAGGTCCGAGAAAACCGCCCTTCGCATCATTCCGCGCCTTGGTTTACCTAAACATTTACGACAGATTAAAAAAATATTGAAATTATTTAGCATAAACACTTAAGTTTACCTAAATAAGTTTAACTGGGCTATGTTAAGTAATGCTGTCTTTTTCTTTCGAATAACAAATCAATTTTAACAGAAGGAGATAAATGAATTTTATAAGTAAGGCTGATTTATTTACAAATAAATATAGTACCTAATTATCATGACGTAATTGTCTAAATTCGGTTTGTTGAGAGAATATGTTTCTGACCGTCCGTGATCGAATGGACGATTTAACTTGTATATACAATAAAAATATTATCGAATATAATATCATTGAAAACGATATGCCTTAGGTACTTATAACGTTGTTGAGCGATATACGTTTTTTATATAAAATAGTTAGGCGGACGAACATATGGGCCACCTGATGGTAAGTGGTCACCAACGCGCATAGACATTGGCTTTGTACATTTCTTTAAAAAAAAAACATCACCAATGCGCCACCAAAATTGGGAACTAAAATGTTATGTCCCTTGTGCCTGTAATTACACTGGCTCACTCACCCTTCAAACCGGAACCGGAATTCTCTCTTTTTAACATTATTAATTTGACATTCGAGAGAAGAAGACACAATATTGTTGAACAAATCGCTAACTAAGCAACGTTCATAAGTAAGGTCGTATATCATTATATGGACATATAGTATACGTTATAACTTTGGGCTAAGTTTTACAACATATTTAGAACCACTGTGCGTTGTTACAAGGTTACACCTTTGTTTAATGATGTAGTGTATCAAAAGTCGTGACTGATTGAAAGATGGCAGCAACGCATTCAGCGGGTGAATCTTAAGATATAAATATAAAAACGCAATGGAAATATCTTACCTCTAGAACTATGCGCCCAGGGGAACCCACCAGGTAACGGGAAGACTTGTGTGTGCGCTTGCGCAGGCCTCACTGTCAATAAGAATAACGTTTAAAATTATGTAAATACAAATTAATCAAAACTTTAATAGTAATCAACTTAAGTTAAGAGGCATACACATTATATGCCTCTTAATGTTCCAACTGGTGAGTTTAGACTATTGTGTACTATAACGTAAGTCACGTTTGAATGTGTCTGAAAGAATCAATTTGAACAAGACCAATTTTATCCGACACAGACAAAACCTTCGGTTAAGTTTTCTTATCATAGCGATGTGATGTAAGTGATTTGGATGGGCAAGTAATAACAAATTTTCATGTTTTAATTTGTGTTTATAACGTTTGAAGGTCAATCGTGAGGAAACCTGACGTTGGAGCAGCGGGTTGGAGTAAGCTCCAACCTTCTCGAAAACGAGAGGAGGGCTTTTGAAACTACCTTAATTCTTACAACTATCTATAGCCAACTAATATCTCTAGCCATAGAGCTAAGTAATTAATTAATTTCTATCTAAGCAATTTACTTTAAACAAGTTTAAAATATTAATTGACGTAATAAGTTTTTATAAATCGATGAACGCCGGCTGCGCGCAAGAAAAAGCATGACTCATTGTCACGTTCCACCTGAGCCGAGGGTGCAAGCGAGAGCATGGAATAAGCGATAGAGAGGCACGATCGGCCTAAGCGTTCGGCTTGTGACGCATCTATCTGTCTTCCACTCCATCGGCCGATGCGTCCGAGTATTCATCGATGTTTTCTTATGACGTACTCACGTAAAATTATCGTCCGTAAACCGACTTTACAGACAACCATTTCTTTATTCATATAAATTAGGTATACCGAAAGAAATATTAACAATTCGTTACATCTCCAATACGCCACCAACCTTGGGAACTCATCGTCATCATTATCATTATCAACCATTTTTTGTCCACTGTTGAACATAGGTCTCTCCAATGGCACGCCACTGAGCTCGATCTTCAACTCTCGATTTCCATCCGCTGCCAGCCACTTTGCGTATATCGTCACTCCACCTAGCAGGAGGGCGCCCTACGCTACGTTTGCCAAGGCGTGGTCTCCACTCCAGAACACGTCTACTCCAGCGATTGTCGGTTCTGCGACATGTGTGACCAGCCCACTGCCACTTCAGCTTACTAATCCTTTGTACTATGTCGATAACTTTGGTTCTCTGTCGGATCACCACATTTGGGATTCGATCCTTCAGAGAAACTCCAAGCATAGCCCTCTCCATAGCTCGCTGAGCGACTTTGAAATGGTGGACCAAACGCACTGTCAGTGTCCACGTCTCGGCTCCGTAGGTCATAACTGGTAGGACGCACTCGTTGAAGACTTTTGTCTTCAAGCATTGCGGTATGCATGACGAAAAGACTTGACCAAGTTTCCTATACGCTGCCCAGCCCAGCTGTACTCTTCTGCGTGCCTCCTTCTCGAAGTTGTTTCGACCTAACTGCAAAGTTTGCCCAAGGTACACATATTCCTGAACAACTTCAAGAGAAACTCCGTTGAGAGCTATCGGCTCCGGATTGAAGTGTTCATTGAACATTATCTTGGTTTTTTCCAAGTTCATCCGGAGACCAATTCGAGCAGAAGAATCAGCCAAGCTGCTCAGCATATACTGCATATCCTGAACGGTTTCTGCCATGATGACAATATCGTCTGCAAATCTCAAGTGTGAAAGGTACTCGCCGTTTACGTTTATGCCCCGCCCTTCCCAGTGCAGCGTCTTGAACATATCCTCTAATGCATTAGTGAACAATTTCGGGGAAATGACATCCCCTTGTCTCACTCCTCGATGCAAGAGGATATGGTCAGACTGCTGATTCTGTACTTTGACGGTCATAACAGCAGCGTCATGCAGACCTTTCAGCACTTGGATGTATCGCCAATCGATTTGGCACCGTTGTAAGGACTCCAAAACAGACCAGGTCTCAATAGAGTCAAAAGCCTTCTCATAGTCCACAAATGCTAAGCACAGGGGCTGATTATACTCCTCGGTCTTCTGTATAATCTGCCGTACTGTGTGAATGTGGTCTATAGTTCCGTAACCTCTTCGAAACCCAGCCTGTTCCGGTGGCTGAAACTCGTCAAGTCTACGCGCGAGACGATTCGTAATGACCCTTGAAAACAGCTTATAGACATGGCTCAAGAGAGAAATAGGTCGGTAGTTCTTCAACAAAGTTTTATCTCCTTTTTTGAAGAACATTACGACAACACTCTTGCTCCATGCCTTTGGAGTTCTCCCCGAAAAAATGACAGAATTGAATATCTGTTGGAGCTGCGCTAGTAAAGGTTTACCAGCTGCCTTTAGTAGCTCGGTCGTAATGCCATCTTCCCCGGGGGCTTTTCCATTTTTAAGCTGCCCCAAAGCCATCACAATTTCGTCTTGGCTGACTTCTGGCAGCTCTTCAGTAAAGTGGGTTAAAGTGGCTCTAGGATCCTCAGGGTCGGGTTGGGGACGAGGCGCTTCTGATGTGTATAATTTACCGTAGAAGTCCTGCACTTCCTTAAGAATCTCGTGCTTAGAAGCGACGACTTTTCCCTTTGAAGTGGTCAACTTCGTCAGATGGCTTCGGCCTAGCTGTTGAACGAAGACTTTTGACCCCAGATTTCGCTCGATCGCTTCTTTTATAGAGCGCGTATTGGAATTTCGGAGGTCACGTCTTACCAGCTTAGATATTTGCTTATTTAGATCTGACGAAGTGACTATTGGGTTTTCACGTCGTTTTCGCATTAGCTCTAGAGACTCTTTCGAAAGCTTGGACCTCTTGCCGGTGTTATAAGCTTGATAGAATTTCGTCCCCTCGTCCCTAAGGATACCCATCACTTGTTCCAGTTTCTGGTCGATGTTAACGTCGATGTTGGTTTCCAAGGCAGCGAACCGGTTCTCCAGTTTTAACTGAAACGTACTAGACTCCACAGCTTGGAGCAGTTTTGGCCGGAGTGTAGACCTCATTAGACGAACGCGCTCGAGCTTGTAGTCAATATTTAGAGTGCCTCGTACAAGTTGGTGATCACTACCCGTATTGAACCTTGTGATCACGGAGACATCTCTAAATATTCGCCTCTTGTCCGTCATAATGAAGTCAATCTCGTTTTTAATCATAGCGTCTGGGCTTCGCCACGTCCACTTCCGTTGGGGCTGTTTCTTGAAGAAGGAGTTCATCAAGAACAGTCCCTCTTTCTCAAGGAAGTTGACAAGCATTTGCCCCCTATGATTTCTGCTTCCAAATCCGTGTTGTCCTACCACCGATTCGCTGCTAGTATGTACTCCCACTTTAGCGTTAAAATCTCCCATCACAACATTGAAGTGGGCATTTTGGGTGCTATGCAATGCCTTAGAAATGTCTTCGAACATTTCTTCCACTTCATCATCCGAGTGTGTCGAAGTCGGTGCATACACTTGGATAACCTTGAGGCTATACCTCTTGGTAAGTCTGATCACAAGATACGCTACCCTTGCCGACACACTGGAGATTTCCAGAATGTTGTCAGAGAGAGCCTTATGGACCAAGAAACCGACGCCACCAAGGGATAGTTGGTCTCCCTCTCTGAAGTACATAAGATGGCCTGATTCTAAGGTTATGGTATCCTCCCCCTTTCTTCGGATTTCACACAACCCCAAAATATGCCATCTTATGTTCCTCAGCTCTTCTTCGAGCTGTGCCAGGTGTTCGTCGAGCCGTAACGTGCGTCCGTTGTACGTAGCCAGAGTCAGTCGGTGTTGGCGGCCTACCGTAACCCGGGGATTCTTAGCACCCCTTGCCCCACCCTTACCATGGCCGCCGAATTGGCCAGGAACAGCGGGGCGACCGGGAACTAGGGGCCGTCGCGTATCGTCGTGTGCCATTTAAGGTTTTTGCCCATAATCACCACGCTGGGCAGGCGGGTTGGTGATCGCAGAGCGTAGCTCGTCGCACAGATGACGCTGCTGCCCGTCACCGGTCTGTGATTTAGCTACGCCTTCATGGAATGGTTATACCGCCATTTGTCGGTCGCCAGAGCCTCGTTTGTTAATCGGCAGGATGCACCACGTGCAGGTGAGGTTGGCTGGGAGCACTTAGATGTAGTTGTGCTCCCTTGCATCCCTTGGGAACTACGACAATACAAATGCCGCTGTTTGGTGGTAGAATATCTGATGAGTGGGTGTACCCAGACACAAAGCCCTATCACCAAGTAAGCACACATCTTTAGTTAATCATACTGTATAATACAGTGTTTTTATAATCACACCCAATTACACCGGTTGTATTGAAGTTTCGGATTTTTAATGTCGACCGAATGTGGGGTCGGGGCCGTAACAATGGGAACAGATAGATATTATTTGTTAACCAGACGTATTGTTAGATACAAAAACAGATTTGGGATTAGCTTTACTTTCCATACGTTTGATAAAAACATGTTCTTTTAATTATAATTCAATTGTTTTGATACATTTTTGATACGTCGGTGTATCTATTTGAGATATTGAAATAAACCAATCAAAATTTCAAGATTACCATTTCAATTCTGTTCTGTATTTTTGCTTCTAAAATAAAAATGTCAGCCGATTTAAATTGCTGGTTGCCCTGAGCTCTTTGGGAGCCGATTTGTGTGCTCCACTACGCTACTCCAATTTAGGTTGGTGAATACACATTTTCATCCGAGACTTTCATCTTTTGATGCTTTCCTTAAACGCTGAGCACGAGATAAATTATAAACATTAAATAAAACGTTCAATCCTGATCTCTTGAACAGTTGATAACGTAGCACTTAGATTTGTAGGTGTACTCACCCAGATAGGGATGATGACAATGGGCCAGCAGGTGCTGTAGATGATGCTGGACCGGTATGGGCCGACTGGCGATGGGCTTCGCGATGGGCCAAGGATTCCCAAGGACCGGTTGACGGTATTCTGTTAACAAAAATAACAATTTAAGTGATGACATTTCAAGAAATATAGTAATTACATAAATATGATGATTTTTAATTAAAATACTTTGTTAATTATCATTTATTAGTAACAAGTATAATATTAGTTGTAGTTGTAATTTCTGTAGAATAGAAGTAAAGCAAAGTCGGTGCGTCTGTCTGCCGTCTGTCTGAACACAATAAATTCAAAAACTATTGAACTTAACTTAATGTTAAATGTTTAATCAAAGTCCAAATATACTTCATTCAAGCAGGTTGACTCAAGCACTTTTGTCTCGTCATATTACGATTTTAATTTTAACATACTACTCTTTAACAATCAGAAAATGACATGTAATATTCATATAATAATAATTATACATAAGTATCGTATGTTCATTATCGAATACTAACTCCAACTTCTTCTATCATTTAATATAAATGTCCTGTTTAGTATAATAAGCTCACTTGGTAGTAGGGCTTTGTGCAACCTCGTCTGGGTAGGTATCACCCACTCATCAGATATTCTACCTCAAAACAGCAGTACTTGGTATTGTTGTGTTCCGTTTTGAAGGGTGACTGAGCCAGTGTAATTACAGGCACAAGGTACATAACATCTTAGTTCCCAAGGTTGGTGGCGCATTGGCAATGTAAGCGATGGTTAACATTTCTTACACTGCCAATGTCTAAGTATCCCATATGGTAGTCCGCCCATCTATCCCATAAAAAAATAAGCCTTACTTACTCATTTTTTAACATTAGTTTTTTAGTTGGTAAATGTAAAATTGTCTGCAGAACTTTATTTGAACTTTAAAAGTGCTTTTAAAAACCTACATCCATATTTATTAATTTATCAGTAAAGTGACGTCACAAATACAGCTAAATACACTTTTGAACATCATAACATGAGAATCTATAGAAAGAAAAACCAAATAACATCTTAATGTTACGACTCTTGGTTTGAACTCAGAATAAAAATCTTAGGCAGATTGAAGCTATTAGCTACTAGACTAACGAACATTAATCATTAAATTTAAAAACACTAGCCATTAATCGAACATGATCTTACAGCAAAGTGGCATAAGTAAAAAATTAAACTTTGTCAATTATTCAATTAAGTAAAGACGGCTCTCAAACGAGCGTAAAACGATCGACTAATCGCTGAACACCCTAATCGTATAACGCTATTATAAACAGAAAGCGTATTCTACGTTATCAGACGCAACTGACGAGCTACGAGCGGTAGCGTCTACGTCTCGTAGACCCACGACTCTTATTCATCCAAGTTCGAGATACATCACATATAAAAGAAAACAGATTTATGTTTGTTAAGTTAATGTAGAGTAAATTAAAATAATAGTACATTAGTTACTTGCATTTGAACGTATTTTTTGTAAAATTAAAAAAGCTTTTTTTAATTCTTTATGCTTTGAACAAATTATTTTTACGATAATACCTACCGATTATAGTATTAAATATGCCTCACAACAAAAACTTATTTAAAACTATTTTGTTGTCAACACGCGGCAGTAACGGACAATTCTGTAATTACCTTAAATTGACAACAACAAAAATGCCTGGCCGCGGATGATATTAAACAGTTGCAAGCATATAATTTGACAACCACTTCAGTGAAAACAAAAAAAAAACGGTTATAATATTCATAATTAATAATTTGGTATTGAAATTGTAAATAATTATTTTACTCATATACATAACTAAGCTGGCTCTTTATTAAGAAATATATTATTTATATTACTAGTCCCCAGTCCGAAATTCAATCGTAAAGATTATTGAGAATAAAACGTCAGTCAATTGTCAAAAAAAAAGAAAAATAATCGCTTCAACAGAGAAAAAGATACTGAAGTGCATTCGTGTATTTGCAATAACTCGTAGTGACAACTGGAAACCTGGTTTTATAAATATTATAATGTAGAAAAAATCAATTCACGTTTCCCATCAGCTAGCGTCTTAGACCACACCCCGGACACCCTACTTCTTACACCCCCGTCTGTCAAAGGCACGCCGGGCGTTATATATTGTATGGCCTTTGTAATACCATTAATCATGTTCAAAGTGTTTTGTTTTTGACTCCGTGTATTAATTTAAACCTATATTATGTGAACTGTATTGAGAGATCTTTGCTTGTAACGCGGCGGCGTGTTTGTACTTACGCGTGTACCGCACCGTGTAGCCTTGCACTAACTTGCGTATATATACAGATATAGTCTGTCTGGTTGATAGTGGCGTCTATGACAAGTTAAAGTAACCTGTAATGTCCCACGGCTGGACAAATGCTTTAAGTCTATTTCATCACGTTGCTCAAATATAGGTGGATACGTAAGGTAGATCCTTCTGACATATGCTGCTCATTATGTTTTCATTGTCGAGCTCGAGATTAATTATAAACATAAATCAAGCACATTAAGTTAAGCAGTTTAAGATTCAGGTGCTCTCTGTAGCGTTCAGTACCTACTTATCGGACTAGTAACGCTCACATTGGTCAGTGTTTCAGAAACTGGAGGATCAAAACTATTTTATGCAATATAATAAGGTATGGTTACCGGTTCAGAATGTAGCTTAACTTTAGTAGTTTTTTATCTTAACTAAATATGTATCGTAAATTAACGAACTAACCCCACACTTAAGATTAATGCAAAACTTATAATATATAATTCATATTTGTGCTTATTTTCATGGTAATCGCTCAAACAGTGATGAAGTCTAATAATCTCAAAAATATACTAGTTAAGATGCAGTCTGAGAACTGGCGAATAGGTCATCGGCGACTACCAAGGAGATTCTGACAGCCTTACAATTGCAATCTATTTAAAGTATGACCCGATCACAGGCTGGCCATACCATACAGACCAGCCTATCAAATCAGAAATTCATAAATAATTATTCCAAGCTAAGGAAGACACTTGACACACGACAAGAATGAAGTCAGAAATAACTAAAGGATAAAAGACAATTAAAATTGTATGCCACATGTAACAACAAAACTCAATCAATATAATATATAGATCCATCAAAGGCAGACAGCAGTTCCCCCCCCCCTCGCCACGCTCCCCCGACCCTGAAAACTTTTACTTTAAAGGAAAAAAAGTTTAAAGTTCTCTTTTACATCATTTATGTTATTATTTTTTCATCAATTTATTAAAAAACCATTTAATTGGGAACTAAATTAACTAATCAATTATTAAATAAAGCTATTAATTTTATAATCGAAGCCCTCAGGGTGTATTAAGGGCTGTGGAGGCGTTGTCGCGGAAAAGTTCACCCTCAAGCATCCCTTCCCGGTGTGATTTTAATTATTTTCACGTATTAATTTCTTAAGGGATGGGGTGTGCTGTGAAATTGAGACATCAATAGCTTTATTACTTGATCGTGTTTTAATAATATTATTATGCACATTTCTTCTCGCAAAAATAATATTTTATTTCTTATTATTATGCTAACAAAGAATAATTTTGTCTGTCATTGATTTTAGCTCACCGTGTTCAATAAAATTTAATATAGATAATATAGAAAATTATATTATTACATACGTAAAAGAAAAGTTTATAAGGACTGTAGATAAATATAATCTGTTATTGAGACGAAATGAAACTTATCGTAAGCCTATAATTATTTAACTTATTCAAAACATATTTGTAAATAATTAATTATAAAGAATCACTAGCTATTAGAACAAGTTTTATTATAAATACTCTTTATAATACATAATTATAAAATAATAGTTTTTTTTTTTGTAGGTACTCACTAATTCATAAGAGCCAAGATAGAGACCAGTTGGACTTTAACCAAAGAATTTTATTTTTTAATCGACAAATCATTTCGAAATTATGATAGAAGACAAAGATGTTTTAAAAAAAATAAGCGAACAATATACCCAAGGAACAATATCCAACATATTAAAACCAATAAGCAATATTTTAACAGCCAATTGAACAAACGATTGCAATACAATGATATATTAATAGTTTTTATCGTTAAAGCGCAACCGTAATCCGCAACTTGCCAACAAAGAACACCAAAAGACGTGCCTTAATAAGAACACTTGAGAAAATATTAAATACAAATAAAATATTGCAATAAAACATGCCTATAACAAAACGGTAATCCTAAAAAAAATATGACATAAAAAACAACATGGCGGGCGCGCCATTTTAACAATAGATGAATTATCTTTTACGATTCGACTTTGTTCGGGATTAAAATAATATTTATATTGTTTGCCCATTTTATTAGCTGTTTTGTTAGCTGTGTGGTATTAGTAATTGTTAATTTTACGTTCTTTCATTGTTATCGAACGTTTAATATCGTTCGAATGTGGTGACATTTTGTTTTTTTTTTTTTTGTTTTTTAAGGTGTCAATGAAAGTAATGTTTGATATTGTTAAAAAATTATATCCGAAATATTTTTGTATTGACACTTCGGTCATCGAGTGACATTTTAAAATATATTTTTTTAGGTTATGATGACGGCCCGTCTTATTACATTATATTATTTGTCAATGAATATAAGATAAAGAGTTAAGATTCGTTGATTATCTTACAGGATAAATAATAAATTAATTTAATATTTAAGTTACAATATAATTTAATTGTTGGAACTACTGAGTTTTTTGTCGGTACTGTTCTCTACGTACTTGAATGAAGAATATTCACAATACATCATCAATATCAGACAGACTTTCTATCAGGTTTAATATATACTGATTAACTTAAATCTAATAAAGCGCTTTTTATGTATCAGTAATCTTGATGCATACTATATATAACTATTAGTACCTATGTCTTACAGTATATAAATATATTTAGTTTCCGGAGCTCATAATCTTAAACTTAAATAAGACTTAAATACTAGGTATATTTATAAGTAGGTAGGTAGTAAAGTATAATGAAAACATACCTTTAATGATAAATAAAAAAAAAACTGGAACGTTTGTGTGCAAAAAGTTATTATAAAATTAATGAGTTTATATAAATATGGCCTCGATGCCTTATTTAGGCATGAATAAGTTATAAAATATTATATTACAACTTAGAAATGAAACGATCGCCCTCTGGCTATTTCTTTATCTTCCTGAAAATTGTTTTCCAT
Organism: Nymphalis polychloros; assembly: GCA_905220585.2. Lineage (NCBI taxonomy): Eukaryota > Metazoa > Arthropoda > Insecta > Lepidoptera > Nymphalidae > Nymphalis > Nymphalis polychloros. The sequence goes on from HG992270.1 coordinate 6,619,783, forward strand.
TACATACTAGACAAAAGCCGCTGATTTTTACCGCAGGGTTTCCTCATTTCACGGTGTATTCTTTTTATAACCGTGGTGGTAGTTTTTACTTTGAATATCAATAAATAAGTGATTGCATTCACAGTAATTATAATGTCCTATGGCATTATGATGTGGGGTAATGCGGCCGCTATCAATACGATATTTGTGCTGCAAAAGACCTAAGGAATCCCTAAGACAGAAATTTAAATATTAACTGTTGCTTCCCAATACATATAATGTAATGTTATGTATGTACGTAAAAACATTAATGATTTTGTGAGAAAATGTGATACTCATAACATTGGTACAAGGAACAAACACAAACTAATTACTCCCGTTACTCGACTGCATAGAGTCAGTAACTCTTTTGTGGGGCAACGTATACGGTTTTACAAAAGGATCCCAGAACGCGGTCAAAATGCTTCAGTTGCTAAATTAAAAAAAATTGTAAGGTAACGCTTGTGTGCTAAAGGTATTATACAATTAATGAATTTATGGGTGATAGCACACCTTGGGAATGAGATGACCGCCGCATGGCTATTTCTTGTTTTTTTTTGTAAAAGATACATACATAAAAAAAGACAAAAAAAATATCAACCCGCTGAGTTTCTTTTGCCGGTTCTTCTCAGGGCTGTTTTTTTCCGAACCGGTAGTAGTTTCCAGTTTGACAATCAATTGGAAAGTGTAATACTGTATTTTGAATTTGAATTAAAATATACCACACAATAATAATAATCGCAGAATAATTGAGTTTGTGTAATATCCTAGACATAATACCAATATTCCTAAACACATCTCTGAGGGAAGCACTAGCTACTTGATTATAAATAGTCCGTATGGTACTTTTTTGAAGGATGAAAATTGCTTCGATGTGCGCCGCTTTACCCCAAAGAAGGATGCCGTAAGACATAATACTATGGAAGTAACTGAAATAAAAAAATCCTGGCAGTTTCGATATCTATCAATCGCCTAACCTTCCTTACAGCATAAACTGAGAAGCTGAGCCTACCTGTTAGAGATGGGGGCTCCACTAGAGCTTTGAGTTTAAGATTACTCCCAAGAATCTGGTGGAGTCAACAGTTTCAAGATCAAGATCGAGTATTATTAGAATACGAAATATAGACGTGGGGAATTTTATTTTATTTTTAACTTGGTTTATTAATTTCATATACTTTATTTGTTTATTTAAAATTGATAAGCAGATTGGCAAATGGGCCACATGATGGTAAATATTCACAGTGGTAGGGCTATGTGCAAGCTCGTCTGGGTAGGTACCGCCCACTCATCAGATATTCTACCGCAAAACAGCAGTACTTGGTATTGTTGTGTTCCGGTTTGAAGGGTGACTGAGCCAGTGTAATTACAGGCACAAGGGACATAACATCTTAGTTCCCAAGGTTGGTGGCGCATTGGCGATATAAGCGATGGTTAACATCTCTTATAATGTCAATGTCTATGGGCATTGGTGACCACTTACCATCAGGTGGCCCATATGAAAGTCCGCCATACTATGCAATAAAAAATAAATAAAAAAAAACATTGTCACTGTGACATATGTCAATGCGCAACCAACCTTGGTAACTAAGATATTATGTCCCTGTAGTTACACTGGCTCACTCATCCTTTAAAGCGGAATATAACAATACTAACTATTGGTACCTACACAAGTTAGGTAAAAAAATACTGATAAATAAGGCCTATTACATAATAAATGACTATAAAAATAAGACGAAGATAAAAACGGGGTGAGATAGTTATCATTTAAAATATTTAAATATGTATATTTAAATAACTAGGGAGCAGAGTAAATATATTAAGTTTCAGGTCGGTTTTCTAAATATCTACATAATCAACCGGTGGTAGTTATTCATTTACTTCGAACTACATATAATGAATTACAAATATTTTATGAATCTATTACAATAAAGATTTTTATTTTATTACAAAAATCGACGTCGACATTTTTCCATAAAGCCTAAAAATTAAACAAACGAAAAATAACTTATAACACCTCAATCTTTAAAAAGGACAACAGATAAAGTGTAACATCAAAACAAAACGGAAAGTCACACTCAATATAGAGCCCAGAGCGTCCCCTCGAAATCAATTATTTTCACACTTCGCGCGAAAAATTGGCGCCAAATCGTTACGGGGAGTCGCTTAACGAATAACAGTTAATTAAATAACGTTACTCGTGTAGCGGTATTGTTATACGATATTTAAATGATTTGTTGACACGTTGTTTTTAAAATGTTTATTAATTTTGCGTTATATTTAAAAAATGTATTGGTTTTTGTAATATTTTTATACATATAGAGACTGTTTTTGATTATTATGAAGTATGATAATAATAATGTCCTCTAGACCGATTTCGATTTAGAGGTTAGCCAACTGCGCAGGAGATATTGTAGTGCACAAGTCTGTGCGCAAACACAGGTGCACTCTCTATTCCCTAGCTCTCACAATCCGATGGGACGGCAGTCCGTCACGACCAGAAAGAGTTTAGGTATGACCAACGGCTTTACGTGCTTTCCAAGGCACGGGAGTGTCTTCTCTTCTCGGTCGTTTACTTCATTGCTGAAGGTCGTGTCCACTCTGTTCCAGGGTTTGGGTCTGGGTCACGCTCTTAATGAATTTTCTCCAGTCCGTCCTGTCCTTAGCTTTTTTCAGGGCAGTGGTCACTTGGAGACCTGTGAGGTTGGTAACTTGGTCCGACCACCGTGTTGGCAAGCGGCCACGTGGTCGTTTCCCCTCCACTTTGCCAAGCACCATCAACTTGTCCAGGCTGTTGGGTTGTCTTCGCGCTATGTGACCAAAATAACGAAGGACACGCTGGTAGCAAATACTTGACAGTCTCTCTTTAATGTGAAGTTGTTGTAGGATCGAGGCATTGGTTCTCTTGGCCGTCCACGGTATGCGCAGAATCCTTCGCCAGCACCACATCTCGAACGCGTCGATCTTCTTCCTCTCCAGTGAGCGAATTGTCCAGGATTCCGAGGCGTACAGAAAAATGGAGAATACTAGAGTCTGCACGAGCCGTTTTTTCGTTGTATTCGATACTTTCTTGTTCTGCCATATTCGGGTCAATTTGCTCACTGCAGACTTGGCCATTTGAGCTCGTCGCAGAATCTCTTTTTCACAGCCTCCTTGGTTGGTCAGCAGTGAGCCGAGATATACAAACTCAGAGACAACTTCAAGATCACTTAGTTCTCCGGTTCGAGTTAGTGTACCAGCCCTATCTACTATTAAAACCTTAGTCTTTGATCTATTGACTGTTAGACCAACCTGCTCGCTTTCATATTGGACTCTTCTGAAGAGTTCGCCCAGTTCTTCTTCGGATGACGCGATTAGAGTGGTATCATCTGCATATCGAAGGTTGCTAATCTTTGTCCCGCCTATCGAGATGCCGCCCTTCCAATCATCTAAAGCCCTTCTCATGATGAACTCTCCGTAGATGTTGAAAAGAATGGGGGATAGGATGCATCCTTGCCGTACCCCTTTCTTCGGTTTGAAAGGTCCCGATATCGCATCATTGACTCTCACAACAGTTTCACCATCTTTGTACAGGTTAGCAATTAACGCTGCCAGGTGCTCAGGAACTCCCATCTCCAGTAAGATTTTCCAGAGACAGTCCCAGCGTACGCAGTCAAAAGCCTTGGAGTAATCAATGAAGCACATCAGTGTTGGCTTGCAGAATTCGCGGCTTTTCTCTATTAGTTGCCTAACGTTGACGATTTGCTCCCTGGTACCTCGACCTCTAACAAAACCAGCCTGCTCTTCACGGGAGCACGGGAGTGTACACACTTCCATTTTCCAGACTCCAGGCAGTCTGTGACTGCCTCGTTTGTCTTGTGGCTGCATGTAAGGTCGCAGACACGGTGGTCCTGGGTTCAAATCCTAGGTCGAACCAATAAAATGTTATTGAGATTTTCTATCGAAAATTCAAAATAAATATTTAAATAATACATTACTGATTATTTTTCGTTTGCTCGTGCCGTTGTGATTCAATATTATTCCACGTCCTAGATAATACGTCAGTAAAATCTAATAATAGACACTACTATTGGCTATTGATTCATCTGAGGTTGCCGGATGTCACATCGTACAAGATGTCAGACGATTACTTGACAGGGAATGAGAAAAAGAATCACAGATTATATAAGATTAAAATAATATGTTGTCTGATAATACAACTAACTTATTATATTCAAAAATAGGCATAGCGAATGTGCTGAGCGGTGTCTACCCAGCTCTGAGGTATTTCTAGCGGTAAAGTGTGAGCCGAGCCAGCGAATAAAATATATATGTTCATGTTTTCATTCGTGAAATAAAATACTCATAGTAAACAAAAATCAGCGGTTTGTTTCATTATTTTTATCATAAGGCGGACTGTAGGCCCGTTAAATTCAACAAAATATTATGTGTTGTTTTTTTTTATAGTTTAGGTTTTTTTTTTTTTTTTCTGTCAAGTGGACCACATTATGCTAAGTGGTCAATAACGCTCATAGAATATGCCTGTAATTACACTGGCTCACTAACCCTTCAAACCGGAACACAACAATACCAAGTACTGCTGTTATGCGTTATAATATCTGATGAGCGGGTGGTACCTACCCAGACGGGCTTGCATAACCCCTAGCACCAGTAAAACAATCATTATAACAATAACATTTATCGTATTTTGCAATTCTTTATAATAAAAATAATCTTTTAAGCTAAATGACATTACCGATTTACGTACACGTACATAGCCAATGATTATATATATATATAACACTATATATCATGTAAGGTTAACTTTTGAATGTAGTTAAACGAGATTATCCCGCTGTATTTATCGTGACCGTGTTCTCGTCTGCGGGGAGTGCTGTTGGCATTATAATGTTTGGAAATGCTAGTTTATATTGTATTAACGAGAAATTGTTTAACTTAATTCTCGTGGTTCATAATATATTAACGAGGAATACGATATAACCATGATACAAACTGTTATAAGGTTCGTTACTAACATCAATGTTCACTTTTTATATTTATGATTCACTCGTAGCTATCTTAATGCTGGGTTATGGTTTATCCTGTTAAAAAGCCTTTGAGCTTAAGCACTACTTGAGAGCTATAGTAGAGAGAATTTCTTTCAACTCATGTACATATATTTTCCTCAAGTTTTCATACGAGATGAAATACAGACACTAATTAAGCTCAAAGATCCTTGTAATTAAATCCACGTATAGTGTTGATTAAGATCTATTATTCTATCTACTAAACAATAGCGGTTATTTATCTTTCTTTTGTATATTATTTCTTAGCAATTGATGGCTTCTATAAGACCGAGGGAGTTTGTTAAAATAGTATAAACAATGTCCTCCAAATGTTTATTTAGTCATTTAAACACGCTAGAAGAACAAGATACTTTTCGTGTTAAAATAATAATAAATAACGACCTCCTGACCGATTTCGGCCACGGCGGCCAATCTCAAGAGAGATTAGCCAACTGCGCAGGAGATATTATAGTGCACAAGTGTGTGCGCAAACACAGGTGCACTCATTATTCCCTAGCTCTCATAATCCGATGGGACGGCAATCCGACACGACCGGAAAGAGTTCAGGCGCAGGACCAACGGCATTACGTGCTTTCCGAGGCACGGGAGTGTACACACTTCCAACTTCCAGACTCCGGGCTGCTACTGAGAATTTTCTGACAAAAAAACCCAATAACTATTTATTGGCCCGACCTGGGAATTGAACCCAGGACTATCTAGCCACTAGACCAACGAGGCAGTCTGTGTTAAAATAACATATTAACGAAACAATGCTTCTAGATATCGTTGAAAATAAACATTTTATTATTCAAGATACTTTCTATTAATGAAAAAAAGAGTTCCTTTTTTGAACGTAAAGCCTTAATTCAGTCCAAAATAAAATCAAACCAAAACGCAGATAATATAAAACCCGTAAAGCCGAAATCGTTCCAAATTCGAATAGCGTTAACTCGCGACCGCATCCCATTGGGTCGTTTAAATTCAGAACGCGTCTGCGGTCGTGTTAACCGTCACCGAGTGTTTCAAAATTAGAACGTGTGTTCAGGTTGTTACATTAGTGCATTAGTGTCGTGTGGTTGACTGAGATGTTTAAAACTGTTCATATTATTTAATCCAAACGGTAAAAATATTATGCGTTCATTAATTGTTTTATACGACGTATTTATTTGATAAATATACAAAACGAGGAACCCGTCCACTTTGTACGACATCTTTATAAATTTTACTTATAAAAAGATAGGGTAACTTTTCAGTTAAATCAATTTGACCAAATAAAGTTGAAATTTCGAAAAATGCTTTCTTAACAGATACTTTGAAGTATTCCAGATTCCGGCTTTCTAGACTTATTGTTAGTACTTTTATCTGTGCGTTAAAAGATAATGTTAAATTACAAAAAATATATTTCTTTTATATATTAACTTGTGATATTATTAGTTTTTTTAGGGTATTGGTAGGCGGTCGGGCAAATGGGCCAACTTATGTTAAGTTAACACCACCGTGCAAAGACATTGGCGATGTAAAAAATACCACCCTTTCCTAAGATGACCAACGTGCTACCACTTTGGACTCACTCACCGTTTAAACAGGAAAGCTACAATACTATGTACTGCTGTTTAGCGGTAGAATATCTAATGAGTGGTACCTACCCAGACGGAGAATACCCTACCGTCGATCTTTCAGTTACAAGATCCTAATAATTTAATACTTTTTAAATTGTTCTCGCTATTGTTATAAAATGAAAATTAATGGTGTTAGTGTTATTTAATGAAATCACAACAATAATCATCATCAGAACCACAGATATAATCAAAGTCAAATCCACAATCAGCCCCTTTCGAACAAAATGGCCATAACCATCCAACATCGCTAACTAACAGAATAACAATGAAACGCACCTGCAGACGCGATCCCTTTTATTTCACTTAATAATCGAATAGGATTCAGAACGATTCATACCGATCAATCGATTCTACATCGGAACTTTATAGCATTCACGTAAAAAACCTTAGTAATATAAACTCAGACCAACTTATATAACACGTCGGAGTATAATGAACTACATTGGAACGTATTAAGGTTGGTTTTCGAGTAACTTGCTAGTAACGTTATAACGTTACGCGGAGTTGAGTGAAGTTAGAGCGCGCGAGTCGTTCGGAATTCGAATATTATCGCAATATGGCGTCGAATGACATGTTAATATGAGCGTCCGGGACCCGAAATGTATAATTTTATTGAATTTTTCCGATATCGAGTTATAACGGTCTCTTTTATGTTGTCTTATTGTAACACTAGTTTGGAATGACGGTTTTGTCTTTCTTAATCTTCTTACTATCATTTTATTGGTTTTATCTGGAAAGTACAGCTGTTTTGCGGTAGAATATCTGATGAGTGGGTGGTACCTACCCAGACGAGCTTGCACAAAGCCCTACCACCAAGTGTATTTTGCCGTTTTGTAATCTTGAAACTTTTATTTTTCGACATTGAAATAATTTTCTCATAAACTAAATTATATCATTGGTATTTTATCATAGTTTTAACAATGTAACTTTATATGGGACTGACATGCCTGTGTAGGAGAAAATTCCCTTGATTATATAAGAAAAAAAACTTTATGGACCGGCGTTGGTGACCACTTACCATCAGGTGGCCCATATGCTCGTCCGCCTAACTATACAATAAAAGAAATAAAATAAAAATAAAATACAAAGTAACTATAAATACTTACAGTTCAAACGCCGACCACGTTTACCTTGTATGTAATATCTATACTCTATACAAATATATAATTGATCCGGTTAATCTCAGGAACTACTGGTTCGAATTTAAAAAATATTTTTGTGTTGTATAGTCCTTTTATCGAGGAAAGATCTAGGCTGATTTTTATTAATTATACGCGGGTGAAACCTCGGTCTCAGCTCTTCAGCTTTATATATTAGAATAGATTACAAGCGGCGTTAAACTATAATTCGTTTTTACGCTATTCTATGTGTTTTAAATGTATTTAGAGTTATTTTGAGTGTATTGAACTGTTGGTATACCTTTAATAAATAAATAAATACACATAGGTACAAGAAATGCTCATTTTATAGATTTTAGGTTTAGATATTGTTTATTATAAGCGCCGTAATTGATTATTTTTATGTATGTTGCTAAATTTAAATACCGTAAGACCGCCTACGGTTGCTTACAATGCTTAAAATGTTTGAATGATCATTCGTTAAAAATGTGTACCAAACACAAACACCGTAAGATAGTATACCGCTGATAACTTTCTATGAAAGCTAAATCTAAAGTTTACGATTACAATTTTAGGGTAAAAGCTTTATGCGCTATTATTATCTCGAAATCAAATTCTGTGAAGTTACGGTTATCTCAATTAGGAGAGCAGAGTAGGTATATATGTAACAAATCGTTAATGTAGTACGCAACAATAAACGTGCACTCTTATATATTCGTTATATCATGAATGGTGTTTTACTCAACTCACCATGCGATACGGACTTCGCATATTGCGAGAGGTTTATCAGTAGTTAGTCATATTGTTCACCAAGATAAGGATCTCTCTTGAGATTGACTGCTGTGGCCGAAATCGATCAGGAAGGATCTTTAACAAAATTTCAGTATATCCAAAACTAACTACCAACCTACGCTATTCGGAGAGGCAACCAATGAAGAACTAATTCAATTAAGTAATCATTCATCTAAACAATTAAGTAATTATGAGAAAACCTGTATTTACATGGTATATAACATACCGGCTACGTCGTAGGAGATTATGAGATGTGAAGACAAAATCCCTAGTAACATCTTGTAATAACTCTTTAATATCAACAAAAATATAATAGAGATATATCTTGACATCAATAATAAAATAATAAAGCGACTTGCGTCCAACGAAAATGTTAAGAAAAAGACATATTAATTTCGACATCTCCCATCTCTTTCTCGACAATTGCTCTTTGTATAGCGGTATCTCGCTCACGCCCCCGAGCTTAAGTGTCCCGCCAGATGTTGCCAGTTTTATTGAAAAAGTCCGGACGCCATATTGTGACTGTTAGTGAATTAAGATGTAGCATAGAGAAAATTGTTATTGGCAACGTTATTTTTATAACGTTTAACGTTACTTTTTTCGTTAATTGCTTTTTTTTGTTGTTGAGACATTTATGAAATAGATTTTTGTTATTTTACTGTACTGGCCACGATGATATATAATTACATGAAATTGTTAATAATGTATATATCTTATTTAATGTGTATGAAAGACTATCTTACCAGCTTTTCTTGATAAAAGATTTATTCATTCATTCCGAACAAGTTTGCTTTTGCTTTCAATAAGTACCTATTTAAGCTTAGCCTAGCAAAGAGAACGCGTAGTTTTTTAACTGAAGACTTTGTAGATTACTGGTTCAAACCCAGGCAAGCTGTTTTTCTCAGCAGCTGTTTTTTCGCATGCTGAATTTCTTAGTATAAATCACCTGCTCCTGTACACGTACATACTATAAGCCATGCTCGTGTCGACTGATTACAAGCATCATTTATATCTTTAAACCAGATGTTTCTGTGTTACTTTAACTCTCTCTTTACGTATTTCTTTCGAAACTGTTAGAACTTCCTAGCTCGGGGTTGCTATTGATCTCTTTCGAAAAAATAAAAATTTCCTCATTTTATTAGAATTATAATAATGCAAGGGCATAATTTGCAGCCTAATAATAAGCCACTAAAACAACGACACAGATAGAGACTGGCAAATTAAATACTTGATCTTTATTGGTGGTTGATAATACCCTTACAACGTCAATTCGCCACCACTATTGTGGACTAAGATCTTATGTCCCTTGTGCCTGTAGAGTGGGTGAGCCAGTTATACTGGCTAATAATACAAAGCGGAACAGAAAAATACTAGGTACTGTTCGGCGGTAGAATATGTGATGAATGGGCGGTACCTACTAAGACGAACAGCACCTTCATCCCTTGCGAGTAATCCTATTGCGGTATTCCTATATAGATACTTCAATTTATTTAAATAAACGTTAATAAATAATGTTATTTATTTAAATAAACGTTAATAAATAATGTTACTTATTTATTTATTTATCTAATACATAACATTCTACATACATAGATAAAATAAAGCATGGAGTTAATATACCATGATTTAATTCGATTCTACTCCGACACGTGGCTGTCGTAAAAGCCACCAGTTTTAATCGGATCTGCAGTTAGCGTTTCAACAACCCACGGAGTGTTGCCAACACTCCCACGGAGTGTTGCCAGGCTGACTGACTGTTAATACTCATTGTGAATTTTTGCAGTGTGCCAACTCCAAGTTAAATGTGATAAGGGTTAGCAAATGATTACATACACTTTATTGTATGTGGGAGGAATTTGAAACGTCAGCAGCGCAATGGCTTACGGCCTAGCCATGTAAAAGTCGCAGGTTCTATCCTGACTCCTTGGGCTATTGTCATCGCCGATCCTGACATAAGCTTTGCGCTTAATTGGAGGAGTAAATAGATATATTAGTAAACTCTTTATAATGTGCATTCCTTTTTTAAAAAAAAGATTAGACGATTTGTAAACAGCATCATGGTGTTTTTCTTCAAGAATTGTTGGGCCGTTAATGTTAATGTTGATTTTTTTTAACTATAATTGAATAACGTTAGTTTGTTGTAGTTAAATGTTAAATTTTTTTACTCTATGTGCTTTCATGGAGAACTTGTAACTCACTTATCACTAATTTATCAGTAGAATTATTCTGTGTGATCAAACTTTCACTCACCGCAGAATACCGTCGCGATATATCGCATTGACTACAATAACTATAGCATTTAAAGAAAAGACGCGCCAAAATAACGTGACACCGTAAGTCGACGTTTAATATTTCGTAAAATATTTAAACTTATATATTATATTATTATTTATTGTTACTCATGAGTAACAAACGAAGTGGCCTGTTTAATAGTACGGCTGGAATCAATGTCGAGTTTGTCCCGCCCGCTGCATACACCTTGCATCAGTAAACGTTGTTAAATATTATTATTATCTGGTATAACTACAAATATTGGTGTTTAAATTCAAATACGAATCTCATTCAATATTGAAACATTAAACGTAATTATTGATTGTCAAATTAGCAACTAATACGAGTTTCAAAAAGAAAATACCCTGACCTGAGTAGAACCGGTGAAGGAAACTTAGCGGGGTTTTTTGGTCAATCGTGTAATTTACCAAATATAAATAAAATAGAGAAAAAGCAAGGAGGCGACCATCTTATTCCTAAGGTCTACCACCCATGAACTCACTAATTGTATATAATAACATAAGCTTTCCATTATATGTTTTTTTTAATTAACAGAAGCATTTTGGTCGTATCGGGATCCTGTTGTAAAACCGTATACATTGCCCAACAAAAAAGTTACTATGCAGTCGAAAAACAATTGTGACTAGTGTGCGTTTGTTCCTTGTACCAATGTTATGAGTATCACATTTTCTCAGTATATAATAATAATTTTTTTGTACATACATAATATTACAGGATATATTTTAATGAACCTTTTTAATTTCTGCGCAAACGGCCTTATTTATAAACGTTGTTCAGTGGATATTTAATCAAACACTGATTTATTTGTGTCATTTATGCCATTCAAAAGACACATAATTGTTTAACTAAACAAGATTAAGAGGTGAAGTTTTATGTTGTATTAACATTATACTTTACTGTCGACCACAACAAATAAATACAAAACATTAATCCAACCTAAATAAGAGAAGCCTACAACTTTGGCGACCTTATTCCTACATAGCGATCTCTTCCAGCCAACCAGTAGTGTTAGGAATAACCCATAGGATATGAGGCAGACAATAATAATAAATAAATGTCAATATTAATGAGGAGTTTTTATATTTATAATATAATAACTCCTCTGAAATAGTAAGTCTTAGTAGAAAGTTATTTATCATAAATATCACTCACCGTTAACATTCTTAGCTGTTTCTCGTTCTTCACCCAAAATAGCACTTACACTAAATTTAAGTAGAGGTTTCTTTTGTTCATTATTATACTCTTCACAATTCCTAACCATATCGTCCGTGCTGTACTTCTCTTTATCTCCTTCGTCACCAGAGTTTTCATGGTAACCAGACGTTTCTTGGTAACTGTGCAAGTTGAAGCGCTTCTCCAACTCTTCTAGTCTTCGTATACCGGATTTCTTACAAGCAAACGGCAGACAGTCGAACGAGCCGCAGTGACAGCGACGCGAAAGATTCGGTATATTTAAAACTTCCTTATCAGAGCATCTCTCTTCACTTCTCTGATAAAGATCATGATTGTAATACACTGTATCAGCTTTCGTATTGAAATCATCACTTTTAGAATCTTCATCGTCTACTTTTTCGATTTCATCCGTTCGCATTTCGTCTTCGTTTTCCACTGTTTTCGTTTCATCAACGTCTGGAGTATTTTCTCGGGAAATGCTCTGACGTTGCATGTAGTTCTCCAGCTGCTGGTTGATGAATTGATTGTGAAAATTAACAGTTTTCTGTTGATGCAATATGTTGTCGACTAGAAATGGTGATGTCATATTAAATGCGCCCACGTTAGTTTTATTGTAGCACAGGTTTTGAATAGTTTTCAACATAATGTTGTGATTTGAGACGAAAGGGTTTAACTTGATTCCATTTTTTAGATCGGTTGGGTACATAACTTTATTTTTAAAGCTATCTCATTATTTAATGTCACACAAATGTCAAAATAGCGTAATATTATTCGTTAGCTTATTGAGCGCGAGACGTGCGTCCTGTCGCTTGGCTAGATTCCGACTGACGCTGGGGTGTGTACGTAAAAGGGGCGGGAACTAGGGTGGTTTTTAGCGTTGCTTTTGTGTTGGAATGGCCAAATTATGTTGACCTCTCCCTGTGCTGGTTGCGGACAAAACATTTCGCTGTAAAAGAGAGATAGGATGTAATGTCTTAGGTCTGATATAGTGGTCACTTAGTTTTGCGGGCAAATTATATTTTGCGCTTGTGTTTATTGCAAATACGCCTTTATGGCTTTGCGATAGAGTTCCTCCTTCTCTTATTGGCTAACATTTTTCATGTTGTCAAGATGTATGCAACGCTATGTTTGTATGTAAGTTTTATTCATAGGTTAAATACAGAAGGGTGTATGTTTTAACTTAAATGGCGTCCATTGTGCGGCGTGTGGATATTAATGCTGTTTTATTTATTGGTGCGCGTATTATATTGATTTAGGTTGCAATTTCCTTCTTAATGCATTTACTTACGCTGTGCGCTATATACATACTTATGAGATGGAAAAAACGATTTTCATTTATACTTTTGTAATGGCGTTTTTCATTTCTGCGTTAGTACTAGTAGTAGGTTGTATTTTTCTTTTTGTTTTAACAGTTTACATGTCGTACTTAAGTCCTTATGTTGTTCCACGGTCTAAGTCAATCAGTGAAACAGATTTAAGTATTGTTCCTAAAAAACTACCTAAATAATTAAATAAATATCAACAATATAAAATTTATTTTGAGAGCTACGAAATTCCGTAGCACTTGCATATGTTGTAGACCCAATGTGCTATTTAATTTATATGATTATATATATGACAATTAGTACTTACTGAAATCCCTTATAATTTCTGCCTTAACTCTGAAGATAAACTATAGAAATTAAAAAAAAAATATTAGGAAGGACTTTAAAACGGCTTAAGTGATTTCACAGATAATGAATATGCATACAAAAATTATATTATAGATAATGATAATTATTGGTTAAATATAATGAATACGATGGAGATGAAACATACTCATGTATTATAATGGCAATCTAAAATAATAATTCTTAGCCATGTAGACAGGTGATATCTCCACATCGGAAAGTCGTTAAAAAATTTGGTAATCATTTTAATTAATTATATTGTTATATGTCTAAGTGAATACAGACATTGTTCGTTTATTAACTCATCATTCAATACCATCCTTCACGTCGTCCCGTCCAAGACTGACTTGAAATTAAAAGAAAAAGACCGTTGAAGAAAAAAGCGATTCGATTTTGAAATTAGCCACACCCCGCGTTTGTTATTGGTTACTTCTTCCGAAGCAAAATGTCTTAACTGCAATATAACAAAAAATAATAATTTGGACTTTACGTCGTGGACTTTACAGTTCATATTATTTTATCATTGTATCGAAGGAGGTAACAAGAAAAAAGGTTTTAAGGGTTCTGTATGAATATTATACCACTGTATCTGAAGTAGAATAATGGTCGACTATAGAGGTTTTATGAAGAATTTTTGTATGAATTTTATCGTATTATTTACGTAAACATTAAGTCAGCTTTGATTTATTTAATTTCAGTAATTCGTTTATAACGAAATGTTCGAACAGATTTGTATTATTTTTGTTGTTGTGATCTCGTGAGCCAATTTTATATTAAATTATACAGGATACATATGAAATTATTCTTTGATGATTATTAAACACTTAAACTAAAGAAATAATAATACTTATAAATAAATATGATTACGTATACTTTGTCTCCTTGCAAAACCAATGACTTCTTAGAGGATTGCACACCTTGGGAATGAAAAGATCGCCTCCAGGGTATTTAAAAAAAAAAAAAATATCTGTCAATTGTCTATATTATAAAGATGAGAAAAAAAAAAAAAATCCCGCTGAGTTTTTTCGCCGGTTCTTCTCAGGTCTGAGGTGTGTGTGTCCGGTGGTAGATTTATGACAATCAATAAGTAAGTGTCATGCTTAAATATTGAATAAAGACTTTGACTTTTGACTCTACTTTTAATTACTTGTTTCTCATGTTTTGTAATATAAAATTGTTATCTTATGTGGCCTTACTTTAGTAATTGGTAATAACGGAACAACAATTCTGTAACGCTGTTGATAACAATTAAAAAAAAACATAAAATTTACCAAGAAAATTGATGGATGTAAATGTACAAATTTCCACTGTAATTAATGTCTTGTCAGTTTTTCTCGGGAAATTCATTTCGAACCGGTGGTAGACTTAAATTCTAATATTGTAAATGCTAAAGTGAGTTTATTTCTTACGTTTTAACTACTCAACCGATCGTAATGAAATTTTGCATACGCGTTGTTAGATTTACATTATAGAGAGGTACCTTGCTCCCGCCTCACACGGACGAAGCCGTGGGCGGAAATTAGTTTAATATAACCAGTTAAAAAGACGATTCGATAGTGCTCGTAAAAGCCAACTTCAAGAAATACTTTATGATCAAATCAATTTGAGTCTAACGTATTTATTCAAGTGAGCTATTCATCATCATGATCATCATCATCAACCCTTTTTCCACTGCTGGACATAGGTCCCTCCAATGGCATGCCACTGAGCTCGATCTTCAACTCTCAATTGCCATCTGCTGCCACTTTGCGTATCCACTCCACCTAGCTGGTAAGCAGCTCTAACAGAAAGCTGCCTCTAGCGAGAAGAAATGGCAAAAAACTCGCTTTGAAATGAGCCAGATTATAATAATGTACTATTATATATTTGTCGGCCTGCCTTTTAGTGATATTAAAAAGGTATAAGATAAAGTTATAACCGATATCCTGGGCAAAGGGTAGTTTAATACGTATCCAAACCACCCCTAACTTGTGAATGCTGCGCCACTATTTATGCAATTACGACGATTCGACACGGACAGTTGTGGAAGGGTTCGTGTCACAACAAAGTTTAATATTTATGCGTTTATACTAACTGTAACAATAGCTTTGTATGATTTTAGTATTATATTTTTATTATAAACATAAAAAATATTTAATGTAAGTTTTCATATTAACGGCGAGTTTTATTTTATAAATTTGTAATGTGTAGTTTGTTTTTTCTTTTAGTTATATAAGATATATTATATATTAACTGTACTCCCGAATATAAAATATAATTTTGGCTTTATGTTAGTGTCCAAAAAATTAACTGTAACAGTGTTTTAGCAATTAATTTACTTTATCTATAAATAAAAAAATGTTTGCTGACTGAATATCAACGCACAAAACTACAACGTCAATAGAGCTGAAATTTGGAATGTTTATTATATAAGGTTAGTTTCCGCTATAAGAGATTTTTTGAAAATTTCAACTTTGTATGAATTTACCCGTTCGAAGTCGGAATGGGCAGCTAGTTAGTATAAATCGATAATTATGTTACATGGAGTGCGTTTTTAAACAATAAAGTAAAATTATTGACGAAAGGAAGGAAGGAAAAGGTTTTGGAGTTTATTCCACCACGCTGCTCCAATGCGGGTTGTTACATATGTGTCAGATTTCCATCCGACATGAACTATAAACACAAATTAAATACAAATATGGAGCGGATATTTTTAAATTCTATAAAATTTTTAACTTTGCCTATTATGAAATTACAACACATACATATATAAATGTTCTACTTCAGATACAGTGGTATATAAATGTTTTGCTTTTAACATAACAGTTAAAAGCAAAACATTTATAAAAATGCATAAATTACTTATTCGAATCAAGATTTATTGATTTGACTGCCTCGTTGGTCTAGTGGCTAGATATAAGGCCGCAGACCCGGTGGTCCTGGGTTCAATTCCCAGGTCGGGCCAATAAATAGTTATTGGGTTTTTCTGTCAGAAAATTCTCAGTAGCAGCCCGGAGTCTGGAAGTTGGAAGTGTGTACACTCCCGTGCCTCGGAAAGCACATTAAGCCGTTGGTCCTGCGCCTGAACTCTTTCTGGTCGTGTCGGATTGCCGTCCCATCGGATTATGAGAGCTAAGGAAAAGAGAGTGCACCTGTGTTTGCGCACACACTTGTGCACTATAATATGTCCTGCGCAGTCGGCTAATCTCCCTTGAGATTGGCCGCCGTGACCGAAATCGGTCTGGAGGAGGACCTTATTGATTTACAGTTAGTATTTATTAACATTCATGCATAACATATTTTAATTGTATTTAATTAATGTAATTTAAATTAATTTGATTGCTCCGTTAAAAATTCCTATACGAACCAAAATTGCGTTATAAAATAATGAAAATGATTCAATCTACAATAATTATAAGGAACTGGGAGCTCTTCACGTCCCCAAATACGTCACCGAGGGTCACAGACCACAACCCTCCTCTTCACAATACACATACAAATACAATTCTAGTTAGGTACGTATCTCGTTTCAAGCGAAATGTAACGAAAATGTAATCATGTAATATTTAGATTGCATATTTAGATTGCATTAAAAGCCAACGAATATATAGGTCTTATAAAGACAATATAAAAAACAGCTGTTTTATTAATTTATACAAATAGTAAATAATAATATCCTGGGACATTATTCACACACGGCCATCTGATCCCAAACTAAGCAGAGCTATGCAACCAGACGACTGATATACTACATATACTACTTACATTTTTTTTGTAAATTAATACTTAGATATAGATAATTACACCCAGACTCAGGACAAGCAGACATGTTCATGCACACAAATGTCTGTCCTGGATGGGAATGGAACCCACGACTTGCAGCGCGAAAGTACATATCAACCACGCCAACCGGCTCGTCAAATTTTTTGAAGTGGCAACTTCTTTATTATGATGGGTAAAAAATGTTAACTCGCGTCAGGTCACGTGACCCTGACTGAAAATTCGTAAGACGGATTCGGTCGTGTTAAATTTTTGAAGTGTTACATTTTTAATGTAATATAAATTGTCATGTTTGTACGCAGTTGGGGCAAATTTTAATTTATAAAGTTAACTTTTGCTAGTAGTCCTCGCTCTAACAAAATAGTGCTAACTACAAATTATTCTTAAATATTAGGACATATACAAACTAATGAAATAAAAAAGCTAAACAAATGTCGTGAATATAGTGTGCACGACGCCATTTCGTGCTTTTTACAAACTCGTCACGTAATTAAGTTAGAATAGATTTCAATGCTACCCATCCGGTCCAATCCAGATTGAATAAATTTTAAGTAATGTTTTCTTTTATTAGTATATGTTGCAAAGAAAAGTATGCACAGCTTAAAAAGCAACTTATCATATCATATATAACAAGGTATCCAGGCGTTCGAGCATTATTGTGACAAACAGAAGGGGTCAGAGTCAAGTGACAAGAGTTAGGTGAATATGTTTATGTATAAAACCTACATCTTTTCTTTTTTTCATAAAATAAGAATATTATAGTTACTATAAAGTAAATCCGTTTTTTGTATATCAAAATTAAAAAGGCAGACTCGCAAACGCTCCATCTCATGGTAATTGATCACGACCAAACATAAACATTAGTATTGTAAGAAATATTAACCATCCTCTGTACCACCAATTCACCAATGCGCCACCAACTTTAGGAATTTACATTTTATATCAAATTATGTTTGTAGTTACACTGGCTCACTTGCCCATAAAACTGGAACACAACACTAAGTATTGTTGCTTAGCGATAGAATATTTGATGAGTGGGTGGTACCTACCCAGATGAGCCTATACACAGCCCTAGTATATAAGCATTCATTTTTATGCTTTTTTTTATATAACTAATATTATATAATGTAAATATTTCCTATTATATATGAAAATGAAAGTGACACATTTTTTTTACTTTATTTTGTATAAGTAACTAGGTATGTAACGTGGTACGTATAAGATGGTAATTAATGAAAATAATATTTATCCAGATTACATTTATATTTTAATTTTAATAGGTACCAGCTTATATTTAATCCTTAACAAAATAAATCGTCAACAGTATATCGTCCCATATTTTTAACAAATTAACGTACCGTTAAATCTTTCATAAATATTTTCTCATAAATAAAACTATAATAATAACAAAAAACAATTAATATGATATAATCTGCGTGACTAATTCCTAAACGGAAGCGCGACGAAATGACAATAGATGGCGTCACGTGCGCTCCCGCCGAAATCTCTGTCAACTGTCAACCGCATTTGGCCATGAATGATTTTATTTCTTTTTAAATAAACGTGTCTCTCTGTGGGTGATTTTAATTATTATCAGATTATTAACTATGTGAAAAAAGATACCGGTTTGTGTTTTATATTATTTTAAATACATACGATTCTTATTCTAGATTCTAAAAATAAGTTTTTTTAATTGGCGGACAAACTGGCAAATGGAACACCTGATGGTAAGTGGTCACCACCACGCATAGACGTTGGGGTTTTAAAAGATTTTAACCATCCGTTACATCGGCTGTGCGCCACCAACTTTGGAAACTAAGATACTATGTCCCTTGAGCATGTTGTTACACTGACTCACCAATACTTTAAATTGAAACACAACAGTAATAACAATTACTGCTTGAGAGTAGAACATATGTTAAGCAGATGATACATAACCAGACGGGCACACACAAAGCCTTAAAGGATTGGACTCTGCCTGCTTGACGTATTATACGTGCGAAAGTGACTCGGTCTCCTAGCTTGGAATTAGTATTCGTTGTGTTTCATGCAGGATAAATATTTAATGAACATACATATTACATATAGCCAATTCCAACCACAAGAGAAGTAAAAAAGACAAATATACAATTTTGACGCAGGTCGTGGGTTCGATTTCCACCCAGGACAGATATTTGTGTGCATGAACATGTCTGTTTGTCCTGAATCTGGGTGTAATTATCTATATAAGTATGTATTTACAAAAGAAAAGTAGTATAATTATGTAAGTGTATCAGTTTTCTGGTTTCCATAGTACAAGCTCTGTTTAGTTTGATCAGATGGCCCTGTGTGAATAATATCCCAGGATATTATTATTATTATTATTATACCATTGGTCGAGATCTTGAATAATTTATGATATTCACTATGGATTCACCAAAAAATTGCGATTTTAATTTCCGCGAAATTGTAATTCGAACTTTGGAAGTTAAATTAAAGTGGTTTTAACTAGTTAAGTGGAATAGTGTTGTATTCAAATTAATATACATAAGTAAATTAATCAAGAACTGTTTGTAGAGCTATTATCAAATCTCTTGGTATATAGAAATTGGTGGAAAAAAAATACTACTGACCTTGGCGGTTCTAATCGGTAGAGTTCATATAAAGCTATGTAAACTTTAAATTAACTGTAACATGGGGTTTAAAAAATGATTTTAAGAGTCTATTTGAATAAAGAATAGTTTGATATTTTATGGTATGGCCAGATAGCGGGACATGACTGTGACAGGATGTGAGCGGTGGTGATGCTTAAAACCAAAGTTTAAATTATAATAAAACGTTTTATCTAGGAAGCATAATTGCATTTGATTGTAAACTCAATCGTTAAGGCCTTGGTCAGATAGCGGACAGAACGGAACCGTGACGTGACACAGGCATGACATTATACTGTATACTAAGTCGAAAGTTATATTTTATGAATAAGTTATATATAATGATTATTATTATTATTGTGTTAAAATCATCTGCCAAATTTAAATATAAACAATAATCTACGTAATAAAACGAGAAATTCATAAAACCATCGTTCAATAACAGTTGAGTTATACAAACAATAGAAACATTCTTACACACCCCGATGTTATACAATACGATTATTGATATAAAAAAAATAAGTTTCCGACAATTTTATGTAATAAATGAACGTATTTTGAAACATGCGAATAAAAAATCAAAATTATTTGTAAATTATTTGCCATCTAGTGGTGAATAGCAGGAACGATTACAAGACGACATCTTTCTGTTATATTGTCGTAATGTTATTGCTCACTAAAACAGACACCAGATGGCGTGGGATCTTCTTCTTCCTGCCCTTATCCCACTACGTGGGGTCGGCACAACATGTAATTTTCTTCCACTTTTTTCTGTCACTCGTCATCTCAGTACTTACACCTTTCATACACATATCCTTTCTTACGCAATCCATCCACACTTTCTTCGGCCTCCCCCGTCCCCTATATCCCTCAACATTCGTACTCATCATCCTTTTAGTAACATGTTTTTCATCCCTTCTCATCACATGCCCATACCACGCTAATCTATTACTCTTTAACTTTTCATCTATTGGTGCTACTTTCAGACTTCCTCTAATATACTCGTTTCTTATCTTGTCTATTCTAGTTACACCGCACATCCCTCTTAACATACGCATCTCTGCCACATGCATTCTTTTTACATCGTCTTCTTTTGCTGCCCAACATTCAAAACCATACATCACGACAGGTCTTATAACGGTCTTATAAATCTTCCCTTTGATCTTCAAGGGCATTCGTGGGTCACAAATGCTCCCAGAGACCTATAGCCATTTCATCCACCCTGCATTTATCCGATTCCTCACATACCTGTCAATGTTACCATCGTTATGGATTTTTTTTTTTAACTGTATAAGCTAGCGCTTTGCTGTTATCACACCTGATGGAAAGTGAAGATACAGCCTAAGGTGGAGCGCGCTTGCCTAGAAGGTGCCTATTCACTATAGACTTGAAGGTACCCATATTGTAGGTGGGGAATACGGAGGCTGAAAGGGTATTCCAGATCTTAGCAGTGCGTTTCAGAAACGTGGAAGAAAATCGTTTCGTACGAGTTTTAAGTACGTCAACTACGTACGGGTGCAGATCTTTTCGATGCCTCGAAGTTCTGTGGTAAAAAGGTGAAGGGGGAACCAAATTAAACAGTTCCTGAGCACACTCTCCGAAATATATCCTGTAGAATACCGACAGAAAGGCAACCTTACGACGGTGTTCCAAGCTCTGGAGTTTTTTTTGGCCAGTGTCTGGTTGCCAATGAGCCTTCTAGCACGACGATCCACTGAATCCAAAGCATCAAGCTGATACTTAGCAGAGCCGTCCCATAAATGGGTGCAGTATTCCATGCACGATCTAACTTGGAACCATCTAGGACAACTAGAAATGATCGTCCACTCAGGAAATCTGATATCCAGTCGCAAAGCCCAATAGGTAGCCCGTAGCTAGGAAGCTTGCTCAGAAGGCCTTCATGCTAGACCCGGTCGAAAGCTTTGGACACATCGAGTGAAACGGCTAACGCTTCACCGTACTTGTCCATCGCTTCGCCCCAGATGTGAGTAGCGTACACTAAAAGATCTCCTGTTGATCGATTCCGACGAAAGCCGTACTGTTGGTCCCATAGGAGATCGTTTTGTTCGAGGTACGACAGGAGCTTGTTATTCAATACACGCTCCAATTTTGTCGTTTCATCCCTTATTATTCATCCTAAAATTCCTAAAAAATTCATATAGGCACTTCATACCGTTTCCTACATTTTCTTTTTATATATATTTTCTGTACAACCTTTCTGTGTGTTTTTATTAATTATTTTTCGTTTTTATCGTTTTTTGTTGTTTCATCCCCTACTCTTCATATTAAAATTCCGAAAAAAATAATTTAAGCATTTCTTACCGTCACCTTCATTTTCTTTTAATACAAATTTTTCGTAAAACCTGTCCTTGTCTGTTTTTCTGAATCATTTTTTAGTTTTTTGGTGTTTTCACCCCTTATTCTCCATCCCCCGTTCTTCTTCTGCTCGGCAAACTTGTAGGGCCCTCTGCCCTGCATCCGTCGAGCTATCAAGCTTCCGGATCGGCTTCTCCGTTCCGGAGATATTTAAGAAAGACCATAAATTTTAGAATTATTATTTACATAAAAAAGGGGGCAAAAAATCACCAAAAAATTTTTATCTTCCCAAATAATAGCCCTGGCTCTGAGGATCAAAAATGATGCCTTAGAGCCGTCTCAGCTTCAGTACCTCAGAAGATAGCTCCAGTTATATGCTTGCCATGTCCGACACTGCCATGGAGACGGCGTCTGATGCGTCAGTGAGGCTATCTCTAGCCTCCGACGACTCAGAAAACTCAGACGCAGACCTGACGGCGAGACCCATTGCCGACCGCCGCGGCAAGAAGAAAACTAGCGGACTCGCAAGGGCGAAGGCCCAGCTGCGAGACAAATAGGAAGAGGAAAGGGAGGTCGCCTTTGAGAAGGCGCTCCGCAGCAGGGCCTTTAGGAAGGTGCCTGCTGAATCGGCTCCTGAGGCGCAGTCCACCTCGACGAATGCCGCAAATAAGGACCCAGCCAGCATGGGCCCAGAGGAGCTGCTCGCTTTGGCTGGCAGCAGCGTAGCCACTGTGCTCGAGGTGGCGAAGAAGTCCTCCAATCTGAAGGGAGGCTTCATCAAGAAGCTGAATGAGTCAGCGGCCTCTCTTCAGAACATTGTCGAGGTGTTGACGTCTCGCTCGGAGGCCGAAGAGACGCGCCGGCTCCGCGCCGACAACGCCCGTCTGCGAAAGGAGGCAGACGGGCTGAAAGAAGAGGTAAAGGCCCACCGCCGTGAGTTCGCGGAGCGAACCACGGTGGCGGTGGCTAGCGAGGTGCCACTGGCTAGTGCGGCGGCAGAACCGCGGGCCCTGGAGAGGCTCCAGGCCTCCCTCGAAGCGGCGGTCGCGATGTTCAACACGCGACTGTCGAACATCGAGGGGCGCCTTCCGCCTGCGAGGGAACACCGGCCGTCTCCTGTGGCTGGTAATAGACGTGAGGCGGTGCAGCGAAACGCACCGCCCCCGCAAACGCAGGCCGTGCCCGCACCCAAGCGGGTAAAAGTAAAGGCGGCAGTGCCTGCGCCGATCGCCGGCTCGTCGAACGTCGTCGCGTCGTCGCCCGGGACTGGTGAGACACCACCAGCCCAGGAACCGACATGGTCGACCGTGGTGCGGAGGGGAAGAAAGAAGAAGGTCTCCCCCGCGGCCGCCGCTGCTCCGGCGAAGCCGAAGCCCCAACAGGCCACCAAGCCTAAGCTGGCCGCCCCCCGCTCGGCAGCAGTGATAATATCGCTGCAGCCGGAGGCGGAAGGTAAGGGCGTGACGTACGCCCAGGTCTTGGAGCGGGCGGAGCAAGGTGTGAAGCTCCAAGACCTGGGAATTAGTGGCAGCCTGAAGGTCCGCCGCTCGGCTACCGGGGCCAGGGTCCTCGAGCTGCCGCGGGCCCACAAGGACCAGGCGGCGAAACTGGCCGACAAGCTGCGCACTGTCCTCGACGGGGTCGCCAATGTCGCGCAGCCGGTCAGCAAGGCGGACCTTAGGGTGACGGGGCTCGACGATTCCGTCACCCCGGAGAGGCTGGTCGCAGCGTAAGGCATGGCCCGCGTCACGTGTCCCCTCGCGGTGGCCAAGAAGCTGGCCAATGCCGGCCGCCTTCTCGTCAGGTGGAGTGTGGCCAAGGTCGTGCTGCAGGAGCGGCGCCCCATGCGCTGCTTCAGGTGCATGGGCCTCGGCCACACGAGGGTGCTCTGCCCGTCGGAGAAGGAGCGGGGCAGCCTCTGCTACCGATGCGGTTCTGACGGTCACAAATCGTCGAGCTGCACGGGCAAGCTACGCTGCGCGGTCTGCGCAGAGGCCGGCAAGCCCTCTGGGCATATGATGGGGGCGCGGGATTGCCACCCCCCCACCACGAAGGGAAAAGTGGTCCTCGGCACCCGGACCACTCCCGCAATGGAAGAAGGAAGCCGCCAGGCAGCTGAGGAAGCTAATACAAAATCAAAATGAGCACGTCAAGTATTAGCTTCCTACAGACGAATCTAAACCACTCCGCCGGAGCGCAGGACCTACTGCTGCAGTCCATGGCGGAGTGGCAGATAGACCTGGCGGTGGCCTGCGAGCCCTACTTCATCCCTCCCCTGGCTCATTGGGTGGGGGATGTGGACGGAACGGTGGCGGTCCTCTCGAGGAGCGGAACGGGTCCCCCCCTCTCTCTCATAGAGAGGGGCTCGGGCTACGTTGTGGCGGAGTGCGGTGGCCAGGCAGTCGCCGAAGCCTACCCTGGTTCTCGGCGACTTAAACGCGAAGTCGCGTGCCTGGGGCAACCCCGCCACGGATCCGCGAGGGAGGGCCGTCCAAGTTTGGGCGCTACTCTCCAGCCTGTCCCTACTAAATAAGGGGCAGGTTCACACCTGCGTGCGCCACAACGGGGGGTCCGTCGTGGACGTCTCGTTCGCCACCCCGGTGGTAGCACGTAGAGTGTCGAACTGGAGAGTAGAGGAGGAGGTGGAGACTCTGTCGGATCACCGCTATATCCGATTCGAGATCTCCACCTCTCGCAGGCCGGCGGAACCCCAGAGGGTGCCGACCACGCTGCCGAGGTGGTCTCTTGGCCAGTTAGACCGCGAACTGGTCAAGGAGGCTGCCATCGTGCAGCGGTGGGGTTCCGCGGGACGGGAAGAGGAGGGCGCCAGCGTCGAGGAGCTGGCGGGCCGCATGCGCAGCGCCCTCAAAGAGGTCTGCGATGCGGCCATGCCGAGGACCCGGCGCAGAGTTCCGCGCCGACAAGTCTACTGGTGGTCGCCCGAAATAGCCGAACTTCGGGCGACGTGCAGTCGGGCGCGGAGGGCCTACGTCCGCTGTCGCAGGCGCAACGGCCTCGATGCGGACCTGGAGGGGCAGCTCTTGGCCGCTTACCGCCAGCTGAAAAAAGATCTGCAGCTGCTGGCGGGCCTCAACCGAGACCCATGGGGGCGGCCGTATCGAGGTGTGCGTGGAAAGTTCCGCACCCAAGCCGCCCCCGTGACGGAAACGCTGCCGCCGGAGCTCCTCCTGCGCCTGGTGGGGGAACTGTTTCCCCACCCAGGCGAGTTTGTCCCTCCGCCTATGGCCCCCCGCTCCGTGATAGAGGACGCAGTGGCTCCACCACTGATCACGGAGCGGGAAATGGAATTGGCCCTCGATCGCCTGAGGGCCAAGAAGACAGCGCCGGGTCCGGACGGTGTTCCAGGGCGTGTTCTGTGCGACGCCCTGGAATACCTAGGTGCAAGGCTTCGGGGGCTGTTCGACGAATGTCTGAACAGTGGGCAGTTTCCGAAGCCTTGGAAACAAGGAAAGATGGTGCTGTTGCCGAAGGAGGGTCGACCACCCGGTTCCTCCTCGGCGTACAGGCCGATCGTGCTGCTGAACGAGACGGGCAAGTTGTTTGAGAAGATTCTCGCAGCCCGTCTCGTTCAGCACCTCGACGAGGTCGGTCCGGGTCTTTCAGAGGCTCAGTTCGGGTTCGCTCGACGATCGACGCCCTGAGCGCCCTGAAGACTCGGACCACGGAAGCGGTGGCCCAAGGGCGAGTGGTACTGGCGGTTTCGCTGGATGTGGCGAACGCCTTCAACAGTCTCCCATTCGAGACGATCAAGGAGGCACTCCGATACCATGGGGTGCCGACCTATCTGAGGAGACTGTTGGAGGCGTACCTCCAGGACCGAGAGGTCGTCTGGGCGGGGGGCGACGGCAGGTTGGTCCGGCGTCGGGTTGGCTGCGGCGTTCCACAGGGGTCGGTTCTCGGCCCAATTCTGTGGAACGTCGGCTTCGACTGGCTCCTGAGAGCCCCCGTCCTTCCCGGTATGGAGGTGTTGTGCTATGCGGACGACACCCTCATCACCGCGACGGGGCGGGACTTTCGGGAGGCGGCCCGCCTGGCCGAGGTCGGAACGACCCTGACCGTGGACCGGATGGAGATGCTGGGCTTGAGGGTCTCCATATCCAAAACGGAGGCCCTCCTCTTCCACGGTCCACGGAAGGGCCCACGAGGGGCGAGTATCACCGTCCACGGGACGGTGATCGAGGTACGGGCCCAGATGAAGTATCTGGGCCTGATCCTGGACGGGCGTTGGAGCTTCGGGCAGCATTTCGTGCAGCTCGGCCCGAAGCTCGTCAATGCCGCCGCCGCCTTAGGCCGCCTCCTACCCAACGTGGGAGGACCGGGATCGCTATGCCGGCTCCTCTATGCCGGCGTAGTGAGGTCGATGGCACTGTACGGTGCCCCGATTTGGGTGGACGCACTCACCGCTTCCAACCGGGCCCTTCTGCGAAAACCGCAGAGGGTCATAGCGGTGAGGGCGATAAGGGGTTATCGTACGGTGTCGTGGACAGCGGCGACCCTCCTCGCGGGCGACCCGCCCTGGGAGCTCCAGGCGGAAGTGCTCGCGGAGGTGTACCGCTTCCGGGCCGAGGTGAGGGAACGCGGCGACCGTCCAGGGTCGGCGGAAGTCGGGCGGATCAGGGCTCTAGCCCAGCAAGCCCTGATCGCCCGATGGGAGGAGGACCTCGGGTCCCCCACGGCGGGCCTGGCGACAGTGGAGGCGGTACGTCCCCACTTGAGTCGCTGGGTCCGAAGGAAACGAGGCACGCTCTCGTTCAGGCTGACGCAGGTGCTTACCGGACACGGATGCTTCGGTAAGTACCTGCACGAGATAGCGCGGCGGGAGGTGTCACCCTCCTGCCACGAGTGTGGTGCGCCATTCGACACGGCGCATCACACCCTGACGGAGTGTGCCGCGTGGGGGCCCCAGAGGCATTCCCTGGCGGCGGTTGTTGGCGGAGACCTCTCCTTGCCGAGCATCATCAACGCGATGCTCGGAAGCGAGGAGTGCTGGTCAGAGATGGTCTCCTTCTGCGAAAGTGTGATGTCGCAGAAGGAGGCCGCGGAGCGGGAGCGGGAGGAAGATGCCGCTGCGGACCCGCTCCGCCGCAGAAGACTGGGGAGAAGAAAGCGGCGCTTTGCGCACCTTCTCCCCCCGCCACAATAGGCGCCGCCGGGACTAGGGGGGGTTCCCAGTACCTGGGATTCCTCCCTAGTGAATGGAGGCCCGCATAGGCAGGCCGGCCGTCGGAGCGTCACGGTAGCATGCGCAAGCGATCCCGTGGCGCTCCCGTTAAGACGGGAAGGGTACCGCTGGGTTTTTAGTGGGTATTCCGATGACCGGGGCACACTCGGTGCCTTGGACATACGGCGAGCCCCACATACCCCCCCACTGTTCCCATGGGGGGAAACGCGTCATGCGTTTTCCCAGCGTCAAAAAAAAAAAAAAAAGAAAAGGGACCAAAATTCTTTACTACCACGAGGATAGGAAGCTATATAGTTTGGCCCCAAGGCGTCTAGTTCGGCGTCTGAAACGAGCCTTTTTGAGAACCTTCTTGTAGGACTTGGCAGCAGAGTTAAAGGCTCTCTTCTTAGATGCAATGTCCGAAGCTTTGGTGGTGCGGGCTGCAGCCCATGCTACAAACGCTTTTACAGGCCTCAGCCTCGGCGCACTCAGCGTTGTACCACCTAGGAATCTTGCCATCTAGTGATACGTCAGCATATGGAATAATGAACTCCATAGCTTGACATATCACTTCGGATATGGCTTGTTCGCAGCTCGACGGAACGTTGGAAGAGAAGCATATCCGCTGCCAAGGGTAGGATGCAAAAAAGTGTCGCATCTCATCTCAGTCTGCTGACTTGTATCGCCACACCCGTCTGGTTCCAGTGGGACCAGAGTCCAGAGGATGGAAGTTGCAGACGGACTTGATCACACAATGATCAGAAGTGCCCAAGGGAGCCGCAACTGACACTGAAATTCGGTCAGGGTCGGTAGTCAGCAGAAGGTCCAGACAATTAGGTGTGTGACCGTCCACGTCTGGCACCCGAGTTGCTTCATGTACCAGCTGAGAGAGATCTAGGGATAGGGCGAATTTGAGCGCTTCTCTCCCGGCGTGGTCGGTGATCTGGTATGGGAATAGCTAATCTTGGTTGTGAGCGTTGAAATCCCCCAGAAACACTATTTGAGCAGTTGGGTACTGTTGTTGGACGGTATCAGCCGTCACGCTGAGATACTCGAACATCCGAGTCGTCTCCTGGTTATCATTGTGCGACCTATAGACGCAGGCATATATAATCTGCTCCAAACCCGTATCCGATAAGCACCATATTACCGAAAAATCTGGTACCTCCAAGTTTCGAAGACGCCGGCAGCAGACGTCATTACGAGCGTACATACAGACCCCAGCACGAGGTTTGAAGTTGTGCTCAAGTGAATATCCGGGATACTGTAGGTACGCTACATCTGCTGAGTCCAGCAGATGTAGCAGTGTCAGCAGCAGTTGACAGTCGCCAATTTGTGTCTCCGTGAGAAAGAGCAAGTGTGGCTTGGCGGTCTCAAGGTGGTGGTGGACCGCAAAGAGATTGGAGTGCAGACCTCGTATATTTGAGAGATGCACTGAAAAAGAGAGGTGGTGCAGCCGCTGTGAAACTTTTCTTTTTCTATTTTCACGAATCATTTGGTGTGGGAGTGAATAGGTATGGGGAAATGGAAGTTGTACGAGGCGTCGCATTTTGGACACCGTGACTTTCACCGCAATGACGGAGATGGTAGACTCAATTGGAGACCGCGGGGATGCCCGAACACCCCTGGAAATCGCCACCGGGACCTCTCTCTGGTCGCCAACCAGCACGATGGAAACCATCCTAGGATTTTTCGCAAGTTGGCGGGGCAGCCTTTCGTAGATGGCGAACCTACTAATTGGGCCCCCTACTAACTGCGGTCGGCCAGCGGTGCACCGTGCTTTGGATCCCGCTGCCCTCCAATTTGAGCCGCTCGGCGCCACTACGACTACGTTCAGAACCTGTCTCCAAATGTAGAGCACAACTGTACAGACCCAATCCCCCATGAAGAGCTACTGCGAGCATCGCACCGGAACACGACGTGCCGCGTGACAAGGTAAATCCAGCCACTCGACAAATCGCTTAGCGGCGCGGCTTTGTTCGCAGGGTGGTAATCCTAGCTACGGCCGGAGCCTACCACCTAGAGTATGTTGCTCAATTAGTACCACCCAGGGGCCCTTTGAGGGCAACTTTGACTCCCCAAACCCCAATGAACCCAGGTAACTAAAATCCGAGCTTACTGAAAGATGAACACCCTTTAGAGCTATTGGGGAAAAATTGGAAGCACCATTGAAGTCGCAAAACAGATGTTTTGGTTCTGCTAATTTTCAGACCGACTCCCTCCAATTTTTCCCGCCATTTTTCTAGCTTGCCCTCCACCTCGGTTGCATTTTCACCAACGAGAACAATGTCGTCGGCAAACAGCATACACCAGGGTGCCTCCTCCTGTATGTCCGATGTCAATGCATCCATAATGAGAAGGGACAAATAAGGGCTTAAAGCCGATCCCTGATGTAAGCCTACAGCCACATCGAACGCGTCAGAAATACCGACTTCGGACCGAATGCGTGTACTAGCACGGCTATACATGGCACGGATAAGCTGCAGGTACTTCCCAGGCACTCCCTTCTCTTTCAAAGTAATAATAATTTATAATAATGGATAATTGTATTAATTTTATAAATCAAATTAAGATATTGTTATTTATTATTTGTTTTATTATTTTTGTGATCAAAGTCAATTGTTTAAGAAAAAATGTTCAAATACTTTTTTATTACTTTTCACAGATACCATTTTTTATTTATTTTACCAAAAACAGTTTAAACTCTATCTAAATAAAATAAGCAATCAATAATCTTTTAAAAGGTATATGCCTTATTTTATTCACAAAACTAACGTTAAATACGAACGCGTCCATTTGATTACAATTAAAAGCACCAAAGCTACTTCGTTATTTAAAAAAAATAACCCAAGCCAATACGAAGCAAGAATTCATCTCACCGGTCAAATCTTGCGCTGTGATTGGTCGGCCTATTAAACAGGTGCTATGCGTCATCCGCCATATCGTTGGTTTTTGAGAAATTACATGTTGTTTGTTAATCGTAATAATTCGATTAATTTGTGAATAAAATTTTAAAAAGTGCGTTATATGTGTAAATAAAGATGAGTGAGTGGTACAGAATGAAGAACGGCTTCAACAACAAACATAATTCATCTGAATTGTCAGTGGAAACATCTTGTGATATGTCAGACTCTTTTAACATATTTTCTGATAATTTGAGTCCGATACCGGCTTCAATTGTGCCTCGAAAGTTGGATTTTAGTAGTATGGACGATGATGAAGGCCTGAGGGACCCTTCATCAGCTCCTGCATCCCTCAGTCCACCGTACAAAAGGGTCAAGGCTCTTAAGTAAGTACATTTCTCTCATTAGCTAATCAGGGCGAAAACCCCACGTTCCAAAACGATAGCATTGTTAAAGAAAAAGAAAGCTGACCTGAACAAACGTTTTTGTTGTTACCTGTTATATTAATAATGTAGTTTTTGTTTATATAACAAACATTTTATTAACTATTTATGTAATAACTTCTAATAACAAATTTAAATGCTAATTATAACTAAATCGATGTTAAGATTTGTTAGAAATTGAAATAAGTAATGATTATAAATTTATTCTCATTCATTTTTTTATCATTAATTTCATGTAAAATTAGTTACTTGATAAAACATTCTAGAAAGTTTTACGAAATTTCTCAATAAAAACCTGCTTTGGATCCTTCTAGAAGGTTCACAACAAAAAACAAGCATGTTGATACATCCACAGACCTGTATCATAACAATGAATATGAATGAAATAATTAAAATAATTGTATCTTTGTAATGTCTAGTTGTAATACAATTTCATAATAATGACATTAAGCTTATATATTTATTTAAAAGATATAAATTTTGATAATTTAATTTTATCATAATATTAACTATTTAAAAAAAAAAACATTTAAAACTAAATAGAATCATAACCCAAATTTCTTTACCTTATAACTTTTCTTAAATAATATTATGTCTATTAAGAATAATGAAAGATTCAAAATGATGATCTAAATTCCTGTCTAAACATGTGTTGACATGTATCCTGTTCATGTTTAATTCTACTTTTAACTTGTCTGACAAGTTTTTAAACTATTTGGGTCGAAGAAATGAAAGTGATGTTTTTGTGTGTGTGTGGTTAGACAAGTAAAATATTATGTTCAGCTTATATATAGCTACATAGATATGATTCCTTAAACTATATATACCAAAAAATTCTCAAAAATTATAACCACCATTATATCAATTTAATTGTATAATTTATCGGTATAAGTTGATTTTATAATATAAACTCTACTAAACTAATTCAATAACACTTAAAGTGTTAGTATCCCTTTCAACATAGATAAGAAAGAGAAAGCATTGATGTATCATTGAATTAGTTTAAAGATTGTGTATAAAAATCTCAGCCTGATAACTAAATAGAACTTGACTTGTCTTAATATAACATTACATATAGCAAAACACAAAAGTTAATATTCTAGGTATACTATGTATAATAAAGACACAACTGCTTATACAGTGCTAATCTCAACTTATTCTAATCACTTCAATCTAAATAATTAATAAGTTATTCAATTAAACTTTTGAAATGTATATAATGGTTAAACCTTACTACTTGGATAATTAATTGTTAATGTTAGAAAACCTCAACATGTTGATAGGTAACGTCTAAACAGCCTTTGTTCTCCAATAAACAAATCAAAAACTCCATATAAAGAAGATCATTAATTATATAGATGATAACATAGCTTACGAGTTTGTATCAATTCCATGGGATACATCAATTTAATTGTACATGATAAATATAAATAAGTAACTACTAAGTTTCTTGTTGGTATTTCTCATTAGATCGAAATATAGACTACATTTTCAACAATTAGAATTTATGCAATTAATTTAAGCTTGGGAAATTATTTAAAAGTGCACATTACAAGAAAACCGAGAGCCCACTTATAATATAATAAAGTATAGTAAGATTATAAAGCAAAATATCTGAATACAAATCAACATACAATCATAGAAAGTAATCCATTACCGGCATTGGAGCAGCATGGTGTAATAAGCTCGAAACTTTCTCCTCAAAAGAGGAGAAAAGGTCTCAGCCCAGCAGTGGGACATTCACAGGCTGGTACTAAGCAAATAATATAAATAAACAATAAGCTCTATGTACTTAGTGCAATGAAATACAAATTTATACTCAGAAAATCATTTATTAAATTTATTCTCAGTGTCTTTTGATGGTTCTGCCTGGGGTCTAGGTGTTTTTATGGAACCAATTAATTTTAGAACAATTTGTAAGTTAAGGTATGTTGAATAAAGAATTAATGTATGAATTTGTGATATTTTAGTGATTGTCTTAAACTGTGGAATAGTTGTATTGTATATAGTATATGAAGAGGATTGTATATAAAAGCTGTATAGATGAACCAATTGAAATCAATCAATTCAATTATGTACATGATTCAAATGATCCTATGATCTCTTTTAATTTGACAAGATTAGATGTCTCAGTTATAGAATAATTTGATAGGTACGATTGTAGGTACATTTTGGCTTAAATTCATACTGCAATGTTTTTTTAATTTTTGTTTAATTCAATCCTCTTGGCAAAGGTATTGCATGATACAGCCTTTTTAAATTATAAAATATTATTTTCTTAAAAATTTGATTTATACATATTACAATATTATAAAACCAAAGGAAAAATATACAAAAAGAATTAAAGAGGAAATCTTTTATAAATACGGTAAATACTCGTAAATTCTTTAGTTAAGATTCAGCTTAAAATTTCGGTTAAAATCAGTTAAACAACAGTTATACGCACAATAACACGAGCATATGATTCAACAGCTGACATCTGCCGCAAAAAACACCTACGCACAAGAAAAAAATTCCGCCAATGTTAAACTTGAAAACACCTTTAAGTAAAAAAAAAATACCAATGCTCCTTACATGTATGTCTATGTTACAAAGGAATAAAATCTATTATCGCGTGCATCAAATCTTTGTATGACAATAGATAGAGAAAAAAAAACGAATTCTGTTTTTAAAAATAGATCGGAGTTCCGAAAAAAATATGAAGTTTATCCGTTTGTAATTATTGTAGTGATTAGTGCTCAATTTTTAACTTTATTCATCTTATTTTTAAAACAAAATTCCAACCTCGCATAATATTTAAATTTTATTAATATTCAGTGATATTCAAATTTGGAAACGATTTCTATTGCGTAATATTCTCGAAATAGCCGAATGTGTAAATTTGTACTTTAACTATAAAACTTTAGAGTCCACTTTAAAATAAATTACCTCTTTATTGCAATATTGTCAGGTGTTCTAAAAAGAATGGCTTTAAAGTTTACGAAATTTGACTCTTAAGAAAAAAATGCTTCTTAACGCATTGTAATAGGGATCATTTTGAACAAACTTGTAACTTCAGGTGTTCAAGATGAAGTGTACTTGTGTGTGTAATCTTTGGTTACAAGTGTTTTTATAGACTATGCCAGTGTGTGTGAGGGGAGGTTAGGGGAAGTTGAACAAAGGTTATATTCTTACGATTCTAGAGCGAGATCTTTTGAAATAATATCATTAGTTTTATTATTCGTGAAATGAAACAGATTTTGTGTGCATTAAAGTATTCGTTTTTTACAGTTCAACATGTCCTTGCTTCCCGTGAGCACGTATTTCCCCTGACTCGATTGTATAGGCGCTAATCTTCATTAAATTTAACGTTTCTAATGCCAAAGCGTATTAACTATCGATTTAGAAATAATATTTTAACTAATTATTGAAAAATAGTATCGATTGAGTTTCTTGCTGGTTGGAAAAGACAAAGTCAGCGCGATCTTAATCTCAAAAACTAATTAGAATGTCTATATATATATAAGTTAGGAACATGTCACATCATTAAAACATACTAAATTGTCTATGGTTCATCTTAACATGGCTACGCGCGAGTGTCTTTCATAATTAACACGTAAATAGTGAATTGTTAAATAAGACCAGACATAGTGACAATAATAGAATATAATATGAAATTTAATCCAGACGAAGGTTTTGTATAAATAAATAGTTTCAATTATGATACAATTATAAAATATATAATAACATAGACTGAAGCATTTATCGTGACTACAATACATCTCTAGATAAGGATTCAAAATCGGAACGCGTATATATATTAATAGTATGTTTTGTTTTTTTGTTTCTAGATTATTCGATAGTCCGCACACGCCGAAAACGCTGCTAGAGAAATGTTCAACGCCCTCCCATCACCCGCCCAGGTCGAGACTCTTCCCGCCAAAAGTCAACGCGCCTACTGGTAAGAATTATAATGAATGAATGAAGAATTATAATATTCATTGCATGGACATTCCAGTGTTCTTAACGGCCTCTAAATGTCTTACTGCTGGGTTCACTTCCATTTTTGGGGAGGAGATTTGCAGTTTATTCCAACACAGTGCTTCAATGCCGATTGGTGGCAGAATGCCATCAAGTGTATACAGGTTTCCTTACGATGTTTTACTCGCCAAGCATTGTGATGAATTATAAACACAAATTAAATTTTCACTTAAAACTTAGTCGTGGTTGTGTCGACTGGAACATGTGATCTTTGGTTAAGATTTATTTGTTTCAGGTTTTCATCGGGTTCACTCACAATCTATATTAATAATATAACAATATTATTTGTTAAAAAAAAACATCTCATTTTTTTCTATGTTCACCAGGCATGCCGTCTGGCTCGAGTCACCATCTGCACCCACCGTCGGACGAGGACAGTGCGCTCGGCAGCCTACCGCCGGACGAGCTCGACGACACGAGGCCTGCGAGGCGACCACTCGCCAACATCAACCCTTTCACACCTGACGGTAATATCCCATC
Source organism: Nymphalis polychloros (assembly GCA_905220585.2). NCBI lineage: Eukaryota > Metazoa > Arthropoda > Insecta > Lepidoptera > Nymphalidae > Nymphalis > Nymphalis polychloros. The sequence continues at coordinate 6,655,240 of HG992270.1, forward strand.
TATATAGTCTATTCCAATGAGAATAGGAAACAATCAAAACAAACCGTACTTTTAAATATTCCAAGTGTTTGCGGATAACTCCGCTATATGATGCACTACAAACAGTTCTTGATTAATATATCTTCGTTTGTAATACAACATTATTTCACTTAACTACTCAAATCCACTTTAATTTCACTTTCAAAGTTACGTAAACAGTTCTGCCGACATTCAAGACGCCATTTTTCGATGAATGAACAACTAAAATGGCGGTGCTGATTAAGGATGTTCGCTAAAATAATGGAAAATGAATGAATTTATACAGATAAAATATATTTTATAAAAATATATTATATTTATAAATAAAATATATTTTATTTATATATTTTATTTATAAATATAATTATTTCAAAAATAAAATATATTTTATTTTAGTTTTGTCATAAGTTTTAGATTTTTTTAATAGATATTTATTTACTTGTTATATAATATGGAATATAAAATATTTGTCAAAAATATAGAAAGTTACCTAACGTTTGATAAAATGTTATTACTTTTTACAGACTAGAATAATTTTTTTAATATTTTTTTCTTTAAAAAAATATTAAAAAATTATTTAATTTTAAAGAAATAAAAAAATCTAAAAACTCAAAATATAGATCAGTTTTATGCATAGCAAGATTCAGGAAAGAGGTTTTGAAAATAATACAAGAGTAAGACATTCGTCTCTGTTCTTTCGTATCATGTGCACGGTCGCTTATTCGGAATTATTTATTTATTTATTTATTTGTGTACAGGAAACAAACAGTGAAATAATTACAATAAAATAAAAAACATAAAACAAATCTTAAACCAAAACAGTTTCCATTTATAAATTAATCATAAGTAATTACAAAACAAGACATTTTTTATATTTACTATGTGCATGAAATTATATAATTCATTTATATAATTTAATTTAATATAAATTTAATTTTTAAATCAAGAAAACATAATTTAATAATAAATAATCAAATTATAATTAATTAATCAAAAATGCATGAGTAAATTAAGGCTCTTCAGAGTATAATATTTCTTTTACTTGCAGTTTGAATTTTTTAAGGGAGAGATGAAATATATCACATTCAATAAATGTTTTATTGTACTGTTTAGATGATCTATTAATAAATGCATTTGCTGCATATTTAGTCTTTGTCAATGGAAAATCAAAAATAGATTTGTTGCGACTACCAGGGCGAGGACACTTGATGTTTATTTTAGAAAGGAGATAAGGGGAATCAGATATGTTGTGAATCAATTTATATAAAAACACCATATCACGTTCAAGTCGTCTATGTTCAGTTGTCGGTATCTTTTCTATTTGATTCAAATTATTTATAGACGAAAATTTTAAATATTTTAAAAACTTTTCCTGAATATTTTCGATGAATTCTATATATTTATTATACTGTGGATTCCAGACAGTGCAAATTGTTTTTTTATTTATTTTACCTGCTATCCATATAACATATACTTATTCAAATTAATATAAAATTACGTTTTAAAGCAAAATAATTATATCGTTCTGTACTTTATCATTCATTGATTACCCATTCACTCAATAATTTTCTCGTCACTAGTCTAACTCAAATGTCGTGTCAATTCAAGGTCAAAGTTGTTTATTTACCTTTATTTTCACTTCCATTGGAATAGACTATACATAATATGTATATGTAAGATTAACGTACTAAATATGTAGACTCTTATATCTCTTATCATTACTATAATTACTGTTGTTTAATTTTAATAAATTGTAACACTCACATATTAATTATTGTAAGAGCATTGACTGTAGTCGCACAGGCTTCTGTCAAATCATCTAGATATCAATGAGAATGTCACAGAGAATATATTTTATGTAATAATTTTGTATAGGTCAAGCGTTAAACAAGAAGAAGAGGGCCCTGTCGAAGACTCCCACGTGGGGAGACGCGACGCCCGAGCAGCCCGCGAAGCGGCTCAGAGTGAGTACATCGTTTCATTATGAGCTCTTTTATTTTTTCTTTTATAACGGAAAAGCATTTCGTCAACGTAAATATAATGCCGGTCGTCGTCCCGCAGGAGTCGAACATCTCGCGCTACAACGTGGAGTTCGTGGAGCTGGGCGTGGTGGGGCGCGGCGCGTTCGGGCGCGTGGCGCGCTGCGTGAACAAGCTGGACGGCTGCGTGTACGCGCTCAAGCGCTCGCTGCGCCCCGTGGCCGGCTCGGCCGCCGAGCGCGCCGCGCTCACCGAGGTGTACGCGCACGCCGCGCTCGGCCGACACCCGCACCTCGTCCGGTATTACATCTATATGTCTAAGACCATCGATTGCGTGGGATACTATATTGCTAGCGATTTAAGTTGCTGTGGAGCTAAAGGCATATTTAGACCTATTTAAATCTAAATCATAGAATGTTAAAACTATGATGAAGTAAATAATACATTATTAAAAGTTCAATGTTGGTTAGACTAGTAATAAACACTCAAAAAAACCTAAGACTTCCAGTAGTTACGGTTAAGGGAACTCGATCTATTATTTTGTTGTATTTTCTATTATTATTATTATTATTATGTATAAAATAATTGCTTTCAACAGATATTACTCTGCGTGGGCGGAGGACGATCATATGATAATCCAGAGCGAGTACTGCGACGGCGGCTCGCTGCAGCAGCTGATGGAAGCGGGGCCGTTACCGGAGAGCGAGCTTCTGCTGCTGCTGGCGCACGTCGCAGACGGACTTGCGTAAGTAACTACCAGAGAAGTCGTCTTTGAATATCAAAATATCTATAAAATGGATTGTAAGCGAGCCATCGCTAGGCTAAGAGTGTCTCACGAGTCCCCGGTGCCGCAGGTACATCCACTCGCAGCAGCTGGTGCACATGGACCTGAAGCCGGGGAACATCTTCATCGTGCGCGGCGAGGGCGGCGCGGCTCCCGACTCGGACGACGGCTACGACGACGACGAGCCCGACCTGCCGCACCACAAGTACAAGATCGGTGAGCCTCGTACACATTTGTATACATACCGCTAGATGACGCTTCAACAATTGAATTCCCCTGCTATACTGTATACAAGGCAGACCTTGTTGTATCCGTAACTGAACCGTGCTGTTGTTGTAGGTGACTTGGGTCACGTGACCTGCGTGTCGTCACCGTCGGTGGAGGAGGGCGACTGCAGGTACCTTCCCAAGGAGGTCCTTCAAGAGGACTTCACGCATTTAACCAAAGCTGATATATTTGCTTTCGGTGAGTTACGTTTCTTGATAAATAATTACTTACGTTAAGTTGGTTTGCATCTGTTAGATTATTACTATTGACTCAAGGAAATGAAGAAGCGTGTTTTTTATACTTTTATTTTGTTATCAGAGGAAACTTGACCATCGTCAGCCGTTGGTCCTTAATGTCACGATCACGTCATAATCCACCAATATAAAAAATTTAATGTTTACACAAGTCTTTAACTAACTTTATTTATTTATTTAAATAATATAATAGTGTAAATAATATATATTTTTTATTTATTAACAATAGTGTATAGTGAAAGTTAATTGCAGTGTTTAACAATTATTCTCTCACACACCGCACCGTACGTGCGCACATACACGTACACACAAACACACGCACGCACACGAATTCTATATATTTCATAAGCTGTACCTGAACGTCTATTACAAACGCCTCTGCTCCGAGGGGTATAGTTAAAGTGTAATAGGTGATAAGAAATAGTTTATAATGGGATTGTTTATAAATATTATGTTGTCCTCTAGGTCTGACATTATACGAGGCCGGCGGCGGGGGAGCCCTGCCCAAGAACGGTCAAGAGTGGCACGACATCAGAGACGGTAAGCTGCCCGTCCTACCGAACCTCTCCAGGGAGTTCAATCAGTTGTTAAAGGTGAGAATTTGTTTATAAAATTTGTAGGCAAAATTAGACCTTTATATTTAAATTATAATATTATTATTATACACTCTTAAACTAATTTGGTCCCCTGTGACCAATATCAGAGACTAACTATTCATACGAGATTTATATATTTATTTATTGTACTTGCAGTTTGTGTGCAAACACAGATTGTCACACTATTCGCTCTCTCTCAATTCGATGTGTGACAGAAAAACTTGGAGTTTAACTCCTAATTCCGAGCGGGTAGTGCGAATGAATGTCAGTAAATATGTAACGTGTGCGCAGAAAATGGTGGACCCCGACCCGAACGCTCGGCCGTCGGCCGCCCGCCTGCGCCGCCACCCGCTGCTGCACCCCGCCGGCAACAAGAGCAAGGCGCAGCTGCGTCGCGAGCTCGCCGCCGCCAAGCTCAAGAACGAGCTGCTGGCGCGCAAGCTGCAGGAGGCCGCCAGGTACGCTCACACACTTTACTGACGGTAAGGCGAACAATAACTCCTCGAGGTCAACTCAGGGTCAAATTGTTTATTTGACTTTAAAAACCATATATAAGCGATAGCGTGACGTGAACAAAAGACAGACTTAACACCACACAATCAATGTTTGTGCTAAGTATGTAATTTTTTTCCATGAGTTTCTAATATGATTTAGTTATTACCTTACTAATAATAAAAATTTCAAAGTTGACAGGCATCTTTATACTGGCAGTGTAAAACAGAATGTTAAACAATAACTTTTCATATTTCCAGATGTATAAAATCGTTAACTCCGAACCTAGTGAACCAGGAATCGGCGAAGTTTCGAACGAGATCAGCGAAGCGGTTACAGAAGCCACGAATCGATTCCAACATCGTCGAAATAATACAATCAGTTTCGTCACCGCTGAGAATAGAAAGACGGACGGACAGGAGGAAGAAAATGTAAATATATAGATTACTTTTTTTATTATCACATAAATTAATATTTGACACTATATATAATTGTCAGAGAAATTTTATTCAATAATAACAATCGTATGTTGCCAGTTAACTTGAATTAGTTATAAGTACGTACGGTAGTTTATAATGTAATAACGATCGCACAATTGCAATTCCAAACAGATTATTTGATAATTACATAAATATTCTGGAAACTATTCAATTATTGTCAGAAAACTTTGGCTAAAACCTACCGTGCAAAATATAAATTAAAAATATTGAATCAATATATATCTTGTATAGTAATAATTTGTTTGTTTTATAAATTCTCAAGTAAACAAAACACTATTTAATTTGTATAGAATTTAAATAAATAACCTAAAGCAACATACAAGTACAATGAGAAACGAATATTTAATAAGAAGCAGCCCTTAATTGTCCCACAATGCAGATTATCAATTTCGATTTAGACATTATTAACACCTTTGTCTAAGTATGCTGTGATATATTTAGTATGATGTCACGGAGTAAGAAGAATTTCTGACGTCGACCTTCTTGTGTCCAGACAGAAGTTTACGTATTGTTGGATAATATATTACATAGTTTGGAAAGAAAGATCTATTAGAAGAGAAACCAGTCATTTTTAGTGTATTTGTGTATACCTATTGATTTTATACAGAATACTAATTTAATAAAAAGTAGTACACGAAGTTAACAAAACATTAAAGCTTTTAGAAAATAAAAAAAACGCTAAAAATCATGAGCTCATGAATGAACCTTATTGCTTAAGACATAAGGTTTGAAGTCTATTGACCGCTGTCAGTAGACTTTATTGCACCTGTGTGAATGCGATGGCAATATCATCACACGCGAGTGACAGAGATGGAGATTATGAGGGGTCAACGTGTGAAATTCTTCCTGTTCCGCGACCGGAGTACAGTAGTCTCGCTTAACCAACCCTATACCACCAAATATACGTCTTTGAATTACATTCAGTTGTTCTTGAACCTGTCCGAACTGTTCGGTCGGCGAGTCTATTGTAATTTGAATTTCAGTAATCCGATTTCAACGTTGACACGAATATTATCGTTTGTGTTTTAAGAATTTAAATGATTTGACATTGGAGCCCAATGAGCGAAATTTTAATATATTTCGTTTTTGGATTCATTAAACGATAAAAATGACTTCACATTTTTATATTAACACGCGGTCTCATGACCTTTTGATATTTGCTAAATACCTTTATAAAGGTTTTTATTATCTCTGCGAAAGTTTTACAGAGTGTATCAAAATTTGACTATAAATAATATAAATAATATTTTGATACCAAAAATTAAAGATCAGATAAAATAATTAATAACAATTTCCAATATAGAAAACAATAACATTTGAATCTAAAATGTCATTAACAATGACTTAACTGCCGTCTCTGGCTTTATATTGAAGTGATCATAGTTATGTGGAAATGATATGGAGCTAGAAACATACATACATACTGGTGATCCTTGTTTTGCATAATATTACACTGTGAGCTCTCAAATACTAAATTAAATCTATTGTAACGAATATAAACTAGAAAACGATTTCAGACTCTTATCACAAGTTATAATAAAATCGAAAATTTTTAATTGAAACAATATATTTTGGAAATAAATAACACTAAATCCCTTTTACATAACTCTGGTATTTCATTGGTAAGTTGTTAAGCTAATAAGTTGTAGCTGAAGTTATAGTTAAAGTTGAATAATAAATACAAAAAATTATAGTCTAAATTATAAAACAATAGCCTTTATGTATATAAAGAAATGTCAATTTTTCACAGACAATTCCGATTCCGTCATATTCTTTAAATTATATGACAAATTTATAGAATGTAATATATTAATTTCCTTTTATAAGTGCACTCAGTTCAATATTCACGCCTGTGTTGATATCCCAGAGAAACTATGTATTGAGTTTCATTATCAATTCAATGGTTTATTCGGTACAAGTTAACAAACAGACCAGAGTTACTATTCCATTTATAATCGCGTAAGTCTAAATGCGAGAGAAATGTATAAAAAAACACCAGAAACCTACAAAATGTCGTTATTCCAAATAATTATTTATGTACGTAAAGAGTTCTCTGTTTGTAATTTAGATTCATACTATTCAATATTAAAAGTAAAGTAAAATTATTAAAAGTATTGGCATTGACTACAGAAATTTTACTCTTTTTGGTGCATTTTCAGTTATGATTGAAAACAGTAAAAAATATATTTTAATAATTGTTTTGTTAACTGTACACGTCAGAAAGAGATAACAACATTATCTTATCAAAAAATGCGTTTTTTATGCAGAACAATACAGCATATTTATTATAATTTAAAAATTGAATTTTAAAAACTGAACCTTGAGAATACTTTGTGAGAAGTTATATGTGATTGCTAGTATGTAATTGGCCTCATTATCCAGTAACTAAAATCGTACCCAAATATGACTAAATATGACTTAAAAGTGCCTTCGAATATTTAAAACAATAATGTGATTGTATTTGCTATTAAAACGAATTTACTGTATTAATGTTAACTGTTTTGTGATATTTAAACAGATTTCGTTTTTTTTTTTATATAAATAAATTATCATAAAATACAGATAATAAATAACGTAAATACTTCGAATTAAAAATGTTTTTAATATAACACGAAGCTCTTTAAATAGTGCAACTAGAATTCTTCCATTATTCCCTCGATGTGATATTTTGTTTGAAAGAAATAATAAACTTAAATATTAAGCGTTTTATGTGTAAGTATAATCTGTGGATTTATTAGACGGTTTGAACGTGTCACTCGTCCACCGAACACAGTTGTACCACCTTAGATGTAAACCAATATTAATAGACAGTGTGCGGAGTTAATGGTGACTGATTTGATTAAGTCAGTGCGAAGATGTATATATAGAGTAGTTATAACCCCCATTATCATTTAGCATGGCCTCTCAGTTAAGCAACAATTCCTTCATGTCAAGATCATCCGAATGTATTAAATTGATTTTATTGTAACATAAAACGTCGAATTTCTGGCTAGCTCCTGAATGCCTCGTTGGTTTAATGGCTAGCTTTTAAGGTCGCAGACCCTGAAGTCTTGAAGTCCATGAGAACATCACCAGTACTCATACAATCATCGATTTGTGTATTTCATATATATTATATATGTAATATAAATCATGTGCGACTGTCAATGTTGCCTCATTTACAAATATATTTGGGGGTTGTATCAACTCTAATGTTGTATCTTCTCGCGTTGTAGTTAAGTCGTCGCTACCTAATCGTATCACTTTTAATAAATGTATATTTATATTAATTGTATAGATGTAAAAAAAATATAATCGGAATTTTCAATTTGTGTTAAATTAATGAATCCTTCCGATACTAATTAGTGTTAAGATATAAATGTCAAATGTACTTTGTGAATTCTTTATATTAACTTGTCCATTAGATTAATTTATTTAATATAATTAATATTAACAGGGTGTTTATATTAACGATTAAAAATTATTAAAATTAAAAAATAGAAAAGGTTTTTTTTTTGCTAGTACAACCGTTTGAGTTTTTGTTTTTAATCATAAATTAACTTTTGGTTTCAGTAATTTAAGCATTTTAGTATGAATGAAAATGTCTCATAAATATTGTAGAATTGGTTTGTCCGTCCAGTTGTGGGACAGACGAGCAGACGGAGGGGACACCGCTTTACATGTTATTAATTGTTTTGTAAAAGCTAAGATGTAATCTATATTAATTATTAAGTCCTTATCTAATTAATGTTTCCTTAAACTGTGCCTTTTTTTAATTATAATTAATGTAATTATTATTAATTAGCTGCTAATGTTTTATCCTTTATAAATGTAATACATGTATTTTTGTGTTATTGTACAAACGATAGAGCTTGCGCCAGATGTTCGTTGAAAATTATTTTTGACATCGATTACAATAACCAATTAAAATTATCTTAAAAATAGATTTTTGTACTAATTTTATAACATTAGAAGTAAAATAATGTATGTACTTTCATTTTTTTGAGCATTCTAAGTACTCTACAGTAAATAAATGTTAATCAGTTTCAAATTTCACAATAGTGTGGCGCAGGTCTTATCGTTTACAGCAATCGCTATATTTATAATCCTAAAGTGCTATCAATATATGTTTATAGTTATATCTGACTTATTTATACAAAATATAAACAAAAACTTTTAAAATAATTCAACGAATATATATTAAAACTATTTATAAACATTGTTTAGTGAGTGTTTTCTCAAGGTTGGTTGGCGCATTGGCGATGTAAGCGATGGTTGACATCTCTTACAATGCCAGTGTCTATGGGCGTTGGTGTCCATTTACCATCAGGTGGTTCATAAGCTCGTCCGCCTACCTATACTATAAAAAAAAAGAGTTAAACAAAACATAGATCTATCTCTTTCTATCATTGATTTGATATCGGAAAGAAGAAAACACATCACTGAAACGATTTTTATATACATATAATTTGAATATGTTTTAAAAGTTGGTTACGTTTAAATTTTGTATAATCGAAGTAAAATATAAATTATAATTGGTAATATTAATGTCTGTGCATTTAAAAGTGATCTATAAATATGTAAATAACTCGAAAGTTAATTAATGTATTTCCAATGGTTTCAATGTCGTGAGGTGATATTACAATTTGATAACTTAATTAATATTGTATAAATAAGGATAGGATTCATTAAATAATTATTCAAGTAAGCTCGTACGGGTTCTATGTTATCATCGTTTACACGTTAAAATGTAATAATACCGGCTTTAGATGGGAGCTGCCAAGAAATTCAGTAGATATTCTTATATTATATTAATTATCGGCATACATCAGTTATATATAATGGCAAGAACTGTAGTGATCTGGTTGTAGTAGTCCCTCACGATGTAACACTTTGTATAACAGACTCAGTAAAACAAATAAATTCTAATATATCAAACAATTTTAATACTCCAACGCACAAATCGACCCAAAATGAAAACTAATCTAGAGAAAAAAATATTGCCGCGCTTTTTGTTCCACAGATAAAACTGTCTTCAACTATTTTATTTTTTGAATATAGTTCCTGGCATAGGGATCAAATTAGTGGTTGTTTATAATAATAAGATTATATTATTTTAGCGTAAAATATTTATGGCTGTCCTACTTGGTGGGTTGTCTTTAGATTTACGGATGGATCTCATGATTACTTTTTTTTTTTTAATTCTATTAATAATATCAATATCGAATGAAGGCTGAATGTTGGGTCAAATCTGGTTTGGTGTTAAATCATTAAAAAAAATAGTCTCGATTTTCAAATGTATATAATTTATTGTATTTTACGTAACTGTCAGTTTGTTTGTAAAAATTGTTGTTCTAGGTATGAACGTAAATACCAAATATTAAATTTGTAAAAATTGCGTTACGCGCTCGAAATGTTAATGTTTTTTGGTTGTTGTTTAGATTTGACCGAAGCGAGGTGGTGACGGTAGCTGTGAATGTATTTTTGCTGTATAAATATTGTAATGAACAAATAAATGGGCTTGTTTAAATTATTAAATTGTTTTATTTTATTATAGGTACCTCATTTATTTTTACTTTATTACTATACATCTGATGAAATGGTCAACTTGTAGCAGATGTACCCACAAATTTTTTTTTTTTTTTTAGTGTTTTGTGTTATTAGTATGTCTCATGTTTACATTTTTGTTCTTTATTCCAACCATCACAGAACATAATAGCTGCCCCCCTGGATTTTGAATGCCTATGTACCTACTGTTGTCGAAAGTTATGGTAGCATACCGTAACGGTCGCATGGCTGAGATCAGCTAGAAGACAGCTTGAATGATCTTTGTATGCTCAGTGTAAACAAAAAACTTGTAAACGATATGGCTTCCACGGAAGACGACATAAAGCGTTTTGCTGAAGATCCCCGAAAATTACTTTTAAAATAGATAAACAATTAATTTTAAACAATTTAAAATAAATGCATGTTTATTTATTTACTTAATATTTTTTCTGGGTCGGGAAGGTGGCAGGAGCTCCTTCTGCGCCTGGTTTGGTCTTTCTCCCATCTTTTCCCCGCTCGGGCGAGCACGTTATTTCACAAATACTCCCCGCTCCGTGATTGAAGAAATTGTGGCTCCACCACAAGTCACGGAGCGAGAGATGGAGATGGTGCTCGATCCATTGAGGACCAGAACCACAGCCCACCATGTCCGGACGGGGTTTTAGGAAACCTTGTTCTGCGCGATGCCCTGGAATACCTAGGTGGGAGGCTTCGGGAACTGTTTGACCAGTGTCTTTTCAGCGGGCAGTTAGCGAAGCTGTGGAAGGAGGGCAAGTTGGTCCTGCTGCCGAAGAAGTGGCGTTCTTGGGACTCTCCTTCCAATTGCTCAATTGTGCTGCAGAATTAGATGGGCAACTCTTCGAGAAGATTCTCGCTGCGGGTCTTATTCAGCACCTCGAAGAGGTGGGGCAGGGTCTGTCAGAGGCTCAGTACGGGTTAAGGGTGGGTCGATAAACCATCGATACCCTGGACGCCGTAAAGACCCGGACCACAGAAGCGGTGGCCCGAGGAGGCGTGGTCTTGGCGGTATCGCTGGACCTAGCACGCGCCTTCAACAGTCTTCCTTTCGAGACTATAGGGAAGCACTCCGATACCACGGGGTGCCTTTCTATCTTAGAAGGCTGTGGGAGAGCATACCGGGTGGTCCTCTGGAGGAAGGGCGATGGGCGACGTGTCCGGCATCGGATAGGCTGCGGCGTTTCACAGGAGTCTCGGCCCAATCCGGTAAAACTTCGGTTTCGACTGGCTCCAGCGAACATCGTCCTTCCCGGGATTTAGGTGTAATGCGGAGGACACTGTCATCACGGCGTCAGGGCGGAATATCCAGGCGGCGGTATGCCTGACCAAAATCAAATTTGATGCCATAGCAGTGAGAGCGATACAAGGTTACCGCTCTGGAAACTCCATATCGAGGTGCCCGCGCAAGTGTGCCGGTTCCAGATGGAAGCCAAGGCGAATGGCGACTTTCCAGGATCAGCGGAGGTGGGGCGAATCAGGTCTCTTTTTTTAAGCATTGAAAACTACGGTGCTCTGGTGTTACTAGGCAACGGCGTTATAGATAACCATCCCCCACTTCATGTCCTCTTCTCCTGTGGTTTTATGTTTCTAATCCACACTATATACCTAATGTTTCGTGTTTTGTGAAGGTCAAAACAAGCGCGGGGGACACGGCGGAGAAATTACTCAGTTCCCCCCCCTGGATCAAAAGCTGGGTACGCCCATGGCTGACGGTCTTTCTACCGCTACCCAGGCAGCTGACGAATGTTTTCGTATTTTCGAATATGTAAGCAATGACATAGTTAAATTTCATTCGGCTAACTATGACTTTATTTTTCTCATATTTTTAAAAGTTCAGGCAGCTGACTGACTCCTAGCCTCCCCCCCCCCCACTTTGCAGCTGACGGTTATTTTCCAGCTAAGTATGATGTTAACTATCCATGATGTTAACTATCCACAGCCAAACCCACCGCTACTTGGGTGGCTGACGGTCGGTTTGCTTATTAGCTATATAAGATCTACTATCTATGTGAATATCAGCCGGCTTACTATAACTTTTGTAAATGCAACGCTACCTCCCGGACCAAAAGTTACAGAGCATTTGTTACTTTCGACCCGCCGTTACTTTTGTACCCGGTCTCTCCTAATATACTTTCTTTTAACTTACTCTAAACGTTGGTATCCCTAACCTAACGACCTGATTGACCATTCATTAGTAAAAGTGTTCTGTGTATGACCGTACATTAGTGTCACTATGACATTTTTCTTGTCTTTGGTTTGTTCGTATTCTGACATTTGTCAATGTCTACAACAGTTTTTCCAAATGCTTAGTTAATTATTGCAAAACAAAAGTATTAAATTTATAACTTATTAAACAAACGATAGATGTTATCAAACATTGCAAGATGGAGAGTTGTTGGGTGATAAAATTCGTGTTTCTTATGTTAATTCCGTTCTCTGTATGCCAAAGAATAAATGATGGAATAATATTTCACTACAATAACACGTAAGTTTTGTTATAGTCTGATAATTTTTAATTCTCAGTGCTTAAATTTTAATAAGTTACTTAGTTTACTTATAAGCAAAATTGTATCTACGTCTTTAATTTTATCTCTTTAAATAACTTTATCATCAATAAAAAATATACTTTTACAAAATTATCTATTGTATTATATTAAATAAGTCATTGTTATGTATCTAATGTTTATCAGATGACTAATATTTAATCTTGAATTTAAAATCTAAAATAAAATGAATAATCCACCTTACAATATATGGTCTTGTTTTAGATAATATATGAGATTTATTCATGCTGTGATTCTGTTGATCATTAAATCTTAATTATTATGCTTCTTCTATCTATTTTTCTGAATAAACAATTCAATGAAGATGAAGAAGACGATGAAGAATGATGATGAAACTATAACAATACAAAGTGTTGTTGTGAAAACATTATTCAAATATCAATGTTTATTGTTATTATATTGAATTATAATAATAATATTACTATAAAGCTACTTAATATTTAAAATACCTAACAAAAATATTATTTATATTAAAAATATAATTCACAATACACAAAGAAAATAATGAACATAGAGTTTCTTGACTCTATTTGTAACAGATAACATAAGTCATAGATAACATTAGTAATAATAATAATAATAATTTATTTTATAATTTCAATAAATGTATCAGTGATTTAAGAAAAACATTTAATAAGCAATAGCTTATATAAAAATATTGTAACAAAATATATATCAATAGGATAACTTAACATTCAGATAGCCCTTTATTATTTTTTAATCCTATATTATTTACTAAAGCATTAAAGTAGCATTTACTAAAAATTTTTGTTTTGCATTTAATTTATTCGGTGACTGGAATTCACTATTCTTCTTGGGTTATTTAAATAACCTGTGTTAAGGAAAATTACATTACATTATTACATATATTCTTAAGTATGTCATGAGAGCAGATAAACTTATAAAAATGTTAAATACCCACAAAGGGATAAACCATTCATATATACATACTTAAATTTTGTTTGTCTCTGGTAATCTGACAAAGATATATTAATAATTCTTTACATATCTAATGTCATCTAATGCCATCAACCTTGGGAACTAAGATGTTATGTCCATTGTGCCTGTAGTTACACAGCTCTGTGGTTCACTCACCCTTTAAGTCGGAACACATCAATACCGTGTATTGTAGTTAATAAAGACATATGATGGTAGATATGGGCAATTCAAATAACAATAAAAAGAAACTTTACTATAGTCCGTATTTATACTTATTATAACTATGATTATGATTGTAAATGTCAGTTTGTTTATTTGTTATGCTTCCTCATCTTAACTGTTCAACCCATCATCATGAAGTTTTGTATAAATATGTCAGAGGTACAGAAATGGACATGGCGTACCTAACATCAGCTATAGTGTAATAAATATTAAATAAAGAGGCAGAGATGGCCCAGTGGTAAGAACGCGTGAATCTTAACTGATGATTGTGGGTTGAAACCCGGGCAAGCACCACTGAATTTCATGTGCTTTATTTGTGATTATAATTCATCTCGTGCTTGACGGTGAAGGAAAAGATCGTGAGGAAATCTGCATTTGTTAAATTTCACTGAAATTCTGTCACATGTGTATTCCACCAACCCACATTGGAGCAGCGTGGTGGAATAAGCTCTAAAACCTTCTCCTTAAAGGAGGAGAAGAGGCCTTAGCCCAGCAGTGGGACAGTCACAGGCTGTTACTATACTGTAAATATTGAATTATAATGGTCTTATAATTTGACTTTTTTTTCACAGATACAAATATAATGTTCCGTACACAATAGAAGTCAGTAAGAATACAGAGTTTATCATGGAGTTTGCTGGTGTGAGTAGTTTATAATTATATTAATGTTTTAGTTATCAATTATTCATTCATGGTTATATTGACTTGACTGATTGCCTCGTTTGTGTTGTGGCTTGCTGATATGATGGACTTGTTAAATGAGCTATTGAGTTTTTTTTGTTGAGAAATTCTTATTAGAGATTTATTTAGAAGTGCACAGTGCTATCATTTCCATGCCTCGGAAATCACTTGAAGCCTGGTCCTGCTCCTGAACCAACGGGTCCACAGTTACACAATTAAATTAGTGTAACTCAACAACAGCGTGGAGAAGACATCGCTTAGGGCTTTATGTTATACAGGCTTTACTTCCTTATGAGGTTTTCCTTTACCGTTCAGCATAAGGTCAATTATTAAAAATAAATTAATAGGCACAATAAATTCATTGTATCTTCCCTGGATATGAACCCGTAAGATGTATTAAACATTGTTAATAAATTCGTTTCAGGATATGGAGAGCTACGACACGCCAGCCAGAGTGACGGTGGCGAGCGACTTCGCTAACCGGACATACCCGCTGTTCATAACGGCGAGACAGCAGAAAGGTGAGCGTCTATCTCCCATACATAAACAAATTAAACAATAGAAAACAATCAGACAATTATAGAACATGGAATTGACAATAACCATAAAAAATCATAATAACATCCAAACTTTCGGAAATAAGAGAGATGAACAAAAGAGCTCAACGATATGAAAATTTCCCAGGTGTATTCTCCTGGCAGCTGCCCATGCTGGTGCAGACGCCGGACACGTTGGAGCAGTTCACGAACATATCCAGGACACTGTGCCCGCACAACAACATCTTCTCCGAGGACCAGGACACGTGTGGTGAGTTGTATTAATGTGCGTATGTCGTTTCGTTGTAGTATAGAATGTAGGGTAACGGACCCAATTATTGGCACGCTAACTCATTCAATGCGGACTACGTCGATCGGCGTAAAACGTAACTTTTTTACTTCACGAAATTAAATGTTTTTTAATGTGTAAAAATCGACCATCTTAGTGGTCATCGTTTCATGAAATTCTTTATAGGTTGTCTGAGTTAAATTACGCTTATCAATTATAATAATTGTACGAATATTTGAGTAAACGGCCTTGACATCGATGTCTACAACCAAAACGTTTTTAGCTCTCAGAAATCATTAATATCTGAAAGAGAGCGTTTATTGTTAAATTAGGTAGTTAATTTTTAAAGTGAGAGGATTTGAATTGCCATGATTTGAGGATTTGAGGACCATCATCATGATGATGATTTTAATATTTGATATAAAGTGCGTATTTAATTTTTTAAATTTTATATTGTTGTAAATATATGTATGAAGTTTTTTGTTCGATTACTTTACTTTTGTGTATATCGATCGTGTTTCAAATGAATAAATAAATAACGCTGTCATTTATGAGCGTTTACATATTAGTAGCTATTATAAAAAATTTAATGCCTAATGCATTTTTCTATTATGTTATATGTATTTTTTAAAATTAGGTATGCTAATGGACCACCTGATGGTAAGTGGCCACCACCGCCCATAGACATTGGCGTCGTAAAAAATATTAACCATTCCTTACATCGCTAATGCGACACCAACCTTGGGAACTAATGTGTTATGTCCCTTGTGCCTGTAATTATTCTGTCTCACTTACCAGAACACAACACTTAGTATTTTGCGGTAGAATATGTGATGAATGGCTTGTATCTACCAAGCCAGCTCGCACAAAGCCATGCCACCAAGTAAACTACTATGGTATGGTTTTTTCGTCATGGTGCTGATAACTGGGCCCGTCGCCTTACCTGAATGATTAAACGAAGTATTTTTTTGAAAAAAATTTACAATATATATTTTATTCTTATATATTTAAAGTAAATATATATAGTAACCTGGTTATAATTAAAAATAAGATGTCACCGGACTCCAAATCAATTCCAATAAAACACAAAAGTTAAAAGATAAAGATTTGTAGATAAAGATAAAGATTTGTGCTATATATAAATGAGTTTATGAATTGTGTGTCTTTTTAACATATATATAAAAACAATTTGGTCAGTTTGTGTGAATTTTCTAATGCTTATTTTGTTTTGTTTTTTGTTCACGCTTTCTATAGTAAACGGAAACCGGATCAGGGTCTACTGTGGCCCTTTGATACGTAAATAAGTTTTTATATATATCTTTGTATTTGTATCGTCGTCGTGGAGCGAATTTTTTTCTTTTATACTTGCGAAATTGACTCATAAATACGATACACCCGTTTCTCATTCGCTGATTGCACACGGATTAATTATTCTGAACGGTGATGGGTCCGTGGCTGTCGATGACGCGATAGGCGACCAATCAGCGATAAAAGCAAATAATATTTACTATTGGTTAAAATACTTAATCTAACTTACTAAGAGAAGTTTATTTGAGCACGATATTTGTTGAATCAATGATTAAAGTTGAATAACAGCCCGAGGATAATTTAGTTATTACCGCACCATCCCGATACTGCCCCACTACGGGTTGGTGAACACGCGTGTGTGAAGAGTACCACCCATACATACACTCCTTTCATCGCTTAGCATAACATAACTGTTTATAAGTCATGTTTGTGCTCGATCGGATGTGAAACCGCGAACTTCCGGTTGAAATTGACCAGTTCTACTGAGCTGTCTAGGTTGTTTTACTCGTTAAAAATATTATATTAAATATAATTTTATAATCCTGATAGATTCATGTGTTTTTCAGGGTATACTTGTTTATATAGGATTTTTTAAATAGTTTTATTATATCATAGTTTGACGATACATACATTGTGTACACTCCCGTGCCTCGGAAAGCTCGTAAAGCCGTTGGTCCTGCGCCTGAACTTTTTCCGGTCGGGTTGGATTGCCGTCTCATCGGATTATAAGAGCTACGGAATAGAGAGTGCACCTGTGTTTGCGCACACACTTGTGCACTATAATATCTCCAGTGCAGTTAGCGAATTTCTCTTGAGATTGGCCGCCATGGCCGAAACCGGAAAACTTTGACGATGTTGTATTTTTTTTTTAATTCTTACGTTCGAGCTCAAAGGTCAATGTCAGTCAATTTTCGCTCCTCGGTGACGATATATTTGTTATTGTTTTTATATGTTTCTATTTCGTTATGTGGCTTATATGTTTAATGATGATTTGCTGTATTTTGATGGCAAAAAGTATATCAAATAATACGTAAAGCTTTTTACACACAGTCATACAATATTTGCTTTGGTAATTACAGCTAAAGCTGAGTGCACGTTATGTTAGTCGTAGAATGATAATGGATCGGAGTTAATCGTAAATAAACTTGTTTTGGTCTTCGTGTCCCGATGATCCGGACGAAACCGGACCGGTTTTAAGATCATTTTGTTGTATATAAAGCTTTTCTGATGTTTTATTTAATTTTTTAATACGATATTATTATAGACAAATAAGTATTTATAGTTTTTTCAAGAACGCTATAAAATATTACAAAAATCACTTAATAACACAAATTTCAACTTTATAGTACTTATTATAAAGCTGCTAATTGTATGTCCATCATTGTACTATGGTTGTCTTGTCGGTGTCGTGTGGTGCACCACTAAGCTACTTCTATTGTATTTTTGCGAGAGTGAATGATTACATGACAACTTAAGCATAACAAATGCACAACTACTATCAAATTTCACTTCAACAACTTTTACTATTAATACAAGGAGTCAATCATAGGGGACGCTTACCATGTCACCCTATTGCCGTCTTCTTGACACTGGTTTATATTATAAATTTAATATTTTCAAACATAACAGTCTTGTACATAAATAAAATTTTAATCAGATAAATAAGATGAAGATCACAAATTGTGGTTAAATCTCTCTTTTCTCGATGTACAGTTTAAAGTTATATGAGGTTAAATTGATAAACTAAACAGATTGTATGTGAGGAGTGTGCGCTTTAGTATATTCGACTCCATACATCAGCTGTTAAATGTCCATCGACTGAGGACCCATTCCAACTCCTGTTCCTTCTAAATCTAGCAGTTTCTAGAGTCCACATTACCCGATGTCATTCTGTGGCCCTGTTTTCAAATCTTGTTCTTTATTCGAGTACATTTCTGTCTATTAATGATTAATCATTATATACTGTTGGCAACTATATACACCGAGCACCAAAAGTTTGCCGTGCGATGTCAGAATTGCGAACTAAACAATCAGCAACATCTGACGGTGTCGTATCGTAACACGCACACTTACAATTACTAAAAGTAATTAATTTAATATGGTTTCTTTAGTAGAAGCATCAAAGAAATTGCATAAATGTTTTATTTGAGCTGGCTTTCAATTTAAGGTTAATTAATATAAACAAATTTATGTCTTAACTACCAGAGCGACAACGTACCATTGGTGACAAAGTTATGAAGAGAAAACTACTTCTCTCGCTTTATTTTTTTATCAGGGGCCAATTCTACTAACAAATTATCGCTTTAACGCAGTCGAATCGAAGCGTGATCGTTGCCGTTTATCCGGTTTCCTATTTATATATATTCTTATTATCGACTATTGTCATAAAAGTTAACAATGAAGTTTGGTTTTGACGTAACGGTATATGTTAACATCATATCGGGTAATATAGAATAGTAAAAGTTGGATCGGAATTGAATCGGGAGGAAGCTTAGTAGAATTCGTCCCCTGGACAGTCAGTGTGCCATTTGACGGTATGTTATCAACCTCGCCCGTACACCGGCACCGTTAGAAGTATAAACTCCTCTATTTTCTGCCAACGCACGGTAAACTATAATTTGTTACATACTTTGTTGTGTCCGTAATTAGCTCACTTGCCCTTTCTGCGTTCCTTTTGATGTTTGGCGAAAGAGCAGTTAATAAATGACCTAAAAAAGGGTCAGGGGCTTCTGTCAATATATCGTAAGTAGCCTGGAGGTGGGTGGGTGGTGACAGCGTTACTCTCCCGTATCTCATAAAACTCTTGAAGCTGAATCCTGTGCTTGGTCTTTCAGTCTGTGTCGGGTGTCACCTGTGATATATTCTGTGTTCGCGCACGCGCCTGCTATCTAATACACGCGTAGTCGGTAAGTCTTGAAATGTGGTTGGTTAGAATGAATCGATCACACCACATCGTGCACGACACATTCATAAACATTACATGCGTTAATTTTCGTTGCAATTTTATTAAACTCGATAAAGTCTTCAATGGTAATAATATTGAAACGTTTGTTTCAGAGATAACGAATCTGAACACGCCGATCGTCCACCTGACGTCGTCGTCCCCCGACCCGATACAAGTGACGATCGTCGTGCAGACCGTGCAGAACTTCTACATCAAAATGAACACGGTCGTCAACATGACGAGCACGCCGAGCCAGCCCAAGTACTACTTCTATCCGTTCGACCAGGGACCGAATAAAGTCGTCGACCTCGACTCGCAGAGCATCAAGAAGAAGTTCATCTGTAATAAGGAGCTGGATACGAAGGAGCGCGTCACGCTGGACAGGTACATGCTGAGAAGGAACCTGAAGACCGAGTACGGCTGGCTGTCGAAGCCGAAGAGTGTCATCGTGATGATCGAGTCTGATGACGATATATGCGCGGTCGTGTCGATACAGAACTTCTCGGTGAGATTGTAATGATTTTTAGTGTTTTTTTTATTGGCACAGGATTCAGCTTCAAGAGTTTTATGAGATACGGGAGAGTAACGCTGTCACCACCCACCCACCTCCAGGCTACTTACGATATATTGACAGAAGCCCCTGACCCTTTTTTAGGTCATTTATTAACTGCTCTTTCGCCAAACAAAGTATGCAACACCGACATTGGGAACTGACATGTCATGTCCGTTGTGCCTGAAGTTACATTGGCTCACTCATAATTCAAACCGGAACTAGAATATACGATGAGTGGGTAGCACCTATTCATTATTATTACATGACCTGATGTTCATGAGTGGTTCCTCACGCCGTCGGTCGCCTGGAAGAGATCGCCATGTAGCGATAAGGCGACAAAGTTGTATGCTAATGAGGTCGTATCCAATTGTTATGTTTTTGTTAATCTTTGTGGTATATAGTAATGTATATTCTATCTATATATCTACCTATCCAGACGGGCTTGCAAAAACCCCTACAATCAAGTTAACAATGCATCCATAGTACGTTCTTTTATTCTCTTATTTACTTTCGAAGACATTCAATATAAGAAAATATTTACATTTTCTTAAAATTGTTGTCGCGTAACATTAAAATCGAATCGGTCGTAAAGAGGCCGTCGGCTTCATACGCAGTAGTAACGTGCGCGTGTCCGCAGTGCCCCGTGTTCGACAACGAGCGCGACATCCTGTACGACGGGTACTACCTCACCATGACCAGGCGCGGCGGGATCACGCTCACGGTGAGACACACACACACACAGACCTCTAGGTGACGTATAATGTTCTCTATCGGTGTTCCCTCAGCGCTTTAATACGTTTTTTAAGCGAGGTCTAAGAGGAGTATTTACTCGAAAGGTATCGGCTTGGCTGTGCGCCTGGCACGGCTGACGCTCATGGTTGACGGAGACCGCTTATCATCATGCAACCTGTTTGCTCGTATGCTTCGAAACTCTTGGAGCTTAAAGAATATTGATAACTAGTTCGATCGATAGGGCGAGTATTTTTTTATTGTAATTCATGTAGTTCTCGGCGGTGACGGAAAACGTCGTGAGAAAGCCTGCATGTCAAATCATATTCTGCCGTGTATATCCAACTCTATTGTACACTTGAGATGTATCAAGTTTAGCCTCTCTTTGAGGGCTACTAAGCGAAGTCCAATTAATATCTTCAACAACTCTGTTCTAGAATATGCCCTAATTTATCTTTTAAGGTTATTGGCTCGCAACTTTTATATTAATTATGAATGTTGTATATATGTAAATGCAAAGGCAAATCACATAGTACATTAAGATGAAATGTATTTTACAACCAACCGCCTTATTCATAAACTTTATTTAACTGGTGATTAGTTAAACAATATTTTGTCTTCTTCTTTCGTATGTCAAATCAATAATGACAGAAAGAGACAGATCAGTGTTTAGCTAACCAGTAACTAAGCAACGTTTATAAATAAGGCCGTAAGTGTTTAGTTACTGGTGGATACCATCGACATCTTATTTAAAATAAGTAAATAAACTCCCATTGGAACATTGTCGTGGAACAAGCCCCTAACCCACTTCACTTTACTAAATCATGTAGTAGTATAAACTGACCCTGGCTATAAGTATAGTCCACAGTTCGCGGTCTTACGGGCTGTCATCGTCTTAAGTAAATAGATATGTAGTAATAACTCGATCACTTTACAGCAAGACACATTTCCGTTGGGCTTCTACATCGTGTTCATAGTGAAGACGTCGGATGACGACTGTACCGGTTCCGTCGCGTCGAACGAAACCTTACCGAAAATGGCTCAGTACTTCGGCTGGGAGGACAACGTGAGCGTGAGCACTAACGATGGGAGAGTGAAGAGGTTTAGGTGAGTTCATATGCGTATCCAGTGGACGCAGGACTCCTGTTAGACCCAACTTCTTCGGCAGTATTCCTCCCACATTCGACAGAACTCTCCTCAGGGAGATAGAGTGATTTCGATCCCCGTTTCGATCGTCTTCGATGCGTACAACAGCGCGAGAGCATGTCTCGTCCTCCTTCCTCCTCTAGGCGGTTCGCGATGCGAATGATCTCCAACTTGTACGCCCGCAGTCGTCATGCGACTGGAAGGCCGAGCCAGGAGCCAGCAGTCTGCATCTGATAAATCATTTGTCCTGCAGTGTTTTATAACACACTGCGCACGGTCCGTGTATAATAGATGATATGTAATGTTGGTAATTAATGCTAATGCAATAAATAAATTTCGTTTCCAGCTTCAAAATAATCCCGACGATATCGTACCAGGAGTACTTCATCGCGGCCGGCGCGGCGCTCGGGTTCTTCCTGTCGTTCTACGTCGCCTTCGTCGTCGTCGTGCTCTGCCAGCGGTACCGCCGCCCGTCCGCCGCCGGTGAGCGACCACCACCCCCACCACCGCGCGTGGTAGGTGACCGCTAGGTCGCAGTGAGTGTTAACGTGCCGTTCGCCCGCAGAGCGGCTGCTGCCCCCCTCCCCGGCCGACCGCGGCGACGCGCGCAGACGGCGGGTGGTCAACGACACGAGCGGCAGCTCCCGCGGGCACGGAGGTACGCACGCGCTCATCACTAACTCACTAACTTTTTATACAAAGTTAAAATTCCAAAGCTAGTTTTACGTAATAAATAAATAGATACTGACACTTACCAAGTCTTCAGTAATATATCAGTACTGATGCAGTAACGAAACTCGATTCCCCCTAGATGGCGCTAGCTGACTCGATCATATTGTTTTCTAATGAACTGCCCACAACAGACGGCAGCTCGTCGTCGGACACGGACACGGACCTGTCGACCGTCGACGACGGCGCCGCCGACCGCGACTCGTGTCTGCAGGGCAAGCTGTGCGTCGCCAACTTGTCGAGGCGAGTATATGTTGACAGGCAGACGAATAAAACATAAAAATGATCGTACGTAAACCGACTTTACAGACAACCATTACTTTTTCAATTGGAGTAGGTCACGTATGAGACGTTCTGTTATCACGAGGAAAACTCGAGTCTTTTGACAAAAATATATATTTTATGAGCACAAAAATAAATTGAAACATAACATCAAACAATTATTATTAGATAGGAAATTCGACAAGTGTTTATGGTTCCACGATTTAATCCGAACTGAACTAAACTTATTAGAAAATGATCGTCTAGAAATAAAGGTGCTGATTAAGCGCCTATTCAGTATGAATACTAACATTACAGGGATATAAAAGTTCGTTATTATATATATCACTCATATGCCATGTATACACGTATACCACGCCTGTGCTGACCGTGCCCCCCCCAGGTGCCGGCCGCGGGTGCTGTCGGCTCGCTCCAAGATGTACCAGTGGAACGTGCTGACCGTGGCCGTGTTCTACACGCTGCCGGTCGTGCAGCTCGTCGTCACCTACCAGCGGGTGGGTCTCGTGTCCGGCTCGTAGGACCACTGAGCCCCGTGGGTCAAACCTCGGGACTTTAAAATGTTTGTGGGTTGTTCTGTCGAGATATTAAGGAAAATTCCTGTCGGCCGCAGTTGCTGAACCAGTCGGGCAACCAGGACCTGTGCTACTTCAACTTCCTGTGCGCCCACCCGCTGCTGGCGCTGTCCGACTTCAACCACGTGTACTCCAACCTGGGCTACGTGCTGCTCGGCGCGCTGTTCGTGGCGCAGGTGTGGCGCCGGCAGCGCGCGCACGAGCAACGCACGCAGCAGCAGGTGTGGGGGGGAACGGGAGGGGTCGGGGTTCTGGTGGCGCAGAAGCTCATTATATGACAGTAGGGAAACTACAAGAATGTGTTGACCAAAACCGTTTACTGTGTGTCCCCTAGAAAGAGCTCGGCATCCCGCAACACTTCGGGCTGCTGTACGCGATGGGCATCGCGCTGGTGAGCGAGGGATTGCTGTCGGCCGCCTACCACGTGTGTCCCAACAGCATGAACTTCCAGTTCGGTGAGAGACTCCGATTCTAACTATTCAGATTTCAACACTTACAATATTAATATTAATCAATGATCCGATATAGATTAATCTATCTTAAACTTCGCATACGCTCACAATAAATAATGTATGCGTGCGTGCGTGTCCATCAGACACGTCGTTCATGTACGTGACGTCGGTGCTGTGCATGGTGCGGCTCTACCAGGCGCGCCACGCCGACGTGAACGCGCGCGCACACGCCACCTTCGGCGTGCTCGCCCTCATCATATTCATAGGTGAGCCTGCACACCTTGTATAAATGTACCCAATAAGTGAGTTAAAATGCTACGTAAAAGCTCGATGAGGCTAAAATACCTTTTGGTCCTTCGAGCCGGATCATCGTGCACTGCGGAATTTTCAAATCGTAAAATTATTTTACGATTTTACGATTTATTTTATTTTGATTGTAAACCTTTCGAATATTATCGGAACGACGGTCACGTTCCAGGGCTGGTCGGCGTGTTGAACGCCAACTTCTACTTCTGGGTCGCGTTCACGGGCCTGCACCTCGTCACGTGCCTCGTGATGACGTTCCAGATATACTACCTCGGCAGGTTCAGACTCGGTAAGGACAGGACAGGCCGGACAGGTCGCCGCCCCCCCGCGCACTACACGCCCCCCTCCCCGCAGACGGCGCGCTGCTGTCCCGCGCGGCGCGCTCGCTGTCGGCGCGGCCGCTGGCCGCCGTGACGCCCGCGCGCGCCGGGCGCTGCGTGCTGCTGCTGCTCGCCAACCTCGCCAACTGGGCGCTCGCCGCCTACGGGTACGTGGCCCCGCACCCCCGCCCCCGCACGCACCCGCCGCCTGACGAATGTCTGTCCGTGCAGGTTGTCGCAGCACAGCCGCGACTTCGCGTCCCACTTGCTGCTGGTCCTCATGAGCAACCTGTTCCTGTACACGTTGTTCTACATCGTCATGAAGCTGCTGCATCGGGAGACCATCGCCTGGTACAGGTGAGTGGATACGGGCTGCGAAGCTTTATTGCGAGGCCTCCGCCGCCTCTTTACCTTTCGAAGATCGAAGTTCGTTCTGACTGTTCCGCCTCGCGTTCCAGCTGGGTGTTCATCGCGCTGACGTACACGGTGTGGTTCGGCTCGAGCTACTTCTATCTGGACCTGAACACGAACTGGGCGCTCAGCCCGGCGCAGTCGCGGCAGAGCAACCGCGTGTGCTCGCTGCTGCAGCTCTACGACTCGCACGACGCCTGGCACTTCCTGTCCGCGACCGCCATGTTCTTCTCCTTCAACATGTACCTCACCGTCGACGACAACCTGCGCGACGTGCCGCGTACCGACATCATGGTCTTCTAGGCGTCCCTGGCTAACCGGCCCGTCGGCGTACCCACCACTTAGGCAAATATCACGAACATCGACCGCATCCGTAACTAAATATATTGAATGTACCGACCGAACCGATAGTGTGGATACTTCACACAAACATTTGCCATATTTGCAACCTTTGATGTGTCAATAAAGACCGACAAGTGGGAGCAAATGAAGTCATGAATTACGCCGAGTGAAGTGCCGCCGCAAGGCTTGTAAACTTTTGTAGCGAATACACGCTGACAACACAAATGTTGCCATTTTCCTTTAGCGCGCAGCTTTCGTACGACGTCAGTAATAAACACATGAAATATAGCTTTTTAAATTATCTTTTTTAAAATAAAAATAACAAATCATTACACGTGGATTTTGTCAGAAGTCTCAACAAGTTCGGAAAAGTATCAGAAAGAGTTACATGTGCTTAACCAGCGCGTCGGCGGAGCGCGCGTGTTTTACTTCAGTATTTACGGACGGTGGAGCTTTGTGCCGAAGTGTTTGTTGTTAGAGTGGGATGCACAAACAGGCCGTAACTGCGGAGCGAAAGAGATACCGCGCGATAGTATATATTTTAGATATTTCATAAAAATTTGTATCCTCTATACAATCATAACGAATAATATCTAGCTCTCTCCAACAGCAGGAGTAAAGATTAAACAGGCAGCGTTGACCTTGAACCGATATGACGTCATTGGTCGACATCTAAATGATCTGTGGTGTTCATTGTAGGCTTTGAAAAAATGGCGAAGCTTTGAGCAAATTGCAAAGAATATTTAAATCTATGTATTCTTTATCTTTACTCCTTTTATTGGAACATAGTTTCCTGTATTTATTTTCTCCCTCCTATGTATCTTTATTTTTTTATTTACGAATGGAATTTATTTTGAAGGATATTTATATGTATGTATTTATTAGTTACCATGACAACGGCAGACAGGAATAATGTATAATTGACGTGAATTAGATTGTTTGACTGAGACCGGATCACTTTCATTCAATTTCGAATGAAAAATGTTCGTAATCGCTATTTTCTAGTTCGTTCTCGTCTCTTGTAATGTAAGCGTTTGTAGAAAATAAAACTCAATTATATAAATAAATAAATGTACTGCGCTCGAGTTGTAAAGTATATGTATATAAAGGTGCTGACATGACCTGGACGCATCGTAGTAAATAACTATTGTTAAAGATTATTCATATAAGTCGATAACTCATGTGATATTTATTGATTAATTGATTCGATAGGGAACGTGTCTTTGAAGGTAATTAAAAATGATGTATATTTTGTTGTTAAAATAAAATAATATTATCACTTCATTGTATGTTCGATATTCGAATGGTTTCGACCGAATGAAGCAAGAATGATTTGAATGAACAAAATTAAAAGACAGTCAATTAGATTTAATGATGTTTTTATTGTATTCCGCTTCCAATTATTTACATTGAACGGGCTCTGACGTCATTTATTTATATTTCATTATGTATATATAAATATACCAAAGAATTTTGGAGCTTGACTCGAAAGAACGGCTTCGCGCTGCTTGTAAATATATATTTTAAAGATTTATATTCATCTATTTTAATAATTGTGTCTACATTTGAATAATTATGACGTTATTATAAAAAACAAATTGATCGAAATCTTTATTATAATAATAGTAATATTCTTAATTCATGTAATGCTAAAGCTGCTGCTTGCTGTTATATATAATCAAATATATTTACAAGTAGAACCAGTATTGCCTTCACAATTAAATATATAAAAAGGTCAAAGTATTTTCATCTCGTTTAGATATTATTTTTAATAGTTCCATCGATGCTACGTAACGATCTCTCTGTAGACCGTAGATTGAATGTATGAATTTATTTACTATAGGTTTTTTTAATTTGAAAATTTTCTTGTAAATAAATAGCTTTTGTATGAAGCTGTGTTTTTATTTTATTATTTTCAGTAATACCAGCGATTCACTCGCGGCTTCGTCCGCGTCATAATCGAAAACCCATTTAAACGGATTAAGTTATATCTTAGCTGTGATAAAGCGTGAAGAAATAAGTAATGTTCAAAACACACGCTTTCGTATTTATGACATTACTGCGATTATTCTAACTACTGAATTATTCTAATGCCTCCATATATCAAGTCCAAATTTAATTTAAATATTCAAAAAAAGATTAAATAAGTTATTTACTGGCACAAAATGTAGGCTTTTAAGTCTTTTTTTTTTTATAGAATAGGTAGGCGGACGAGTAGCCACCTGATGATAAGTGGTCACCACACTCATATTACGGTAGATGCGGTCGGCGCAGCGTCGATACTGTTAATAAATATAAAAATAAAAACAAATATCCAGCTCGGCAGCCATTTATTATATCACACCATATCTTTTACAACTACCTTTCCCGCCTTTTTTTAAAAGTAAACTTAAAAACATTTAAAGACAGTTAAACATCAGGTCTTTATGCGAGAAACGGCGGTCCAAATTTTGAATTGAGTAAACCGTATCATGTGGGGTATCGTATGATAGGGCTTCATTGGCACAAGCTTACATAGATTTTTAATTATTTTTATGATGTAGTTTCCGATTTATGACGTAGAATGAAAAAAATACCATTTCTCTTTTTTATAAGTGTAGGTAGGTACCTAATAATTTTGGTGTATGTGTACCTCACAGTATGCACTGTTATGCAAACCTGCTTATTTAATTTGTAATTAAACACAACCCTAAATATGTACCTACAAATTTGTACGGAACCCTCGGTGGGCGAGTCCGACTCGCACCGGTTTTTTATGATTTAATTACAAAAGTATAGTTTTCAGATTTTTCCCTATACTTGTAGTATATATAGTAGGTATTACTTGTCAAATTTCAGTTTAGGTCAACGGGAAATACCCTATAAATTTTGATTCCCTTGAGAGTGCCGAAATATACGTTTTTTGCGGCATAAACGGCCGTATCTTTTTACGTTGACTTAGAAGTTTGATTTTTACACAGCTGCAAGAAACTATAAACCTGAGTATATCGTTTTAATTTCAACTCGATACCTCTACGCGTTCCCGCGATAAGGGGTCTTGACAGACAGACGGACGGACAACAAAGTGATCCTATAAGGGTTTCGTTTTTTCCATTTGAGGTACGGAACACTAAAAAAGAGCGTACTCATTAAAGACCAGCAACGCACCTGCAAGCCCTCGCGTGTTGCAGATGTCCGTGGGCGGTGGTAGTATCTTTCCATCAGGTTGAAATTGCAATTTGAATAGTATTTCTTGCATCTATTCATATATAATAAATCTAAAACGGAAGACAGGTTGAGAGGGACAAATAAAAAACGTTAACGTTTTCAATAATACGTTTTATTGTGTATATTCGATTTCGTTCGCTACTCTAGGTTACAAGCCGGTAGAATTTGTCATTAAACATCATATAATAAATTACACTTTATAAATACAGCAAAGCTCCGAGGAGTCGCTTAAAGCTCAGTTTGTATAAAGACAACACGAGACTGCATTCGGTTTGAACGAAACACTTCACATATTGAACTGACTCGACTATTACTGACTAACTTTACAAACACGTAATTGTAATCACGATAACAAAGGAATACACACAGCGGCCCGCGGCTCGTGGTCCCATATCGCTTAAATCTCACCACTGTCCCGAATGCAGTCCGACGGCCATGCTCGTTACGACTTTATCATTTACAAATACCCTTACGTTACATGTCTATGAGAAACGGATACAATGTAGAATCTTAAAAGATCTTATATTTGGAAATATAATGGGGAACGATCAACGCGACGCGTCACATCCTGTGAATGTCAATTAGAATGTTTACCTGGCGTCGTGGGGATAAAAAAATTAATGTCCGGTCAC
This sequence comes from Nymphalis polychloros, assembly GCA_905220585.2. Taxonomy (NCBI): domain Eukaryota; kingdom Metazoa; phylum Arthropoda; class Insecta; order Lepidoptera; family Nymphalidae; genus Nymphalis; species Nymphalis polychloros. The sequence goes on from HG992270.1 coordinate 6,684,838, forward strand.
TGAGAATGCGTTCCTCGCGTCTGATTATAATCTAATAATCATAAGCTATCATTATATAAAATCACAATAAATGTTATATTTTTTTTATTTACTTAAGACAATATTTTGTTAAATCAATACTGCGCTGTTCCGTCCGATTCGTCAGCTGTTCTGTTGTGTATTACCAGTCAGAGCCAACGCACAAACGGCAGGAACGCATCCGGACAGCTGTCGGACGGTAAGCCCAGTGTTTTAATATTTTTGCTCAGCTTTGTATACATGTTAAATTATGTTATAAACTACCATATTTTATATAGATTTGTTAAACAAGTACTACTAATCTCGTGTTTCAGATCTTTGAGAACTACATACTTAAATAGTAATCGTTTGGTCAGCCCCATTACTTTTCCATACATACACGTAACAATTTACAAAATGCAAGAAACTTTATATACATTTGGCAGATTTACAGTCTGTTATATTTAAGAAGAGATTTATTTAAATGGCTTAAATGAAATTATTACTCAATATATTTATAACTCACATAATCTTTAAGCTGACTTATTATATAATACCAAATGTATTGCTATCTCTTTCTGAGTTGTGCGGTTAAAAGAGACAGCGTGAGTTTAGTATTATCATAGCTTGAAGTTGTGTGAACTGAATCATCACTATTTATTTTAAAAAAATAACCCCATCCTTATTTAGCGACATCACTATGCCACGTTTATATTACTATAATACTAATTACTGACAGATATTTTTATGTTACAGACAATAAATGCACATTTGGTGACAATATAATGTATACGCGACAAAAAGTAATCGAAAGGAGTTTCATTTAAGCCATTAATTAAATTCTTGAATATGTTACAAAACGTCAAAAGCTTTTATATAAGAATATTGAAACATTTCGGTTAAACTATTAGAGAAGGAAAAACTGCGATTTATAATAATCAATTCATTTTATTGTCTTATATTTATTATTTCATAAAAATTTTCATTATTATTCGATTTGGTTTCTAGCAAGAGAAGTCTTCGCTACGTAGTATTATGTATTATCAAGAATTAAATTTCAAATCTATGATTCTTATCTTTAATAATATTAATCTGTTCATTTGTAACTATTTATTGAACTTAATAAATATTCTTAATAATAATCGCCTCGTAGTTTAAAACTCAACGTTAGTTTATACGAAAACCGATCCTTGTAAAACAATAAATGCAATCTTTATTATGGCAACACGGGGTTTCATTTGTTAATATAACTCGAGTGTTGCTGTCTGCGCTAAGGAGTCTATAGATGTTCATCTACTCGTATTCACAAATAATATTTTACACTTTATAGGAAAGATTAAATAACATTTTATTTGTTTTTAGTAGAAAAAGTATTTACTTAAGACGCCGACTATTGTTGCTTATAATTTATATAACGCGATACATTACCCCGTGTGCTCGGGACCACACGACCGGCCGTCGTCGTCGCCGTCGTCGTTAACATCCAAGAGACGGTAATATAAAAGAGATTCCAATGTTCACAACACGTAACACAACTGTTCATAGAATAATAGCATAACCGTTAATAATACTAGAATCGTGATGTTTAGTTATCGACTACGACAAAAATACTGCATTCGTGCGACAAGGACGAAGTCGTTTGGTGAAATGTAAGAGTGACAGAGATGTCAGGCGTTGTCTGCGCGTTTGTCACTCGTTACTAACTTATATGCAATGACAGTTTTTGAGGAGATAACTCAGTTTATGCCCTTTGTTTATAACTATAGAATCTATGAAAATAAAATATGTTTTAGATATATATATTAATGAAAGCTGTCTCACGGTCGCTACCTGTCGAAATCACGTTCGTTATATTATCTATGTATGTATTATTTGAATGTTGTCTTCACCAAAACACTTTTTTTTCTACTCTGTACATTTATATAAAAATCAAAATAAAATAATGCAGTATTTTTTCAAGTCAAATATTAAAACTATAGTTTAAAAAATAAATAATAATAACAAACAACGATCCCTGCGCTTCAGAGTTTATTTCACGAGAAACATAATAACATCCAGTATGGCCGTTCGCGATTAAAGCACTTTCCGAATCCGAACTTGTAGTTACACGGAGCAGCTATTTTTGTGCTACAAATTAATATCTGCGATTAACGGGGAATCACTTCAAGCGTTCTCGTCTCCATTCATCATTTGTACAGTTCGTTATTTTTAATATTTCATCTGTATACAATTACTTATTGAGTCGACAATGCAAATAATTCTTCAGAATGGCGGCACAAGAGCTAGACCCGTTTATGCGTGTTCAGTTACTTTGTTCTTCGTTATATATTTTAGAATTAATTAATAAAACTTAGGCAAATGTAACAATATAATCTGCGTTTACACACATACACACACACACACACTCGTTACCGGCACAATGTTTTCACAATATATAAATAACGCCAAAACGATAAACAATCAAATATAATTCACCGTGTGCGTGTCATGGCGAATATTCGATGACAATTCAGCCGATTCAGTGACACGTCAATAATTAATCTTAGCCAACATTAAACACATTATACATTATCAAAAAGCCTTTCAATAAAAACAATTTCAAATAACTGAAGTAACAACGGTTTCACTCGCGACAGGATAATTGTTATTTTCGCAACGTTATAACGGTAGACGTTACACGTTGTAACGCTGCGACCGTCAACCGTTGCTTTGTGATTTCTGCTCGAAAATGGCGGCCATGTCGCGAATGTTGTATGAAGGTGAAATCTTTTCTCTCCTGCGAAAGTTGTGTATATTGTGCATTTACTTAATTTATTCAATCATTTTAAAATACCAATAGCTTTTAATTAAACTCCGGTCATTGAATGAATTACACTTGTTGATCAAATGGCTATAAATTTTTTTTTTTATATATACCTTGTCGAGTCTCTGCTTTTTATTGTATTCGGTAGGCAGACTGGCGAATGGGCCACCTGATGGTAAGTGATCACCATCGACGTTGGCAATGTAAGAAACATTAACCATTCCGTACATTGCCAATGAGCTGCCGACCTTTGGAATTCAAGTGTTATGTCTCTTGCACCTGTGGGTACGCTGGCTCACTCGGCCGAATCGCAACAAAAGTAAATATTGCTGTTTGACAGTAGAATATCTAATGAGTAACCTTCCCGGGCTTGTACGAGGCCCTGTAACTACCTGATCAAGTATTTGTAGTAAAGATTTACTTGGATCAATTTAGATCAATTTACATAAATATAGCAGGAATCAAACCCACAATACTTCTCCCGATGTTCCTTGAAACATTTTGGACATTTACTTAAAATATGTATAAAAGATTAGTAAAGCAAGTTTTTAAATGAAATTTTAATTAAAATACGAAGAATTAGAATTCGATTCGCGGTATGAGAGCTTATATTATGTTATTAGGTAGTGAGCAAATACAACAGGTATTAGAATTAAAGAAGCACAAATGAAAACCTACCTCTCGTCTCGGCTCCGTTCGCTGGCGTCGCCGTTCCGAGGTAGTTCGTCGCTGGGGCTCACGGGGGACGGTATCGTGTCCAGGTTGTTGGCGCTCCTGGCGAGGGAGAACCGCATCCTCTGGCCGAGGTCGACGGTGTTCCTCCGTTCGAACTTGGGCAGGTCTTCTTTTAATCTCTCACAGTCATTCTTATCGTCTTTTTTAAGTTTGATGCGCGTCAACTGCTCCGGGTTACTCCTGAACGATTGGGAGCTGTATTTCTCCCGGAGGAAATTCCTCCTCTCCTCCTTGTACTTCTCGATCCTTTCCCGACTTAACTTCTTCTCCGTGTCAAAGCCGATTATATTTTTCAAGTCTGTTGGCTTTTTGACGTCAAATCTTTGTATCAGAGACAACTTGTTCTCGGTGGTGGGCGTGATACTCTCCAGCTTCGTCTGCGACTCCTCCATGTTCAGATTCAAGTCCGGGAAGTATTTCGACTGACGTTTGCCGTCTTTGACCTCCATGCTCCGTCGCCTGTCCTTGTCGCTTCCGAACTCTTTGATGAACGCGTTCTCGTCCAGCGATCTCGCATTCGAATTTTTCGTTAATTTGTAAGTTTTCGGTGAAATTGGCGGAGGATTTTTTGTCTCTTTCTTCCTCGTCTCTCGCTTATCGTCTTTTCGCTCCAAGGTAGGATACTTCACTTCGGTTTTAAATTTATCGAACGTGAAAGGCCCCTTTTGTTCCGTTGGACTTTCAAACCTTATCGCCAGTTCTCTGACATTCAAATTTTTTGTTGCGATTTTGGGCTTTATGACATTACCGTTTTCTCCTTCCAAAGATCCATTTTCCCTCGTATCTACACTACTTATTTCTACTTTATCACAGATTTTAAGAGTATCAACATTTATGTTTTCGTATTCACGCTGTCTCGTTTCCGAGAACGCTACATTTTCATATTCCGTCTCTTTCTCGGGCGTCTCTAGTATCATGGCGTTAACTTCCTCTATACTTTTCTTGAAGAATTTAACCTGACTGTACACGTCTACGCCGTTGTCTAAGTTGGATTCCGTTGGAGTTTCGAGTATGATCAGGTCGTGGTCGAAGTCGCCCGGCTGGCACGCCTGCTGCGTCGGCAGACTCGCGTCCGTCTGCGGGACACTCGCCTCCTCGACTATAGATAGATTTTTCTCTAAATCTATATCTTCGTACACCGAATCCCTCTCGTTGGTCGGAGTCTCGTTGTTTCCTATCGGCTCGTAGTCGGGCGTGTTGGTCTTGACCGGAGACCTGAACGTTATGCTAATCGTTGACTTTATCGGACTCTTCAAGGGGCTCCCGGGCGAGCTCTTAGACGTACTCGACGAAAGGTTGATATAATTAGGTCTCGAGAAGTTATAGCACTCGTACAGTTCGTCTTGTTTGTAACTAACGTTGGAGTAGCTCGACGAGCTCTCGTGAGATGACGTCATGACCTTCATGACGTCACCCTCCTTCCTGTGGGAGTGCTGCTCCGAGTTGGACGACGTCGACACGGCCGACAGCCTGTTCAGGTTCTGGTAGCTGATGTCGGTCGAGTGCAGCGGGCTGGGCTCGAGGCTGTCGTGCAGGTTGTGTTCGGAGTAGTCGCGCGACATCGTCTTCACGTTCTCGTAGTCGGTGGCCTTCAGCTCGCACTTGAGACACTTCTCCTCGTCGCAGTTGTTGCAGTCGCTGCTCTTGATCGTGATCGTGTGCTTATTCTCGCTGAGCTCCGAGTCGCTCTCGAGCGGGTCGTAGACCGGGGTGGCCGGGGTGATCGGCGTCGAGTTGACGGTGCTGGTCGTCAGGTTGCTCACGGACGAGTTCTCGGCCGGCCAGTCGATCTTAATAAGCGTCGAGTGCCCATCCTTGCCGTGCCACGTCAGTCGCGACGTCTTGTCCGGGTCGGTCAGGACCGGGTTGTGCAAGCCGCTGTATCGAGATGAGTTTTTTTGTTTCCTCGGCGAGTTTCGTTCTCTGCAAGTTATCGATTAGTCTGTGAAATTTAGTAATGATTTTAGTGCGGGCTTTGTTTAGTGTTAGCGATGGCTTTACCTCGTATGTTTTGTTTGGTGATTGTAAAGTGTATTTGATTATCCTGGAAAAGAATCGTTATCTGTTTATGCTGATTGTGTTTTTAAATTTACAATAAACAGCCTATAACAGTTCAATTGCTGACCAAAAAGCGACCTTCAATTAAAGAAGAAAGGGTTCTTTATAGAAAAAACATGTATTACAATATCGTTAAGGGCTTGTACATTTCATTACGATGCATTAATACATACAGCTTTCCCACACAGTTCTTAGAGTTGTTTAATATAGTAATCATCAGAGTCTTGTTTCGATTCAAACTCACCGTCCTCAGTCAGCGGTACGACTTCTTTGTTGATTTTATTTTTATTGTTTAGGAAGGCGGACGACCGTATGTTCCACCTGATGGTAAGTGGTCATCAACGCCCAATAGACAATGGCATTGTAAGAAATGTTAATCATCGCTTACATCGCCAATGCGCCATTAACCTTGGGACCTAAAATGTTATGTCCCTTGTGCCTGTAATTACACTGGCTCGCTCACCCTTCAAACCGGAACACAACAATACTAAGTACTGCTGTTTTGCGGTAGAATATCTGATGATTGGGTGGTACCTACCCCGACGAGCTTGCACAAAGCCCTACCACCGAGTAAACAACTATGTCCAGCATCAAGTCTGACTTCTTAAAACACTTAACATTCAATCATTCCAAAAATATTTATTTACAAGTATTACTATGTTTATAAAGGATATAACATTTAGCAATAAAAATCGTAGCCTCGTCTAGAGAGTTGGCTGCTTCAATAATAACAATAATATAATTTTTTTTATTAGTAAGGACATCGAACCACGAACACATACATAGAGCACACAGCAACTGATACATAGAGTATAACTAATATACACAGAGTGTATGATTACCTGAGCTTAACGTTCGTCAGCGAAGCTTGGAAGTCCGACGTCGACGACAGCGGACTGTCGCGGTCTTTGCATATTCTGAAATCGAATAGAACACGTTTCACTTGATTTCCTCATGAAAGTAAAACTATTAGCAGTCGTTGAGCTCGGTGTGTGTCGAGTGTCGCGTGGTACCTCTTGGCGGGCTGGCCGTCGGCGGCGGCGTCGGCGTCTCCGTCGATGTACCCGAGCTCCGCCACCTGCGCCTCCAGCCTCGCCAGCGCGGCTCGCTTCCTGCAACACGACACGGCACGCGTACACTGCCGGCCCGACACTCCGCCGTGCTACCTGAGTGTGTATGGGGGGGGCTGTGTCTCACCTCTCTGCGGTGTCGCAGTCGCTGCGACGCGGCGAGGCGACGGCGCTGGCGGGGATGGACTCCGGCGGACTGGAGCACAGCGAGTCGTCCTGCGGAGGTACGCCGTTCAGTTCGAACATGTCGATCACCCGTAGCGGGAGTGGCGTCGCGCGGCGAGGCCGTACCTGCGCGTGGTGCGCGGCGTGTCCGGCGGCGTCGTCCTCCTCGCTGAACATGTTCCGGTCGCGCTCCTGCGGCGACAGGCGCAGGCGCATGCCGGCCAGCTCCGCCTGCCACGGCTCGAAGTACGAGTCGCACGACGCCGACCTGCGACAGGCGCGCCGTCACTACGGGCCGGGCCACGCGGGGCCACACGGGGCCACACCGAGTCACGTGTGGCACACCGGGTCACGCTGTGTCACACGGGTCGCACGATGCCACCGTGTGTCACGAGGGGACACATTTTGTCAAGATTATTGATAAGAATTTTTTTTATTTGTAAGCACTATTGGTAGTCAATATTTTAGTGTTGAAGGCTTAATCACAGAGTACCGGCAAAAAGGACGATTGTATAGTGGAGAGCAATTCAAATTAGAGCCCTCGATTGGCATCGTAACAAGCGCGTTACTGTCCTGGTGTCTGGTGGGGGGGGGGGGGGGGACTCACCGCGTGTGGTGCTTGAGCGGCGCGGTGGCGGCGGCGAGCGGCGGAAGCGCGTCCGTCTCCGACGTGAGCGACTCGCACGACTTGGCGGGCCGCAGCCCGGCCGCACCCGCCGGCGCCTGCTGCGGACGGACGGACGTGAGTGAGGCGCGGCGTGAGGGGTGTAGTGGGGTGGGGGTGGGGGTGACGTCACGTACCGGCGCGGGCGGCGCGGGCGGCGCGCTGGGCGGGCGCTTGGTGCGGCTGAAGAGGCCGCGCCAGCCCGACGGGGAGCGCTTCAGCGCGCGCTTCGAGCCTGCGACACACGCCAGCGTTAGTCTACACACACTCTACGCTCGGTGCCCCGGGACTCGTAGCTAGTTCCGGGGTTCCGGTTATTGTGTTTAGCGTATCACCGTAACGTATCTGGCGAACCTCATCGCGAGGGTCTCATCTGGGTCCGATTTCATTCGACGTATTTATTAACGACATATGTGCGTGCTTTTTATTTTCACACATATACGATTGAACAAACTCGTGCTGTGAATTACGCGTTAGACGTTTTAGATGTTGACTTTTACCAGCTGACACGAGAGTATAAAACGACTCACCCGGCACCGGCAGATCCAGTATCGTGTGGTACTGCGGCAGGTTGTTCGGCCCCGACCCCACCTTTGGAGCGACAACGTAGAATAAACAGAAAAATATATTCGAATAAAAAAGACAAATAAATATATAGTACTACAGTTTTAACTACTAAGTACTAACTAATGTGATACTGCCGTTCAGCCGTCAGCCCATCGGTGTAAAGAACAAGAATGATATGTTAGCGCAAACGGAATCGGATAATAGTAACAGACCAATTTTACTAATGATACCGGCAATTAGCTAAGTATCAACCGAACAGACCGCGAACGATGGCACCGCGACTCACCTCGATGTACTTGGGCGGCACGTGGCCGGCGGGGCGCAGGGCGGGGGGGGCGCCGTCCCGCCCGCGGCGCCGCGCCTCCTCCAGGCTGAGGGCACGCGAGTTCGAGCACATCTTTATGAGTATATTAAAGCGTCGATACTTGTCACCAGTAAAGAGCCGACGGGAACGTCGGCTGTTACTCTGTTCAATACTATTATAATGTTATCGGTTATCATCGAATACATTTAGTTAAAAACAGAGAACAGTTTAATGTAACTATGCTATATATTCAGTTCCTCGTTCTCGTTGTGTCTTAAATAAATTACCTCAGCAACTTCGTGGGCGGGTTGAGGGGCAGGCTCTTCGGTCGCTTGCTCATCTCGTTGAGACATCTCAGCTCGACGTGAGAATCGTAACAGTCCTAAAACATTACATGAAATAAATAATTAGTGATGTCTCTCGCAATACGTATATGATTAGCCTTTATGTAGTGGTGTTTGTCACGTGTACCGCCATCATAAGGAAAAAAGACGCATCTACAAAAAGTAAAATATGGAGAAAATAAATAATTTGTAATTTTAAAATGAAACAAAATGAAATAAAAACAGTTGATGTGAAAAGAAAATTAAAATGAAGGTTTTTTTTTTGTATGTAACAATAACAGTAACAGCCTGTGAATGTTCCACTGCTGGGCTTAGGCCTCATCTCCTATTTTGAAGAGAAAGTTTTGGATATTACCACGCTCCTCCAATGCGGATTGGTGGAATACACATGTGACAGAATTTCAGTGAAATTTTACGCATGCAGGTTTCCCTCACGATGTTTTCCTTCACCGTCAAGCACGAGATGAATTATAATCACAAATTAAGCACATGAAATTCAGTGGTGCTGCCCGGGTTTGAACCCACGATCATCGGTTAAGATTCATGCGTTCTTACCACTGGGCCATCTCGGATTTTTGTGTGTAGCTACGCATTATACTTTTATCTTAAATACACTCTGTATTAAAAATATATGAAAAAACTAATTAAATAATGTTTTATTTAAATTAATTTTATTGTAGTTGTGTCTTTATTATCCGTTAATATAAACTGCTTACTCAATTTGTGTAGGTCTAAGAATAATATAAAAAATACTAGCAGCTGCGTCTTTTTTCCTTAGGACGGCAGTAAAGCCGATTGCAACGGTAAGAGGAGGAGAAAAATAAATAGCTTTGGCCTGAAAGTGACAAGACATCATCCGATTCATAAGAATGCCGTTTCGAATATCGGCGTGGACAATGAGGTGCATTAACAGAAACCTGCTCGAGCGAGCTCGGCCCCGAGTCGGCGCCCTGGTCGTGCGCGAACAGCTCCTCGGCGTAGCAGATGAGGAACTCGGTGACGACGGCCTGCACGGCCACGCCCTGCAGCGCGTGCGCGGGCTCGGGCGAGCGCAGCAGGTTGGGCGCCCACACGATGGCCATGTTGCGCGCCGTCATGCCCGTGGACGCGCTCAGCAGCGACACGCGGCGCAGGTGGCGCATGAGGTAGGCCAGCGTGCGGTAGTGCGGCGGCGGCAGCTTGGCCACGGCGTCGCGCACGGCGCGCAGGCGGAGCGGCTCGGGCGCCTGCACGGCGCGCACGAAGGCGCCGTACAGCTGGTACGTGCACAGCGGGTTGGGCAGCTCGCGGAAGTACGTCTTGAGCAGCGAGGCCAGCGCGTGCGGGTCGCGCTGCAGCGCCGGCGCCAGGTCCACGCGCGCGCCCGCGTCGAAGGCGGCGCGCAGGCGCTGCGTGAGCGCGGCGCCGCCCGACAGGCGGTACACGCCGTCCACGGCGCCGCGCCGCTCGATGCCGCGCGCGCACTCCACCAGCACCTGCGGGACTGCGCGCCCGCTCAGACGTGACACCCGCCCCGCGCCCGCCACCGCCCTCACCGCCGGGCCTCACCGCCGGGACTCACCGTCGTGCCCGCAGTTCAGCAGGTGCTCGCCCAGGTCGCACCCGAACACCCGCTCCCGCAGGATGCCCTGCTGCTTGAGGCTCCGCCGCGACGGCCTCGACAGGATGAAGCTGCGGAACAGCGAGATCAGCTTGCCGTGCTTCCTGAGGACCGGCTTGATCGGGGCGACGGCTACCGACCTGGAGATTACGAATTGAATGCGGGTGAGTGAGTGATCGACGTCGCCGAACGCGAATCGTCCACTTTCGTGGGGGCGCGCGCGTCGTACCCGACGATGGGGGGCGGCTGCGTCATGTGTCGCGGCACCTTGTCCCCGATGACGGCGACGCAGTGGTGCGGGAAGAAGCCCACGCGGAAGCCGCGCTTGCCGCGCCACCACGTCGACTCCTGCGGGCCTGCGGACGGCGACACTCGTTAGTGGGGGGCGCTGAGGGGATGGGACGTCTCCTCTGGGGGGGGTGTCGTTACCTGGCATGTCGATTATTGATATCATGTCGCCGACCTCGAAGCTGATCTCGTCCCGCGCCTGCAACCGAGAGACGCTTTGATTACATTCGGCCTTGACGCAGAAGTGGCTCGAATACCGTTTGATGGTAACTTACTAATTTATAAGTTATACTTCGACTGGTAATTCAGCTGGCTACTCAGGAATGGAAAATGAACGACTGAATGTGAATGATATGCAGTGTTTATGTGATAAGTGTGATATGTAACCTGCGAGACGTATTTCCGGACGGAGTAGGCGGCGGCCACGGCCGGCGTGTTGATGGAGCTCGAGTCCTCGTTCGACACGAGCAGCTTGTGACCTGCGTGCAAACAAATACTTACTTTAGTACTTGCGAGGCTATGAACTGTCATGCGCTAAAGCTGAAGGGTGGGACTGTATCAGTTTGCCGATTACCACAGATCAAAACAAACGATTCAAAAGTGCTCGTACAAGATTACTCCGATTGACGGAAATGAATGCGACTCGCGTTACGTACCCTTGTTATCCATTTGTAACCAGTTCAGGGCCGGCCCGCAGTTGATAGAGTCGTCCGCGATGATGGACAGGTGGTGCACGTAGTCCGAGATCAGCTGCTTGTACTCCACCTCGTCCTGCAGCAGCTCCGGGGTCATGGCGTCTTTCAGGTTCGGCAGACCGGAAACTTTGCGATCGTATATACATCTGAAAACGAATACTAAATGGTAGAATAACGTTGAAACTTCTACCGTGAGACGTATGGTAACAGTGATGTATATATATGGCAAGTGACGTATATAAATAGTCAGTCGTAGCGCGAAGTTTGGGATGTACAGCGGAGCCTCAGGTAGCACGTAAAACCCTTGATCCTGCTCCTGAACTTTTCCAGGCGTGACAGATTTTCCGTCTCATCGGATTATGAGAGTTAGAGCATAAATAGTGTATCTCTATCTCGCTCACACTCTTGAGCACAATAATGGTGAAGGACGAGCAGGCTCTCCTGACACAAGTACTGATGGGCGTGTAGACTCACCGATGCAGCATGTCGTCGAGCTGCAGGAAGTGGTCCTTGTTGCGGGTGAGCGTCCACTCGCGCACATCGCTCGCCTCCGTCCAGCTGGCCGACAGCACGCGCGACGAGGACGTCGGCGAGTCGTTCACGTGCGAGCGCACCTTCAGGCACACCCAGCCTGCACGTGCGACACGGTCAGCGGTTAAGGAACGCGCGAGTGGCGGGGCGAGTGGTGGGCGAGTAGTGGGCGAGTGGTGGGCGAGTGGTGGGCGAGTGGTGGGCGAGTAGTGGCGCGAGTGCGTACCTTCGTCGGGCGCGTCTGCGGGCGCGTCGGCCGGCACGAGCGACACGCGCAGGCCGCCCAGCCGCACGCGCTCGTAGTGGAAGTGCGCGCACTCCTCCAGCTTCGGAAAGCGGCACGGGGGGGGCGGCGACTGGGGGAAGAATGTATCATTCATTTTTATATTTACACAGATCATGTTTTGCGCACGACTCGCATCTCCGTTGCCCTCAGATGACCCCGCGGCTACAACGTGCGAAACTTGACGGAGCTTGCAAGTTTAAACCTAGACAGGCGACACAATTTTTTGAAATACTGCCACATGTGTTTCATCCAAGCCAACGCAAATGTCAATCATAAATGTATGTGCCACGTGACACGTCCGTCATACTTTCGGACTATTTATGTTGTTAGTTCTCTGTAATTGGTAGTCGTTTTGTTGTTAATTACTTTTGTAATGGTTTACACGAGTTATCGTAGTAACGGGAAATTGATCCGAAGTGACGCACGACTAATTATGTGTAATGAAACATTCAGACAAGGAGACGAATATTGGGAGCGTTAACACACGAACAAATACGCTGTGTGTAAATTTAATTTTTTTAACGCTAATACATTAACATATAATTAGGATTTTTTTGCTGTCCCTACTAACGGTACTTCGCATCATTTATAAAGTCACGTAAAAACGTCATGAAGATTATATAGATATATCAACCGACTGAAGCGTCGTCGTTTCGTTTAAAACAATTTATGCTATGGCTACTTTGTTTTGCCATTTCAGCTTCTATAAGTTTTCCCAAGTAATAAATTATTTTCAAATACAAGTTGTAGGCAATCTGCCTTCTGATGGGCAGACTGCCTCTCGTCTTAATTACAATCCTGGTCGGTTACTAACCGCATCACGGTCGGCGGAGGGTGCGGCAGGTTCGTCCTGGGTCGCGAAGGCCGCCGGCAGCGCACTCAGCGACATCGAGCCTGCAACAACCTCTAACCCTTAATCACTTACACTAAGGTCCTCCAGGCCGATTTCGGCCACGGCGGCCAATCTCAAGAGAGATTAGCCAACTGCGCAGGAGATATTATAGTGCACAAGTGTGTGCGCAAACACAGGTTCACTCTCTTTTCCCTAGCTCTCATAATCCGATGGGACAGCAATCCGACACGACCGGAAAGAGTTCAGGCGCAGGACCAACGGCTTAACGTGCTTTCCGAGGCACGGGAGTGTACACACTTCCAACTTCCAGACTCTGGGCTGCTACTAAGAATTTTCTGACAGAAAAACCCAATAACAATTTATTGGCCCGACCTGGGAATTGAACCCAGGACTTATATTTAGCCACTAGACCAACGAGGCAGTCAACTTACACTACTAGGTAGGTGAACGAGCTTATGGGCCACCTGATGGTGGTCACCAACGCCCATTGTAAGAGATGTTAACCATCGCTTACATCGCCAATGCGCCACCAACCTTGGGAACTAAGAACCCTTGTGCCTGTTGTTACACTGGCTCACTCACCCTTCAAACCGGAACACAACAATACCAATTACCAAGTGCTGCTGTTTTGCGTTAGAAAATCTTACAAGTGGGTAGTACCTACTCAGACGAGCTTGCACAAAGCCTTACCACCAGTGCTGCATTAACTGTCATTTTGAGTTACAGAGCATGTTCTCTGAACTCGATTATAATAATTGTTGACCAGTGACATCACGTCAACTCAAGGTGTTCTATGTTTAATTAACGTTACCCGTCGTGCCGTACGACTGTACGTATGTTTCTCACCTGACGTTTCTCGCTTGCATTCAGTGTCATTGGGAGTTCTAGTCTGACTTCTAGAATCTGGACTGAAGCGCACCGTTCTGTAATATAGAACGTATACATATTTAAATTGTATAAATATACATAACTACGGAACATGGTGATCATTGTATTTGTACTTAACCCTAAATAGATCTCTGTGATTCCTCTGGGGACAGAGTGTACGAACCTGTGGAAGGTGGCGCGCGAGGCGCAGTGCGGATCCTTGTCTGGCTCGGCGAACGCGCGCGCCGCCAGCGACTGGCACGACATCACCGAGCCGTGGGGGGAGCCCTGGCGGACGGGAACATTATAACATATACATTTTATTTTTACTTGATTAACAAAACACGACCATACATCTTAGTACGAAGCTATATGAGTAGTGGGCGGTCACCACTCACCAGACATTGGCACTGTAAGAATTATCAACGACCTCTCACATTATCGATGCGAAAGCGAATATTGGATATAAATCCTGCTAACAGACGCGGCGTATGTGGGGTGAAGATTATTTTAAACGGTTTACGGGCTCGCAGGCTAAACCCTGACCCCTAGGGCTGTTGCTGTCCCCACTCCCAACAACAGATTTACGTTTATTTAGAGGAATAGAGGTTTATTAGTAATTCCTTAAAAACAACGGACAATACTGATATTATTTTTAAAAATATAAGCAGGCACTCGGACATTGACAATTTGTACGGGAGTACTTATATAGCCCATACTTGTAATACATATGAGTAATTCAGCCGATGTCGTCATGATAACAAACTCAGTACTTACTCTAAACTTATTTCGATTGCCAAGTTCGCAGCGAGAAATATTCGATCTCGAATCGCTCGGCTTTGAACCCGCGCTAGTCGCGATCCACTTGTTCTATTCATCAGCGTATTAATTGAAAAAAAGTAGTTTCAATTGCGTTCGCCTGTTGTGCTCACCACAGTTACACTAATTAAGATCAATTAATATGTATATTGAATACATCTCCCGAGGTTAATCTTATTCTCAACAGACTCACGAGTCAATCGTAGGGTGCTAGATTCTCTATGCTACTCCATTAACATTTATAAAAGCTGGTCATATTTAACATAATTCAAGAGGGAACCGCCTGGAGATATATATAAATAAGTGATCTTCATTAATTTGCTTGCCCTTAATTAATCTGTGTGAAAAAATATTAGGCAAATATTTAGTACCGGCCGCCTGACGCCAACCTTAGGCGAGCTTTTCCCGGAGCGGTGTTTGACGCTCGATTGATGGTTGAACTGTTTCCATTCGTATCGGATTTGCCGCCTCGCGAGAGTGACGGAATAGAATATGAAGTGTTGGGCAGACACGTAATATGTTTACTTAATTAGTACAAAATCTCAAGTTTCTAAGTCAACGCGTTAGAACGTTATATAAGCTTCAAAGTAGTAGGCTCAGGTATGTCATCTGTCGGCTAGTTTCAGCGACGTTGGGCCAAGTCATATGTATAAGTATATATAACATCGATCAATATAGATATCTGAATTCGTACATATATAAAATCATATATATTTCCTTAAATGTATATTCAGCTAACTGGCCATGAGTCAAATGCCATAGTGACTATAAAATTACTGTTATTCTTGTAATATTAATAATAACTAATAGGCACTTACTGTATAAGTTTAACATTTCATTGCTGATAATAAAACATTATTCGTATTTCTTAAGTAGCGGTTTCTTGTTAAATCCTTCAATTATATTATTAAATTTTCCTTGAGATGAATGTAATCAATTATGTACGACTCACAAACTTTCTAAGACAATTTTTTTAAATATTGCTTGGTGTTGGATAAATTTTACTTGGTGGTAGAGCTTTTTGCAAGCTCGTCTGGGTAGGTACCACCCACTCATCAGATATTCTACCGCAAAAAAGCAGTACTTGGTTTTATTGTGTTCCGGTTTGAAGGGTGAGTGAGCCAGTGTAATTACAGGCACAAGGGACATAACAGCTCAGTTCCCAAGGTTGGTGGCGCATTGGCGATGTAAGCGATGGTTAACAACTCTTACAATGCCAACGTCTATGGGCGTTGGTAACCACTTACCATCAGGTGTCCCATAAGCCTGTCCTCCTACCTACGCTATAAAAAAAAAATAGGACGGCGCTTTAAAATATATTAACCTTTTATTACATCATAATTGAGCAATCAACCTTGGGGATTAGAGGTACACACATTAGACTGGAATAGGTCAACTGTGCAGAACATGTGTAGTGCACAAATGTGTGCGCTAGCCTACTCTTCTATTTACTCACTTTCATGTCTCATAGGACGAAGAAACGATACTAACGGAGAGACTGAGGAGCAACAACTTGACGTGCTCACCGATGCACGGGTTTGTTGGTATTGGGATCCGCTGCCTTACTCACGCACTACCGGTCAGCCGCGCGTTCTCTTCCGAGACGTGGACACACAACATAAATCCTCTAAATAGGTCAACAGGCGTTTCTATTGCTTCGGACGACATTTTATTACCCATGCAGAAACTCATATAAAATTTACTATACTATGAAATGCGTACTAATATTATAAATTTTAAAGCAATCCCTCTTTTATCTTTTTTTTTTTTTTTTTTTTTTTTAATTATTTTAGGGCTTAGTCACCATTTGTGACTATGTCGCTCTGTTAGTTACACAATACACTTTTATTTTCTTAAACTTAAATATTTGTTAGTTAATTTGTACAATATTTTTGCCTCATTACTGTTAGGGAATGCCATAAAACTAATACACTGAGCAATAGTTAAGGTAGTCTTAAAATGCTGATTAATATCCTGTCTAAATGACTCGCTTCGAACACATTCCAGTAAAATATGATAAATATCTTCAATTACACCACATTCGGTGCAATTGGCGGTTGTTATTTTATTCATTAAATACGCAAATGAGTTTAATGGAAGGTGTCCGGAGCGAAGTCTTAAAGCCGTAATGAGATCTTGGCGACTAAGGTCACATTTATCTATCCAGGGTTTATTCCAAGGTTGTGGTTGCATAGTTCTATACCATATGCCCTTTTCTTTTGAACGTTTATCAAAATATTCTCCCCACCAGAACATACATTTTTTTTTATGCACCCAAATCAAATCAGAGAAATGTGGGTCCACAGGTATTGTTATACCATCGACACTAGCTTGTTTTGCAAGGAGGTCCACTCTCTCATTGCCAATTATTCCAACATGAGATGGAATCCACTGAAGAGAAACAGATTTTGTGGTTTTATTTAATTTATGAATTTGATCTAGGATAGTGTAAGCTATTGGAGTACCCCGATAGCTCGTAGTGCATTTTATTAAATGTTGGAGGGCACTCTTGGAGTCTGTTAAAATTACGAAATTCTGAGATTCAACAGAATCAATATATGCTAATGCCTCCGTAATTGCTTGTAATTCTATAAACATGATACAATGATATTTACTTAGTTGAAATTTCAAATTATTTTTAGTTTGCGCGTCATATAAAGCTGCACCTGAAGCATTTATATCTTTTGATCCGTCAGTAAATATTTGATAATGATTTTTGTATGTATTGTTAATAAATTGGTTAACTAATGTTTTAATTTCTATTAAGCTATATTTATTTTTTGAATTTTGTAAAGGCGTAAGGTTACATTTAACAACGTTATTCACTTCAATATTGCTAACCCAAGTTTTTAAGGAAAACATGTCTAGCTGCTTCCGACGTTGAATGGGAATCGATTGTAATTCTGCATGGATTGTGATCAGCAAGGGTTTTCGTTTATTTTCCCAATACCTTAGGCTTTCATTCGAATTAGACATGTTGTTAAGTAAATCTATAACTTTATTACATTTTAAGGATTTTGATTTCAAATAAAATTTTCCAGCTAGGTATCGTCTACGGATAAACAAGGGTTGCAAACAAAGTTCACTCTCCATAACGTGGATAGGAGTAGTTTTAATAAAGCCCCCTATAATTCTCATTGCTTGATTTTGTATAGTATCTAACTTTTTAAGATTTCTATTAGCAGCATTGGCATATAAAAAGCAAGCGTAATCAATTCTACTACGTATTAAAGAAGTATATACACGTCTTAAATGTTTTGGGTGAACCCCCCAACCCGATCCGGCTAATACCTTAAAAACATTAAGACATTTTGAAATTTTTTGTACCGTGTCATTTATGTGTTTACCCCAACGTAATGAACGATCCAACCACATCCCAAGATATTTCACAGATTCGACATATTGTAATATAGAGTTATTAACTTTTAAACGGATTTCATTTTGTTTTCTACCTTTCGAAAATAAACAAACTTTAGTTTTGTTCGAAGAAATATCAAGACCTATCTTACCTATTTGTTCATTAAATATACCTAATGCTTTTTGTAACTGCATTTGTACATATGCAATATTTTTACTTGAAGCATATATTACATAGTCATCAGCGAACTGTGAGATGTTAACAGAGTCACCATACACTTCGCAATAAACATGAATCGTAGCTATATTAAATAATAAGGGTGACAATGGATCACCTTGTGCCAGACCTAAACAAGTAGATCTCCCGTATTTAAGGTCTTTACCACGAATATTAAGCCAACGATTACTAAGAAAGTTCCAAAGATAGTTGCAAATTTTAATGCCTACACCAAATTTATGGAGACTGTTTAATAGGACTGAAATATTAACATTGTTGTAAGCATTATTTATATCGATAAAGCATGCAAGAGTAGATTCCTTTCTGGCAAAACCCATCTGTATATGAGTAACTAAATTACTTAAATTATCGTGACAAGATCGAGTTTTTCGAAAGCCTATCGTGTCGTTAGAGAACAAATTGTTTTTTTCAAAATACCATTCTAATCGCTTGTTAAGGATAGAATGAAACATTTTACACAAGCAAGATATCAAGGATATAGGACGGATGGATGAAGTAAGCTTTAAGTCTCTTCCTGGTTTTGGTATAGGGACGATTTCTATATTACGCCATTGATGAGGTATTACATTCAACGATAAGAATTGATTATATAAATAGCGCAAAGTGAGAATACCATTTTCTGGTAGATTTTTTATCATTGAGTATGATATACCATCACAACCAGGGGCTGTGTCAGTCGATTTAATAGCCAATAAAATTTCTTGCATAGAGATAGGAGTTTCTAAGCTGCTATTGTGGATATTAAAGTAGGGCTTGGGTGGCAAAACATAATCGGGGGTTAAAGATTTTAAAACATCGTGAGTAAGTAGTTCATCGATATATGACTTTGTAGTACTATAGCCTCTGATCCAGCGCATACGTTGCCACAATTCAGTTGAAGAAGAACTTTGGTTCAATGACGAACAATATTTTTGCCAGGATTTAGAATGAGCTTTTCGAATTATATTTTGAAGTTCAGATATTTTTTTTTGCAATACATCGAGATTACTTGGTGTAGGGTTTTTTCTAAAGTTAGTAAGAGCCAGCCGTCGTTCTGCAACTAGTTTTGATAGTTTACTATTCCAATAAGGTTTCGGGGTGAAATTAAGTGTTGGGTTTTGATTTATGTAACTGTTTGGAATATACTTGTCCGCTGCTTCATTTAAATATGATATAAAAATATCGTAAGCCCATTGAGGGTTTTCTGGTAATCTTAAGTCGGAGAATATGAGATCAAGTTGTTCCCGATAACATGGCCAATTCGCTTTTTTAAAGTTCCTTTTTTTAAGAGGTTTTAATGTGGGGCCAATATAAGTTGTCAATTTGATAATAAGGTGATCACTTCCTAATGTCTCATTAGTTACGTTCCAATTAAATTTCACAGATACGTCCGATGATACTATTGATATATCCGGAGAAGACTCTTGTAGAACACCATTAACTAGTCTAACACGAGTTGGCGATGAATCGTTTAATGTTACAAAATTACTGTTTAGTATAGCGTTATAAATTTGTATACCTCTTTGATCAACCCTATTAGACCAATTTGTATGATGGCCATTAAAATCTCCTAATATTAGTGTGTTTTTATCAACTAAGGAAAATAAATGGTCCCAATCACTCTGACTAGTTCTTACCGAGGAAGGACAATACACTACAACTATATTATTAATATGTGAACAATTCAAAATTTTAACAAAAATGATTTCAATGCCTAAATTAGGTCTAGAATTTAAATGTATCATTTGAGCCTTAACAGAACGATGAGTAAGAACTGCTACGCCTCCATAACTATCTTGTCTATCCATTCGATAAATGTTATATTCACTTATTGTAAGATTCGTTTCTGAGTCTAGCCACGTTTCACATATAGCAGCAATATGAATTTTCTCTTGCACTAACAACTGGCGAACTGTACCTAGCTTTCCCTTTATACTCTGTGCGTTCCATTGCATAATGTTAATCCTATTCAATTTAACTTCACTGTCCACTGTTAAAGAAATGTTTAAGCGGAGAAACAAAATCGAATTTACGTTGGATCACACTCATAAACCATTCCAATAAGACTACTATAATCTCTTCTATCTTCTTCATCGCTGTAAGTTTTTTCATAAAAAGAATATTTGCAAGCTTCTCTAGCAAAACAACAAATATCCCTTTTCTCATACTATCTTCTTTATTGTTATCATCTTCCTTAATGTCTTCCATGATAGATTCAGTCTCAGATAAAGCCTCCCAATTAAATGTTTCATTATTAGCTGTATATTTTTTTTTATTAACAGTACTTTTGTGTGTTGATTTTTTTTTATTTTTTGGTGTCGTTTCAGGTGTCTGAATGTGTTTCGTAGACTTTACAGCCCCAGCATAGGTTAATTGACTAGGTGATGAGCTGGGAATATCTTTCACTTGAACTTCTTCACATGTATAATTTTTTATCTTTGCAGGTAAGGATGGCGGAACATACATTTCTAAAGCCTTTTTATAAGTACAATTAAATTCAGCCATAATTTCTCGTATATTTTTTTCTTTTTTAAATGTAGGGCAATCCCGGCTCAAAGATAAATGAGATCCTAAACAATTAACACATTTAAGATTTATTGACTCACAATTAGCATGATTAGATCCACACTTAGGGCATATCACTTTAGTACTAGGGCATACTTTTTTACCATGACCATAACGCCAACATTTAGAACACTGTGTGACAGGAAATATATATGGCTCAATCTTAATTTTTATATCATATACATATATATATGGGGGTAAAGATGAACCTTTAAATCCTAATCGAACTGCTTCACTCGTTAACCAGTCCGATTCACCATTTCTCCGCATCAATCGTTTCACAGATATTAAATCCCTGTCACTAGTAATGTTTTCTTTGATATCTTCTTCACTCAACTCAATTTCTACATTCTTAATGACACCGTATGATATTCCTACTTCATATCTATTATGCATTCTCCATCCTTTTTCTATTAAAGCATTACATGACATTAATTTTTTTGCACTGTCTTCTTCCTCAAACTGAATTAGAACTTTATACGGGTTTATATATTTTATTCGAGATATATTTAATATATTTTCTTTCTTGAGTAATTTCGCTAATTGAAATTGTTTAGGCATTATGTCTTTTGAATACACACAAATTTCTATTAAATCTTCTTCAATACTTTCTTTGCTGTTCCAGATACTCCTTCTAACCATCCTTTTTCCTCTTTTAGTAACTGTTGTCCATCTATCATTAGAATCTAATTCCCTCATTCGTTTTGTTGGTCTGCTAGCATTTTCTAAACTATGTTCTTCTAATTCTTCCTCCACATACATTTCATTCTCCTGTAATTGTATTTGTTCCCTCAATCTGTTTACACTATTAGACTCGGTATAATTCATGTTATCGTTTTCCATAGTAACGCGCCATATGGCCGGCCGCCGTAATCTTAGATAAGATCGAGCGCGTCTTTCTTAGAATTACGATAGCAATTAGTAAACAACTACAAAAAACACGACTGCACTACTAGGACGTATCGTGCGAACTGCCTCTTTTATCTTTGGACTTAACCTCAAAGTTAAAAATCTGAAATTCAACCGAGTAGGAATTTTAATTATATTTTTTATATATTCATAAAACTTAATAAAATGTCACTGAAAGCATAACTAACACACTCTGGACGCGAACAGCATATAAAGGTATATAAGGAACTTTTAGCAGCTTATAACTTAAAAAGAAAATTCAAATTAAAAATCAATTTTTAAAGTATTTAAATACCTAGCTTAAAGAGGAAAACGGAATCTAAATCGAGTTAGTTTAACGATCAAAGTGTAAAAATTAAATGAGGATAACACTCACTTAAATCCTATTAACACAAGTTATCATAGTATATTATATATTGAACGCTGTCATCTCTACCGGTATCGTTACGGCTGTTTGATAGTCACAGATATAAAACTGGATGTGAAATAATCTCCGGTAATATTAAAACAGATGCAGTAAATTTCGCATCATGACGTACATAACATTGAAATTGTCACCATCAATGATTTTTTATATATCTCCTAACAGCTGTTTTGTATCGATGAACAGTTCACTTCAAAATCGTATTTCCAGGACATATTAGCTTAATCTTGCTCTTAACCTTTTTGAAGTCAAGTAACTTTGCTATTTCGTTTCAATTTAATTAAAACAAGGACGTAATGAGAAAAAGGATTAAATTATCGCAAATATAAATCGATTATTGCAAATTATGTTTTAGTTGTGCCAGCCGTATACATTGAATGAACATCGCTTGCCATAAACAGTTGTGAGATAAACGCGTACGAAACGTGTAAGTGTGACGTTTAGCTGTATGCAGATAGTCTGTTGGTAGTAAATAAAACATTTATTTACAATAAAGCCTTAAATAAATACAAATAAAAATTAAATATAGTTAGTGTACAAATCGTGACCGCGTGGAATGGTGGCAAGAATGCTAGCAGCTTTTGAATCGCAATTCCGATTCTCTGGGCGAAAAATAAACCAGCCCTCCTGTCACCAGTAGAGGCAGACGGGGTGTAATATTTTTGATGAGTTTTTGCACTTAAGTGTTGTTGGTATTTAATGTTAAAGTTAGACCCTACATCCGTATATCATGTACAATTGTTGTCTATTGGTGGTTTGTCTCATCGCATAAAACGGGATTAGATAGACCGAGCGGCCGGGAGCCTGAACTCTCCATCGGTTTCGCGTCTCCATACCGAGATATACGGGTGGTTTATACGCTGAGCTTGCTTAGCTTTTAACAAACATTGCCTCAGTCCCGGGTTGTCCACTCCGCTCATTTCTCTAACAGTGAAAGAGATTTAACAATACATACTAAGTCTCGCGCCGTGGTTGATATTTGAAATATATATTGTGATGATTCCAATTTTTTTTTTGTGGATAGCACTAAAGCTCCTCAATAACGACCAAAACAAAAAAATAATTCGATTATAAAGGTAATGTTTTGCTTTTGCCTATTTATATATATAGATGTACTAAATACGTTATTAAACAGAACAATTAATATTAATGTTTGTTATATCGATAGTGCACTTTTATATACTTTTGTATATACCAAAGAGTTTCTTTGTTTTGTTGTGAAAGCGCTAATTTCGAGTTCCACAAGTCGATTTGAAAAAATCCTTTTATTTTTGGAAGCCCATTAATTAAGATTTGTTTATAGACATCACTCTACAAATCCACAGCGGGTCTATTTACTGTAAATACTTAAATAATCAAATCTCCAAATGAAAACTCATCGGAATTCATCGAGTGTGCTATATGAAACAATATAGAAGATTTTTTCATAATATTTTAATAAATGTACAACACAATCTCGCTCTCTAGTATTGTAATCAGTTACACCAATAGTGTGTTCTAATATTTGCAAGGGGCTGCCTGTGAGGGATGACGCCTCTAGCACACCTTCATTGTCTGTGTTCTATTCTATTCTATGTTTAAGTGTCATTGGTGAATAATAAAAAGTATTTGTATTTTAATGTAAGTTGAGTACACAGCAGTGTTTGCTTAGTCTAATATTAATATTATTATAATATTGTATTTACAAATATAACAAAATATATTTTGACAGATTACAATCACTTTTATTTTGTTTTTTGTTAGTAATACAAGTAATACTATCATTATATTTTTATATTAATTTTAAGACAGAAAGCAATTTGGCTTTTAGCACTAAAAATGTAAATTGTACATCTTATGGCATCAACAATCTGCCATCTCAAATGTAGTTACTCTTCATGCACAATTCAAACCAGAACACAGCAATACACACGGATAAATAATAAATAGGAGTCTGGCCCAGAAACACCTGCAGTATATTACCACAGTATATGAGACAGAAATATCAAATCAAATAAAAAAATTTACTTTTATTCAAATAGACTCTTACAAGCACTTTTGTATTGTCACTTTACAAGAATAAACAATGTAAGCTCTGAACCTATTATTACTTTTGTTTTCTAGAAAGATGAACCGATTGTTTATTTTATTTCATAATCCACATTCAAAACTAAAGAGCTGTGATGTTTGCACACACTGATCTGATAAATTATCAGCCTTATTAGAACAACTTTTTTGGGTTAGATTGTTCCCTTCTTAAAGTTGATACATACTCATATATCTTCACATTAAGGAGCGAAGCAATAATCATTAACTTCAACCAAATGGCATCGTAATATCCAAATTTGATTGAAACCGCATAGCTACATATCATAGACAATACATAGTTATAGAAAATTTGAATCATAATACCAGTTTACATAGCGTACATAGCAGCAGTACATATAGGTGTCGTATCTCATCAATCATTATATGATTCAGATGAACTCCTATTCCTTAATACCATCATCTCAAACACATGCTTGTTCTTCAGATAAAGTAAGCAGAAACTATGAAGATAATACACAATGTTGTGACCTAGGGGTGCCATGCTTGGGAACTACTGATGTGACATATATACACCTATCTGTGACAAATTGTTTGTATTTGTTGTCTTCTTACACTTAATATGAATTGAGTAGTTATACAAATGTTATGAACACATAATCCATATCAAATAAATACCTTAATATACGAATTCAAGATTTTTGTGTGGTTTAGTACGTATTAATACAAGAACCAGCCGGGACTACAATGAACATATTCAAAGAATACCTTTGTCCTCAATCACACTCACAAACTGTTATATATAATTTTGGATGCCACTATTTAAAGCATGCAACAATTGTCAAAACAATTACAGTATAAAATAGCCTTTATTATAATTTTATTAGTAGTTTATAGTAAGGAGGAAAAATTAATAAGAAAGATGCAGAAATTAAAAAAGAAAACGATAAAACATACAGACAACATATAGTCAGGCAGCTACTGGCCGCTCACATTCTGTCCGCAGAGCAGCCAGCCATCGGAGCAGGCACCGAACACTCGTCTCATTATCGAACACCAGTCACACATAATAATATCGAAACTGCCGCCATTTGACAGACAAGTGTAACACTTCTGGTTGTAGTTATTTCGTTAAAGACTTTCGAGAATGTGCATCAGATATATAAGGTCGTAACGGTCGATGTACTCGCTGGACATATTAAATATAAACATTTTCACAGTTGAAAAGCTATTGGTTGATTCGGTCAATTTAGTTTTGGCACTGAATTAAACATAACTTTATTGTGACACCGAAATCGGATTTCACAAGAAAATTGCAACTTCACGCTTCAGTACAACACTGCAACGGAGGAAGAAATTAAAAAAAACTCACTGCATCAGCACATTTCGACATTAAAAACAATATTTACTGTGAAACTGGGCTACAAACAAAAATAGCTGGCCCTAAGGACACCCGCAGCGACGTGTTCGGGATGTGCACCGAGTATCTTCGTGTTTCGGCGTCGTTCGATCGACATCAAATCGTTATAGCGACTAAATTAATTCAGGAAAAAGCTTTTTCACCGAAATTAATGCGAATCGTAACTGAGTGTGGGACATAATTCGATTTGACAGCACGCCCCTCCACCCCGCGTAGCAATTCTGCCAGAAAGCGGTCGATTGTGGTGTTGCCAGTGTACAATTTTACCCACATTAGATGGAATTTACTTTATTTCTATACGCTATTATTTTTTATTGCATTATTATATAAATAAAATATCCTATTGTTTTTACTAAATTGAAAACAAATATACTTTTGGAAATCGATAAGGTAGATCCAGTAGGGTATGGATGTGTGAATGAGTTTCTGCGAAGACCTTACATACGGGAAGTGAAGTAATTAAAAAACAAGTTTAATATCCGTCGAGCTTGGAAAGCAACGAATCAATTAGCATTTAATGACTTAGTACTTCTAAAGTCGGTAGTTACCTCTTAATATATTAATAACGAATAAATCCATTTACTAAACTGATCTAATACTAAAGGTGCAAAAAAATTAGACATTAATCACAATTACGTTATCAGATTTCCGTATTTTGGCACAAGTAAGCAGTAAGCTGCACATAAATACTGTTATAAGTATTTTTTAAACAGAACGTTAAATAATAAAGTTTATTAGCACATATTTATTTTCAGTTAATTATTTTTTTGTTCTAAAACTGTAAGCCTGTGACTGGTACTGTATTAGCAGTAAACAAATAATCGCGAGTGCGGATTCGCTGGTCACGGATAATGAAAACGATTTAGAAATTTAGAAAACTGTCATTGAAATGATTGCACACTTTTAGTGTCATTAAAGAATACGACAAGTTTACGAACGGGACAAGTAGACCTGAAATTGCATTTTTTATTGTAATTTGGTAGTAGTAATAAACATAAAAACATACAAAATAGGTATTTGGTCGATAATCAAAAGAAAAATGTCGTTTTTTAATATTTAAAGATTAATATGTTGCCTCGAATACGAAGCAGCTTGTTTTTTTTTATAGTATAGGTAGGCGGACGAGCATATGGGCCACCAACGGCCATAGACATTGGCATTGTAAGAGTTGTTACCATCGCTTACATCGCCAATGCGCTACCAACCTTGGAAACTAAGATGTTATATGTCCCTTGTGCCTGTTATTACAGTGGCTCACTCACCCTTCAAACCGGAACACAACAATACCAAAGCTGTTTTGTGGTAGAATATCTGATGAGTGGGTGATACTTACCCAGACGAGCTTGACGAGTGTGGTCTGTCACAGGAAAAAAGTATTTGTAATATCATGACAATTTAAATATTGAGCGTTCGTTATGTTCATCCATTATATGCTTGAGATGCGTACGTAATGACGCAACAACATAATTGTCTGTGGGATGGCGTGTTCAGGGTACTTGCTTGTGATCTATACAATTGCAAGGTCGACTGAATATGAACTTTGAGGACAATTTCGTTGTCTTTGTTGTTGTTTGAGTATTCAATAATTCCTCTGAACATTGAAGTCCTCAATGTAAATAAATCCTACTATAATATATATTTTGTTTTTCTTTTCTGAATATGCCCATTTTTTTCTAAGCTTTTTCTTTCTTTTAAGTTTAAATCATTAATACAGTTATTCTTTTTGAGTTAACGCCATCATTAACGATTATATGAGCTAATTAAAAATTAAACGGTGGGAAAAATTCAACAAACGATTCGCGACGGGTAGTCTAATCAAATACATACGTTAATATCTTTTAACGTTTCTCATATAAGCTGCGTCCATTAAAAACAAACAAACAAACATATCCTTGACACAATAAATTCGGCAGAGTTAAATATGACATAATGTTTTATTTTTAAATTATCCACCGGATTCTTTGAATAATTTAAGAGCCCACGCACAGACAAATACGATTTGTACATTAACACATTCTATCTAAGGACGCCCGTGACCTCAAAGATACGTCTATTATTATAGCTGAGATGCAGATTTATGACAAATGCGTAAGTATCGTGTTACGTTGCCGAACAATATCAATGGAGATAAACAAATGACGAAAAGGTTATAACTTAGCCGGTTTACATATGCAGAGATAACAAGGACAATACGTTTGTATAACAAACTAGTTTGTATCCGCGGATTAGTTCATATGCAATTTTAGTAAAAAAAAATATTTATTTATTTATTTAATTATTAATAATATATGTCACTCTCTGTAAACTATCACTGAATAAAATCACGTTAATCCATTGGGACAAAACAATAATAACACTTTCGCAAGTATTCTATTTATACTAAAATAGGGTTGAAGCGTAAATACCTCAACGATTTTGGCAAAAAATAATTAAATGGTAACATTCAGAAATATCAATGTGGCCCGTAATCTAATCGAGTGAACGGCAAACGCGTTATTGCGAAATCTGTTAAATGCATTTGTTTTTTGCGTATTTAAATGTAGTCAGTAGTCGAGTCATTTCAATTTTTAAACGATTTGTATAATAACAGTGTTTTTTTTTAGTTTCTTGAATGTATAGCAGGCGGGAATTCGTGCATACAATTTAATAAAAGCTACGAAAGAGAATTTAAAAGTCAAGCATTAGATACTAATTATCATTTACAGTATCGATATTAACCTCTTGTTTAAAAAATGCCTGATTAAGATAAGCTTTGGATTGATCAACCCTATTTCTACATAAACATATATTTACATGAGAAAAACGCAAATTAACCGTCCGTTTAATGATGGCTCGTGTAGATAAATTAGTTGAGTCACTTTATTGCGTTGTTAAGAGAGTAATCGTTTGAGTGACGACGGTATAATTATCCGTTGAATGAGATTTAGAAGGCGTCGTCGTTGCATTGCGCATTTTCCTGCTTCAGCGACACTCAAAAATGTACTGAATTACCTTGTATCTTAACTTACTAAACATTCCTTTTAAATAACGTGTGCACTATATACATTAATTAACATAGTTATTGAGGATATAAATAAGTGAATATATACGAGTACATATTAAAAATAGCTGCTGTACATGAGCAACAATGCCCGTGTGGAATGGTGGCAATAATGCGATTCTCTGGGCGGAGACGTCGTCAGTGGAGACAGTCAGACGGAGTGTTAGACGTTTTCGTTCTATCACTCGCGTCGTCCATGTAGAAATTGTAAACGAAACGAATATATAACTCAAACGAAATCAATGATATCTATTTAAAATTAAATAATGCTATTTAAAATCACCTAAAAGTGATTTTCGTAAAAATCTTTTAATGATCGATTTAACAAAATAGCGGTCGCCGTGAACATAATGTAGAAGAAGTCGTTGAGCAACTATATTATTATTGTTAGAATACGGGCGCCCCACTGATCGTTATCGACGGCGGTGGGGTCTTTGGGTTTTTTACTACAATGTTGTCAGGCATTTCCAGGATTATCGATTATTTCATTGAAAAAAAAATGTAACAATAATTATGTAAACGCGAATCAAGCCTTATATTTGTAGTGTTTGTACAGAGTAACTACAACATATTACACAATAGCGGAATCCTTCGCTTCCTTATAATGCCAGGTCGTTGACCTCGCATCCCGATTAGCGCGATCCTACGGTTTAGTTAAGATAATTGTAGAACATAGAAGCGATACAAAATGCTTTAAAACCGTCAAAACGCGCACGCTAACACACGTCGTGTTTATAAGAGTACATTTTATATAATATTGAATAAAATGTACTCTTAACAAGTACTTTATTCGATTCAAGGAATACATATTATTATATAATTGTTTATAACATATATGGGGCATATGTATATAATTAATTAATGGTTTCTTTAAAGAACGGAAGTACTTAGTCTGTGTTAGTAAAATTGTGTCTTTGAAATAAGACAGTCCAACCCGTGGGACATTTACAGCCACGGACACATCTCGGCTGAATTGAATATTAAAACAATAAAATTACAGAAATACATTTAAATAGAATACTTATACATTATATACTATGTTTGAGATTGTCCCGCCATTGTGACGCCGGCCTTAGTCGGTGTAAGCCGGTGTACGTCGGTGTGTTGCTTCATTGATGCGATAAGCCCATTTCATTAAACAATCGCTGACATAATGTCTAGCCGTCGGCACTAGGCAGGTTGACTAAACATTGGAAACAATGGCGGACTATTCTATAAAAACAAATATATATGACAATGTACAATGATACTTCAACAATATTTACAACGGCCTAGTTCGCGTTTTTATTGCAAGTTAAAAAGTTCAAGTCTCCACGACTACTGCATTTGATTATGAGCTTTAAAGACGGCTACCTCGTCAGTAGTGGCTGCAGATAACGAGGTATTGGGTTCAAGCCCCGGGTGAGGTCAATAATAAGTTAAGCTCGTAAAGCCGTTGGTATTGCGCTTTAAGTCTCTCTGATCGTGTTGGATCGCCGTTCCATCGGATTCATAATCCGATCAAAGGAACAGATAATTTACTTGGTGGATGGGTTTTGTGTAACTCAAACTACAAACTGTAAGACATATTATTGTTTTGTTCCAGTTTGAGGGTTTGAGTGAGCCAGTATAACTACGTGCACAAGGGACATAACAACTTAGTTCCCAAGGCTGTATGTAGTGGTGGAGTGGAGCGTGGAGATATAAGGAATGGTTAATATTTATGACGATGCCAAAGTCTTTGGGCGTGTGGTATTTTATAAATATACATTCACGTTTGTGTCCAAGTGTGGGTAGTATCAAACCAAATGTAATGCGACGGATAATGAACTAATTACATAATAACCACACAAGTATGTTCAAATACATTTTTCTGCATTAATTTATTACAAAAACATGTTCTAGTTTTTTGACACACATTTTCATTAAAGTTGTATTGAAATATTAAGCACTTCCTGGTTATTATATATTTGATTAGACCGATAACTTTACATTCGTTTGAAACATTAATATGATAATGTCACATTATTCGAAGTAAAATATTGTCTACAACAGCTGTCTGTTGACTGAATTATAAAGTAGGTATATAATTAATTCTTCGTTGGTCTAGTGAGTAGCTATACGACAGCAGGCCTTAAGTCCTGGGTTCAAACCCGGTCAGCCCACGTTGGCAGTGTTCACACCGTCGGGTCGCGGTGCACACGTCGGTCCTGAGCCTGAACCTTCTTTGCCGTCCCATTGTATTACGAGAGTCTGTGTTGTGTCATATGTTTTATAATATGTCCCAGTTGGCTGGCTAGTCTCCCATGGCCGAAATAAGCCACGAGAACAACATCATCTATACATATAATAAATCTGTAACTGGTCGATGTCTGTACATGGAAGATAAATGAGTAAAACTTTTATCGGGGGTCTTTATAAACACAATAGAACCCAAAACAGTGATTAATAGAATTTTTGTCTGTTTGTCTGTTTGTCTATTTGTCTGTTTGTCTGTTTGTCTGTTTGTCTGTGCGTTTGTGCACGCTAATCTTAAAAACGGCTTAACGGATTTGAGTGCGGTTTCACTAATGTATTGTGGCTAACTTCACTTAACATTTAGTGTTTGTTTTATTTCAATCGGTTCATAAATAATAAAGTTATGTCAATTTAAAGATACACGTAGAACTTTTATTAAAAAATGGTTATGGTCAAACTGAAAAGAGATTAAATATTACATGTAATTTACACTTTTGCTTATGATTTATCCTATATTTTGTCCAATAATTTTTTATCTCTTTATTTATGTATTATAAGTTTAGTATCCCTACTAAAAATCAATAAATTATTATCTGTAGGAAAAGTACGCGCACTGTTAGTTGTCAAAATCAAAAAGTTTTGTTAACAATTTCGTGTTTTCAGTAGCTTCGTGTGTTGTTTTTGCATAAAACTAAAATTGCATATATATTGTGTGTATCTTTATGATCTCATCTTATATCTTTCATAACAGTACGCTTTAAGTCTGCGTGTGAGCAAGTCAGTTAACTCAGTGACAATAATTAATACGTAAATAGTATATAGGTGTATAAACAAAGCCTAAAAAACAACTATAACAATAATACATGGTTTTAGAAGTGCTTGCTTTAAACATCAACGTGGTATATCACTTCTTAAAACTTCAAATAGGTATAACTTTTTCGTAAATTCGTGTTTCCTGTCAAAAGTTTTAAAACGGCCTATAAAAATTCAAACGTTTTACCTACCGAAGTTTTTTCTAAACAACGAAATAAATAACAATTTAACGCGGAAAAAATGGCAACTATATTTTGAACTATATTTATTAGCCTCTGGATATATATAAGGAGTATTAGCCACTGGTTATGTATAAGAAGTGTAAATAGAGAAAAATAGCAATTTTGTTCAACATTAAAATAACAGAAATTACTTTAGAAGACCTCATTAATAAATGTAACAAGTATTTCGAACCGAGGAAAAATTTAACTATGGCCTGACATGTATTTTTTATGAGAAAACAAAGCAAACACGAAAATATAACCAACTTTATTACGAGTCTAGAAAATTACAGTTTAAAATGCGATTTCGTTGAATTAATAGTCATTGGTCAGTGATAAATTTACAGCGAATATGTGTTAGAGTAGCTCGCCAAACATCAACGATTCTTACAACGGTCTGATCTGTCACTAAAGAAAGCTATAGAGATAGCTAAAATAGTAGTGATTGAACAACAAAATACGGAGCACATAAATAAAAGCACTGAGACGTCGTCATCACCGTCATCATCTAATGCATATCAAGTGATGAAGGGGGAGTAAAAGGGTTAAACAACACACAGTACAGAATAGAGAAGATGTGCATATTCCTACGAAGTCAGACGGGCAACTAATTAAGAAGAGAACAAAATTGTGAAATGTGGTTATATTTGCCTCATCCCAATATAAACCAAATAAAAGTATTTTGTAATCTCTCAGCTTAATTCAATTGGTCTTTGGCTACATCAAGCTTGCGACAGCATAATCATGAATAGGAAGAAGTAGATCTGTGCGAGCATATAATATATAATTAAGTGTACTCAGATATTGATATTATATATTTAAAAAAAAATCACTGCAAAAATAACATAAATAAGATAAAAATGATAATGTATTAAATGTATTAATTTATATAAAATGAATGTACCAACCCATCTTAATATTCAATATTTTAGTTTGTTATAAATTTTGTACTGTAGTCATATTCTTGCTTGCCTTTTAATTGTATTTGGTTAAAAAATATATAAATAATATATATATCATTTATTTACTGCATTTTATTGGCCTTACTCAATGTAATAATGCTTAAGCTATGTGATTTCATTTATATTTTGTTTTTGGTAAATTTGTGTTTTCATTAAGTAATTAATTATATTTGATTATAAAAAAATATATATCTTACTACACCTTTACTGATTATGATGGTATAGCTGTTTGATTTTATATATGTTTTGTTAATTTTAATGAATGTGTAATTATTGTTGGTGGAAACTTAGCTAATGTATATATATATTTATATATATATATATATATGCTATAAGTGTCATCTCATTTTTAACACTTAACCTACCAGAGCGGTCAAATAACTGCTTTTGAAACTTTAATTAAAATTGTTACATCGCTGCTTTTGTTTGTATATTATATACTTTTCTACATAAAATGGCTTATTCAGATGTGTGTCAAGTTCAATGGACAACATTTGTTTTAATTCCCTTTTTTTTGTTTAATTAAATTAGTAGCCTTGGTTAAGTCTGATTTTATTTAGCCTCTGACAGAAGAAACTTTTCCTTTACTTTATACTTTATATTGTACACATAAAATAACATAAATCTATAAAAAAACGAATTAATTAATAAATTGTCCATACATATAAATAAAATTGAAGTTTCTGTCTGTTATTTCAAAATAACTGCCTGTTTTAAAGGTTATATGGCTATTTACGATTTACCAAAACCAAAGCAAT
Source organism: Nymphalis polychloros (assembly GCA_905220585.2). Taxonomy (NCBI): domain Eukaryota; kingdom Metazoa; phylum Arthropoda; class Insecta; order Lepidoptera; family Nymphalidae; genus Nymphalis; species Nymphalis polychloros. The sequence goes on from HG992270.1 coordinate 6,718,412, forward strand.
CATTTTTTTATTTTTTTTACTGTCTTCATGTCTGTATGTCCAGTCTAATCTTTCAATCGTCTAAAAATTGAAATAACCGAATTATTATAACAACTATTTCAAGATTCCGTTTAGCGTTTATCTTTCATCAAAATTAGTTGAGTCTATAAAAAGTTATAAAAAATACGTATTTTTGTTGATATCTATACACATAATATTATTACTCTTCCTAACTGATTCATTAACGTAGAGCCTAAACTGCGGGGGTTAGAAACTTGAAATTTTGGCAGTTGATACATTTTATAACACCCACTAAGGTAGGATTTTTGGAAATTCTACCCCTAAAGAGTTGAACGATTGTTTAGAAACCCGTCATTTTTAAAGTTAGAAGCATGAAATTTAATGAACAAGCTTAAAATAAATAAAAATGTATTTCAGCGTTTTTGAAAATCTAAATCTAAGAGGGTAAAAAAGGGGTTGAAAGTTTGTATGGGTATTTCGTCGTTTTTAGAAATTTAACTCCAAACGGAAGAAACGGGGTCAAAGCATTTGTATAAAAATTTAAAAAAATAGAAATATACTATTTGAGTTTTTTGATTGAATTAATAAACATGAATTTCAAAGTTTTTAGAAACTTTTATTTTTGTTTGGAAGAGTTGGGTGCAAATAATGAAATTCAAAATACGCAATATCTTATATCAATATCTCTTAGGGAGAAATATACGAACTTCACTATGTTAGTGATGTTTGGATAAAGAAAACATATTCCATTATTGCCATATGTACCACTTAATTGGTATTCCCTAAGCTTATATTATTGTAAAGTTTCATTAAAATCCATTCAGTGGTTTATGCGTGAAAGAGTAACATACGTCCATACATCCATACAAACTTTCGAGTTTATTATATTAGTAGGAAGTAGGATTATTATATGCCCTGTACTGAACACACATACACTATACTGGATGGGCGAATAAATCGATTGGTAAATGTTTATATCTTATTGATTAAAAAATGTACGAGATAAAATCCTTATTTTACCCGTACGAAGTCGGGACGGGCAGCTAATTACTCGCTGATAACGTATCTTTCTGTAGGTAAAAAAGGTTTTTAAAAACAGTACAGCAGTTTTTTAGTTTATTCGCTACAAACAAACATACAAAAAATCTATTTTTACTTATTTATAATATTAGTATAGATAAAGACCACGCGCGAGCGAAGCTGCGGGCAACAGCTAGTGTATAATAATTATGTTTTAAAATGCATTTTCAAGGGCCGAAGCTGGTCCGTGATGGCGACACTTACTGGAGTTGGGAGGAGTAAATTATTGTAACGGTGCTACGCCCACTATTATTGTTACTTATATTTTTATAAAACTGTTGGTATTAAGGTCACGTAGATTACACGAAATATACATAATATTCTAGAATACGCTATAATATAACGTCGCACCCACTTGATTACAATGCAACCAACGTTCGGACGGTCCTATCAATGAATACACGACCCGTGTGGCGTATGTTTTACCAACAATAGTTTAGATGAACAATTATTGTCATTCTGAGTTGATAAATAAACTTGACACGAAGATAAACTTTATTAGCTTACAAATGTATCGTTTTATGTATCATCATAATGTATGTATTTCTTAATAGTGTTGATTTATGAATAAACGGAAAGCTGTCGCCTGACTCACTCACTCACTCGCAAAGAATACAGGGGCTACACAGAGATTAACACGCTCCTTAAATGGTACAAATACTAACAAATGTTTGTAAATATATAGTTGAGCTCGATAAATGAACTAACTATCTGACGCAAAGGGTTTTGCTTGTATAAATATAGATAAGGAGAAAAAAAGCTATGAATTGGTTGTATCTACTTTTATTTAAGTTGGCTCTTACAAGCACTATTAAAATGTCATTTTACAAGACCAAGACCCAAAGATAGCGGCAAACTCAGTAGTAACAATTCTATCATAATGTACTTATACGTACAGTATGGTAATCAACGAATACTAACTCCGAGGTCTCTCATGACTCACCGCTGCAATTAAAGACAATAAACAATTTCTTATCAACATGTATTGTATCGGAGTCACTGATTACGTTACGCTCTTGAGAGAGGGCACGTACGAGTAGTAACGAGTAAACAGTAAGTACTCTACCGGATGAACTTGTACATACTTATATGATGATGACGTTCTCCCGACCGATTTCAGCCACGGCGGCCAACAAGTTAGTGCACAAGTGTGTGCGCAAACACAGGTACACTCTATTCCCTTACTCTTATCATCCGATGGGATGGCAATCCGACACGACCGGACAATGTTCAGACGCAGGGCTTTACGAGCCGAGGCATGGAGTACAAACTTCTAACTTCCAGAGTACGTGCTGCTGAGAATTTGGGTTTAAACCTAGGACCTCAGGATCTGCGACCTTATAAGAAGCATCTATTACTTAGAAAATGAAAACTATACGTCAACAAAGACTTTACTACTCAGACATTTTATATATATATTTTCCGTCGATCATTTAAAAAATATATAAGTTTTGTATTAAAAATTTAATAACCGACTTTAATTTCATTTTGTTTTATAAATATCTTCCAGTTACATTTCATGAACGAGACAATTAGTTTTTGCGCTGTCAAACGATTAAAAAGGCTTCCCTTATTTTAATATTTTTTACCGCCTCAGCGTTAACTGTTTCGCAAAAATAAATTATGATACACAGCAAAAAGTACTCGTCGTTCTTATCGCTAACATTGCGGTTGTTATGGGTAAAAAACTGGAACAGTTATGGTTAGCGTTAAGCTGTTTACACACTACCGGGGAAATTATAGTTTTAAAGTGGCAATATTTTGAAGTGTCAACTGTCAATGATGTCACAATACTTGAACTTATTTCAACATTATAGGCAGATTTCCTTAATTGTATGAATTCGACACGGGTGTTATATTTATGACCAAACACACCTATCGAATACGACACATCCCTCAAACTCTCGCTAACGGATACTAAGCCCATTATTATTTTACACATTTATTTGCAAGGCAAATCTAATAATTTGAACTATATATTGTAATAAATCGTTGACACTAACATAATATTTGTTATTGAACAAAATAGCCGGCGTCGAGTGTATACCGGCTCTAACGAGTAAATCGTTGATGCAAAACAAACGCCGGCGCATTGAGGCGTGCGCGAGATGTGAATGAGCCGCAATAATAGTTCCGTAAACAAGGCGGTGAGATGATGTACAGCTTATATATTATATATCAATATATAAATGTTGGCGCATCTGATAGAGATTCATGGACTACGACACCGTTCAACCGATCATGAGAGCTGGCTCGTTTATGCGTACATTTTCATGGTGAAGGTATGTTGTAACTCGCCACTATACATACATAGACTGTCTGGCTGCCGCATCTGACTGTCTGAACGCGATAAACTCAATAACTACCAAACAGATTTTCATATACGGCTTTCACTATTGGACGCAGTGACTCATGATAAAAGTGTACATAACTGTACATTCGATTATTTGCCAAATATATTTACATAACGTAGTTACATATAATTAAAAGTAAATAACACTGCTTCTTATTGCATTCACAGGTGCCCGGACAGGACATGATTACTTACTTATTTATTTATAATTCCTTGTAAATAGTTCTTTTACTTAAATACGTTAATGCTTACATAAAGACAATGTTTATGTGTATTTTCAGATCGAATATAATTTTGCGCTTAATGACCCGACATGGCCTTAAATTCTAATTACTAGAACACGTGAATTAGAAGATTACACGTGGCTAATAAGCCACCTGATGGTAACTGGTCCCCACAGCCCTAAAACATCGACGTTGTAAGGTATTTAACCATTCCGTTTGTCACCATTGCGCCACCAACCGTCGAAACTAAGATATTATGTACCTTGAGCCTGTACATGGGCTGTTTCCTTAAAATCAGAAGACATCAATTCTAAGCATTGATATTTGGCGGTAGAATATTGGAAGAGAGGTACCTACCCAGAGGCCTCTCACGTTGCGCAAAGCCCTACCACCAAGAGGAAATATCGCGATGTTTTATAAACCTTTAGAATATATACGTGTGTATATGTTACTGGTTGTGCCTTATTATTGTGTACCCTACGTCTGTATCAACTGCTAATCCGACCGTGAGAAAATATTCACATTACGCAAAGTTTACTATCTGTGCTATTACGTGTACATAATATGAATAGCTGATTACTGTCAATAAGTTCACACAGTGTCACCAGTACTGGTAACATTTGACTGCCTCCCGACATCGGGCTCCGCACCCGTTTCGCCGATGGAAGGACTTGGAGAGAATTAAAAATATAATTATGGATTATGGAGAATTCTCAGGGTCTGCGGTATCCCCGCACACATACCGTGGGGTCTTAAAGATAAACTATACTTAAAGATTAGTTAGTTAAATTCATCTTTATGTGACACGTTTTGTGAATAAAGTAGGCTGATTAACTTACTTAGTGCAAATACTATAAAGTACTAACTACAAAATATTGGTTACAATTCTCGGTTTTTGGACTTTATTATTACGTACGTAGCAAATTGCAGATACAGTGAGGTATTCCATTAAAAAAAAAAACATAATTTATACGAGATCACGCTGGATTGAAAAAAATCCAGTACAAATCCTGCGGGATTGCGTTACCTACCAACAACGTTATCGCGTGTGATAGTAAGTCACCGCGCACTACGATGAGTCGTGAGTGACGGAGCGAATGAAAGAAACTGAATGTTATTTATTACCGTTTTATTTAGATTCATCAAAACAAAATGTAATTTATCCAATTAAACTCCACTTTATACGATTAAATGTAAAGCTATCACAGGCGTGGAATGTAGATCCTAGTTACTAATAAATATGTCGGCTATAGAGTTTAGACTATTGAGTTCGAGACGAGAGTGATAGCAGACTTTTTGTTGTTATATCACTATAGCCTATATCGTGGTTGGAGGTCGTCGACGGATCGCCGTTCATTTTAACTACGTTTCAATTATTCTTTAGTTTAGAATTCAATATAAGATGAATCTACCTAATGTCTCTCTATTTACGTAATGTCTTTACAGTTACGCCGATAAATAAATTAAAAACTCATATTACATACGTACTAATCAATAAGGATTATAATACTGCACGGGTTGATTTTGGACACATCAATATAATATTATATAATTAACATAAAGTCTATGAGAACAGTCTCAAACTACAGCTAATAATAAATTTGATTACACATCGATAGCCAAAGTCATTCGGCGTTATACGAAAATGAAAATATACGTCGTTTATGTAAAGCTCTTACTGGTGCTTTTTAATCATCTATTAACATGACTTGCCTTAATTAATTGCACATTTATTTTATCTAAATTCACTGGTAATTATGTTATTTTTATATACATTTTCTTAATTATTAGTTACAAAATAATTTATGATGTTTGATACCTACATGTTGGTGATTTTTTGAAACCATTTTAAATTTGTATTTTAATTAATAAGTATTACATATATAAATAAACTTAGAACTAACATCGATTCGGAATTCAGAGCCGGAAACAAGCTCGGTAGTTACTATTTACTACATACTCATACACATGTATATAATGTGCATTGGGGTCAAGATAAGAATGTACTTTTACTGATCTCGAAGGTCATTCACTGAGTCAGGTCGTTCGTCGCTGAACAATAAGGTCGGAGTGAATGATACATCGTTAGGAACTCGACGAGAATGAATTAGAAAACTGTAAACCGCACACGTACACCTCAGTACTTTGTAAGGTGATGGAACGGATCTTAAACAACCAACTGATCCATTACCTAGAAGATCACTGTCTAATTAATGATCGTCAGTACGGGTTTCGACCAAAACGGTCCACAGGTGATCTTCTAGCGTACGTAACACACCTCTGGGGTGAAGCTATCGACAAGCGTGGGGAATCGTTGGCTGTCAGCCTCGATATCTCCAAGGCTTTCGACAGGGTCTGGCACAGAAGTCTTATCTCCAAGCTGCCGGCATACGGTCTGCCAGCTCAACTTTGCACCTGGATTGCCAGCTTCCTACACAAGCGTAGCCTTCGCGTTTTAGTTGATGATTGCGCTTCACAACTCTATGTAGTGAATGCTGGGGTCTCTGGGAGCTCTACCACCAAGTAAATAAGTTAAGTAAGTATAGTTATGAATATATTTATAAATTTGAAACATCTTATAACTTAACAACAAAGTTACTAGTTTTATAATATCCTTTGACGCGCAAACTTTCCTTAACAATATTATTGAATTTTACAATAACAAATGTAACGTTAATCTAAGGGCTCAATTTAAAGTCCAAAAGTCTCGTAGACAAAAGCGAATATAAAATCGAAAATATGTGAAAACACCTATGAAATTTAACAACATTACTCATTTGTTTCCCATAGGTCTACACTCCCCATAGACAGGGGCTGTGTTAGTGTTAAGTTCACTGAGTATATTCAAATCGATTCCGCACGTGAGACAGACAGTTATTATATTGTATTAAAACAAAACAAAACTACGTGAAATCATCGCAATAATGTTTCGCTTTCGATCGTCGGTTACCGAACGAAAACAAAAGTTAACGATCGTCATTAAACAGCCGTCAGCGAGACAGCGCACGAGATCTGTCTCGACGATCGAACATTTAACGCGTCATTTGTTTTATATACTAAAACTATGTAAGAGTTTAAGCAAGTCCTTTTAAGGACCTTGGTTGGCTTTAGCTTATTCCACTTTTCTGCGACACTGGCTGGAGATGAATTATTATAAGCTCATACCACATGAAAATCCATATATTGCCCGGATTTGAACACACCTACTTTTATTAAGTACATTTACAACATGAATTTCTCTTAAAACATTTTCTTGCAAAATTCTAAATACGACATGTCATAGATTAATAGCTCATCAATAATTTATTTAAATATTTTTTATTAATTTATGTAAATGATATACTTCATATATTTGATATATGATACCGCGCCTTCCGTCCTTATGGTTAATCTCCAAACGGCTCGCTTATGAAGCCTTCACAATCGCACGCCATATTGAACTTTTTGCATTAATAACTAACTAACTTTAGAAACTTTATTCTGGACCAGTATGAATCATATTTGAACCAATAAAATACATAAAGATTTATATACACCATAAAAGGTTTTAAGACAAATCGATCTTAGTCACCATTTCGTGGTAAGTGTGCTATTTATTTCTATAGCTAAAAAACCTAACAAATATGTTATATGAATCTGGGGAGTTGTATCACGTGAGCTGGCAACACCGTGACATTTAATTTCACGGCTTGGTCATGGCGAAAGTGAACGTAGCGGTTTAAGCTCGATCATCGATCATTAGCACTTTACATGTTGTGCGCTTGTAGTTCCGCGCCCGTTTGGATAATGAACAGACGGATGTCGTCAACTTTTTCTGAAACTCTATGAGTAAGACAGCGCTCTGACTACTGATGGTTATGGACCAATCCGTCTGGGTAGGTGACAGACCTGAACGTGGCTCAGAAATGACATTCTACGAGATATATGAAGCGACAAAATAGATAGTGCTCCCGGATTTGCGCACTATCATATCTCCTGCGCTGTTGCCTGTTCTCAACAGAGAATAGTCAAGCCTCGGTGAATCGTTCAGGAGGACACCAACATAATCAATACAAATTTTACTAAACGTCAATACTATACATTAGTATTAGGTTTGAAGCACGAGTGTGCCAGTATACTTTCTGGCACGAACGATATAGTATCTTATATCCCGTGGTAGACTGCGCAGATTCTAACTAGAAACTAAGTTAGGTTTATAAAGGTTCCATCGAATTTTGCGTTTTAGCGAACTATATCCACAACATACTGTAGCTCTTTGTATGAATTCCGCCGACGATTCCGACTCCAACATTATTTACATAATATAATATGAAGAAGTATTACAGTCTGTGTAATTATCGTCCCTACGAGCTTTTCTATTTTTTGGTCAAATATCAATTGAATCGAATTAACGCGGAACAAACAAACGGACACAACTTTCCTCTCGACATTAAAACACGATGTACAACGTAATTCGTATCCGGAAGTCGTCGCCTGTAATCATAATGTGTAGTAATAAATGCAGAAAGTGTTATAGAAAATTATTACGTAACCGAGACGTAACGAATATCGCTCCGATTACGGAGAAAATAGTCGAGTCATGTGTTTGACACTCGTCTCAGACTAGACGCGCAGAAAGGACTGCGCGGTCTGTTGTAACGAGCCTCCGACACTTTTATCTCCGTTACTACAAGTCCGGCCACCACATCCAATCTATCATCTTCATACAGCAAAGTCAACAGAGCATTTAACACAATACAATACAACTTTAATTAACCACTGAAATCAAATATATAATCTAATGATTATATTATCCATAAAGATAAAGAATTCTTTGAATAATATTTCACACATGACCTGTCACACTTAGAGTTACATGATTCTCATGTTAATGTGTCACACATACGAATATTCGCCAACTTATGAAACGCTTACTAGCATATTCTGCGCCGAATGTAACGCTCCCCCGATAAATATTTTATTATTTATTGAAGTATGAAAACACTTGTATCAGAAGGACTCGCTCCATAACCATTAATTACAATAATTTACAGAAACATAATATTAACATAAGCTATCGTGACGTAACGAGTCAATGGGAAATAAAGCTAGAAACGCCATTGTTATGTAACATACATAACCAATAATAGCTGTCTCTCTTAAAATACAGAGTTACTTATCTAAATTCTATCCCAACACGAAAACTCGGTCGCGCGATCTATTGATTGGTTATTATAATATAGAAACTGAATTCATCAAACGTCATCTTGTTGATACAATACCAGTTTATCGATGATCCAGATTGCGTTGTTTGTCAACATTTCTGGGTCACTGTTTTGTTACTGTTTCAAAATGTAACTGGTTGTAAAAAGACCGTGGGCGGGTAGCGCGTGTGAAGTTATAATATGGAAGAAATGCAGGGAAACGCTACTAACTTAAACGAAGGCAGATAAGCAAATAAGCAATCTGATGCTCAGCGGTTACAACGGTTGAGCTACGCCTTATATTGTCAGTGCAACACCTAATAGGTCTAAGACGCTGAGTCCATTGTTCCTGTAATTCCTACCTTTCAAACAAGAACAGAACGATACAAAACGTAGCGGTATAATAGCTGATAAGTATCTATCCTGTCCCGGTCCCGGTCCGGCAATATAACCGCACCGATTATGATAATAAACATCGTGATATAATCTCCGCGTCCGAACTATTCCAAATAAAGAGGCACGTGTCCTCTTCTGAGACAAACAGAACGAGACAGAACCGCCCACTGCGATGTAACATGATGGGCTGAGCAGTATTGACTATGTTTTGCAAATAAAACTACGTGTGTACTAAAAATCTTGAAATTTGGGGATATTCTTAAGTTATCCAATAATTAGTTGTAAATTATGAATTTCAAGGATTCTAGGATTTTTTTCGTTAATTAATGAAAGTCAATGAAATTCTGCTTCAAATGAGTATAATACATATATTTAAAATGACTTCAAGTCGCTACCAATAAGTAAATATAACCAATTTCCCAAACAAAAATGTTTTCGCCAACATGTATTGGTCTATAGTGCTCAACCTATCGGTGTTTATACAATAACTATAGTACATGCACACAGCTTCCCTGGAAACACGAACATCGAGAATGCGGTCTAGCGGGAGACGCCGCAGGTCGAGCGTAACATTAAGTATTAATATACCCGCATACGTAATATGTATACAACGAGCGTGACATCTATATGTTTAAGTACATATGTACAATATAATAATTTTGCGATTCAAAGGGGAAATGCTGCTAGCATTCTTGTCACCATTCCATGCGGTCACTATTTGTACACTAACTATTTTTAATTTTTATAAGGCTTTAATGTAAATATATAGTAAACAGATTATCAGTCAGTACAGTAATGTCGACTGCAATTAACATTTTGCTTGATTTGTGTTGAATGAACCACGCTGGGCGGTGATGGCTCCCGTAGTGGTAAACCTGCTTATGTCGGGTGAACCTATTCTCTGGATGAGCGTGGAATGGCTCAAAATCTCCCCCAATAGAAGGCATGGCATGTGTCCAGACATTAATGCGCCGTTTCTGCAAACACATTATCATCCTCATCTATGATGAGTCGGTTTGAAAAGTGTAATTGTTATAGAAATTGGATCCGAGTGAATTCTCCGTCGCGTACTATGTAATAAAAAGCCGTTTCGAAATATCGCTTCATAGTAGAAAGCGGACCGGTTGCGCCGGAGTGCCAGAGTGCCGGGCCGCCGCGACGCGCAACCGCACTGGGAGGATGAGTTCGTGATCGTAAGGCACTCCTCATGCTGACGTCACGACTTCGTCGAATTCGCGTAAACTATACGAAATTACCCGTGCTGTTTTTTAATATATCGTAATATAACAGTCTTATAACGCGGGCACCAGCTAGTACATATACATCAACAGATAAATTGAGAGTATCAACCTTATTGAAGTTGCTTAAAAAACAGTTGCTCCTCCATCTTCGTAAACACTGATCAAAGAGACATAAATTAATTAATCTATAACTAACTCGAACTTGGAACCCATGCATCTGCCATATTTGATGACGTCGTATACCTGTAACAAAAGAACAATATAAAAATTAATGAATTGTTCGTGAAGATATTTTTTTTAAATAAAGAGTTACCACTGAATATCTTGTCGGTTCTTATCGAAATAATCCAAATTCTAATGTGGTATATATTATAGTAACGCTTGAAGATTCAAAAATAATTTGACATAAGCGGCGGACATTGAGGCGGGTTTAACCTAGCGATAGCCGGTGAGGCTTTGTGGAAGCCCATCGGGGTAGGTACCACCCACCGCCAATCGGCACCAGATACTAACGTTGTGTTCCGGTATGAAGGGTGAACTTTTTTTGACGCATGTTATATCTTCAAGAGATATTCTGACTCTGGGGTTGGACCTGAACGGCTTGTCATGGTATTTTTATCCACATGAACCCCAGCGGTAGCCGTCGTCGCACTTTCTATCATATTGATTAAGTTTTTTTGCTTGTTTTATTATGTTGCAGCATTACAATCGAAATTTCATGCTTTTTGTTAGTAGTTTTTTTCAATGAAAGCGGTCTATTGATCGTCACGGGCTAGTGACTTCCTAGGCTGTCTGTACGGTATGACATATATTAAAAGCGAACATCGTCACCGGCCCAAGCTAGTTGTGTTGAAGCGGTAATTTAACATTAGATACAACAATTACGGCGGCCATATCGTCGTATTAAACGGTAACCGATCTGTCCAACTGACACACAAACCTAACACCGTTCTGTTTCAACATCACTCACGCCTCAGTTTGATATGAAGAAAAATGAGTTGTTATTTCTAGATTATTTATAGTTACCTATTAAGACAGAAATTACATGTTTTTATGATAACGTAGACCGGCACTATGCATTAAGATATAATAATAATTAATGTTTATATATAAGCTGACGGACACACCCAACGGGGTCCGTTGATAATCAACGATCTAGATCAATTTTGATGTTTTTTTTTTTATATTTACGGGTCACCTTTCCACCTGGATTATAAACTCTATTTGCAGGCCGAAGCTGAGGTGCTGTTTCCAACATCCAGAACTTATAATTTCCCTTCTTAACTTATTTTAATGTTTTATTTTCATATCTCACATTAAAAAACATATTCTTAATTTTGTATATTTTTATATACAAAAGCGCGTCAATTTGGTGTTTGTTACGCAATCACGTCAACACCGCGTCTATATCACAACGCAGGGAGACAAAAACAAAACTTTATTTGAGTTAGCACTACGAGTAATCCCAAATCGGATTGGAGAAATACAAATCTATATAACAATAAATAATGTGAACATCCAGCACAATGATTAAATACTGTCTTTAAATAAATCTCATATAAAAGACACGCAAAGAAAACTAAATTGCACATTTGATAGTAACGATCCCTTACTGTGTCCAAGGTGACCGTCTTGGCGGCAAAGAGCGCACAGCAAGCTTGTTTGTGAATAAATAAAACATCGTCTCATGTACCTTTAACTGATTTTATATATATTCGACGATGATATAAAGAACGACAAGGTGCTAATAATGTGTAGCTGATGGATTTAATTCAAACGTTTTCCAATGTTACGTATCAGTCCAACAAAACTGGTCTAACCTAACATTATAATAAATCCTTAATATTATAATGTTGGATTTGCATTAAGTACATAATATATTCATATAATTCACATTATGTGCGACTTGATTAAGCGATATGATATTCCGAAACCCCGGAGTGTTCCGTATAATATATGAAATACATTTTATTGCATATACATCTTAATCATATCGGTTCGTTATGAAAGTGAATGATTAAATATGTTAATAAGTTTATACAGTTATAGACAATTATTGAATTCCGAACGTTACCGTTAACGCTGTTTCTAATTTAAAACCAATACCAGTAAAATTATAATATTTATATATACATGTAAACATATGTAAATCCAAAGATTTTAATTATGTATTTTGTTACGGAAGTCTAAAAATATGTGTTTATATAACGCGATAAAGTTTTGTTGTCAAACTTATGTAATTTAGACGCGATACATTCGTCCGTACGTTCTTGTATGTACTTACGTATTATGACCGAAGCGATCTATCAGAGCTGCACTAAGTGACTCGGTCACGTGGGTGTGGCAGCTAGTCTTATGATCTCGTTGAGCGAAGACGTTTGATACATTACAAATAAAATAATGTGGATATCCATTTGTATCTAGATGTTACTACATACATTACATTATTATATTGGGAACATAATTTTATTATTTATATAACGGTAAGCGTCAACGTCAATTACATGGCGCTTACATTTTTAAGTTGCAGACACGGTTCAAGCACATTTTGCTGTAATTCATACTTTGTTTCATTTAATAAAAGTAATCTTTAAAAAACATCTTAAAATTTGAATGAAATAGAAAATGAATAGTGTTGTCGTAAAAGAAACTGCCTTTCGAATTTAAGCGGCATCGACCATCACGACCTACAACGCTGGGCCAGGACGGCCCTGCTTTATTTTTTTTTTTTTTTTTTTATAGTTCCCGGGATGGCAAATGACTCTACTTCACCTGATGGTAAGTGATAGTAAAGTCCAAACGCGACGACGGCTAGTGCAGTCAGGAAGAATGACTTGCACTAGCCGCCCCCGCCTTGCCGGCCCGCAAGATGCCTCTTCACGCCTCGTTTGAAGGAACCCGGGTCATAAGAGGAGGGGAACACGTGTGCTGGTAACGAATTCCATGTTTTAGAGGTGCGACAAAGAAAAGAGTTGCCAAATTTCTTCGTGCGCGATGGAATTGATGTCACAGTTAGTCGGTGACATCGAGAGCCAGCACGCGTAGATTTGTGAAGGAAAGGGGAAGCAGGAATGAGGGTGAATAGCTCCTCTGAGCACTCGCCGTGATACAGTCGATAGAAAGCGCTCAGTGCCGCTATCTCTCGACGCAACTGTAAAGGCTCGAGGGTGTTGGTGACCTTTACGTCGCCAATAATGCGAACCGCACGTCGCTGCAACCGATCCAAGGCCTCCAGTAAGTACTTAGCGGAGCCATCCCAAAGGTGCGAGCAATATTCGACGCAGGACCGCACCTGTGTTTTATACAACAGGAGCAGTTGTTGTGGCGTGAAAAAACGCCGCACCTTGTTCAGGACTCCGAGTTTTCGTGAGGCTGTTTTTATAACAGCCTCGATGTGATCCTTTGGATTGAGGTCGCACCGAACGTCAATTCCCAGTATGGCGACTTTGCCTTGTATCTCCAGCGTAGTGCCACAGAGGGAAGGAGGAGGGGAAAATGGTGACTTTTTCGCTGTGAGAGCGCATACCTGTGTTTTCTTGGCGTTGAACTCAACAAGATTATCAGAGCCCCATTTGGCAATGAGTCCTAACGTCCTATCGAGTTCAACAACAAGATCCCTCCGTCTCTCCCCAGTTTCCGCCCGCCCAGCCCCTGCGCTTCCGTGGTATCCCCCGTGCACTGTACTATCATCTGCATAGCAATGTATGTTCCCGAGAGAGAGCATATCATTGATATGCAGAAGAAAGAGTGTGGGGGATAGCACAGACCCCTGGGGGACCCCAGCATTCACTACATGGAATTTTGAAGCGCAGCCATCAACTAAAACGCGAAGGCTACGCTTGTGTAGGAAGCTGGCAATCCAGGTGCAGAGCTGAGCTGGCAGACCGTATGCCGGCAGCTTGGAGAGAAGACTTCTGTGCCAGACCTTGTCAAAAGCCTTGGAGATATCGAGGCTGACAGCCAACGATTCCCCACGCTTGTCGATAGCTTCACCCCAGAGGTGTGTTACGTACGCTAGAAGATCACCTGTGGACCGTTTCGGTCGAAACCCGTATTGACGATCATTAATCAGACAGTGATCTTCTAGGTAATGGATCAGTTGGTTATTTAGAATCCGTTCCATCACCTTACAAAGTACTATTGGCCGATAATTAGCCGGGTCTGACCGATCCCCTTTTTTGGGAACCGCTTGCACATTAGCCTCTCTCCAAGAATCCGGCACACGTCCTGTATAGAGAGACAGCTGGAACAGGCGCGTCAACACAGAAGACAGCTCCGCTGCACACTTCTTCGGCACTATGGCTGGTATTCCATCGGGACCACTAGCTTTCCGTACATCGAGTGATTGCAGCTCTGCACGCACATCGCGCTGCCTGATTTTGATGTCAGGCATCGTGTGGCCACATGAAGGTATTGAAGGTGGCTGTGCACTGCAATCATCGATCACAGAGTTGTCCGCAAAGAGTTTTGCCAGAAGATCGGCTTTCTCTTGCGGACTGTGAGCTAGCGATCCGTCCGGATTCCTGAGCGGTGGCAGCGAAGGTTGGCAGAAATTGTTTTGCACAGACTTGGTCAGACGCCAGAAGCTACGAGAGCCCCTAGGATACGAAACAAGGTCGTGACCAACCCGTACAATGCGCTGTGCATCCGCTCTCGTGTATGCCTTCCTACAGGACTTGGAGCTTTTGTTGTAGGTTGCTTTCAGTGAGTCAATGTTAGATGCCCCACTAACGCAGCCATTGATCCATGCGCGATATGCCGCCTGCTTAGATGACACAGCATCGGCACATTCGCGAGTGAACCAACGGTTACGCGTACCCTTACTGATGAGGTCTGAGTTAGGAATGTAGTATTCCATCCCCAACAGGATCTCACCAGCAATAGCAGCGGCGCTAGCTGTCGGGTCATTCTCACTAAAGCAACGTTCCCTCCAAGGGACTGACGCATAGTAATCGCGCAATCCGTCCCAATCTGCCGACTTATAGTGCCAAACACGACGTTTGCATACCGCTGGTGACGGCAGCTTGGCCTGTGGCACCTTGGTAGATATCAGGCAGTGATCCGAAGAACCAAGAGGAGCCCGAACCTCAACCTGATATTCCACCGGGTGAGTAGTCAGCAGAAGGTCCAGTAGAGAAGGCGCTTGCCCGTCAATATCTGGGATCCTGGTGGGCTGATCAACCAGTTGGGTCAAGTCTTGCGTGAGAGCGAAAGCATGAGCAGTCCTTCCAGCATGGTCAGTTTTGGGAGACTTCAACCATGACTCGTGGTGAGCATTAAAGTCCCCCAAAAACACCAGTTCCGCGTTAGGAAACTGCTCTTGTGCAGCATCTGCCACCCGACTAAGATGGTCAAATAGTCGGCTTGTCTCCAAGTCACCATTATGGGATCTGTAGAGGCACACGTAGACTCGACTCTGGCGAATCAGGTCCACACGTACCACCAACATGGAGAAGGAAGGGTCCTCCAAGCAGCGCAGACGGTGACAGCAAACATCCGTCCTGACGAACAAGCATACTCCGGCTTTCGCTTTGAAGGATTCTTCTAGCATGTAGCCGGGATAATTAAGGTAGCTGGTATCGACAGGACGGAGTATTTGAGTCTCCGTAAGAAACAACATTGCTGGCCGTGCTGTCTCAAGATGGTGGTGGACAGCATTGAGGTTAGCATGGAGTCCACGGATGTTACAGAACTCGACCTCAAACAGCGAAGGTATGGTGGGGGTGTGCACCGCTGATCGACCGTTATTTCCTGTATGCGCTCTCATTTGGGAAAGGAAAGGACGAGACGTGAAGCGAGCGACGCATTGCCACGATAGGGATGGTCAAAGTGTGGAGCTGTGTTTCCCCAGGAAGCTGCCAGAAGGGAAAATAAACTGACCCGCCGGACGGAAGGGCCCCCGAATCCTCCCGGTAGTGGCCGCCGGGACCCCACCGTCCGGTCACCAACCGGCACGACGGTCCACACCGAGATTATGCGTGGCCTGGTGGGGCAGCCTCGCGAGCTGGTTAAGAACGCTTGGGCCCCTGTACTATGCCACGGGCGGCCAGCGGAACAACCGTTTCTACGGGTCTCCCTGTCCGGCAGGTCAACATAATTTCCCCCGGCATTGGTTCAACACCAACTTCCACCGGACCACCACATATCACGGCGATGCGCGCTCGTGCACTGGCTGTACGCTGGCTGATCTCGAAACGCGACTGCGAACAGCCACTTCACGAGTTTTTCACCATGCGTACGGTGGTAACAAGCCAGGCGGATGAGAGTCATCCTACCACCAGATGAGCAGATGGACGCTCAGATATCCCTTAGTCGCCTCTTACGACACCCATGGGAGAGAGAGGGGCAGTGAATTGTATTCTTACTCCGTCACTGCACGGAGAAAGAATACAACCTGCTGGCTAACTCAGGCTTTTCTCATCAAAACATGAAGATACATTCACTCACATCACACACCTCTGTTATCTAGCAGAAAGTGCGTTTTTGTTACAGACACTTTTTAAATTACTGTTATTTGTTATTAACATTATGATACTTGATTAGAATCACCGAAGTTGGCCTTTGCCTCCTTTGACTTCAACCGTTATAAAGTAAAAAAAAAAACATAGGCAGGGGCGATGAACCTTTTATCTTGTTTAAACAAATAAATGACTGTTTTGGTAGAAGCTATCTGGTTGACACTGTGACGTCATTTGACTATATAAGAACCAACATTAAATGTACATATTTTCTTTATTGATAGTAACAGGCGGTGTTTATGTAAGAGACAATCATTTGACAAATAAGAGAGAAATTAATGTACAGACTCTCCTATTTATAGTTAATTATGTAATAAGAAATTAAAAGTATGAGTAGTAATTATTTAGAGAAAGTAGTTGTAATTCTTAAACAAGATCAGTTTCCGACGATACAATCATTTGAATCGGCAATTTAATAAATTAAACTTTAAGATACCTCCGCATGGGCTTGTGGATTACTTCGAGTAGAACCGGCAATAAACTCAGTGTCTACTCTTTTTTGCTTATTTAATATATACGTATACATAAACACATCAATAACTTACCATTCGATTTATATAATCTCATCAATACAACACAAGCTCCACATACTCTTGTATTGAATAAATTAACACCTAAAGACTCAATTTACATTATATTAAAAGTGTTATCTAATTATTATTGTTTTCTCTCACGCCAAGCCGTGACCTGGTCCTAGAAGCAGATACGACAAGATCTCAAATTAGCATCTAACAGAATTACATTTAATGAAAAGCTGCCACCTCCCAGCAGATTCCAAAGAAAAAAATTAAATATGAAATTCATCGTCAACTATAAATCATAACGAGAGAGCGAGAGGCATCAAGACTTTAATTAAAAATTAAAAATGTGTCAAAATGTTGTTCGGAGCTGTCTCGTACAGTGACAGTTCGTTTCGCCAACAAATAAAAGTATCCCGTAGTCGTAACAATGGACACGACGTACTTCGACTCGATCACGTACGAACCGTGTAATTGTCTGTTTGTGCGAACTGTTATTACTCATAAATGTTAAAGTGAAATAAAAAGAAAAAGCCCGTTATTGTCCTCTCTGATACGGAACTCATTCACGCTGCTCAACTGCGTGTTGGGGGATATCATTGTGGTAGAATTTCACCCGTCACATGCAGGTCTCATCACTAATTACTGTGTTTTGAATATGAAATACAGCACTGCTGCTAGGACTTCGGATGAGAGCTGTTGTTCTAATCACTCAACGATCGCGGATAACTAACGTTAGCAATAATTTTAAATGAGTATTACTATGGTAAAGTTGAAGACTCGGACAAAATATATAATTATAAAACTATAATTCCGTATACATTAGCAGGAACCATTAAAACTGTTCTTTTAAATCGGTTAAAAATAATATTTCGTTTGTTCTATATATTGAAGAGGAATCTGTACTTAAGAATGGCTAACTCCGTCACAGCCCGGCTAGCTCAGTCGGTAGAGCATGAGACTCTTAATCTCAGGGTCGTGGGTTCGAGCCCCACGTTGGGCGAATAGCTTTTTATTTATTTTTACTCTAGCTCTGGCTGTTACCTATACAAATTTAATATATTTTTACATTGCGATCGTGATGGCAATTTTATTATTCAACATTATTTTTTTATTTCAATACAAAAAGTGCCGTATATCACATTTATATATCACTCGGATTTTAACCACGATTATATTTGTTTTATGTTGCATGATTTAACGCCAGATGCATTAGCCGTGGTCACGACCCGAAGGGAACGCCGCGCGCCATCCTACGTCGACTGCACAATTCATCCTTTGGATATGATTGCGATTAAAACCCGAGTTGGTATTAATTTATGAATATTTATAATTTGTATTGCAAACAAACTCAAGACATCATCATCAATATTTAGCAGGTTTAAATAAATAGATAGATGATTAGTGTCTATAGTCAGACATATTATAGTGTACAAGTGTTTGCGTAAACACAGGTGTACGTATTCACTATTCTCTCACTCTCATAATGCGATGGACGGCAAGACCGACACGACCGGAAAGAGTTCAGGCGCAGGACCAACGGTTTTACGTGCTTTCGGAGGCACGGGAATGTACTCAACTTCCAGGCACCAAGCTGCTACTGAGAATTTGTCGACAGAAATATCCAATAAATTTTTATAGGGCCGAAATTTAGCCACTAAAACACAGGTAATCATATACATGTTTACTTGGTGGTAGAGCTTTGTGCAAGCTCGTCTGGGTAGGTACCACCCACTCATCCGATACTCTACCCGTAAACACTAGTACTTGCTATTGAATGAAATGCTATTAAAAAAGCAATATTTGTGACATAATATTGTACTGTATAATATGTTTAATATTATACGAACATACACTGTATATGTGTAAAGTGTACATACTGCGCTCCTTAAATGTAAGTAACAGCCTGTGAATGTCCCACTGCTGGGCTAAGGCCTCTTCTCCTCTTTTGAGAAGAAGGTTTTGGAGCTTATTCCACCACGCTGCTCCAATGCGGATTGGTGGAATAAACATGTGACAGAATTTCAGTGAAATTTGACACACGCAGGTTTCCTCACGATGTTATCCTTCACCGTCAAGCACGAGATGAATTATAATCACAAATTAAGCACATTAAATTCAGTGGTGCTTGCCCGGGTTTGAAACCACGTTCATCGGTTAAGATTCACGCGCTCTTAACACTGGGCCATCTCGGCTTTTGCGCTCCTAAATGACATAAAAATCTGTTTATACGTAATTGTGAGACTTTTTCTCAGGGCTCAAAAATCTATACTAATTCATTGTAAAGATACTTTAAAACGTGTTAACTTGAAAGAGCAGATACTTCCAACTTTAAAGATAAGGAAGTACGAGTCAAGCGTCGAGATAAAAAGGAAAAAAAACGGTCAAGTACATGACGGCGACACGTAGTGAGTGTGTCCCGTGTATTACGTAGCAACACTCGGCTAAGAGACACGTGGTATTACCACTGCGCCACGACGGCTCTACGTATAATGAAATATAAGGAGGAATATGATATAACATAAATACTTAAAACGGTACAGAGGTTTTCCTTTTTTGAAGTCAGTTAAAAAAGCCGAGGCTCGTTTAGATTTTCGATCAGCAATATTTTACCAAATCGCTAAAACAAATAAGTTCAAATAAAACCCCGTGGGAACTGCGTTGCGATATTAACGAGCTAATCTATACTTTATTACAAAGTTATAGAGGCCATTTAACAAAAAAATAGTTTAAGCATTTTTCATTTAAAACCGAACCCTATTCCTGTCACATAAAGTACATTATTATATACAAAACTATATACAGCATATGGTCAGCGCATTTTGTTCTTTTTCTGACCACATGTTGCGGATGTTGGATTAGAATTCTTAAAAAGATAATTATAATTTGTTTTATATTCATTTGATAATAACTAACTATAATTATGTTAAGTTACTATATTCATGAAGCGATCAGTTTTGCTTACGAACAGTAGCCAGTGTAAATACATATATCACACATAACATCTTAGCGTTCACTTATAGTGGCGGTCACCATCACCATCACGGTCACCATCAGGTAGACCGTTTGCAAGTCTGCTTACGTAGCGTTATTTGTATGTAAACTGTTTTTTCATCTTTTTCTCTTTTTCGCGGAATCAAGAGTACCAGTGTTTCTCCGATGACTTCTGTTTGAGACCCACTGGGTAAAAGTGTAGACAGTAAGCTGATGTTCATTGAACAGTTAAATAAAATTAGGTTAAAGAAAGTGAGATTAGAAAACTAGTGAGATTGGAAATCCAAAGTTCATTAACCTTATCGGCGCTAGTAGACGATCAGCTATTAAGCTACGTTAAAAGTCATGTCATGAGCCGTTATCAAATCTAAGATCATTTCAATAGACTGTAGTTTTAGATAATAATGTCTTCCAGATTTCTGCCATAGCGGACATTCTCAACATAGACAAGCCAATTCCTCGGGCAATTACAGTGGGTGCGAGCACAAGTGCGCACTCTCTATTCCTTCACGCTCATAATCCGATGGAGCGGGAAATTCGACACCATCAGAAAGCGTTCAGCCGCAGGACCAGAGGTTGTACTTACTTTTCTGAGGCACGGGAAGGGTTAATACTGCCAACTCGGGGCAATTTTAGAGAATTTATTTGCCCGGATTTCAAAACCAGGACCGCGAAATCTACAGCCCCACTAATCTACAGCTTTGAACTTATGGTGAAAACAAAACGCCCAAGAGATTAAAATCCACGAACGCCAGTTTTAACATGTCTATCGATTATTTTATGACGAATAAAGAACTTTGTGACTAGTTAAGGGTAAATTTTCCCATTTGGCTGGCATCCCATAGGGGTGGGGGACTTAGGGAAATGACTTCATCTGTCTAGGCAACCGTCGCGACAATACGGCGCTGGCGTTTGGGACTAGCGATTAAGTTCGGTTTTGTCCTTTACATGCTTTTAGTCTTTAGTAAATCGTAAGAAATGTCTTTGTATCTGGCGAAATATTTAATTTCCGGCTTTTGTAATTTATTCTTACGATAGCTAGATATTTCTTTGTTCCTTTTAAGTTTTAAAAGTAACATTAATTAATTTAAAATAAACAAAAGATTAAGTCATTGTATTTTTTTGTAATCACTGTAAAAGCAAATTACCTCATTTCCACATTTTTGTAACTGGTTGATTTTGTAGATAATCGTTTAAAGTTCTGATTTTTATCATTCTTGTCTTTCTGCTTCTTACTTCTATTAGTTACTTGTGGATGGTTTGAAAAATTAATAAATTTCATAATATTTCACATCATACTTAACTCGGTGGGGTAGGGCTTTGTAGTCTGGGTATGTACCGCCCACTCATTACTGCCAAACTGTAATAAAATATTGCTGTGTTCTGGTTTGAAGGGTGAGTGAGTTAATTACAGGCACGATGGTCATCCCATCTTAATTCTCACGGTTAGTGCATGCAATGATTAACATTTATTACAATTACATTAAATAACAAAAATACAAAAGCAAAAATATTACGCATATAGACTTGAGCGACATTCCACCCGTGGTACCAGTAGCGCATAAATGACTAAGATATTTTCAGGATAATCTATTGCCCGAATAATATCGCGACGTCCTGAAATCTATGAGCCATCGCTGACTCAAACATCATAAACATAAATATTATTATATGTTTTTACTATAGTGATTATAGATTGATATTTATTTTGTAGACACTGTGCGTATGTATGTATATGTTTATTATTCTATAGTTTTATATATAAGTACGTGTATTGTTGTGTAGTGTTATTTATTAATTACCGCCTTCGTTGATTTCTGATTGACCTAAAGGTTGACTGGCAGAGAATGCCTCCAGGCATTAAGACCGCCTTTTGACACATGTAAACTGTGGTGGTCAATACAAATTTTAAATAAATAAATAAATACGCTCATGAACAACTTATGAGGAACAAATAAACGAATGAACTCAATTTAACATCGAACATATTGTGTAACGGCCTAATACTAGTATTATATATAACAAAACAAAATATTGTCTGAATGTACATACGCTTTAAATAAATACATCACCGGTGTCCAGCACCTATTAGATTGTGACGTGACCACTTCGGAGCTACCATGAGGATCGGTGTACACCCACTGAATACACTAGAGCTACTTGCTCGCAATGTACTAGTCCGCGTGAAGATTGTCAGTTGTAAAGGGTCCGGTCATCGTATAGCTTTTTCATTCAATAGGACTTAAGATAATTAATAAAAAATGAGCAATGACATATGAGTACATACGTTATATTTGCCATTTTGAATTAGGAATATATAAATTTTCATAAGAAATATTTTCAAGTCTCGGATACGATTTTAATAAATCTTAATTTAGCATCAATGTGAATTAAACTACGAACTATCGTACATAGCATTATATGCTCTAAATATATAGCAATAAAGTTGTGTATTCACTACAATATTCATCGTTATCCCTTGACCTAGAACCATCGTTGGCGCAATGCGTAATACAATGATCAATTCTGTCGGGACTCGCCTTGCCAAAATATTGTGACTGTGACATACATCGTCAAACTGTAATTAGGCCGCGAACATTGTAAGTGCAATAGAGTTTTTTGTCATTTTTAAGAACCGGTACAGAATTGATCAGCACCTGACACTTGGCACAAAACATTCCGGGCTAGAAGACGGACCTACTGCCTTGTGGTGTTGCCTTGAAATACAAACTTGCATGCACTTTAAAAAAAGGGTAAAAAAAGCTCCGAAATCTTAAAACGAATTTGGGAGTGTAATATACCGATTAAATTAGCCGAACCGAGTTGAGTAAATTATAGCCTATTATTTCAAACGTGTTAAGCCATTTCAAATTCTCTTTCCAAATCTCTCAGCAGAGATTGTCTGGGTGGAGATCGTTATCTTCTGCTCGACCTTGTGATTGTGATTGGCTATGTGAACTTGGCACCCGACTTTGGAAAATCGATTTTTTTCTTTTTGATTTTTATAGATATACTAGCTGCCCGTCCCGACTTCGTACGGGTAAAATAATGATTTTACCCTGTAAATAATCATCAACTTAAAAATAATAAAAAACCCTTACTAAACTTTTTCTTACCAGAATGACATTTCATGCCTCTTACTTTACAATGAAAAACTTCCAAACAAACATTTATCAAGCAAACATTGGCAAGCACCATTGAATTTTCATATGCTCAATTTGTGATTATAATTCATCTCATGCTTGACGGTGAAGGAAAACATCGCGAAAAAACCGGCATGTGTCTAATTCACTGAAATTCTGCCACATGTGTATTCCACCAACCCGCATTGGAGCAGCGTGGTGGAATAAGCTCCAAGCCTTCTTTTCAACAAAGGAGAGTAGGCCCAGCAGTGGGACATTCACAGGCTGTTACTGTTGTTGTCGAGTAAATAATTGTGCTCGTTGTGAGCTACTCGTACAATACTAGTAGGCAGCAACAAAGCGAAAAGGTCAAATATATATCCTGAAGCAGAGTTCCGTACGCCTGTCTTAATCAAGTGGACTGCAGTGATATTCCGTAGGACCTCAAGTCGTGTCTCACTCGTGAAATATAAAAAGTCGAATTACGATCATACGCTTTGTAACGTGTATCATTTATGTTCTAATTATTGTAGTCAATGTCGATTGTCACTGTCTGACAATACACAACTGTATTCTGGGTTTCGTGTTTGTTCTCATAGAACTCTACCGGGCTGATGTTCACTTGACGAGATTTCATTATATTATTTAAATACCTAGGTACATAAGTTACTGTTTGAACTCCTTGCCGATAGAAGCAATATTGTCACGAGTACTCTTAACCAAAGACATGGGTCGGGTCCGGTTTGTAGAGATACGGATAGTCACGAGGGTACCGACGGGAGCGCGCGGTCCAAGCTGGCACTACGTATATCCAGAAAGAGTTCTCATGAAAAGTAGGCCAATGAAATACAAAAGCAACAGGGGTGAACACTGTATGCATAACTCAAAAACATAATATTGTGGAAAACACTGGAAGAGCCCTAAACCCGGCAAGCGGTCTTAATAAACTAAGCAAAAATCTCTCATTGGATGCGAACCTACATAATAAGGTCCTCCAGACCGATTTCGGCCACGGCGGCCAATCTCAAGAGAGATTAGCCAACTGCGCAGGAGATATTATAGTGCACAAGTGTGTGCGCAAACACAGGTGCACTCTCTTTTCCTTAGCTCTCATAATCCGATGGGACGGTAACCCGACACGACCGGAAAGAGTTCAGGCGCAGGACCAACGGCTAAACGTGCTTTCCGAGGCACGGGAGTGTACACACTTCCAACTTCCAGACTCCGGGCTGCTACTGAGAATTTTCTGACAGAAAAACACAATAACTATTTATTGGCCAGACCTGGGAATTGAACCCAGGACCACCGGGTCTGCAGCCTTATATCTAGCCACTAGACCAACGAGGCAGTACCTACATAATTGAACGTTACCGCCTCTATATTTTAAAGTAAATAATCAATAATTAATATTAAGAGCACGGACGAGCTCGTTATTTGGACTTGTAAACGACTACGAGTATAATGTTCCCATAATAACAATCTTCGAGTTTGGGCAACACTCTCTGACCTATAAATTTTGGCGCATTGCGAAATACGATGAGAGCTGTATAGTGTTGCCAAAAAAATACTATTGTTTCCCTTGTACTAGAAATGCTTTATTTAATACTAACACATTCATTACAAAATAATATGAATGCAACTCTAACAGTCTGTTACTTTGTTATTTAATTTTTAGGAATAAAATTACACATAAACCAACCAGTATCGTCAATTAAAAATTAAATAAAAAAAAAACAATGATAACGCAAGACAATGGTAGTCTTACGTTTATACAAAATATAATAAAATAGTTAGTGGTGGTTCTGTGCAAACCCGTCTTTGTGGTTAAGTTTGTGAGTCCTACCACCAGGCTAAGGACTAATCTCCTTTAGAGGAGGAGGCTCGAAGCTCAATTCACGACGCAGCTCTAATACGGGTTGGATATACACGTGGCAGAATATAATCCGAACCATGCAGGTTTGTTTAAATAAACCACGATTTATTATAATATTTATGTATTTACAATACATATGTTACAATAGCTAATCTGTTAAAAATAATAATCATTCACCTATAAAAGCACAAAACATTTAAAAATATATATTGCAATTAGCAGAACAAACTAGGGAGTTCCTTACGTTTTCTTTTCTATAAAATTTACATTCGGATCCGGTTTTAATGTGATAATACATCGCTATATAGAATGTTTGCTTGAAATGTTGATCTTTCACTTTAATTTTGTCCAAAACTTTATCTAATTATATATTCGAGTAAGTGTTCCGTGAGGGGGGACTACGACTGTGACGCGTGATGTAACGGCGGCCGGTGCATTTGTTTACAACGCGATCTATTTAAAATTTAGCCGAACGTTTAAAGTAAACAAGGAGAAATTTTGAAATACATCAAAATTTTTACCGCTTACGTTTTATAATACTATCAAAATCTAAATATCATATTCAAGTTGGCTCTTGTAAGCACGTTTTTTTTTTTTTTTATTGTATAGGTTGGCGGACGAGCGTTTGGGCCACCTGATGGTAAGTGGTCACCAACGCCCATAGACAATGGCATTGTAAGAAATGTTAACCATCGCTTACATTGCCCATGCGCCACCAACCTTGGGAACTAAGATGTTATGTCCCTTGTGCCTGTGATTACACTGGCTCACTCACCCTTCAAACCGGAACACAACAATACAAAGTACTGCTGTTTTGCGGTAGAATATCTGATGAGTGGGTGGTACCTACCCAGACGAGCTTTCACAAAGCTCTACCACCGAGTAGATTTTGACGTTTGACCGACGACTTATGTTCCAATATTGAATTCAATTTAAAGCTAATACTGGTTGCGATGTTTTTATTATATAGGGTTTTCCATTAAGGGCGCTTGATCGTGCAGATCTTCCATCGTAGCGTGTGCTGTGTGGCACGTAGCGCCGTCCTGCTGAAACCACATGTTGTCCAGATCCATATTCTCGATTTCAGGCCAAAAGAAGTTGGTTATCATCGACCGGTATCGCTCACCATTGACGGTGACGGCCACACCATTATCGTTTTCGAAAAAATACGGACCAATCACGCCTCCGGCCCAAAATCCGCACCAAACAGTCACTTTCTGCGGGTGCATTGCCACTTGGTGAACCTCGTGTGGATTGGTCTCGTCCCAAATACGGCAATTTTGCTTGTTGACATAGCCATTCATCCAAAAATGCGCCTCGTCGCTGAAGATGATTTTTTTGCCAAAATCGGCGTCAACTTCCAACTGCTCTAATGCCCAGTCAGCGAACACACGGCGCTGTCTATGGTCATTAACCTTGAGCTCTTGGGTCAGCTGGATCTTGTACGGGTGCAGGCTCAAGTCACAACGCAAAATTCGCCAAGTTGTCGTCTGCGAAAGGCCGAGTTCCTGTGCGCGACGCGGAATTGACTGCCGCGGGTTTTCGAGGACACTGTCGCGCACAGCGGCGATATTCTCGGCAGATCTCGCGTTACGTTGACGCACGGGAACCGGCTGATTGTTAACTGACCCGGTTGACTCGAATTTGTCCACCAATCGACGGATAGTCGACTCGGCAGGACGATCATCGCGACCGTAAAACGGGCGAAGTGCGCGGAACGTTGCTCGAACTGAAGACCCATTTTCATAAAACAATTTTATGATTTGCACGTGCTGCTCGACACTGTAACCTGCCATGGTGGTTTGGGAGGACGGAATGAATATAACACACTGCATTTGACAGCTGTCACTCAAACAACATGGCCGCAATCAGCTGTCAAAGTTCAAGCGTCCCTATTGGAAAACCCTATAGAATAGCTAGGCGGACGAGTATATGGGTCCCCTGATGGTAAGTGGTGGTACAATACCAAGTACTGCTGTTTTACGGTAGAATATCTGATGAGCGGGTGGTGTCTACCCAGACGAGCTTGCACAAAGCCCTACCACCAGATTGAAGATATTACAGAGAAGAACCGACAAGACCCTTATTACTTGATATTATTTACTAATTAATAATGCTAACTTCCCTTCGGATATTCTCAAAAGCTGCTAAATCTTGTATAAACTTACGTCGACCTTAAGAATAATAAAGAAAAACAAACATTTTGTTAGTTTTGTTTTAAATCTAACAATCCGACATACTGGTGGTTGAGAAACCGACTGTGCAAGCTGCCGTCCCTCATGCGTTGTGTGTGTTTAAATTGGAAATCAACAACACATATAAATCCCATCAACAGATCCTCGTTATTATATACTATATACTGAGCACGTTATTTAAGTCAAGGTGACGTGTATCATAACCCGGGCTGTGGGGGAGTCATAGTGCGGGGTGTGTCGGTATGAGTCACGTGACCTTTGTTGCCTCGATCTTTAAAGCCAGTGAGCCAGGAGGAGCTATAATATTGAATATCATCATTCGCTTGACCTTTCGGATCATTCGGGGTCCGTTTAGTGCGCTGCGAATAGATTATAGTTTGAAATCTTATATTTATTATAAGACTAAGTTTCGATTAATTATTATATTGTACTTTGAGGGCGTTTACTACACTAGCATTATCCTCAACCACTTAGCACCAGAACTGCTTGGAATTGCTAGAACTTCTAACACTTGTCATCCCTTAAAGTATACACATATTATCACATATAGGTTTAATATAAAGCTTTTTATTTAAAATATAAGCTACGACCCGTCTTACTGCACCTGCGTTCCTGCGCGTCTATCCATGTAACGAGTTTATACGTACTTGTTCAGATAATATGTGGTAATGACACCACACTACTACACATCCGAAGACAAATAATTGCATTGATAATATTATTATATTACTTATATGTTTAATAAAATTTGTGATTAACTGACAAGCAAATTTTTTATTCAAGGTTTCAATGTAAACCGGGAGATATCCATCGCTTATATTGTTTTATAACATTTAGTGGTGCGCCAGCCTAACTTCGCCACCCTATGACCTACAAACATCCACCGCAACACTTTCATTACTAATATATATACAGCCCATTTCTAAAGAGTAATAACCCGATATATATTCTACTCTACAGATATAAAGAAACTATTTTAACCGACTAAGAAAAGGAAAATTTCAATTTATCGAAATATTTCCTCATGTGTGTTCAGTGGGTAAATTTATACAATGTTGTAGGATATCAATTATTTTGCTTCGGCTACACCACCGCCAACGAGGGTTTCATATAAGTTAGCAAAAGCATCTGTGCGACATACGAGCGAATTATAATTTGCCACGTCGACCGATCCAATAATACTTTTGTGTGGAACAGGAAATACTTCAGCGATAGTTTCATATTAATGTTGTCAAGATCTTATGATGGGTTCTTGCCAATTTTTTTGGCATCGATTATTTTCATGCATATATTGTATAGTTAGGAATTCCTTGATCCAAACACCAGATTTTTTTTAAAAGAAAGAATGACGCGCACCAATTTAAAAACCGCCATTTTGTTAGTGGGTCCGTCATTTTTCATGTAAGAGCATGTAACTTTATATACTAGCTTCTGGTTAGAAATAAAAAAATACGTATTTTAGGGTTTTTTAAAAATCACCCCTAAGAGGGTGAAATGGGAGTTGAAAGTTTGTATCGCGGGTCCGTCATTTTTGATGTAAGAAGCATGATATTTTATATACTAGATTCTGTTTAGAAATAAATACGTAATTCAGGGTTTTTTAAAAACTACCCCGCAAGGGAGTGAAATAGGGGTTGAAAGTTTGTATGGCGGGTCCGTTATTTTTTATGTAAGAAGCATGTAATTTAAATTTAAAGCTTCTGAACAAAATAAATGCATCATTTTAAAAAATTCAACCGCAAATGATAGAAATGGGTTGAAACATTCGTATAAAAAATTGGTCTGATCTGCATGAAATGTACTGTTTTCACACCTTAAATAGACCATAATTAACATAATTTATTATTTTTGATTATGTCGCGGGCAAAGCCGCGGGTGAACCGCTAGCAGTATAATATATAGTTAGAGATTATAGACAACTTGCAGACTCCGGACTACTACTTAGTATATGTCGACTATGAACAAACAATAAGTTTTATTACTCAGACCTTGGGCTTAACACAGACCTCTGGACGAGTGACCTTGCACCCACTTATAAAATGTCACCCAGATCTTACAGGACAGCTTCAAAGAATCGTATGAATATTATTCTGATTTTTGTTCAGATTAAATTTACAGTTTTAAGCCATTGAAGCCATTACAAGTACACCATCTTGTAACTATATATTTTATTCGACCACATTGTGGGGACATTTGCGTATCGAGTGTCTTGACATACCACTTATTGGTATGCCTTATTACATAAGTAATAAGGTTCAAATTTAATTTTATCGATAGCGTCTGCGGCGTATTGTAATCGAATAAGAGCGACCTTGATTGAATTTCTGCTTTTTTTTGTTTAATTGCAAAATTACGCAAACGTCTCAATCATTTCGTTATATTTATCGCATGTTTTAAAAAAATAACTGTGTTCTCATTTAGTTTATATTTTTAGTGTTAAGTCGTAAGTCGAAAATTTAAAAATTGTTATATAATGTAAATTAGTATTTGTTAATAGACTTAACGTAGTACAGTTACAGTTTGTTCAAACCGTGACATTTTTCTTAGTTAGAGAATTTTTATACTCGTCATAAGTCCGATCTGAATAATTTAAACCTTAATTATCAAACCATTTAAATGGATCAGGAATAATATCATCATACCAATATCCACGATTCCACCCGTATTTAAACTTAATAATTTTAAAAAAAACTGTTATTGTGGCTTAACTATAAAAGTTAGGCAAATACTATCGCGGTCTTTTTTTGAGAAATCGTAATTACTATTAATATATAGAACATTATTTTATATATCGTCAACAGTTTTCTTATAATAATGACTTTTATAGGCAACATTTTGATACCTTGGGTTATATTGTTCCATTTCAGGTAGGGATGTCTAATTTTTTGGAAAATATAATATAGCCAATGTTACTCGGTAAAGATGTAGCTATCTAATGGTGAAAAGAATTTTTAAAATTGGTCGAGTAGTTTTGTTTTAATTCGTAACAATCAAACAAACAAAAAAAACAAATCTTTTCTCTTTATAATATTAGTATAGACAAACAAACCCAAGGAGTCATAACACGAGTTTTACTGGTAACTATTGAAGAGTCCTACAATCCACCTCCTCGCTTCATGACCAGATCACCTCAATGGTGTGAAAGAATCTACATTACAAAATAGAGACTCAATTTCTAAAAAAACACGATACTATAGCGCTTGTCAAACGTATTTGAAATTAACGAATTCTATACATGAATGAGGAGCATCGGACAGGTGTGATCGGAATGTATTCAATGTCAGATTCAAATTTTCCAATTAAATAACAAATGATGCGCAGCGCGTCCGTGGAGTTTCACTCACTTTCTATTCGCCACCTGTACTTCACAAATGCCACTGAAGGTCCGACGACGTCGAGTACATTACAACCAGCTGAGCTATTTCCGAAGAACAAACTCGAGACTCACTGCGGAACACTAAATATATCAGAACGTGTCATGCAACAATGACTATAATAATTATAAAATTTAAAGGACACACTCATTTTCGGGAGTATACATAAGGGTTTTCTTTCAATCTCTCATCTGTGCACTTTCCTAAGGCATTGCATTTTGGGTCATGCTGCCGATGAAAAACATCCACTGGCTTTCAACGACCATACAGCATATTTGTAAACATCGTGGCGTGGCGTACGGTGTGACGCATGGCGTATCGAGGAGACCATAAGCATAATAATTGACCTTAAGGGTCAAATTTTACTATTAGTCTTCTCGGTACATTGCAAGCCCGTGGGAGCTTTAAATTTAATATCATTGTCTAAGATGACGATTTAATAGTTGACATAAAAGCTTACTTGAATAAAGTATATTTTGATTTTGATATGATTTAATTTGTCAGCACGAACTTATATCCTCAGACAATGTATCATAATAATAGTTTACTCGGTGATAGAGCTTTGTGCAAGCTCGTCTGGGTAGGTACCACCCACTCATCAGATATTCTACCGCAAAATAACAGTACTTTGTATTTTTGTGTTCCGGTTCCCAGGGTCGGTGACGCATTGGCGATGTTTTTTTTTAAAGAACAATGCCACTGTCTATGGGCGTTGGTCACTACTTACCATCAGGTGGCCACATGTGCCGCCTAACTATACTATAAAAAAATTGGCTAATCTCTCTTGACATTGGCCGCCGTGACCGAAATCGGTCTGGAGGACATTATTATTATTACTTTAAAAAAAATCATTGAAATCAATACTACAAACAGCCCGTAACAACCATCTGTCTTACAACCTGTGACGGTACTTATGTTATTTTATTATTGTGCCACCATAGACGAGTTATCTCTGCTTTTGTTGTATCTTCTGTAAACTTCGGATTTACATTATTTAAACGTGCCAACCAGACAGCATCACAATCTAAATTGCAGAATTATTAATGGCAATATAGTATTCATATGCAAATACAAGTCTCTACGGCGACGACTTCATTGACTCGGAATGTGTGCCAGTTTTCTTCTTTGAAGGGGTGCCATTGATTCTCGTGAGTTTCTAAATACTCAGCCGTTCTGGATTGTATTCGGTGAGGCTGTCCATAATCGGGAAATCTTTCTTATTCTCGTTTAATAACAACGACTTCACAACGCTAGGCGGCTTACACACCATTGCGCAATTGACGCTTCGATGCATAAATTCGATCTTCGATTTTTAAATTGTTCGTGTAAAGTTTTGGAGCTTCTACTCGCTGTCCTACTGCAAGTCGGTTGATCTGCTTTGTCTCGAATAAAGGAAAGTGTTCCAAATTAAATTTACCAGTTTTAAGTTAGCGGTATAAGTCTCAATAGCATTTTGAGACAATGGCATTCATTACACCGACTCGTTCGTACGTGAACGCACTTATAAATTCGTGCCATATATGACACCGGTAGCGAAACGTGAAGGCAATGAGTAATGATAAGATATATCGGAGGAAGTGTCAGTTTGGACTGACCGTGATCATTCATAAGACATTTTTTTCTGCAAGCGGACATACTGAAACGTGTATGAGTTTTTTTTCATTATTATATAATGTAATGCAACGATGACGTGTCAAGACGACGTGCTTTATTTATAGGTAAATCTTCGAAAGAACCCCCTGCGACGGCCTCCTTTGATACGGATCTCAGTAACCACGTGATCGTCTTAACGTTCTCATTAGAGTGAAACAGAGTGATCTTCTAACATTTCTCGCTAGTATCCCAGCCCCTTCCTCCTCAGGATAGTTATTATCAAAATATGATAGATGTGGCCATATAAGAAAGATTAATACTACAAAACGAGTCCAGCAAAAGCTGACGTCAAACGTTACGTCAGCGGGTGCCAGAAAAATATATGGACCACATTGGCATCTGCTGTTTGTTGCAGTTGAGCAGTTGTATTGTCTCGAGCAAACCATGTAATCTTATATCTCTATGAATTGGGGCACCCGAGTTCGGTACAATCCTGAATATCTGAGCGCCGGCTCGCAATGTTCGCACCGGAATGCGAACAATGCAAGGCGTTGTGATAGGCAGAGGGTTATTTAGTGAACGGATGACAGCTAAAGCTGTTTAATCGTCTGTAGATAAATCTACGTAAGCTCTTCAGGTAAAACTTAAAGAAATATAATTACTGATGTTTCTGGTTTAATCATTGGATTTAATGTTAATTAAGCTTTGTTACCGAGTTATTTTTGTGTTAATCTGCTTAGGCGGTTTTTTTTTTAAATAAACAGCTTAAAGAAAAACAATTTAAAAGGCAAGGCGCACATCTTGCTTTGTCGCAAATTTAAACAATCTGAGAAATATTCCAAGCTGTATAAGATTTTATGAGTGTAGTTCGAAATATTGAAGATATCAGACACTATCAATTTAGTACACTTTACAGTCCGGTCGGCCCAGACTACGGAGATGCAACGTCGCGACGTCATCGCCAAGTATTATAATACTCATAAGGTGCTCTCGGCAAACGACACCGCTCTCCTCTCCCTTGGGTTGTAGTGCGATGTTATATATTCATAACCTTTCTCAATCAACTGCTATATCTTGAGATCATGGCGTTCAAATAAACACTCGCTCTAAGTAATAGTTGACATATGTAATGAATAACGTACATGTACAATAACAACGCGGCTAAGTCGCACGTGACGTAAGTAAATAGGCTCCCATTGCCGGTGCATTACTATTCGCAACCGAGCGAGTCAAAAGGCGAGCTCGAAGAGGAAGTGAGATCGACAGACAGAAATAGGTAGAATGGAAAGTAGCTATTCTGGACATTGGAAAACATATCATAGACAGTTTGTCATTAGCTAATATCCGCGACTATAACCTATTCCAACCGCAAGAGGAGTAAACCCAAATAAATAAGTTTTACACCAATATCATTTGTCACCGACATTATTGGTCGAGATCTTGAGTAATCTATGATATTCACTATGGATTCGCGAAAAAAATGCGTTTTTAATGAGGTTATAACTAGTTAAGTGGAATAGTATTGTATTACAAATAATGGTAAATTAATCGAGAACTATTTATAGTACACAATACAGCAGAACAATTAGAAAATGTCATGCAATAAATCTACGGTTTACCTTCACTCCTACTCCGATAGGAATAGGGTACACGTCTGCGCGGCAAATCAATGATGTCAGCATACGACAATATATTATTCTTCTAATGTAAAATTATTCAGGTGAGTTCCGGTAGTCATTATCATTAAATATAGTTTAAAGTGTTCACTGCACTTTTACAAACAAAGAAAGCCGCTTCCTGATATTTGCATTACTTTTTTTTTCTTGACGTGACCGCGAACACGAAGCGACGGATTTATTTGTTACAACGAAATAGCACAGACTATTTGTGACTGAAGAACATATTATTTTGATATTATACCGCAATAATTAGCACTGTTATGTTTCACTTTAAAGGCGAGTGAGCCAGTGTGACTATATGCAAAAGGATGCAAATCTTAGTTCCCAAGGTTGGTGGCGCATTGATGATGTAAGTAATAGCCAGTGAATGTCCCCCTGCTGGGCTGAGGCCTCTTCTCCTCTTTTGAGGAGAAGGTTTGTAGCTTATGCTACCACGCCGCTCCAATGCGGGTTGGTGGAACACACATGTGACAGAATTTCAGTTTCTTCACGATGTTTTCCTTCACCGTCAAGCACGAGATGAATTACAATCACAAATTAAGCACATGATTTTCAGTGGTGCTTGCCCGGGTTTGAACCCACGATATCATCGGTTAAAATTCACGCGTTCTTACCACTGGGCCATCTCGGCTGACGATGTAAGGGATGGTTAATGTTTCTTACAGTATGTATAATATATAAGGGGCGGTGGTGACTAAGTACCATTAGTTGGCCCACTTGCTAGTGTTGCAAATTATTTTAAAAAATAAAAAAAAATAATGTTTTATATGTAACGTAGCGAACTCTTTGATGTATCCGGTGGGCAGAAGATCAAGTGGAAAATGTGTTAGTGTAGTAGTTAGTAGTTACGTACAATAATAAAATATTACTGTAATGTTTAATGTCTTTTATAAATCGGAGTGATAACACACGGTATCGTGCATATCTTAACAAGTGTCTTGTTAAATCTAACTGCACTTTTTGAAATATTAATTTGCCTCGTCAAAACGGTCCAGTGCCGAGGAACCGTAAGCGATGATAGCGTTCAAACCCAGGCGAGCACCACTGAGTCTTCTCGAGCTTAATTTGTGTTTACCTCGTGCTCGACAGTAACATGAATTGGAATAGCGCGGTGGAATAGCTACAAGCCTTCTCCACAAGAGAGGCGTTTGCCCAGCAGTGGGACATTTACTGATAGTAATCACAGTTGACAGTGCAACTTAATACTTAACGTGTTTGTTAAGTGATAATCATAAACGGTTTTACCAATAAGTTTTGTTTATATTTGAGGGCGATTCGGTTAAATACCTTCTGCCGTTTTCTTATTTCGAAAAACAGATGTAAGTGTATAACAAAACAGCCACTGAACGACGTTTACTATTGAGGCCGAAAGTGTTAACAGTAATCACTTGTTTATTAAACCCAAAATACAATCGGAGACGACTCTTATCATTATTTGTATAATTCCAATGTTTGCTGAACGACACATTGGAAGTGTTATGTATATTAGACACACTGACTGCTTTATTTTGTATCTGATATTATACGAAGATGTGTTCTGATTTCGAATCTGCAGTGTTAACGGCTATTTCTTTATTTCATTATAAAGGTTCGAACTGGTTCTCGTCGCTTTTATCCTCAAGATAATATTTTATAGAACAGAATGCTATTTCTAATGATACATATTTAACGACGAGATCGCAGAGTCGATATAATAATATTGTGTATTTTATCCGAATATCGAAAATTCAAATCCAGGCATGAATTTATAATTAATTGTTGTAAAAAAAATCCTGTTGAGTTTCTTTCATTAATGATATATGTCTTTCTGGGCCACTTATAGGAAATTACTAAATCACATAACAGATATTGTGAAGGAAGTAATCAGATCGGAAGACTTCTTCAGACTCCTGACATCACTTGTCGGGAAGTTTTTATCATTGAAAAGAATTTAAAAGTGAGCCCGAACATACCAAAACAAAGGGCGGAGTTATCTAAGAATTACAATTGGGACCAATTAGTATAGCGGCCGACTGCCGGCGATTAACAGAAATAACTATGTTCCGTTACACATGCGTAATCAGCCCTTCGGACAACAAGATAATTTTATTTATTGCATAGGAAGGCGGACGTGCATATGGGCCACCTGATGGTAAGTGGTCATCAACGCCCATAGACATTGGCATTGTAAGAGATGTTACCATAGCTTACATCGCCTATGCGCCGCCAACCTTAGGAATTAAGATGTTTTGTCCCTTGTGCCTAAGTACACTGGCTCATTCACCCTTCACACCGGAACAGAACAATACCAAGTACTGCTGTTTTGCGGTAGAATATCTGATAAGTGGGTGGTACCTACCCAGACGGGCTTGCACAAAGCCCTACCACCGAGTAAACGACAGTAGGGATACAGGCACATCTTCGTTCCAGTAAAGGTAAAAAAAATGTTACATTCAAACTAGGCAGTCAAAAGCATTTTTGAACCATCAATTTACAAAATTCTTGAACCTAATAATACAAGTCTCAAAATTTAGATTCCAACGAGAAGTTTCTGGCAAGGAAGCCATTAGTTACTCTTATATTCATATTAATTTTCAAAAACACATGTTTAGGGGAACCCTTTTTTAAATCAGCTGCAAGTTTTGACCCGCTCACGCTAACATATGAAGCTCGCTAACAACTAAATAAAAACACACTAAATAAAAAAAAACGGAGCGATTACATATATACTACATGGCCATCGATAAACATAGTAAATAATGTACTAAAGATAAGACAAGTCGGGAAGAAAAAGCAGTGCAAGTAATTGTTATATTATCTATTAAATGCATGACCAGAGTTTAACTCACATCAAGCACATTGACTACCAGATATCTCTAAATCATTTAAGACTTCAGTTTATATCTGGTGATTGTTATAAAATATGAGCTATGACCCATTCCCGTGATATAGTTGTTTTACTTAATTACAAAGTGATGACGATATAATCTACACATTATTTAACAGAGATATTAAACAATTTATTATTAAATGTGCATTATCAGTACCATTTTACCTTGTTCAGTTTAATGACTCACAATTATGAATACGGAAAGCAGTATTGGGATCCTACAAATGTAAATTCATCTTGGAAACTTTTATTTTGTCTAAATGTGGAGACTAGCTGTGTAGGTCATAGTAATTAATAGTGCACAAGTGTGTGTGTGAGAGTGAATTCTCTCATTCCCTAATTTTTAAAATAAATATCTTTGCTTGCTAATTAATTTTAATGTAACTTCGTAATAATTATCAATGGCATAGAGGTGGGTGTTAAAACTACAACATTTTACATGAAAATGTGTAATAAATGGTCATAGTTCCTAAATAAATATATTGTTATTCTTGTATATTTTATCTTTCCCATTAGTGTTAACATTGTTAACTACCAGTGCGGCATTTATACTCTAGCAAGAATTCCACAGAAGTATATGAGCTTAGTAAAGTGTTGAGGCCGTAACTCATTAAATGTTTTGTATCCAGTATATTTTATTACAAATTTAACTTATATTTATAATTTCATAAAGACAATTTTCTGCTGACAATGTTTTATCATGTATTTAGTCATAGATTACAATAATTAATGTATTCGATTTTGCACTATATTTTTTTTTTCTGACAATTATATTAACGGTCAGATTAATTAGACCAACATAGTTTCCTTTTTAATGAATCCTTGGCCCACTAAGACTTATTTAGCATACTTATGTTTATTGAGCTTAAAAAAATTGTATGAATCAGTCAACTGATTTTTTTTAGGTGAGTGGACTAAGGTGATACGTAGAAAAGAGAAAACATGCTTTTGTTTAATTGGTTTGTATTATCAATATGTTATTAGTATTGGTTTTTGTATGACTTCAGCATTTTAGGTATTATAAATAGCAGTGGTTTAATTTTTTGTTGTATATTTAGTAATAAACACATTTTAATAATAATTATATAATAATACGATAATTATATTATAATTATATAATAATGAAATAAAAGAGTCTAATATAAAATTAGAAATATTTTTTAAAATTTTCATTTATTTCACTTCTGTGTAGATTACGTTTTATATGAGCATAATCTATATTAGCAACGAATTTATAAATAATATGTACTTCTTAGAACTATTAAGTGTATTTTTACACCTACCTTCTTTGCAGGGGGTAATTTTAACCACGCCTATGCGGAAAATCCATTACACATTCACAAAACACATTTTTTTATTTAAAAACAAGCACTATATAATCACTTTCTTAATTTCGATTAACGTAAAATATTTCGGAACAAAATTGTTAATAGAAAAAATATTTACCAGTTCTTGGAAACAAACAGAAAGGTACAATAACACGAAAACGAAGAATAGGTGTGTTGCACTTTTAAAAAACAGGACGTGAAAAGCAAAACAAGCTGTATTTTACGATACACGCACCGATAATTCAATTTTAGCCAACCAAGTACGTAAATCGGACTATATACAGTTAGTAAGGCATGGCTTTAAAATGATATAATCACTTTAACTCACTGAGAACACGATATTGTGCGTCGAAAAGAATTATTGACATTAATTTGTTATTATTGACGATCAAGGAAGAGGTCTGAGAATTGAGACACTCGCGAGTCAACAACCGTTTGACAGCAGCTTTGGATCTTGGGTCACGGACGCGACGCCATAATGGATAATTATTGCCATTGCTATTTATTATTTCTCCCTATTTTTTTTTTTAAATATTTTTTTTTATAAGAATATTGTAAGTCATGCAATTTTATGAAATATTTTAATTATAAAATCTTCATTAAAATAATCAAAACGAATTCGCTATCCGGAATGATGGTATGGATACCTTTACTTTGCTAACGTATTGCTTTATAAGATACTTCATAGATGTCGTTGTTTAGTATTGTAATAGTTTACGTAAAAAAAATAAGATGGCATGCTAAATTTGAAATATGTACTATTTCAAATTAAAATAAAGGTTTTTATTTTTTTGTAACAAATAAAAATATAAGTTATATTGTTAAGTATTACTTGATTAAGCCACCTGATAGTAAGTGGTCCACCATTGATTACATCGCCGATGCGCCCCCAACCTTAGGATCGAAGATCTTATGTCCCTTGTGCCAGTAGTTACACTGGCTTACTTACCCTCCAAACCTAAAGACAACAATACTTAGTATTGATACTTGGCGGTAGAATGTAATATTATTACTTGGTGGTAGAGCTTTGTGCAAGCTCGTCTGGGTACGTATACCACCCACTCATCAGATATTCTACCGCACAACAGCAGTTCTTGGTATTGTTGTGTTCCGGTTTGAAGGGTGAGTGATCCAGAGTAATTACAGGCACAAGGAACGTAAAATTTTAGTTACCAAGGTTGGTGGCGCATTCTGCCGTCATAAGAAAGAAGGTCGTAACTGACAATTTTGTCAAAAATGAGTTATTAACATATTCGGAATGAGCAAAGAAAATGCTATCTAATGTGCTTGCATACAAAGCTGTAACTCGTATGAAATGAGAGTTATCACAAGGATTTTAGCCTTAACTACGACATAAATTTTGTTTTTTATTCTGAAAAGCCTTTATTACACAATAACGACCTTTTGTGTTAGTATTTCCGTATTTCTAGTCTGGAAGGCCGCAATTACCAATCAGGGCTTTTTAACCAAGCAAAACCATCAAATTTACTACAATAAAAGGCCCTAACTTCGCAATAAAGGTTTTTCTTATAAGTATTTTGAAGGAAGACGCGTGCGGGAGTGGGCGTGGGGAGAGTAAAATAACTGTATTATTTTGAATTTTAAATCTTCGTCGCTCATTTGCAAGTTAATAGGCCACGCGGGGTGACAGCAGGGTGCTGTGTTTGTGTGCGGTGACGGGAA
Source organism: Nymphalis polychloros (assembly GCA_905220585.2). NCBI lineage: Eukaryota > Metazoa > Arthropoda > Insecta > Lepidoptera > Nymphalidae > Nymphalis > Nymphalis polychloros. Next base: position 6,758,635 of record HG992270.1, read on the forward strand.
AACGACGCGGGAATCCTTTTTTCTTATAATATATTATTGATATCTTGGTAAGTGATGTTTGTTTGTTAGGTTACATTATAATAATGAGTGAATTAGTCGTAACTACCTGTGAAATAATTTAAAATTACATGGTTCTATGTTTAAACTGAGTATTCGGATAAACGGTGATTTACTTCAAAATATAATTTTGAACTAGTTTTATTACTAAGGGACCAAAGCCAACTTATCGACGGCTACGTGCGAGTGTGTAAGCAAGTGTTATAGCGAAGTGATTATGATCTATTATAAGTTGAAGTACATAAGTTGTTTAACTTTTGCATGGACGAGTTAGTGAGTTTGTGTGTGTATTTCATATGAAAAAAAAATCTGTCATTGTATAAATTGTCTGTTTGTCTGTCTTGTAAAGATTAGATAAAAAAAAATTAAAAATATTTCCGCTGAGTTTCTTTCGCCGGTTCTTCTCAAGTCTGAGGTGTTTATTTCCGTGCCGGTGGTAGATTTATGACAATCAATAAGTCAGTGTAATGCTTGATTATTGAATAAAGATTTTTGACTTTGACTTTAACTTTGACTTGTTGCAAAGGGCAGGTTACAGGCTACATACAGTGTGTCTAAAGCTAGGTGTCGTTCATCTAAATCTGCGTTATCGGTTATAGATATTTTTGATTAAACTTATTATAGAATATTAAAATTGATGAAACGGAGAATTTAAAATTAAAATAATTAATTATGTGCTATTTTTAGGACCATGAAGAAGAGTTCGAGAGGTTTGCAAATGATAAAATTAATAAAAACCAACAACGGTAACAACGATGGTCATCAAATACAACAGGCATCGACAAGTTATGTTTTACATCCGCACCCATACAACAGCAAGAGCAGCGATGAGGACTTTGATTCAGACGATTCTGTGCAAGATAAAACATATACACCCCCAAAAGCACATCTCGTTCAACATAATGACAATGATTCAGATTCAGACACAATACCAAATTCACAACCTGTCGTTCTTCCGAAAACACCGACATAAAATCACAATTATTTAAGTACAGTCGCCCAAAATGACAATGATTCTGATTCTATTATTCCAAACTCACAAAACGAATCACAAAAAAAATCATACCAGAATCGTTAACCCTAGAACAGGTTAACTTGACTAAAAGAGGAACTATACGCAAAAGAAAAATATATGAAACCAGCATTGCAGAAAGACTAGAAAGGAAGAGAAGATTTCAAAGTATTATGCCCTCAAACCTGGATGTGATGAAACTTGTAAAAGAAAATGCACTTCGATGATTAATGAAGTTAGAAGAAAAGCAATTAATGAAATGTTTTGGTCTTTAACGTGGAGTGAACAGAAAGTGTTCATCGTAAGCCAAACTTCTAGCATAAACCCTGCAAGAACAAAGAAATTTGCCGCCAATGATTGGCGATGTAAGCGTTGGTTAACATCTCTTACAATGCCAATTTCTATGGGCGTTGGTGACTACTTACCATCAGGTGGCCAATGTGTTCGTGCGCCTATCTAGGCTATAAAAAAAAATGGGTATACTTTATCAGACGCGCTTGCATTAAGCTTCTACCATCAAGTAAATTTCCAAGGTCCCAAGGTTCCTGGTCACAGAGTTAGTACTTACGAATTCTAATGAAACTAGACCGTCTTTTAAAGACGATTTTAATGAAGAATGAAGAAGATTTTAATGCTAATTAAGTATTTACTAATATTAATTTGAATTAACATTGTAGTAATAGCGCAAACTTTTACTAAACATATAACAATTGTTTTACTGGTGACGATCAATTTACGACGACAATGTTTTAGGGGTGTTGAAGAGAATTGCGTTTCTTTTCGATGATGAGCTTACCGTTTCCTTCGTGTGATGGTTTGCCTAGCAACTCGATTTGGGTTAGGAGTAGTAGAAAAATAGAATACAATGTTTCCTGATACTACAAACCACACATCGAAGATTCATTTGTAATTCAGCCAATCATAACTGTACTGGCAAAAATTCTAAAATAAACATATGTTGCCTGTGGTAAAAATAAAACAAAGTTAATAAGCTTTCAAATTATTATTAATCAAATAAATATGTTTTCTCTATATTAAAAAAAAAAAAAAACAATACATAGACTTTTATAATTTTAAACATAGTTATTACTTTGGTACATGTAACTAGAAAATGTTATAATATTTAAAAACAAGAATATTGAAAACTTAATTGCGTTTCCACCATTTTACATACTTTCAGTAAACTAAAACTATTAAATAAAAATAACATCATAAATTATAACAAAGAGTCATCTCTTTATATATTTATCAGATATCTATTTTATAAGATAAGCACACCTGGCGGCCATTGAGAGAGAAGTGGTCTTACAATAATAATATTGATTGCTATAATAGAAGTAATTTTAATATTAAGAAATTAATTTATTTATTTACTTTATAATAATATTAAAACAAGTCAACTTATAAATCTACTCAAAAATCTCATGACTAGAAATTAACTGGTTCTACCAACTGACAAAAATGGGAATAATATTTCGTGCATCGAGAGTCGTCCAAACGAGTTGCACTTATTTCCATCTATACTACTATATAAATCTATTGGCTCTGTCTGTACATTTTTTTTTCATCTAATTTTGTGATAAATTGTCGTTTTATGATGCAGTGATTCACATTATACAATTTTTTTCATTTTTGTCTGTCTGTCTGTATGTCTTCTTATTACTCAAGAACGGCTTGACCAATCCTGATGAAAATTGGTACACACAAAGAACATGCGATGACGCAAATGTTAGGATATATTACATAAGATCGGTAAACCCTACGGTATTTTATGAAAATTAATTCCCAATAGTTAATTACGTATTTCTTTACCAGTAGCCATATGTGTGTGTGTTTGTGTGTGTATTTTTAATAATTATACGCAGATGAAGCCGCGGGGCACAGCTAGTATTAATATAAAATCCTTATTTTCTTATGAGAGGCTTCATATTACTTATGAGGGGTTGTAAATATTTAAACGAGTATTTCCATAAAATGTATTTTTACAGTTTATCAAACATTTTGATTAATATTAAATAAATAAATAAATTTAGTAAAAACTATTCATCTCAATGAATTTCTAAAGCCATCAGTTTTGAATATTTCGTATCTTGCTCCACTCCAGGGAATTTAAAACCTTCTTTAGCTAGTTCCTCATATGAAATTTGGTAGAGATCTTGGAAACCAGCTTTCTTAGCGACAGCTTGGGATGCAGCAGCGGTGAACACGGTCGCTGTTACTTTTACATTGATCGCCTTGCAGAGAGGAATCCTGAATAATTAAGCGAAATCATTTTGGTATACAAAGTTTCAATACACAAAATAAAAAAAATATTATGTAGTTTTATCAGGTCATTTGGAATTTATCGTAATTTGTCTTAAATGCGTTTGTTACAAACTCAAAGGTTTGTCAAAAACGTTTGAAACGATCTCAAAGGAAACTTAAAAAATAAATGGGTACACGTGTGTGCGTTTATGTGGCACACACACACTTATTATGCAACAAGTTGTATCTGTTATGGTATGCTAAAATATCAAAATAATAATATATGATTAAGCTCAACTACGCTGTCTTGTAACTTAGAGCGTGGCCCCATGTCGACGGTGCGGCACCGGTCACCGTGTAAAGGCACGGTGCCGCTGCCGGGAGACGGCACCGTAGACATTGGTCCTTATACGATCGACGATCTGAGATAGTTGAAGTATGTTATTTTTTTTTATGCAATAATTTAAACGGAGCGTATTTTTACAACTTTTTGCAGTTAAAGGTTATTTCAAAATGAATTAAACTTGACTTAAAAAAAATGTTTTACATATATTTTAATTAATTTATTTTCAAAAACTAATTTTAGAAAAAAATATTATTATCTCCTTTAAAAATATATCTGTTTGGTAAAATACTAAATTATTTTAAAAAACAGTATTTGAAATATAAATTTACACTCAGAATGTATTTTTATTTGTTTTATCAAGTCTTTGGCGTTGTTTACAATCTACTTTAACAATTTTCTTTTGTGGCAACACATTTCTTTTTATATGGTATATAGGTAGCGCGTAACCGAAGTCTAATTCATTATAATAAAGATGTTTATTTCGATCAGCCGGATTGGGGTAATATGCTGCGTGTAAAACTCCATCGACTTCGTAAACTTTAACATCAATCGTATGTTGAAACAGCGCACCACTAAATAACATTCGCTCTAAAATCTCACAACTCGAATGGCTTATTTTATTACCCCATAAGTTGAAAAAGCGTAAATAAAACGACTTTTTTATCGTGTGTAATAAGTTGATAATACCATCGTCTGTAAGTTTGTTATTAGCCACATCAAGAGCACGAATTTTCGAAAATGGCAATCCGAAACTTAAAGCTTTCGCTCCAGTATCGTTTATCCCATTACCGGCGATATTTAGTAAGATTAATTGCGGATTTTCCTGTAAGTATCGCCCCAGCAACTCGGCACCGTAATCACCAATTTTGTTGTAGCCCAGATCTAAATAGACTAAGGTATTATTCCGTCGTAAACCTCTAACGAAGTATTCCATATCGTGTCCGATCAATTGATTCTTTTGTAAATGTAATTCGATTATTGTTGAATTTCTTTCTAGTAAGTATTCGATATGATATGCCAGCCATTTAGTTTCGTATGAATATCGATTAAACAGAGGTACTATTCGGCTTAAATCGATAACTTTCACCGTTTCGTTCCCGTCATAGTCTTCCCTTAGTGCTGTGATTATATGAGCTAAGCTCGTTAACGATATATTCGTTTCTCCTACGTGACAATATTCAACACTGACATTATGTTTAAGGAAGTCAGCGAAGTATTCGCCACCTTTCAAACCAAAATCATTTCCATTCAACCTTAAACATTTCAATTTAAAAAATGTTGCATATTTAGCCAAATTCAAAATAGACGTTTCAGTTAAATCGTTATTCATTATATTTAGGCTGGCTACACTCGATCGACCTTTGATTAGAAGTCTTCTAATTAGCTTAAGGAATCCTGTGTCCGTGATGTCGTTGTAACTCAAGTCTAACATGACGATTAATTTAGGAGAAGTCTTGACATGCCGGCAGATAGCTTGAATATCTGCGTCGGTCATTCGGCGTTTGTATCTGTCGTAAATATCTTTCCCCCTTAGAAATAAGTAATGAGTTCCGTCCGAATTCCTTTCAGTGAACAATTCAAGCCGTATCGTGTTTATTTCAGCTCGTCGCAAGGGTTTTGGTTGTCCTGTTATTTGATGTAGTAACTTTATTGTTTTGCAAATACATCTTTTGCGTTTTTTCATTTTATATTTATTTTATCTAGAATACGGATATAAAAGTAAAATTCGTAAGCATGAGTATAACTGACAGATGACAACATAACAAAATTGTCAAGTACTGTATACCCGTGACTATATATGCTTCATAGTTACATACTATAACCAAAGAGTATATACATCATATAAACTGCTTGTTACGGAGAGTATAGCTAAATTATTAGCGGTATCACTGAGTTTCTTGGCGGTTCTTCTCAATAGAATCTACATTTCTAATCTGCGGTGGTAGCTTTATCTTAAATTCAATACTGTAACAATATGTTTCAAAAGTGCGTTTATAAAACAAATTATTTGATTCGATTTGAAATAAAAACGTTTTTGTTGATAACGAAAATATAAGATTTATATGAGTGGCTAGATTAAAAAAAATAATTTAAAATGAAGGCGTTGGTTTCAACGCAGTGGCGCTTATCGAATTGAAATAGTCATTGAAATCACTATTAGTCATACTTAAATAAAATAATTAAAATTAAAAAAAGTTAATAATGAACTTCGTCAAATCTGCGATGAGATACTGTAACTTTGTATTTGAAACAATCCAAGCAGGTCTCATTAGATTGTATTAAAAAAGTAAAGACGACAAATTTAATATATAAATTTTAATATATTAATTTAATTTGGTTTAATTTAATTTGATTTGATTTAATTTAATTTAATTTAATATAATATATGTAATGTATATATGATCCTTGTTGGTCGAAATAAATGATTTATTATTATTATTATTATGTAATAACATATAATTTATTTTACATAATAAAACATCACTTTGAGAAGTGACATATGACATTGATAAATTATTTATAAAATAATACAAACTAAGGAGGTTTAATATCCCAACATACTCGTATACAAAACATTTAATATAAATACGTACGAATATAATAATTCAATAAGCCGAGCTCACCGAGGTCGCGTTACGAGGACGCGATGGAATGCTTAGTATTCCGGCTGAAGATATTTCTAATTTTCTCGTTGATGGAATTCTATTAAATGGGAAATAGATTTCCAATACGCTCAACAATTAGGACAAGATATTTCTTAAGCATTTTATAGGTTATATACCTACCTATATTTTAGATATAACGGTCCACCAAACATTGATATTCTCTATTGATATGCTTGGAACATATAGATCTTTTAATTACAGGGATATAATATCTTCTAACAGAGTTTGTGGTTGATGACGCATCTATGGTGTTACAAGTGACTTGTAGATACTTCTTGGAATGCAAATGTTTGACGGCGAAAATGTTTATGAGTTGCTGGCACGCTCCAGGCGGGCAGGCTCAAAGACTTACCACCGGGTAAAACGTTTTACTTAGCAACCGGAACCTTGCAATATTTTACAAGTTTGTCTTATATTACCCAATTAAAAAAAAATATATATATATTAAAGTAAATAGTTTACAAACTAAAAACTTTTCTCAAATAATAAAAAAATTACAAATTAATTGTATTTTTTTAAAATATAACGTAGGAGGATTTTTAAATATAATCTAAAGGATCGTGGTATGTGATCTAACTTACGTTCAATTGTTGATGTGATGTGTGTCTGTGTGTGTGCGTGAGTGTGTGTGTGTTTTAGTCAAAGGACAAAGTGTTACCACATTATGCTTAGTAATTTCTTATGTTTAAGTACCTCGCCAGTAATATTTCCTTGCCGATACCGCATCCCCTCCACTTAGGATCGACCACCAGCCCGTATGCTGTCAAGTACTGCTCTACACCGAACATGGTGAAGATGTCCACACTGCGGCTAACCAGGTCCACTGCACCGAAGAGCTTCGCCCATATTTCGTCAGCCGTCTATTTGAAAATATAAAGAGTTTTAGGTTACTGTGGTTTGTTGGAGAATCACTTTGAGTTTGGAAAATTCTTATTTCTTATTGAATAGGTAGGCGGACGAAAATATGGGCCAACTAATGGTAAGTGGTCACCAACACCCATAGACAGTGGCATTGTAAAAAACCATTGATTACAACCTTGGGAACTAAGATGTTATGTCCCTTGTGCCTGTAATTACACTGGCTCACTCTTCCTTTAAACCGGAACACAACAATACAAATTACTGCTGTTTTGCGGTAGAATATCTGATGTGTGGGTGGTACCTACCCAGACGATCTTGCACAAAGCTCTACCACCGAGTATGAATTAACCGAGAATGGAGTAGAAATGTGAATAGACCACGATATATGGATGTTAATTATGTTACTCACAGGTTCCGATAACGAACCGGCAAAGCTTCACTGGCATCTCGTGTTTAATTTGTATTTATAATAGATTTTGTGCATACGATAGAAAATATCGTGAGGATACTTTCTCTGATGGAGTTCAAATAAATATGTGGAGCTTCATTGGGATGAGATGAGGAAAAACTTATTTCTATAAGGAGGTTAATAAATATATAAAACTGCTGATGCACTTTTGCTACGTAATAATCAGCATTAAGTTATAAACATCAAGTAATTACAATTATTGTCATTCTAATATAATTTTGCTTCTAATATGCTGTTCCACCTTGTGTTCGTAGACTTTAACAATTTACAATGAGAGTTTTTATATCAATACATTATCATCTACATCACTGTTTATACAATATTTTTATTATTATAAATTTCTTTCATTGTTTACATAACTACGGTTACTGGTGTGTACTCAAAACTTTACTTGTTTAAAGCACCAGTTTTAACTGCGGTTACTGGTGTAACTCGTAAAACTCTCTCTGTAAATCGTAGTAAAGTATCCGCGACACGAGTTTGCTTAGTGTGGATGCCACCGGAAATAAAATTATGATATCGTTCCAATAAGTAACCCAGCTATTGTATCAAATGTGCAATACTATGATTTATATTTTTCTGTAAATAAACTTTTTGTTCGGTGAATTCAACCTAACACTGAGTTACTCTTTTTCGTCAATCAAATAATATTATACCGATTATAAAAAAATATATTAAATATAACAACTTCAAGCGGGACCTATTTTAAAATATACGGGTATATAATCAAGCAAGTAAAACGCTTTAATTAAGAAGAATAAGAGTAGAAAGTAGACGCAGACTACTCTTTTGAGGTCCTCACCTTAAATACTTCATCTTTGTCACTCTTCGCGGCGATAGTGAGCACGTTGACTCCAATGATCTGCGTCGCGTCATCTTTATCTTCCACGCAGACAACCGAGATCCTGTCCTTGATCGTGTCTCGCCAAAGCTTCTCCAGTTCAGCTAACGCTGCCGGATGCTTTTGGATCTCTTCAAACAATTAATAAAACAACGGTTGGGTGAACATGTAGTGAAGAGGAAGCTGTTATTGTTGGTGACTTGGTGTGTTGGTGGTTGACGATGGTCTTTCCGATGACAATTATTATTAATAATTACAAATTCTTGCTTAATAAGAACAAGATTTTACAAGATAAGAGAGCCAGAATTATTAGTGGTATAAGTTCACCTATTACCGTCTACTTACCTACCATATACTACGTATTTATCAGCCCGTTCATTTAATTAGTTTGTTTTTTTTTTTAAATTATTTTTTTAATTAACCGACAAAAATATAGTACTAGAAGTGAACTGTACAGCTCAGTACCACATAGCCTTTCCTGTTTTGATATTTATAATTGTGTACCTATATACTTGCACGGAGGCTCGTCTGCGGTAAAATACTTGATTAGGAGCTGGACAGCTGGCTCTAACTGCTCATTCGTAATGTCCTGGACTCTAAGTTTGGTGCCTCTGGCGGTGAAACGGTGCCACACCGTCGGTAGCGGGATGTTGGAAGGGCGCGTGTAGGCCATCTGAAACAAGCAGATTATTACCGACGTAAAGAGGTCGGTCGAAGCTTACCTTCAGTTTTGGATCAAAATAGAAGAATTAATAGATACCTTTTGCTGGTAAAAATATAGTGCGGACACAACCCTAAGTATTCGGTTTTTTTCAAGTGGACATGACATAATGAACAATTTCACACAGAGCCAGAGAAGTATAGAAATTTAATTTTAACATAACATAAATCTTTCAAGTACACACCATTAACCGTAGGTGGAAGACCGTCTGTAAATCGTATCAAGGTATCCACAACACAAGCTTGCTTAGTGTGGATGCCACCAGAAACACAATTATGATATCGTCTCAGCAAACAACCGGGCTATTGTATCAAGTGTTTAATTATTTTTACTTATACTTTGCTGTAAATAAAGTATATAAAATAAAAGATTATCCTTATTCATTCCAGTTTGGGCAATGAAGTTGTAGCCCTCATTTGTGTAGCAACTTCAAAGATTGTTGTTGTGACAATAAATAAATTCACGAATAAAGACGAATAGAAACTATTTCGTGACGGCATTTTGGTTTTAAAATAAGCAAGCAAATGTAGATTCTTATTGCTTACAAACCTTCTGTACGTTTAAACAGTAATAGAATATGCACTCTCGTCCGATCTTTGTGGGGTGGGTTACACAACCCCCTCATATATATAAATGACAATCTGTTTGTTTATTTCGTCTCTGTTTGTTTATATAAAATCAGCGTAAGCCTACATTATCAATATGTATGTTTGGAATTAACATTAACGAAATAGTTATGCAACCAGTACCACGAAGAATATTTACAGTAAGAACATAAATTGCATTGTTGCATTTAATCGTTGGGTGATCTACTGAGAAACATAACTAAGCAAATTCGTGGGAATGTAACATTTTAGTTAGACAGTGGAAAATATGTAATTAATAATTAAATTAAACTGAGCATCCAAATCTGTTCAGACGTGTTTAATTCACTCCTTAGTTATTTTATATATTTTAAAAAAATACAATTTGGCTCGTCGGATACTTGACTAAATCGTCTACGAATGAGCTTACTAATTTGGACACAAACAATTAATTGTCCATTTATTGTATGAAACAATGAAAGGACCAGATGAGCCAGAAGAAACATCACCACTGTGGTAACAAACGATTAAATATTAAAATACAGAAATAATGATTTAAATGTTACGTATTTTACACTCACATGGCTTATTTTAAAATATTAAGTTATTTATTATATTGTAAATGATGTACGAGGTATCTAGTGGCTAGCATATAGATATTATTATCTTCAAGTATGAATTAATGGACAGTCTGTACCGTGACTTACAAGATATTTGTTTTCTTTAATTGTAACTAAAACACTATTAAGATTATGTAAATAAATCTAACTTACTAGTAAACTGTTTTGGGAGTATTAATAAAAAATGTGTGATATGCTTATTTACATTTTCAAAAGATGGTAATAAAATGAATTCACAAAACAACTCGCTCTAATATTCGCAAGCTTCAACTTACCGTTAAGTCGGTTTGATGGGAGAATGATTAAATTTGACCCGTCGAGGTGGCTCCAGCCCCGAGACTGAACGATCTTAAGGGATGCTGCAAGCGGGTGGCGCACTGGGGGATACACCAGGATATCGCATTTTGTTTACAGTTATGTGGTTGTTGTAAATTATTTGATTGTATATAAACATTTGTTTTACTCACTTTTCTTGTACATATGCATTGTACAATACAACAGTGGACCAGCCACTTACAGTTTGGCTTACAACTTCGCCGATACTTGATAAACCATTCGAGCAGATACAAGATCTCGAGCAATTCCATCGAGTCGATTCAGCGTGTCAGCTGTTGTTTTGTTTTTAGTCCTGTGATTGAAATTAGCTGCTACATACTTTAGTTAGTTACATACTTTCGAATTGTCACGTAACAGGATGACCCATATTAAGTGTAAATCTATTACCGTTTCGAAATGTAGATCCGTTCGAGAAGGACCGGCAAGAAGCTCAATTCAATGGTTACCACCAACCATAAAAAATAACATCGTTTTACTAATAAATACCAAATATGTGTGTTGCTTTTGTCGTCATTTCAAGTGAATGCACGTCCAGTGGCAAACCTAAAGCTTAAACTTGAACTTAACTTTATCTTTCCTTTTTGTAGCAAATATCAACTACGGTGACCACGAGGCAAGATTTCATTGGAGCTATACATCTTGTGCCGAATGGCCCGCGTCATTTGACCACTGCCGCCTGCGATCGCTCCCCCATCAAAGAATAATCGAAGATTGTCTGGTAACTAAACAGAGGCACTACCCATGCAATATATTTTTTTTTTATGTAAGAGGGTTGCCCCTTCTTACGTAAAACGAGCAGAAGGCTCACCTGATGGAAAGTAACTACCACCGCCCATGGACATCTACAACATCTGAGGACTTACAGGTGCGTTATCGGCCTTTGAGGAAAGAGTACGCTCTCATCTTGAAGGTTTTTATGTCATATTGGTTCGGAAAAGTCACCGGCGAAAGCTGGTTCAACAGAGTGATTGTGCGAGGCAGGAAATTCCTTAGGAAACGCGCTGTTGTGGATTTCCAGACATCGAGGTGATGAGGATGGAATTTTGAGTTCTGGCGTGATGTCCGATGGTGAAATTCAGCAGCCAGGACTAAACTAAACAACTCCTCAGAACACTCCCCGTGATATATGCGATAGAGTATGCATAGTGACCCAGCATCTCTACGCAAATCCAAAGAATCAAGCCGGTCGGTAATAGCTTGATCGTCGACAATTCGAACTGCTCTACGTTGAATGCGGTCAAAAGGAAGAAGCCAGTACTGGGGAGCTTCCGCCTAGAGGTGAGAGCAGTACTCCATGTGGGGCGCTTGTAAAGTTTTAGGCGATGGGCCGACGTGAAGTACTGTCTCGCCTTGTTGAGCACTCCAAGATTTTTGCATCCAGTGAAATATTTAATTTATTATATTCGTTATATTTACGATGGGAAACTCACTGTACCCCCAACCTATAATAACCGCGCCATGAGATAATCTAAACCACTAAAACGGAATTTAAGTGCCATTCCATCTCGACGACATTGTGTCGTGATGTCGTGAAGCTGTCGTGACGGCGTTTCAAACAATTACTACACGTATAAAATATATTTTACGTTGTATTGCATCTTTTTTACTTTTAAAATACGAAAAAACTTTTTCCCCGACCTAAATATGGAGAAAATTAAGGAAAGTAAAATTAAAACATCGACCAATACAGTTCGCGCTCGTAGATAATTCATTGCAATGCCAACAAATAAAACAAGAAGTTTAATACACAAGAAAAAATTAACAATTCATAAATAATGAATAATATGTGTACAATAAAAAGCAATAATATGAACAGTGAAAAAGTTTATTCCTCTTTTATCTGGCTTGTATGTGTCTACGCTATTTGAGCGAAAATATTCTGCCAATGTCACGTATAGAAAAAATGTCACAGAATTTGTAACGTTTAATGATGATGAATAGAAACTATGTAATACTACAGTAGATGTCTAGAACAATAGTATAATTAAATGAAATAATTAATCGAACACAACATATAAATAATAAAAAAAACATAATAAAAAATTAAATTTTAGTTCATATCTTACAATAAATTTAATTAAATACTAAACAAATGGTGAGTAAATTTATGTTTTAACATTTCTTTTGAGAAATTTCGTTTACCTGACATTGGATGTCAGAGGGAAGATATTCATATGGAGCGAATCTTAGAACATTAAAAAATATATAATCAATTGAACCTAAGCCGCATTCACAAATAGAGAACATTAATCTATACATATAATAAATCTGTAACTGGTCGATGTCTGTAGATGGAAGATAAATGAGTAAAACTTTTATTGGGGGTCTTTATAAATAGAACCCAAAACAATGATTAATAGAATTTTTGTCTGTTTGTCTGTGCGTTTGTGCACGCTAATCTAAGAAACGGCTTAACTGATTTGAGCGGTTTTAACTAGTGTATTGTGGCTAACTTCATGTAACATTTAGTGTTTGTTTTATTTCAATAGGCTTATAAATAATAAAGTTATGTCAATTTAAAGATACACGTAGCACATTTATTAAAGAAAGTAATGGTTATGGTCAAACTGAGAAAAGATTAAATATTACATGTAATATACTCTTTTGCTTATGTTTTATCCTATATTTTGTCCTATAATAATTTTTAATCTCTTTATTTATTTATTAAAAGTTTAGTATCACTACTAATAATCAATAAATTATTATCTGTAGGAAAAGTACGCGTACTGTTGGTTGTTATTGTCAAAATCAAAAGGTTTAGTTTACAATTTCGTGTTTTCACTTTTCAGTGGCTTTGTTGGTTGTTTTTGCATAAAAAAATAAAAACTAATATTGCATACATATTGTGTGTATCTTTATGATCTCATCTTATATCTTTCATAACAGTACGCTTCAAGTCTGCGTGTGAGCAAGTCAGTTATATTGACTCATCACGATATATCTGGAACCATAAGGCGTAGAGACTTGAAATTTGGTAGGAATATTGCTTTCACCGAGTGGAGGTTAGCTTAGAACGAATTTTGTTCAACTCTCATCCAAAATGGAATTATCACGTATTTTATCATTCTCTTTATATGTAGGAGAGCCCATACCGAACATCAGTAACAGTTGCCTTAGTAACCGTTGCCGTAGTAACCATTGCCGTAGTAACCGATTTCATGATGTTTATATTGATAAACCAACTGTTGCCCGTGTCTTCGCTCGCGCGTAATCTATATCTATACTGATATTATAAAGAGGTAAAATTAGATTTTTTGTATGTTTGTTTGTAGTGAATAAACTTAAAAATTGCTGTACTGCTTTTAATAATTATTTTACCCACAGAAAGTTACGTTATCAGCGAATAACTAGCTGCCCGTCCCGACTTCGTACGGGTAAAATAAGGATTTTATCCTGTGAATTTTTTAATCAATATGAGATATAAACATTCACCAATCGATCTATTCGCCCATACAGTACAGTGTATGTGTGTTCAGTACAGGGCATATAATAATCCTACTTCCTACTAATATAATAAACGCGAAAGTTTGTATATGGACGTTTGTTACTCTTTCACGCAAAAACTATAGAATGGATTTTAATGAAACTTTACAATAATATACCTCATACACCAGAATAACATATAGGCTATAATTTATAAAGCGATTGACTCGACTTGATAATAGGCAATTCTGATTGTGTAGTCAATCGATGTCTCTTTCCTTTGGTAGTAGAGGACGACCATCACCCTGCATTGCAGATTCAGGTCATCACGGTAACGTCATCTCATCTTTCTTTAAAAACATCGCAACGTACAATACGTTTGTTTCGACATGCTAACTACGATGCTATCAATGACGCTTTAGCTCAAGTGGATTGGTATGATATACTTAATGATTGTGAAATTTCTCATGCAGTTGATACTTTCTACAATGTCATTAATTCGATAATTTCTAATCATGTCTGCGTCAAAGTTATAAAACATGTCGAAAATTACCCGTGTTGGTACTCGAGGGCCTTGATAAAAATCATTTCAGAAAAGTTGAAATATCATCGAAAATGGAAGATATATAGCAGGTTATCTGACTACGACTCATTTAGTATATTAAGAGACCGCCAAAAATTAGAGCAAATCAGATGTTATGATTATTATATTTATAAAGCTGAGTTAAAAATACGCAGTAATAGTAAATATTTTTGGTCATTTGTAAAATCTAAGAAATCATCTTGTGGTCTACCTAATAACCTATTTTTAATGAATCGTACTGCTTGCGAGGGGAATGATGTATGCTCACTTTTTAATGATTATTTTCGATCCGTTTATGAAATTCCTGTCGCCTCTCCAACACTTAAATGTTCTCCTGGTAGCAATAGTAATTTGGATATTGGCAATATAGAACTGTCGGTAGCCACTGTTAAAAAGTAACTGCAAAGGTTGGATCTTAATAAAGGATATGGCCCTGACGAAATACCACCTATATTTTTAAAATTTTGTTACAAATCCCTTGCTTATCCAATTTTTATTCTGTTTAAAAAATCGCTACGTAGCGGTGAAATTCCGGAAATATGGAAGAGATCATACGTTGTTCCCATTCATAAATCTGGAGATAAGCATAACGTTCAGAACTATAGGCCAATATCCAAATTGTGTACAATTGCAAAATTGTTTGAAAAAGTTATTTATGACAAGATCTTTCCCCTCGTAAGAAGTACATTGATTAATGAACAACATGGTTTTGTGAATAGAAGATCTACTGAAACGAATGTATGTGAGTTAACACATCATGTGACCACAGCTATGGATAGAGGCTATCAGGTTGACGTTGTGTATACTGACTACTCTAAGGCATTTGACAAAATATCGCACACAATCTTATTGCATAAACTAGAGCAAGTTGGTATACATGGCGACCTGCTTCGTTGGTTGTCCTCATACCTACGCAACAGAAGTCAAGCGGTGACGATCAGGGGCTTCTGTTCTACTTTTGTTCCAGTTTCTTCTGGTGTACCGCAGGGCTCTCACCTCGGTCCGTTACTGTTTAATATTTTTGTAAATGACATTCATAAAATTTTTGATCATACATCTATACTGTTATATGCTGATGACATGAAAATATTCAGAGCTATTGCGAAGTCTTCGGATTGTAGCTTGTTGCAAAATGATCTTTATAAGTTGTATAGTTATTGTAACGAAAACTCACTGAAAATAAATATTAATAAATGTCGCATTATTTCTTTTACACGAAAGCCAAATCCAATATTTTTTAATTATAAATTGAATAGTGACACTATTACACGAGTGACGGAGGTGAGAGACTTGGGGATATATCTAGACAGCAAATTAACATTCAAATTCCATATAGATTATATAGTTGCAAAGGCATATCGAATGCTTGGTTTTATACTCAGAGTTAGTAAAGATTTTAGAAATGACACAACCCTTATCCTATTGTACAATTGCTTTGTCCGTTCATTGTTGGAATATGGTTCTGTAGTCTGGAATCCGCAATATAAAATTTATATTGATACAATAGAAAAAATTCAACATAAATTTATTAAATATCTTAATTTTAAATGTTTCACATTGGATGTAAATCCGCCTAAAATGACTTCTCTATTGGATCGTCGAATACTGCGAGATCAAAGTTTTTTATATAAAGTAATACATAATTTAAATGACAGTCCTTTTCTTTTGAGCAAAATTTGTTTTAGATGTACAAAACTGAACACACGCAATAATGCCTTATTTCATTTACCCTCTACTCGAACAAAGTATGCTCGAAATGAATTTATTTATCGCTCTTGTAAGAATTACAATAGGAAGTTTAATGACTTGGACATGTTTTCTTCTTCGCTCAATACATTTAAAAGAAAAGTTAGTAGGCATTTGTGAATTTAGTCATTGTGTTATATATATGTTTTTTCTTTTTGAGTCTTTATAATTAATATTAATAATTTACTGAATTGCTTGTTTACTGCTATACATGAATTAGTTTTAGGTGGAAACTTGATTGGTGTGTGTACGGGTTAATTGTTGTATAATGTATGTGGTGTTTACTGTATGTTTCCCAAATAAAAATAAAATAAAATAAAATAAAGATTGAGTAAATTGGCCAAAATATAACAATAAGTGTCACGTAAGTCGGAAAATTTCTCCTATTTGCAAGCCATTCCGGCATGCGCTGCAAAAACCGTAAGAGTTACACGAATATAATTTATAGTGGAAATATATCTCTTATATAGTTCTACAAAGAAGCCCGCGACAGCATATATCTATATTTTATGTGTAAGCCATTAACGCTAAAATAGTGAATCGAAAATACAATAAATTTTATATTTATTTCCAAATTGTGCAATTTTATATTAACAAATTGATTCTTAACAATAAAATAAAAAACCAAAAAAGATATAACTTCTGAAATTTAAAGTAGATAAACTTTGTCTTTTCCACTATGTCATTTGGACAAATATTTTAAGAGTTATGACAAAGTGAGTACTATGCAGAAGTATACTGCGGGAATGGTGGGAGAAGAATTCGGTCATCGGCTCATCGCCGGATATGCGACCTGTATGCAGGCAGACGTCATTGATGGTTGTCCGTTTTGCGATTTCTCAAGGCCCTAGCGATTTGTTAAGGACGCAATATACCTGTATGTAATATAATAGGTAGATTTTTATAGTGCCACGCTGCATACCTTCGGGTTGCAGCGGAATGGATCGGCACGCCCAGCCGGTACCACTCTCTCACTTAAAATCGGCGTAAAGTGGTAGCTACACTACCGCGCTTCGTTCGGTATGTGAGTCCCGGAGGTAGAAATAAAAAAATAGTCCGATCCGCTTGAAATTTGCTATTTGTGTCTCGATTGAATTGATATACATATATTTCAAAATTTTTAGAAATTCCACCCGTATTGCTTCATACACATACTTCTGAGTGCAAAAAACAAAATGTTAAACACACAATGTCTTAATATCAATATGTCATACTTTTTTTAAACGAAGATCACTATGTTAATGAAGTTTGTATAACAAAAACATATTCCATTATTATTATGTTTACTCAGTTCCCACAGGTTTATTTTAGGATATGCTCGAAAAGAGGTAGATATCATTCCAAGAATACTACCCATTAGAACATAATATTTGAATTTCAATGTACATATATAGTTCCCTCTAAAAGTTTGCTTCCCCATGACAATCAAAAGTCCCAAGGCCTGTCGTTGAACATGGCGAGCGATAGTGAGAACTGTTATCACATGGACAGTTTTTTTGCTGCATGTTCCAGAGTGAGCTCTGCGAGTAGCTTAGTCATTTATGCCCCCAAAAGGAAATACCGCAAACGTCTTTTTTATATAGGTAGGCAGACGGGCAAATGGGCCACCTTAAGTTAAGTGATCACCACTGCCCATAAACAATGGCGATATAAGAAATATTAACCATTCCTTACATCGCTAATGCGCCACCGACCGTAGGAACGAAGATGTAATATCCTATGTGCCTGTAGTTACAGTGGCTCGCTCATCCTTCAAACCGGTACGCAACCATACTAAGTATTGCTGTTTAGTGGTAGAATATCTGATGAGTGGGTGGTACCTACCTAGACGGGCTGGCACAAAGTCCTACCACCGTTTACAAAGAGGTGCTTCGATTTTTTATTATAAATACAATTTTCATTGATTCGAATAATTTTATTTATATGAGTTTGATAGAATAAAAAAATATATATTGGTACGCTTGCTCATTTATAGTTTCAGCTATACCCAACGGCGTAGATAGATGGCGAGGTATTTAAGCAACGGAATCGTAAATCGGAATATTTGTATAAATTAAATTTTACTTCAAGCCATTTAAGTAACTACAAAATATATTAAGTCAAACTACAGGAATTCATAATATGTTCACTGATGATTATATAAAGAATAATCATCAACAAAAATAATAAAAAAACCCTTACTAAACTTTTTCTTACCAGAATGACATTTCATGCCTCTTACTTTAAAATGACAGACTTCCAAACAAACATTTATCCTTTACTTACATTTACAACAGCTAGTAGGTGTATAAACAAAGCCTAAAAAGACAACTATAACAATAATACATGGCTTAAGGCTTTAAAGTCCGTGTTGTGAACATTCACGTGGTATATCACTTCACAAAACTTTAAATAGGTATAATTGTGTCGTAAATTTGTGTTTCACGGGCTCCTGGCCTGGTCAAACGTTTTAGCTACCGAAGTTTTTTCTAAACAACGAAATAAATAACAATTTAACGTGGAAAAAGTGGCGACAACATTTTGAACTATATTTATTAGCCACTGAATACATATAAGGAGTGTGAATAGATAAAATTGACAATTTTATTACACTCGATTGGTGGAAAAGGTGTCGAAATGTTCAATTCATTCAACATTAAAATAACAGTAATTACTTTAGAAGACCTCATTACTAAATTTGATAAGTACATATTTCGAATCGAGGAAAAATTTAACTATGCCCTGACATGCATTTTTTATAAGAAAACAAAGCAAACATGACAATATATAAAAATAAGTGGTCATCGTGCAACAAAATACAGAGCACATAAATAAAAGCACTGAGACGTCGTCATCATCGTCATCATCTAATGAATATCAAATGATGAAGGGGGAGTAAAAGGGTTAAACAACACAGTACAGAAATACATAAGTACAGAATAGAAAAGATGTGCATATTCCTTCGAAGTCAGATGGGCGACTAATTAAGAAGAGAACCAAATTGTGAAACATGGTTATATTTGCCTCATCCCAATATAAACCGAATAAAAGTATTTTGTTATCTCTTAGTTTAATTCAATTGGTCTTTGGGTACATCAAGCTTGCGACTGCATAATCATGAATATAGGAAGAAGTAGATCTGTGCGAGAATATATATACAATTAAGTAATCAGTGTAAAAATAACATAAATAAGATAAAAATAATAATGTATTAAATGTATTAATTTATATAATATGAATGTACCAACCCGTCTTAATTTCAATATTTTAGTTTGTTATAAATTTGCTACTGTAGTCATATTCTTACTTGCTTGACTTTTAATTATACTTCGTGCTTCATCCTCGAGATAAGAGAACAATTGTAGTTTCGCGTAGCGAGCCGCTAATCTTACACTATAGTTGAAAACATATTTTAAGAATAATCAAAATTAAAATAAAAGTAATTTTTCATTTTTATGTTGGTGATGCTAAGGCTCCCCACCGCTGAAACGTCACCTTTCGGACGAACCTCATTCGCTTTTTAGTGCTGCGCTAGTCTACACGTCATAATTCTATTCCGTGTTTCGTATACCCACATTTTTCGAAGAATTATGCCAAAAAGAAAAAGTGAGGAGGATACTGATGAATATATTCGACGTAAGATGAGAAAAATAGAAAAGAAATTGCGCAAACGCAAACAACGTTCTCGTCGAAGTTCAAGTAGCAGCGACTCGAAAACTATTTACGCGTCGCCTGTGCCGTCGCTACCTGAAGGTACCTAATTCAACTAATATTTTGAAATAAGTGAAAGTAATCGCTTAAAAGACTATATTATAGTGATAGATATTAATGCTTTTAATAAAATAATGTACAAATACTAGCATAACACAGTCCCACAGTGTGGGCACATTACATTGTGCTTGGTAAATAATTTTGTACAAATGAGTTTTCATATTATTATCATAGTAATATTCTGTTTAAAAAAAAAAAAAAAAAAAAATAAGTTTTTTAATCGAAATTTTATTTTCTACCTACATCAATAATACGAAATAAACAAATACTAAGCGTTTATCGCTTTGTAAATAATTTTGTTTTTTCGTAATCAGATACAGTACATTATAAGTATTAAGTAAGTGCACAGTAATAAAATAAATAATTTATTTTACGCACTACTTTCCAGATGGCCAAATAACGTTGATCGCAAACGATGAACAACGCGGCCTACCCACACAAAGTGTGGATCTGGAAAATCTGGATCCCCTTCCAGGACCATCCTCACCAGTTCCAACTGTTTCGGAGGAATGCCCTCTAGACGACGGTATCCTTGAAATGCTAGGCGAGTCCCCGAATAAATCTAAGAAAATGGGGGACAATATTCAAAAGGATATCGCAGTCAGATGGGAGTATATCGCTACCTCAGGGCTTACAAAGGAAGTTCGCAAAGGCCTACTTGATAAACATCCAATTCCTAGTAATTGTCCTAAGCTTGCTGCCCCGCTTTTGAATTTAGAAATAAAAGCGGCTTTGTCGGATACCATGATAGGCAAAGATAAGGGCACTGAGCACAAACAAAATCAAATTGCATCAGCAATTTCTTGTATTGGTGAGGCTCTGACAAAGATGCTTCATTCAGATTATAAAGAGTCCACGATTATAAAACCTTTACTCGAAGGTGCTCAAATGCTGTGTGACTTACAATTCCGCGAGTCGATGAAGAGGAGAAGTCTTATTTGCGCATCCATCAAAAAAGAAATTAAAAGTCAATTGTATGAAACCGAAATTGATACCTACCTATTTGGCGAAAAACTAGCTGATACTTTGAAAGCGGCTAAGGCTATCAGCAAATCTGGCTCCGAGATTAAAGCATCTAAACCCAAAACTACAATAGGACGTCCTCAGTCTCGTGTTTTAAACTCCAAGCCTCCGCCGGTGACCAGCAGGCAGCCAGCCAAGAGGAGGCAAGAGCCTGCTGCGTACACGCAGACACAAGCTGTGTACCCGCCTCCAGCCCCACAGCAACGGCGACAGTACATGGCACCAATGCCACTGCTACCACCACCGCCCCCTCCACCACCGCCGCCGCTGCCTCCGCCGTTGCAGTCACAACAGCGATCCAGGCATCAGCGCCCTTATCAACGACGTTAGACTCGGTACGTTTTTCTGGTCGTCTTACTATGTTTTATAATCAATGGTGTCAAATAACCAATAATGCAAAAATTTTATCGTGGGTACAGGGTTATAGCATTCCTTTCGATAAGCCTGTGGTACAAAAATATATTCCCCAACCACCGAAATTATCTACGACTGAAAATGCACAATATAAGGAGGCCATAAATGAATTGCTAAGATCTGGTGCTATTTCAAAATGTGAGGACCGTGAAGACCAATTTTTATCAAGCTATTTCCTTATAAAAAAGAAAAATGGTTAAAATCGTTTTATTTTGAATTTAAAAGCGTTAAACAAGTATATAAAGACCGAGCATTTTAAATTGGAGGATCTAAGAATAACTCTGAAATTAGTAGCAAAAAATTACTTTATGGCTTCCTTAGATCTACACAATGCTTACTTTTTAATATCTATAAATAAATATTATAGAAAGTACCTGAGATTCAAATTTCAAGGCACCACCTTAGAATTTAATGTCCTACCATTTGGGTTAAGCACAGCTCCTTTCGTTTTTACTAAATTATTAAAACCTGTCATGTCACTGTTAAGAACAATGGGCTATTTGTCAACTATTTATTTAGATGATGTTTGTTGCATAGCTCCTACTTATGAGGAATGTGTTATTAATATTATTAAAACAAAACTACTGTTTGAATCTCTAGGCTTCATTATTAATGAAGAGAAAAGTTGCCTTGTCCCATCAAATAAATGCACTTACCTGGGGTTTGTTATAGATACAAAAAAATTCCATATTAGTTTAACTGACGCTAAAAAAGAGTATATTCTTAAAGAAGTATTCAGATTGAGTCGCCTTAAGCGTTGTTCTATTCGACACTTTGCTCGTGTGATCGGTTTGCTCACCTCAGCTTGTCCAGGAGTACAATACGGATGGGTCTATACAAAACAGTTAGAAAGATGTAAATATCTAGCTCTTTTGCAGTCAGGTAGCTATGATAATTATATGAATATCCCGACATTCTTGCAAGAGGACTTTAGTTGGTGGATGAATAGCATAAATTATGCTATAAATCCAATAAGAGAAGATAATTACACATTAGAAATTTTTTCCGATGCTAGTAAAACCGGGTGGGGGGTAGTTTGTGGCGAAAAAACTGCAAGTGGTCAGTGGAGTGCTGAAGAAACTTCTAAACACATTAATTTTTTGGAGCTATTGGCTGCGTTCTTTGGTCTAAAAATATTTGCTTCTAACACGTATAATTGTCAAATTTTGCTAAGAATTGATAATACGACCGCTATATCGTATATTAATCGCATGGGGGGAGTCAGATTTCCACACCTTAACATATTGACTAAAGACATTTGGAGATTTTGCGAGATTAGAAACATATATATTTATGCCTCATATATAAGGTCTCAGGACAACCAAATAGCGGACGCAGAATCCAGGCGGCTTCATCCCGATACAGAGTGGGAAGTTAACGACCAAGCCTTTGAGCGTATAGTTAGCACTTTCGGTAACCCCGAAATAGATATTTTTGCTACAAGACTAAACTCAAAGTGTCACAAATATATTTCTTGGCACAGTGACCCTGGAGCATGTGCCGTTAATGCTTTTACTATAAATTGGAACAATTTAAAATTTTATGCCTTCCCCCCTTTTTCGGTTATTGCAAAAACCTTAAGAAAAATTATCACTGACAAGGCACAGGGAATAGTTGTAGTACCTTATTGGTGCACGCAAGCCTGGTTCCCCTTGTTCAATAAATTACTAATGTCTGATCCTATCATCTTTGAACCAACTGATACTCCTTTAATTTCTGTCTCTAACAGCACGACGACGATACCGCAGTTCAAACTTATGGCCGGAAAATTATCAGGGAAGCTTATGCAAGAAGAAGTGTATCATCAAATTAGTTAGATGTTATTTGTGCCTCTTTATCAAACCGTTCCGAGAAACACCGTCCACCTTTGCCGAAATACAATATAACTTGGAATATTTCCATTGTATTGGATTTTTTGGCAAATTTATACCCCAATCATAAACTTTCATTAGAACAATTAACAAAAAAGACAGTGACATTAATAGCTCTCATTACTGCCCACAGAATGCAGGCCTTATCGCTAATTAAGATCTCACAAATGCAACGTTGCTCAGAAGAGATAATATCCTCGAGGTTAGGCGCCCATCAACCGTGTCTCAATATCCCATTTGATCAAATAAAGCCTGAAATCTGCCCTGCAGTCACCTTATTGAATTATTTAAATATTACTCGTTCATTAAGAGCGAATAATGATGACTTATTCATAAGTTATAGGAAACCGTATGTCTGTTACCAGTCAAACTTTAAGTAAATGGATAAAGAATACTCTCTATGAAAGTGGAATTGACACCTCAATATTTTCTGCCCACTCCACCCGGCACGCGAGTACCTCCGCTGCTAGCAGGCTCGGTGTAAGTATTGATGTAATTAGAAATGCCGCCGGGTGGAGCGCAAGTTCAAATGTATTTGGAAAATTCTATAACAGAAACATTGATAATCATAATACAAATGATTTTGCTTTATCCATCTTAGGAAATTAATTGTAACAAATTATATACTTATTCATATTAATCTGAATTAATGTAATTATATCTGATCTGAATTGATATAATTAAGGTGTTAATATTATGAAGTATACTAATCATAAATAATGATGTATTCAGGTATAATACACGTTATGTCATCAAAAATGTAAAATTTATATTCTAATTTATGTATATATTAAATATTAATTAAAATACAAATTCATTACAAATCAGCCGTTGATATTTCATTCAAATAACATTTCGGTACCTCTCAAGGTCTACAATTGTTCTCTTATCTCGAGGATGAAGCACGAAGTATAATTGATGATTAAACGAACTTACCTTAAGTGATGTTCTATCATAATTATACGAGGGCTTCATCCGAAGAGATAAGGTCCCACCCTCCCACTGTGACCCATTACTCCGAAATTATTATTTGAACTGATTGTAAGCTACTTACCTCATCTACGATGTATATTATGGGTACTTAAGTGAATCTTTCAACTAAATGAGGTTCGTCCGAAAGGTGACGTTTCAGCGGTGGGGAGCCTTAGCATCACCAACATAAAAATGAAAAATTACTTTTATTTTAATTTTGATTATTCTTAAAATATGTTTTCAACTATAGTGTAAGATTAGCGGCTCGCTACGCGAAACTACAATTGTTCTCTTATCTCTTCGGATGAAGCCCTCGTATAATTATGATAGAACATCACTTAAGGTAAGTTCGTTTAATCATCAATTGTATTTGGTTAAAAAATATATACATAATATATATATCATTTATTTACTGCACTTTATTGGTCTTACTCAATGTTATAATGTATTTGATTTAATTTATATTTTGTTTTTGTTAAATTTGTGTTTTCATTAAGTAATTAATTATATTTGGTAAAAAAATATATATCTTACTACCCCTTTACTGATTTCATTTAATATTATGATGGTTTAGCTGTTTGATTTTATGTATGTTTTGTTTTTGTTTATTTTAATGATTGTGTAATTATTGTTGGTGGAAACTTAGCTAGTGGATGTATTATATATATATATATGTAATGAAATGACATTTCATTATTCCAAATTTGCTGCGCTCCGCGCGTTTTTAATCTGTAACTAAAAGTCAGTTTGCCGCGCATTTGATGGTTGAATGACAGAATGACGGATAATGTTTAGATTATTTTGAACTTTGATATTATAAAAAAATAAAGAGATATAATAGAGGAGGCGATATTAGTGAACTTTAAATGTCGTTTCTTTGTATTTTCGGAGAAACAATTTGTGTTTCATTTTGAGCATCCTCAATAACCTATCTTATATACAGGATGACTGGTGAATTACTATCGATACTTGAGGACGTGATATTTGACGATCATATATGACAAAATAAAAATTAATAAAACATAAATATTAATAAACTTCTAAGTAAAGTTAACCAAAAGTTATGTAATTAATTACGCATCGTGTGAACACCCTAGCTGCGTTATCGACACAAAACAGTTATGTAGGTAGGTACATTTAGTTATCGCGCGGTAGTTTACCTACATCCAAACGCCGCGCGCCGCCGCGTGTTAACAGGGTAGCAGGCTACCTTAGATAAACAAAAATGATCCAATTCCCTTCATACTTTAATCCTGGCTTAGGACAGGCAAAAATACCAAGATATTTCATTCGTTTAAGCAACCAATTTATTGACTAGGTAAATGGTGTGAACTTGACACAAAAAATAATATGAACTGTTTACCTATCTTGGTATTTCCGGCGTATTTAAAAATGGAATCATACTTATTTACAACAATTGTCAATCATTAAACTACCTATTTACCTACATAACTACACTAACCTTAACAAATGTTCAAAGTGAGCTCCTTCTCGTGTGATACACAGTTCGGCACGTTTACGCATATTGTCTTTCACACGATTTAATACGAATGGGTCACTTTTAATAGTTTCGAAAGCACTAGTGATTTTTAATTTCAACTCCTCTCTGTTGACATACTCTGTAGCATACACAAGACGTTTTACCTCCCCCCATAAATAGAAGTCCAGTGGAGTGAGATCTGGAGAGCGAGCTGGCCATGGCACAGGCCCTCCGCGCCCTATCCAGCGATCTCCAAACGTATTGTTTAAGTACTCACGTACCTGCGTCTGATAGTGCGCGGGTGCTCCGTCGTGTTGATAAAATAAGTTTTGTAGATTGCTCAGTGGTACATCATCGAGCATGTCATTCACCGCACTGTTTAACTGTCCGAAGTCTCGTAATCTTTGATTAGCGTTTAAGATGACGCTGGCCGTAGGTACTCGACGATTGGGGAACATCTCCCGGTACAAATTGATTGCGCCCGGCAAGCTATCATTTGCACGCGCATACGCACGAACCATGTCCAAGTATTCTGCATTTGTGTATTGATAAGCCATACTTAATTACTAATAAGTAATAACGGGTCACACGCACACACGACAGATTAGGTATACGCGTAAGATCGATCGCTAGGCGCGCGCGCGGGAAGACGGACGTACAGACCTTACGGCGGCGCTCGCCCGACTAATTACCCACGGGGCGGGGGTTGGGAGTAGCGACACACGCGTGCGGCGGCGTGGTGTTGTATCAGCACGCCGCCGCACGCGCCGCCGGCAAGGCTGGGAACGTGTCCACACTTTATTTATTTATACGGAAATTTGGTCAAAAATTAAGTACCTATTTTTTTTTACATAATTCGAATGAGAATCATGTACCGAGTATTCTCCTTAAATATTGATAGTAATTAACCAGTCACCTGTATATATATATATATATATGCTATAAGTGTTGCATGCTATGTGTCCTCTCATTTATAAAAATAATTAATCAACACTTAACCTACCAGAGCGGTCAAATAACTGCTTTTGAAAATTTAATTAAATTTATTATATAGCTGCTTTTTTGTATATAATATAGTTTTTCTACATAAAATAGCCGCTTAAACAGCTTATTGAGATATGTGTCAAGTTCAATGGACATCATTTGTTTTAAATCCCCTTTTTTTTGTTTAATAAAGTAGCCTGTCTTTTTTTTGTTTTACGAGGGGGAAAGGTATTTACGCCTGCCGCCCGGTCGGGGGACCGGGACGGGTATGTGGGACTCCCGGGGCAGAAGGCCCCATCCTACCTACTAAAACCTCCTCGAAATTCCGCCTCGCCGCAAGGTGGCAGGGCCACGGGAACGCGTTAGCTTGCAACCGCGACCCTGCCAGCGGTAGTCGCTAAAATGCGACCCACCTCGAAGACGCGCCAGGATGTTAGGGCGCGCCTTCCTACTCCGCCTCCGTCTGTGCCGTGACGGACTCCCCCGAGTCCGCCACTGGAGGCCGGGCGTCAGGGGCCGACGCCCCGCGGCGGATCAGGTAGCTGGCTCCACCGCCAACCACACTCAGGGCCAGGTCATTACGGCAACGTGCGACCTGCGAACGCACGTCGCCGCCGACCAGGCTGCCTTCAGCGCAGCGGGAGGGAGTTGGTGTCGTCCTCCCGCTGCCGTTCTGCCGCCTCTTTCTGCGACATTATGGTTTCGCTATAAACAGAAAACGCCGCCCAGGCCTCCTTGCTTTCGGCCATTCTCCTGATGATGACCGGAAGCGACAGGTATCCTCCTATGGCCGTGGATAGGACAGCGCGAGGCTCCGCCCAAGCTGGGCACTCTGTGCGCGTGTGCTCGGCCGTAGCCACGGCCCGTCCGCCACAGTGGTGGCACACCGGCGAGGGTTCCTTACCCACCACCTCACACAGGTACCTGCCAAAGCAGCCGTGGCCGGTCAAAAGCTGTGTGAGGTGGTACGTCGGTGGGCCGTGCTTGCGCTCGACCCACTCTTTCAACACTCCTTCAACCTTCAAAACTAGCGCATCTTCCGCCTGGAAGCTGTCCTTCCTCCCTTTGCTGAGCTCCGCCTGTGACTTCCCCAGCCCAACATATCTTCCATGGGTGGGTGGTCGGCCACGTCCCCTCTTGCTAACGGGCTTAAGCAATCTGCTTGCTGAGGATTCAGAGTTGTCACTCTGCATGCTCGCGTCGCTCTCAGAGCCTGAGTAGCCATCCCCAGCGCGGGCCCGCTTCTCACCCCTATGCCGTTTTTGTTGATCGCCCGATACCGTCTGCATGCTGCAGACCGATGAGTCCGACTCGGAGAGTCGTTCAGGCCGGGCAGCAATTCCTCTAAGCACGCCAGGGTCTAAGGTTTCAGCGCGCGCCATCGGGGCGCCCACCTCCACCGCCACATCGTCAGTCACCGAATCCACGGTCTGCATGGTGCAGATCGACGAGTCCGACTCGGATAGTCGTTCAAGCCGAACAGCAGGTCCTTTCAATTCGCCAGGGTCCACCTTTCCTTTACCGTTTTTTGTTTTTTTTAAATGTTCCATGTTTAGTCCCACGAGTATGGGGGAAATAAAAAGTCCACCAAGGCAGTGGCCCCTGTATCTTGGTAACCCTATTACACCGTGAGGTCGGGCGGTATCACGGGATCTGTAACCTAATGTTTTTTATTGAGGTTGGCTCCTCTTGGCCCGGCCGGTTAAGGCAAGGCCCTCGGTCCCACCACAGGCTGCTGCAGACATGATCCACAACACCTGGATGGGAAAACGAGTTTGAGAGGCGGTGACAATAGTCTTGTTTACTCAGAGTCGATACCGAAAATGAGCAAACCCGCCTCTCCCACCACTGGTCTCTGGAGACCGGAACGAAGACTATACAACAAATATACAAACACAACAAAATGGTTCATAACATTGACATCACAAAACGTAAAAACAAAAACTCCTCCATTTGCCACGAAGCCGCTCACACAGTCAACTCTGCTAATCAGAGAAGTACCAGGAGCGACCCGTGGCATAACCGCCGTGTCAGTCGTTAGCCGTGGTCGACCCCGTTGCCCAGGGTGCACCACGTGGAGGTGACTGACCTGCACCCCTAATAAGGTAGCCTTGGTTAAGTCCGATTTTATTTAGTCTCTGACAGAAGAACCTTTTCCTTTACTTTATACTTTATATTGTACACATAAAATAACATAAATCTATAACAAAAACGAATTAATAAATAGATTATCCATACATCTCTATACATATAAATAAAATTAAAGTTTCTGTCTGTAATTTCAAAAAGTTTTAAAGGTTATATGGCTATTTACGATTACCAAAACGAAAGCAATATTTTATTTTTATTTCTTTACTGCCTGCATGTCTGTATGTCCAGTCTAATCTTTCAATCGTCTAAAATTACAAATTGAAATAACCGAATTATTATAAGAACTATTTCGAGATTCCGTTTAGTCTTTATTTCATCAAAATTAGTTGAGTCTGTCAAAAGTTATAAAAAATACGTATTTTTGTTGGTATGATTTTGTTGATACACATAATATTATTTTATTACTCTTCCTAACTGATTCCTTAACGCAGAGCCTAAACCACGGGGGTTAGAAACTTGAAATTTTGGCAGTCGATACATTTTATAATGTAAGCACCCAGTAAGGTAGGATTTTTGGAAATTTCAACCCTAAAGAGTTGAACGATTGTTTAGAAACCCGTCATTCTTGAGCTTTGAGCAAATAATGAAATTCAAAATACACAATATCTTATATCAATATCTCTTAGGGAGAAATATACGAACTTCGCTATGTTAGTGATGTTTGGATAAAGAAAACATATTCCATTATTACCATATTATGTACCACCCCTAAGCTTATATTATTGTAAAATTTCAATAAAATCCATTCAATAGTTTTTGCGTGAAAGAGTAACAAAAGTCCATACATTACTGAACACGCACTGACACTGCACTGAATGGTCGATTGGTGAATTTTTAAATCTTATTGATTAAAAAATGTACAATATAAAATCCTTATTTACCCGTACCCGTACTAGTCGGCTAACGACTGACGCGGCGGTGATCTCGTTTCCCGATTTTGGGAACAAGATTCTGCGCCCACTTCTTTACAAGTGGGCGCCGCGAGGAGGGGACAATAGATATATATTTATTTATTTATTTATATTTACATTTTACATTTCGGAGGGACCCGCGTTTTGGGTCACGTGACGCACACGGCGACTTTATTGGTTGCTGGGTCTTCGGGGTCCTTTTGGGCTGCCGTAGACAATAGGTAGGGAGAGGCGGGTTTGCTCAGTTTCGGCGTCGACTCTGAGTAAGCAAGACTATTGTCACCGCCACTCAAACTCGTTTCCCCATCCGGGTGTTGTGGATCATGTCTCGCAGCCTGTGGTGGGACCGAGGGCCTCGCCTTAACCGGCCGGGCCAAGAGGAGCCAACCTCATTAAAAAACATTAGGTTAGAGATCCCGTGATACCGCCCGACCTCACGGTGTAATAGGGTTACCAGGGTACAGGGGGCACTGCCTTGGTGGACTTTTTATTTCCCCCTTACTCGTGGGATCAATTATGTCATTGAATTCTAACAATACCGATTTTGCCTTAGATTTGGACACCGACGAAATGGCGGTTGATGCGGGTGCCCCGATGGCGCGCGCAGAAACCCACGACCTTGGCGTTAAAAAGGAGCTGGTTGTCCGACTGGAACGACTCTCTGAGTCCGACTCGTCGGTCGCCAGCGTCGCTTGCTCGACGGATAGGACTAGACGGAAAGGGGAGAAGCGATCTCTCCCTAGAGAGAGCTTCTCGGGCTCCGACAGCGATGCGAGCGCGCAGTCTAGAGACTGCGGCTCGGAGGCATCGGTCGGTAGATGGCTGAAGCCATCTTCCAAAAGGGGGCGTGGTCGACCGACCACTACTGGGCACTACGTTGGCTTCAACGTAGAGAAGGAAAAGGAGCAGCGCTTCCAGGCGGAGGATGCGCTCGCTGCCTACAGTGCCAAGGCCAAGGTGGCCATCGAAGAGAGGGCGGCACGTCTTAGAAACCGTTGTGGGATCGAGGACGTGCCGCAGACGTCTGCTGGACTGGATGCAACAGTCCAGGAGGCGATCAACGTAGTGGTGCAGGTTGCCGACAAGTCGAGCAACCTGAAAGGCACCTTCGTTCGGGCCCTGAAGACGGCCGCTGACACCATTAAAGGTGCGGTGGCCGATCTGAGGGCCCTTACCGTCACGGAGGAGGTCGCCCGCCTGGAAGTAGCCAATGCGCAACTTTCGGGCCAATTGGCCGAACTCCGCCGAGAGGTCGCCCAGATGCGGCAACAGCCTGCTGCGAGCAGCGTGGCCACATCTGACCTCCAAAAGGTCATGGAGGAGGCGCTGCGTGCTAACCGCGAGCAGTTCAGCGTAATGCTGAACGCTCGCTTCGAGGGTATAGAAGGCCGCCTCCTTCCAGAACCTCGTCTGCGACCTTCGCTGGCCGCCGACAAGAGAGCGGAGCAGGCTTCGAAAGCCAAAGACGCTCCAGCCGTCGTAGAGGTGGCCAAGCCGAAGCGGGCGAGACGCCCGAACTTGGCTGCCCAAGAAGCGGCGACGAGTCGAAGGAACGCTCCTTCGTCATCCGCGGAG
The DNA here is from genome assembly GCA_905220585.2 of Nymphalis polychloros. NCBI lineage: Eukaryota > Metazoa > Arthropoda > Insecta > Lepidoptera > Nymphalidae > Nymphalis > Nymphalis polychloros. The sequence goes on from HG992270.1 coordinate 6,790,275, forward strand.
ACAGAAGCCGCACCGATTCCGTGGAGCGCTGTCGTTGGGAGAAAATCCCAAAAGACAGCCAGCAAATCGGTGGCGGCGGCGAAGCGGACTCCTACAAAGGAGTCCAAAAAGGCGGCCAGCAAATCGGCCGCTGCGGCGAAAAAACAGATTCCTAAGGAATCTCAAAAGCCCAAGAGCGGGAAAAAGCTCCGACCTCCTCGCACTGAGGTTATAACTTTAAAGTTAAAGCCCGAGGCTGAGGAGAGGGGCGTAAAGTACGAGCAGGTTTTGGCTCAAGCTAAGAGCCAAATAAGCCTGAGAGAGGTAGGCTTAACTACGGTGCGATTCCGTATGGCAGCCACGGGGGCCCGGATCCTCGAGATACCGCCGGGCACTAAGGAGGCAGATAAGGCGGCAGATGCCCTAGCGGGCAGGCTCCGCGAGGTCCTCAGCCCGGACGTCGTCCAGGTCAATCGACCGACTAAGTGCGCGGAACTTAGGGTGATGGACTTGGACGACTCGGTCACGGCGGAGGAAGTCGTCGCAGCGGTCGCCGCAGACGGAGGCTGCTCTGTCGGAGCGATCAGACCGGGAGCTATTGCTCGGGGCTCGAGCGGCTCTGGCTCGCTCTGGTTGAGCTGCCCAGTAGCGGCAGCCAAAAAGGTAGTGGAGGCTGGTCGGATTAGGGTCGGGTGGGTCTCGGCACGAGTGTTACTGCTCGAGCCCAGACCGCTCCGCTGCTTCCGGTGTCTCGAGGGGGGTCACATGGGGGTCAAGTGTGACAGGGGCGTGGATCGCAGCCGGCTGTGCTTCCGTTGTGGTCAGCCCGATCACAAGGCACGCGAGTGCTCAGCCGCCGACGCAAATTGCGTCGCCTGCGCAGCGGCTGGTATGCCAGCGGCTCATGCCGTTGGCAGCAAAGGGTGCCAGAGCGGGAAAGCTCGCGTGGCACCGAAAAAAGGTAAAGTGAGGACGAACGGCCCCGCAGCCGCGTCCTCACGGGCACAGGTGGAGACAATGGAGACCGCATAGTGATGGCCTTACATTGTCTCCAAGCCAACGTTAACCACTCTGCGAGGGCTCAGGACCTTCTAGTCCAAAGCATGGCAGAGTGGCAAATTAACGTGGCGGTGGTTTCGGAGCCCTACTTCGTTCCCTCGCGGGACGATTGGGTATCCGATCACGACCGAGTGGTGGCCATCGTCGCCCCCGCTGTGGCCGGCTCCCCGGCCATCGAGGGCGTTGCGAAGGGTAGGGGGTACGTTCTGGCCGTCGTCGGCGGTGTGGCGGTCGTCGGCGTCTACGCCTCGCCCAATCGGAGTCTCGCCGAGTTCGAGCGAATGCTGGTCGAGGTCGGGGCTCTGGTTGGGCAGATATCGCCCACCCCTGTGTTGGTCGCGGGGGATTTCAACGCCAAATCAACGGCTTGGGGTTCCCCAGCGACTGATGCACGAGGTGAGGTTTTGGTGGAGTGGGCCACATCACTGGGACTCGTAGTCCTCAACAGTGGGTCGGAGAGCACGTGCGTGCGGTGGCAGGGCGAATCGATCGTGGACATCACGTTCGCGTCCAACGCCCTGGCCCGCCGTGCTCACGATTGGAGAGTGGAGACGCGCGTGGAGACCCTGTCCGACCACCGGTACATCCGGTTCGGTGTCTCTGCGTTTCCCGTCTCTCCTACTGGGGACGCTCCGCCCGCTGCTGGACGGCTGGACGGACCGCGTTGGTGCCTGGGCCGTCTCGACAGCCAGCTGGCGAAAGAGGCGGCCATCGTAGAAGCCTGGGGGGCCGGTTCCGACCCGGTAGTCCGAGTCGACACAGAGGCCGACGAAATCGGCGCCGCCCTGTCTCGCATTTGCGATGCGGCGATGCCGCGGGCAAAACCGTTCACGCCGCGCCGACGGTTGTACTGGTGGCGCCCAGAACTCCGCCAGCTGCGCAAAGCTTGCGTGGCAGCGCGCCGACGGTACAGTCGGTGCAGGAGGAGAAGGGTCCGCGACCATGACGCGGAAGGCGTCTTTTACGCCGCCTACAGGGCCGCCTGCCAAACGCTGCAGAAGGCCATAGCCCAGGCGAAAGAAGCGGCGTGGGGGGAATGGCTGGCGACGCTCGAAAGAGACCCGTGGGGGAGACCGTACCGTGTCGTACGGCAAAAGCTCCGACCCTGGGCTCCGCCGCTAACCAGCAGTCTCCAGCCGTTACTCCTGGAGACTGTAGTGGACACACTATTTCCAGAAAGGGGAGAATTCACGCCGCCGGCCATGGCGCCCATCACCGGACCTCGCGAGTTCGAGGATCAGGTGACTCCGGTCACTGAGACGGAGTTACAGGCGGCCGCCCTGAAACTCCGGTCGAAGAGGACAGCCCCGGGGCCCGATGGCATCCCGGGGCGCGCCTTGGCGATCGCGTTGGACGAGATGAGCGACAGCATTCGGCACCTCTTCACCGCGTGCTTCGCTCAGGGTAGGTTTCCGCAACGGTGGAAAACGGGCAGACTCGTTCTGATCCGTAAAGAAGGGCGCCCGCCCGATCAGCCTTCGGCCTACCGCCCGATAGTGTTGCTCGACGAGACGAGCAAGCTATTCGAGCGTGTGCTCGCTACCCGTCTCGTGGGTAGCATGGAGCCGGGCCTTAACGAGCGGCAGTATGGTTTTCGACCTGGCCGTTCTACACTAGACGCGATCGCCAGGGTACGGGACCTGGCAGAGGAGGAGGTCTCTCGGGGTGGGGTCGTGATTGCAGTGTCATTGGATATATCCAATGCCTTCAACACCCTACCCTGGGAAGTAGTTTTGGAGGCATTGCGCTTTCACAATGTCCCGAGCTACTTGAGGCGTACCGTGGCCGATTATTTTTCGGGCAGAGCGGTGGCCTACCCGACGAGGGAGGGCTGGGGTAGGAAGACGTTGTCGTGCGGTGTTCCGCAGGGGTCGGTCCTAGGGCCGCTCTTGTGGAACATAGGGTACGACTGGGTGCTGCGCGGGGCCACTTTGCGGGGGGTCAGCGTAACGTGCTACGCTGACGACACCCTCGTGTCGGCCCGTGGCCGCTCCTATCGAGAGGCGGCCTATCTCGCTACGGCGGGTGTGGCACACGTCGTGCACCGCATCCGCGCTTTGGGTCTAGAGGTTGCCCTGCACAAGTCCGAGGCACTCGTATTCCACGGGCCACGGAACGGGCCACCACCGGGGGCAACCATCACAGTGGGCGGAATTTCCATCACCGTCGGGTCGACGATGAGATATCTCGGACTCGTTCTCGACGGTAGGTGGAATTTCGAAGAGCACTTCAGGTGCTTGGCCCCGAGGTTGGTGGCCGCAGCCGGAGCGCTGGGGTCGATCCTTCCGAACGTCGGGGGCCCAGGAGGCACCTGCAGGCGCTTGTACGCCGGTGTCGTTCGCTCGATGGCGCTCTACGGGGCGCCGATATGGGCGGACGCACTGAGCGCCCGAAACGTCGCCTCGCTGCGACGTCCGCAGCGGATTATAGCGCTCAGAGCGGCTCGTGCGTACCGCACGGTGTCGTACACCGCAGCGTGTCTGCTTGCCGGAAGCCCGCCATGGGACCTCGAGGCCGAGGCCAATTCGAGCGTCTACTGGAGGGTCAAGGCAGCGACAGCAGAGGAGAACCGGCCACACCCTCGTGAGGTTCGCCAATGGCGCGAAGAGGCCCGCCAAAGTCTCTTCTCCAAATGGTCGGAGAGACTGGGTGTCCCGGGTACTAGTCGGGAACTCGTGGAGGCCATTCGGCCTGTTCTACAGGAGTGGGTCGAGCGCAAGCACGGCCCATCCACCTATCACCTCGCGCAGCTCTTGACCGGGCACGGGTGCTTTGCCAAGTACCTGTGCGAGGTGGTGGGCAGGGAACCATCGACGTTGTGCCACCACTGTGGCAACGGAGCCGTGGATACGGCCGAACACACGCGCGCAGAGTGCCCAGCTTGGGCGGAGCCTCGCGCGGTCCTATCCACGGCTATAGGAGGGGACGTGTCGCTTCCGGCCATCATCGAGAGAATGGCCGGAAACAAAGAGGCCTGGTCGGCTGTTTGTACGTTTAGCGACGCCGTAATGTCGCAAAAGGAGACGGCGGAGCGAGAGCGGGAGGACGATCCCGACTCGCTCCCGCAGCGTCGTAGGAGACCAGGTCGCCGGCGGCGAGCCTTCGCAAGGCGAACGCTGCCGCCGCCGTGATGTGGTGTGGTCGGTTCTGACCAATCGTGGGGCGTCGTCGAAAGACGCCCGGCCTCCAGTAATGGACTCGAGGGAGTCTGCTGAGGCAGAGTAGGAAAGTGCGCCTTAGCGTACTTTAGAGTCGGGTCGCCTAGCAGCGACGACCGCTGGCGGGGTCGCGGTTGCAAGCCAACAGCGTTCCCGTAGCCCCGCCGTCTTGCGCGAGACGAATTTACGAGGTGGTTTTAGTGGGTAGGACGGAGCCTTCAGCTCCGGGCAGGGAATTTTTCTTTCCCCGTGAGTCCCACATTTTCCGCTCCGGTCCCGGGACCTGGGCGACCAATGCGTAAATGCATTTCCCCTCGTTAAAAAAAAAAAAAAAAAAAAAAAAAAGGTTAGGTTAGGTTTTTTTTTTTTTTTTTTTTTTTTTTTTTTTTTTTTTTTTTTTTTAATACTTGACCTCGCACATTATGCGAGACTTTATTTACATTATTTAATTTCTACTCATTCATACTAGTTCTCGCTCTCATGCTTCTCGTACTTTCATTCATCATACTATATCTTTCTTTCATTCGTCGTCTTTCGCTGATCTGGGTGGGTTCCCTTCCTACTTCTACCGCTCTAGGCTACTAATCTTAATTCTAAAGTACCCGGGGAAATCATGTGGGGAGACAGAAGTATATTTTTATTATTTACAATTTTAACTTAATTAATAGGCTTACACTAGTTTTTATTGCAACTAACATTATAAACTTATAATTAATTTTTTAACCTAAACGCAAACTTATAATTAATTACATGGCTAAAACTTATGGTAAAAACTTACTTCTAACTCCTTAATTACTAATACAGTTTTATTGCTATGTTAACCTAATTATAGACACTATAATTACTTAACATAAATTTATATCTTATTTCTATTGTTAACTATTTTACAAATTTTTATACAGAATTGTAGGAGCAAGTCTCTACTTTTACCATTCATAAGCTCGGCTAATGTTTTCTTTACAATTTTGGTATCTGTTGCGTTTTCTAATTTAAACCTCTCATGATCATGGGCCGGGCACTCCAGAAGGGCGTGGAGGACAGACTCCGAACACGCAGGATCGCAGATGCACGATGGGCTCTCCTTGCACTTGAACCGATGCAAGTACTCGGAGAACCCACCGTGCCCCGTCAGAACCTGGGTGAGAAATCTGTCCACCTTTATTTTACCGATGATCCGGTACGCGGCCACCGCATCAGGGAAAAACACCCTGGTGACTCCGGCCGTTTCGCCCGCACGGTATCTCCGGTTCCACTCATCAAGCGATTGCATACGAATGCTCCGCTTGATGAACGAAACCGGGCAGCCGTCGTAGTCAAAAGCGCGCTTGAGCCTCAGCGCAGCCTCCTTGGCCAGGTGGTCGGCACGCTCATTCCCCTCTAGTCCTGCATGGGCCTTGATCCAATACAAACTGATATGCTTGTCCTGGAGCAGGGCCCTATGCAGATGTCCCCGCGCTTCAACAGCCAGGGGATGGAGGGCTTTCGGGTTTTTAATCGTGAGCAGTGCCGACGAGGAGTCGGAATAAATCCCGACTGACCCGGCCAAGTGGTCCGCAGCCATCCGCGCCGCCCGGCATATCGCCAGGAGTTCAGCCTGGTAGACCGTACAATAGGACGGCAAAGCAAGCTTGAGGGTTTTGGTTTCGGCAGCGCCGGTCCATACGGACAGCGCCGCTCCCACTTTGCCCTCAATCTTGCTGCCGTCCGTGAAGATGTTGTATGTGTTGGCGCAATTGGCGTCATATTGTTCTTGGTCCACCAGGCATTTGAAGTCCAGGTCGATATGACGGGCGGGATGCGGAGACTGCAGAGCCGAGGTCATCCGCTCTACCTCCCGATCTCCTATCACCCGCTGAGGTACCCCTCTCCTCGCCTCATATAAGGTCGCAGCTTCGCGAACCCGGAGGTCGAGGGGAAGCACCCCAGCCAGCAACAGTGCCGAGTTCAGGGACGCAGTGCGGTATGACCTACATAGCTTCTGCGCGAAGCCACGCTGGACCACGTTCAGCTGCTTCCGCACACCCAGCTTATTGACGGCCGGTGCCCAAACGGCAGCAGCGTACAGAATCACGGGCTCAACCACCGATCTGTATATGGTGCGGATTACCTCGGGGTGGAGACCCCAGCTGACCTTTGCTGCTCGGGCCAGCTGGTGGTAAAAGGCAACCGCGCGCTTGCAGACGTTCGCGACGTGGGTGTTGAATGTGAGTTTTCGGTCTATGACGACCCCCAGCAGCTTGATCTCGTTCGCCAGGACAATGTCGACCCCGCCCATGCGCAGACGCGGGGCGTCATACTTGAGTTTGCGCGTCACGACCATAGCGTTCGTCTTGTGAGGCGCAAACCGCAGTTTATTGGATGCGCCCCACGCCCGCACACTCTCGAGGACGGCATTGGCCCGACGTTCGATCTCGAGGGCCGTCTCACCCTCGAACACCAACACCACATCATCGGCGAAAGCCTGCACGTAGTTGCCTTCGGCCTCCAACCCCCGGAGCAGTGGATCCAGGAGCAGGTTCCACAGAATCGGCCCACCGATAGATCCCTGCACGCAGCCCTTCCCGGTGTCTCTTATGTGCTCCTCTCCCAAGTACCTCACCCTCGCTCGCCTGTCACTCAGGTAGTTGCCCAAGAGCCGTCTGATGTTATCTGGGCACTTTTCCTCAGCCAGCCTGACCTTAATCATAGGCCACCAAGCGTTGTCGAAGGCGCCCTCTATATCCAGTGAGACCAGAACAACAATCCTCTTCATCTGAAGATTTTGTCTGATGTGTCCCACCAGGGTATAGAGGGCGTCCTCAGTACTTCGCTGGGGCATGAAGCCAAACTGGCGAGTACTGATCTTGGGCATTATATGGTACTGTAACCGAGCGACAAGCATCTTCTCCAAAATCTTTCCGAGCACTGGAAGGAGCCCGATCGGTCGATACGACTTGGGAGTCGTATAATTGTCCCTCCCTGGTTTCCGGAGGACAATCACCGTGGCCTCCTTCCAGGGCCCAGGAAAGCAGCGGAGCTCGAGGCACTTGTTAAAGATGCACAAAAAGAGGTCCGGGTCCAGTTCAATCGCGTGCAGACATATATCGGCAGTGAAACCGTCCGCGCCTGGGGCCTTCTTCGGGTCAAAGGACCGACTGGCCAACTTCATCTCAAGATGAGTGAAGGGTGGGTCGTTCTGGCCCGAAGAAGCCCCGATATCGGCCCGCCCGGCCAGGACCCTCACCCGGCGGTGCTCCTCGGTGTCATCCACTTCAGAGTCCTCCGGGTAGAAGGTCTCAGCCAGGAGTTGGGCCGATCCCCCGGCATCCAGCCCCACACCATCCACAATCATCGGTGGGTCTACGTCCCTTCTGGAAGTCCTGCCGAGGACTCTGTATATGCCCCCCCACACAGTCTCCCCATCCTGGCGTTCGCAGAAGGACACCCAGCTGCGCGTCTGCGCATGCGCTGCCTCGGTCTCGTACCTCTCCTTCGCTTCCAGGTACTCTCCGACCACCTTTCGACGCCTAACCGGCGCTGCACACCTAATCCTGCCTTTCTTGGTGGCCACCTCTCGCTTTAGCGCTACCAACCCCTCGTTCCACCACGGCATCGAGAGAACCTCCTTATGTGTAATGTGTGGTATTGTGTGTGTGCATGTTTCTTCTAATATATTATTTAATTTTGATATAATATGGTCCAAATGATTAGAAGATTGTGTTCTTTGTATAGTGTCTATTGTGAAGTGTTCTCGTGTTTTAATTTGGCCCAATTTCTCACGAAATTGGGCCCAATTGGCCTTTTTAGTGTAGAATTTTCGTGTGGTGTGCCTAATGTTATTTGTATTTATATGTTCAGTGTTAATTAAGAAGGTGATGCCGTTGTGATCCGAGTTGGTCAGATCTTCGCGCACGCGCCAGCCGTCCACCAAGCCAAGGAGGTCAGGCGATACAGCAGTTATATCAATATAACTGCTGTACCTTTCGCCGCCCCGGATAGTGTCGAAAGTGGGGGTTTCCCCTTGGTTCAGGAGACAGAGACCGAGGTCCTCCAGGAAACCATGCATAGTTTCGCCTCGGCTGTCTGTTACGGGGCTTCCCCACCAGACACATTTGGCATTGGAGTCGCCCCCCATAACAAGACTCCGAGCTCCCGTCTCGCGCTGCACCCGGCGCAGATGTGCCAGGTGCGGGTCCATCGGTAGGTCGGGCTCAAAGTAGAATGAGACCAGAATGATCTCCCAGTTGCGAACATGGATCCCCACCACTGAGATGTTGGTCGTGGTGAGTTTCGGGTACTGTGTGATTTGAAGGTCCGCGTCAAACACTATGATCGCGGCCTTAACAGTCCCACTTCCCTGGTCCGCACACTGGAAGACTCTGATCCCACTCTGACTCTTTACGCGCCCTATCCCACCGACGTATGGCTCCTGCACCAAAGCAATCCGCGTACGCAGGTTAGAGGCTTCTATCAGGAGCTCGGAGTGTGCCAGCCTACTACGCTGCAGGTTTGCCTGGAGGATATTGAGCGCCACTGTGTCCGCCGGCCTGCCCTTAGCAATATGCTACGGATGAGCGGGCGAGGGTGTCCCACTTCTTCCTGACGGGACAGTCGCCGCTGAAGGCGTTATGCTCGACATTGTCGAGCTTCGCCCTGCGACAGTTCCGGCAGGAAGGCGGGGCCCCCGCCAGCGCATCCGGGCACTTAGCCTTTAGGTGCGGCCCGCCACAGTGACTGCAAAGATCTATTGAATCTTTGCAGTATTTGCGCCCGTGGCCAAATCCTAGGCATCGCGTGCACTGGACCAGTGGAGACTGGTCCTCTGCTCGCACCCTCTGCAGGTCAATGTGGACGAAGCCCACGCTGGTGATCCTTGCCCAGAGGGTGGGCGACGCACTAAGGACTACATGGGCCACGTGCGGGTTTCTTGCCCTTCTGCGATACTTGACTAGGAGGCGGTCCTCCCCGGCGCCGAGGCCGCTGAAAAGGTCCCGATTCTGGTTCCTCAGGGCCTTGATTACGTCTTCGTCCGTATTTACGGACAAGACGCCCAAGAGGACCAGAAGCGGGTCCCTGTTCCTAACGTCCTCGACGACGAGGCCCGTTCCTTTCCCCCCTAGCCTATCCTTTGCCTTTTTCCTTTCCTCGGCAGTCCCGAAACCCATGATCACTTTCCTATCTCTTGCTTTCCGGACCCGATCAACCTTCACCCATCCGTCTTTGGCGTCGATGGTCCTCCGCACTTTGCCGAGGACCTCGTCCGCCGTTTCCTGGTCATCCAGGGACGTGACGACCACCGAGTGAAGGGCCGCAGGCCTCGGAGACTGCTGCGGTCTCGAGGCGGCAACGCTGGCGTAACTCCGCCGCTGCTCGTCCATAGTTTGGCAGCATCTCGCCATTTCGTTTTTGAGAGCCGTCATAGCCTCTTTGTGTTCGAGGAGCATTCGAGAATGCTCCTCGAGGCATCTGGTCATCTCGGGGTCCGGGGGGACCGTGAATGTCGTGTCCGTGCTTTTGTTCACCGGCACGCCATCCACGGAGCCCCCGTTCCCCTTTCCGGTTACGACAGCGTCGCGTTCCGCCTCGGACTCGGCCACCATCTTCCTAAGCTTGCTTAGGACGTCAAGGAGGGTCTCCTTAATCTCGCCCTTTAAATTCCTTGACTGTCCCAGCGCAACTTTGGCCCTTGCTACTTGTGCAGCAGCCTCCCGTACTCTGCCCCCCCCCACCCTTGCGGTCGCCACGGACGCTTGTGCCCGCGCTTCCTCCCCTTGGTTGGGGGTGTCGGTTGATTTCCGGCGCAGTTTGGAGGCAGTCGGGGCGCCCTGCGTCGCCGTAATAGTGGCGTCGCAGGTAGCCTGCTCCCACTTCTCCAAACTGCGTCGGGCCAGCTTTTTTGGCTCCTTGCTGGGGATGGGGGGTGATTCGATCACATCTTGTTTTTTGGTTGGGGTCCGGTATGTCGCCATTTTGTGGAGGTCGCGTTAATTGTTAAAATATAATAAGATTTGGTAAATATATACTATGTCAATAAGTTTAAAATACCGCAATAGCGGTTAGTAAAAGTGGAGACTTGCTCCTGGGCAATACGCCCGGTCTAAAATACTTAATCTAACTTACAACTATAAAAAGGTAGAGAAAACTCTACCTTTTTGTCAGTGACTCTACGTAGAGTCGCCCCTATACTCTTAAAATGTAGCCCTGGGCGGGGGTTTCCGAACGCCGAAAACCGCACGGCTCTCCGACCAGCGGTTGCCGAGATATCGCAGCCCAAAGATTTTCAAAATGGCGTCTGCGCAGATGGTTTATTTTTTTAATAATTAATATCTCGGGAACCGCCGATCCCAGAGCAACGTGCGACGGCTCTTCGTACTGGCCCCACCGAGGACTACCCAAATCCGCCACTCAAGACGCAACTTTGGGGTCGACTCTACGTAGAGTCCTAGACCCCACCAAGAGATAGTCCTGCTTGTGGCTTCAACGGTAGAGAAAACCGTGGGTTGCTACGACCAATAGGGCCGGAGTTATAATTATTTGAAAATTTTCAAGATGGCCGCCAATATGGCAACCACCTGTCCGGATTTTCTCTATTTCTTCTACCGTTGAGCCAAATAGCCCGTGTTTGGGCTCGTTTTATTCCCGGTTTCCCGGTTTTGGGAACGAGATTCTGCGCCCACTTCTTTACAAGTGGGCGCCGCGAGGGGGGGAGAATAGATATATATTTATTTATTTATATTTATATTATACATTTCGGAGGGACCCGCGTTTTGGGTCACGTGACGCACACGGCAACTTTATTGGTTGCTGGGTCTTCGGGGTCCTTTTGGGCTGCCGTAGACAATACTAGGTGTTGTGGATCATGTCTCGCAGCCTGTGGTGGGACCGAGGGCCTTGCCTTAACCGGCCGGGCCGAGAGGAGCCAACCTCATTAAAAAACATTAGGTTAGAGATCCCGTGATACCGCCCGACCTCACGGTGTAATAGGGTTACCAGGGTACAGGGGGCACTGCCTTGGTGGACTTTTTATTTCCCCCTTACTCGTGGGATCAATTATGTCATTGAACTCTAACAATAACGATTTTGCCTTAGATTTGGACACCGACGAAATGGCGGTTGATGCGGGCGCCCCGATGGCGCGCGCAGAAACCCACGACCTTGGCGCTAAAAAGGAGCTGGTTGTCCGACTGGAACGACTCTCTGAGTCCGACTCGTCGGTCGCCAGCGTCGCTTGCTTGACGGATAGGCAAAGACGAAAAGGGGAGAAGCGATCTCTTCCTAGAGAGAGCTTCTCGGGCTCCGACAGCGATGCGAGCGCGCAGTCTAGAGACTGCGGCTCGGAGGCATCGGTCGGTAGATGGCTAAAGCCATCGTCCAAAAGGGGGCGTGGTCGACCGACCACTACTGGGCACTACGTTGGCTTCAACGTAGAGATGGCAAAGGAGCAGCGCTTCCAGGCGGAGGATGCGCTCGCTGCCTACAGTGCCAAGGCCAAGGTGGCCATCGAAGAGAGGGCGGCACGTCTTAGAAACCGTTGTGGGATCGAAGACGTGCCGCAGACGTCTGCTGGACTGGATGCAACAGTCCAGGAGGCGATCAACGTAGTGGTGCAGGTTGCCGACAAGTCGAGCAACCTAAAAGGCACCTTCGTTCGGGCCCTTAAGACGGCCGCTGACACCATTAAAGGTGCGGTGGCCGATCTGAGGGCCCTTACCGTCACGGAGGAGGTCGCCCGCCTGGAAGTAGCCAATGCGCAACTTTCGGGCCAATTGGCCGAACTCCGCCGAGAGGTCGCCCAGATGCGGCAACAGCCTGCTGCGAGCAGCGTGGCCGCATCTGACCTCCAAAAGGTCATGGAGGAGGCGCTGCGCGCTAACCGCGAGCAGTTCAGCGTAATGCTGAACGCTCGCTTCGAGGGTATAGAAGGCCGCCTCCTTCCAGAACCTCGTCTGCGACCTTCGCTGGCCGCCGACAAGAGAGCGGAGCAGGCTTCGAAAGCCAAAGACGCTCCAGCCGTCGTAGAGGTGGCCAAGCCGAAGCGGGCGAGACGCCCGAACTTGGCTGCCCAAGAAGCGGCGACGAGTCGAGGGAACGCTCCTTCGTCATCCGCGGAGACAGAAGCCGCGCCGATTCCGTGGAGCGCTGTCGTTGGGAGAAAATCCCAAAAGACAGCCAGCAAATCGGTGGCGGCGGCGAAGCGGACTCCTACAAAGGAGTCCAAAAAGGCGGCCGGCAAATCGGCCGCTGCGGCGAAAAAGCAGATTCCTAAGGAATCTCAAAAGTACAAGAGCGGGAAAAAGCTCCGCCCTCCTCGCACTGAGGTGATTACTTTAAAGTTAAAGCCCGATGCTGAGGAGAGAGGCGTAAAGTACGAGCAGGTTTTGGCTCAAGCTAAGAGCCAAATAAACCTAAGAGAGGTAGGCTAAACAACGGTGCGATTCCGTATGGCAGCCACGGGGGCCCGGATCCTCGAGATACCGCCGGGCACTAAGGAGGCAGATAAGGCGGCAGATGCCCTAGCGGGCAGGCTCCGCGAGGTCCTCAGCCCGGATGTCGTCCAGGTCAATCGACCGACTAAGTGTGCGGAACTTAGGGTGATGGACTTGGACGACTCGGTCACGGCGGAGGAAGTCGTCGCAGCGGTCGCCGCAGACGGAGGCTGCTCTGTCGGAGCGATCAGACCGGGAGCTATTGCTCGGGGCCCGAGCGGCTCTGGCTCGCTCTGGTTGAGCTGCCCAGTAGCGGCAGCCAAAAAGGTAGTGGAGGCTGGTCGGATTAGGGTCGGGTGGGTCTCGGCACGAGTGTTACTGCTCGAGCCCAGACCGCTCCGCTGCTTCCGGTGTCTCGAGGGGGGTCACATGGGGGTCAAGTGTGACAGGGGCGTGGATCGCAGCCGGCTGTGCTTCCGTTGCGGTCAGCCCGATCACAAGGCACGCGAGTGCTCAGCCGCCGACGCAAATTGCGTCGCCTGCGCAGCGGCTGGTAAGCCAGCGGCTCATGCCGTTGGCAGCAAAAGGTGCCAGAGCGGGAAAGCTCGCGTGGCACCGAAACAAGGCAAAGTGAGGACGAACGGCCCCGCAGCCGCGTCCTCACGGGCACAGGTGGAGACAATGGAGACCGCATAGTGATGGCCTTACATTGTCTCCAAGCCAACGTTAACCACTCTGCGAGGGCTCAGGACCTTCTAGTCCAAAGCATGGCAGAGTGGCAAATTAACGTGGCGGTGGTGTCGGAGCCCTACTTCGTTCCCTCGCGGGACGATTGGGTATCCGATCACGACCGAGTGGTGGCCATCGTCGCCCCCGCTGTGGCCGGCTCCCCGGCCATCGAGGGCGTCGCGAAGGGTAGGGGGTACGTTCTGGCTGTCGTCGGCGGTGTGGCGGTCGTCGGCGTCTACGCCTCGCCCAATCGGAGTCTCGCCGAGTTCGAGCGAATGCTGGTCGAGGTCGGGGCTCTGGTTGGGCAAATATCGCCCACCTCTGTGTTGGTCGCGGGGGATTTCAACGCCAAATCAACGGCTTGGGGTTCCCCAGCGACTGATGCACGAGGTGAGGTTTTGGTGGAGTGGGCCACATCACTGGGACTCGTAGTCCTCAACAGTGGGTCGGAGAGCACGTGCGTGCGGTGGCAGGGCGAATCGATCGTGGACATCACGTTCGCGTCCAACGCCCTGGCCCGCCGTGTTCACGATTGGAGAGTGGAGACGCGCGTGGAGACCCTGTCCGACCACCGGTACATCCGGTTCGGTGTCTCTGCGTTTCCCGTCTCTCCTACTGGGGACGCTCCGCCCGCTGCTGGACGGCTGGACGGACCGCGTTGGTGCCTGGGCCGTCTCGACAGCCAGCTGGCGAAAGAGGCGGCCATCGTAGAAGCCTGGGGGGCCGGTTCCGACCCGGTAGTCCGAGTCGACACAGAGGCCGACGAAATCGGCGCCGCCCTGTCTCGCATTTGCGATGCGGCGATGCCGCGGGCAAAACCGCACACGCCGCGCCGACGGTTGTACTGGTGGCGCCCAGAACTCCGCCAGCTGCGCAAAGCTTGCGTGGCAGCGCGCCGACGGTACAGTCGGTGCAGGAGGAGAAGGGTCCGCGACCATGACGCGGAAGGCGTCTTTTACGCCGCCTACAGGGCCGCCTGCCAAACGCTGCAGAAGGCCATAGCCCAGGCCAAAGAGGTGGCGTGGGGGGAATGGCTGGCGACGCTCGAAAGAGACCCGTGGGGGAGACCGTACCGTGTCGTACGGCAAAAGCTCCGACCCTGGGCTCCGCCGCTAACCAGCAGTCTCCAGCCGTTACTCCTGGAGACTGTAGTGGACACACTCTTTCCAGAAAGGGGAGAGTTCACGCCGCCGGCCATGGCGCCCATCACCGGACCTCGCGAGTTCGAGGATCAGGTGACTCCGGTCACTGAGACGGAGTTACAGGCGGCCGCCCTGAAACTCCGGTCGAAGAGGACAGCCCCGGGGCCCGATGGCATCCCGGGGCGCGCCTTGGCGATCGCGTTGGACGAGATGAGCGACAGCATTCGGCACCTCTTCACCGCGTGCTTCGCTCAGGGTAGGTTTCCGCAACGGTGGAAAACGGGCAGACTCGTTCTGATCCGTAAAGAAGGGCGCCCGCCCGATCAGCCTTCGGCCTACCGCCCGATAGTGTTGCTCGACGAGACGAGCAAGCTATTCGAGCGTGTGCTCGCTACCCGTCTCGTGGGTAGCATGGAGCCGGGCCTTAACGAGCGGCAGTATGGTTTTCGACCTGGCCGTTCTACACTAGACGCGATCGCCAGGGTACGGGACCTGGCAGAGGAGGAGGTCTCTCGGGGTGGGGTCGTGATTGCAGTGTCATTGGATATATCCAATGCCTTCAACACCCTACCCTGGGAAGTAGTTTTGGAGGCATTGCGCTTTCACAATGTCCCGAGCTACTTGAGGCGTACCGTGGCCGATTATTTGTCGAAGAAGAAAGAAAAATTTTTTCTTCATCGGAATGCCTGTCGACCCCGTTGCCCAGGGTGCACCACGTGGAGGTGACTGACTTGCACCCCACCCCAACCTAACCTAACCTAACCTAACCTTTTTTTTTTTTTTTTTTTTTTTCTTTCACGCAGTGGAAACCTTCAGAAAGGTACCCGATTCTCTTGGGGGAAGAACCGGGTTATGTGGGATTCTTACCCACTAAAACCACTGCGATGGCCGTCCTCGGCACGGATCGGAGGGGCTGCGGGATCGTGTTGATATAACGCATCCGCGGCCCCTCCCGTGCTGCGCTCCGCTCGTGGTTCGGCGGAGCTCTCCTCAGGGAGCGAAGGTAATCTCGCCCCCCCGCACTCCTCGCTAGTGCGTACGGCAGCGCGAGGCCATTCCGGCTGCCGTCCTCCTCAGGGCTGCTTAAAATAGGATACGTGAGACCCCCACCTCACGCATCCACGGCCCCAGGGTAACGCCCTATATTTAAAGCCCCGGACGTTGGGGCTGTAGGAAGGCCGGGACGACGCCGACGTCGTCTCTGCCGAGCAGGATCGGCCCTTTCCCGTTCCCGCTCCGCCGTCTCCTTCTGGACCATGACGGTCTCACAGAAGGAGGCTACGGCCCTCCACGCCGATTCTCTGCGGAGCATCGCCGACACGATTGCTCGCAGGGACAGGTCTTGTCCGACTTCACGGACCAGGTTCTCCCTCTCCGCACTCCACGCGGGACACACCTCCAGCGTGTGCTGAGCGGTGTCCCAGTCCGCGCCACAGTGGTGACACATCGCCGTCGACTCGCGAATCTCGGCCTCGAGGTCCCATGGCGGGCTTCCGGAAAGCAAGGTGGCGCCTTCCGGCGCTTGGCCCCAAGACTGGTGGCTGCAGCCGGAGCGCTGGGGCGGCTACTGCCAAACATCGGAGGGCCGGGTGCCCCCTGCAGGCGCCTGTACACCGGCGTGATACGCTCGATGGCGCTCTACGGAGCGCCGATATGGGCGGACGTCCTGAGTGCTCGCAACGTGGCCTCGCTGCGACGTCCGCAGCGGGCCATGGCGCTCAGGGCGGCTCGGGCGTACCGCACGGTGTCCTACACGGCAGCCACCTTGCTCTCCGGAAGCCCGCCATGGGACCTCGAGGCCGAAGTCAGCTCGAGTGTCTTCTGGCGGGTCAAGGGAGCGAGGGCGGCGGGTAACCGGCCCCACCCTTGTGAGGTCCGACAGTGGCGGGAAGAGGCCCGCGAAAACCTCCTCCTCAAATGGGCGGAAAGGCTACGAGTTCCGGGTGCCAGTGGGGAACTCGTAGCGGCCATTCGGCCTGTTTTGAAAGAGTGGGTCGAACGCAAACACGGCCCACTCACATCGGGAGCGGGAGGACGACACCAACTCCCTCCCGCTACGCCGAAGGCGGCCTGGTCGGCGGCGACGTGCGTTCGCAGGTCGCACGTTGCCGCAATGACCTGGCCTGAGTGTGGTTGGCGGCGGAGCCAGCCACCTGATCCGCCGCGGGGCGTCGGCCCCTGACGCCCGGCCTCCAGTGGCGGACTCGGGGGAGTCCGTCACGGAACAGACGGAGGCCGAGATGGAAGGCGCGCCGTAACATCCTGGCGCGCCTTTGAGGCGGGTCGCCTGTTAGCGACTGCCGCTGGCAGGGTCGCGGTTGCAAGCCAACGCGTTCCCGTGGCCCTGCCGCCTTGCGGAGAGGCGGAATTTCGAGGAGGTTTTAGTGGGTAGGACGGGGCCTTCTGCCCCGTGAGTCCCACATACCCGTCCCGGTCCCCCGACCGGGCGGCAGGCGTAAATGCCTTTCCTCCTCGTTAAACAAAAAAAAAAAAAAAAAGGTTAGGTTAGGTTAGGTTGGGGTGCAAGTCAGTCACCTCCTCGTGGTGCACCCTGGGCAACGGGGTCGACAAGCATGTACCGATGCTTTCTCGGAGTGCCTGTCGACCACGGCTAAGACTGACACGACGGTTATGCCACGGGTCGCTCCTGGTACTTCTCTGCTTAGCAGAGTGGACTGTGTGAGCGGCTTCGTGGCAAATGGAGAGGAGTTTTTCGTTATTACGTTTTGTGATGTTATTGTTAATTCTAATTTATGTGTTGTTATTTATTGTTGTCGTGTAAATATAAATTATTCATTTTATTTCATTTGTTGTAAACAGCCTATTGTTAGTTGCTGGGTCTTCGGGGTCTTTTTGGGCTACCGGAGGCCAGTGGAGGGAGAGGCGGGTTTGCTCAGTTTCGGTATCGACTCTGAGTAAACAAGACTTTTGTCACCGCCTCTCAAACTCGTTTCCCCACCCGGGTGTTGTGGATCATGTCTCGCAGCCTGTGGTGGGACCGAGGGCCTTGCCTTAACCGGCCGGGCCAAGAGGAGCCAACCTCACTAAAAAACATTAGTTTAGAGATCCCGTGATACCGCCCGACCTCACGGTGTAATAGGGTTACCAGGGTACAGGGGGCACTGCCCTGGTGGACTTTTATTTCCCCCACACTCGTGGGACTAAATATGGAACATTCAAAACCAAAACAAAAAAAAGATGGAGGAATAGATAATATGGCGGTGGAGGCGGGCGCCCCGATGGCGCGCGCTGAAACCAACGACTCTGGCGTGCTAAAAGGATTAACGATTCGGCTTGAACGACTCTCTGAGTCGGACTCCTCGGTCTGCAGCATGCAGTCCGTGGAATCGGCGGAACACCAAAAGCGGAGTAGAGGAGAAAAACGGAGCCACGCTGGGGATAGCTGCTCGGGCTCGGAGAGTGACGCGAGCGTGCAGCTGAGCGACAAATCCGAATCCTCAGTCAGCAGGTGGCTCAAACCCGCTAATAAAAGAGGGCGTGGCAGACCGCCTACCCATGGTAGGTACGTCGGACTTGGGAAGTCACAGGTTGAGGTTAGTGAATCCAAGAAAGACAATTTCCAGGCGGAAGACGCGTTGGCCGCTTACAACGAAGCGGCCAAGGTGGCGATTGAGGAAAGGGCGGCCCGTGCCAAAAACCGTCAACCAACTGCAGCTGAGGACGTGCCGAAGACGTCCGCAGCTCTGGACGCAGCGGTCCAACAGGCACTTGACGTAGTGTTACAGGTTGCTAATAAGTCGGGCAACATGAAGGGTACATTCGTCCGAGCCCTGAAGACTGCCGCGGACACCATCAAAGGTGCTGTGGCAGATCTCAGGGCGCTGACCATGTCGGAAGAGGTAGCCCGACTTGAAGCAGCCAACGCTCAGCTTTCGGGCCAGCTGGCCGAGCTGCGCCGCGAGGTGGCCCAGATGCGCAAGCAGCCGGCTACGTTGGACGACTCGAACGTCCAGCGGATCATGGAGGAGGCGCTGCGCTCCAACCGCGAGCAGTTCGCGAAAATGCTGAACGCGCGGATGGAGGGCATCGAACGCCGCCTCCTTCCGGAGCCTAGGCTGCGACCTCCGCTGGCCGCCGATCGCAGGGCGGCGCAGGTTCCGACCGCAACCGTGGGCGTTACAGCCGAACCACTCGTTGCGAACGACGAGGCAGCCCAACGGACCAAGCCTAAGCGGGGAAAACGCCCTAATATGGCGGCGCAAGAAGCGGCTGCGGCAGCGGCGCCAAAGAGTGCCCCTCCGTCATCCTCGGGGCCGGGCAGTTCCTCGACAAGCTGGAGTGCCGTCGTTCGGAAAACGACGACCAAGAAGGCCGCGACCAAGACCACCGAACCGGCTGCACCGGCAGCGAAGTCGAACTCGGCCAGTTCCAAAAAGAAGGCCCCTCCAAAGAGGAAACTCCGCCCTCCTCGCTCCGCCGTGATAACGATCACGCTGAGGCCCGGTGCTGTGGAGAAGGGCCTCAGATACGAAGACGTCCTGGCCCAAGCGAAGAGCCGCGTCAAGCTGAGCGAGGTCGGCTTGACTGCGGTGCGCTTTAGGGCAGCAGCGACGGGAGGGCGCATCCTGGAGATTCCGCCGGGCACCAGCGATGCAGAAAAAGCGGCGGACGCCCTCGCGTCTAAACTCCGCGAGGCGCTTAACCCGGACGACGTCCAGGTCCATAGACCGACCAAGTGCGTCGAGTTAAGGGTCATGGACCTGGACGATTCCGTCACGACGGAGGAGGTGGTGGCTGCGGTGGCCGAAGCTGGGGGCTGCTCTGCGGGAGCTATAAGGCCGGGGGCTATCGTTCGGGGCTCGAGTGGCTGTGGCTCCCTCTGGCTGAGCTGCCCGGTGGCTGCCGCAAAAAAGGTGGTGGAGGATGGCCGCGTAAAGGTCGGTTGGGTCTCGGCGCGGGTAACGCTGCTCGAGCCGAGGCCACTACGTTGTTACCGGTGCCTGGAGGGGGGCCATGTGGGGGCCAAATGCGACAGGGGTGTCGACCGCAGCCGTTTGTGCTTCCGGTGCGGTCAGCCCGACCACAAGGCCCGGGACTGTGCTGCCGCTGAAGCAAAGTGCGTAGTGTGCTCAGCGGCCGGTAAGCCGGCAACCCATGCGGTCGGGTGCAAGGGCTGCCAAGGCGGCAGCAAACGGGCAGCGCCGCAGAACAGAAGAGCGCCGCAGAAGAGAAGCGCTGCAAGCGCAGGAGCGGAGCCTATGGAGACCGCGAACTGATGGCCCTTCGTTGTCTCCAGGCCAATGTAAACCACTCTGCCAGGGCCCAGGACCTCCTAGTCCAAAGCATGGCAGAGTGGCAAGTCGGCGTTGCGGTGGTATCGGAGCCCTACTTTGTTCCCTCCCGGGACGACTGGGTCTCCGACCACGATGGAGTGGTGGCCATCATCGCCCCTGCCGTCGCTGGCTCCCCGTCCATCGAGGGTGTAGCCAGGGGCAGAGGGTGCGTGCTCGCCGTCGTGGGCGATCTTGCAGTTGTGGGAGTCTACGCCTCTCCCAATCGGAGCCTCGCCGACTTTGAACAACAGTTGGTCGAGGTCGGGGCTCTGGTTGGGCAGGTATCACCCTGCCCAACCAGAGCCCCGACCGGGGCGCGCCCTGGCGATTGCGCTGGGCGAGATTGGAGGGAGCGTCCGGCGCCTATTTTCCGCGTGCCTGGCTCAAGGCAGGTTCCCCGATCGGTGGAAAACGGGAAGGCTCGTTCTCATCCGCAAGGAGGGACGAGCGCCCGAGCAGCCGTCGGCCTACCGCCCAATCGTGCTGCTCGACGAGACGAGCAAGCTCTTTGAGCGTGTGCTTGCAGCCCGTCTTGTCGGCAGCATGGAGCCGGGCCTGAGCGACTGGCAATTCGGTTTTCGCCCCGGCCGCTCGACGCTGGACGCAGTCGCCAGGGTGAGGCAGCTCGCCGAGGAGGAAGTTTCCCGGGGTGGGGTGTTGATGGCAGTGTCGCTCGATATCTCCAACGCCTTTAACACCCTGCCCTGGGAGGTCATATTGGAGGGCCTCAAGTATCATGATGTCCCGGCCTACCTGCGTCGAACCATCGCCGACTACTTTGTGGGCCGAGCAGTCGTCTACCCGACAAGGGATGGTTCGAGCAGGAGGATGATGACGTGCGGTGTTCCACAGGGCTCGGTCTTAGGGCCACTCCTGTGGAACATCGGATACGACTGGGTGCTGCGCGGGGCCACTCTGCGGGGGGTCAGCGTCACCTGTTACGCTGACGACACCCTCGTGTCGGCCCGCGGCAACTCCCACCGGGAGGCGGCGTATCTGGCCACGGCGGGTGTGGCACATGTGGTCCACCGCATCCGCGCCCTGGGCCTCGAGGTGGCATTACACAAATCCGAGGCCCTAGTGTTTCATGGGCCTCGGAACGCCCCACCTCGGGGGATGGCCATCACTGTCGGCGGAACTTCCATCACCGTCGGGTCGACGATGAAGTACCTGGGACTCGTCCTCGACGGCAGGTGGAAGTTCGACGAGCACTTCCGGCGCTTGGCCCCAAGACTGGTGGCTGCAGCCGGAGCGCTGGGGCGGCTACTGCCAAACATCGGAGGGCCGGGTGCCCCCTGCAGGCGCCTGTACACCGGCGTGATACGTTCGATGGCGCTCTACGGAGCGCCGATATGGGCGGACGCTCTGAGCGCTCGTAACGTGGCCTCGCTGCGACGTCCGCAGCGGGCCATGGCGCTCAGGGCGGCTCGGGCGTACCGCACGGTGTCTTACACGGCAGCCACCTTGCTCTCCGGAAGCCCGCCATGGGACCTCGAGGCCGAAGTCAGCTCGAGTGTCTTCTGGCGGGTTAAGGGAGCGAGGGCAGCGGGTAACCGGCCCCACCCTTGTGAGGTCCGACAGTGGCGGGAAGAGGCCCGAGAAAACCACCTCCTCTGCAAATGGGCAGAAAGGCTACGAGTTCCGGGAGCCAGTGCGGAACTCGTAGCGGCCATTCGGCCAATACTGAAGGAGTGGGTCGAGCGTAAGCACGGCCCACTCACGTACCACCTGACGCAGCTCATGACCGGGCACGGCTGCTTCGCCAAATACTTGTGCGAAGTGGTCGGGAGAGAGGCGTCGGTGGTATGTCACCATTGTGGCGATGGAGCCGTGGACACGGCCGAGCACACACGCGCAGAGTGCCCAGCTTGGGCGGAGCCTCGCGCAGCCCTGTCCACGGTTTTAGGACGAGATCTTTCGCTTCCCGCCATTGCAAGGAAAATGGCGGGAAGCGAAGAGGCCTGGGCGGCAATACGTCACTTCAGCGTGGAAGTCATGTCCGCGAAGGAACACGCAGAACGGCAGCGGGAGGACGACACCAACTCCCTCCCGCTGCGCCGAAGGCGGCCTGGTCGGCGGCGACGTGCGTTCGCAGGTCGCACGTTGCCGCAATGACCTGGCCTGAGTGTGGTTGGCGGCGGAGCCAGTCACCTGATCCGCCGCGGGGCGTCAAGCCCTGACGCCCGGCCTCCAGTGGCGGACTCGGGGGAGTCTGTCACGGCACAGACGGAGGCGGAGATGGAAGGCGCGCCCTAACATCCTGGCGCGCCTTTGAGGCGGGTCGCCTGTTAGCGACTGCCGCTGGCAGGGTCGCGGTTGCAAGCCAACGCGTTCCCGTGGCCCTGCCGCCTTGCGGAGAGGCGGAATTTCGAGGAGGTTTTAGTGGGTAGGACGGGGCCTTCTGCCCCGTGAGTCCCACATACCCGTCCCGGTCCCCCGACCGGGCGGCAGGCGTAAATGCCTTTCCTCCTCGTTAAACAAAAAAAAAAAAAAAAAAAAAAAAAAGGTTAGGTTAGGTTAGGTTAGGTTAGGTTAGGTTGGGGGGCAGGTCAGTCACCTCCACGTGGTGCACCCTGGGCAACGGGGTCGATAAGCATTACAGCTTCGATGTTTTTCCGGAGTGCTGTCGACAACGGCTAACGACTGACGCGGCGGTGATCTCGTTTCCCGATTTTGGGAACGAGATTCTGCGCCCACTTCTTTACAAGTGGGCGCCGCGAGGGGGGGAGAATAGATATATATATTTCTTTATTTATATTTACATTTCGGAGGGACCCGCGTTTTGGGTCACGTGACGCACACGGCGGCTTTATTGGTTGCTGGGTCTTCGGGGTCCTTTTGGGCTGCCGTAGACAATAGGTAGGGAGAGGCGGGTTTGCTCAGTTTCGGCGTCGACTCTGAGTAAGCAAGACTATTGTCACCGCCACTCAAACTCGTTTCCCCATCCGGGTGTTGTGGATCATGTCTCGCAGCCTGTGGTGGGACCGAGGGCCTCGCCTTAACCGGCCGGGCCAAGAGGAGCCAACCTCATTAAAAAACATTAGGTTAGAGATCCCGTGATACCGCCCGACCTCACGGTGTAATAGGGTTACCAGGGTACAGGGGGCACTGCCTTGGTGGACTTTTTATTTCCCCCTTACTCGTGGGATCAATTATGTCATTGAATTCTAACAATACCGATTTTGCCTTAGATTTGGACACCGACGAAATGGCGGTTGATGCGGGCGCCCCGATGGCGCGCGCAGAAACCCACGACCTTGGCGTTAAAAAGGAGCTGGTTGTCCGACTGGAACGACTCTCTGAGTCCGACTCGTCGGTCGCCAGCGTCGCTTGCTCGACGGATAGGACTAGACGGAAAGGGGAGAAGCGATCTCTCCCTAGAGAGAGCTTCTCGGGCTCCGACAGCGATGCGAGCGCGCAGTCTAGAGACTGCGGCTCGGAGGCATCGGTCGGTAGATGGCTAAAGCCATCTTCCAAAAGGGGGCGTGGTCGACCGACCACTACTGGGCACTACGTTGGCTTCAACGAAGAGAAGGCAAAGGAGCAGCGCTTCCAGGCGGAGGATGCGCTCGCTGCCTACAGTGCCAAGGCCAAGGTGGCCATCGAAGAGAGGGCGGCACGTCTTAGAAACCGTTGTGGGATCGAAGACGTGCCGCAGACGTCTGCTGGACTGGATGCAACAGTCCAGGAGGCGATCAACGTAGTGGTGCAGGTTGCCGACAAGTCGAGCAACCTAAAAGGCACCTTCGTTCGGGCCCTTAAGACGGCCGCTGACACCATTAAAGGTGCGGTGGCCGATCTGAGGGCCCTTACCGTCACGGAGGAGGTCGCCCGCCTGGAAGTAGCCAATGCGCAACTTTCGGGCCAATTGGCCGAACTCCGCCGAGAGGTCGCCCAGATGCGGCAACAGCCTGCTGCGAGCAGCGTGGCCGCATCTGACCTCCAAAAGGTCATGGAGGAGGCGCTGCGCGCTAACCGCGAGCAGTTCAGCGTAATGCTGAACGCTCGCTTCGAGGGTATAGAAGGCCGCCTCCTTCCAGAACCTCGTCTGCGACCCTCGCTGGCCGCCGACAAGAGAGCGGAGCAGGCTTCGAAAGCCAAAGACGCTCCAGCCGTCGTAGAGGTGGCCAAGCCGAAGCGGGCGAAACGCCCGAACTTGGCTGCCCAAGAAGCGGCGACGAGTCGAGGGAATGCTCCCTCGTCATCCGCGGAGACAGAAGCCGCACCGATTCCGTGGAGCGCTGTCGTTGGGAGAAAATCCCAAAAGACAGCCAGCAAATCGGTGGCGGCGGCGAAGCGGACTCCTACAAAGGAGTCCAAAAAGGCGGCCGGCAAATCGGCCGCTGCGGCGAAAAAGCAGATTCCTAAGGAATCTCAAAAGTCCAAGAGCGGGAAAAAGCTCCGACCTCCTCGCACTGAGGTTATAACTTTAAAGTTAAAGCCCGAGGCTGAGGAGAGGGGCGTAAAGTACGAGCAGGTTTTGGCTCAAGCTAAGAGCCAAATAAACCTGAGAGAGGTAGGATTAACTACGGTGCGATTCCGTATGGCAGCCACGGGGGCCCGGATCCTCGAGATACCGCCGGGCACTAAGGAGGCAGATAAGGCGGCAGATGCCCTAGCGGGCAGGCTCCGCGAGGTCCTCAGCCCGGATGTCGTCCAGGTCAATCGACCGACTAAGTGTGCGGAGCTTAGGGTGATGGACTTGGACGACTCGGTCACGGCGGAGGAAGTCGTCGCAGCGGTCGCCGCAGACGGAGGCTGCTCTGTCGGAGCGATCAGACCGGGAGCTATTGCTCGGGGCCCGAGTGGCTCTGGCTCGCTCTGGTTGAGCTGCCCAGTAGCGGCAGCCAAAAAGGTAGTGGAGGCTGGTCGGATTAGGGTCGGGTGGGTCTCGGCACGAGTGTTACTGCTCGAGCCCAGACCGCTCCGCTGCTTCCGGTGTCTCGAGGGGGGTCACATGGGGGTCAAGTGTGACAGGGGCGTGGATCGCAGCCGGCTGTGCTTCCGTTGCGGTCAGCCCGATCACAAGGCACGCGAGTGCTCAGCCGCCGACGCAAATTGCGTCGCCTGCGCAGCGGCTGGTAAGCCAGCGGCTCATGCCGTTGGCAGCAAAAGGTGCCAGAGCGGGAAAGCTCGCGTGGCACCGAAACAAGGCAAAGTGAGGACGAACGGCCCCGCAGCCGCGTCCTCACGGGCACAGGTGGAGACAATGGAGACCGCATAGTGATGGCCTTACATTGTCTCCAAGCCAACGTTAACCACTCTGCGAGGGCTCAGGACCTTCTAGTCCAAAGCATGGCAGAGTGGCAAATTAACGTGGCGGTGGTGTCGGAGCCCTACTTCGTTCCCTCGCGGGACGATTGGGTATCCGATCACGACCGAGTGGTGGCCATCGTCGCCCCCGCTGTGGCCGGCTCCCCGGCCATCGAGGGCGTTGCGAAGGGTAGGGGGTACGTTCTGGCCGTCGTCGGCGGTGTGGCGGTCGTCGGCGTCTACGCCTCACCCAATCGGAGTCTCGCCGAGTTCGAGCGAATGCTGGTCGAGGTCGGGGCTCTGGTTGGGCAAATATCGCCCACCTCTGTGTTGGTCGCGGGGGATTTCAACGCCAAATCAACGGCTTGGGGTTCCCCAGCGACTGATGCACGAGGTGAGGTTTTGGTGGAGTGGGCCACAT